>CM037852.1:94929196-96227461 GCA_021234595.1 Delia radicum
GCGGAAGAGAAAAAGCTAAGTATAATTCATAAGAATTACCAGGCGATGCCTTTGAAGGAAAATCAATGTCGTAAACTTTTAAAAGAAGCGGATGCCCTACAAGATCCTATTATTTATGAGAATGTTGGACCATATCGATTGCTGCCTTATATCGCTTCATTAAAAGCAATGAATAAAATTGTAGAATCTTGCTTCTCTACAAAAAAAGTAGATTTAAGTGATTTTGATAATAATATCAGCGAGCTCCGTAATGCTTTAAAGAGTACAGATGTCACTCAAACCATTAAAATCCATGTGATTTAAGATCATTTAAAAAAAGCTATAATGCTCATAAATAACGATGACTTACGAGTCTGGTCTGAGCAAGCTGGGGAATCGATTCATAGAGAATTTGTTTAGTTTTGGGATAAATTCAAAATAAATAGTATAGAAGATCCATCTTACCAGAACCGATTAAAAAAAGCAGTAGTTTCTTTTTCATCCCTTCATATATAAAAGTTAAATTAACAAAAAAATATAAAAAAAGTAAAAAAAAACAGAAAAAAGTTAAAAAAGTTAAAAAAAAAATTAAAAAAATTAAAAAAAAAAAAAAATAAAAAAAAATAAAAAAAAGAGGTGCAATGTAAGAAACCTCTACGCGGTGCACCTTGGAAACGTGTAAAATCGGCTAAAATCTTACTTTATGTTCTTTTAGAAAATTCTTACTGCGCAAAAAATCGAAAAAAGTGAATATCTCAAGAAAAGGAGCAGCTAGGATTTCAATTCAAACGGCTTTTGAATACATTTTTCATCACAAACAAATCCCCGCTTTTGGTTTTTGTCGCCATTTTTATGGAATAATAAGTTGCTTCCTGCCCGCCGTGTACTATAACTATACGACTATTACTACTTGACAATTCACAACATGGCCAAATTTTCGATTTGTGCACCAAGAGGCGTATCGAAAAGTGTAGTGTTTTTCAACAATATCAAAATTTTTGTTCTATATCCAAAAATATATCAATGTATTACAATTTTGTCTGTGTGTGCAGAAAACCTAGAAAGTTGAAATTGGACATACATATAGTACTCACTATGAAATATTGCATAGACTTAGAATATTATGTAAGTAAAGACCACTGCAAATGTAGTTAAAATTTCACTTGAAAACAGAACCATTAACATTTCATTAAATGCAACTAACATTTTCATGTGTTTTTCATGTTAATAATATGAGCCACATTGTGTGTCATTTAAAAATAAAGATACTTATTACAAACTCAAATAACTACAATATTTACAGCAGAAGTTCCTGAGTGTAGTTCAATATTAATCATTGATATCATCCTTTTAAAATTCTGCTTGAATCTTCATGGTAGTATACACTCCGGTTCACTTATTTAAAGGCATTAAAAAATCTGTATTCATCATCCTGTTTTCATCATCCTGTATCTTTTCCAATTTTTAACTGATTGTAGTATATAAAATAGAATTGGAAGCTAGACACCTTTAGATATAAAAAAATATGCCAATAGCGGTTTTTACCTTTACAACTTTTTTGGAGCAATTTATTTAAAAAAGTCCAAAAACTGTGCTATTTTTTTGATTCACTTGAATAAAGGCACTTTATTATTTCTTTATAATTTTTAAAGTAAGCGATGATTTTCGTAGGGAGCGTTTGTTTATTACAATTTATTGCAGCTTAATAATTTTACAAGTCAAATGGCAAGAAAAAAATTTTAAATTTATCGGAAAAAATAAAATCGATGTTTACCGTTCTGAAGGTTATTCTAACCGCGCAATAGCTTAAAAAATTGGACGAAGCTCAACAGGTGTTGACAATTACATTAAGGACCCCGAAAGGTATGGAAAAAAATTTAAAGGAAGGGTTTAATTGTCTTTATCTGCGTATGAGAAAAGAAAAATCATAAGAATTGCATCTAATTCTGCCTTATCCTTATCAAAAATAAGAGCTCAAGCTGGAGTAAAAGCGAGCAAGTCAACAGTACGCAGAGTAATAAAGAGCTGTGAGTATCTAAAATACCTGAAATTAAAAAAAGCCGCCACTAATGATCCGTTGTAATGAAAGCGGCTTCAATTCGCAAGAGACTACATGGGTATGCGGATGTGCAGCAAAGCGGTCATGTAAATGACTGGAGATCCGTAATATTTACGGATGAAAAGAAGTTTAATTTAGAGGACTTGGCTACAACTATTATTTTCCATGATTGCGGAAAGAAAAAGCGATTTTTTGAACAGACATCACAGCCGAGAGGGCGGCGGTTATGGTGTTGTGTGGGTGCTATATACGTACTATGGCAACCCATCGATCTTGAATTTCAAAGTGCAAAAATGACTTGTGCAAGCTATAAAAACGTTATTGGAATCGGCTTTTCCGAACTTCAGTGAACTATTTGGTCCCATATCTTGGAATATTGCAGTAGGATAATGCTCCTATACTTAACGCGGAGAGTAGTTAAGGAGTTCATTTCAAGCCAGAATGTAAATATTCTTGATTGGCCACCCTATTCTCCCTAATCTAACATTATTGAAAATGTCTGGGGTTGGTTATCTCGTTAAGTCTATGAAGCCAGAATGTAATATTCTTGATTGGCCACCCTATTCTTCTGATCTAAACATTATTGAAAATGTCTGGGGTTGGTTATCTCGTAAAGTCTATGAAGAGAGGAAGACAATTCGATGACAAGGAGTCACTAATTCAGGCCATTAAAGATGCTTGGAATCAAATTTCGTTTGGATTACATTCGCTTTTATCTGTCAATGAAAACCCGTATATTTGAAGTTATTAAAACTCTTTAATAAAGTAAAATTAATTAAAAAACAAGAAAAACCGTTCTTCATTAAATTTAATTAAATGCCTTTATCAAAGTGAACCAAAAAAATTGCAAATTTTTTAACTTTTTTTGATAAATTGCTCAAAAAAGATCTTTAGGTAAGAAACTGCTGCTGCCAGGATGTTTTTTATATCTCAAGATGTCTAGCTTCCATTTTCATTTTATAGTTCTGCAATCGGTTTTAAAATTGCAAAAGATACAGGCTGCTGAATATGGAATTTTTAGTGCCTTTAATAAGTGAACCGAAGTGTATGTAAAATATTATTTTATTATATTTTTTTTTATTTAATAAATTAAAAAAATACACACACTACATACATATTTTTGCATATGCTACATGAATGTGGCTGCCCCACATCATGTTGCCTGGCCATTGTGTATTAAGGATGAGTGGTTGTTTTTTTGTTTTTGTTTAAATGTTCTACTTTTTACGTTTATTTAAGTTCCTTGTGGAAATATCAAATTGGATTTCTTTTATTTAAAATATATGAATGTATTTTTTATTTATTTTTCTGTTATTATTGTAAATAAATTTAATTATTCATATTTGATATTAAAAATGCTTGTTTATGACATTTATTAATTTGTTTATATTTATCAATGGCAAACAATTTTCATATTTAATAATATGCTGACAAATAAAAAATGAATAAAATATTATTTATTAATTAAATGGAAACAATTAATTGATTGCGTAAAGGTTAATATGTATAAATATACACACAGAGAAATAAAATGCCAACCGAATTAAAAGTGTATATTAATGGTAACAACTTATAATTAATTAGTAAAACGATATTTACATTAGATGAATGAATAATTTGGGTGTTTGCAGCTAAAATTCACATGAATTAACTGAACTTCGTTGTGAAAACTAATGTTAAGTTGTGCCAACCGTCTGAAATTCGAAATAACATAATTTGAGTCGTAGTAACCGAAATTCAGTTGGCAAATAGCTAAATTTTTTTCTGTGTGTATTAATTAAATACTTAAAATATGGAAAATAAGATTTGAGAAATGAATTAAAAGGTATCTACTTACACTAAACTTTAATTTATGAAGAATTTTCGAACGTACCTTTAAAGATATAGAAAATTGGTATTAAAATATATTTCACTCTAATCTATGTAAATTAAACTTAAATAAGATATATAAAACTATATGGTTAAAACAAATTTTGTAAGTATTTTGTGGTAAGTAATAAAACACATTTATTTTTTTTTTCTAGTTTTACAGACATTTTTAAAGAATTAACTTTAATATTTTTTATGTTATGATTTTGTTCTTATTTAGGACACCGCGACGTATACTTAATTTTATTCACAAATAATATCACGTATACGTTCAAGTGAACCTGTGAGAGCAGACTTATTCGGTAGTAGGCTTATGTGAGGTTCGTTCCTATATATTGAACTAGCTCGGAAATGGATTATTAAAAAATGTGTACAAAATGAATGGAAATCACAATATCACAGTTTTTTATTGCTTTTATACTACTTTCGCTCAAACAACCCATTACACAGTACAACACATGATTTCGGGACTCAATTCTGATAATTTTTTGTGAAATTAGCCCCAAAAATAAGAACTTCTGCATCATTCGTTTGATCAAGTTACATCAAAAAAAATTTTAATAATTTTTTGAAGTTAGTAAGTATCGTATAGGGAATTTGTCACGTTTTAGGCTCTTTTGTTTGACATAACTCGAGAACCACTAGTCGGATTTTGCTGCTGAAATTTAGAAAAATCAAGAATTACAATTACTTTCATATGTTATATAACGTTTCGCTACATAAGCAAACAGTTTTCGCAGTTATAAATAAATGTATGAAGAAAAAAAAATATTTTTTGCCTAAAAAATTAAAAATTTTTTTTTTTTTTGTAATTCATAAAAAATCTAAAACGGTAAAAAGTGTCAAGTCCTAAGTCACATAACCTATGAACAAAATGAGACATAAATCGATGAACGCCTTTCGCTTTTATTCACAATTAAGTGAAGGTATGAATTTCAAAAATTTGCTCGAGATATGCCACAAATTCTTTGGAAAAAACATTGATGACTTTTTTTATGATTCTCAGGATTAAAAAAAAGTAATAAACAAAAGGCTATTTGATTTTTATGATTGCGGTAGCAAAGCAATAAGCGCTGGACAAAAATGGAAAAGGAAAATGCACTTTTTTAATTATGTGTTTTTCCGTTGGCCACCTGTATGATTTTTTTTACAGAAATTCCTCCCACATATATTAGTGCTCATGTTTTGGAACGTTTCGAAAAATTTAAAACGCACACGTACTGAAACAGGTATATAGCCATCCTTAAAATATGCGCCCATTCAGAAATTCCCATTTTTACAAATTTAAATGCTAATTAAAAAAAAATTTATCATGTTTTTAAAATTGAAACAAAATTTTTGAAATTTTTTTTTTCTACATGTTCTTATTTTGAAATTTTAAGACCTTCTTAAAAACTCCGTCTTATTCCAATTTATTATTGCTCCTGGGGTAAGTGGTGTTCTCCATCACTGGTTAAATAGAGAAATATTAAATTAACTTATGTTTGCTGGTTTAAATTTTTCGTTTTTATGTCTTTAAAGATTTCAGTTTTTATAAACTTTTGTCTTTTAGCACTTACAAAACCCGATATTTTTATTTTTTCTCAAAAACACTAACGACTGTCAAAAAAATTTCAAATAATTATGAAAAGAAAAATTTGTCGAGATCTGTTCAAACATTTTTTAATAAGATTTTGGTCTTCTAAACCGATTATGGAATTAATTTTTATTCCCAGGTTTTTTGATCTTACCACAGTAAGATCAAACCATATTTGATAAGAAACCGTATTTGTCCAGATTTATTTTTTTTTTTTAATTTCTTCATCGTTGGACAATATTAATATGAAAAAAGTTTTACAAATAAAAAAAATTTAAACGTTACTATGATGAAAAGAAAACATTGTTAATATATGTAAGAGGAAAATTATAAAAATTTTGTGAGGATCGGTTCTAGAGGGAGTGCTGCACTTTCGACCCTAAGCGACTAGGTCATCATAAGCCTCATACTAATCCACCACTCACAAAAAACTCATGGTTTTATCCGGTATATACGGTACAGGTCCTCTGTGATCGTCTCGCCAGTTTTCAGCAGCTTATAATAGATGGAACCCTTTTCGACTGCCCAGGTCAGACAAAAGGATATTTGTCTTCCAAACAAAAAAAAAAAAAATAAAAAAATACTGTAAGTGGGAATTATTGTATATAAAAGTGTGCGTAAAATAGTTTTACTCGTTTTATAGTAGTAAATTTACAATCATTTTTAAGAGTGTATATGAACGTTTTTACTCTGGTTATTAAAAAAAATTATAGTTTTACTGTCATATATCGAACTCTACCCTAAGGTAAGGGACTGGACTGTTTATAATGTCCAAAATAAAAATAAAAACTACACTCAGGGAACTTCCGCTTTAAAAATTTGTAGTTGTTTGGGTTGTAATACAGTATCTTTATTTTTAATGTAAATGTCAGTCATTTGTAGAACAAATAAAATTTTTTACTAACCTTGACGTTCATTTAAAAAATTAAATGTTTGTTTATTTTTTACTAACATATGTGGTTCATTTTTACTACAATTGTGGTTCATTTTTTGAACATCAAAAAACAAATGACAATGTTAGTTGAATTTACTGAAATCTAAGTCGACCTTTCTTTAAAACAAATTTTATTTATTTTAACAACACTGGGTTTTACCTACATAGTATTCTAAGTGTAGATGAAAATTATTATTTTATGTAACTTGATCCATATAGGGTTAATTTAAACACTTTTGGCCAAAAAAAAGTGCGTACAGACAAATTAAGTGCCAACCGAATTTAAAAGTGTATTTTATGGTAACAACTTATAAATTCAGTTAGTACAACGATATTTGCTTTAGATTTCTGAATGAATTAACCGAAATTTGTTGCGAAAACTAATGTCAAGTTGTGCCAACCGAATGAAATTCATAATAACCGAGTTTGAGTCGCACACTCAGGGAACTTCTGCTTTAAAAATATGTTGTTGTTTGGGTTGTAATACAGTTTCTTTATTTTTAATATAAATGTCAGTCATTTGTAGAACAAATTAATTTTTTGACTAACCTTGTAGTTCATTTCAAAAAACAGCTCACATCAAATGACTGTTTTATGAATTTACATTAATTTTTTACAGTTGTTTTTTTGTTATTTAAAAAAAATGAAATAAAAATAAATGTTTGTTTTTTTTAATGCATTTGTGGTTCATTTTTACTACAATTGTTAGTCATTTTTGAACATTAAAAATCAAATGACAATGTTAGTTGAATTTACTGTAAAGTAAGTCGTCCTTTCTTTAAATGAAATTTCATTTGTTTTCAACTACATTTGCAGTGGTCTTTACATACATAGTATTATAAGTGCAACTTTTTGTGTGTTAACGTTTATTTGGGGGCACAGTTTACAAGAGGTTTAATTTATTTGCTGAAAATCATAAAACATATTTTTGTGATTCTTTTAAAAATAATTTACAATACGTCACAAAATATAAAAATTTTCATACTCCCACATAATTAGTTATAGGTAACCGAAAACGGGCTGTTTGACGAAAATGTCAAAATTCCACAAATTCCAGCTCGAAGATTCCTTGACCGATCCCTCTGAAATAATACTAATACTACCCAATTGTACTCCAAAGTAAAGTCATTTTATATTAAATCCCACTTATATTTAATAAAGCCATCAACTAATTAACCCTAAACAAATTTTAAAATTTTGTTTTTATTTCTGACAACAATATAAATGTAATTGAAAGTTTAATTCTCCATGTCATAAATGAATTATTTTCTGTTTAATACGTTTTCCTATTCTATTGTTCCCTAACCTTCCAAAGCTTGTATTAAATTTTCCATGTACACTAAAAAAAAAGTTAGTAAAGTCAGCAAACAAATTTTGCTGAGTCAACAAAATTTTAGTCAGGAAAAAAATCCTTGCTAAAAGTTAACAAAATGTTTGCTGAATATTAGTAGACTGAAATAAACTCAAAAATTTGTACAAAAATTATACTTTAGTTAATTTATTTGCTGAAAATCATAAACATATTTTGTGATTCTTTTAAAATAATTTACAATACTTTACAAAATATAAAACTGTTCACATATAAAATTGTTCACATTGACGGCATGAATTAATTTAATATCTGAAACTATGTAGAAATAGTTATAAAAAAAATAAACAAAACTATCTTTCAGTTACTTACATTAATGGTTGTCTAAATGATGGCATTTTTTAGAACGAAACAAAAAGAAATAACAAATATGAAGTATAAAAAACTTTTTTTTTGAAATAAGAAAAGAGAACATGCTGAATCACCTTAGAGCTGTGCTCTTGTCTTTCGCTTTAGTGCGTCTACCTGAATTTATATTTGTTTGCGATTTAACCACACTACACTAATAGCCACTATAATCATTAAGTTTACAAATACACCTTTAATCTTGATTAAATTAAAATATTTTATTTTGTCTTTAATTTAATTAATAGACAGTTACCTTGACAAACCGGTGACAACACAAAACTTAAGTTTTTTTTTAATTCGCAATTTATATGTATACGATACACATTGTTGGCGTAATATTGCTTTATTATGAATGAAAAACAGATGTAAAAATCTGACATGGTTGATTTTTTATAATTCTTACAATAGTTGTACTTTTAGTATCATTTTCCTCGTCTCTACTACATCTTGACATGCCGCGACATCTACGTCATTATGCATGTGTCTTTCAATCGGGTTGTCGTCAACACTATGAATGTGCTTATCAACACAATTTTTCTTAACAAAATAAACTAGTAGAAATTACCAAAATATTAGTAAAATATTAGTTTAAAACAGTTAAGTGCTGAACAAGTATAACTAGAATTTTAGCTGAAAACACAATTTCAGCACCAATTTTGCTGAAAAATAGTTTACTTGATTTACAAAACATTTCTCTAACTTTTCTACTAGCTTATTTTTGAGTGTACAAACCCTAAAAATGTATTGCTATAATTTATTATAGTTAAATTACAACTTGATAAGCTTCCAAAATGTTTTTGTAAATTACTTACATTTCTTCCTTTTAATTAGTAGAAAAATATTTCATATTTCAGCTTAAATAACTTCTACTATATAAAATATGCTTACATTTTGATAAATTCCTACTATCATAATTTTAACAAATAACATTTTTTTTTTTGTTTGTGCAAAACAAAAGTATAATATTTTATAAAAACTACAACCCTCGTTACTCAAATGTAAAAAAAAGGTTTTTTTTTTTGTATGAGTAAAAAAAAGAAGAAAAATAAATCTAAACATAAGCATAAAAATTGTTGTTGTGTCTGGGAAATAAAATTACCATTCATATTAAGTAAAAAGTTATGAAAAAAGCAAGGCAGAAAAAAAGTCCTATGTCATATAAAAATATTAAGCTGACAACTAAAGTGGACAATACATAATAATATAACCCCAACTCATACTATGAACACTGAACACACTATGCACACTTTGGATTCCGCCCACCCGCTCATTCCAAACTTAATGCCTGTTTTTGTTTTATTTTCTATGTCATAGGGAGAAAGCTAAATATTTATATTTTAGTAAAAGATTTTATTTTTGGTTGGCTAGTTCTATGGTCAACATAAGTGATGCTGATGTTTTTCACAGACGGTCTAATATTATTGTCCCAGCAAAATGGGCGCGATAAAATAATGCATACTCCTTACCTGCATCATTATTTTCCAAGAAGAAGTAATCAATTACCGTTAATCGGTTACAATGCATTACCTTGTAATGGACACTCCTTATCTACAGCATTATTTCGAAACATAAAGTAATGCGTTACCAATAATTGTGTACTCATGGATTCCATTGTTATGATACACGATTACCTTTTAAATTATTTTGAAACATAAAATAATGACTTACCTACCATCAATTATATAATACATGAAATATAAACTTAAAGTAATATTTAAAATATTTTTTTGAAAATCTATATTAAGACATATTTTTTAGTGATTTTTTGTAAGCACGTGGGTAAGGTATATATTTTTAGTATCACAAACGGAAACTCACAACAATTCGCTTACTTTTTAAGCAACTTATTATTATATGTAACGATAGTTCAGTGGGTAGAGTTCTCGCCTAACAACCAAAATACCCCAAGTTTGAATCCCAGCGAGAACACGTTAATTTTTGAATTAAAAAAAAAATATTTGTAAAATTCATCAGTGAAGTAAGTTGTATTGTAATAAGTGAAGCCCTGTGGCGATACATTACTTTATCAATTATTTGGTTTTGTTGCTAATACAAATATTTTAAAATGTTTTACTTTTAAATTTAAAAAAATTAAAACCAAAAGTTTATTTTTCGATCTTTTATCATAAATTATGATGTGAGCAAGATTATTCAAGCTCAAGATCATTTGTTTTTTGTTAAACAAAAAACCGTGCAATGTTTATTTAATAATTATTTACAATGTTTATGAGTTAAAATTGTTTTATATTTGATTTGAATTAGTTCAATTCTTCCAATTTTATTTTTTACTTTTCATTAGGTAAATAAAACAATAAGGGTAGGGCGTTTGGATAAAATCTTCCACCCCTTCTACATTGCCCAGCAAAACCACACATTACCAAATCATGGGTAAAGTAATGTATCGACATAGGGCTGCACGCATTACATTACACCTTACTTCACTGATGAATATTACAGGCGATGAGCCTAAAAGTAGTGGATGGACTCATTACCTTGTAGGGAGTAAAGTAACTGGCTACTTATATGGTTACATGGTGGGAAAAAGTAATGTGTCTATAATAGGTTTTCATAAAAAATGTATAAACATTTTTTTTTATTTAAAGAAATATCTTTTGTTTTATTAAGTTAATAACGTGGTCATGTTGGGCTTCGAACCTGGGGACTCTAATAGTTAACAATTAGTTAGGCGAGAACTCTACCAACTGAGCTATCGATACATATAATATTTTATTGCTTAAAATATAAATGAGTTGTTTTGCTTCGTGTTTTCGTTCGTGATATCAAAAATATACACCTTACCCTCATGCTTACAAAAAATCACAAAGTAACATGTCTATAAATAGATTTTCAAAAATATATACTAATAATTACTTTACGTTTATAATTCATGCATTATGTAGTTGATGATTGGTATGTCATTATTTTATGTTTTGAAGTAATGTAAAATGTAATGAGGTATCATTACAAGGTAATCCATGAGTGTTCAATTATCAGTAACTCATTACTTCTTGTTGGAAAATAATGATACAGGTAAGGAGAACACATTACAAGGTAATGCATTACTTTATCGCACCCATTACCAAAGTTTTGCTGGGTGGTTCTCTGAAGATTTTCGGTGACTCGAAATGAAACATGTAAGGACCTGTCAGTTTAACAAAAAAACCAAATGATCTTGAATTTGAATAATCTTGCTCACATCATAGAAATATTTTAATAAATCTGAAATATGGCATAAAACAACAGACTTAAAAATAACCTAGCAAAAGCTAGCCGTTAACATTGTTTTATCATAAAAATTCTGTTTAAGAACCTGCCTTTATATCAAAAACACAAAACTTATAGTTTGACATTAATTTTAAAGTACTTTAAAGTACATTTATATTAACCACACAAAACAAATCTTATTTACCAAGTTTTGCTGGGCTATTAAATTATATTAACACATATTTTTTTTTTTTTGTTTGAAATTGTTCTCATTGTCATACTCATATTTTATTAATAAATTTAACTTTTATGACATCTCTTTAGTTGTTGTTTTGTTTAATTTTCGTCATACTTTACAAATGTCATGGTTAAAGCAAAATTAAGTTGATTTCGTTTTTCACTTATTTTTAGTGAATTAATTGCTAATTTTTGAGACAGAAAAAATTATTTGTTTTCACCTGTTTGCGTGCTGGAATTTTCATTTGATTGATTTATCTTAGCATAAATTAAAACACATTTGCGAGCAATTTATAAATTTTAAATAGTTAAAGCGGTTTTTTTTTATCAAAATATGAAGAAAATGGCTTATACCCCATTCACATGAACGAGGTTTCAGTTGTTTTGAAGACAACTGCATTATTTATTTATTATTACAAGATTTTCCATATAAGTTTTCTTTCAATAATCCCTTCAATTTGAAGAGATTATTTATAAACCCAGTCAATTATCTCTTAACCTTTTGGCGACGAATGGTTGATATAATACGATATGTGAAATTTTTTCCAAAGAGTATATGGGAAAATTTAGATCATACCAACCACCAATATGCTCTCAGAGCCGAATAGCGTGACCGCTATGGAAACAAGTTAGGAAATGGCAATCCTTTTGTTTTAGATTTTTATAAAATTATTTCTATATCAAAATTACACTCAAAAAAATAAGTTAGTACAAAAGTTAGTAAAACGCCTTGTAAATCAGGTATACTATTTTTTAGCAAATTTTTTTGCTAAAATCGTGTTTTAAGCTAAAATTTTTGTTATACTTATTCAGCACTTAACTGTTTTATATTAATGCTTTACTAATATACTAAAGTTTTACTAATTAATTTTGCTAAAAAAAATTGTACTGAAAAGCACATTAATAGTGTGGACGACAACCAGATTGAAGGATATACGCAGAATGAAGCAGATATCGCGGCATGTCAAGATGTAGTAGAGAAGAGGAAAGTTATACTAAAAAATACAACTCTAATAAGACATATAAAAAATCAACCATGGAAGACTTTTGTGTCTGTTATTCATATATAAAACAAAATTGAGGATTAAAAAAACTTAAATTTTGCATTGTCACCGGCTTGTGAAAATAATTGTCTTTTAATTCAATAAAAGACAAAATAAAATATTTAAATTTAGCATGTATTTCTAAACTAAATTTGTATAGATTAATAACCTAGTGTGGTCAAATTGCAAACAAAAATATACAGACATGAAGACAGAGTAAAGCGAAAGACAAACCAACACATCTTAGGTAGATTTTTATGGTTCCTTTTTCTTATTGCAAAAAAAAGGGTTGTTTTTTTGTTTCGTTTGTTTTTGTTTATTTTTTCGTTTCGTTTCTAAAATTATCTTCGGCAGTTGCGTCCTTTAAAAGAAAGCATCATTTAGACAACCATTGATGTAAGTAGTTGAAAGAAAATTTTTGTTATGTTATATATATTTATTTCTATATATTTTCAGAAATTAAATTACTTCATGACATCAATGTGGGAAAATCAAAATTTTTATATTTCGTAATTATTGTAAATTATTTTTAAAATAATCACAAAAATATGTTTTATGATTTTCAGCAAATAAATTAATTAAGTTACAATTTTTCTACAAATTTTTGCGTTTTTTTCAGTCTACTAAAATTCAGCAAAAAATTTATTAATTTTTAGCAAGGCATTTTTATTTCTAATCCACTAAGTGTTAGTAAAACTTTTGCTGAATCTACTAATTTTGTTGCTAAAAATCAGCTCGCTGATTTTCAGCAAAAGATTTTGCTGACATTAGCGTTTTTTTGAAAGCACCCTCCTGACTAAAATTTTGCTGACTCAGCAAAATTTTTTTGCTGACTTTACAATCTTTTTTTTTTGAGTGTAGTTTTGCTTTTATTAATTTTTTTGTGATTTTATGTATTTTCACTACGTATTTCCATGATTTATTTAATCCTAGAAATCGTCCTTATAAGAAATAAAAAAGAAATGATAAAACTACCAAATTTGAATAAGCTCCAGAAAATTCTTGGTACTTCTTGAAGGTTGAGGCTTTACTTTGATAATACGTAATGTCATTAGTTGCCTTTTGAGTTGCCGTTTTTTGTCATGTATTTAACTGGAAGCTATTTTGTGACTTCATGTATTGCAAATGAATTATTGGTAAAATTCCCAACAAATACGCATAATGTACTATGTACTAGGGTATTCAATTTACTTGGGTTTGCTTTTGTTCGAGTAATCGAGTAACTCTATTTTGAGGTTTTTAATTTACTCGAGTAGGCGAGCAAGATTTCAAAATTGCCCGAATAACTCGAGTAATTCGAACAATTTTAATACTTTAATTTTATTTTCCAAAAACTCACATTTTTGTTAAGTTTTTATATTTTATTAGTACTAATATAACATATATATAAAAATTAAAAATTAATTAAAAATTTTAGTAAAAAGTATATCTAAAAGAGAAAAACATTTGCTAAGATCATTTATTATTGCGACAGTTTTGTCTCAGTACACTCAAAGCAAAAGCGTTTTTATATCAATGAAATTCTTTATAAATATGTTGAAATCTTCATTGATTTTCTTTCAATATAACTGGTTCATAAATATGTATTAAACTGTTTTATGAAAATATTTGTAAGGTGATCCGTTTTGTAATTTCACTCAGACTTGACACAGTTTTGTTATATTAGTGTGTTAGTACTAAACGAAAAAATAGTCCATTTTGTCCTATCATTTTGGGATTTTGAGATATGTAATTTTTCTAAAAAATTATAAAGAAGTTTTGAAAGAACTTTCATGAATATTTAAGAAGATTTTCATCATATTAATGAAAACTTCATTACTTCTATATGTAAATTTTAATATATGGAAATTTTGCGTAGGACCGCTATGAATTTCCATATAGGGTTTCTAAAATTGGCTTGTTACAACGACATAAAAGGGAAATGACATTTAAATGACAATTTAGTAAATGACATTTAAAGATTTCTTTTTGAAAATATAGTATTTATATGTAGTTTCTTTAGATCAAATGGCAACTAAATTAAAAAAAAAAGAATATTGTTTGATCCCACTTTTAACCCTCAAATCCGCACCAATAATCTTAAACACCCCAGTCTTAGAACTTGTTTCTTTAAACAATATCCAAGTTTCTTCGATATCGGAGTTTTTCGCATTAAGTTCTTCGTTTTTCGTAATATAATTTCTTTAACAGTGCTCACTTAATATAAAAATACACTTAACATTTAAATATTCACTATAACAGTCACATTATTTTATACAAAATATTAAAAAAATATAGAATAGTTCATATTTTTAAATTACTCGAGTTACTCGATTAATCGACCAAAATTGTTCGAGTTATTCTTTACTCGAAATTGGCCACTTCGAATTACTCGAACAATTGTTCGACATCATTTCATCGATTAATCGAGTAACGGTTAACCGATTGAATACCCTACTATGTACATTCCGAATTTTGGGCAAAATATTTATTTGTATTAAAAATAAAATTACATCCAAATCGCTCCATGTACTAAGACTACATATATGTGAAAATGTGCAAATTTATTAAGTTTTAATACATTTTTTGAAAATCATTTAATTTGTAAAGACTATCGTATTTAAATGATAGTATTAATAATCCTTTCTAAGATGAAAATCATGCGATTAGCTCAAAAATGCAACTTACTTTTGTTTAGGGCTACCGCAAAAAAATTACAACTCTATAAATGAAATCTGGCTACAATACAAAAATGTTTCTTTCAGTGCGTGAATTTCATAATATAACTACTTTTTATTACCAGTAATTTCTGCCAAACTAGGTCCAAATAAAAAAAGTTTTACAGAAATATATGAAAATCTAAAAAAAGTTCATACTTTTACACATACCTTCTGAATGCATGACCCGAATTTGATAATTTTTTATATAATGCATAAGGCAATATTTATAAATAGTTTGCCGAAATATCAGACAAATTATAAAACATTAAAGTACATTAGGCCGGGTCGATTTGTATGGAGGCAAAAAAAATCGCTCAACGTTCAAGGAAAATCGTATTCTAGGGATCAAAATAAGAAACTTTGCCGAAGGAACCATACCTCTAAAACGAATTCTGATGTCCCGACTTTTGACCCGTAGTGTCAAATTTTGAAAAATTCCACTTTGACCCATTTAGAGTGCCCCAATCGAATCCAACCCCAATCGAATATAATTTATACATGCATCTGCTAGAGCGTCTTCCGGAGAAGAAATAGAGACCCTAATCTTGAAAAGACTCCTCCTACTTTCTGAAATATCTCTATCCCGAGATTTGTACATTTTGCTATAAAAACACGGTTAAAAAGGCTCTCTTTCAACTTAAATTTTAACCCCTTAACGGTCACCTAGAATGGTGATTTATGCATTAATCTGCTAGGGCGTCTCCCGGAGAAGAAGTAGCTCCCATAATCTTGGAGAGATTATATCAAAGTGGGCTTGTTCAAAAGTCAAAAGTCGGGACATCAGAATTCGTTTTAGAGGTATGGTTCCTTCGGCAAAGTTTCTTATTTTAATCCCTATAATACGATTTTTCTTGAACGTTGAGTGATTTTTAAATCGATGGATGTACATTTACATTGTACATCCTTTATTCATGTACCAAATTTCAGTTATTTAAATTAAACAACAAAGAAGTTATAGAGTTATGACCGTATTTTACCACTGTGTACTTTTTGGAGCGAGGCAGAATATCCTGTCTGACAGAATGTTGCGTTTGATGTCCTAAATGACGACTTGTTTGATAAATTCTGGTACTCCTTACATATAAACTCCTTGGTTTTTCCGATCTCTTCCTTTCTCTTTTAACTTCTGATACGTGGCGTTTTAGGTTGTGAATTTTTTTCTATAGCGATTAGATTTTCCATTTATTTTGAAATAAAAAAAATAAAGAACAAATTGTGTAAATCGAGATAATTTCCACCTCAATCGATTTACACGAGAAATAAAAAAAAAACCTGTAAAAGTGAAATCGTGTAAAAAAATGTTTGTATTAATCGAGGGAAAGGTGTAGTAACTATTTTTATATTCACTTTTATATACAGTTATTTCTATATTTCGAACAAACAAATCTTTCATCATCAGACTCATTATTTCACATCATTGATCTTTAATAATCCTTAACGTCATAATATATTTCAACTATATCTGACCATTGTTCTACTTGTATAACAAACCACAAACAAGTGTAACAATGTTAATCTAATAAAATTGAATTTATAATATTTTGAAGTATTATTTTCAATCAATCTATCATGCTTCAACCAACACATTTATTCATTTACTCTTACATACATAATTTAATCGTATAACGATGGTCTGGTATTTTCTCAACAACGATATCAGAATAAATTTTGTGTGTTGTTTTCTTTTAGAACACTAGTAAAAGCAACATTTCAAAATGCTTAAATAACAAGCACAATTAAACAACAATTAATCTAATACTTAAATAGTTAGTAAGTATAACAATTGACTTAAATTTGCACACACACAATTACAAAAATATATAAGACTCAACTAGGGTTTGGGATTCGGGAATTCCCGGGTGAAATTTCCCAATAATTCCCAGAAAAAGTTCGACGAGAATTAATGGGAAAACGAAAAAAGTTTAAAAATTATTTTAAAGTAGTTGCCGCTTAAATTTTTAAAAATTTTTAGTTAAACACAAAATTATGATAAAAATTAAACTTATTTTTAACTTTAACTCGAAAAACGAAAATAAAATGTCCTTTGAAGGGAATAAATTAATATTTTTAAACAAACAGTGTTAAAAATTTTGTTCATTAAAGAATTTGTTTTTACTTCCTACACGTAAATAAAACACTACGCGTAAATCTTTTTCCTACAAAAAATATAATTTGGGTAAAATTTCTACCCCTTCTTCATTGGTCCTCTGAGGATGTTCGGTGATGCGAAATGAAAAATGTAAGGATCTGTCAGTAGATAAAGTCTGCATAATATTAGCGGAAGAATACATTTTTAATTAATAAATAACCATTGGACGGTTTTTTGTTTAACAAAAAACAAATGATCTTTACAGTTATATTAGTTTTTTGTTTTTATATACATCGAGATTATTTTTATGTTATTTTCAATTTATAACGAGCTTTCAACCTCCGTATATTTACAAAAATAAAGCAAATCAAACATATTAGCTAGGTTGATACTAGTATTTCGATCTGGCTAAAGATCTCATCAAAACCCGAAGTTTTAGTTTTAGTTTACTGAAAATTTAAATTTTTGTATGAAAGTAGTTCATCAAAAAGAGATTTTTTCATCCAAAAGCTTAAAAAAAGACTAAAAAATGGTATGGCTCAAATATTTAACCTTTTTTTTGAATTTTTTAATTGTTTAATTGTATATTCATTTTCCTCACACTTTTGTGTTTTTGGTGATTCTTTCTAGAAGTGTGGGACAGTTAAGGTCACACGTTCTGATGCATAAAAAAACGTACGTTCAAAAGTCTGTTAAACGGGTTCCAATTCAGTTGAGCTAATATTGTCTGCTGTTATCGTTTAAATCAGATATTTAATTAAAGTTATTATTCATTTTACCTCAAGAAAAAATTCATAAGTATTTGAACTAATGTTTCGGCCTAATTCGAGATTCTTACATTTATAAATTTCGTCAGTTAATTTAAAGCACAATTGTTTTTACACCATTATTTTAGTGTGTCTCCTCTATCAGTCTTATTTGTAGATGGAGTTATTTTCACATATTTTTTATTTTTTAGTCATAAAATAGGCTATATCTCGGAAACTAAGCGAGATAGGACAAAATTGGTCAAAAATTATCACGCCGTACCTATTAAGTACTACACGCATTACATTAAACTTTACTTCACTGACGAATTTTACAGGCGATGAGTCTAAAAGTAATGGGTGGACTCATTACCTTGCAGGAGGTAAAGTAACTGGTTACTTATATGGTTACATGATGGGAAAACAAGGTGTCATAAAAAAAATTTTATAAAAAAAAATTATTACATTATTACAGAGACATAGGGTCTCTTGGTTATTAACAATAAGTTAGACGAGAACTCTACCAACTGAACTATCGATACATGTAATATTTGATTGCTTAAAAATGTAAATGAATGTTTTCGTTCGTTATATTAAAAATATACACCTTACAATCATGCTTACAAAAAATCACAAAGTAATGTGTCCATAAATAGATTTTTAAAAATATATTTTAATAATTACTTTATGTTTATAATTCATACATTACGTAATCGATGATCGGTAAGTCATTATTTTATATTTTTAAATAATGTAAAAGGTAATGAGGTATCATTACAAGGTAATCTAAGAGTGTTCAATTATGTATGTTTTAAATTAATGTTGAATGTACGGAGCATACATTACAATGCAATGCATTATGTAACCAACTATTGGTAACTGATTGCTTTATATTTCGAAATAATGCTGAAGAAGAGAAGTATTTATTACAAAGTGATGCTTTATGCAACCCATTATAGGCAACTCATTACTTTTTGTTGAAAAATAATGATACATGCAAGGAGTACACATTATAAGGTAATGCATTACTTTTTCGCATCCATTACCAAAGGCTTCCTGGGTACCTATATATATTGTGTTACTGTAGCAAAATACTTGCAACTTCTCTGGAGATTTATGCCCGCCTTATAAAAAAGGAGATTCATTTTTTTTTTTAATTTTCGCATATGAGATTTATAAATTGATTTATTTATTATTAATACTCCCTTATTTATTATTTTACAGTTGATTTTTAATTTTGAACTTCCCTTTACTCGTGCTATTTATTGGGTTTAGCAAAAATTAGTTGATCAATTAAGATGTTAGAAATTTAGCTTGATTTTATTGCAAAATTTTTGACAAGAAAACTGAATTTATATTTAAGAACAAAGGTAGTAGCACCTAACAAACTCTGTTTTTGATATCAATAAAAAACAAAAGTTTTAAAACGTTTTGTGAAATTTTTTAATATTGGCATGTATGTTTTAAATATATTCTGAGCATAGATTACATAGACATCAAGCTCTTCTTCTTTTATCAGCAAATACGTTTTTTATACACATTCAAATATTTTTTGTATACATACAGAGAAATAAAGTGCCATCCGAATTGAAAGGTGTATTTTAATAGTAACAACTTATAAATTCATTTAGTACAACGATATTTACATTAGAATTTTCAAAATGTTGGGTTTTGCAACAAATGTTCAGTTGTACCTACCGACTGAAATTCATAACACCCGAATTTGAGTCGTAGTAACCGAATTACAGTTGGCAAAATAGCAAAAAATTTCTCTGTGTTTAGGTATACCACGTATGTCCAACACATTCTCATGAGTTACCTGCACTGACAGCTAATGTCAAAGAGTTAGAGATCTATGTAATATAAGGTTCAGGTTTGTGTTTTCCTTTTGATTTATTAGTTAAAATATGTTTTTAGAATTGTTTTTGAAATATAAATACCCTGTTTGTTTAGTAAGAAAAATTTCCCAGTATTCCCGGAAAATAAATTATTATTCCCAGGAATTAATGGAAATGAAAAAGTCAGAGAATTCTCAAACCCTAGATACAACAATAAAAAATACGATTAAAATAGACTTAAAGCAAAAATGCAGAAAAAAGTGGTGAAAGTATTTATTCAATGGGTTATACATAACGAGGCGATATATTAAGCAAAAGTGAATCTCTGATAAAATAAAAAAAAATGTCGTTCGAAATTAACTCGGGACTATCTGGCTAGGCATTCTATAAAAACAATTTTTGAAGTTAAATATCTACCATTTTACATAAAACATTTCAACAAATATGGCTAAAGACATCAATATCATATCGTATACACTGAGAGAGTCAATTCAATGAAGTTTTGTGATATTAATGAATTTGTGTATTAGATTTACACTCAAATAAAAGCTCAAAAATGTTGCTGATTTTAGCTTTAGTTTTTTTTCTGATATAAGCTAATTTTTCTGCAAGGATCCTTCAAGCATAAATGTTGCAGACTTTTTTGAGTGTAGGAAATATCTGTGGAACTCTTCCATTGAAACTTTTCATTAAATTAATGATTTTTTTCATAAAATTTAATGAAAACTGTAATTTTTTTTATTAAAAATTTTATACGTCTAATGAAAATGTTTCATTAAAAATTGTTTCATTAAAACTATGAAGTTTTACCAAAAAGTTTAAGAAATACTTTATTGATATTGTGAAGAAATTTAATTAGTTTATTGAAAACATTTCATTAAAACTAGTCCAAGAAATTCTTTCTGTGTAGATCAACATTTTGGTAAGTTACATCTTTAAAACAAACGAAATTTAACTTCCAAAACTCAACCCTGGTTACAGAGTCTGCACAACTTTACCATTATATTGGTAAATAAATTTGAAAATATAATTTGAGTTCAAATTGTTTGATTTAAATTGTAACCCACTTTTGAATAACCCTCTATAACCAGAAGCCAATACAAAATAATGTCGCTTGTAAATACTGTTAGTATCTTTTACAAAATGCCAAAACACACATACACTTACAATATCAAATATTGTTGATTGTAGGAAAATAAAGGAATTAAGAGATAATAGTTGTTTGAATGAATTAAGCTACAATAACATCAACAACAATATTACACAAAATGCTAAATTTGTTTAAACATTTTATAAGTATAAAAGTTTTATCAATTGAATGAAGAAAAATTGTTAAAATGGTGAATTATTTTTGTCGAGTAAAATAAATATTGGATGGAGGTAAACGTACTGATGGATATTATTAGTTTGGGCTATAATAACTATTACGTGGTCCAAAAAAGCGGCGTTCGATCCTTGCTCGGATACTTTATATATAGAGGATCAGTCACTTTGATTTGACATATTCTTAGTATGCGATGTGTTAGACGGCCGAGCTTAAAATGTGTTTTTAAATAAATAAAAACACCAAAAATTAAAAAATCTACAGCCGCCAGTAGGACTCGATTACAAAAATTGATGCTTACAAGCAAAATGTTTTTATGGTTCTTCTAATGATGTTTGTGAATATTGGCTAGCTAATAACAAAGTTATATTTTTTTGCGTGTGTGTTTAAACAATAGAAGAAGAAAGTAAAATAAGGAAATAAAATAAAAATATGTGGAAAAGAAAAAACCTGCGAAACCAATAAGAGTATTCAAGTCATAAATTTTCCTCTTGCAGAATTAGAAAATTGCGAAGTTACAATATTGCTGACTTTCGCGCCAATTTGCATCAGTTATGATTGCAAAAATACAAGCACCTGTGTAAAATCTCCATTTTTTTGGAGTTCCAAATCAAGTTTAAAAATAACACATCCATTTCACAATAACCCAGGTACTATCTTGCTTTGTTTCTTCCAAAAACTTGTTATAGTAGTTTAGTTTTTCAGAAATAGCCATATTTTTTATAGCTCAAAATCTCGATTATCAGACAGAAAATTAAGCGTTATCAGTAGTTCAGCATTGCTCCACCTTTTGGATATGTTTTTCTCTTTTATTTAAATTTGTTACTTTTTTTAATATTTTAAGTTTTCTTGATTAATGTTTATACCACAGAACACATAGATATGAAACTCTTCTGCTTTTAACAACAAACTTATTTTTTCTTATGTTTTTTTTATAGGTATACGACGTTTGTCCAACAGATTCTCATGAGTTACGTGCACTGGCAGCTAATGTCAAAGAGTTTGAGAGCTATAAAAAAAGTATATCGTACAAAGTAACAAATTTACGTTATTCTTTAGTTCACAGCCATAAAAATAATATATGTTAAAATAATAGTGGATAAGTTCTTAATTAAACCCCTTTATTTTCTTGGCTGTCCGCCCCTTTTTTCACAAAGATATAAGAAAAATACAGTGATGCAGTTTTATCTAATAAGTTGTTTAATTAAAAACTAAATAAAAAAAATGTTAAATGTTTTATACTTTTTTTATCCAATTAAGTACTGCTTGTAATTCATTTATAACACATATAAATTTTATTTGTAAAAAATAATGTTAAATCAACCTAGCTAATATGTTTGATTTACTTTATTTTAGTAAATATACGGAGGTTGAAAGCTCGTTATAAATTGAAAATAACATAAAAATAATCTCGATGTATATCAAAACAAAAAACTAATATAACTGTAAAAAAATATTACTTGAGCCAGAGTACACACTAAAAATTTTTTATATAAATAGAACATTTTTGGTCTTCAAAGTTTAGTAACGTCATGATGCTTGTTAGGAAAAGACCTAACCACGTGCTTGATTACTAAGAAGACAAAAATGGAGCAAAATTGATGAGTAATAGGTTTTGTGTTAAAGTTCTGCCTATTATGCAGGCTCTAGCTTTTCGAAAACTTCGGGTTCTGAGCTCGAAATACTAGTATCAACCTAGCTAATATGTTTGATCTGCTTTATTTTTGTAAATATACGGAGGTTGAAAGCTCGTTATAAATTGAAAATAAAATAAAAACAAAAAAACTAATATAACTGTAAAAAATATTACTTGAGCCAGAGTACACACTAAAAGTTTTTTTATATAAATAGAACATTTTTGGTCTTCAAAGTTTAGTAACGTCATGATGCTTGTTAGGAAAAGACCTAACCACGTGCTTGATTACTAAGAAGACAAGAATGGAGCAAAATTGATGATTAATAGTTTTTTTGTTAAAGTTCTGCCTATTATGGAGGATCTACCTTTTCTAAAACTTCGGGTTCTGATGAGATCTTTAGCCAGATCGAAATACTAGTATCAACCTAGCTAATATGTTTGATTTGCTTTATTTTTGTAAATATAAGGAGGTTGAAAGCTCGTTGTAAATTGAAAATAATGTTAAATCTTAAAATTTATGCTTTTTATGAACCTGAATTCGGAAGTATGCGCTGTGCATACATATATATATATATATACTCTAGGGACATTTATTCGTTCCCCAGCATAGTTTAGAGACATTTGCTTACTTTGGGGACTGTCCGCAAAGTTTTCGCGCCTTTTCATACATCTAGCGTATAAGATGAGGACAGTTGGTTCGATACACCGCATATTTCGGGGACAATTTTGGCCGTGTCCCTAAAGTATGCACAGCGCATACATAAAGTATATCATCATATATCATCATATAGTACAAATATTAATAAACTAAGTAGAAGATATGAACACATGTATATAGTAATATAAAAGCATATATAAAGATAGCAAGTTGTTTATGAGTATATATAACCTTTTTTTCTTCGGGTAAACAATTTTATGTATAAGCAATATTTATATATAAGCAACCCAGTAAAATAGTAAAATCCAAATAACTGGTTGCAGAACAGCTTATACTGCATTATAACAGGTTCTAATTTCTGTTCTGCAACTGTTTTTATATGGAGTTTGTAATATTTGCAATAGGGTATTTACCTCCAACCAAGAACAGGTTGCTTTAGAACCGGTTCTAGAACCAGTTATATAACTGGTTCTGTGACAGTTCTTTAACAGTGAAACCTTACATTTCGACTCCCAGGAACCTGTTATAGCACCGTTTCCATGTAACCGTTGGTAAAAGAAGTTGTACTAGAACAGGTTCAAAGGTAATCTGTTTTAAAAAATTGTGCTGGGAATATTTATACATAAACATATGCCTTGACATTTGTTAGAATTTGGTAAAATACACATTTATTTGTATTAAATAATGCATTATTATGTATGTAAACGTTTTAACTCGGGATGTTAATCATACGCAAAAAATTATAATTTGTTTATTTGAAATTTCGATTGTTAATTCTTCTCATCCCTAATATTTGCCAACAAGTTTTTATATTTACAAATTTTGTCATCGAGCAAAATTGTACTTACTTAACTTAATGTGTTAAGTGTTTACAATCATTTAAGTTATTTACATATAGTATGAATATACATTAGAGTACCCTAAGAAGTGAAGTTATTTTTTTTTCTCGCTCCCCGCGCATTTTATGACAGAATGGGTGTAAAAAATAAGATCTGAAAAAAACGGAACTTCTATCGCGCAAACAGGCAAGCCGTTTAGACTTTTGACCTCAAAAATGGGTTAAAAAAGGTTAAAATATTAGTTGTTTTACAACTTTTTTAAAAAAATGGGTGTTTTGCTGAAAGGTGTCATAGATGTTATTATGCGCAATAAAATAATCGTAAATCGCGATGATTTTTGCGATCAAAGTTAAAATTAAAAAAACTTCAGAGGCTCTTATTAATTTCTGTAAATCGATAAATTTGTTTGCTACACATCAGCTAATAGGGTGTAAACTCCAGTTTTGATAAATTTTTTAAAATATATCGTTTATTCCATGACAAAATAACAAAAAACATACAAGGTTTTTTTATGTTCTGTAGCGTATTCTAAATTGCTATACAAATATTTTACAGTTTTTAAAAAATTTTAAAAGTCGCGATTTCATTTCCAATTTTATTTATTTTTAACAAAAAATCAATGGTCGTAAGAAATAGTTTTCTTTGTAACTTATAATAAGTATTTCGTGTAAATTATACCATAAATTGTAAAAACAGTTGTCACTAAAAAAGCGGCCACTTCTGACAATTGACATTCAAAATTTGTGTTAAGTGTTGGTTATTGAAAAAAAAACTTTTGCTAAAACTCTACTTAAAATGAAAAAATCTACTTTTAGTAAAAAAAAAGATACAATTTCCTCAATTTGACTTCAGTATTCTAAATATTTGTTATGTATTATTATTTAAGATTTTTATAAGGTATTTTTATACGTACTTATATCAATTACGAGTTTATTTTAAGTACTTTATAAATTTCTCTTTTGAAATTTTGTTTGACTTTACGTTCTTATAATAGCATGGATAATGAACTGCTTCTGCTCTTCTTGGTGACTTAAAACAGCATTAAATCGCGTAATTAGCTCTATTCCACATTCAGCAAGGTCATTTAAATCTAATTGTTTTTTTACAATTGTTTTTGCAGCAATACAACTTTCATTAATTCCCTAAGTGCAGGGATCGCTCATCAAAAACTGTTAATCTATACTTGATTAAGCATCTCGTCTTTTCCCTAACCCATGTAACGAATGCAGATTGGTTCGTACAAAACCCATTGATCTGCTTGGGGAAATTAGATCATCCTTATTAAGTCACATATCTTAACAATAGAATAGTACTACTAGATACTTCAGCTTGAGCTAGTTGTAGTCTTAGTAATTTGTTTTAATAAAAAAAAAAATAAAAATCTATACTCGTATCCAAAAATTTGTAAGTGTTACTTTTAACAAAATCGCATAATTTTTTTTATTTTATTTCTTTTTTATTAAATAAATGTCTGTATATTATTGTAGAGTAAAAAAATATGGCAGTAGAAAAAAATATTTTTTTTCTCAATGAAGATTTTTGGCATTTTGTCATGGAATATACGATATATTTTTAAAAAACCACACCTTTTCTAAGACTACAGTTAATTTTCTATTAACTGATGTGTAGCAACCAAATTTATCGATTCACAAACATTAATAATAGCCGCTTAAATTTTTTTTTCGCAGGTCAAAAGTATGTTTTAAAAAAACAATTTTTATTTTATTGCGCATAATAACATCTATGGCGCCTTTTAACAAAAACTCAATATTTAAAAAGTTGTAGAACAACTAGTATTTTAACCTGTTTTAGTCCATTTTTAAGATCAAACATCAAAACGGCATGGCCTGTTTGCGCGATAAAAGTTCAGCTTTTTTACAGATCTTATTTTTTACACCCAATCTATCATAAAATACGCGGGGAGCGAGAGAAAAGACAACTTTTTAATTTTTATATATTTCGTGGGTACTCTAATATACATAAATATTTTAAATATATATTCAGACATTATAATGCATATAAACAGCAAAATTTAACTACTTATTATATAAAAGTGCATAATACAACCAAGTTCGAAGTCTATAAACATAAAAGTACTTCAAAAGCAAAACGAAAAAGTTGTCAAAACAACTCTATTATTCCATAAAATATCTTGACTGCAGTATTGATAAACAAAAAACTTAAGAAGCCAATGAACTTAATATATAAAGTACATACTTAAAGATACAAAAAGGAAAAAAAAAATGGAAGAAAAATAAAAACGCCTTCCTGAACATAGGAAGAGAAATAAGGATGTCGAAACCGACAAGACAAGATAGACAACAACTGCATACTACCAAAAGTATCAACATAAAATTGCAGAACTTCTCAAATAAGTAGCTTTAAAAATATTACAGGAATTTGAAAAAGATTTGATAATATGTATATAGACATATTTTTTCGCTTAAAACTAAATTTGTTTATTCCCGAGTAAAAAATAGTAATATATGGTCATACTTCATGTTATTAAGTTTGACTTTGAATGGGATCATTATTTTTTTAATATGGTACCTGATATCAGGCACGTAGCTAGGAATTTGTTTCGGGGGGGGCTTTTCGATTTTTTATTTTGATTATATATTTTTTTTGCACACTAGAGTAACAGCTTTTTTTTTTTTTTTTTTTTTTGCTAAATTTTTACCTACACGTAATGGGCAATCATGTGTTAATAATAGAAATCGCTTTCTCAGGTCATTTTGCAACAAAAACCTCCCGCATAAAGTGCATTTCCTTAAAATGCATTTTTTTAATTTTTTTACTTATTGTGTTCATTATTTTGCGAATTTTGATGTCTATTTCGCTAAACAACGCTTTAATGTGTTTGATCACAATCCGCGAAACACGTCAAATTTGAAAACGTTTGTGTACTTTAAGTTGGATATGCATCGTTATTCTCTAATTACGTTAAGTTTTTAGCTAAATATTAATTTTTAGTTTAATTAAATAAAAAAAGGATTATGCGGAAAACTTTTTGAAAACCGCGAAAAATAAAATTGCGTTACTTTATATTTTTATGTGCTAAAATACGTCTAGGCTAGCTAAAACTTGATAAATGTAAAAAATAGTAGAAAAGTTTCAACTTCTAATAACCCGATTAAAATTAATATGATGCTTTATATAATTATACGAAATTTAATATGAGTCTTAATACAGTTTTATCCGAGAAATGGGCATAATAGTTAAATAACATCCGAATAATGACGCGATACGGTTTTTGATTTTAAAACGTCATGAAAATCCTAAATATCTATTAATCCTTTTAGACTTTAGCTAAATTTGCAACAAATTCCATAGCATTTCGATATTTTATTATATTCAAAAATAAAAAATAATATAATGAAAATGAAGATTTTGAAGAATTGATTAACTTACACAATTGAATAACAAACACGGAAAAAAACGTTGAAACTAAATTTAGAGTTTTAGATTGAAAAAAATCTTAGACTAAATTAAGAACTCATAATGTTACAAATAAACCAAATTCTTTTTTTATGGTTAAGAACCAGTAAGAAATCAATTCAAAAGACAAAAATTGGGGTAAATTTTGTGTATACAATTATACACAAAATGATACAATTAATTGTACTATTGTATTGTTGTAATACATATTTACATCTAAAATATGATTGACAAATTTTCTAGTGTGACTCTGCATGGGGTAATATACAATTTTATTTAAAATAAAATTGTGTTTTTTTAAATACGATATAATATAAAAATATATATTATTTTGCAATGCCTAGATATATAAATATAACGTAATTATTAATTGGATTAGTTTTAGCGTATTCTAAATGCAATATACAATTATACGCAACTATATATGACATCATATTAATTTTTTTCTACGAAATTAATTGTATATTTATATAGTTATGTCCGTTTTAACTCGGGAAATTAAAGATTTATAACCGTCCAAAAAACAAATTAAAAGGAAAATATCCTATATAAATTGTCTGACACTTACAAGGAAGCTTTTCATTTAAATTTTCCCTTTAAAGGTTCCCTTTAAAATTAATGAAATTCGGATAGGTGATAAAGCAGCAAATATATATGAAAAACGTATTTGTTTTTAAAATTATTATAGCACAAAGACTGGTTTAGCTGCTTGATTTTAAAATGTCGCATTTCAAGTAGCGCCGATAGAAATTTGTTTACATTTAGTATAAAAAAAATTGAGAAAATTTGAGTCACATTGAACCACGTTAACACATTATGCATATCGATCAATGTTTGAGGCTTAAATTTGTTTCAAAAAATTAAAAAAATATGAGATATCGTAATATATATTGTAAAAAAAAAATACTGAAAACTATGTTACCAGATGCGTGCGTACCAAACCAAATTTAAATAAAAGATTGCACTGTAAGTAAAGTAGCGACTTTTACGGCACAAGTAAACTTAACTTTGAGTCTTAGTGGTACCTCCATTTTAAAAGATTATGTCAAAATACACAGAAAAAATCATTGTCAAAAAAATTTCAATTAAACTTTTGTTCGATTTCAAACTTACTTTCAATTAACTGTTTAATTGAAAATGAATTTGGTATGAAAAAAATTTTCAGTTTTTATAACGTATAATAACAACATTGAAACAAATGCAAAAATTTTAAAAAGTCGCCAAAATTAAAAAAAAAATCGTTTGAAGTTGAAAATACGCGTTTCTTTAATTTTGGTGATTTTTTTCGAATTTTGGCGTTTATTTTGGGAGTTTTTTAAATTTCTGCAATTTTGAAGATTGTTTTTTTAAATTTTGGCAATTTTTTTTTCAAATTTTGCGATTTTTTCAAATGGTCTCGATTTTTTTAAATTTTGGCGATTTTTTTATAATTTTGGTGTTTTTTTTTAAATTTTGTAATTTTTCCCAATAGTAAACAATATTCAATTAAATTTTTAATAGATGTGAATAAAACTATATGTAATTGAAAATAATATTAATTAAATAGATACAAATTATTTTAGTTGTTACTACAATTGCATCAACACGACCGAATTCAGTTTAACTTTTCTGAATCAACAAATATTTTAATTAAAACTCAATTTTAGTTTTATCTGTGTAGACATATTTAATTTTTAGTTTGCATAGTCTCAAACAATTTTTTGACTTCGAAATCTCTTATGAAATGATTTTATTTATTGCTTTTTGTCGAAAATCAACTCTAACATGATAGCCGCCCATTTGCAGGCGATGTTTTCTAATCATATAAAACTATTTCCTATTTGATCCAAGTCAAAAATAAATATTTTCATATTAAATTTATCAATAACATTGCTACTTTCTAACGAATTGTATTAAGTTTTAAAAATTGTCAAATCATTTCGGGGGGGGCTCTAGCTCCCAAGCCCCCCCGCCTAGCTACGTGCCTGCCTGATATTATTATATCTGTGTTAGAAAGGAATAAGTACATAAGTGATTTTTATTACTTTTCAGGAGGGCGTTTTTAAGCTTAAAATGTGAATTTTAAATCAGGGTTAAAACCATTGGAAACTTTGAGCATCTCAAACGTTATCTTAGAAATAAAAATTGATATGATACTTTATATAATCATACGTAACTTAACATGTGTCTCTATACAGTTTTGTCCAAAGAATGGTCCGATATAATTTAATCAGATGTTATATAATGGTATCAAACTATATCTGAACTGATAAAAACATAAACAAAATCAAATATATTTGTATCCGGTTTTTGAATTAGAAACTTCATTGAAATCCGAAATAATTACTTGCTTCAACGTTATTAATCCTTTCCGACCTTAGTCACTTCCTGGTGTCAAATATAATTATATTTCATTTGATAAGTTCACATATATAAACAGATACAAATTGATCCGAAAAATGGGTAGTTTTATACAATTTTATGTGAGATTTTTCCATATTCGGGACATTGATTAAATATATAATTGCATATAAATATATCTGATTTTATATAAATTTAGCCGATAGTGGGTATAATTTTTGTGACTTTAAGTTATGCTTAAAAGTATTTAAGTGGAAAATTCTAATTTCTATAAATCAAAAATTTAAGGCCCACATTTTTCAAATGAAACATGACGAAATATTTAAAAATTATCAAGAAAAAATATATAATCAAGTGGATTTGCCTTATAAAATGTATGCATTTTTTTATTTAAAATTTTATAAAAGAAATAATTCGAAAACGATTTCCTTATAATATTAATATGGGTATTAGAATCGGGGCGACACTAGTTTTTCTTAAATTACTTTTATAAAAATATGTCTTGCGACACAAAATTTTTTATTAACTTTGGTATGCTAACCACGAATATTTTGTATTTTTTGAAATCGGACTAACGGTTTTAGAGATATCAGGCTTTGATTTAAACAAAAAAATAGCGTCTTTTTCCTATATTCTAGTAATTTTTTTAAAATTACCTTAGAATTTTTTGTTTTTGCACTCAAATACTATACAAAACATGCTTTCATTTGATCTTAATTATGTCAGATATAAGAGATGATGTATCACAAAATTAATTTTATTTTTTTTTGCCATATATCAGAGGCTTTGGCGCAGGTCGCCAAGGAATAAGTAATACGATTTTTCTTAAATTTCGCACCACAAAACAACTGGTTTTAGTGCTACAAAAATTAAAACATTAATTAATGAAAATCAAAAGTGAAAGTAAATATTTCTTCAATAATCATGAGTATAAAATTAAAAAGCATAACAATTTTACTACCCAGGTAAAACTAGGGTCGTATATGATCATATATGGGTATATACGTTCATATATGTTCATATATTGTTCAATGTATGACCATATATCACCATATATGTTCAGATCCGAAATTTGAGGGTATATGTTTGGACTGAAAACATATAAATCAATCAATTTTCCACTGCAAAATGCACTGTTTTCAAAAACAGCGGTTCAAAAAGCGGTATTTTAAAAAACTGGTCTTGTAAAATTTTGTCAAAAATATATGTTAACTAAAAATTAGTTCCCTATGTCGTGTCCAAATCCCTACGTGGAGATGTTACGGTGTCCTGACTTATAAGTAAAAATGTGAAAAAATTAAACTAAAAAACCCATAATTCAGAAACATGCAGTAGTACCACATAGGGATTTGGTGACGGTATAGAAGAGAAATTGATATTTAACAAATATTTTTTTTTTTTAAATTTTAGAAAACCAGTTTTTTTGAAATACAGCGGTTTGAACCACGGACTTTGAAAAAAAATGCATTTTACCGTCAAGTAGTGAATTATTTTTGTGCACCAGTAAAACCACAATTTAAGTACCTTTAAAACAAGGCATCAACTGACTCTTGTAGCTTAAACCGTTAAGAAGTTATGGGCAATTATGTTCAACTAGTTCTGCAAAACTGTTATTTTTATTTTTTTTTTAATACATCATTTTTTTATGTAAATATTTTTTTCTACTAAATTAAGTACCTTTTTTGAGTTTTATCCATAACTTTGAATTTCGCAAGAGCTCAACATATTAATTTGACAACAGCATAGTGGAATAAATTATAATTAACATATATTTTTTTGAAAATTTAAAATACAGCTGTTTCAACCACAAATTTTGAAAAAATAAGTACTTTACATTCAAAAAATTATGTTTGTGCTTATTTTATTTAAAGCACGATAATAGTGACTTTAAAATCAGTGGATCGCGTAGCTTTAACCGTTAAAAAGATATAGATTAAGTACGACTACTTTTGTTAAATTTTCGATTTTTTTCATATTTTAAAACTCGATATTTCCACAACCGTTAGAGCTAACAACCTTGTTCAGCGACATACCTATATGACACTTACCTTCCGCATCAAGTTTGATTAAAATTAAAGGGGGTAGAGGACGAAAATTGGATATTTTTTGATGGTTTTATATGGAATGAGTCTATTGTCAAATCTGACCAATTATTTCGCGAAAAAATAAGAACGTCGCGAAATGTGCACAATATTTATATGGAAGCACAGCGAAAATAGAAGTTTATATTTGCGAAAGTTATTTGAACAAACACTTTCATTACAGTGAATGTCTACAAAAAAATTTCAAATTTTATTTTAAAATTCATACATTTTTGAACATTTTTCAAATAAAATTTTAAATTATTTTGCAGACATTCACTGTAATAATGAAAGTGCTTGTTAAAATAGCTTTCGTGAATATAAACTATTTTGGCTGAATTTTGGTACGCTAATTCGTCCGTTTTCACTATGCTGTCATATAAATTTTAGACACATATCGCGTTTACCCATGAACTAAACTTTCTGCTTTTTTATTTTTAACACGAAATAATTGGTCAGATTTTTATTTTTAATTATACACAAACATGCTTTGGTCGATTGCAAAGGGAAGATAAATCGTGGAAAAATGTTAGAATATAGTAAAAACTGAGAAAAAAAACCCGGATTTACTTGTTAATGATGCACATTTATTAACCAAATATGATACCCGAATGTTAATAAAGGTTTTTTATGTATTTACCATAAAAAACCAAGATAAAATATTTTATTTTTAAAACTGTTAAGTTTTCTTTGATCTTCTGTTATTTGATTCTTCTTAGTTTAAGCGAGCTTAAGATCATTTATTTATTAATTATTTATTTCCGATATTTCGTCTCCACATTGGGTGACTTCTTCAGGGAACAAATATTACAATTGTAATATTATCTTAAGCTCTTTTAAACTAAGGGCCATTATTACAACTTGCCAATAGCTAAAGTTCGGATGTTATCTGACAGATTATTAGTTTTTCGTTATTATAAGTATACTTTAAGTTAAAAGTGACCGATAAGCTAAATGGAAGATATTGTTGCCTTTAACTTGTTACTTAAGGTTTATGTGTTTAAAGTTGCCATATTTTCTGCTCTATAAAGAAGAAGAAGAAAATAACCGAATTTCACAACCGAATTTCACAAATTATTGTTTGTTTGTAAACGAATAAATAAAAGTACGTTGCCACTACGTATTTTTATAAACCAATTCATAAACCAATAATCGGTTTTTAGTTTGGTGCTGCCACATTATCAAAAATATTAATTTTATTTTGTTGGGAAGTTGTAATAACGAAAACCATTATAGCTCACTTTATTCCTCACTTTAGCTAAAGTTACCTTATACTAACATTTACTTTAAAGGCAAGTTGTAATAATGGCCCTAAGAAGAATTTTATTTTTAAGATTTTATGTACACAAAACCAAATTAAAACGTGCAAAATTTTAATGCAAATTTGCGAAAAATCTTTTCCATAAGTCAAAACACTGTGTACGCCATCTGAGTGGCCGGATTATTTAGGATCAATGGTCGGTACTCTTGTTTGATTTTTCGAGTTGCGCAGTGTTATTATTATATGACTTACCAAGTAGAAATTGCCACAAAAATAAATAGAACTGGTAAACCACTATTATTCAATCGGCAATTATTTATGTAAAAGGTGAAGACCGAACTGGGTTTCTGGATTTTAAAAGTGCTTGTTTTATAAACATTTCACAAAATTTCTATAAGTAAATTTATAGTTTTCGCAACACTATTAAAGTCAAAAAATTAAAACGAGTTTTCTTAAAATTTAAGTCTGAATTATTAAGTATATCTCTTTCGGGTGGCCCTTAAAAAGAAAAGTGTTAAATCTTAAGGTCTCACCCCCCCCCCCCCCCCCCCCCCACCCCCACCAAAAAAATATGCGAATGCCCAACAAAGTGATAAATACGATGTTTTGGGCCAATCGAAAAATGTTTAGAGGTCGCTCAACGCGATTGAAAATTGCAAATGCGTTTATATGGGGAAAAATTACTTTTTTCGAGACTTATGTAAATTTTTCAATTATGGGAATAAAAAAAACAACTAACATTACAGAAGTAGCTAATTTTTTTTAATTTTAAATATTTTATAACAATAAATAAGCCGTGTTATCACCAAAAAACGCAATTTCCTCGAAATCCGCAAAAATCAAATCGTTGCCCTACCCAAGTGTGCCAGTGGATATTTTTAAATTTTTTATTTTCATTCTCTAAGGTGTTCGAAACAAGCTACTGGACTCCAAACCTCAATTTTTTCGGTTTCGTTGAAGAAAAAATTTTGAAATTTGAAATTAGAGATTTCAAAAACGTCGCAAAAATGTTGTCCGCGTATGACGTCATCTTACGACAGGTTTACGACATCCAATAAAAAAATCTTGTTCCATATCTCATAGCCTTGAGTATTTTTAGTAAAAAATTATAACTTAGTAATCGATTTCAAATATATTTATGACGTGTGGTCGAATTTCTCAATGAAGTAATAATTTAACATTTTTTGGTCTGGGGCATTATTTTTTACTGGGCTGGTTCTTAACCAAATTTGAATTTTTATACCTTTTTGAATAGATAATTATCTCTTTATATTAAATAATTTAACACGTAGAATAAAAATTTTTCCCATAATTGAAAAATTTACATAAGTCTCGAAAAAAGTAATTTTTTCCCGTATAAACGCATTTGCAATTTTCAATCGCTTTGAGACCTAAAATTTGAACACTTTTTTTTGGCCCATATAACGAAGGGCCACCCTAATATCTCTTAGCGGCAATATCATAAAGAAACTCTGCTATTGAGACAATAACGTTTACTGTTAAGTAATGGTAGTAGTAATACTACTTGTATTAGTAGTAGTTGCAGGATACAATAATTTACTTGTTACTAATAATAAGTATTAGTTACTACCAGATAAAAAATAAAAATTCTAGTAATTTTAAACCAACCCAGAGTCAATGCTACACAATAGAAAGTATTAGTTTTATAAGAGCTTTAAAGTAGATACAAGTTAATATTGATAACTTTATCAATAAGTCCTTGAGGTTATCTTTCACAAAAGGATTTAATGTAGTTAAATATTGATGGCAATATTTTAACTATAAAGAGACAAAATTTAAAGAGTTCTTGTGACTCAAATTTTATCGTAGTCTATATATATTGAAAGAGATTAATAGTAAAATGTCCAATTTCGAAATATTTGACTATTTTGTTTTGGAAAGTTTACAGGTTTTTAATTACTAATTTAATTGGTATGATTAAAATTTTAATTAAAATGTTTACAAGGTTTTAACTCAGTTTTTAATTGATATGATTAAATTCTAAATTAGGGCTAAATCAATGAAATAGCTATAGATTTTTTAAATAATATTAACAATATTTGTAATTGAAAATCGGCATTATTTTTACTGTATATAAAGACGAATGAACTAAGGGACCTGTTAGTCTTACATATATAATATAATTATATTGGATACATTTTAAAATCTCTGGCAACCTTTCAATTATCTAACACCTGAACTTTTTTAAAAACACCATAAAGAAAACTTTCTTATTTTTATTTTTGTTAAAAAATAAAACATATTTTCCGGTAGTTTTACCACTGCTGTGCAACCATTATACTCATAAAATATTAATAAATGTATGCATACAGTTTCCTGTGCAGTTCTGGAGTATGATGACGACAATAGAGATGAGGATGACGGTGACGGTGATGATGATGATGATGTTGTTGAAAATTTAATCAACTTTAATGCTTACGCTAATAAACAGTAGGAAAGTATAGAGTGGAAAATAAGTGGCAAAAAACAGTCTTCTCTACTCAAAGTTAAGGATACAAATATGAAACAAACACTTTTCTATAAAATGCAACAATATCAACAACAGGAGTTGAAGTAACAACAACAACAAAAAAGTGTTACTTAAAAGTTTTATTAAACAAAAGCAAAAAGGTAGTTACATCTATAGTGTCATACAATATGTTTAAAAAGTATAGGGATTTTGTTTGAAAAACTAATTAGCTGTAAAACATTCACTTAAACAAATGTTTGTTAAAATGTACTGTAAAGATAGTTAAAACATAAGTATAGACAGTTAAAAAGCTGTCAAAGGTATTTATCCAGTCAGAAACTTCCAGTGGTACAAAAACTCAAGCACTTCCTAAACGAGGAATTGTAAGTAAATACTTGTTTACGACGCTTTACCAGCTTTTCCAAAAAGCGTTTTGCCAGTGTTCGTTTTACAATAATTTTAGTGGTCTTCTTAAAAAATCATAGGCAACGAATTTTCTAAAAGCACTATGGCAACGTCGGGAAAAGTGTTTTGTCAGTGCTATCCAGTCAGAAGTTACCATGAGCTCAAAAGTCTTGGTAAAGCATTTATTTTATAAAAATTATGATGCTTTATTTAAAAAAAGTGTGTAGTCGGAAGCTTCCGAGTGTGAATCCGGATTCAGGCAAACATTTATTTGTGATTTTTTTATACATTTTAATATTTTTTTTCATAAAAAATTTATTTTTTTTTTGTTTCTGGAAAAGCTCTTTTAAGACCAACTATTTTTTTGCTTTTCCAACTTGTTACCAGTAAACCTTATGGCAGTGCCGACATATCTGAGCAGCCAACTGATACCCAGGAGTTCTAATTTACTTTCGTTTTAAGTTATCAAGTATTATATGTCTAGCTAGCTCAGCAGTAAAGCTGTATGCTGCCAATCTGGCGGCTGGGATTCGATTACCGGCGGGACCAAAAAATTATACATCAATTTTTTTAAATTGTATTTTGGAAAACTAATTTTTAGACCACATATTTCATGGTTTTATCAGCATTTTGCCAACGTTGTAAATCTTGTTTCTCTGCTGCTTATCTGATACATTTTGAACAGACGGATGGATCTTTTGGCTAACGATGTCATCATTTTAGGGTTGCAAAAGCACTTGATGTACCAGTTCCTAAAGTGCCTTGCCAGCGGTGGCCCGTTTATTTTTTTCTGACTGGGTATGCATTAGCATTTTTAATGCCTTTTCGATTTTAGTATCAAGCTCATTAAAATCTTAATTAATGTACGTTTTGGATGAATTAATACAGCGCTGTAGTTGTCACAAATCGCAATGTGTCTGAGAAAACTATCGATGTAGACACTATAAATAATTTTACTATGTGCGCCCCGGTAGGCTAGTTGGTAGCGTGCTGGCTTATCAGTGTGGGGGTCGTGGGTTTGATTCCCACCAGAAGCACTGGTCTGTTTTCGCTACAACGCGCCGAAGGCCATAGTAGCTAGTGCTCGGTTAGGGTAATAGTTTATAGTTTATAATTTGTAATTATATGATTATTAATTAATAAAATAAAAAAAATAAAAATTTTACTTTTTTGCATGTTATCAATTAAGTCCTTCGTAGGATTCATTCTACACACCTAACTATGTTCTCAAGCCATGTTTTTTTATAAAAATATGCGAAACAAAATACTTAAATTTTGCAAAATTTTTAAAAAGTTCATAACATTTTTTAAAATGCCTTTTTTACTAGCAGGTGCTGTTTACATTACGGTTCTCAAAATTCAAGTCCATTAAACGGCGCAAAAAAACATACGAAAAAAACTGCGAAATTTTAAAAATCGGAAAATTTTGGTTTCACTTGTATACCAACATACAACTTTTCACCAAGCAGCGGCAAGGAAATTACGTTTTCAATGAATGTATCTCCCAAGCCTAGTGAGTCCATTTTGCATTGATTCGGATCTAAAAGTTAAAAACCATGAGCAAACAAATAAAATGATTAAAAAACTCTTGAAAGTTTCAAGTAATTTTTTTTTAATTTTTCGACATTTAAATGGTCATCAATTCTATTGGTGAAGACATGAAACTTTGCACGTCATAGCTTTTAAGTATAGTCAACCTAGTCCTGTTCATCATTCTTCTCAATTCATAAAACCTTGAGAAATACGAAGCATTTAATATCGGTTCAACCAGGTGCCGAAAATTTTTGAAGTAGACCATATAATTATACAATAATTATGTGAACAAACATTAAAAATATTTTTTTTTTAAATTTTTGATAAAGCCATATATTTTTGATAAGCCATATACAAAATTATAGAGAAATATATGGTATCCAATGCTTTGAATATTTTCAGATATGATATGGTCCATAACAAAGCCACATTCAATTGTGGTGGCATATGAACAATGATTTAAGATATAATTATATGATGACGTAGTTGAGATTTCTGAGTTATTTAACATAAACTTGATCAAAAATATTGTTAAAACTTGAACAAAAGTATTAGCTATGTACATTTAGGAAAGGACAAAAAAGAGAGAACATTAACATTTTAATAGTGAAAAAATTTGATTAAAGACAATTTTTCTACAAAATAATTAGATTGTTAAAATAGAGAATTGATTTTTTTTGGCTCCACAGCTTCATCTTCGTAAAAAAAGGTAAAAATTATTGTCTGACACTGACATATCGTGCCTAAACCGCCTAAAAACGTAAGTCATTATTTAACAGGGGGTGTTTTTTAACTTTCTTCTTTTTAAATTTTCTTTGGTTTTTTCAATTGCTATGGAATAATGAATATCTTTAAATTCAATAGCAATTGGATAAACCAAAGAAAAATAAAAAAAAAAACAAAAATAATCATCTGTTAAATTATGATTTTGGCGCTTAAAATATGTCAAAACAAAAAAATTACCAAGTAATAAGTTATGATACAAACAAGGTATAATTAAATATAGTAGTTTCAAAAAACGCATAATACTTTTTTAAATTTTATGAAATTAGATATAATTTGATATAATTGTTCAAAAAAAACTAGAAATTGTCTGTAATATACATCAAATTGTACAAATTGGTATCTAATTGCATCGAAATTGATTTTATTCGTTGCAATTGTATCGAATTTGATACAATTTGATGTATTTTAGATACAAATACAGTCGACCCTCAGTCGCCTCGCTTAACGAAGATTTCGCACAACGCACACATTTAAAACAAAAAAAATGTTTCGCTTAACGAACAAAGTTTCGTATAACGACCAATGCAAAATGGGAAATACCGAATTGCGTGAAAAACTTGTGTCGGTGTTCAGCTTTGGCATCACTTGTGTTCATACAATTAAGAAGACGTGTTGAGACATACAAACATATAGTACATGTTCATTATTTGATTTTGTTAAAAAAGGGGAACTACCGAATTGCGCATAAAACTTTTCTGTTTGTGTTTAGCTTTAGCATCACTTGTGTTCATACAATTAACAAGACGTGTTGTTATTTTTTGTGAAAGTGTAACGTAACATTAAAAAGCATCACCCCAATCAGACAGTGGCTAAACGCGCAACAGATTTATTCAATGATAATGCTGTGTCGCATTTTCAACAAATTTTGAAGCGTCGCCAAAAACACACGACTCTAGACAGTTCTTTGTTAAAGAAGAACTAGGTATGCGTCCAGGTATCATACAAAATTATTTTTTTTTGTAATTTTTTCGTTTTTTGCATTGCAGATTGTCTCATTTCGTCCTATTTTCAGTTCCTTAAAAATGTTGATAAATATATGTTATATTACTTTCAATAAATTTTGATGTTGAAGTATGTTAGTGTGTACTTTTTCCGACTTGGAACGCATTATTTTATTTTGCACTGATATATATGGAAATAATGGTTTTGCTTAACGAACGTTTCGCATAACGACCACGCTTTTGTAACGAATTGTGTTCGTTAACCGAGGGCCCACTGTATATGTTCTCATTTTGCGCATCAAATCTAGTCGCATATCTAATTTGTATATAATTTGAAATGTTGATTTCCCATATCATATTTTTTTTTACTTGGGTATGTATAAGAAGAATATTCACAAAATTTTACATTTTTGTTTAGGATTACTTACATATCGATCTATCTACTATAATTTGTGTTACATGCAATCTCATATATTTGTATACAATTGTACCTATTTGGATATTATTTTATACATTTGGATGAATACAAAATTCGGATACAATTTTAATAAACTGTATTTCAATAAATAAGATATAATTGCATAAAATAATGTGTATTTGTATGAGATGAGATCGAATACGATACAATTAGATGTTCTCATTTTTCTGATATACTTATATATAAAACGAAAATTCGCAAAATATTTTTTTACTCGTGTATTTAAACTTTATCTAAAAGTGCAAAAAATCGTAAAAATTGGAAAGATATTGTCAAAATAGCTAATTTTGGAAAACAGCTCCAACATTAAAAAAAATGAAAAGATTTAAAAAATCACCAAAATTTAAAAAAAAAAAACTGCCGAAGTCAAAAAAATCGTCAAATAAAAAAATTTTTAAAATTTAAAATGACTACAAAATTGAAAAAAAATTTTTAACATTTAAAAAAATAGCCGAAATTTACTATATTGCTTGTATAATAAAAAATTGTCAGAATTTGAAAAAATCGTCAAAAGTAAGTAAAAAGGCTAAAAGTAAAAAAAAATGTCACTAAAGTTAAAAAAAAATTACTTAAACAAATTTAAAACATCCATATCTTAAAAAAAATTCAATTTATTTTTTAATTCTAGAGATTTTTTCGACTTTTGTTAATATTGATAATTTTTTGGAATTTTGAATTTTGGAGATTTTTTTATAATTTTAGCTACGTAAATTGAAGTAATTTTTGGCGATTTTGCCGTTACCTTCTTGAAAGTTAAGGCGATTTTTTCATATAAATATTAGGGATATTTGAAATTTAATCGATTTTTTAAATTTTGAGCATTATTTTTTAAATTTATGGAGTTTTTTAAGCAATTTGTTTTTATTATTTGTTATAAAATCTGAAAATTTTGTGTGCACCAACCTAAATTTAAATTAAACATTTAATCGATAGTATTAGACTTTTAATTGTAATTTAATTGAAATTTTATGAAAAAAATCATATATTTTAAAATTAAGATTTGTACATAAAATTATACAAAATTAAAATTTTTTAAATATATTTAACCGCCCAGTATTTATTTTCTGTCAAATTTTAAACTTTTCTATAAGACGCTTTAGGGAAAAAAATAATTACAAAACAATTCTTGTATATTATATTTGCAAAGATTGACTGACAAATGTCTAGAGGATCTACGACATTCCTTAATGATTTAAATAAATTTGATAATAGTTATTTTTCCAACTGAAATTACAGTTAAAACAACAATTACTGATAATATCACAAACAACTGTCATGTAGTAGCTGTCAAACTTTTTTAACTGTAGTTAAAATAAGAATTGAAAAAAAAAACATTAAAAATTTTAACTTTTGGCAAATTTTTTGAGTTTAGTTTTAGCTGGATGGAGGATGGTCTCATGTGTTAACTTTAAAATTACAACGAATAAAAGCAAGACTATCACATTGAAAATTACACTTATTTCTTATATGAAACTTATTACAACTACAAGTAGCATGTGTAAGTGAAGTTTTGAATTATAAAGTTGTATTATGTTTTTTATATCTCCAAACGTTTTTAGTTGAACATTTTTAAGATGATACAGCACATCGCAACTTAAGACTAACAATGTTAAAAATATGCCAAAAAAGAACAAAAAAAAAAACTTAACAATATAGAAACAAAAAGTTGGAAGTTATCAAGCTGAAGTTGATTATTTAACAAGTTGGATTATAAATTAAATACATATGGTTTAGTTAGATCTTTTTTTATACATATTTAAAAACCAGGCTATAACGAAACTTCTAAAAATTGAATATCATGCACTCATGAAAGTTAGATTGTTACTAACTGACAGTTGTTTGTGTAGTAATCAGTAGTTGTTGTTTTTTTATGCGATTTTATTTGTTTTTCTATGATTTTCTCTATAAAATATAACGCAGTTGATTGAAAACGTATAAAATCAACCACTCGATTTCCTCCACCCTTTCTGATTTTAACCAAACTTGGTATACAAGATGTACACCAAATTACACTCAAAATAGTTTGTAGTTTAAATTAACTGAACATGTAATTAAACATAAATGATAAATCTTTTAAAAGTCGTTCTACTTACTTTTCATTTAAATCAAATGTTTCTTGTTATTTATTTTTAAATATCGTTTAAATAACTAAAACAAGAACAAGTGAATAGTAAGTTAAAAATAAATGTTCAAATTTTAACTACAGATTAGTAAAAATAAAAGTTATTTTTAGTTATTTGAAATTATTTCAGTTTTTTGTTTGTTTTTTTTCTACAAAATGTATAAAGTTTACACAAATATTTGTGTATTTGTGTAAACTTTTTCAATCTCTTGTAATCTGAATTGAAATAATTTTGTGTATAAGCAAACCATTTTAATAAAAAAACAAACACGAATTTTTTGAATATTTTTTTGAAAAAAATAATTTAAATTTATAATAACTGTAATGAAAATAAATAAACTACAATATTCCGTTTTTGTAGTTAAGTTTTTATGAAACTTTAAATAAATGAAAATAATAAATGAAACTCAAAAAAGTCGGTTAATAGTTGTAAATTAATTTGAACAAATGTTTTCTGCATTTGAAATAGAATTCTTTATAATTCAAAATTTTCTTGATTTCAGAGAAAATGCTAAATAAATACAACAAACTCGTTTGTAGCTTGAAAACTATATATAATAAGTTTTATATTTAACACAGTTTTACCATATTTAATAGTAGCAAAACCTTAGTTTATTTAAGTCGAAAGCTAAATTTAAATCATTAATTCCGACAAAAAAAAATCATATCTCAAACTAAGTTGTTAACCTTATATATCATATATGTAATCTAACATAATTATATCTTAAGATCATATATAATTAGATCTTAAGTTGTATATACATATGGGACCATGTATAAGCATATTTTACAGCACACAAAAAATATTTTTTATATGACAATATATATACAAATGTATAAAGAAGTTGAAAAAATATTTATTTGAAAAATAAATGCATGTTCCGGTATTTTTAACTCAATTGAAAACTGTTTTATTAAACTACAAACAGTAAACTACATAATATTCTCGTTCAAATTAAGGACATATAATCCCTGTTGAACAGTAGTAAAATGAAATTAGTAGAAAAAATTAGTAGCTGCTACTAAATTTTAGTATAATTTCAGCAAACTACAATTTCAAAATGCTATAATTTTATAAAATCATCAAAATTTGTTAAAGTCAGCAAAATTTACTAAATTTTAATACATCCAATAGAACTTTACTGAATAAAAATTAAAAAAGTAAAATAAGACGACTTTGTTATTTTCAATTCATAACGCGCTTTCAACCTCCGTATGTTGACAAAAATAAAGCAAATTAAACATATTAGCTAGGTTGATATTATTATGTCGATCTGGCTAAAGATCTTTGTTTTTTATTCTTTACACTTTTTTCCTAATCGATAAACCTTATTTTAATACTAGCTGTTTGTACCCGGTCTTACCCGGAACTCAAATACTTTTGAAATAACACACATTGAAAACAAAGACTTAAAATATATACCGATTTTTCTCCAATTCGTTATCTTTATTATTATGACAGCCTGTATATATATATATATATGAATGGCTGTATATATAGTTAATCTAATATTATTTCAATTACATAAAAAAAATATAAAGCGATCTTTTGGAAGGCCATCTTTTTAAAATTTGTGCGGAATCTGGTAAAAATAAAAATTTGTTTATGGAACATCCAAACAGGACCCTATAAATTTTATAAACTGTCACACTTTGAAAAATAACATTTGATATCGGAAATCCACAGTTGGCCTTTAAATGGTAGCGGTAGGAGAATAGTATTTGGTGACCTCGCCCTAGGTGTACAAACTATGAGTGCCAAATTTGAACAAAATCCGTAAGAAAATAAAAATTGGTTGTAGTAATAGGATCAAGTATAGAAAATTTCAGAGAAATCCGTTGAGAAATAAAAGTTTGTATGGCGAACAAACAAACGACCAGAAAATTAATTTTATATATATAGAAGATGTCTCATATTGATTTTAGTGCATGGTTTCCAAAAAGTTTATCCTTAAAGACATTTTTTTTTCTACGGACTTGTTATTGCCAAAAACGGTAAGGGAAAATAAAATTTAAAAAAAACGAAATCATACAGACATTGGGAAAAAATCAGTGGTCTATTTTTAAAATGTTTTGATTGAATTTAATACTTTAAAATAAAAAAAAATAAGCTTTATTAAAAATAGTGGAATTTTTTGGTTTTGACGTTTTTGATCAAAAGTCGGTATTGAAGTGGGCTATGGTAATGAAACTTTTACAGAGGCCTTACTCGGGAAACGTAAAATATATGTGAGTAATTTCATAGAAATCCGTTAAAACTTTCTTAGAAGTTTGTATTCAAAAAAAACGAAAAAAGTTGAAAAAGGTGAAAAAAAATTTAATTTTACATTTTTGTCAAAAGCAGGCGTAGAATTGAGCGTGGTCGATGAAAACTATACTACGATCTAAGTTGAGTTCCGAGAATTATTCGTGCCAAATTGGAGGAAAATCCGTTGAGAATTTCAAATTTTTATAGAGATCAAACAAACAGAAAATGAATTTTATAAATATATAGATGGTGGAATTTTTTGGTTTTGACGTTTTTGATCAAAAGTTGGTATTGAAGCGGGGTATGGTAATGAAACTTTTACTGAGGCCTTCCTCGGAAACGTAAAATATATGTGAGTAATTTCAACGAAATCCGTTAAACTTTCTTAGAAGTTTGTATTCGAAAAAAATGAAAACAGGTGAAAAAAATGTTAATTTTACATTTTTGTCAAAAGTAGGCGTAGAAGTGGGCGTGGTCGATGAAAACTATACTACGATCTAAGTTGAGGTCCAAAGATTATTCATGACAAATTTGAGGAAAATCCGATGAGAATTCCAAATTTGTATAGAGAACAAACAAACAGAAAATGAGTTTTATATATAAAGATTAACTCTGTATAAAAAAAATGTTTTTGTTTAAAATATAAATATATATATATTTGTGAAAAGCAAAATTTTTGCTAAATTTAACAACTGGTTTTCAAAACTTAGTAAAATATTTTGCTAAAATCAGCAACAAAAATTAACATAAAATTCAGTAATTTGTAAAATGAGAATAGCAAAAAAGTTACTAAAATAAGAAATTGTCCTAAAAATTAATAGAAAAATAGTTAAGTGCTACTGAAAAATTTTACAACAAACTATTTTTTCTGAGTGTGGACAGCCAAAAAGTGTCCCGTCTATTATAAGCTGCTGAAATCGGGCCAGACGATCACAGGGGACTTGTACCGAACACAGTGGATTTGAAAAAAGACCGGAATATGCAACAAATTCAAAATTTGCCAAAAATCCCGCAGTTTTAAGTTATACACCTAATATGTAGCTGATGAACAGTTATATGACATCGGTCGCCCGGGCCGGGCCCGGGCCCGGTCACGGTCACAAAATAAAATTTCTTAGCAGCCTTTGTTAACTATTATTTAAAGCTTTCACTGTAACATATCATATACATTTGTTCTTCTTCAACAATATGCTATAATTTTATACGAAACTAGAACACTATTTTACTTTTAAAAATTTCCATTTTTTTTTTTAAACTCTCAGTTCTATTTAATAAAACAAAGAATTTTAATTAAAACCCAAAAGGATTATATATGTATGCATATCATAGGATGCAACATACATGGTTGAATATGCATACTCTCGTTACTAAAGGTGTGTATGTAACATTTTTTATGTGATAAGTAAAACTTCAAAATGATTTAATTAATATTAAGTTTTAAGCATATAGCATTACCTTTCAAACTCAAATAATGCAACAAACTCTTTGAAAAAATTTCTTTTCTTTGTTTTATTATTATTTTTTTATATGTTATTTAAATAACTAACGAGAACAATATAATCTATATGGCATGCAATCTCTGCTACATGAAGGAGAAACTCAAATTGAGCAAAATCAAGTGCATATGATAAGCATTTGAGTCAAGACCGACAGTCAGAAGCACTTAGCATTAAATGTTATTCCGATTATCATTCTGCAGAAATTTGTTTGATATTCTTAGTAATGTAGTTATTGCAAGGTTTACTCCGATTTTTGTAGAGGAGATATTTGTAGAGGAGATATTTGTAGAGGAGACATAATTGTTAATGGAGAACGAAGGGAGAGAAGAGATAAAAACCTTGAAACTGACCAGATTAACTTTGCACATGTTCTAGAACAGCTTCTTTTACCACCGGTTACATGGCTCTAGAACAAGTTCCTGGGATTTCAAAAGTAAGGTTTCACTACCACAATACCAGTACTATAATTGGTTCTTGATTTGGTTCTAAAGCAACCTGTTCTATTTTGGAAGTAAAGAACCTATTGCAAAAGAGGATAAACTCTATATAAAAATAATCGGTTGTAGAACAGAAATTAGAACCTTTTATAAAACAGTATAAGTTGTTCTTCAACATATTATTTGGATTTTACTGAATATTGTATCCCAGCAGTTACTTCTTTTATATGCTTCCAAAATAAAGCAATCGAGGAAGGCATTTTGTTGTGCTTTCCTAAATGTATTCTTTTGAAGCATTAAAGAATGCATACAATGAATCAGTAAAGAATGCATACAATGAGGTAATAACATATAGTAAATTTCTGTAAATTATTTCCTTAAAGAAGCTCTTTTGGAAGTCAAACAATGCCTTTTAATAGCGCATTATTGAAACATATATTTACTGCTTCTTTGGGGAAGTAAATAAGATCATGTCTTCTGGAATGCCTTCAGGAAGCGCTCGATAATTAAATAATGCCTTCCAGGACTGCTTCTAGGTAAGCTCAATTTTTTTGCCGGGATATGATTATGTCCAAAACTTAGAAAAATCCAAATTAATTTAAATTTAAAGTACTTGATATAAGAAAAATGTTCATACATATATTGTTCATATGTTGGACTCATACTTAGTTCCCAATTTTGTGAATTAATTGAAATAAAGAATATAAACGAAATCGGAAAATGTTATAATGAATATAACTTGCGTAGCTCAAATGTGGGGCATATCACATGTGAGGCTTTTGATGTCAAACTTACAGTATTTGTTGTCCAATATAATACGAATAAAAATCTTTTATAATTTTTCCAAAAAGTGTCCAAAGTTTAACTGTTAAATTGACAAGTTTTGAGATAAATTTTAGTATATAAGTTATAATAATTTAACTGAATTTGGTATATTAGATATTTTAATTAGAATTTATAAATAATATACATTTTTTAAATCAGAACTAATTCTGATTTTTTGTGAATTTATCAAAAAAATCGGCAAAAACTTTTTGTTTACAAATTTTTTTTATGGTTTTCTATTGATCCAGAAAGTTTTATCGTGTGTTTAATAGAACTATGATAGCGTATGACTATAATACAATTCTTAATATGCACTGTAGTTTTAACAAAGAAATATTTGAATATTTGCTACAATTTGCTACTCTTTTTTTGTAAATAAGAGTCATTCCAAAACTTTTCTAATCGATTTTAGCAGTTTTTGAAATGAATGTGTTTGTATTTAATTGAAAATGAGGTAATCGGTATTTAACGTTCGTGTGATATATGTGCTGTATTAAGTTTTTCGAAATTCGGTGTAGTTCGAGTTCTATCGATCCTTAAAATTCGACTTACTTTAGCAAAAAAAAAAAAATAAAATTTTTAGAAATGTTATCTAATATGAAAGGTTGTATCTTCTTTTAAATCTATCTACTTTTAAATATTGGTTAGAAAATTAAAGTCCTTTTGCAGAAAGTTTCCAAAAATGCAAAAACAATATTTTTGCAAATATTTCAAGAACAACATCTTCGGGATTTCTAAAACAATTTCTGGCCATAGATCACATTGTATTGGATAACTTATCCAAAATTTATAGTTGGTTCTTAAAGGGATCAAAGGAAATTTAGATTTTGCTAAAAAATTGCCATATTATTTTTAGTGTCCGACCGAACAGTTCGGCCAGAAAATGCATTTGGTCTGTATTCGATATTTTAAAGCATTATGGACAAATTTGGCGGATGGAAAAATGTTTATTGGGCTGATTACATGCTATTTTGAGTGTCAAATTTGCAGAAAAGTCTGTAGTTAAACAATGAATTCACTGTTCGGCCTCAGAAAGTTCGGCCAAATTGAAAATAGTTTGGCGGCCGAACTTTTAACTTTATAGCTAAACTTCGGCATTTCTCTTAAATTTTATACACAAAATCGAATTAAATCGGCTCAACAAACATGTTTTCAATACCAAAATCTGTCATCATTGCCTCTAGATATCAAAAAACCGACAAAATATAGTTTTTTGGCCGAACTGTTCGGTCGGACACTAATTATTTTCTAAAAACAGTTTAATTTTTAAATCTCTTCAATACACACGAATATTAAATTTAGTTAAATTTAAGACCCATAGTACAGTTCACTATATTTTGAAATCTCCAATTCATCAAGTTTTTGTGATAATATGCAAAAAACACGATTTTTCATCGTATTCGGGACGTTACAACACCGCGAATAATTTTATATAAAACTCGTTACGCCATATATTAATAGTACTCTTCATTTTTCAAACGCTTTTGGAATTTACTTGATATCTTAATTTTGCATCCGTTTTCAGACATAAACCGTACAACATTCCATACGTATATGAAACTAAATTACTTAATTTCCAACGAACGGTTTATCTGTAAACATATAGAGATATCTGATAGATTCAAGTATTTTGGAATATCCAAATATGAATTTCTGGGGTAAACACACACATTAAAAAATTCTACCATAAAATATATTTGACACATTTTGGTCACCTTGTGACATGTTAAATTTTCAAATCAATTCCCTAAATAAAAACAATCATATCGCACACCGAGTTCAAAAGTGACTCAGCTCAAAATTTTTAATTTTTCAGAAATCGAAAAAAAATATTTGCAACTATATACCAATTGAAACATAATGAAAGACATAACTGTTTTTTAGCAACAGTTAACAACATCAAAATACACTGATATATTTTTTATAGATAAATAATTGTATTGTGCATAGTTTAAGCATATAAACCCTAAAAATTAAAATTTTGAGTTGAGTCACTTTTGAACTAGCTGTGCAATATGTTATACAATCATATGTTATTTAATATGACATTATATAAAAACATATAGTTTTAATATGGATATTCGTGATGGCGCATATGATAATAACTATATAACTTCATTTTGGATTTGGTTTTTCGAAAATTTTTGATATGGTCTCAAACATGTTAGTATCTTAAAATATATCGGTTGATATAAGCGTAAATGTGGCATTTTACCTATACATTAATTAGCAAAATTTCATATATAATTTTGTATTGCTTAATACATTGTTATGTAATAATGTATTGTATGCTATTGAAATTTAGTTTTACATCGAAGCTAAGGTGTTAATTAACAATTTTAAATTGAAAATTAAATTTCTCTTTGGTCTTATTGAACATTACAAATTGAATTGTAATTAATTATTTTAAATTGAAAAAATTTTAAGTAAAATGTTTAATAACGCAAACAATTTACTTTAAATTAGAATATTTGCTCTGTTATTTGAAAATTACAAAGAAATCCGTAAATAATTTATAACTTCCTTAATTATAAATGAAAATTTTCATAGCAATTTCAAATTTTCTGCATTTCAAATAGAACACTTTATAATTTAAAACTTTCTTGATTTCTGAGAAAATTTTAAATAAATCCAACAAACTCGTTTGTAGTTTGAAAACTATAATAAGTTTTATATTTAATATAGTTTTACCATATTTAATTGTATTAAAACCTTAGTTAATTTATATTCTTCATGAGAAATTATATGAAGTCGAAAGCAAAATTGAAATCGTCCATTCCGACAAAAAAATATCAAATCTCAATCTAAGTTGTTAATATGGAATCTTACATAATTATATCTTACATCATTTGAGGCCATATATAATTATATCTTAAGTTGTACTATACATATGGTAACATGTATAAGCATATTTTATAGCACACAAAAAATATTTTTTATATGACAATATATATTAATTTATCTTAAATTATAAAGCTTATATGTCACCATATATAATTATATATTATGTTATTCATGAGAATGTATTATTCTATATGGCAATAAATCTTTCATCGAAGATGAATTTCAAAAGCTGAAGTTTAACTTTAACAACCGTGTTTTATCGCATACTAAACTCATACATTTGATAAATTTCAAAATACATATTGCAAAGAATTTTCTAACATAGAATTACTGCTGATGGGTTCCCACCTATCGCAAAAAATGTCGGTATATAAACAAAATAAATAAAAATTAATATCTTTTTAGCTGCAAAATTTCAAGTATTAGCGTTAAAATTTTGGTTAAAAAATAACACAATTTATGTTTATTTCCATGTTTTAAGCTTCTTTAGTATATACAAATTTGGTATCATATAAAAATACCTTTTGTGACCTTTCCATTAGAATAGTAACCAATTTTAAAACACAAAAGTTTTGAACAACTTTGGAACCAATTTTTACACCCGAAACTTGCGATTGGGCAGATATGTTGCCTATAAATTTTTTGATACTTTTGTCTCCGCTATCCTATATCCGAACTTAATTGAAGTCTGGAGTTACACCCAAAAGATTTTCCATGTAAGTAGTTGCAGTGCATTTTTGAAGCCCAAAATTTGTATAGACAAAATTTGAATTTGGCCTTTAAAAATAGTCATAAAATTTGAAAATTTCAAAAATTTATGATAAGATCTTTAACCAGATTGAAATACTAGTATCAACCTAGCTAATATAATGATTTGCTTTATTTTTTGTGAATATTCTGAGCTTGAAAGCTCGTTATAAATTGAAAATAATATAAAAATAATCTTGATGTATATAAAAACAAAAAACTAATAAAACTGTAAAAAATATTACTTGAGCCAGAGTAAAAACTAATTTTTTTTATATAAATATAACATTTTTGGCCTTCAAAGTTTAGTAACGTCATGATGCTTGTTAGGAAAACACCCTAACCGCGTGCTTGATTGCTAAGAAGACAAGAATGGAGCAAAATTGACGATTAATAGGTTTTTTGTTAAAGTTCTGCGTATTATGGAGGCTCTAGTTTTTCTAAAATTTCTGTTTCTAATGAGATATTTAGCCAAATCGAAATACTAGTTTCAACCTAGCTAATATGTTTGATTGGCTTTATTTTTGTAAGTACACGGAGATTGAAAGCTCGCTATAAATTGAAAATGATATTCTTTAGAGTTCTTTATGTTATATAGAAACGCTGCTAATATGAGAATATAAATCGAAATAAAAATGTAACAAACATTTAATTATATTATAATAAAATTATATTATATACTAGAAGTAATTTATATCTTTACAAAAAGTTCGGAAGCCCATAGCTATTGACATACCCCAGATCATTATTACATCGTCTCGTAGGGTGTACAAAGTTTAGTGTTAAAACAAAAGCTTTAGAAAAGCAATATTACATTATCCCTGTAATATTATTATTGTTCCTTAACTTAACACATCCGTTCATTCAAACAAACACATGAACATAAAGTAATATTTCTGCATAAGGAGTATGTATAGGCTTTTGAATCTGAGTTAATTCTATACACAATACGTGTACGTGTACGTTATTTCATTTTTTTTGCTCATCTTTTTAAAATATTTTGGTATTTATGCTGTAAATTTATGCTTTATTTTTTTTGCATATTCCATACACAGTTATTTTCTCTAGGGGCTGTAAAGGCAAACAGAAGCTATAGCAGCAGCAGTAGTAGCATCAAAAACAACAGCAACAACTAAAATATTGTGTATTCACTATTATGCCTGAAGCACTTTTGTGACAAGTACTGTTTTGTATAATGCTTGAAAAATACTACTAGTCATATACACATCACTATATCAACATTCATACGTATAGTATATCCTTTATCCTTTTTACACTGACACGAGCTTATATGCTTGCACTGTAATAACGTTTAGTTTCAAAAACTTTATTCTATACAAGTAGTCGTCGAATTATAAGTGTAGGTGTGTATATTTCGTCATATATAATATCCCAAGTAGAAATTGCCAACCGTACAAAAAAAAAATAGTTCTGGCAAACCACTGCTATTTTTGTAAAACCCGCCGTGTTAAAAAGTACCAAAGGTACATCTACTATTGTACCAGAAAAGCACTATTTTATTTGCAAAGAATGTGTTTTGCAGTACCACCCCTAGAATTTGTTGCTAATATTGTTGTTACCAATATTACAACCAATTAGAAGCATTATTTTCGTTTTAATATTTTATTATATTTCACATATTTCAATATGATGTAAAAGACCGAACTGTGTTGGTGCTTTTTAAATGCTTTTTATTGTACTTATTTCTCAAAATTATTTAAATTTAATGTATTTTGAATTTCCAACGTCATGCCAAAGGTTTTTGAAATTTTTTAATTTTTTGCATTACCAATGTTATGCCAACGTTGGCAAGTTCGCTCAAACCAACGGTTGACCACTGTTATCAATCGGATAACAGGACAATACTATCAATATTGTTAATCCCGCGTTCTGCCATCGCATAACCGACCATCAGCGACGCTTTGCCAACACTGTGCCGATTTTATATTTCTGACTGGGATGTTGTGCATTTTAGAATGTGTAAAATAACTGCATAAATTTATGCTTGAGTAAATTTCAAAAATACAAGCGCGCTTGTTGCCATTTTATATGTGCACTTCAAAGTGGCTCATAAGTATTCACATTTAAATGTGCCTGTGTAGGTAGAGTATACTTTTGGGGGCGGCCGTCGTTACATGTGTCACTCGTATATGAGTGTGTGTGTGTGTTTTAGTTTATAAAGATGTTGAATATGAATGAATAACAAACGACATAAAATGTTTTAGAAATTTTATTTAAATAATAATTTTGAAAAGTTTAATGATAAGAGTGTTTGTTGAACTAAAACAACAAAAAGGACATACTAATATGTAAAACACTTCAATTTGATATAGAACGTTATATTTACGTAATTATGATGAAGGCAAGAAAACTTTAAGGTCTTATTATTTTGAAATAAAATGTTAGTATTTTTGTACAAATCATGAATTATTATGTAAAGTACGAGACATTCGTTTGCACGGACAAACAAATACTTTAATTAGACTAGAATTGTTATGGAAAATATTTTTACTTATGTAAAATTATAAAATATTTTTAAATCTGTTTCCTTTAAACGAGATAGAGATCCATTATTTATAAATTATAATTATTTATTTCCAATATTTCGTCTCCCCATTGGGTGACTTCTTCAGGTGACAATTATTATAATTTGATTGATAAAATTTTGTTTTAACAAAATTAAAGAATTAAATAAAATAAGGTCAAAGAAAACTTAAAAATTTTGTAAAACATTTGTGTTTACTTTAGTGTGATATTCGTTTGTACACAGTGACGAAAAAATCGGTTTAGTTTACTTTATAGACGATTTAGGTAGGGTTTTTGGGCCTTCTTATTTACAAAAGAATGTTTAGTGAATATATCTCAAATATGATTGTATACAATCATATTTGAGATTATAGGTCAAGCTTTTTCTCTTATTTTTTAGAAGTTCTATCAGTTAACGCGTAAAATCATATAACGATGAATTTCTCAAAGTCGTTGAATAAATATAAATACTAAAATAAAAAAAAATTATTTTTTTTAACTCTTTTTATTTTTTTTTATTATTTTTTTTTTTACCCATTTATTGAAAATTATATTATACATATTCACAATAATTTATAAATTTAAAGTTAAGAGACCAATCTGTACAATTTTTCACCATAAATATTAATATACCAAGTAATAATATATATACAAAAAATGTAATCCATTTTAAGAAGGGAAAAGTTAATACAAAAACCCGTTGAAAGATGAAGAAGAAAAAAAAAAATAATAATTTATATTCAATTGGAATTTATTCTAATTTAATAACAAATTTGTGTGTAAATCTAAACATTGGCGGTAAAGCGAATGTATCTCTATTGAATATTTGAAACAGTAATATCAGAGTATATTATGAACAAAATGCATATTACAGGCTGTTTCATGCATTTTAAGCCATAATTTAGCAATAAGAAAAAAATTTTGGCATTAAGCACGTTTAACCAACTACCTAAGGACTAACTTTTATGCCAGGACAAACCTCGCATATTAGTCCAAGTAAATGAAAGAGTATTTACAAGTTTTGGTTTTAGACCTCCTTTAGTATTGAATTTACTGTAATAAGGAGGATTAGAACACCCTCCATAGCTTTTATTATGACCGTGGCTTTCAGGGATGTTATAAAAAGAGTCGTAACATTAGTACAGAAATGCTCACACTATAATGAGCGTTGCTACGCCAACTTAATATTTATTTTGAATTTAAAGTATAAAAATTTGTATTTTTTTTTTGTGCTTAAAATTATAAAAAGCAAAAATCAAATTTATGTGCTTATTTTAGTAATATTAATATCTGTTTGCTGATCACAAACATATAAAAAGATATAAATTATAACCTTAACTCAGTAACGGCACGTCATACATCCGCTGGTCATTTTTCAACCCAAATTTCTAGATGTACATGTATAAAACCATGCTTCATTAACAAATTTTTGTAATTCTCTATGCCTTAAAGCGCCCTTTAGTAGAAATATTAAATACAATCGATGAACTAATTTTAGCAGGTAATTATATTTTCACATTTTTTCATTAATATAACAATCAAAAATATAAAATATTAGTCGTTTTTATATTTTTAAACAAGTTTTGAAAAAAGTTCCTTTAAAAAAAAGTCAAAAGTTGATTTTTTTCAAAAAATTATTTGGCAACTCTGGATAACAATTTTTCACAAATTTTTTTATGCACGATTCTATTAAAGGTGTTGCATATTTTTAAGGTTTTTAAATCACTTAACCCTTAAATGCCCTTCGTATCTTTAAATATAATTAAAATTAAAACTTCACTAGTAAGTTAAGAAAACGCAAGCGCTCTTTAATAAAATACATTTGTGAATACATATTTAGAATTTCGCCTTTTATTAATCATGAAATTAATATGTGCGAAATTAATTAGAAACTTAAAAATGTGTTTTTTACCCTAACAAATTGTGTCATCCGATTTTCGTCCAACCGAATTGATTCGGTTGCTGCAACATCGTAAATTCGGTTGTTACAGCAGAATTCTGTTACTGCAACCGAATTGGGGGTGGTGGCAACCGAATTCGGTTGCGACTACCGAATTTACGAGGTTACGGCAACTAGGGTTTAGGAATTATAAATTTCCCGGGAATTCCCGGAATTTTTCTTTTTTTATTTAAAACAAGTAATTAGTGTCTAATTCATGTTTTTTGTTGTTAAAAGGAAGTTTTTATTAAAATTAAACAATAAAGCACATAATTTTAAATTAAAAATTAATATATAATATTAAATAAATAAATAAATAAATTAAATCAGTTCGTTAAAAAAAAAAATTATGAATACTAATAAAGGGTTTAGTAATTTGCTTGACATTCGATTTTGAATTTTTGTGACAAAGATCCCTGCAACAGAGAAACCCTTTCACTATCTACCGATGTTGACTTTATTGTTAACGGAGCATTATATAAATTATCTAATCGTAAGTCCGATATTGCATGCTTCATATAAAGTAATTTCTTTCTTTAACAAATTCCCATAATTTGAACTTGGCTTTATTGGATTAGCATTTATATTGTCTATATCGTTTTTAGTTTCAGTTTGAAACCTTCATCGACTTGGGTATGTCATTGTCACTTCTGAAAATTTCGAACGGGAGTTTATAAATTGATTCAGCATATAATTTTAAAGAACTTTTAGATGTTTTTAGAATTGACATTAAAATATATTTATAATTTAAATAAATAAATAATTTTTCAAAACTGACAACGATTTAAAAATCGAAGTGGTGCAAAATGCATTCAAAAATTGCATTTGCATTATGAATGCATTTTTGCAAAAAAGTTGTTGTTTTTCAATTATAAATTGTAAAGAAGACAATTCAAGCTTTCATATGATTTCTTAATCTTTGAAATAGTCCATCTACTTTAGGAAATATGACTTTTAAAAGTTCACTACTTTTAAAAATTTTTTTTTTAAACTGAAAAGCGACAATAAAAACGGCAGTTTACAAAATTTGTAAATATTGAAAATGGTAGTGACTAATAGACGTCCCAGAGAATACGTGTATAAAACGTTTGACCGATCTATCATGCAATGGAGGATATATATTTAACTTTTATCTAGTGGACATGCAATAGATATTTTTTTTAGTATTAGTTCCGCAGTAATTTAAATATCAATTATATTTATTATATCACTTATACCCAGTGTATTCTTAATGGCTCATACGCATTGTATTTGCATCATAATTTATGTACATATTTAACCTCAAACAAATAAATCATAAAACGTTTTAATAACAATTTTTTTTAAGATCAAAGTATATTCTTTTATGGTATCTTTTGCTTAGTCAGTAAATTTCCTTTTTATTGAACTTTATAAAACAAAAATTAAATATTTTACTACGGATATTTTTTAACATTATACTTTTTTTTAGATTTTTGTTTTCATTCTTTTGTAGGGCAATCAATAGTGCAACGACTATGGTAAATAAACTCAGCCAAGGGCAAACATAAAAATGAAAACGCAAACGGATAGAAAAGCAACCCAGCGACGATTTTATTGGAATAAACTTATCTCTGGTAGATCTTAATCGTGTTTAAATGAAAAATATACTGTTGCCTCTAAAAAAACAGTTCCGACTAAAAATCCGTACGCGATTATAGAACCGTTACCGTTACATCTTAAAAACCGTTGAAGTTATTTTTATACAATAAGGGCCTTAACACAAGGGTGGATAAAGTAACGGCTAAAAATTTCGTACCCGATGAAATATCGTTTCAAATTTCCCAGTAAAAACATGATAATGACAGGTCATTATGATAGGTCAAAAACATGGTAATGACAGGTCATGGAATACCAAACAATGCTAGGTCATTACCTATTCCATTACTTTGAAATATAAAATAATGGCTAACTGATACTCAGTTATCGATGTAGTTATACTCGTATGAAATTTCAAAACAATTAGTTACTGGCAATCGGTTACATAAGTATCGATTTCATATTTTTTAATCTAATATTGTATTAATTTGTTTTAAAACAATTTTCTAAGCTGAAGTTATTAAAAACTTTTTTTAAAGATATCTTAAAAAATATATCTTAAATACAACCACTTATTTTGTAACTCCTTGGTAACCACTTATGCTAGCATTGTCAGTAACCACTTATTCCTAATATAAATGTAATTAATTATTTTTCACTATAAGCAAACAATCTGGTAATTCATTATTCTCAATTTTTTTGTAAGCGAGCTGGTAATGACCACCCATGCATTTTGGGTCATCGCGAACAAAAGTAATCTAGCGAGTAAATAATCTGGTAACTAGTGAATCCCTTTGTGCGCTACTTACTCTTTTAATTATGTGGTTAAGTCTGATTTTTCTGGGTTAAAACCTTTGCCAATTAAAGAACAGAAGCAGCTACTTTTAAAGCCCGTAATTTTAATTTGATATTGTCATCCTTGGATATAAAGAAGTTCCATATGTTTTTAAAAAAATATTGATTTGACTGAATTTTCTGTCACCATATTTGTTAATTAAATTTTATATACCCGAGTTAAAAAAGTTATATACGAAATTACATTTGTTGAAATTTGGTTTGTGGGTACCGAATCTCGAGTAGACTTTTGTATATAAAAGCTTTTTGGAAACTTCAGCGGGTAGGGGACAAAAAGGAGAAAAGAACATTCATCCACTAAAGGAGGAACTTTAAATTTGGTATGTGGGGACCATTCCAGAAGTAGACATTTATAAAGACGGCATTTTTATAAAGCTCTTTTGGAACTGTCAAACCCCTTTGGCCAAAAACTTGAAATTCATAGTATATGTTCTTTGTACATGATCTTACTCACTGATATGACACTTTTTGGATTTTTGGCCAATAGCGTTTTAAAAATAGGGGTCAACAATGGGAAAGCTCTCTTATTGGCGTCCCGACCAAACCACTAAAGCGCGAAACATGAAATTTGGTGTGTGGGTTCCAAATCAGGAGTATAGAGGGAAATTTGGAAATTCCTACAGTTAGGGGCATAATGGCGAAAGTCTCCCCCTGGTAACCTGTCCGACCCACTAAAGGGAGGAACTGCATAAACGTGATTTTTTAAAATTCTTGAAAATTCAAAAGCCTCCCCGTTGGCGGCTTGGTCAAACCACTTAAACGAGGAACTTGAAATTTAGCATGTGTGATCCAAATTATGGGTACATATTTGTATGAGCGGGAGTTTAAGAAATTCCAACGGCTAGGGAAAAAACGGGAAATGTCTGCCAGTTGATGGTGTGGCCAAACCAAACTAATTCCGCGTAGACATCCGTTTAGACGGGTTTTTGGAAATTCCGACAAGAAGGAACAAAAATTTTGAAAATTGACGGCATGCCTAAAATTATTTCCCAAGTATCCTAAAATTTAATTTATGGGTCGATTATGGATAGCAACCGAACCTAAATATTTATTACTGTCAGTTACCAGTTGCCATATTTCAGTTGCCAAATAAAGGTTATATTGACAACTTGCTGTAGTTTTTGGAACAAGTTGAGTTTAGTGGCATAGCCCCGATTTATATTTTTTACCCTAAGTAGTGCTTTTTGATCTGATTTAAAAAAAAATATTTTTTTTACCCCTTACGGCTGTGCAAGGCTTTAAAGTTGGAAAAGATTTTTTTAATTCTGTCAAAAAGTACGTTTCCGATCCCGACAATATGTATATCGTATAAAAGCTCTTTCAAATATCTTTCCAATGACGTACAATATGTCCCCATAAATTGGCACATTAGAGTCCAATTTTAGGGCAAATGTAGTTAAAAACAAATGAAATTTGACTTGCCAAACAGACGGCATACATTTCAGTAAATTCAACTAACATTGTCATTGGTTTTTTACTGTTAAAAAAATGAAACACAATTGCAGTAAAAATTAACCACATAAGTATGTAGTAAAAATTAAAAAAAAAAACAAAGTTGTGTTGGCAGCTGACAACTCAACTGAAGTTTGGTTGCTATCGATAATCGACCCATTACATGTTTCTTCAAATATGACTGAACTCAATTTTGCACTTTTGGACACGGACATGGTAAAAAAGGGTTAAAATCTATGCCAAACCGCTAATCCAACTTAAAGTGCTTAACAAACCCTAATGGCTAAAAGTTTTAAATTTAAAATATATTTTCTTTGAAATATGTCCTTAATCTCAATTAAGGTTCTATTGGAATTTTCAGCAGGAACGTAATAAAAATTGGGGTACAAAGGCGAAAAGTCTCCCCTGGTAGGAGGGACGAAAAGTGAAAAGATATCCCCATTGATGGGTAAGACTATACCCTTTTAGTAGACACCTTAAATTGGAAATATTTGTTCACCGATAAAGCATATTTTGAAAATTTAAAAAAGAATGACGTAAAATGCGGGTTCATTTCAAAAAACGTGTGCTTCTAAACGGGCTGCCAAACCTGCGAAAGTTATGCTCTTAAAATTTGGTTTGTAAATTCCTTCTCCAGCGTAGAGGTAATTTTTAAGAAGTTATACAGGACCGGGGTTTATGTACACAGCATAAATCATAAGAGCAGGCACTTAAATTTGGGGCCTGCATCTGATAAAACTTCGTCTTATGCCCATAATTTCAAGCAATAGATATCTACGGATGTTCCTAGATACCTATACAAGTAAAAGATACCGGTAGGTATCTATTGCTTGAATTTGCAATCTTTAGAACATTTTTGCGGAGAGGTACACACAAAAAAATAAAACTATAATTTTTTATGAAAAAGTTCGTATATTAAAAGGTTCATACTATTTATGAAATTTACTTACTATTTATGAAGTCTTCCTAGTTTCCCTAGCATTTATGAAAAGGTACATAAAATGCCCAGTATTATTGCAAGTCATGCAAGTTTTCTTAAATATTAGGATTTTGTACATTGGCAAATTTTTTAAGTACTTTTTCATAAATAATTACTGAAAAATTTATAATTAATTTATTAAATTTCAATTTAAATTATTCATAATTTACGAGACACAAACTTTCCCAGTATTTTTTATGAACTATTCATAAGTGTTATGAAAAAGTTCATAAATTAGTACATTAGCAAATTTTTCATAAAATATTCATAAATAGTATTTTTTTTTTGTATGTGAAAAAATAAATATCTTCCCCTAAGCGTCCTGCTCAAACAATTTCTGCTAAAGTTCTGAATGAGTTAATACGCTGAATATGTATTGGGGGTTTTCATAATATATTGATATAAATGGGGGTTAAAAAAAGAAATTCGACCTTTACCGACCTATGCAATTCCTTTAAGGTATAATTATGAAACTTAAAGTTACAAAAACATCCAAAAAGAATAAACAAATTTATTAAAACAAGAAATTCTTTAAAAAAAAGAGTAATTAACTTTGAATTGAAAAGTGTATTTCAATGGTAACAACTTATAAATTCACTTAGTACCACGATATTTACGTTAGATTTCTGAAAATTTTTGCAACTAAAATTCTCTAGAATTAACCGAACTTTGTTGTCAAAACTAATGGTAAGTTGTGCCAACCTATTGAAATTCGTAATAACCCAATTCGAGTCGTAGTAACCGAATTTCTGTTGGAAAATAACAAAATTTTTCTCTGTGTGCGAGTAAAAAAAAAAATGATATATAACGATATATTCTTTAATATAAATATATATAAAATCCAAATGTTTTAAGATCAAATGTTTCACTGAAAAAAATCATGTATAAGCACTAGGGTGGTCCTTATTTTTTAACTTGCGATTTTTGGGGCTGCCCCCCTCTTAAAATATTTGTTTGGACACAAAAATTCACCATGCAAAAAATTAGAGTGCTAGTATAACGGGAATGTGTCCCGCATCGCCCTTGAATATCAAACCTCCTTGGAAAAATTTACCAAATATAAAAAAAAAAATTTTACTAAATTTTTTTTTTGTCTAAATTTAAAAATGTAATATAATTTTTGTGTTGGGTTCAATAACAACTACTCAGATAAAAAATATTACCTTCCCAGAAAATCGCTAACTTATTCTAACTCGGAGTCAAAAAAATGCACATATATTTGGGGTGTGCCTAAAAGTTACTTTTTTACATTTTTGAAAATTTTATTCAACAAAAACCAAAAAACTAGTTCTTGCTGTCAAATGTTTTATTAAACATATCCCAAATATTAAAAAACATAAGTATTACGGATATCCGTTAGCAAAAATTTTTGTTAGAGCATTTTGATTCTAGCGGATTTCAACGTTTTTTTAAATTTGTATAGAGTTTTTTTTTTTTTTAAAGATTTTTGTAATATTTCATCAATGTTATTGTATATGCTATTTTATATAATTGTAATAACTTTATTTTAAAGTATAATTTTTCGTGTTCATAGTTAACCTGTGTTTTCATGGGGTCACAATTGACCCTCGTATTTCAGAGAGTCAAAAATCACAAAGATGACATAAAATTAATTTTTGTTTATGTTTCTAATTGTAATTTATTTACGTTTTAAAATTAACTAAAATGAACTATTTAGTATAAATTCAGATATTTGTATTCATATTAAAATTGATTTTTGTACATATTCAGGAGTATTTTCGAAAAAAGTATTTTTAATTTAATAGTGTAAATTTTTTTCCCTCAAAATTTTATTATGGAAAAGTTTTAAGTTCTAATTTTTACTAAATTGACCTACTTGAAGACTAGAAACGGTTAACGAAATTTTTTTTAGAATAACAATAAATTGAATTATACCTTTTTATATTTTATTTATAAATTTTGCCATAAAGCTGCATTTTTCTTACGTGGGTCATATTTGACCCCAGGTTAACATGGGTTAACTATCAACAGAAAAAATAGTATTTTCTAATAAATTTATTACAATCACATAAAAGATCATATACAATAATATTGATGAAATATTATTAAAACCTTGTTTTAAAGTAAAAATGTATAGAAATAAAAAAAAAACCTTGAAATCCCCGAGAATCAAAATGCTCTAAAAAAATAATTTGCCAACGGATATCCACAGTACTTGGCTTATTTAATACTTGAGATGTGTTTAATAAAATAATTGACAGCAAACACTAGGTTATTGATTTTTGTTGAATAAAATTTTCAAAAATCCAAAAAAGTTACTTTGAGGTACCCCCAAAATATTTATTAATTTTTTTGACACAAAGTTAGGGTAAGTTAGCGATTTTCTGGGAAAGTAATATTTTTTATCTGAGTAGTTATTATTAAACCCAACACAAAAATTATTTTATATTATTTTAATTTTGAAGAAAAAAAAATTTGAATTTTTTTTTAAATTATGACCATTTTTCCAAGGGGCCCGATTTTCAAGGGCGATGCAGGACATCTTCCCGTTATGCTAGAACTCTAAATTTTTGCGTGGCGTATTTTGACACCCTAACAAATATTTTAAAGGGGGGTACAGTCAAAATCTCATTTTTATTTTTCGCCCATACAACGAAAGACCACCCTAATAAGCACATCTAATCATGTATAAAAAAATACTATTATGAATTTTATATAAATATATGGCTGATAAATTTGATTACATTTTTATAAAATTAGATATAACCCAATACATAATTATATATAATACGTAATATCAAAAATGTCTTCTGTCATTTTAGACATACTTATATATAATCCAAAACTGAAAAAAGTTTCTTAAGTCAGTTTCTATGTAACTACGAAAATAGTTTACAGTTTTGCAAAATCGATTTTCATTACAAAGAAAATCCTTCAGCACTAAAACTGGTTCCTAGGAGTCAAATTGTAAGGTTTCACAATTCTATAACTGGTTCTAAAACCGGTTTTAAAGCTACTTGTTCTAGTTTGGAGATAAAGAACCCATTGCAAAAAGGACTAACTCTATAAAAAAAAGAATCGGTTGTAAAATAGTAATTATTAGCTATTCCTCTTATATTTGCGTAAAATATCTCATCATATATAATTTTATGTGAACTTTTTTACTCGGAGTAGTACAATAAATTTAAATATATTCTCGGTATCAAAATATTAAGTCAAAGATCTACCATTACAATGCTTTGCAGAATTTTTTGCTGGGTATTCTACTTACTACTGTTTGTGTGTGTCGATATATAGTATATAAATTTATATACAATTGCATAAAGTTATAACTATGTATGTTGTAGTACCATCTAGGGTTCAATTATTTTGCATATGAACTATTTTTGAGGTCAAAAGGTAAACAAAAATATAAAAAAAGAGAAATTACTTTTTTTTTGTGTGTGTATGAGCAATATATTTACACAATGAAAAATAAAATGAACAAAAAAGGGTACCATTGCTATTATTTTCAAGTCCCTTTTTTATATGAACTTTTATGTCTTACAATTAGTTTTTGATTGCTTTTATGATATTATTTAACTTTGTGAATAAAATTTAATCTTTTGAATAATTATAATAAAACATGAATATAAAGAGGTAAAGAGCTTTATATTTGTATATAAAGTGTATACACACATTATACATGCATTTAATTAATCCTCTTACAACAAATAGACAATCATATCATTTACCGTTCCTTGTAGTGTAAGGACATTTACGTAGGGAAAATTCATCATATGTCGCCTCTTGTTGTTTATTTATTGTAGATCAATAAGCTTTTCAACTTTTGTTTTAAAACTTAATCACAAAAAAACTTACACTAAGGACTATTTCAACATATTATACATTACATACTTACATAAATTTAATGTAGATATTGCTATTTTTTTAAACATACCTGGAAAAAAAGATTGAAAAAATACGTTAATATGTCATAAGTTTCAAATTAATCTAAACACTGTTTTATTATAAAATATAACTGTTTATTTGGGCAAAGTTTCCGGGAAATATGACGATGAAAAGTTGTGGACAAACAAATAAAGAATGGCCCAGTTATAATCTGGACGCAGTCATAACGTTGTTACAGCGCCCCCAGTGTATGAAATTTTAAACCATTTACATATCTTGTTGACAAGACATATACCGTTATTTGACATAATTTTCAAGTCTGTCATTCGAATAGTATTTCGTACTGACGCCATGGAACAAAAAAGACGTGAAGAAATTTTGCACACTTTCTTAGAAAATCCAACATTCAGTGGTTCGAAAAACAAACACATGAATCCTCCTAACTGCCCACAATTTCGACCAATCGAAAGATATTGGGCAAATGTAAAAAATAAATTGAAGAAGAGTAATAAAGAAGCAAAAAATTAAGTTATAATGTTACAAAAATGGAACCAGAGTGCTAAAAAAGTAAAGCCGAAGGATGTGCAAAAATTAATGGGGAGCATCAACAAACATGTCCGTTCTTTTATTCGTAACAAAGAAAATTAATTTATTTGTATGATTTTCTTAAAGCTGAATAAATTTCCTTTAATTTGGTGTATAATTTATAAAAATGTGTCTATTATTTACAAATTTATAACTACTTTTGTGCGTCCAGATTATAACTGGGCCATTCTTTAGGAGAAATTTTTTGTAACACAATTTGACTTAAAGGGGCCGGGGGAGGGGGGGGGGGGGGTTAAGGTATTTAATTTTTTTTTGCATTTTTTTTTATTATTTTAAATAAATGTTTAGTATGTTAAAAATATTGTGTTAAAATTTCAAGTCGATTGGAGCGATTGGAGGAAGTTGCGAATATTGGGGGAAGTTGCGAGTATTTTTATGTCAAGTATGTTGGTGTAGAGTATAAATTTAGTGTAGCAGTAAATATTTTTTTTGTTTTTTATTTTATTAATTAATAATCATGTAATTACAAATTATATACTATTAACCTAACCGAGCACTAGCTACTATGGCCTTCGGCGCGTTGTAGCGAAAACAGATCAGTGCCTCTGGTGGGAATCGAACCGCACTGATAAGCCTAACTAGCCTACCGGGGTGCACAGTAAATATTCTATAGAGCAGACGTACATTGGCGTTTCTATTTTCGCATCATTTAGCTCTGTTTTCATTAAGTTTTGTGTTAGATTATTACTAAAATGCCTAAAAAATATTACAAGATCTGATAGACAATCAGCTGGTTCAAGATTATAACGACCTAGAAAAATTATACCTCCGCAAAAACGTAAAAACGAAGGCGTTTTAACAAGTAGCGCGTCAGCTAAAAAAATTAAAGTGACCACTGAAAATCAAGTTACGGAGGATCTTGAAAAACTTTATAGAATAATTGAATTTTTATTCGTTTTTTCAACAATCGCTACGCTAGTGAAGTGTGTGAAATGTGATGGAAAAGTAAATTTTCATTCGACTAAGAAAGAAGGCCTTGTATTGAACAGGATTCGTCGTAGACAGGAGCAAAAAGGTGCTTTAGACATCATGGATGATGGCAAAATCCTTAATAGACCTGGCATTGATGATTCAGTGTGAGGTAAGCCGATAAAAATTGCTTATAAACGTTTAATACCAGATTTTTTAGTGTTTAAAACTGTAAAGCGTTTTTCCCACAACTCACGTTTTCAAAGTCGGTGCCCATCATAACTTTAAAACTACTGCACCGATCCTTTTGAAATTTTGTACACATTTTCTGTACATAATTTACGAGGCTATTGAGTTTATTCAAATTTGCTAATAACAAATTGGCCGATTTTTTTAACTAAAAATCGCGTTTTCCCCATTAAAGTGTTCCAAAAATGTGAAAAATTAAAATTTCGAAAAACCCTTACCTGGGCAAAACTATTATCTAACGAATGAACTTTGATTTTTTGATTTCAGATGACCCAGCTCCAAGTTATGAGGGGCACCGCAGTACTTTTTTTTGAGACACGTCCAAATAATTGCTGCCATTGTCGTGTTTTTTAATATTTCTTCGTGAAAATTGTATACAACATTCTTCAAATGTCATGCTTTAATGTCCTGTTAGTTTTAATAAAGAGATTTTAACTGTGTCGTCACAAAAAATTCACAAGAATGCCTTTTTATGAATTAACCAAACCAAATTTAGCAGGGATATTTGCAATATTAGTTTTAGACAATAGCACAATAACAACTCTTTATTTTATGAAACAGCACCAACTTTGTTGTGACGATTAAAAAAAAAAAAAAAAAATATAGAATTAATTCCAAATAGTACAAGATATTCAATAACACTAGTCGACAAAACAAATTTTTTTCTTGGATTTCGGTTTTAATGCAGATACTCTAATTGTAGACATCGAAAAACATCAAAGTATCCATTCCTAGATTTTAAAGATTGCTTTTATTGTTTTACGTCTATATGTAAATTTTGTAGATTATATGTTTAGCGGAAGGTAGGTAGCACTTAGATCAAAAGTAAACTTTGTTAAAAAAAAGTGTATCCCTTTATTACCCAGCATAGAAAAGCATTTTCATACAAGTGGTTATATAAATATAAATAATAATGGCAAGTACTCAAAAAAAAATTTTTGATACCTATAATGCCTATGTAGCGTGTTAGGGCTACCATGTATTTAAAATATTTGAAATATAAGTTAAAAGGCTCTTCGAAAACATCGCATAAAAGACGAACAGTTACGAATATCAAAAAAAAAGCTCAGACAACACATTTTTTTGTGTTGCATATTTTGTTTTATTATTTTTTTTTGTATCTAAACACACATGCAGAAAATATAAACTTGATGTTAGCCAGACAACATCCGTGGACAATATTGACACATACTGTAAAGCGTTTGTCTTGTTAGTCGAACGTTCTGACGAAATTTAAATTTTTTTTAATTTTTAGTTTTTTAAATTTATTTAAAAGTCTCTTTTTTGAGACACATCATCCCATTCGTCACAAGGTGTCTTAAATATGTCAATTAACGTCCTATTATGTCAATGTTGTGATAAAATGGCCCGCCAATATTATATAAAAAGTGCGACCAAGGACCATCCAATGACAACTTGGGAACAGTTTTGCGTGTCACCTGGGATATGTAATGCATTTTATTAGCCGAGCAAAAAATGCTAATCTGAAATTTTCTTGGATTTTTTGTATTGGTTGAAGTTATTTCGAATAACAGAAGTAACATTTCTATAATATCTGAAACTTATGGACTTTGGACTGCCGATACCTTGTTAAACTAGTGATTAATGTATCATGAGCAGGACAGCGACTTTCATGCATATACATGTTTGTAGTCAGTAGTCCAAAATCGATTTTGCCCAAACAATTTTATGAATCAAAGAATTTGCAACAAATTGGCATCGATTTGTTTTTGCATATTTTGCTATAAATGCATATTTTTGCATATTACGCAATAAATTCACGTTTTGATGCATATTTTGACATTTTTTGTTGTATATTTTTAATTTAATTAATTATTTTTGCATATTTTGTAAAAATTAAAATTACACACAGAGAATAAATTGGTTGAAAGTTGTAACCAACACAATTTCAACATTATTCAATAATTTTAATTGTAAGTGCTTAAAATTCATCATCAGAATAATTAAACTTTATTGGAAACAGAATATATATAAAATTAGCCAAAACACAGTCACATCATTCAAACTATTGGTTTTGATAATCAATATTGAAAAAACATTATCTTCTACATTACCTTTAATACCAACAACCAGCCAATTTTCGGAGATTTTATCCCTTGAATAAAATATTTGCAGTTAAAATCGAATATTAGTTTCCCCTCCAAATAACGAACACTCTTTTTAAAATATAAGCTTTCGTTACCAATTTTAAAATAATATAAAATTTTTTAATAGTTTCGGTAACTCTAATAAAATATTAAGATTAGCAACCCAATTTCTGTTGTATATTCAAATCTATTTTTAGACATTAATATTTAAACTTGAAAGAAAAAAAATATTCAAGGTAGAAATTTGAAAATACAAATTCAAATTGAGTTTAGGCTAGAGGTAAAGTAATTGCCTGACAAACAGAAGGTCGCCGGTTCGATCCGGAGTTCGCCGAGAAGAATTTTTTATTAAATATAATTTTTTTAAAATAATATAAATTTTTTTTGTATAGTTTTGGTAACTCTAATAAAATAGATCAGCAACCGAATTTTTGTTGTACATACAAATATATTTTTAGACAAATATTTAAATTTTAAACTAGAAAATATTCAGGGCTAATATTTAAAAAAGCATATTTAAATTGGGTTTAGGATAGAGTTAAAGAACTTGCCTGACAAACGGAAGATCGTCGGTTCGAGCCCAGTTCGAGGCACATAATTTTTTTTATTAATAAAATAAATTTTGTTGAACGCATGTGAATCTATTTATAGAATATTAGAGTCCATAAACATAAAATATTCAATTGTTACAATAAAAATTCGAAATTTGTAAATAAATGTCGGTTGTAACAATAGTATTAAAATTTAATAATAGTGATGGTAAGTGGAACCACAAAAATTTGGTTGGCAAAAAATTCGGTTGCAACTACGAAACTGTTGTCTGTGTGTAAGATTTAATTCTAGACATTTGTATTGTATTTAATTTTTAAACCAACGCTCTCGAGTAATAAAACGATTTTTAAAAATCAACAAAACTTAAGTGCATATTTTGTTAATATTTAGTGCATGTTTTTGGATTTTTAGTGCATATTTTTTGGTTTTAAGTGCATATTTTTTTTTAATTACACATTCTAAGAGCATATTTTGGGTTTTTTACTGCACATTTTAAGCGCATATTTTGGATTTTTGACTGCATATTTTAAGCCCATATTTTCGATGTTGTAATGCATGAGAGTCGCTGCCCTGATCATGAGTATTATTATTTCTATGTGCATACTTCTTCAACAGCATGTGTAACAAGAGTATTATTTGCTTCTGATGTTGATGCTGCTGCTGCTTACATACATCGAATTTCAATGACAATTTATTTGTTCATCATTATTTATAGGTTTTCAATATCAAGTATATTTATATATATATTAAAATGTGAATGAACGCATGCATGCTCATGCACGCATTGTTATTATTGTTGTAACCAGAAAATGCTTTAACATAATAGGACTTTTGTTTTAACGAAAAACAAACAAAAAATGTATGATATGAGTTTGTAATCAATATGGGTTTAATATTGGGTTTTTGTTTCATTTGTATGATTAATTAAACAAAAAAAAATTATTATAATGCGTTTGTTTTTTAATTCATATCGTATTGTAGCTTAAACGTACAATAGTTTTGTTTTTAATGGGTGTCTCAATATTTTTTTTGTGGTAATTAAATGCAAAAAGGAGGAAAAACTACATAAAAAATAAATTTTCATTAATGGTTTATTTGTTAATATGAAGCATTTCAAAGATGTTTTGCAAAACATGAATGACCCTTCATGTATGTGAGCGATGTTTAAGCATGTTAAATTCATTTAATCTTAATCCTTTATCTTCATCTTAATTATTTGACTAAAACATTGTATAACTATAGTACGGAAAGGTTACCACATAAATTATCAAAGCTAGTTCTTCAGAAAAACATTTTTTGGGCGAAGGAAATTAATGAAATTGGTGAGCAGTTTAATATACGTTTTGATGTGGATCTATCTATGAATGAGTGGATTAAGATTAACCATTGTTTAGAAATTGTGTTCAAACTTCGAAGTAGCAAACATTCTGAAATGGAAGAACTTGCTACAGCAAGTAATACTCGTATTTACAAGCACCTCACTCCTGCTATGGGTTTGACATACATACTTGAAGAAAATTTGTCAATAAACGAAATATCTGCAATTATTAAAGCGCGATGTGACACGCTGCCGCTAAGAAAATGTATGTTTAATAGTAACACCTCTTCTATCTGCAATTTATGTAATATGGGCGAAGATGAAAATTTATTACACTTTATGGGAACATGCCCGATACTAAGAGAATTTAGGGTTCGTTTTTTCGGAAAAAATAATTTTGATCAAAATACGCTAATAAGTTTATTAAACGGAACATGCGATGGTTGTAACTGGAAAAACCTAGTAAATTATATCATAAATGCCGAAAATTTTTGCTTACAGAATTTGAAGCTTAAAGCTTATCAAACACTGAAATATTGTTATAACACATTTGTAATTATATAGGCTGACGACACTATATACAAGGTGGCGCAAAAATAACCTTCCGATGTTTTTTGGCTGTAATTTAAAAAAAAAAAAAATGAAAAACTTTGATTCTTCTTGTGCATTATTTTTATTTGGTATTTTAATTTTTTTTATATCAAGTCGAGAATATGATGTCATGTAAATGGCCACCGCCACCGTTGATTGTCATTTGAGCCCTTTTTATGGCATTTTCCATTACTTTGGCCAAAACTTCCGGCGATAGGTCCTCACATTCTTGACGGATATTGTCTTTAAGAGCTGCAAGAGTCTGAGGCTTGTTGACATAAACCCGCGACTTCAAAAAGCCCCACAAAAAGAAGTCTGGAGCGGTCAAATCAGGCGATCTTGCTGGCCAGTGCAAATCGCCAAAACGGGAGATTAGGCGCCCGGGAAATACATCCTTCAGCATATCGGTTGTGGCACGTGTAGTGTGTGCCGTTGTACCGACCTGTTGGAACCACATGTTTTCCAATCCCAATTCATCAAGTTGCGGCAAAAAGAACTCGTTGATCATTGCTCTGTAGCGCTCACCATTCACAATAACCGTTTGGCCCGCGACGTCTTCGAAGAAAAAAGGTCCGATGACTCCTCCAGCGAAAACAGCACACCATACAGTGACTTTGAGCGGGTGTAATGGCTCTTCGTGGGTTACACGCGGATTTTCAGTGCCCCAGAAGCGTAAATTTTGCTTTTTTACGTACCCGCTAAGATGGAAATGGGCGTCATCACTCATGATTATTTTTGATGAAAAATCATCTTCCTCTTGGTGGTGATTAAGGATGGCTTGAGCGTATGTTACACGCGATTGTACGGAAACACTTTGTACGGAAACATCTTCAAATCTTGTACCAAAATTCGCTGTAAAGACCGTCGACTGATACCCATTTGCGTGGCACGTCGTCTGGTCGATGTCGACGGCGCTTCCATGACATCCTCGGCTACAGCAGCAATATTCTCTGCAGAACGGCTACTCCGGGGTCTGCCACGCCTGGCAGCATCTCGTGTTGTGCCAGTCTCTTCGATGAGAGCGGCTAAACGTCGCAGTGTTTCACCAGTAGGCGTTGGACGGCCAGGAAATCTGCGACGAAATTCACGTTGTGCCAAAGTCACCGACCGATTATTGGTCAAATAAATAGTCACCAATATTCCGCGTTCTGGAGCAGTGTAGCGTAACATTGTTTATTAACGTGTATTTCGCATGTGTTTACTAAACAAATGTCAAAACAGAACTGACATTAGGGGCCAATCGCAAAATTTATAGCATTTTCTGATAGGAGGATTACTTTTGCGCCACCTTGTATATACTCAATGAAGTTATTCGAATCTAATCTAATCCTTTATCTTTACTGGCGCAATTATGGCGGTTTTAAATTTCAAGCAAACTAAAAATATTAAAATTACAGTTATAGCTTCGTTTTAATTCGATGTGCACGAACCTTTAGATTTCATCTTCCTTATCAGATGTCAAAACATTATTTACACCAGCAAAAAATTAAAAAATACTCTCAAAAAATATTTTGGTATATAGTATAACTTAAAGAAAACCCCGATTATTTTGGAAATCACGAATTTTTTATAATATTTAATTGAGTTTAGGGGTACTTTGTTTGCAGGAAATCATGTTAAATACTTTTTATTTCGCAAAAATTTTAAATTTTGTATAAGAATGATATTTGCGATTACGAAAATATTGTTTGCGCGCTAAACTTTAAAGTCCTTAAAAATTTTTGATACCTTTTCGATTTTAATATTAAGCACATTGAAAATTTTTTTTGGCGAAAGTGATATAGCACATTAGTTGTCAGAAAGCGAAATGTTGTGGATTGAAACAAATAATTTTTTTTTTGCATTTTTTCAATTTAGTATGTCATGAAGATTCACTCTAGATACCTAACTATGTTCTTGGGCCATGTTTTTTTTTTTTTTTTTATATAATAAAAATCCTAAAAAAAAAATTACGCACAATTTTTAAAAAGTTCATAAAATGTTTGCGTTTCAAAATGTTAAACTGCTGTTTACTACACAACTGAGTACAATACGCAATACGCTAGCTAATTTCAAATACAATTGTGAATGCGGAAGAAAATAATATATATGGACATTTCCATAAAAGAGTCGACCCTGACTGAAAAATTAAAAGTGGATAAATAATTCCTTCTGATTCGTATTATTAGAGAAATATACTTATATTTTGTTTAAATAAAAAGTCCAAGCGTAACTTTGTTGCCATTATGAAAAAACGAACTCTGATGTTGCTTTCAGGTTTTTGGTTAACTTTTTTTCATTTTCAGTAACATTTCCTGTTAAATGTTTACTTCCTTAAAAGCGACAATGCAAGTAAACTCCTATCACAAAATATTTGAAACAACAACAATTAACTCCAAAAAATGGAAACTTTTGATGTCTTTAAAGTCTAAAGTCACGTTCGTCAACGCAAAGCAACATTTATTCTCATTATTTCTGCATTGCCGGTAGCAATCGCTTAAAACTTTTAATTTAAATCAAGTTAATAAAAAAAATTTAATATTTAAGAACTGTCTAGCTCCTTAAAATAGCCTTCAACCGCAGACTCCGTCTTTTCATTGTTGGCAAATATTTTACCATCGAGCCATTTTTCAAGTTTGAAACTAGAAAATAATCCCAGGGGCTAAATCAAACGAATAAGGTGCATGATGAAGCAATTTGAACTTTAATTCATTGATTTTTTTTGTCATCACTTAAAGGCTGCAAATTATTGTGGGAGCAGACTCCCCCAGATCAGAATCTAGCACGGCTTGAATATTTGCCTTTTAAACGAAGGTACTAATTTACATAACGGTGACCAATTTTTTCCATGTTCATAAATTCACTGAGATAGTTCATTTTTGACGGCTCCCAAAAAAAAAATAAACCAACAACGTGGCGCCTTGAAACTTAAAACATATGTTTTATAAGGTTGCTGCTTTTCACCAAAGTAATTTTTTTCAAACTACTGGGACCGCCTTTGTAGATGTTTTGGGAGAATTTTTATTTAAAAAAATGATAAAAGTTGTATTCCTGATGTAAATATTTTCTACAAGGCATTAATAAAACAAACAATGCAAAAAAACCTTCAGGAGTTAGTTTAATTTCGAAGTAAACGTCGCTCTTATTGTGTATCTAAAGGACACTTCACATCTTTTACTAATTGAAATACTCCCTTTTACCAACTCCATGGATTTGCGACATATATTTTTTTAATCGATCTAAGAAAATATTAAATTTCATCTTTTGCGATTATAGCTTTTGCATAATCCGCATTTGAAAATGGTAAATTTTCTCGTTTCCACTCTTTATATGAAAATTACTATTTTAGTGAATGTATCTTCCAGGTCTACACTTATAGAAAAAAGTTAGTAGATATATTAGTAAAGCCGATAGTAATAAAACTTTACATGTTTTTAACTATTTTAGTGAATGTATCTCCCAAGTATATACTCATAGAAAAAAGTTAGTAGATATATTAGTAAAGCCGATAGTAATAAAACTTTGCATGTTTTTAACTATTTTAGTGAATGTATCTCCCAAGTATATACTCATAGAAAAAAGTTAGTAGATATATTAGTGAAGCCGATAGTTATAAGACTTTACATGTGTTTAACTAGTTTTTAGTTAAATTGTGATTTTTGTTAAAAATTTTGCTATTTTGTCTTGATGAAACACGAAACTTTTAGCTAGTTTTTTTTTTTTTTTGGTGAATTTACTAAATTCTAAAAATATTATTTTGATAATCACACCCAGCAGAGGTCGTTGTAATGCGATGCTTGCGTTTCAGTATTTGAGTAGTTCTTTATATTATTCCATTATAAAATAGACAAGTGAAGTGAACACTTCGGATTAGAAAAACATTTAAAAACATTTATGCAAATGAGTTTATTATAAACTAAAATAAAACCATAAAAGACATGCAAGAGTTTTTTAAAAAAAGTAAAAATGGGAAAGATTCTTTTCTTTTCTTTTTATGAAATAATTCATAAAGTTAAAAAAAATTAATAAAATGATTTAAAAAAATATTTTTTTGAACTATGAATAGATATTGAAAGCTTTGGGAAAGCCTTAATTAAATTTTTACTTATTTTTCAATTATTTAAAATTTTTTACGTTACGCTCAAGTCTTTGATATATAGCATTCCGATATACAAATAAAAGGAACAAAGGAAATAATAAATACAAATAAAAGGCAGATACAACTCTGTATTTTATTTATCTTATAAATATAGAGCTTTATTTTATTTGTCTTATTATTTATAATAAAAATTTTCACAAATAGATGGCGTTTAGTTTTTATGCAAACAACTGAAAATTTAACTAAAATTTAGTAGACTTTACAGTTTTTGTTCCTGATTTTTCCTGCAACGTAATTTTTAAATAATTTTTAGTAACCACATTCGGTCGATGCAACTGAATTTCAGTTGCAGCATCAACACTATTTGAATATGGTTGTACTAACCGAATATTTTTGTTTTATCCACTAAAATACACATTTCAATTTGGTTTTAACTTTATTTTTCTGTGTGTGTTTTCTGTTATTTCTACAGACTTATTGGTATGAGTGTAGCGACTCCATATAGTATTGGTTTGGATTTGAACGTAAAAAACTATGAACAAAAAAAATTAAATAACTGAAGTAATTTTTTTAATTTTCCTACTTTAATTCTTTAGGTGAAGACTTTTCAACGTGAAATTAGTTTTTAAGTATATCCTACCTAGCACTTTACATCATTTATGTCATTTGAAAAATAAAAGGCATTGCAAAAGGTGTGGAAAATTTTTGATATAACTCATATAGTTTTGGTTTTTTGCATACAAATAGGGTTTTTTTTATTTTAACAGACTTCTTCATTCCCCGGGATAACGGGAATATTTTTTGAATTTCCCGGGTTCACGGAATTTCCCGCGTGCTTAAAAAATTCTACTTTTATTATAAAAATAAATTTGTCAATCCGAAACACGCCATAGGACAACACAAGATTCGCCAAATACCAACTTTATTTAAGAAACTAATAATAGGAATTCTGGAAGAATATTTTCGGAATTCTTTTAAGGTACGACCATATCCAATCATCCAGATTTTCGTACTGTCTTTAAATCGCCATTTTGTCTTGGTTCATCTAGAAGAATTCCTCTTTTTGCAGTTAATGTGGGAAAATTACGCTATCGGGTTTCAGGCAAAATCAAATTTTTAAAAAAATTTACGACCCTTTTCTGTATTTTTTTTCGTTTAAGTTTTACACAAGTTTTACACAAGTTTTAAGTTTTAAAATTTTAATTTTTGTGTGTGCAAGTTTTAAGGGGGGCCAATGTCATGTTTTTTGAAATCGACTTTTTTATAATTTTGTATTTTAGTAAATATTCTTAAGATTCTAAGAAAAGAAATTTCATGGAAAAATTCCTACGGGTTCAAAAGTTACAGCCGGATTAGTGAGAGCGCATTTTTATTTTTAGCGCTGCCTACGTACGGCAGCTGGTATATACTTGTTTTACTTGCTACCTGACGTTTAGTGGTTGTTATTTCATACCTACTTACTTTACTTTTTTTTTGTATTTTTTTAGACTTGATTCGCTATCGTATGACACGAGCTTTTTTTTAAATTTTTTTTCGATTTTTTATGAATTTTTAAAGTCAATATTTTTTTTCGAAAAAACACACTTTTAAATTTGGAACATCACCAAAAATTGAAAAAAAAAATTTAAATTAAATTGGTTATCGTGTCATACGATAACCAATTTTGTTAAGATTTAAAAAGGTTATTTTTTTCCAGATCGGACAATTTTTGCGACTCCCAGCGCTGCACAGTGGTTTATCGTCATAGTAGAAATGGAAAAAAATAGAAGGAGTCATCGTAGAACATCCAAATTTTTTACAGATGCTTTTTTTATCATCATTAGGAAATATATGAAGAATAAAATATGTCCGCCCACTTTTACGCCCACTCCCCATACAAGTGAAATATATAAATGGCAATATTTTCATTTGAATTTATGCTATTTCAACCGAATTCGGTATATATATGTTTTGTAGCAATTAAAATCAATGGCTAAAAAATTTACGAAATTCGCCCACAACCACGCCTACTTCCCATATAACAAAATTTTTTAATATGATGTATATCCCTTGTTATCAATGCTACAACCCCTAAACTTCATAGGATTATTAAAAATAATATCATATCCAAATCTTCCATACACACCCCTCCTCTAATACCCCAACTTTCCCCATCAATTTTCTAAATAATTAGAAAATTAACATGTAACCTGGTTTTAAATCAAACACGCTTTTAATCCTAGTAATAATAAAAAAACATTAAAATGAAACATGTATATATAAAATTAATATTTTATTATAACAACAATTCCTTAACATCTTCAGGTAGATCTAATTCCTGCTTTTTTTTGAACTTTTCGAAACTTATTTATAAAAGGATCCGAAGAAGCTAAAAGTAAGTGCATCACATCTTCATTTGTTGATATCCTACTACATTTTCTGGCATGATACCTTCGATATTCACGATAATCGCGATTCCTCGCTTCCTGGGCTTCTTCTGATAACATTCCGATAGGTAAAATTGCTGCTGCTATTATTTTTCCTCCATGTATCAAGACTTTATGTACGGTCATTGGCATGTAGTACCAGCTATACAACCTAACATATAATTGGGCAGTGTTCGAACAATATTGCTGAAACTTATTCGGACATATATCAGCGTTGCTGTTAATAGTTATTAAAATTACTTTGAAACGATGAATAAGATTTTCATCTACACCCACAGCTTCAGCAGTAATTCTGGGATTTTCAAAAAACCTCCTTGATGTATTTCCATCATTGGTTGTACCCATTCCTTGTTTAACCATGTCAACATTTATTCCCAGGCTCAACTTTAATTTGCCTTGAATGATTTTTTTTGTTTGCTCCCTTATTTCCTTGGTTGCAGAGTTAGTTCTCCAAGCAGCAAAATCTTTATTATAAGCGATGTGCAGTATACACTCCATAAATTTTATGCGAGCATGTAATGGAGATACACCGAACTTAAGAGCTTCCTCACTTTCTGGCTTCATTATTAAAATTTCCAAATTATTCATTTCGGAAGGCTTTGCTTTACATATATAGCATACCGCATTTGATGATGTTTGTGTTATTGTGTTAGCCACCTTTCCGTCAATCATTGCCAAAACCAAACTATGACTTACTTCGAAGATTTTGTCAGAAATTGTGATGATTGTTTTATTTAAATTTTTTATTTCATTTTGAACTCTTCCAACTTCACTTGTTATAACATCAGAAAAAAAAACAACAATATTATTGATAAGCGAGATTATTAAATCTCTAATTTCTAATAAAATAGATGTGCTCTTATCATCATTCATTGTTATAACAAGAGGTATGGTTGCTATGGCAACAAGCGAGCAAGCAGCAAACGTAATATAACGAGAGAATGCGTAATAAGCAATGAAAAGTAGCTTGTTTTCTATTTAAACGTTTACTAGACAAAGGCTAGCAAAAACTAGCAGCTGAATTTAACTTTATTGTTTAAATTAGACTTCAAGCTTTCATTTGGTATAAGGTAGAGCACCGCGCTTGACCGCGCACAAAAGTTCTAGTCCATCAAAGTTGAAGAAAATAATAATTTTTAGACTCCTAAGATGAAGCAAATTTTTGTCAAAAAAATTTTTTTTCTTTAATTTTTTTTTTTTTTAATTTTCATCTTAAATACCTAAATTATGGGAAAATACACAACAACAATACATATTTAAAGTCATTCCAAGAGTTTTTAGTTTCTTACTATTTTTTAGGATTTTCTTTCAAATGTTGTGTGTTAGACTTGGCACACTTTGAGGAAACGCCTACAAAAAAGTAATGAAAATATCGCCCTAGCATTTCAGATACATGATATTCAATATGTTTTTAATGAAATTAATAAATTTCATCATGAGCGGAAAACATGAAATTCAGTATTAATTTCAACTTTTCAACCACTGTGCGCTGCAACCACGAGAACCGTTTTTTTTTTAAGTAAAAAAATTTAAGAGATATCAATTAAAATTACAAAAATGTTTACAGATTTAGAGTTCAAAATATTTAAAGAAAAAATTTTAACTTATTTTAAACCATACTTGGGACTAGTTAATTGAATGGACCAATTAATTGCTTAAAACAATGAAAACTAAATTTATTTTATTGCCATTGATCAATGCCAATGCCCTTATCAGACAATTATAATTGATTAGTGTAACTGTTTGTATACAATAACAGAAAAAGCTAATAGGAAAGAAAACCGCAATTTAGCTGCATTAGATTCGAGGCCATACTTAGGTGTGATCGCTAAACGGTCATGACTTGGTATTGTTACGTTTGTAATGTAAGATGAGCGCAGGTTTGATTCTTACAGCCGCAGGTTGTTGAAAAATGTATCATATAGAGACAATCTGACAATTATAAGACACGAATAATACTACAATTTAAATGGAAAATCATTGATGACGCCTGTCCATAAAAAGAGGCAGAAACTAGTCTTGCCTGATTTAAAAATTCATTTTTAAGAAAAACGTTTATTCTTCTTCTTAAACTCAACATTTCTAAAATAAAAAAAAAAAAAAAGTGTATACGTGATAAAACTTACATAAAAGCGGTAACAATCCAATGCCAAACATCAAACATACATATGAACTAGTTTACTCACTACATGAGAACTAATATACATATGAGTTTGAAGTTAAAGATTATAACCATTGATCAAAAAATAAATTGAAAACTTGTTTGATGTGCAAGATCCACCTCTGGTGGATATTTAATGCACGTTTTTTTTTGTTTCTGTCTCCTTTTTATATTTTGTTTACTTTGTAAGCAAAACAGGGGAAGTAAACTTGGCGCTACTCTGCCTTTTATACAAGTTTGTTATAATTTTTATTAAAAGTAAAAATTATGTTTTTTTTCGACCTTTAATTGTGCAATGAAAAAAAGTTTACAATTTATTTTTTGATCAATGGTTATAATCTTTAACTTCAAACTCATATGTATATTAGTTCTCATGTAGTGAGTAAACTAGTTCATATGTATGTTTGATGTTTGGCATGGGATTGTTACCGCTTTCAAAACGTGTTCTGATGATGGGAACCTAGAAAATTCCCGAAATAGATCTATCAACACATTCCTGAAAGGGTCAAATAATAAATTTGAAAACAAAAAACTCTATAGATTATTTGTTAGGACAATATCCTAATGAATAAATATAGAGTATGGCCTCGAACTTGAATAATTTTCATTTTCATTTTTCTTTAATTTTATTTTTTATTTACAATTATTTAAAAAAATTAAATACTGATGTTTCAGTTTCAAATGAAATATCCAAATATTTTTATAAACATTTGCTAATAATTCTGTGAATAAAGAAAAACAATACCGGGGAATCCCGCACTAAATTACCGGGATTGCGGGACCGAAAAAGAGCGGAAATCCTGTAGCAGAAATTCCCTGGACAAACAAACTGTGGACAAAAATAACAATTCATTATAGAGTGTGTGATGCATTCACACTTAATTTATGCAATGTTTTTACAATGAGAGGAAATTATTTTTATTTTTGGGGTCTCTTGTAAAATAAATAAAAGCAATTTTTACATTATACTTTTTTTAATATTTGTTTAAATTTAAATTTCCATCAAAACTGTTTTTCTGCTACAATAAAGGAAACTAAAACTTTGTTGACATGTTGACAAATTTTTTAATGCAGAATATTTCTTCTGTGTTTTTTTTTTCATAAAAATGAAAGAAAAACTTAAGTTTGTCAACACAGTAATGCAGGTAAAATATAGTTTATAAAGTCTTGTCTACGTACAGTTCTAACTTATTTAGTTTACTGAAGTTACAATTCAACACGACTAGCTCTGCATTAAAAGCCTTAATTCTTAAGTTATTATGACATTTAGTAATGTAGTTTTTAAATATAAATAACACTGTGCAACAAGAAAAAAAATTTCCACATGAGTCCAAAGGAAAATAGACCATTAGTATATCAAAATCCTTAAACGGTTTTGCGAAGTTAGCTCTTATTGATTTTTTTTTATAGCCTCTTGAAGTTGGTTTATTTCTGAGCATTTTTTTCATTAGAGTGAAAATAATATTATAAACGACTACTTAATTTGTCTGTACAAAAGTTATGTTGTAAAATTAACCTACTAAACTTGGTTTTAAAAGAACAAAATCTTTTTCGTTTTTTTTTTTTTTTTGTTAAAATGGTCCACACAGAATAGGTTAAAATTTAGAATGAGTCATTTTGGTTCGGTTGCTATTAACTTTTGGAAATTTTTAAAAATTTAGATTCATCTATGGATATCTGTATGACTTTCTAAAGGCTATTTTTAAAAAAATTTTACAATTAAGTCTGACTTTTATTTATATATTTCATATAAGAAAAAAACAACGCTATATAGTTCTAGGTCATATCTCGCCCTTATATCTGGAGTCCCAATAACAGAAAAAACGATTGTATTTAATGTATCCAGAAGAATTGCTCATACCTTCAAGTCAGAAACTATTCTTGGAGAATAGTTTTTAATGATTCATGAAGAGTCTCATTAGTTTGTCAATGTCCTTGAAGACATTGCAGACATTCTTGCAGTGTTGATTGGCGGTTCCTATATGCAGAAATTATGGTCCCAGGGGCGAAGAGATTATTTAAATTAAAAAATTAAGCCAATTCTTCCGATTGGCGTTGTGAATGAACTATACCTATATGAGGCCATCCAAGATGTCACGTCTGTAGTATACTTTTTTTCTAATTTTATTTTTAAGAAAAAATAAATGCTATTTTTTTTGTCTTTTATTTTTTTGAGCAAAAGTAAAAGTTATTTTTTGGTTTTTATTTTTATTTAATAGTGAATTTTATCGTTGAGTGAGATTTTATTTGTTCGGTTTGAGATCATGACAAATTTTTCTCTAAATTAACAGGAAAATTATAATTTTTTTTTATATGATAATTTACTTTGACTATTAGAAAAAAAACACGTAAAAAGTTATTAGACACTAGCATGAATGGAATGCATTTTCTGACCCACTACGGTCTTCATCAACATTCTTCGTGCCATTTAGTTAATCGTAAATATCTTCTATTTTATTTTTATTTTATTTTTTTTGGCAAAAATAAATGTTATTTTTTGATTTGTGTTTTTTAAGAGAAAAAGTCTTTTCTGTTTTTAAATTTATGGCAATTAAACATTTTGATGAGGTTGTCATGAGCTTTTTCAAAATAAAAAAATTATTTTAATACATTTCTGAAAAAAAAATTATATTGATTTTTGTTAAACATTAGAGTCAAAAATAACTTTTATTTTTCCTCAAAAAATAATAGTCAAAATATAACTTTCATATTTGTTCAAAAAATTAAAAGTCAAAAAAAAAAAAACAAATATTACATTATTCAAATCAATAAAAAGTTTTTAAATGTTCCTATGGTTCAAGCAGATCAAAATTATTATGTCAATAATCATTCTAGTAACAATTCTGAATCTAACTTTTTTTCTTTTGCTGCAGTAGACCAATGTGACGTTTTATCTAGTATATTGTCTATAAAATCCAACTCTATAGGAGTGGACGGGATTAATCCAAAGTTTCTAAAGATTCTTTTACCTCAACTACTTCCAATAATAACATTTTTGTTTAACAAAATATTAACTTCAAGTTACTTTCCCTCGAATTGGAAAATAGCTAAAATTGTCCCAATACCCAAAGCTGGTTCTGATTATAGACCAATAGCCATTCTTCCATTTCTCTCTAAAGCATTTGAACGTATTATGCATAACCAAATTACTTATTTCTTGGATAACAATAACTTGCTAACAGATCGTCAATCTGGGTTCAGAAAGAAGCACAGTTGCATAACAGCCTTAGTTGATGTTACAGAGGAGATTAGGGAGAAACTTGATGATGGCAAGACTACATTTTTAATACTTTTAGATCATTCAAAAGCGTTTGATACCGTAGATCATAACATTCTTTGTTACAAACTTAATAACTTTTTCAATTTCTCTTCGACCGCTACTCAGTTATTGTCAACATACCTACGTAACAGATATCAGTATGTTGAAACTGCAATCCAAAAATCCAAAGCACTGCCTGTAACCAGAGGGGTACCTCAGGGGTCCATTGTTGGGCCACTATTATTCTCACTGTACTCTAATGACCTTCCAGGCATTTTAACAAATTGTAATGTAAGAATGTACGCGGATGACGTTCAACTTTATACCAGTTGTACTAATGCCTTAATCGACCAGTGTATTATCTCTATTAATCAGCAACTACATCGTATTTATACGTGGGCAACCGCAAATGGTCTAGGAATAAATCCAAAAAAATCTAAATGCATAGTAATTCAAAAGCGACTTGCCAAACTAAGTATTATACCTAATCCTTATTAATATTATAAAAATGACTGTTGGTTTGTTTGTTTGTTTGTTTGTTTGTTTGTTTGTTTGTGTGAGCATCACGTCCAAACGCCTGAACCGATTTTATTCAAATTTGACACATAGATAGTTGGCGGTCTAGAAGGAACTATAGGCTATATGAAATTTTTATATGATGGGCGTGGCACTTCTACGCCCACTTTTTCACTATTTTCGATATGGCTTTACCGATGCAATTGATATTTGGTACCCAGAAAGAGATGTCACAGATAAGCACTTTAAGTTATATCAAATTAAGGTATTGTGGGCGTGGCACTTTTACGCCCACATCTTCACTATCTTCTATGTGGCTGAACAGATTTTATTGAAATTTGGTACACAGATATTGGGATGACTCATAAGCACTATTTGCTATAATAGATTAAGACTTGGTGGGCGTGGCAGTTTTACGCCCACTTTTTGTTATCCTTTATATGGCTTAAAGGATTTTATTAAATTTTGGTACACAGATAGTGGGGAAACCATCATCCCAAAAACTAGGTCTAAGGCACGCTAACAACGTAGCGGGCAACGGCCGCTAGTATATTTATAAATAATCAAAAAATTGAAATAGTAAAATCTGCTAAGAATCTCGGAATATTTTTTAATGACACTCTTACGTGGTCGAACCACATTAACTATGCTTGTGGTCGCACTTTCTCTATGACTAGAACTCTTTGGCGAACCCAGCATTGTACACCTATTCGAATAAGAATGCTACTTGCCAAAACTTATCTGATGCCTGTTTTACTATATGGTTGTGAGCTTTTTGCTAAATGTGATGCAACTAGTAAAGGGAAATTGAACGTTGCATTTAACAATATAATCCGATACGTGTATGGACTTAATAGGCGTTCTAGTGTATCTTCCTTTTCATCTCAGCTATATGGCCTTTCTTTAAATAATCTACTAAACATTAGAGTTTTAGTTTTTTTACATAAAATAATATATACCCACATACCTGATCATCTGTACAGCAAACTTGTTATTTCAGATAAAAGCAGGGGAAAAAGACTTAGATCATTTAGATACAAAAGTTTAATTTCGGAGTGGCATTTCTACATATTCGCAGTATCTCTCTGGAATTCTATACCCCACAGCTCTCAACTTTTAAGTAACGCACGAAAATTTAAAGAAAATATTTTTAAACTGTTTTCGGCATAAGAAAATCAAACATAATTATTTGATAAATTAAATTATTTAAATTTATTTAAATTTTTTATTTAGTTTTTTTTTGTTTTGTTCATCTTGTTTAATTTAAATTGTTTTTTGTTTTCCATATAAAAATTGTAATTAGTTGTTAAGTTATTAATTAATGATCTTATAATTTTTCAAATCATCAGTTCCATACTGCAAAATAAGACTCTTAGTCTTGTGTATGGAGCAATTCAAATAAATAAATAAATAAAAATAAAATAAAAAAAAAATTCAAAAAAACAGGGTCACTGACGAAGGTTCAATACCAGAAACTGCGCAGTCTGATTCAGAAAAAATTGAAAAATTTGCAATGTAGTTATGATTTTTAGAAAATACACTAATTCTTCTCTAACACGCCTTTCACAATTAAATTAAATAAAATTGCATATTAATTATAGTATTAATTGCAATTGTCTGAAAAAGACGTTAAAATTCAAACTCAAACAAAAAAATCAAACTTTTCTCTCTCTCAATTCTTCCCTAACTACGTAAGCGCCATCTATCGAATATACAAAGAATATATCATAGATCTGGCATCACTTAGAACATATGGGAAAACAGTGGACATTAGAGTGAGGTGAGTTTCTAAAAATAGAACTGTTGTTTTGTTGGAGTTGTACTTCTGAGATTATGTTTGTAAGAACAAAAACACAGTGTATTGAATAAAACTAGTTTTAATCACAACAAAACTCGACCTGACGATAGCTCAGAGGGCTAAAGCGCTCTGTCTAACGTGTAGTGCGAGTGCATGTGGCATTAGAAATCAGTTTATCTATACCACGGTCAGTGATTGCATAGAAAAATTTCATACAGACGCAATCGAACAAATAAAAACATAACAAATATAACATTCCCAGGAAAACACTCATTCTTCTCTACCACGCCTTTCACAATTAAATTAAATAAAATTGTATATTAATTATAGTATTAATTGCAATTGTCTGAAAAAGACGTTAAAATTCAAACTCAAAAAACTTTTATATTTGCTCGAGATAATAGAAAAACAAAATTTAAAATGCAAAGCGGGTTAAATGAAAGGCTCCTCCACAAGGAACAATATGGTATACTTAAATCAGATCTGCGACATTTGCCTCTATATCCCAGCAAACACATGGTAACGACTACTTATTATTTTATACAATGCTTTGTAATGAGTACTTATTACATTTTTCATTACCTTAAATAATAACATAATGGGTTGCCGAAAATATACTTATTATGCATTACTCACATACGAAAAATAATTGGTGAACTATTATAATAGGTTATTCATCTTATTATTTTCAGGCAAAATATAATGATAAAACAATTTTCTAAAAATTTATTTTAGAGTCATTATAATTCGTCTTTTTGTAAGGTAAAGGGTAAGGTGTTAGTTTTGGTATATCTTGAATAAATTTATGTAGAAAAAATATTCAATTGTGTGTTGAACTATGATATTATATGCGTCGGTGGCTCAGGGTATAGAGCAGTAGCCTGTTTTTAAAAAAAAATTAAAAACATATTTTTTTAATTCGTAATTTTTTCAAAATCTATTTTTAGACCCATTATTTTTTAATTCTGGTAATGGCTTGTTATTCCTTGTTATACCTTGTATGCATATAGGTAACGCATTATAATTCATACCTACGTAAGGCAATCAGTAATGCATAACACATTACTTTTGCCATATCTCATACACTCATAGAAATAAACCTGAGCTTGCAGAAAAAACTGCTAAACTTTTTTACTAAATATTAGTAATATAAGAATAGCAAAATTAAACCTGTAGAATTTTCAAATATTTAGTTATATTTGAGCTAACTTTCAGTTAATTGAAAGTAACAAAACAATATACTAAAATCAGCAAAAACATTTACTAAATGTTAGTAGACAAAAAAAAATCATTAAAATATGTAAAATTTTTAGAATTGTTTTTGAGTTTTTTTTTTAGCGAATAAAAGTCTGCCCTTATGAAATCAGCAATCTACAATTTTTTAGCAAACATTTCTGTTGATTTTAGCAGAATAAACTGCTATTAGCATTCTACTAAATTCGAAAATAGAGGTAACATTAATATTACAGTTTTTGTTTGCAATTTTTAGTCTACAAATGTTTAGTAAAAGTTTTTGCTAATTATACAAATTATTCAATTAACTAAAATTCAGGCAAAAACTGCACTTTATAAGGTGTTCGCAAAAAAAAAAAAAAAATAAAAATATAAACCCCTCTGGAATTAAAAACAAAATTAAATCCGGCCGGACTTTGGGGAGTCAAGTTTTTCTGCGTGACCGGCTTTCGGCTGCACTTATGAGGTTACGCCTGTGTGATAGGCATCACTGAGTAAAGTTTTTCAGCGTGACTGGCGTTCGACCGGGCTATGTGATAGGCAGTTAAGCGGTCTCGCTGAGTAAAGTTTTTCCATTTTGCGATTTTATCAAAAAAAATTATTTTGTTGTAATTTCGATGTATTTGTAAGTCAAAAAAATCACTGCAGTCAAAATTTGCAAACGGATGTAGAGGGCGTTTTGCATCATAGATCCTAAAAATAATATAATTTTTGAAATCCTGAGGAATTTTTTTTTCTTTAGAGTGCCCAGACTTGTATGTTAACCTTAACCGAAAATAGAAAAAAATTTCCTTTGTTAACTCTGGAGGAGACCGCCTACTTGTTTTTGGAAAACGCCCCATAAAGTGCAGTTTTGAAAAAATTCATATCGAATATAACAAAATTTTTGTAAAGTTAACTGATTTATGTTTGCTGTTCTTATTTTATTAATATTTAGCAAAAAAATCTGCTAAATTTAGTAGTTTTATCCATTTTATTTTGAATTGAAATAAATAAATAGTCCGTTATTGTCCACAAAATTCTTTACGAAGCTTTTTTTCTTGTATTTTTTTAAATGAAAAAAAAAATCAAAAAAAAATTTATCGAAACAAAAGTGCTGTGAAATTTGTACAGCAAAAAATAAAAAGTGAAATTAAAACCACAAAAAATTTAAAAATTTATAAATTTCAATATTATAGTCTTACAATTTTTAACAACAATTGTTTAATTTGCTCCATTGGATAAATAAAAAAATAAACGTAAAATGTGCCTCAAAATAGCCCAACTCCAAAAGGCTATAAATTGACAATATGAACTAAGTTTTTAAAACCCTTTGCTGATTATAGTCCACTGATAGTCTATTTTCATTTCCAGTTGATTTCATTCGGGAAGACCCAAAATTTGAAGCACAGTGTAACAGTTATTAAAATTAAAAACTTTGTTGTTGTTTATACAAAACTTATAACTTTATTTAAAAGTTAGTGCCAACAGTGCGTATGAGTGATATTAATTATTATGAAATGAGTATAAGACCATTTTTCTTAAGTTTAAATAATATTCATTCATAGTTCATAAAAAAACATAAATTTATAGTTGCAAAATTCGTTATTAAAATCGAGTTTAAATAACTTCTGTAGAAATAAAAAATATTCTTCAATCGTTTAAAATGAATTCAAAATACTGGCTTTATTTTAAGTGATTTTATTTCTTTAACGCTTTGAAATTGATTTTTTTTACATAAAACCACCCTTATAACAGCTTAACATTTTATTAAAACTTCAAAAATAGCGATAAACAAACCACTTGTAAAATTAAACGCATAAAAACCAAGTGAAACAAGACAGTTTGAACAAGCAAACTAAATAGACAGTCAGACAAGTAGACAATTTAAGTGACAATAAGTTCAAATCAACAAATTGCCTCTAAACTACATACACAAAGGCAAGTAGTTTGATACTCGCAACTATAAAAAGAGGGATTGTAATGTTTTTCCATTTTATTTTCCAGCTTGATTCCATGTGGAACATGGTGGCATTTATTTTTCACTCCTTTTTATAGAAATTTTTTTATTGCAGGGTTAGCAACCGTTTCCTTCGGTTAGCGGTTTTGGATAACGGTATTTTGTAAATAGTTATTTCGTTAGGATATTTTAAGGATCTATATTAAGTTATATGTTTATGAAAATGAAAATTATTCACGTTCGAGGCCATACTCTATATTTCTTTATTAGGATATTGTCATAACAAATAATCTATAGTTTTGTGTTTTCAAATTTATTATTTGACCCTTTCAGGAATGTGTTGATAGATGTATTTCGGGAATTTTCTACGTTCCCATCATCAGAACACGTTTTGAAAGAGGTAACAATCCCATGCCAAACATCAAACATTCATATAAACTGGTTTATTCACTACATGAGAACTAATACATGAGCTCGAAGTTAAAGATTATCAGCATTGATCAAAAAAAAAATTGAAAACTTGTTTGTTATGTGCAAGGTCCACCCATGGTGGATATTCAATACACGTTTTTTTGTTTTTTTCCCATGTTTATTTTTTGTTGTTTTTCATTGCACAATTAAAGGTCGAAAAAAAACATAATTTTTTAATAAAAATTATATGAAACTTGTATTAAATACAAAGTACAGTCTAGTTTACTGCCCCTGTTTTTGTTTATAGACAAAACAAAAAATAAAAAGGAGAAAAAGAACAAAAAACGTGTATTGAATATCCACCAGAGGTGGATCTTGCGCATCAAACAAGTTTTCAATTTATTTTTTGATCAATGGTTATAATCTTTAACTTCAAACTCATATGTATATTAGTTCTCATGTAGTGAGTAAACTAGTTTATATGAATGTTTGATGTTTGGCATGGGATTGTTACCTCTTTCAAAACGTGTTCTTATTTTTAATAAAAATTATATCAAAGTTATATTTTTATGTTATTTTAAGATCGTTATTTTAAATTATCTCGTTGCGTTATTTTAAGGTTAACGTTATTTTTACGTAATTAGTATATTTCACATATAACAGCAATATCTGGCACACCTAAATTAAAAAGTGCAAAATGGATTCCAAAACTGCAAATACACTAAAATGCATTTTTGGAAAGAATAGGTTAATTTTGGATTACGGATCAGAAGAGGTTGTTATTGTTGGTTGTCAGATCAAGGTTGTTAGATCAAGATTGTTATTGAAGGTTTTGAGTCGAAGCCTTATTTTCAAATGACTGGCGTGACGCAGGGCAGTGTTTTGGGTCCACTTCTTTTCAATTTGTTTATTAATGACATTTCAGATTGCTTTAAAAAATCTAAATTTCTTTGTATGCGGATGATCTAAAAATATTTCGTAATATTACCTCATTTCAAGATGTTTTTAAATTACAGGTCGATTTGAATAATCTGGGTGCATGGTGTACGTTAAATAACTTACATCTTATTCTTTCATGTTTTATTTAGCAAATCTCTGAATCCTATTATATCAAATTTCAATATTAACAATCAAAAATTTAAAACTGCTAAATCTACACTGTGGTCTTCGACTAGTAGTTTTCTTTTGTACCACATGTGGATTATATTATCCCAAAGCTTATAAAAAGCTTGCATTTTTGAAAAGAAATTCTTCTGATTTTTCTGATCCTAATACGTTGAAGTTAATTTACAATTCGTTTGTTAGATCAAAGTTAGACTATTCTGCAGTTATTTGGAATACCTTTAACAATACTCATGTCAATCGCGTTGAGAGAGTACAACGAATTTTCTTCTTTGTTGATCCCATGCCTTCTTATAAATCGAAATGACTATTATAAGGTTTGCAGACTTTAGAATATCGTAGATTATACCAGTCGGCGTCTTTGATATAGTAAATAGTGTAATTGACTGTCCTGATTTGCTGTCTCAGTAATTAAGCTATATTATATTGAAGATATTATATTTTTTTATATTACATTTTTGATTTAATCACAGCCTGTAAGGAATTTTTGTTTCCATAGACTGAATAAATGATATGAAAATTGCAGCTTTCAGAAGCATTTTAATTTGTAGCCAGTTTAAAAACTCTAGGTCATGAAAATTCACTAGTTTTAAATTTGTTCAAGTTTTTGATCAATTAAAAACACGAATAATATCGCTACTATTTTAAAATTTAAAATATTTAGAAATTATATCGTCTATATTGCTCCATAAAATCTTCCTGTTCACAATATGACTCAATGTTCGTTCATTAAATGAACAATATATCGAATATTTGTACGTATTTAATACACTGCCCAACTCGAAAAATAAAGCCGACCATTGATCGAAAAAATGTCGGTCATGCTGATTTTACTGGTGTTCGCATTTTTTTCACTTATGAGCTAAATTATTCGCAAATTTGCATTAAAATTTTGCATGTTTCAGCGCATTTTTTTACACATCAAATTTTAAAAATTAAATATCTTATTTTAGCTTTTTATGATATATACGTAAAATACCTTCATTAACATTCGGATATCAAATTTGGTTAATAAATGTGAAGCATTAGGATTTTTTGAGGTCCATAAAACAGGCATTTGTTTGATTAATAATTTCATCGTTGGAGCTAAATCTCTTTCCAACGAGCCATTTCCTTAGGTTTGGAAATATGAAATAATCACTGGAGGCTAAATCCGGAGAATGTGGCGGATGAGGTACCAATTCGTAGACCAATTCATGGAATTTTGCCATTGAGACTACACACGTGTGCACCCGTGCATTATCTTGACGAAAAAGAACTTTTTTCTTGGCCAAATGGGGCATTTTTTTTTTTAATCCTCGTTAAATCGGTTCAATAAGTTGGCATAATATTCGCCGTTTATTGTTTTTTTCCTTTTGATGGTAATCGATGTGGATTATCCAGCGTGCATCCCCAAAAACTGTTGCCATCACTTCACTTTTTTCCATTTTTAAAAAAATCCAAGAGGTTGTCTTTTTTGAACAGCTGTTATACGCAAAGTAAATGACTGAACTTGCTCAAAATTTGACAGTAGTCTATTAATAGTTGGTACTTGATGGGAGCAGTGTTGCATTTCATAGGGAGGGAAGTTTGAAAAGTCACGGACTTATTGATCCGCCCTCGTAACATAGCTCAAAAGGCTAATTGAAATAAATAAACTACTGGCAGAATACTTGATTAAAACGCTTTACCAGCGTTTACAAAATGAGTTTTGCCAATATTTGTTTTACAACTATTTGAGTGGTCTACAGAAAAAATCAGTGTTTTCACAGTTAGAAAAAAACAACGGCTCAAAAGTGTAACAACTGGTAAAGTATTTACTTTATAAAAATTATGATGCTTTGCTTAAAAAAGTGTGTAGTCGGAAGGTTCTGAGTTCGAGCCCTGTATCGGGTAATATTTTTTTTGTGTTTTTTTATGCTTATTAATATTTTATCGGTATTTTAGAGAATTTTAAGTTTAAAGGTATTTTTAATTTTGGTTAGGGTATTTTATGGTTATCGGCATTTTAATTTATTTCGTTAGTGATATTTTATGGTTAAAAATAGTTCCTTGAAACGGTATTGAATCGTTTTCGGTCTTTTACTGCTAGTGTTTGCCAACCATGCTTAATTGTAAAAATAGAAAATATCAGGCTTGGCTTGAAAATTACGGATTTTATATTTATACAGGGGAATGCCTTATACATCGAATCCATAACTACCGTTTTCAGTTTCTGCTAATTTTATAAACTCGTTTTTTTATTCCCGTTTTTAATTTTTTTTTAAATCGGAAAAATGCTGCAAGTAGTGAAATTGGAAGAGCCATATTTCCCAAAGTAGATGGACTATTTAAAAGATTTAAAAAGCATATGGAAGTTGAAAATGACTGCTTTACGAATTGTTATTAAAAAACACTTTTTTGCAAACACATTCTCACTGCAAATCCAACTTTTGATTGCATTCTGCACTTTTTCGTTTTTTGAAACGTTGTCATTTTTAAAAAATTCAACTTTCGTATGCTTTTTAAATCTTCGAAATAGGTTATATACTTTGGGAAATATGGCTCTTCAAAGTTTATTACTTTTTGCTTATTTTTAATTTTTTTAAAAATTAAAAACATATATAATATGGAGAAAATGAAACGGTAATGACTAACATACACCATAGAGACTACGTGCACAATATATAAAGGATTTTAATTGATCAGATTTTGGGCGATATATCATGGAATGGACGATATTGAAGTGTAAGAAGTGTTGCTTTTCAAAGACTTTTGATTTTTTAATTAGGTTTACCAAATCAGTCAGTCTTTTCGCATGGAGCTTGTCCTATTTACTACAGGTTCTTTACCTACAAACAAGAACAGGTTGCTTGAGAACCGGTTCTAGAACCAACTTTTATATGCAAAAATTCTACCATTACAAAATTTAATTAAAGATTATTTGAAAAAAAAATCACGGATCTTACCAGAGATTTTCACAGAAATCTGAATTCTTGTACAAATTTGGCAAGCACATCTCATAATTCTTATGTCTTATCCACATATAAATCGGTGTGTGTGCTCCCCCGTAGGCTAGTCGATAGCGTGCTGGCTAATCAGTGCGGGTGTCGTGGGTTCGATTCCCACCAGAGGCAATGGTTTGTTTTCGCTACAACGTGACGAAAGCCATAGTAGCTAGTGCTCGGTTAGGGTAATAGTATATAATTTGTAATTATATGATTAGAAAGTAATAAAAAAAATCGGTGTTGAAACCAAAATAGCTTAAAGATTGAATTTGATCAAGTTCGGCAGATCACTTATAATATTTATATTTTCTGAAAGACTATATAAATATTTTAAGTGATCTGAAATAAACTTTTAATCTGGAGTCGGAAGAGTTTTGGTACAGTTAAACAAATTAATACAATTACTCTTTTTTTTTAACTTTAAAAGCGGAAACCTTAAGCAATAAGTATTACCCTAGTTATGTGCGAATGTATAGCTATAAACTTTATAACTTGTTTGAGGTTTTATGCGTTTTGAATTGATTTAAATGGTTGGTGAACTAGAGATAAAAATAAAATGATTACTCTACGAAATGGGATTACAAACGAATGGGAAAAAGGGTTAAATTGGATTTAAAATAATATGGATACATTTCCTCTTGCTATACAATAAACTAAGAATTAAAGTATTTGTACTTTCTACATGGTAAGATGTTACAACTTTAAGTTATTTAAATTTTATTAAATTCTTCTTCATGAAAATAAAACAGTTTTTAAATTGCAGATAATTTATAAGTTTATTTTAAAATCCCTTTTAATTATACACAATTTGTAGGTCTATTTATTATGTCTTTGATGTGAAATAAATTTGTAAATACAATTTTCAATTAAATGAAAATATATTTAGATTTTAACTACATTGTGCAAATGAATTATGGAGTTTTAAGGAGATTTAAGTACATATGGACATTTTTCCAAGTTTTTAAATTTTTGAGGTTAAGCAAATTTTAATTTTGTACTGGCACATCAATAACGCCTGGCAGACTTGAAATACAAGACAGGGCTGTAGCCAGTAGCCAATTTGAAAAATGTTCTTACGTACTTTGTTAAAAGGTTAACCTTCAAAAGATAACTTTTATTTTTGCTCAAAACCCAGTAAAAAAACGCTGCTTACATGCAAGCAGGTTTGTAAGGGAGTAAGCCGAAAAGAATAACTTACAAATCTGCTTACATATGGCATGATTTTTACACTGGGAAGCATTACTTTTGGGCATAATAAGCGCGGATTTCAGCGCTTATAAAAAGCAGTGATTTCATGGGTTTCAGAAAAAAAACATTTCATGTCTAAATTATTACGATTTAAAGTAATAATATGAATATACATAACTTATTCTACATAAAATTCTAGTTTTTTGTTGTTAAAATTTTTGACATATAATATAATTATTTTATTTATTTTCACCGCTCCACGTGCTAGCTCTTCAGAAACAGTTAAATGACTAATTATTTTTTATTTCATACTCGAAAACACCAAACACAATCGAAAATCACTCGGGTAAATTTTTACAGATCGTTTATAATCCACGATATGGAACTTTCTGCATTACAATCTGCATCTTTGTCAGGGATTAGGGTAAGCTGCTGACAGTAAGCTCAAAATTTTTGTTTGTATATTTTTATACGAAAATTATTTCTTTCTTTTGCTGCTGCTCAATATTATGTAATAGTAAGGACTTACATCAGGGCATTTGTTTTATCCTGCTTCTAAAAACACGAAAATTTTTTACTGGGATACAACATAAAGGCATTTGATTTTGTGGGATAAAGTTCTGATTTTGATGGCTCTTCTCACAGTTTCATTTTCAATTATTCAAAATCTTTCGTCCTTTATATATCCTTTAGGGTCTTTTTTTTTGTAAACAAAGGACGTGTTTTGTTATCCTTGCATTTTTCTTGAATGTCAGCATTAGCTGCAAGCTAAAATGTTTATTTTAACCTCAGAACTCAAAAAGTATGCAGAGTGCATTATTACATTTACATTAAACATTTTACCAACGCTCTTCAAATATTTACACAAACCAGTTGTGCGATTCAGTAACTTGTATTAACGATAATCGAATTGTTTAAAGAAGTACAACAACAAAATTAACAACTTTTTTTCATTAACATTTTTAATCGATATTTGCTATTGTTAAAGTCAGCTGTTGTTGTGATCTAAACGTCAAAAATATTTGTATGGTTTATTCAATCGAGAAAAAGTTAAATTTTTAAATAAAAAAATAGAGTTGTCGACTATCGTTAAGGTGTACTTAGCGAATCACTTAATCGTTAGTGCAAACAACAAAAGTTATCGATATATTTTGCTATTGTCGGATCGCTAAAAATTACTGAATCGCACTACAGTTTTCATTACGGAATATGATTCCAACAGCCTCTAGTTAGGTTCTTTTTTTTGTTTGCTTGACACATAAAGCCAAGTTCTTTTACCTGAGAAAAGTTTTTTTAAAAAATCCACTGAGAACAATTTTACCATTCATCATATAAAATGTATTTATGTTGCCATTGAATCTTTTGTCATTACAGTATAATCATAAAATATTAGCAATATTCTAATAATAACGAGAAGGGAGAAATTTTCATGTTGTTTGCTTTGGTTCTTTCGCAGACTGTATATGTATATGATCATATTTGTAAATATATGGAAAAGTATGTTTATTTTACCAGTATGTACGAATTTGTCTGATGCTATATTATCATATATAAAACACATATAATAATATATGAACGTATTTAACCTGGTTATGATCAAAATGTCTTCACGCTAAAGCGAATATTAGGAATCAACACAAATGCATACAGATCGAGACATGAACATGAACTCGTTTCTGCTAAAAAATGCAAAATTAAAATTTTTTTTTTTTTTGCAAAAGTAATAAAAAACTCGAAAAAACAAAAAAAAAATGAGATTTAAGAGCGACCTTTTGCAAAAATGTGTAACATTTTAAACATTTTTGTGCATAGTTAGTACACATCATAGCGACATACATCCAACCGTTCACAATTTTAAAATTATTAATACTTTCTAAGAATTCGACACGTGAAGAGTCGCACATTTGCTGGCCAAGAAACTGCGAAAAAGTGAATGTTTTAAAAATTTGGTTTCAAGCCATTAACACCGTTTAACTTTTTAGGTGTTGATGGTAAAATATAGTGCGAATTCCTGCAAGTGTATTGAGTTTATATTATACGACTTGGAGTTGTAAGGTGCATATAATATACCCATAAGAATGAAAAATTTTGAGTTTGTCTCAGCCAACATTTTAATAATTTTTAACTTTGAGCGTTACTAAGTACAAGGCAATTACTTCAATTAAACTGATATTTTGGAAAATATTATCTTTTTAATCATTAAAATAAATCAATCAGCATTTCTTTACATTTCAAAATTTTAAAATTAAAAAAAAAAAAAAAATAAATATTGAGTCAGTTTCATCAATATCAAAAATTTTTGGAAAATGTCCATATATCTAACTATAAAATAATTATATTAAAATTGAGTAATTTTAAAAGTCGATGTTGGGAGTTAAATATTTATTCACAACCCTTTAATTTACATATAAAATGCTAACTATAATTTCCTTTTCATATAAACAAATTCCCAAAATAATTTGTAATACAATTTTATATTCAGTGTTGCGTAAATTATTTGTTAACATGTTTATAAATGCATCAGAGTATTAAGGGCTATATTTTCATATACAATATGTTTTAGTTTAACACATACTATATACGTGCATACATCATCATAGACCACAATGAATTTTAAACATTTGCATACACTCAAAACAGAAATGTTAGTTACAGTAGTTAAGAAACTGTTTTATAATATTATTTCCATGGTACACTCAGGGAACTTCTGCTGTAAATATTTGTACAGTATCTTAAATGAAATATCCGTAATTTGTAGAAGAAACTAAATTTTTGACTATATATGTAGTTTATTTAAAAAACAAACCACATCAAATTACTGTATTATTATTTTACATCCATAAATTTTTTTTTTTTTTTTAATAAAAAAAAAAATAAATATTTATTAATTTTTTTTTTGTATAAATATTTGTGGTTCTTAGAGTTGTAATATAGTATCTTTATTTTTAAGTGAAAAATCCGTAATTTGTAGAAGAAAATTAATTTTTGACTACATATGTAGTTTATTTAAAAAAAACCAACCTCATCAAATTACTGTATTATGATTTTACATTCATATATATATTTTTTAAATAAAAAAAATAAGTATTTGTTAATTTTTGAAGTGCTTAATTTTTATTGCATTTGTGGATATTTTTTTATATAATAAGAAAACAAATCACAATGTTAGTTGAATTTACTGAAATGTAAGTCGTCCTTTTTTCGAGTGAATATTCATTTGATTTTAACCACATTTACAGAGGTCTTTTCTATATAGTATTCAAGTGTACTAAGACCATGGAACACGCAGAAAAAAACTGGGCGAATATTATCGAAGTTCTAGTAAAATATTTATAAAATTTTGTAAAATATATACAAGCATCCACTCATAGAAATTAACCTGTAAAAGTAGCAAAAAAAGCTACTAAAAACTAGTTAAAATTAAATTAAAAAAAAAACTGGTAAAATTGCAGATTTTTTTTACTAAATATTAGTAATATAAGAATAGCAAAAATACGTCTTTTGAATTTACAAATATTTATTTATATTGGAGCTAAATCTTAGTTAATTAAAAGTAACAAAATAATCTGTAACAAAAATTAAAAGTAACAAAAAAATCAGCAAAAAAAAAAATTACTAAATATTAGTAGACAAAAAAATCTTAAAAAACTGTGAAATTTTTATAGTTTTTTTTTAATGTGAATAGACATTTATTCGCGTATTTTTTTTTTTTTTGATTTTTTTGTCTATTAATGTTTAGTAAATTTTTTTTGCTGGTTTTAGCAGATTATTTTGTTACTTTAGAATAACTTTAATGAAATCAGCAATCTACAATTTTTTACAAAAAAATTCTGTTGATTTTAGCAAAATAAACTGTTATTTGCATTCTACTAAATTTAAGGTAAATAAATAGCAAAAATTTTGTTAATATTACGCTTTTGTTTGCTATTTTGAGTCCTCGCATATTTAGTAAAAGTTTTTTCTAATTTTACAGAGTAAAATGCTATTTTGAATTAAATACAATTAACATCGAATATAACTATAATATTCTAAAGTTAACAGATTTATTTTTGCTGTTCTTATTTTATATTAATAATCTGCTAAATTTAGCAGTTTTTTCTGAAAGGTCATACTTAACTAATTTTTAGTAGCTTTTTGTGCTATTTTTACAGGTTTATTTCTATGAGTGTAATAAAATGTTTTTCAAAAAAGTCATGTATTTCACAAGAAACTTGTAAGACTAACTTGAAACTTATGTAGTTGTATAACCGATAATATTCCCCCAGTTTTTTCTGCGTGTATGTTCTAGTCAACGTGCAAACCTACCGATTTTAAATACTGAAATTCCTATATTTCTTTGAGTGTATTTACACATAGTGTACGTAAATATATTTATAATTGAAAGCATGTTGTTTTATGTATAAAATTTTCTACAGTTGTACAAATTTTGTTTTTGCTCTATACCGAAAAACAAAAAAAAAATCCTAGAAAATAACTTAATTTCTAAGTGTTGAAATGTTTTTAGCCATAAACAAATTTCATAGCCAAATATGTGTATGAGTAATTCGGTTAAAAGGGAAAATGCATTTCATTTGAGCAGTCCACTATGGGTTCAAATCAGTTTTTTTTTAGCAGAAATGAAAAAATGTTTTTCTTCAGAAATTGTAAATACATTTTCTTAATGACAACGTATCAAGCCATCAAGAATATATAATATAAAAAATTAGGTGGCAACACTGGCAGTGTGCCAAGCTGTCAAGTTGAAAGTCTAAACACGTGTATTTAAGTCAGGCTCAAAATAGTTTTACAATTATATTATCACAAAAGTTTGAATATAATATAAATTGATTACACAAGGCAACAATTTGAAAAAATTTTAGGGGCTTTGAAAACCACTATACAATTTTGATGTATTGTGGTCCCAGTAGTACAAATATGGTTCAATTTTGAAATTCTATGGAGAGGTTTTTTTTTAAAAAATTTTTAATTAAAATTATAAATTTTTTTAGACGTGTCTCCACATAATTAATGATAACTAAAAAAAAATTAGTCCGATATTATTCAAATAAATTTAGAAAAACTGAAATTTACATAGCCTTTAATCCGTTAATATATTGCGTTTCAATCGGCTCAGTAGTTTTGGAGTTATAATAAAAAATTGAGGGAAAAAATATTTTTTTTACGTGAAAATAGCAAATTTTTTTGGTTAAAAAAAATCATAAAAAATCGAAAACGGCAAAAATCGTTCAGATTTATTGCTTTATCGCAAAGCCACATGTAATAGGAACAAAATGAGATATCGATCATAAAAATACATTGATTTTTTTCGAATTTATTCACAATTAAGTGAATTCGCTCATTTTCACCAAATTTTAGTTTTTTGTCTGATATACATAAAATTGAGTAGTTAATGTTCTTCTTTCGATTGATTGAATTTTGAAAACATTTTCCCCATGCTATGTACAAATTTTCACATCAAAAATGCATTACATAGTAACATTCGTGTATTTTTTGGCAAAACCCTACCTAGAATATACTGATTCTATTCTTCGGAAAGACATTTGTGTTGGATGAGCTTAAATGTAAATAAATAAATAAATTAAATAGTAGAAAATTTATATTTTATTATTCACATTTATTATAATAAATAAAACAAGAAAATAAATAAATAAATATGTATTATAAACTACAAACTCTGAAATTTTCTTTTAGTCGATTTTCTACTATTGTTGAATAACGAAGTGTTACTCTGAATACTCCAGCAAAAATCAGCCATTATGTGTGCATCCCAGCGACCCTGGTATCGTTCCTCCATTGTCCGGATATCTTGGTGGAATCGTTCGCCCTGTTCTTCACTCAAGTCTCCTAGATTTTCAGGAAAACGATCTAAGTGACTGTGCAGGTAGTGTAATTTGATGCTCATGTTGCATCCAAGATTCTGGAAGTGAGTTAACATCTCTTCAACGTGCGCAACGTAATCATCACCCTTGTTATTTCCTAAGAAATTTTGAATAACCCATACAAACGAATCCCATGCATTCTTTTCAATTTCTGACATTGAACTGCCAAATTCAGTATCGTTCACCAATTTGCGAATTTGTGGGCCATCAAATATGCTTTTTGTACTTAAACAAAAATAACACTCGGATGCGTGGTTCGCTGTTTCTCTCCATAGCATAGGCTTCAAAATTTCCAAGTGTCGTCTGTAAAATGAAAAAAAAAAATTGAAATCAGGAATATGAAGAATTCAAATTTTAATTAAGAAATATTGTAATTATAAAATATTCCAAATCTATTAATTTATACTTACTTTACGTTAGAAGACTTCATAGATAAATTCAATCGACATGGAATGCATATAGTACTCGGTGTCCAATGCTGGTTCAAATTGTGCGGATAGATATTATAGCAATCTTGATATGACTTTTGCAATGAAGTTAAGAACCACTTCCGTTTTTTCCCGGTGATATATTGGCCGCACACATAACAAAATAAATCTGGATCGTTTTTTACATGAAAATGTTCTGGCTTTCTGGCTCATTTTTATTAATATTTGAAAATTGTTTTTAACTTCTAAGCTGTATGACTCTAATTTTTGTGTAGGTATTAAATGATGTTTGCGTTATCGCAAACACTTCTTGAATGAAATAAAAAGGGTCAAGGAGATCTTATAAATACTGATACTATAATTTGGGATAACCCTTTGTGTGGATACAGTTTGTGTGTGCTGCAAATTTTTTATTATTCCCAAGAATCCTAAAAAACATTAAGGACTTTTATGAAAAAAAAAAAATTATCCGTTACAGGTATTAGAATCATAAAATATTAGAATCATAAAAATGTCATAGAGGTTTTTCCCAAAGGGGTTTTGCCAAAATGCGTGTCGTAAAATGCACCTGAGTTTTTATGTTCTGCATTTTCATTATGTAGGTACAATTTTCTACAGTGCTTGTAAATATGCGATACCTTCAATTAATTGTAAATAAAAATGTAACGCATGCATCGATTTTTATGATCCATATCTAGTTTAATTCGCATGATATGTAGCTTTACTACAAAAAAATAAAAAGTAATATTTTTTGCAGTTTTCGATTTTTTCCAGATTTTTGTTTTTCAAATTTTTTTTTTTTTTAGCATTTTTTTGCTAACAATTTGTTTCATAACTTTGAAACTATTGATCACATTAAAAAAATTTGTACAGTTCTTTAAAGATATTGTAAACCTTAATTTTTGTAAATTTAATTTGACAAAATCGGACTAGTTGTTTTTGAGTTATGACAACATAAGTGGAGAAATGGCTCAAAATATTGTCAATTTTAAAAAAAAATTTTTTTAAAAAAAAATTATCCATAGAATTGAAAAATTTTACCATTTTTGTACTTAGGCAGCCATGATGCATCAAATCTATATAGTGGTTAGTCAAGCCTTTTTTGCTGTTGACCTGTGTTATCAATGTTAGCAGTTTAAAATCATTATTTTCAATTTCATTTATATTGTGTTCGTGTCGTTATTCTTGACAACCCTCAAATGTTACGCATGTACTTTTAGGGTAACATAACCTTAAAATTTTATAGACAAAAAGTTGTCTACGGATGTTTTAAACGTGAAAGTGTTCGACAAAGTGTGTATACTAAGTTGGAACTTAGATATCGCCGGCATTTTTCGGAAAAATCCCACAATTGTAATTTAAGTTTGGCAGTATTTTTGAATATATTTGCCAAAATTCGTTAGTGTTGAGTACTTCGAAGAGTTTATAAAAATATAAATATCACCAACATAAATCAAATAAAACAATAAATTAAAAAAAAAAAATATTTTTTTTATGTTATGGTAAATATTTAGTGGGAGTGTGGTATGGGCGTGGTTCGAATGTTTTTTTGCTTAATATTGAAAAACAAAGTTCTGTCAGTAGTTTTCAATTTTATGCAAAAAAAAAAAAAAAAAAAAATTATTTTGGACCACAGTGCCTTCTATACATACACGAATGTTTTAGCTTTTGAAAATGTTTAAACAAAATTTTAAAATAATATTAAAGTCTTTTGGTCAAATTAATGGTTTTTGTGGTCTACAATTTATACAAAGAGGTAAAATATTAAAAAGAAGTACATACATGTACTGTTTTTTTTAATTATTTACAATTAAAAATAATTTTATTATATAGCATAAACAGTATGTCTGTGAAGGTGGAACCCCGTACAATTGTAATATTTAATATATATTTAAGTCCACATTATTTCAAAGGCTAAAAGCAGTTCTTGTAAAAAGTAGAAACCAATATTAATTGGCCAATTAAAGTTACATATGAAGATTTTTATATCAAAACCGATATGCATTGACCCGACCCTCTCAGATTTTTATGAAATTTTCCATGTAGCTCTATTTTAAGTATTCAAACATAACCTCATTTTTAGAAATTACATTTTTGAAAATATGTGTGCGTGGCAAGGTATTGAAAGATTTTGAAAAATTACGGTAATAGGTACTTTTGCTGTTTCATATTTAGTATTAGAGTGACTTAATTATATGAGCACAAGTGTATGTCTTATTTGTTCTAAAAATAAAAATAAAAAAAATTTACCAAGGGTAAGTCCATATTTTGGGTGTGTCTGAAAAATTTGATAATACGATTCTTGTTCTAATCTATTAGAATTACAAAAATATCTGTATAACTTTCAAAGTATAGCTACTTTATTCTTTTTTGTCAACTTGTTACTTGGATTTTACTACTTTACTGGGTAGAGTATAAACTGGCTGATTTGGTAAACCTAATTAAAAAATCAAAAGTCTTTGAAAAGCAACACTTCTTACACATCAATATCGTCCATTCCATGATATATCGCCCAAAATCTGATCATTTAAAATCCTTTATATTTTGTACACGTAGTCTCTATGGTGTATGTTAGTCATTACCGTTTCAGTTTCTGCATATTATATTAACTCGCGTTGTTATTTCGTTTTTTATTTTTAAAAAAATCAAAAATAAGCAAAAAGTAGTGAACTTTGAAAAGCCATATTTACCAAAGTATATAACCTATTTCGAAGATTTAAAAAGCATACGAAAGTTGAATTTTTTAAAAATGACAACGTTTCAAAAAACGAAAAAGTGCAGAATGCAATCAAAAGTTGGATTTGCAGTGAGAATGTGTTTGCAAAAAAGTGTTATAATAGCAATTCGTAAAGCAATTCATTTTCAACTTCCATATGCTTTTTAAATCTTTTAAATAGTCCATCTACTTTGGGAAATATGGCTCTTCCCATTTCACTACTTGCAGCATTTTTCCGATTTTCAAAAAAAATTAAAAACGGGAATAAAAAAACGAGTTTATAAAATTAGCAGAAACTGAAAACGGTAGTTATAGATTCGATGTATAAGGCATACCCCTGTATAAATATAAAATACGTAATTTTCAAGCCAAGCCTGATATTTTCTATTTCTACAATTATGCATGGTTGGCAAACACTAGCAGTAAAATACCGAAAACGATTCAATACCGTTTCAAGGAACTATTTTTAACCATAAAATATCACTAACGAAATAAATTAAAATGCCGATAACCACAAAATACCCTAACCCAAAATTTAAAATACCTTTAAACTTAAAATTCTCTAAAATACCGATAATCTTAAAATATTCTCTAAAAAAGATCATTACTTAAAAATTATAAAAAAAAATTTCAATATTGTTAATAACACTACTAAACCAAATTGGTCCCTAAAATTAAAAACAAGAGTACCGAGTAATCCTAAATACTTCGGCCACACTGATTTTAATGGCGTACGCAGTTTTTTTGCATTAACATTTTTAAAATTTTGCATGTTTTAACGCAGTTTTTAATACAACATACAATTCTAAAAATCAAATATTTTGTCCGTTGGGAAAACTAAAAAATTTGGTCTTAAAAGAGCTTTTACAGAAACAAACAAATTTATTTTATGTAAAAAAATATTAACAAGCATAAAAAAACACAAAAAAAAATATTACCTGATACAGGGCTCGAACTCAGAACCTTCCGACTACAAACTTTTTTAAGCAAAGCATCATAATTTTTATAAAGTAAATACTTTACCAGTTGTTACACTTTTGAGCCGTTGTTATTTTGTAACTGTGAAAGCACTGATTTGTTCTGTAGACCACTCAAATAGTTGTAAAACAAATATTGGCAAAACTCATTTTGTAAACGCTGGTAAAGCGTTTTAATCAAGTATTCTGCCAGTAGTTTATTTATTTCAATTAGCCTTTTGAGCTATGTTACGAGGGCGGATCAATAAGTCCGTGACTTTTCAAACTTCCCTCCCTATGAAATGCAACACTGCTCCCATCAAGTACCAACTATTAATAGACTACTGTCAAATTTTGAGCAAGTTCAGTCATTTACTTTGCGTATAACAGCTGTTCAAAAAAGACAACCTCGTGGATTTTTTTTAAAAATGGAAAAAAAGTGAAGTGATGGCAACAGTTTTTGGGGATGCACGCTGGATAATCCACATCGATTACCGTCAAAAGGAAAAAACAATAAACGGCGAATATTATGCCAACTTATTGAACCGATTTAGCGAGTATTAAAAAAAAACGACCCCATATGGCCAAGAAAAAAGTTCTTTTTCGTCAAGATAATGCACGGGTGCACACGTGTGTAGTCTCAATGGCAAAATTCCATTAATTGGGCTACGAATTGGTACCTCATCCGCCACATTCTCCGGATTTAGCCTCCAGTGACTATTTCCTATTTCCAAACCTAAGGAAATGGCTCGTTGGAAAGAGATTTAGCTCCAACTATGAAATTATTGATCAAACAAATGCATGTTTTATGGACCCTCAAAAAATCCTAATGCTTCACATTTATTAACCAAATTTGATATCCGAATGTTAATGAAGGTTTTTTTTTTTAAATAACAAAAAACAAATGTAAAAAATAAATGTAAAATCATAAAACAGTCATTTGATGTATATTGTTTTTTAAATGAACTACAAGGTAAGTAAAAAATTTAATTTGTTCTATAAATGACTGACATTTACGTTAAAAATAAAGAAACGGTATTACAACCCAAACAACTACAAATTTTTAAAGCGGAAGTTCCCTGAGTGTACTACCAATACCTCAGCCTAAATCTATGAAGATAGAATATTCGAATTTTTACTGAATTTCTCTTCTCCCGGATAGACATCCTCCAACACAAGATACTTGCACATTTTTTACGGGAAAGAGCAAAGAGTCTTAAAAAGTCTTTTCCTTAATGTCCTGCTCTAATTAATGACTTTTTTTTGTTTAAAATAAAAATAAAATTAAAATAAATGACAAAATTACATATTCAGAGCAATTTTGAGGTAAACATTCACAATTTACCTTTATTTTTCCGCGTTAATTTGCGTGATTCACATGCATTACGCGTGAGTGTTAATAAAATATTAATCTACTCACGTGAGACCGATTGAGTGTGAGTAGAAAAAATGCTCGTGAGATAAATGTTTGGAAATATGAATTAAGTTTTCAAGATTTTCTGTTTAGGAGTTATGAACATATCATATAAGTGTTTGTTATCGTTGGAAAGGAAATTACCTGTAGATTACAACATTTTCAAAAAAAAAACCCATTTAGCACTCTTGGTAGAACAAAGACCTGTGAAATCCTAATATGAAGGTAAAGCCTTCAGTTTTTGTTAAAATGTAAATTTTCACTTTTCAATAAAATATTTATTAAAAGGCATAATCCAATGATTTTTTGGACTCAAATAGACATTTAAGTCAAAAATGTGAAACTTATGTCCGCATTTATGATTTGCTGTAAGCAATCCAACAATTCCCAAAAATAAAAATTTCAAAATTAGATTTTTTACATATTTTGCGGCCGTGTCTACATTTAAAGCGGCGATTGGAAGAGACTTACCCAATAAATTAGGTAAATGTTGGAGTATCTACAAGCGCCTCCTTTTCCTAATTGGAGGCGTGCACAATTTTCAACAAAAAATGGGAAGTTATTTAATTTTTGGTTTGGGGACTTATTTCATTGGGGCCTTATTTCATAGAGCCTGTTATAATTGATATATGCCTTAAAACTGTGGCAACTTTAGAAGCTGCTGGGGGAAAAGTATGTACAAATCAAATTTTTTTTTAAATAACTCGCTTTTACATAAAAGTTAATTTTTAGTACTACGTACACTTTATATGTTCAGAAAGAAAGTATTTATCTGGTGGTAAACGGCTGTTGGCGCTTTTTTGCGAAAAATTTTTATTTTTTTAATTTCTGTTTTAAACAAATGTAGTTTTTGAGTGGAACAATATATTGCCTTAATTTTATTTTATTTAATCGCTAATTTATATATTTAATTAACCACTGTTTTGAAATAGACATAGGCCTGTTAAAAAATAGACATTGAGACGGAGCATATTTGAAATTTCGCATTTTCAAATGGGAACATCTCGGGAACTATTAGAGATAGCCCACACATTTAGGCATGTTTTTTTTGTTAGTAAGCAATATTTTTGTTAGGAGATTACAAATATGTTAATTTTTGTTTTTTGGAAATCGGATTTAAAACAAAAAAAATGACAAACACTCAAAATTTTATATGCAAAAAGTTCTCTATTTTGGGTGGTCGTATTGCGGTAGTGGTAAGTATTTCGAACAGAACCAAAAATAAATTTGCACAACTTGGAAGCGCTGTTCAGGCTTCAGTCTATTCTTGTTGAAATGCCAAACCAAACTAAACAGAAATCACTTGACAGCTGACAAAATGCCCGCCAGTTAAAAAAGTGTTGCCAACTTAAAGTTCTTTACCTGTATAAAAACACCCTTTATTTCCACTAGAGAGGGCACTTTAAGGTAAAAAAAATTATAAACATTTCTTAATGAAGCAACTTGTATATATCTGAAAATTTAGGTTGAAAAATGTCCAGTGGATCAGTTGAATGCCCCTAATGAAGGTCTTGTTCAGTTCAGTTCAGTTCTGTTTCGTTTTTTTTGTATTTACAATAACATATTATTCAATAAATGAAATTGTTTTCAATTGAACGTATTAAAAACAATTTTGTTATTTCATTGTAAACTGTTAAAAATTTAACAAAATTTTTATTGGAAACCACTAAGAGTTAAAAAAAAAAAATGCAAAACAAAAAACAACTCAAACTTAAACAAACAAAACCACTATTGAATTTTGCCAATAGAAAATAAAAACCATTAAAACGATAAAAACTTAATGAGCGACCAACAATAAAAAACCAACAACTGCACAACCACACAAAAGGCGGTCGGTTTTACTACCTGATTTTTGTGAAAGCAAACAATGAATTAAAACTAACAATGAAATTTTGTACATATTTTGTTTTCTGTTTGAATCTATGCCAAACAACATAAATGCTTAAAATTATATGCGGATTTGGTAGATGTTTGCTTAAAGGTTTTTTGTGTCGCTTCTGCTACTTACTTACATTAAACACAAATTCAGTCATGTTAAACAACAATTTTCAATGCAAAAATAAAACGATTCGATATAATAGACTAATAGTAATAACATACAATCATTATTGAGGTTAGAAGGATCGAATTGTGGTAACCGCCATCATCACCACCACCACAACACAAAGACACATAGAAGCATACATGGACAAACACATTCATATTTATAGTGAATGAGCATGGGCAAAAAAAAAAAAAAAAAAAACCATATCCACGGACATAAATTAAAATCAAATAGTAGATTTTTTTTTATTTTTTTAAAATCAGAATACAAACATTGAGTAAAAATTGACTTAAAACTGATTTGAATTTTCAATTGAAAAGCGCTGAAACGTAATGAAATGAATTTTGAACGAATGAATGAAGAAGTCAATGAACTGGAAATAATAAAAAAAAAACACATCATCATCCTTAATTCTAGTAAAAGTACAATACAAGTACATAAACACATAATGAAGTTTATAACTAGAAATGCTTAATGGAACCAACTATTTTTAAAAAACTTTTTGAAAAGAAATTGTTTGTTGGCACTGTAACTGTTAGAGTTGTGTAGTTCGCGAACGAACTAGTTCAATTGAACTAGTCTTTTCTTTGAACTAGTGAGCTGGATCACAATCATCAGCTCTTTAAGGTATTTCGCTCTTTTGGTTCTTTTTGTCTTTTGAGTAATATTTTTTTTCTTTATGTTGCTATTGAGTTTTTTTAATGTTGCCAGCTCATTTTTTTTTAACTTTTAAAGGAGACGTTATTCATTTCTTATTTCTTTCGAAAAATTGTTACCTATTTCTTTGAAAAATACAATCATTTCTGAAAATTAATAAAAATTCAATTTTGAGTTTATAGAATGTCTGGAAAACGTAAATTTTTATAATTACGTACCATTTTTTGATTTAACAATCATTTATATTTTAAAGTGTTGAATTATTCTTCGATAGTAAATTTAATAGAAAGTTACACATTTTGTTGCGCATCAGCTGATTCAATTCACTTCAAATAGTTCATGTCGCACAGCTCAATTTAGGATAAAGAGCTGTTGAACTAGAAGAGCGAACTAGTTCATTGAAAAGAGCTGAACTGTAAAGAGCGATCTTTAGAAAGACCTAAAATGCCCAAGCCTAGTAACTGTTAATATAAATTTAAAATGTTCAATAGTATACTGTAGCGTATGAGTGATGTGCATCTTAATAATAATATTACTTATACGCTTAAGTTAAGAGATAACATTTAGTTGTAAGCAAAATATTCGACTTCAAGATCTTTAGTTTTTTTGTTAATACATATATTAACAAAAAAACAGTGCAGTGTTATATATTAATAAAAAAATGTCTTCATCTGGTAATGAAATGTTAATTGTATCTACTGACAGATCCCTACATGTTTCATTTTGCGGCACCGAAATTTTTCAGAGGACTAATGTTTTTGCATTGGGCCCAAGAAGGCGCCAATTTTTAATTTTTGAATAATCTTGCTCACGTCATAGTCAAAGAAATGGTTTAAATTCTCAGCACCGAAAGTTTTTTTTTTAGGGCCAAGACCTTAAAAAATTAAACTTTGTTATCTTCTGAAAAACAAATTTTCAATACATTTATCTTATAAATTTTTTGCGATATTTAAATCTAAAAGTAAGGGTTAGTCCATATTTTGGGGGTGTCTGAAAAATTTGACAATACGATTCTTGTTCTAATCTATTAGAATTACAAAAAAATCTGTATAACTTTCAAAGTATAGATACTTTATACTTTTTTGTCACACAATGATATCAAAATATAAGGAAGTTAACAAGAGATGCATTTACTTAAAAAAATTTATAAAAAAAAAATGCCATTTGAGTTTTTAGATATGTTATATATATTACATAGACCTTTCTAAAAAAAAATTTTTTTGGATAAAAACCACTTGGCCTATGAAGTGTTTTCCTAGTTTAAAGTTTTATTTTTGCCAAAAAAATGTTTCAGTGCAATATAAAATTAACATTGTAGGTTTTCGCAAGCTGATTTAAATACCTTTCTAATGCCACTAAGATCTTAGAAATCGGTTCATCCATTTCGTAGTAATCACAGCTTGAAAGTACATATTATTGTCAGTTTTCAAAAGCTTCGATACCTTGCCACGCCCACATATTTTCAAAAATGCAATTTCTAAAAATGAGGTTGTGTTTTTATAGGTAAAATTTAGCTAAAATGCCAAATTTCATCAAAACCTGAGAGGGTCGGGTTCAATTCATATCGGTTTTGATATGAAATTCTTCAGATGTATATTTTTTTTTGTACTAATTTTTTTCTACTCTTATCAATATTTAGCGATTTTGTACACTTTATGTATTTCATCGGTATAGGTGATTATCGATATTATCAATATTCATGGATTTTTATGAATTTGTTCAATATGGATTTTTATGAATTTGTTCATTTTTGTATCACTGTTTTAATGCTTTAATCGATTTCTATAGTTTCATAAAAAATTAATCGATATTTTTAAATAATATATAGATTTTGAGGTTATCTCTCTTGATAGTTTATCTATCAATAGTTATCGAAATTATAGATTGCTGACGGATTTTCTAAGGTAATTTATATTAAAGATAATTATAGATTTTTATCAATAAAGATCTTTTTATCGGAAATTAGCGATTTTATGAAAAGTTATCGATTTTCTCGAAAGTTAGAAATTTGAATGAAAATTATCGATTTTACCGAGAGTTATCAAACTCATAGAAAGGTGTTGAAAGTTATCGTTTATATCAAAGGGTATTGATTTTATTGGAAGTTATCGAACGTTGTCGATTTTAACGGAAGTTATTAGTTTTATCGAAAGTTATCGATTTTAGCAAAAAATATTAAATTTTGCAAACGTATCAATTTAATCGCAAGAAATCGATTTTATCGAATGTATCTATTTTACCGAAAGCTATTTTATCTATTGTTCAACGATTTAATAAGTATTTATAGCTTTTATTTGACTTTGCAGACTTATTATTAATAGATTTTAACAATTTATATTCCTCTTTACCAATTTTACCGGTTATTTATTTAATATTTTTTATGGAATCGATATATTATTTTTTGACTTTAAGAATATTTTATAATTTTCTTTTTACATATTTTAAAGATATTTTCTATTACATTGATTTTACGATAAATACGATTTATACTCAGGAACTTACAATTAGGCACCGCATATAGGTTTCCTCCAATAGGGAAAATAATAAATAAGAATGAGATCCTTTTTAGAGCCACAACTTTATGCTTAAGGGTTAAAATTTATGGTAAAAAAGAGACCAATTTTGATAATAAAAAACAATGTACAAATTTGTATCAGATGAACGGTGTTTCGATGACCTTTTCATCGAAGTATAAAAAATAAAAAGTTTTAAATCTGAACAACTTTGAAACCAATTTTCACCCAATTAATATACGTTTGGGCCGGTATGTCTTTTATCAATATTTTATTAATTTTGTCTCCCATTTCTTCTAGACGAATTAAATTAAAATCTGCAGAAACGTTAAAAGGAAGTGCACTTGCTATTTTTTAGCAAACCTATTGAAGATAATGACATGTTTTTTATAGATTATTTGTTATATAGAAAAGCAATTGTTTCAAAAATAGCAACAAGTTTTTGTAAAAAAATCATTTTTTCACAATGCTTTAGTTTTGTAAAAACGTTGTATCAAACCCAGCTATTATTCTTAATTTGCTTTATTTTTGTAAATATACGGAGATTGAAAGCTCATTATAAAATAAATCAAAAGAACAAAAAAATAATAATCTTGATGTTATATACATCGAGATTATTAGAAAAGAAAACTGTAAAAAGTTATTTTTTAGTTTTGTTTAATCATAAAACATGTCGATTGGACAATGCGCACATCACTTCGTCGGTGTCGGCTCATCACTTTCCCCAACCATGATTCGATACATTCGAAAATACATGTGAAGAATTATCGAATAAAGCTATCAAATTTTTACGATCTCTAAAAAAAAAAATAAAAACAAAAACAGAGAAGAAGAAGCACAAAAAACATTCCAAAATGTTAATTGTTAAAATAAATGATTTTTTCTCCCAATGCCATTTCTTTAGGTTTGGAAATAGCAAATAGTCACTGGGGGCTAAATCCGGATGAGTTACCAATTCGTAGCCCATTTCATGGAAGACTGCACACGTGTGCACCCGTGCATTATCTTGATGAAAATGGCCATATGGGTTCGTTTTTTTTTTAAATCCTTGTTAAATCGATCCAATAAGTTGGCATAATATTCGCCGTTTATTGTTTTTTCCCTTTGGAAGGTAATCGATGTGGATTATCCTGCGTGCATCCCAAAAAACTGTTGCCATCACCTTGTTGGCCACGATTACGTTTATGGTCAATAGAGAGCAAACGCGGGAGACAGCTTTCTTAGACAGACATCTTTCTTAAACCCAACTGATCATTTAAAATCGAAACCACACTGCCATATGAAATGCCTCTGGCATCAACAATCTCATGCACTTTTACTCTTCGAACGTTCAGCGTCATTTGTACTTGTGCGACCACAATGAAAGTCATTGTTTTTACCATTGAAATCGATGGTGCAGAGTCTCCATAGTATTTATCAAGCTTTTCCTTGGTTTGAAGGACGATTTTTTTCGCAAAAAAATAATGTTTAATGAGCACTCTTTTCCATTTAAAACAAAAAAATTGACGAGATTGTATGTTTTAAACAGCTGTTAAACGCAAAGTAAATGACGGAACTTGCTCAAAATTTGACAGTAGTCTACTAACATGTGGTCTTGATGGGAGCAGTGTTGCATTTCATATAACTAAGAGGGAAGTTCGAAAAGTAAAGGACTTATTGATCCGCCCTCGTTTATAAATTAACAGGCATTTTAAAGAAAAAGCTAGATTTTTGGTAAAAGTTAAATTCACGCATATATCGAAAAGTGGAGCTAAATATTAAAATTTGGTGTCCACCGTGATCTACTTCGTAAAATCCATCACAATAGATAAGTAGCATCTCCGATGCATTTTTTACGTCAGACTACCATGGCAACCCTTGTGTTCATTTTCTTTTATACCCTTTTTTTTAAAAGCCAACTCGGAAGCCACCGTGGAGCCATCGTTACTCATCTGAGAATAACATTTTTAAATTTTTTTTACGTTGGCGGATTTTTTAATTTTTTATAATGGTACGAGGGTAGACTCAAAAATTTAAAAAAAAAAAACACAAAAAATCGGTGTTTTTTTCTTTATTTTAATCATCAACAAAACAAGAAAAAACCGATTGAAAATCGGTTCATGAAATTAATAGAATAATTAATAAAAAAAATCTTAAATTTTTTAGCCCGTTGGTCACATTATGTTTAATTTATATGCCGCACGATTGAATTGAATATTACAAAAGACTATCAATAGTCAGAAATACTGATCAATGTGTAACTAACTTCCCAGCCAGAAATAGACAAACGGACCACCATTGGCAAGGCACTTTAACAGGTGGTGCAAGTGCTGGTAACAAGTGCTTTCCGAATCCCATCAGTAGACAAAAGGTTCATCTGTTCAAAAAATGTCGGAAAAGCCCTGGGTACACCATAAAATAGGTAGTCTAAAAATTGATTTTCCAAAATAAAATTAAAAATCTTCGGAAAACGTCAGGAAAACAAAAAAATTAATTTTGTATAAAAAAAAATTATTAAAACGTATAAAAAAATTACAAAAAAAAAATAATGCCTGAAACCGGGATCAAACCCGAAACCTTATGGCTACAAACTTTTTTGAACAATGCATCACAATTTTTATAAAATAATTGCTTTGCCGGTGGTTAGGCTTTTGACCCGTTGGCAATTTCTAACTAGATAGCGGGAAACACGTTTTGACAACGTTAGTATAGTTGTCAGAGCCGATTCTAAGCCAATGTCTTTTTTGTAGACCACTGAAAATATTGTAAAACAAATACTGGCAAAACGCTTTTTGGAAACGCTGGTAAAGCGTCTCAAACAAGTGTTCTGCCAGTAATAAATTTACAATTCCTCGGTTAGCCTGTGGTATGCCAGTGCTTGTTTTTTGTACCACTAGCAGTTTCTGACTGGGGATTTTCGATGTGGGAATGAATCAATGTACGGACGTACACTCAGTTATAGTAATTTGAATATGTAAAATGTAAAATTGTTAACGAACAAATCTATACACGAAATTGTCATTGCGATGAGAACAAAAAACAAGATTTAATTTAATGTAATTGAAGCGTTAAATTTCTTCTATTATTGCATGACCATAATTGCATTAAAGGAATTACAATGCATAATAAAATATCAAAAGTAGAAGAAAGAAAAAGAAACACAAGGCAAAGAATATTAAACTACTCATACCTAACATTTACACTTTGGTCATGCCATAAAATGGGAAAATATAATAAATTGCCATATTTTTGTAAGATTATTTATGACAGGGCAAAAGAACCAGAGAAGAGGAAGAAGAGAATTTATTATTCGCAACATACACATGATATAAGTGCTAGTTCAAAAATCCTCGACACATGCTCCAACAGACTTTATATGGCTCTTATTTCTCAAGGTTTTTAGAATTGAGAGAAACGTTGAACCGGGTTTAGAAGGCTAAACACATGCTGAAACAGACTTTATATGCCTCTTATTTCTCAAGGTTTTTTGATTTGAGAGAAACGTTGAACCGCGTTTGGAAGACTATACTTAAAATATATGATATGCAAAGTTTCATGTGGAAGAGTATTCACCTAAAGAATTGATGGCCATTTAAAAGTCGAAAATTTTAAAAAATTACTTGAAACTTACAATAGTTTTTTCACTAATTTATTGTTTCTCATAGTTTTTGACTTTTAGATCCAAACCAATATAAATTGGAGTCACTACTAGACTTGGGAAATTTATTCACTAAAAAATAATTTTCCATATTGCAGTTTGGTCAAAAGTTGTATGGTGGTATACAAGTGAAACCAAAATTTTCTGAATTTTAAACTTTTGCAGTTTTTCCCATAGGGCTCTTGCGCCGTTCAATGGAATTGAATTTTTAAAACAGTATTTAAAAAAATGTTTAATTTTATAAAGTTCTAGGTATACCAAGGTGATGTTAGCGCACCAATAATGGGAAAGAACTTAAAAAAAATGGCATACATTTTTTTAAAAATTAATGTTTTTTGAGTCTGATATTCACAGTTACATTTGACATTGGCTAGCATGTTGCGTGAATTCAGTACCCAGCAAAACTTTGGTAATGGGTGCGATAAAGTAATGCATTACCTTGTAATGTGACTCCTTACCTATATCATTATTTTCCAACAAGAAGTAATGAGTTACCGATAATTGAATACTCATGGATTACCTTGTAATGATACCTCATTACATTTTACATTACTTCAAAACATCAAATAATGGCTTACCGATCATCAATTACATAATGCATATAAACGTAAAGTAATTTCTAATGTATATTTTTGAAAATCTATTTATAGACACATTACTTTGTGATTTTTGTAAGCATGAATGTAAGATGTATATTTTTGATATCACGAACGAAAACACGAAGCACAATAACTCGTTTACATTTTAAGCAATAAAATATTATATGTATCGATAGCTCAGTTGGTAGAGTTCTCGCCTAACTAATTGTTAAATACCAGGGACCCCAGGTTCGAATCCCAGAATGACCACGTAATTTAATAAAAAAAAGATATTTATTTAATTAAAAAAAAATATCTGCAAAAAAAATTTTTATGCATTTTTTTATATGAAAATCTGTTTATAGACACAATACTTTTTCCCACCATGTAACCATATAAGTAACCAGTTAATTTACCCCCTACAAGGTAATGAGTCCACCCATTACTTTTAGGCTCATCGCCTGTAAAATTCATCAGTAATGCGTGAAGCCCTATGGCGCTACATTACTTTACCCATGATTTGGTAATGTGTGATTTTGCTGGGTATCTTAATAATCTGCACCTCCGAGTCAAAGATGCACTTCTAAACTCACAAATTTTATGAACTTTTTAAAAATTTTCTGGAATTTATTCTTTTTTTTTTTAGAAAACCCATGGCTTGAGAACATATTTACGTATCTAGAACGAATATTCACTGCGGACATAACTGATAAGGACCAACAAATTTTTAGCATTTTTCGTTCCTACAGCGGCTGTACTTGCTTTGTTACAATTAAAGCGCTGTATGAATTCCGCCAAGACATAATACTAATACAAGATCTTAATTATTTTGCTTAATACTAAAATCAATAAGGCATCAAAACATTCTAATGACTTTAATTTTTTTGAAGCAAACCAAATTTTCATAACCTCAAAAATAATCCTTATAGAAACATTTTTTTTTCAAATGTAAAAGTATTTGTTGATTTCCTGCAAAAAAGTAATCCCAAACCAAAGTAAATATCATTAAACCAGCAAAAAAATTGTGTGTTTTTCAAAATAAAGGCGGTTTACTTTTTAAGTTCTTATATATTAAAAAAAAAATTTAAGCGTATTTTTTTTTTTTTTGGTGGTGTAATATATATTTTGAAATGTGATAAAAAGAATGAGATCTAAAAACTGATGTAGCTTTAATTAAATCCACGCAAAAACTTTAATTTAAATATTTTCAATTTGCTTGAAACATAAAACCGCCATCATTTTTGCGCCGCTAAAGAGAAATGATTAACGCGAATGGATTTAGGATGATTAAACATCGGCTAACGGTTAAAAGTTAAACGGAGGTTGTGCATGTCATCAAAAAAAAAAAAAAAAATTCAAATATTTTATCTAAAAGTATCGAGAATTTTTGAAGTTCGTCATATATAAATTTGAAATAATTTTCCAATTAATTAAGTTACAATATTTTTTAAACTTTACGTACTGCCTTTAACTGTCTTCGTAGAAACGTAATGTTTTTCCCCCAACGTGATGATATTAAAAAAGCACTAATAAACGTGATGTTATTTTTCAACAAATCAAGGCATTTAAAACTCATTCAACTTCAATATTTCAAAACCGTTCTTTCACTCTTTTACTATTTTTTTTTTTTACCACTTTGGCCTCTTATTTTTCATGTGTTTTTGACTTTTGGTTATCAAAGCAATTAATAATTGTTAGAAATTCTGAAAGAGCAAATAAAAAAATGGAAGGAAGGAGTAAAACTAGCAGACAACAAGAAACTTTGTTTTGAAGAGGAGTAATACTTTAAAGTGCAATTTTTGTTAATTAGTTGAGGAAAAGGCGTTGTTTTGCGAACAAAATAGGAAATAAAACAAAAAAAAAAAAAAACTTTTAGAATTTTAGTGCCGTTGATGATAATGATGACATAAACAAATGACTTCCGTTTTAGTTGAGGAAAGAGAAATAAAAACTGAAAAATACAAAACTTATCATTTTAACTTTTCAGGGCAATTATAGGAAGCAAGAATAATCACTTAAAATAAACATAATTATAGTATTTTTTTTTTTTTATTTTAGAAATCTAACAGAAATGTTAGTTTCTTTTACAGAAATAATTTAAAACTTTTTGCGAAAGTCATATTTTTTCCTGGAACTTCGTTTGGTTTAAGATGATATAGTCTGGATTTCCAAATAGAAATTGATAATTATTTTTAACTTAAGTAGAGAAAAACTTTAAAAAAATCGACAGAAAATCTTTTAGACCATTGGTTAACGCTAATTCATGTGCATGGTTACTAAAGTAATCATAGGGCGTCTTGTATGGTACACTTAACAAACCGCAATATTATTTTTGCAAAATTTTATATGACTGATCTAATATGGCAGGTGGCTTTGGAAGTAACGGAATATATTTTAAGTAAGATACAGAGTGAAATACTCTTATGACGCATCTTTAATATTTAAAAAGAATCATTTCAAATTCACTAAATATAATTTGAAGTAATACAGTTTGTAATGCCATCCGCTTTTAAAAACATAATTAGACATATTGTAAGAACACGGTGTAGTATAAGCAATGTTTTTCTATTAGTTCTTTTTATTTTTAGCGATTTTTTTTAAACTTTCTAATCTTTGTCGCCTTTTTTTACAATTTTGGAGTTTTTTGTTAGTTTTGGCAATTTTTTTTCAATCTCAGCAACAATTTAATTTGAAGGTTTTTTTCAAATTTTTTTTTTTAACTTTGTTAATTTTTTTCTTCCAAATTTTTGGTAATTTTTTCTAAAAATTTTGACATTTTTTTTTTGGCGATTTTTTCAATTTTGAAAATTTTTTAATTTTGCTGCTGTTTCCTGATTGATCGACTTTTGTTATCAATATCCAATTTTTTGGTTGCAATTTTCTTTTTTTTGCGATTTTTTAAATTTTCACGATTTTTTTTAATTTTGAACATTTTTTTTTATTTGGGAACATTTTTAGTTTTGCGGATTAGGGACATTTCTCAACTCAATTCTAGTAATTTTTTTTTTATTTTATTTTTACCAATTTTTCATTTTTTTAAGTTTTAGAAATATCTACTACAAATTGGTTTGAAATTAAAAATTATATTGAATTAAATTTTTTATTTCTTAATTGAAACTAGTAGTAGTAGTAACAAATTATTTTAATTAATACTTTAATTTCTTTAATAGAATCGTCTTCAAATAAACTTTTAATTGGACTAACAAATATTTTAATTGAAGCTCGATTTTAGTGTTTTCTGTGAAAGTGGTAATTTTTCAATTGCAAAAAAAATTAGTTTTTTCCGGCATCAGCAGGATTTTACAAAAAAAAAAATTTCTTTTTTACATGGACAGTACAAAAATATACTCGTTTAAATGAACGGGGTTAAAAAGAGAACCGCATCAGTATGCAAAACGTGTCGAAATCATAACGAAAGAGAATAATTTTTCCGTAAAATTAATGCGATATTGATATATTACCGAAAATGGTTAAGTTTTCATATAAAATCAGCAAGATGATATAGAGTCGAAACATTGAAGATTCGATTTTTATTCGAAATATTGAACTTATTTCGATTTAAATAAATCTCTTAAAAATAAAAACGAAAGTATATGTTGACTTTTTCTTTTACTCACATTGTTTTTAGTTTTAATTTTGATTTTGTTATAATTTAAATTTCTTTATTTAAACTTCAAAGCTATTTTTATTTTGTTCCAACACCAGACACTATTCGAACCAACAACCTTTTTGTGTACCAGTTTATCGCCTTACCATTTGAGCCAAATCACACTGATACAAATTATTTTTATTTAGTTTGAATCTTCCTTTGATAAATTCAAAATAAACAACAAACATTAAAAATTGTATTTAAGCTTTTATTTTTATATTCTACTAGCTGACCCGGCAAACGTTGTTTTGCATTCAAATTTTAATTGTAATTAATTCTTTAAATCAAGAAATTTTTTTTACGACAAATAAATAATTAAAAAAATAAATTGACATTAGTAAATCATTTTAAAGTTTGACAACTGCGACGTCACCTATTACCGGTGCATTGAAGCGCCGCTCATGCTCACCAGCCGGTGTCTTGTCAGCTCTTATCACAACCGTATAATCATCAGTCGGCATCTGGTCTAGGGCTGTTTTGAATAGACGGATAAGGCTGTTGTGTTCGTGTAACATAGCTTGAAGATTAACATAGGTTTTTTGTAAATATTAACATAGGTTTTTTGTAAATATCTTCGGAACTACGTAACCGATTTAAGAGTTTGATATCTCGTTTTGAAAAACATGACAACGGCTTTCAAAAAAAATAAAATAAAATACAAAAAAGCAAAAAAAATAAATATATGTATATGTCATTGGTGGTACAATATGAAAATTGGATTTTGCCACGCCCCTCCGCCCACAGACAGTTATCCTAAAAATTTAAAAACTGAAAAAAATGGTAAGAGTAGTTTGTTCAGGTGACGTTCCAAGTATTATGAAAAATGTATTTCCAGAAAGGTCAAAAAACGGAGCATTTTGATCAAAAAATACACTTTTCTCGTTAATATAGCTCGAACGCCTGATGTCGGAGAGTGAATCTAAGGCCAGATTTGGATTCAGCGTACCTTTAGAAAAGTATAATTTACTTCTAGTGTCAAACCTTTTTCGGCCTGAATCTTTAGGTGTAAAAAGTACTTACATGTACTCAAAAGTGCTCCCCACTGTAGCAGTAATAGTCGGTGAACTGATTCAAGTATACCAAATTGCAGTTTATGTCAACAATTATAAAATGTAATTTTTGTAAAAGTAAATTGTTTGCTGGTACATTTGTTTATTTGATTTTTGCTTTGTTCTATAAATAAATATGACAACTTAACCCTCCAACCGGCCTAAGCTTTTTTTACAATGAATTTTATACCACTTGTTTTATTCCAGCAAAATTTAGGCGATATGGGCCAAAATAGGTTTAAACCGAATCTCAAAAACTAATCCATAAAAATTAATTAGTTTAGTCTAAAATTATTTCTCTTATCAAGCTATAACTACAACCCAAAAATTACCCTTTTTGTGCTTTTACTTAAGAAGATATGGCAGTTTTCGTTTTTGGAAAAACGCGAAATTGAGTGAAAACGCACCTAAACTTCAACATATATTGATTAAACGTAAAGCCTTTGCTAATACTATTCAATATAATCTTTCTGCTAAATTTCATAAAAATCCGTTTATACTTTTTCCAGTTAAGACAATGTCCTTTACAGGTATCCTTTTAGAATCCTGCATGTGCTTGGACCAAAATTAGAGCTTTTTTGAAAAGTCTTCACTTCAATCTTACTTTGTGTTTAGTATCAATGGTTTCTAGACAACAGAAATATGTTTTTAATATTGAAAATTGTGTACATTTTAAAATATTTATTTTTCGAAATTTTAACTTTAACGCTTCTCGCTTCCAAACCGTGCCATGCACACAAAAAAAAAATTTGTTTTCTATAGCAATAGCTTAAATTCTTATTATAAAAACCTTGAGGCGGGCTTGACGGTTAGAGGGTTAAAAAAAAGTTTAAATTCAAATTAAGTACAAACAATTTTAATATAGGTTTTGGTAAAGAAGGTCCGATATAAAAAGTTCTTCCTTTTTAAGGATCGCGGTTTAATCCTACATTACAATTTTTTGTTATTAGTTCTTATATTTTTTAATGCTAAAACAAGCAAAAACAAATTACAAAAAGTGAAATTTTTGGATGAAAAAAGAAAAATATTCTGAAATTCAAAAATTAAGATTTGAATATATGTATGGAAGATTTTTAAAAATAGTGAAATTAATTTAAATCGAAATCAATTCTTTTTTGAGAGGAATGCTCGAAAAGAGTTTAAATGAAAGAGCTGCCTCTCTTTAGCTTGACCCTTTTCATTATCGACCTTAAACCGCTGAAGATTTTTTGACGAAACATCGTGTACTAAAAATAAATATTGTGCTGCTTTTGGCGCTTTTCCCCCTATCGGAGAAATATACTACTAAAACAAAATAATGAATGAGCTGTAGCTCCTTAATGGGTTAAGATTTTGTATAAGTTTTAATTTTGTATTTTGATTTAAGCTATGGCTACCCTAAAAATAATAACAATTTTTGTATAAACTTAAAACTGAATTTTTAGCATTATAACTGAAAACTTAAAACTACAACGTAAAAAAAAAAAATCATAAAAAAACAAGTTTCTTAACTTTGGATTCACATTCTAAGGCTCTGATCTGAGACCATTAGACTACAATATATATGTAAAAAAAAGCCATATATCGCCCATTTACTGCAATAACGTCATAACTCAAAAATTTTGATTTTGTAGAAAACGAGTTCAAAGTTTTCAATTTACTCACACCTTGAAGAAAAAAATAACGACATAATTTCGCTCAAGAGGTGAGTATACAAGATATCAATACGACTTTTTTTACACAAAATGATGAGTGATATAACGAATAATTCTGCGTCATTAACTCAAAAATCATGTTTTTTTTTAAGTTGTAACGTTCTTGCAGTAAATGAGCGATATGTCTATTGTCGACCACAACAAGTTTTGTTAAAATCGTCCTGGCAAAAAGTATATTAACCATTCGTTGTCAAAGGTCGTAAAGGATCGGTTTTGTAATACTTTTACCCTTGAAAATATAATTAGTTAAATTCAACATAATTTTAAGTTAAAATATTTTTTCTTGCCATCGAAACGAATATCAGATTTAAAAAAAAAAAGAATATTTTAAATATTTTTGTTGTTCGTTGGCTTCAAATTTGTCTTGCATTTCAAACAAATTCTAGTAATTTTCCCACTTGATTTCAAAATTAAACACAAAGATAAAGTTTTAATTGCAGTTAGTTATAATTTAAAGTTTCCTAAAATTTTTTGTTGTTGTTGCCTGTATTTTGCTGTATTTAAAACGCCACAGGATGGAAATAAGTTTTTTGCTCATCCTATGTTAGTGTGTGTGTGTAATATGTGTCTGATTGTGAGTGTATGTTGGTGTAATGCTTGTTCATTCATCTATTTATAACATCCAATGTTAACACTTCTGCACTTTGTTGTTTTTTGTTTTATCGTAACTGCACTCTAAAAAATGCTTGTAAATTCACTACTATAAAATATGTAAACCTTTATGTAACAATAAGCAAAATGCCTTAATTAAGACATCAAATGTCTATAATTATTGTATACACATTTTTGTATGTAAAAACACACATAAAGTGTAATAAAACGAAAGTTTTATTTATAATCATACATTTTGTGTCTAATTTTAGAATAAAGTGCTCAAACGAATGTTTTAGACATGTGTGTAAATTTGCGAACATTAATAAGCAATAATTAACTTGTTAAAGAGATATTTTCAAGTAAGGAATGAGATCGAAAAATTTTATCAACTTGTCTTTTTTTATAATATTTTTTATGGTTAAAACTACACTTTTTTTTGTATCAAGTTATCTTTTAAAAAGTCATCAGATTATGTGTACCAAAGATAAGCGAAATCGGATTATTGGTTTGGTTACCAAAAATTCTTTAATTTCTCAGAAAAAAAATCAGCAAAAACAGTCCAGAACTCAGAACGATCAAATGATATTAATATTCTTTTTAAATTTTTGATGAACGCCACAAAACAAGTTCCCAATACTGTTACCAATTTTTTTGGAAATGGTCTGCTCCTGGCACTTATGATGCCAAAAAAAAAACTCAAATACTCACTTTTTGTAAAAGATTTCATTTGTAAGCGAAATTATAATTCGATTACATAAATATTTTCTACACATAATCTGACAACCTCCCCTAAGACAACTTGAGAAGAAAAAAGTTTAATGTAGTACACACGCAGAGAAAATAGCATCATATTATAATAGTTTAAGAGCATCTTGTTATGATTGCACTACCCAACAATTACAATTTGGTCGTAGCAATTATAGTATGATCCTAAATAACGATGACATCGGCCTCGGTAATCATAATATGATTAGCCAAAATCATGTATATGATAACTCCGATAATAATATGATCATTTCATGTCCACAATAATGCTCAATCATATTTGATCTCTGCGTGCACAAAAGCAATTGTCAGTTAAAATTTGTATTGGTTTTTTTTCGATCTCACTCCTTAACAACGTCATGATGCTTGTTAGGAAAAGACCTAACCACGTGGTTGATTACTAAGAAGACAAGAATGGAGCAAAATTGATTATTAATAGGTTTTTTGTTAAAGTTCTGCCTATTATATAGGCTCTAGCTTTTCTAAAACTTCGGGTTCTGATGAGATCTTTAGCCAGATCGAAATACTAGTATCAACCTAGCTAATATGTTGGATTTGCTTTATTTTTGTAAATATACGGAGGTTGAAAGCTCGTTATAAATTGAAAATAACATAAAAATAATCTCGATGTATATAAAAACAAAAAACTAATATAACTGTAAAAAATATTACTTGAGCCAGAGTACACACTAAAAATTTTTTATATAAATAGAACATTTTTGGTCTTCAAAGTTTAGTAACGTCATGATGCTTGTTAGGAAAAGACCTAACCACGTGGTTGATTACTAAGAAGACAAGAATGGAGCAAAATTGATTATTAATAGGTTTTTTGTTAAAGTTCTGCCTATTATATAGGCTCTAGCTTTTCTAAAACTTCGGGTTCTGATGAGATCTTTAGCCAGATCGAAATACTAGTATCAACCTAGCTAATATGTTGGATTTGCTTTATTTTTGTAAATATACGGAGGTTGAAAGCTCGTTATAAATTGAAAATAACATAAAAATAATCTCGATGTATATAAAAACAAAAAACTAATATAACTGTAAAAAATATTACTTGAGCCAGAGTACACACTAAAAATTTTTTATATAAATAGAACATTTTGGTCTTCAAAGTTTAGTAACGTCATGATGCTTGTTAGGAAAAGACCTAACCACGTGGTTGATTACTAAGAAGACAAGAATAGAGCAAAATTGATTATTAATAGGTTTTTTGTTAAAGTTCTGCCTATTATATAGGCTCTAGCTTTTCTAAAACTTCGGGTTCTGATGAGATCTTTAGCCAGATCGAAATACTAGTATCAACCTAGCTAATATGTTGGATTTGCTTTATTTTTGTAAATATACGGAGGTTGAAAGCTCGTTATAAATTGAAAATAAAAAAAATTATATTTGCAAAATAAATTGAAATAAAATTTAAAAAATATAAAACGAAACTACAAAGTTAATTGGAAAGACGTAACGGATCATCAATGCAACAGTTGGTAATGCAATTGGAATAGCAAATGACGGCAATTATTTTTACATTTATATACATATATTTTTTTTTTTAAATTAACTTTTTCTGAACCAATAAATTCCAATCTTTTGCCTTATAGTGGAATAAAAATGCATTTATTAGTGGAGCTCGGGCAGGTCTATTGGCTGTACCCGAAACCCTGGGTAAAAATAGTTATATCTAGTCATATATAATATGACACAGATGGTCCCGGGTTCGATTCCCGGTGACGACAACATCAATTTAGAAAAATAATATGTATGAGTTTTCTATCACTTATATGTATCGCTGAGCCCACCTTCGGTGTTCCCATAGCACTTAACCCCACCGAAGTAAATTAATGAATCAGGGCTATGAAACAAAACGCTTCAATAAATTCGCCAACTCTTCATAAGGCGGCGAGCAACAACTGTTCTAAGACTTACCATCTCGCGCAATTACATTGTTGCCATGTTTGTAGCCCTTCATCTTTCACCACCTTTCATCTCCGCTATCCCCTTTCCACAGAAAGCAACACATTAATAAATAGGAAGAATTTTCTGAGTGTTGCTTCTCTTTAAAAAAAAAATAAAAAATATGATGAAGTCATATCTGACTTTGAATGGAATCACATTACGCTTTATATCATTTATATACAAATATGCCTGATAATTTTCATTGAAAGCATTTTTTATATGGTTCTTGATCTAATTATGTCTCTAAACCTTAATCCACATATAACTACATAAGAAATATAATAATCCGAAAATATGTAGCGTCTTATTTAACTATATGCGACTTCATAATGAAAAAACTTTCTTTATAATTTTATATAACTTTATATATAATATCATACATATTTTGGTAAAGTTCAACATCAAATTAATTTCTCTGCAAGATAAGACTTTATTAAATATGGCTTCACATATAAACATATTAATTTTATAACGAAATCATTTGTAATTGATTTATATTATATAATTTAATTTTATATGATAAAACCACTTATTTCAAAATTACCAAAATTTTTTTTGTAAATTTTTAAATATTTAATTTAAAAAAAAGTTGGTCTTTAATATTGTTGATTTCCAGAAAATTGAATTTTTTTACTTAAATACTTTTAAGCATAACTTCAAGTCACAAAAAGCATACTTACTATCGGTTAAAATAATATAAGATCTATTTATATTCAATTAGATATAAGTAATGTCCCGGATATGGACAAATCTTGGCTAGAATTGGATCGTATTATATATAATTTGTTATAATTAGATTCATGTAGATGGCCCATTTTCGGATGAATTTGTATGTGTTTATATATGGGAACTTATAGAATGAGATATAATTATATTTAACCGGGCCATTAAATTAGCACCTGGGCAACATTACTTGCAACAATTAAATGCAGCGCATTTTTGAATACTTCACTCAGGGAACTTCTGCTTTAAAAATATGTAGTTGTTTGGGTTGTAATACAGTTTCATTCTTTTTAATGTAAATGTCAGTCATTTGTAGAACAAATTACATTTTTTACTAACGTTGTAGTTTATTTAAAAATCAACCCACGTTGTTTATGATTTTACATTCATTTTTTACAGTTGTTTTTTGTTATTTAAAAAAACAAAACAAATAAATGTTTGTTTATATTTTACTAACATATGTGGTTCATTTTTACTACAATTGTTAGTCATTTTTTGAACATTAAAAAATACAACTCTCATATATGGGCAGGGGCTCCACTGTCTATTCTGAAGCTTCTGGACCGTGTTCAGGGGCGGGCGGTGAAGCTTATCAATGACAGTAGTGTATCCAACTCTATTGATTCATTGGAGCATTGTCGGAATGTGGGTTGTGTGATACTTTTCTATCGATATTACCATGGGAGATGCTCATCTGAGATAAGTGAACTTATTCCACGAGCCCGAAGTTTTATTCCTAATACTCGCTTATCTAGTAGAGCACATCCGTTTGTAGTTGATTGTCCTGTGTTTCGCACAACGCACTACAGAGAAAATTCGTTTTTTAGTCGAACGATTTGTATGTGGAACAAACTTCCCGCAGAAGTCTTCCCTGTTACTTACAATTAAGAAAAATTTAAATCAAATATCCACAAACACTACTCCCTCTTTCCTCCTTCCCATACCCTATTTTCCTGATCAATACAATGCACTACATGAGTAGGGGGCATCCCCTGAGTATTGGTTAAATTATAAAAAAAAAAAAAAAAAAAAAAATGACAATGTTAGTTGAATTTACTGAAATGTAAGTCGTCCATTCTTTAAGTGAAATTTCATTTGTTTTAAACTACATTTGCAGTGGTCTTTAGCAACATATTATTCTTAATGTTGACTTAACTAGAATTCCAGCAATTTTACCTCTTAACTACGCAATTGGTAGATCTGACAGAGGTGGTAGCAGTGAATAAGCTACAAATATGATTCATCGGATTTAGAAAAATCTACCAAAATTTATATAATCCCAAAAATTTTAAAATATTGTAATTTGCTCTAATTCTGAAGATTTTTTGCTTTAAGTTTTTTTTTATTCCCGCGATGTTTTATATAGTTTATGATTTTTTTTATTTTGCATCCAGTTTTTCTTTGCGGCGAGTTTTTTAAAGTTTTATAGATTTTTTCTTATTTTGTCAATTATTTGCAATTTAAACTGATTTTTTTATAAATTATTGTTGTGGTTGAATAAACATTGCCTTAGTAAATATACAAACTTTTTTTCTTGGGTAATTTTTAGGAATTTTGTGCGCAAATTTACTCTTAAAACAAGTTTTTTTACACACGAGTTAAGTAAATTTAAAAGTAAATTTAAAATATTTACAATTTTTACATTATGTGTGCAACAACTTACACGCCATATGTGTATTCTTTTTTTCGTTTACATACATATAGGAAATTTACTCAATTTATGGTAGGACTAGAGTTTTCTACTATTGCTTGAGTAAATTTCAACAGAAATTAATTAGAGTCTGTATGTTAAACTCACAGTGTATGTATAAGTGTGTATGTGTGATTACTACTGTGTTAGTGTTGATGTTTTACGCACATCTGTTATTGTCATTATGTTAAAAACTGCATATAATGTCATATAAAGTTAAAGTTTATCGTTGGGTGTATATTTTTTTTTTTTTTGTTTTATTACTTTTTTTTTACTGTGTTTCCTGTTTCATAAAACAACAACCAATGTTTTGAAAAACTTTATTTTAAAAATAATTTTAACATGTTTTTTAACATTGTCATTGTCGTCGACGTCATTGTTGCTACTGCTGTTGTTATTATAACACTGACAATTTGTAATGTTTTATAATTGGTGTGGCAGGTTTTTTTTTCCTGTATCTTCCTTCTGCTGTAGCACTAACTAATACACGTTGTTCAATTTTTGTTTTATTTGTTTGTGTGTTGTTTGTTTCTTTTAGAGATAAGCTGTATTAATGTCATGTGTTAATAAAAGTAGAATATTTATGAGGTGTGGTAAATGTTTATTAGTCATATAAGGTATTCCACACTAATTATTTTGGATATTTAAAAATGTCCAATGAGAGCTGTTAACACTTTCACTACCGAATTTTTGTTTGTGGATATTTATATTTCTTCTTGACTTCAGATTCATGTTAGGGGTCCTCAAATTAGAAAGAAAAATGTTATCATATATGCCCCTATCCAGGGCCGTACCAAGGGGGCCCGCCTCCTCCCCAAAATGATTTGACAAATTTTTAAAAATGTTAAAAAAAACATATGTTATTAAGAAGGTTATAATTATTTTTAATCAAATTAGAAAAATGTTTACAGAACTTTTACTTGATTCAAAAGTCGTAATTCTTCAATTTAATTAAGTCTTGTAAAATTTTTTATACTGACTTATAATTCCAAGTCAGTTTTAGTAGTAAGATATTCTAATTTTGCGGAATACAAAATGGCAAAATCTATTACATTTATAGGAAAAAAATATAAAAAAGGCAACAAATAGTTAAATTGCAAAAAGATGAAAAATTTTACTTTTCAAGAGAAAAAGGAAAAAATTTAAAATCATTTAAAGTGAAGCAAATCTGAAAAAGACAATTTTAAAGCTCAAAAATATTGGGGAAAAGTTGTTTTAAGCCCAAAGAAGAAAAATAATAAAAAATAACAAAATAAGTAAATATCGGTAAAAATGCAAAAAAAAAAGTTAAAAAGGCAAATTTGTGTGCTCTGGTGATGTCAAAAATTATGGAAACTTAAAAATGTTATTTAAAACGTGGAAAAAACCTAAATTTTAAAAATTTAGGGATTCTTGCGGGATAGTTTTTAATAGAAAAGCGAACACTTTTTTTTATATATGAAGATAAACAACACTCTAATTAATTTCTGTTGAAATTTACCCAACTTATAGTAGGAAACTATACTCCTACTATAAGTTGGATAAATTTACTCTATGTTGTAAATGAAAAAAAATACACACATTACGTGTAAGTTGGTCAACAAAAAGTGTGTAAATATACTATGCAAGTGCGTAAAAATGTAATTAAATTTAGAAATCAATGGATAATTTTACAGAATTTTTGAGTGAAAAACATGCTTTACTTGTAAATATACGCATAAAATGCGTAAAAATACATTTTTATATGCGTAAAAAACCTCCTAAAAATGCGTATATTTACCCAAATGCCCAAAAAATGTTTCAAATAAAACAAAAAATTAATTTTTATAAAGAGTTTTATTAATGTGTTGTATAATAATAAATTCAATAATAAATATTTGTATATAAGTCTTTGTACATATACAGAGCTACAAAGATTGAATTCTATTTTGAAAAAATCCAATCGGTTTTTTTTTTAAATCGAATGATTTTTTTCTTAATCAATCACAGAAAATTCATTCTTTGGAATTCACTAGTGGGGAATTCAATCAATTTAGCTCATTCGATATTATCAATTATTGAATTCAATCATTGGGAATTCAAACGCTGGGAAGTCAATCGTTGGGAATTCAATCATTGCGAATTCAATAATTGGGAATTCAATCTATTTTTTACTCAATCGATTTACAATTTGAGAATTGCCGAAAAAAATCGAGAAAATTAAAAAAATATCGTTAAAATTAAAAAAATCTCCAAAAATTTAAAACAATCTCCAAAATTAAAAAAAATCGCCAAAAATATAAAAAATTACTTAAACTGAAAAAATAGACAAAATTTAAAAAAATATCCAAAATAAAAAAAAAATCACTAAAAGTCGCCAAAAATGAGAAAAATTGCTAAAAGTGAAAACATTGCCAAAATGAAAAAACTTCAAAATTCAAAAACAGCAAAAGTAAAAAATCACGAAAATTTAAAAAAAAATCACTATACTTGATAAAAGATATGTCAAAATATTTATTAATATTATAAGTTTGTATATTTACAAACTTTGTGCGTACAAATTTTATTCAACAAAATAATACTACTTTTAGGCATAATGTGTTTAATTGTAAACACATAATTGGTAAAAATACTGTAAGTGGGTATTATTGTATATAAAAGTGTGCGCAAAATAGTTTTACGCATTTTGATGCACCGAATTTGCGTAATAATATTTGAAACTTTACTCGTTTTATAGTAGTAAATTTACAATCATTTTTTAGAGTGAAAATATTTCTCAAACATTTTGTGAAAAGCATGTATTTTAGCCAATTCTTAATTTTCCGTTATCAAAATACCCCACCAAAAAATAATCTCGATTTGGTAAGCAGTTACTACATTTGTATTCTCCAAGAAAGCGCTTTACACTCTTGCATGCAATAAAGCAATGGGAAAGGTAGTATGATGTGCTTCCCTGAATGCATTTTTTTGAAGCAGTAACCAATGCAAACAATGCAGCAGTAACCAATGCATACAATGCAGCAGTAAATAATATATACAACATAGCATTAATGTTGTCAATACACAAAACGAGCGCTTTTCATTTCCTACGAAGGCATGAATTTATTGCTTCTCAGATTACATGAAGGAAGCGCTTTACCCCTGCTTAAAAAAGACATACCAAGTGGAACTTGTTTTGGAATCGCTCGGTAATTAAATAATGCCTCACAAATCTTCTTCTGAGTAAGCGCTATTTTTTGCTGGGAAATATCTAAAAAGCCATATAAAAATTCTTACGTTATCGAAAAATATTTTATCTATAAAAAACGCTCTAGGTTCTGAATATTTTTTTTAACTATAAAAAATCCCATATTCCATGGACTTTTTTTAATTGCAAATTAGATTTAAAGCGCATTTTATACCACAGAAATTTATTAAAATTTTAACTATTTTTTCTACATAAACATTATTAGTTCCAGCTTAGAATATTTTTTACAATTTTTTTCTTTGAATATTTTTACTCCTTTCTTGGCACGGATAAAAAAGGTTATTTAGAGTGCTTTCAATGTAGAATAGAATCAGTTGAATATACGTGAAGTCTTACTTTACCATTCACTTTTTATATATAAAATAATAAAATTATATTTTTAACGCCTTAAAAATGCACTGGATGAAAATAACATTGTCAATAAAATGTTTAATTAAAATTCAATTAGGTGCACACGAAATTTCCCGTGTAAGAAATAGAAAAAACTAAAAATTAAAGCAAATCGCTAAAATACAAATAAATCGATAAAAAGTAAAGAAAGAATTTCAGAAATTAAAAATTCGCTAAAATTTAAAATGAATTCCCAAAATTTAAAGAATTCCTAATATTTGAAAAAAATTGCCAACCATTTTAAGAAAATACGTCAAAATTAAAAAAAAATAAAAAAAATTTCAAAAAACATCTAAAATATAAAAGAAGAATATAAAATTGAAAATAAAACTTCGAAATTTAAATTTTGACGATTTTTCCCCCAATTTTTGTAAATTTGTTTTCCTAAAATTACACCGCCAAAAAGTTATTAAAAAACAGACTATAAATCTAATATAAAAGCTTAATAATTTTTAAATGGGTAGCGATATATCTGATGATTTTATGACGGTTTCGTTTTTTTTTTTTGATTGAAATTATTTTGCATTGTATGTATAATAAACAAAAAAATAAAAAATAATGTGCTATGCAATCCGTCGCAATAAATGAAAAAATGTGGCACCACTTTATTGATGCAAAACCTAAAATCGGTCGAAAAATGCTAGAGTCTTGTTTGCAGTTAAACTTGAATTAAGTTGTTTTTTTTAGTCATCAGCTTAAAATTTGTTAAGACTTTGAATTTAATTTAATTTTTAAATTTATAAATTGTTCTGTATACACAATTCCAACAAAACAAATTTCGGGCTCAGCCAAAAATAAATTTCTGGCTACGGCCCTACCTCTATCCCTCCTACGCACCAAAAAGTTAGTATCAAAATCTAATTTTTGAAAATTCTTAACCAATTTTTACTACTTAAGCATTCGAATAACCTAAAATGCTTTGTTTTATTTTGTTCTGGTCATTAGGTAAAGCTTCGTGCCAAATTTCCAGATTCTAGCCCTGCTTGTAAGGAGAGAGACACTTTTTCGGAGATAAAAGCTGATTAAAAAAAAAAAATCGGACTTTGTTAACAAATATCGCTGATGAACAGTTTCTGCATATGATGATTTTTTTAATGACCACTACCCTAATGAGCATATTTAAGCAGTTTAATTATTAAATTTTTATGTAAATTTTTTTTAAATATGTACACTATAGTGTACAAGGGTACGGAAAGGGTTAAATGAAATATAATAGTTTTATTGGGGTATAATTTTAAAAATTATATCTAAATTTTATTGGGTATATGCATAGAAATTTTGCTGATTTTAATAAAAGTCTTATAAAACAATTTTAAATGTGAAACAACAAAAACTTTTGTTTAAAATACTGTTATAATAATCAACAAAACGATTTTGCATATACTCATAAGAGTACAACTTGTCCATCTTTAAAAAAAAACAAAAAAAAAGGAATTTATTGCAAACTTACTGAATTAAATTTCGAAATCTTCAATAAATATTGGTGTAACGTACCTGTAAAGAAAAGAAAAAGAAACAAATAAATTTTTGATTACATCTTTAAGAAAATATAACATACTTTTAACGAATTTAAATAAACTCGTTTAAAATAAAACACGGCTGTTAAATGTTAAATAACACTTAATTAAATTCAGTCAATAAATTATTAAAATTATAATTTTATTTGAAAGGATAAATAAAACAAATCTTATGCTATTTGAAAATAGAATCGATAACTTTCAGGTTTTTAAATTTTAATGAAAATTGTATTGAATCACATTAAAATTGGAATTTTGGTGACAAATTTTTGGTGGTTCGATCCAAAACTCATGTATATTAGGACAAATATTAAGACGTCTGACCATCAAATCTATATAATTAAGGCATGCTGTTTTCAATAGTAAAGTCCGTTTTCGAGTCATCATCATTAATTGCACTGTGCTAGTTCAAAAACGTAACAAGCGGGGCACCCGGCGGGTAAAGCTAATTCGAGTACGCTAAATCCAGTGGTGCTAACCGTTTTTTTAGGTTAGCTCTCGTTTAAAAAATAATTAAGATTGAAAATTATGGTTCCAAGTACCTAAAAAAAACAATTTTTTTAAGTTTTTTTTTTTACCATTTATTGATTTTAAATGTATGAAATTGAGAACATTTTATGAAACAACATCAACAATAAACTATTTGCAACAAAATTTAATTGACTACAACAATTTTAAAGTGATTTATAATTTTTTTTTTTTAATAAATAAATTTTTCATGATTTTTTCAATTTTCATTTCCTGATTCTTCTATATCATTATCTTCCTCTTGCAAATTCCAACAAATGTCACCTAAAAGTGAATATCGCATTCCGCCCATTTTCAGTTCGACTACCAATATTTGTAATTGATGGACTCGTACAAAATTTGAAGGCTATATAGCTAATATAGAACCCTAGATATTTAATATTAATATTAATTTTGTATATGAGCTTAATATTCACTTTGTATGGGAGCTGCCACGCCCACTGGTATGATCCCGCCCAATTTTCCCATGACTATTCATAATATAATTAACGTGCAGAAATTTCTAAGACTCTGGCTATTATAGAACTGTAGATATATGATATTAAATATTTACTTTGTATGGGTGCTGACACGCCCACTGGTCCGATCAGTCATTCGCATGACTATTAACACTATCAAATAATCAACGTGCACAAATTTCTAAGACTAAGACTATTATAGTACTGTAGATATATGATATTAAATATTTACTTTGTATGGGAGGGAACCATAATTTTCAATCTTAATTATCTTTTAAACAAGAGCTAACCTAAAAAAACGGTTAGCACCACAGGATTCAGCGTACTCGAATTAGGTTTACCCACCGGGTGCCCCGTTTGTTACAAAAAAAAGTGTCCGATTCGAGCACAGTGTTGTTATTATTTGTTTACATACTTACATATGTATAAAACATATTTTAAAAAAATTGTTATTAAAAAAAATTTAAAAAAATATATTAAAGGCATTTTAGAAATCGCTGTCGGTGCGTAAGGTTCTTTTTTATCAAATTGAACTGAAATAGTTTTTTTTATCATTAATACAATATTTGCCATTAGAAAACACCTGGGGAGAATGTTGTCCAAAAAAAGTTATCACCCTAGTGTATATACTTAATTTAATAGTAAGTGTTTACGCGCAAAGTGTAAAAAACGCACACATTGTTACACCCAGAGAAAAACAGAAATAAGTTTCAAAACTTTTAGTCCATTGTAACAATTTTATCAATATTTATGAAACATTTCATAAACAACCAAAATTATAATGCCCATATCATGGTCTCTATGAACTTTTTTCTGTATTTCTTGGCAGCGACACATTTTCCATCAGGAAGCAAGTTAATTCTTACTTTACAAGTGCCTTTTCTACACTCATATTTTACCACTCCTTTTAAATAGATTTTTTTTTAAAACAATTTTTTGTTCAATCACATATAATAATTCACAATTTCTTCTGTTTCCAGAAATAATTTCGCAATTCATTACACTCGATTGATCCATTGATATTAACTACACGGTATAATCTCACTTGCTAATAGTAAATAACTATTTACATTAATAACTTGATAATTCATGAAGTAATTATAACGGTTGTTTGCTTATATTCCTTAAAAATTTTGATTTTTAAGAAAATTAAATAACACCACAAAAATGTTATTTGGGGACTTATTTCATTTCTCAAATTGGGGCCTTATTTCATTATGAAATAAAGCCCCACAAAATGAAATAAGTCCCCAATTTTTCTTATTAGACATTTTTGGGGCCATATTTCATTTTTGGTTTGGGGACTTATTTTATAGAGCCTATAAAAACATAATAAGTAAAACAAAAAATATGAATAATTAAATTTTCAGAATGTTCGCTAAAATGTACACCCAGAAAACAGACTCGTTAGTAACAACCGTAATTTTAACCGATCGAATGGTTCGGTTGATTCAAAAATTTGATATATTTTCTATCATTTAACTGTTCTTGGCTGTTTTGGACACTTTTCCATATTATTCACAAAAAATATGGTTTGTTTGCAGTAAAATTAGCTTTACATGCGTTAACCCTTTCAGCAGCTAATGATGTTATCAGCTTAGGATTGAGAAAGCACTTATTGCCACCACTTGTACCACCTGTTCAAGTGTCTTGCCAGCGGTGTCCCGTTTCTTTTTTTCTGACTGGGTATTGGCCTGTTACCCAATTGATAACAGCGGCCAACCGTTGGTTTCCACCGTTAATATAAAACAGGAAATTCAAAAAATTTGGTTCTCTTCAAATAACTTAAATTCAATTAATTTTGTGAAATTTCGTTACTCTAGCTTTGGTAGTTTACGAGATACACCAAACGCCCCTTTTTCGGCTATAAAGGCTGAATAAAAAAGTACGATTTTGCCCTGATGAAAAATTCGTGCATATTACCAAGATCCTAATGAACATTTAAACAAAGGTGTCCTTTAAATTTGTCAATAAAAATAGCTTCTTCTTCTTCTTCCAGTAAAAATATAACTAAAAATAATCTTCAGTTTACTAGTAATAAAATTAATTACAATTGTCATTATATGAAGGCTACAAACACTTTACCACAGAAACAATTTAATAATTTGCCAAGCGGCAACTCTATCTCTAACATACACTAGGTACTCAACTAATGAATGTAAATAAAGCGCATCATAATGTGATAATTACTTGTAAAAAAGAGATAACAATACGATTAAAAAGAGGAAGCAGTCTAGTTGAAAAATGAATTGTTCATAGGTATTAGTTAACTCTGTCTCTTCTGATTAAAAAACAATATATTGTGAATGCTGTGATGGACAAAACTCCACTAAGCCCCACCCTTCGCTGTGTCGATCGTGGCTCAAGACGCTAAGAGGTGATGCTACGAGTTATATAGCCTGATGTATGGCTGTGGGTTTGAAACTCACTACAACACAAAAGTAAAAAGTTTTTCATATAGAGCAGTTTAACAATATGAAATACTTTGTTTAATTGACACATAAATTAACCACTTAAGTGCCCTTGGAGAGGACAAAACTGTGGCAGTCTGGCATATCCATTGTGTCGGTTAAAATTTTCAATAAAAATGTTTTTTTCTTCCTCTTCCAAATATATTAATTATTACTCCATTATCATCATATTTTTTATATTTATTTCAAAAATGTGTACACTAGGGATATCAATTTTTGAAAATATCAATTCTACTAAGACATATTCGGGAAGAAATGCAATATTATTTTTTCCCTGATCGTTAAAAAAATGCACGCACCAACGCGTTAAAGTTTTAAGTTTAAAAATATATATTTTTTTATTAAAATTAATTAGTTTACGGAAATCTATGATTTTTATGATTTTCTTCAAAGCAGTGGTACACAAATTAAGAGATATGCTGCACAAATTTGAGGCTATTCTCTCTTTAATGAACTTGATAAACTTTAATTATTTTTTATAAAAAGGATATTGAAACTACCGGACAACTTTCCTACATATTGCAAAATGTTGGAAACAGAAATGGAAAATGGCCACATATACAACTTCATCTTGGATACATCATGAAAACTTTTTTCGAATATGAAGAAGAAAGACTCTTATACCTTTACGTAAAGTTTTGTCAAAAAATGTCTTTTGGGTAAAAAGTCTAAATGAACTAGGAAATTGTTATGGCTTTTCCTGGAATTCAGCAAATCTTAATAGTGAAACTTGGTATGAGTTATTTGAAAGTCTGTTGTAACATATAAAAATAAGCAGTCACCAAAAAATGGGGATACACTCAGGGAACTTCTGCTTTAAAAATATGTAGCTGTTTGGGTTGTAATAAAGTTTCTTTATTTTTAATGTAAATGTCAGTCATTTGTAGAAGAAATTAAATTTTTTACTAACCTTGTAGTTCATTCAAAAAAACAACTCACATCAAATGACTGTTTTATGATTTTTCATTCATTTTTTACAGGTGTTTTTTGTTATTTGAAAAAATAAATGTTTGTTTATTTTTTACTACCTGTGGTTCATTTTTACTACAATTGTTAGTCATTTTTTGAACATTAAAAAACAAATGACAAAGCTGAATTTACTGTAATGTAAGTCGTCCTTTCTCTTAATGAAATTTCATTTGTTTTCAACTACATTTGCAGTGGTCGTTACGTACAGAGTATTCTAAGTGAACGTGCTGTTGGTAGTGATACTAGAAGAATTTATAAATGACTACATCATAATTGTGGAAGCATATATGTTAAAGAAGACTTTAGTAGATCGAAAATAATGTGGATCGTTAAAGCAAGATGTGGAGTATTGAACCTCAACAGATCAAATATCAGCAATCAAAGACTATGCACAATATGTAATTCGAATGAAGATGCAAATACTCAACACTTTATTGGAAGATGTCCAACCTATACATCATATCGTAGAAGATTTTTTTGGAAAACCTTTTTTGGAAGAAAACGAGATAATAAATGTTTTAAATGGTATTAATGATGAGAACTGGGATAATCTAGTTAACTACATTATCGGTGCCCTTTCTTATAGGTCTCTAATCCTAAACGAATATGCTTAAAATTCATTATATTTTAACTAATATTTTTATTTTATTTTTTCCCCTAAATTGTTTGTGGTAAATTTTAGAAAAATTTACTGTCAAATGTTAAGCCTGTAATGGGTAAGGCTGCCTCAGGGCAGTCTTCATAAAATTTACCACAAATGCGTCAAATGAGAGTTTTATACTTAGAAATTAATATATTCCGATAGAAAACTAAAGTTGCTAAATATTTTGCGAAGAAATTTTTCGTGTGCCGTCCACGGTATGGAAGCGAGAAAGCTTCAAAATCAAAATTTCGTAAAATTTCAAAATCTAATTAGTTTTAAAAAAATATAGTTCTTCAAAATCTAAAAAACCAATTTATAATAAAATATAAGTAAGTTTGAAGCTTCATCTTTTATAATAAACCCTTACTTTAGTCTAAGGACTCACAGGATTTTATCAGCATTCCTCTAAAGGACATCGTCTTAACTTATAAACTAATAGACGGATTTTTATGAAATTTTGCAGAAATAACAAGTTCAAGCTGACTCAAGAATTGAAGCCGATGGACCATTTGACGCGACGTACGTTCTCCGATTGGGCTCTGGAGAAGCGCGATAAGATGATGAATTTCATCACAAAATCATCTTCAGTGACGAAGCTCATTTTTGGCTCAATAGGTTCGTCAATAAGCAAAATATGCGTTATTGGTTTGGTGAAAATCCACATGTGCTTCATGAATCACCACTTCATCCACAAAAAATAACTGTTTGGTGCGGTTTGCATGCCGGCGGTCATATTTTTTCGTCGACAATAACGATCGTCACGTTACTGTGAATGGCGATCTTTATCGCGCCATGATTACCGATTATCTTTGGCCCGAATTGGAAAACATGGACTTGGACGACAAGTGGTTTCAACAGAACGGTGCCACAAGCCACACGCTACAATCGATTTATTGAAGAGTAAGTTTGGTGAGCGTGTTATCTCAAGAAATGGACCAGTCAATTGGCCGCCTCGTTCGTGCGATTTAACGCCTCTATACTTTTTTCTTTGGGGCTACGTCAAATCATTGGTCTATGCCAACAAGCCGACGACGTTGGAAGAACTCAGAGCCAACATTGAACGCGATATAGCGGCCGTTACGGCCGAAATGTGCGACCGAGTCATCGACGTGCACGCGGTGGCCATATGAACGAAGTCGAGTTCCATTCATAAATGTTTTGATTGTATTTCAAGTCGATAATAAAGTTTTGGAAATATCTCACATGGTTTGCGTTTTATTTAAAAAAAAGTCCTTATTGAAAAACCCGTTTCAAACTAAAAATATCGAGTAGTATTAGAAATTAATAAATTCCGATAGAAAACTAAATTTGCTAAATATTTTGCGAAGAAATTTTTCGTGTGCCGTCCATGGTTTGGAAACGAGAAAGCTCCAAAATCAAAATTTCGTAACATTTCAAAAACTGATTAGTGTTAAAAAATATAGTTTTTAAAAATCTAAAAAACCAATTTATAATAAAATATAAGTAAGATTGAAGCTTTATCTTTAATAATAAACCATTACTTTAGTCCAAGGACTCACAGGATTTTATCAGGATTCCTCTAAAGGACATCGCCTTAACTTATAAACTAATAGACGGATTTTTATGAAATTTTGCAGAAATAAGACAGTATTAATAGCAAAGCGTTGAAGTTTGAACAATATAAATTGTAGTTTAGATACTTTTCGCCTAATTTCGCTTTTTCTAAAAAACGAAAATTGCGATATCTTCCTAAATAGGAGCAGAAAAATATTAGTTTTTCGAGTGGGGTTATATCTTGGTAAGAGAAATAATTTTTGTCCAAAACTTCTCTTTTATATACTTTAGTTTCCAAAATGTACCATTAAATATTTTTGCTTATATCGCCTAAATTAGGCAACGATAAACAATTTTGTTGAAGAACTTATTATTTGTTTTTCGAGTGGAGCACATTATATGAATTTCGTTGCAAAACATCGTTTGCCAGTTAGAGGGTTAACAGCTATCAAGGACTTATTGGCATTTTCGTATGTTCAAAAATTTCAAATATTCAGTTTAACTTTGGTAAAAATGTGCGTTGAAATAAAGAACGTTTCTCTATCTAAAAAAAATCTGCTACACAAATTAGAGCCTTTTATAAATAGAGAATAATAAAAATAAAGCATTTTCAAGTTTCGGTGAATGAGTTTTTGTTTCCAAATTTACTTAAATAAGTTGTTTTTATAATCAGTACAAAATTGTCTAAAAGATTCTACCATCGGAGCTTGGACCAAGAAAAAAATTATACCCCTAGGGTACACTGTGGTGAACAATGGTAGTGAAAAGGTTAACTAAGCATCTTTTCCAAAAAAAGTACCATTTCTTAAATAACTATCTTTAGGTAAACAGGTATCCATATTTAAAACATAACATTTGTTCAAAAAGCAACATTTGTAAAAAAAGTAAACTTTATTTATTATTTCTTTGAAAGCACTTTTCTCAACTTTTTGCACTTCTCTATCCACAATTAAGTTTGAACAAATTTAACAAAAAATCCCTTTTGCTTTATTTAGAATTCTTCAATTTCAATACCAAGTCTTTGGTTTGTTTCTTTTATTTTTTCTTTTAAGATCCCTTCCACCAAAAAATAACATTTTACTGACAACCTTTGACCAAATGCTGATTGAGTTTGAATAAAAACATTGCAAAAAAAAAACAAAGAAGAAGAAATAAATAGACGACAATTGCAACATCAATAACATTAAGTATAGCCCAAAGCTAAAATACAACAAAAAGAGAAACATCATGAAACTTGTAGCAAACTCTATATCAAAAAGGCAAGACCATTTGTATTTGGATTCCTGAATAATGACCAAAAGATGTCGAAAAAAATGTTAGCAAAAAAGAATCTGTTGCAAATAAATTTGAAATGCAAAAAAAAATCCATTGACTTTAATCTAAAAATATTGTTTGCTTAAAATTTTAACAATATATTCTATTTCACAAAAAAAATAGTGTTTAAATTAATTAAAGCCAATTGTTATATGACTCCTACTGTATGTTTAATGAACAACAATAATTCATTTTCTTTACCAACACCAACAAACATTCTTGTCATCCTAATCATTTAAAAGTGAAGGCAAAAAAAAAAAATAACGAGTAAAAAGAAAGAAAATGAATGAAAATCTTACGACATTTGTAACAGTGCTATAAATCAATGACATTCGAATTAATTAAAGATAAATTCCATTCATTTTTGTACAAGACTTATTTTTCAGATTGTGTGCATGTGTATGCGTCTGAATGAGTATGTAGTGTAATAAATAAATAATTACACCATTTCCGATTGAAAGTTTGCTAAATAAGTAACAGATTTAAAACCTTTGCTAGTAAAAGATTTGTAACTAATTGGTTTTTTTCATTAGATCACATCATCGGAAAAATTTAGTTTTATTTTTTAGTTTTAGTAGGAAACAGTGTCTTCTTCTAGTTAGACTCCTTCCATCCACACAGCAATGAAACTTATTTATATTGCCGAATTTATATGTTGCTGTTGCTTTTGAACAATTTTGCGCCGAATATTTTCATCTTTGATGGCGTGTCTCATTTTTGTTCGTTTTCATTATATGTCCTTGTTGTCGTCATCGTCATTGCAATTTTCTTTTTGGGTTTTTACTGAGTATTTCCAGTGACATGAATAATGATACTGCATTTTTCTTCTTTTTTTGTAATTTCTTATATCGGTGTTCTTATAGCATACTTTTGTTTCATGCTTGTTGCATTTTTTGTTCTATGTTTCTACAAAAAAATTTTTTACAAAAGACATTTTCTTTTAACTTCTTATACTCAAGAAGATACGCAAAAACATCTTTAAAAATATCATTGATATTCTTTGACAATGTTTAATGAAATAAAAAGTTTTTTTTCCACTTCAAAAAATGATTGTAATTTATGTAAATTTTTTATTTTAACATATTTTTTCAATGACTTCAAATCGTACGAATTAATTAGGCTAGAAAAACCCTTTAGAAATCAAAGTTCTAATTAGAAATGTTGCATTTAAAATCAAAAGTTTTGTTTATAAAAATAAAAATGTATTAAAAACTTTTCATATAATTTTATATTTCTTTTTAACCCAATGTAAAGAAGTTTATAAAATAAAGTTTGAGTTATTTAGAAACTAAAGAAACCACTTTCTGAGACTTCCTTTGGGAGATATTAATTTTAAGGCGGAGAAGGGAAAGATTTTTTTTTTTATAGTCTAAATCAGGAGTGCCCAAAAGTTCCTTATGGAAGAGCAAACACCAATACATTTAAAGAAAAACTAATTTTTATTCAACATTTTTTGTTGTAAAAACCAATACATACAAAGAAAAAAATATTTCAATGTTTACCAGCAAAGCATACGAAAGTGTTGTTGCTTTGCGCTTGCGTGTATAAAGTGAAGAACGACAAAAAAACTAATAAGACAAAGTTGTTTGTGTATTTCGTATTGCTAGTGCTGAGCGCTCTATATGTGTATTAAAACACACAGCCTATAACTAAGTGTTTTTACAAAAACAAATGAGTACCAAGCGCATAGGCCGTGGGCACCCCTGGTCTAAATTCATTCCACTGCCGTTAGTGAGTTTTCGAATTTTTCTTTTTAAGATATCGGTGGTGTATAATCATTATTTCGCATAAATTAAATATAACTCATACGCATTGAGTGACTCAATTTAAAAAATATATTTAGTTTCAGTAACTTTAATGATGAATAGTTTCCTTTCGTTAGAAAACTGGAATATATTAAACTGTGCCCAAAGATTTTTGAAAAATTACATTTTATTTGAAAAGTTCTATACATACCGAACAAATGAACTCTGTTGCGGTATTGCTCCAAAATTTCGATAAAACTCCGATACAAGATGGAGGACGTATTACGTATTATTAAATATAACTATTATTGATATTCTCAGAGTTGTAGTTTAGTAAGAAAAGCAATAGAAAAATGCAACTCCTCTAAATTAATTAGCATTACAACACAACTCTGCTAAAAGAAAAAATCAAGGTGGCAAAGTTAAATAAAATAGTAAAAAAACTATAAACCACTTTGAGTAGTTTATAAAAAAAGTTAAAAAACATAGTTTTAAAATTTTAGTTTTCAATTAAAATTTTAATTTTCAACTAGAATTTAAATTTTTATAAAATTTTTGTTGAAAATTAAATTGAATTTTAAATTAAAAAACCGTTTAAAGTATCGAGTAGTGTTGAGTATAAAGGGGTTTCCAATAGGTACTTGACAACTTTGAATTTAATTTGTGAACGCACTATTTCACTGATCATCTAACTGTTACTTTCCTTTTTTTTCAGTAAACTAAACATTTTCATCATGGTAAAGTACACGAACGAACAACTTATGCAAATTATAAAAATGTACTACCAAAATTCGGAGTCGGTGACCACAACTTTAAGAGTGTTAACTCAAATTTTCGGTCTTTATTCACGCCCTAGTAGACAAGAAATAACAAGTTTAGTGCAAAAATTTGAGTCTACATATTCATTGTGTGATGCTGCAGTGCCAGTGAGACAATGGTTTGGTCGAAGTGTCGAAAATAACTCTGCCGTTCAGGCGTCCATAGCAAACAATTCCGCGACCACTTTATGGCGAATTTTCGTAAGGATCTTAGTTTACACACATACAAGATCAAGTTGACTTAATAAATGAAGTCGATGGACAATTTGACGCGACATACGTTCTCCGATTGGGCTCTGGAGAAGATGCGCCAAGATGATGAATTTCATCGCACAATCATCTTCAGTGACGAAGCTCATTTTTGGCTCAATGGGTTCGTCAATAAGCAAAATATGAGTTATCATTGGCATATGCCAACAAGCCGACGACGTTGGAAGAACTCAGAGCCAACATTGAACCCGAAATAGCGGCCGTTACGGCCGAAATGTGTGGCCGAGTCATCGAACATTAAGTCCTAGGAATCGACCGCTGCCGACGTACCCGCGGTGTCCATATGAACGATGTAGAGTTCCATTCATAAATGTTTTGATTGTATTTCAAGTCGATAATAAAGTTTTGGAAATATCTTACATGTTTTGCGTTTTATTTAAAAAAAAGGTGTCAAGTCCTTATTGAAAAACCCGTTACAAATTAAAAATATCGAGTATCCATTCACATTGTCATACATTATATGAGTAATTTCAAAAATGTTCGACACCTGTTGAAACTTATTTTAGATGCCCCTTATTTCTCAAGGTTTTTTGAATTGAGAGAAACAAAGGACAGGGCTATTTGGACTATACTTAAGAACAAGGACACGCAAAGTTGCACGTGGAAAAGTCTTCACCTAAAGAATTGATTGAATGTAATTGCAATTGATTTTTTTTATAAATATGACAATTGCAAGTAATTGTAATATTTTTTAGTCCTTCATTTTAATTGTAATTGTAATTGAAAAACAGCAATTAGTAATTACATGTTATTTAATTGTAATTGAAATGTAATTGAAATCACCCAAGTCTGCTATCATGAAAATGATCAAACTTTTTGAAAAGCAACAAATAAAATTTAATATGACAATATCATATTCTAACTAAATAGAGAATTGTAAAATAATATTTGAAAAAACAAGTTTTAATCGTATATGTACATCTGTAATATAATGTATGTGATTATATATGATCATATATGGGCACGTATGGTTCAATATATGACCATAAACTAAATTCTTCAGTAATTAATTACAATAAAATTAATTGCAATTGTCATTGTAAACAATATAAAGGGTCCGCCAAATAACTTTTTTTTTTGGAACTCCTGAACCAATTGGACTTTGTATGGGGTCATACCAAGGTCTTAGTGCAAAATTCGTCTCAATGATGTCTCCGAAATGTTCAATTGTTGCGAACGACGGTGAATTGATGTTGATGCCGCTTCACGCACACTTTCTGCCACAGCAGCAATATTCTCGGGTGTACGCACTGTTTTTGGCTTTTCACGCTTTGGTTTATCGATAAGGATGCCAGTTTCTTTCACTTTTTTCACAAGATAACGAACATACGTACCATATTCGTTCAGCGGAAGGATAAAACTAATTATCTGTCAAATCAGACATGAGCTAAGTGTTACCATTCACGAAATAAGCACTAGTTGAAAAAAAAACGTTAGATGGCGGACCCTTTAGAAACACTTTACCCAAACATTTTACCAATTTAAATTTTCACTATTTTTGAAGTTTTTTTTTTTTTTAATTTTGAAAATTTTTACATCTTACAGAATTTTTTACTTTAATTTCTTTTGTCAATTTTTTTTTTTATATTTTTATATACATATTTTATTTGCTGGCATCAGAGTTCGAATTTAAACACAATCAAACGTTTTTCTATGTTCTGTTTTGCTTTTTGCTGAAACTCAACACAATCATTTTGTTGTGCACAGTAAACATTAACAGAACATTTCTTTATTTTCATTTTGATTTGTGAACAGAACACAAACACTTTCACAAACTAGTTTTCTATGAGAGACCGAACTAAACGATTTTGTTCTGTTTGGCCAATATTTCAAACAGTTTGATTTTGTTGTGTTTATGGAATGGAACAAAACTATTCGCAAACCGTTCTTAGTGTTTATGTCATATTACAAGTGAAAAAAATTTTCATTCAATTTTATGAAAAATTGTATTAGTTTAATAAAAAGATTCAACGGAGGAGTTCCAGTAAAAATTCATAAACCTAATGCAAAAAAACATTGATAACATGCAGAAAAATCATTTCTTTATTTTGGCAACCACAACGTTAAAAACGCGTTTTAATGTTTAACCCTTCGTTGCATGATTTAATTTCCTTACAGAAAAAAAAATTTTGGAGTTTTATTCTTGTTGCGTGTTAAGTTATGATTGCAGAAATTAAATTTGGTGGACTTCCTATATCTATTTTAAGAGTTATGTAACATTGCATATATGCAATATCATGCAGCTAATCCATTGAAATGTATAAATTTTCTTTTTTTCGTACTTTCCCGATTTATCGATGTCAATGCTCAAAAAGTAAAAACATTTTATGTTATATACATAAAATATTAATTAAAATTTTAAGAACAAAATTTGATTTAATTCTTGTTTTTATTTTTAATTAGATATATAAGTACAAGAAAGGTTGTCTTTATTTTGTATTTGAAAAACTATTCTGAATGAAATTTTTTTGAAACAATTTCTTAATATATTGAAGCATAACGCTGTGTCGCACTCTTCGCATTTAATAAAAATGTATCCATTACTGCCCGGCAATTTGCATGTAATTCGGCATGTGATCTAGTCGAACTTCGTTTTGGGGAATTGGAAAACTTCTTGGATGCCAAGCATTGACTAAAGCTGTATCTACCATTTCTTAGGGCGTCAAACATTATTTTTGGCAAAAAAAAACATCAATCAAACCAAGGAAAAGCTTGAAAAATACTATGTGCACTCTGCATCATCGATTTCAACGGTAAAAAGTGGTTTACTGACTTTTGTTGTGGTCGCACAAGTACAAATGACGCAGAACATTCTGAACGGCCAATTGAGGTCAATACACCCGAAAATGTCGAAAAAATCCACGATATGGTGTTGGCCGATCGAAGAGTAAAAGTGCGTGAGATTGTTGATGCCATAGGCATTTCATAGGGTAGTGTGATTTCGATTTAAAATGATCCGTTGGGTTTAAGAAAGCTGTCTGCAAAATGGGTGCCGCGTTTGCTCTCAATTGACCATAAACGTAATCGTGGCCAATAAGGTGACGGTAACAGCTTTTTGGTATGCACACGGGATAATCCAAATCGATTACCTTCAAAAGGCAAAAACCATAAACGGCGAATATTATGCCAACTTATTGGACCGATTTAAGGAGGATTTAAAAAAAACGACCTCATATGGCCAAGAAAAAAGTTATTTTTCATCTAGATAATGCACTGGTGCACACGTGTGTAGTCTCAATGGCAAAAATCAATTATTTGGACTAAGAATTGGTACCTCATCCGCCATATTCTCCGGATTTAGCCCCCAGGGCCTATTTCCTATTTCCGTAGCTAAAGAAATTTCTCGGTGGAAAGAGATTTAACTCCAACGAAGAAATTATTGATCAAACAAATGCCTATTTAATGGACCTCGAAAAATCCTATTTTTTGGAAGCGATACATAAATTGGAGAAACATTGGACTAAATGTATTGAGCTAAAAGGAGATTATGTTGATTCAAAAAGTCACGGACTTATTGATCCGCCCTCGTATAACAAAATTATCAACAGTTGCAACATAATCGCAGGATTCTCCGTGTGGCTTTTCCATCATACTTTTGTCGCCTGGAAGTTTTAAGTTTGGACTGTACCCAGCGAGGAAATACCACAATTTGCTAGTGTGAACTATACAAATTTATGATTACATGCATGGAATTGCATATATGCAATATAACAGCATATAAGCAATATAAGTTCACATAAGCGCAAAAGCATGAATTTGCACATATGCAATGATGCATTACAGCGCTCAAGTAAATACTTTGCAATTAAAAATTTGTAGTTATTTGCGAAGAAAATGTAGTATAATACTTAAATAATACTTACATTTCAGTTAACTTTCACAGGATTTCAGTATAATTAAAGAAATCAACACTTCTTTTTCGCTTAACTTAAATACTTCTTGTTTCAGCAACTAATATTAACAAGTGTTTAACAAAATACGCAAAATTGCAACAAAAATAGAATGTTTTGACATAAAAGAGATCAACGAAAGAAAAAATAACGGTATTTGCTTAAAAGCGGAGTTGTCAGATACGCGCGAAGTCAACATTGCATATATGCAATGGCATGCAACGAAGGGTTAAGTTGAATGAACACTAAAAAATAACCACTACGAAATAATAATGTTTGACGAAAGAAACATTTTCGTTTTGTTCCGTTTGTTATATTACAAAAAACGATTTCAGCACTTGTGTTGTGTTTATAAATACGAACGAAACAATAGAGATCGTTGTATTGGTTTTTTTGATAGCAACGTTATGTTAGTGGTACATAAATTTTCGAACTCTGGCTGGCATTATGGGTTATAAAAACTGTAAATTTTGTGGACCCCAAAATTGTTTTCACTTTAACATTTAATAGATAATATACAACTTTTAATTGAAAGTGGGATTGAAATCAAACAAAAGTTGATTTAAAATTATTTTTGCAATCAGTTTTTCTGTGTAAATGAAATTAAAATTATTTGAAATATAACATATCATTTAAAATGCCGGCAACAAAAAACTTAAAAACTTAGATAAAAAAATTAAAAATTTAATCAAATTAATTAGCTTGGATTGCACATAATGTTTAATTTTAAGCACATTATTTTCAAAAGTTAATATCCTTATTTAACACAATGCAATCAAAAAAAAACAAAAAAAAAAATAAATTGCTGCTTAAATTTCATTAAATAAAACTTAATTTTTTCATGTCGGTTTTCAAGTTATGCTATCATTCCTCTAGCACTTAATTTTTATTAAAAAGAACTAAAAGCAGAATGTTAAAAGAACATTAATAAAAATGTAATTAGATTTTTTCCTTCGGAATATAATCGAGAACACTAACTAAAGTTTCATTATTTTTTTCATTTTTCAACACTACTTCCTTTGTTGTCTTTAGTCTTTTCCTGATATTGCCTGTATCTCTTTCTTATGTGTAGTTGCCATGTAATTTTTTTATTAACTTTTTTCACATTTTTTTTCTACCAATTAATTAAGTCTGTAATCAGACAATAAGTAACACATCTGTTATATAGAAGCAACCACACTATGTTAGTGTATAACACTCTGCAACAATTTAAAGTTTTTTTAATCTCACACATGCCAAAATTAATATGCTCGAGAAACTAGAGATATATAGTTAAACTGCGTTTTTAGTTTTTCGCCATCGTTTTTAGTTTTTTGTATTGAGGAAAAAGACATACGCTGTATCAAGAACATGTATTAGGGACAAACAGAAGAAGTTCGAAGTAACGACTTCAGAACAAATTGTAACACTATTCACAGCGGAGTCCGCCAAGGGTGCACTCTTTCTCCTCTTCTTTTTAACATCTGCTCTGATGTAATATTTCGAGAAGCTTTTCGTGAAATCCAAGCAGGCACGCAGGCATCAAGGTCAATGGACAATTCATCAATAACATCAGATAACATCAGATAAGCAGATAACACAACTATCCTATTAGATAATATACAGGATCTTCGGATAATGGTACAAGTAACAACTATGGGTTAAACGTTACAATTCAAATTTATGGGCCTTCGGTGTTTCCATAGCACTTAACCTCACCGTAGTAAAATAATGAATCAGGGCTATGATACAAAAAAGCTTCACTAAATTCGTCAACTATACATAAGGTAGCGAGCCACCCCCTTCATCACTCCACTAACCACTTTCCAAAGAGAGCAACACATTAATAAATAGGAAGAATTTCCTGAGTGTTGCTTTTTTTAAAAAAATATACACAAACCTCACTTTATCGATCAATAATCAACATATAGAAAGAGTTAACAGATTTTTATACCTTGGGACAGAGATGCAGAAATAAAAAAAAGCAACAGAAATAGCTAGATCCACGAATACGAAATATCAAAAAATTCTACCAAGTCGAGAAACTAACTTATCTCTTCGTCTTCGTTTCATGAAATGCTAACGTATGGCTAAGAAACGTGGAACTTTAAGTTGGCAACACTTTTTTAACTGGCGGCAATTTTGTCAGCTGTAAAGTGGTTTATGTTTAGTTTGGTTTGGCATTTCAACATGAATAGACTGACGCCCGAACAACGCTTTCAAATTGTGCAAACTTATTGTGAAAATCATGGTTTTGTTCGAAATACATAACATCAACATAATCGTCCATCACAGCAATTAATTCGATTAACTATGGAACGTTTTCGCACCACGTTTACTTTAAATGATAATATGTATCCACAGAGACGTCGTACACTGCGTACAGAAGAAGTCATTGCTGCTGTAGAGCGTAGCGTAGAGGAAGACCCCAATCAGTCTATCCGCCATCGTGCACAGAAATTGGATATGTGTCCATCCACTTTATGGAAGATTTTGTGGAAAGATGTTGGGGTGCGTGCTTACAAAATCCAACTCGTGCAACAATTGAAGCCACACGATCACCTAGCAAGGCGTAGAAGAGACAAGATTGCCGCTGATCCCGATTTTCATAAGCAAATTTTGTTTAGTGGTGAAAATCACTTTTGGTTAAATGGATACGACAATAAACAAAACTGCCGTATTTGGAGTGATGATAATCCTCAAGTGTATGTCGAGACACCGTTACACATAGAAAACCTGACTTTTTGGTTTGCTTTATGAGCTGGTGGAATCATTCACACTTCTTCAAAAACGATGCTGGTCAGAACGTTACAGTCTATGGTGACCGCTATAGAGCCATGATTACTGACTTTTTCGTTCATCAATTGAACAACCACGATGTTCAACAAGACGACGCAACATGTCACACAGCTCGTGCCACAATTGATTTATTGAAGGAAACGTTTGGTAACCGCATAGTTTCATGTTTCGGACAAATGAATTGGCCTCCAAGATCGTGCGATTTAACTCCGCTGGACTATTTTCTGTGGGAATATGTGAAGTCGATATTCTACGCCGATAAGCCCGAAACGATTGACGACTTGGAGGACAACATTCGCCGCGTTATTGCCAATATACGGCCACAAATGTCATCGAAAATTGGACCTCCGTATTAGACTACGTCCGAGCCAGCCGTGTCGGTCATATGCCAGAAGTCATATTTAAATAATAAAGCCAGAAGATTATCTTTCGAATAAAGTAAATTTCATGTCAATTTAAAAAAATTATCTTTGTTTTATTCCACCTCAAAGTTTTATACGTTTACAATGAACAGACAAAGTACAGAATAGAACAAACACTGGGCGTGAGTTATTAAAATGTATTAAAAGACGAAGAACTGTTTATTTTGCACATATTGTACATGGAGAAAAATATGAAATCCTACAATAAATAATGGAAGGACGTATTATAGGATGAAGAGGCAAGGGCAGAAAGCAAATGTCGTGGTTGCGTAATATAAGAAATTGGACGGAGCTAAGCACCATTGGAGACCTTAAACACACAGCAAGAAGTCGTGAAGAGTATTATAACATAGTTCATAGTATAACATAATAGTATAACAAAACAATATCATAAATTCTTTCATAAATAAGTATGTGATCACTTAAATCCAAAAATGGATATGTAATAAAAGAAGAAGGTCAGATTGCTGGAGTTTTTCAGTACATTCAAGCCTTTAGAAAGATTTTTTTATCAAAATTCATTAAAGATTAAAAATTGTTAAAGGGCATTTTTGAAATTTTTGATCCTGCAAAATTATAATCAATATTTGTTTTATTCAAAGCAGAGGTTCTCCACTTTCATTTGATATCAATATTTTAGTCATATCACGATACACGTATTTTAATATTTGTTTGAAAAATTTAAACTTAAAAGTCCTTTTAAAAGAAATTTGAATGTGATGGAAAAAAATGTAAAAGCAGTTTAACTACACTGGAAAAAATCCTCGCAACATTTTATGAAAAAAACTTTCGTAGTTAGTTTTTTCGTAATATATAACAATATTTCGTTTATTCTACAAAATTCAGTTCAGGCAAGAATTGACGAATTTCGCGAATATAACGAAAACTTTTCGTAATTTTTTTTCAATTTGTATATATAATTTATACGAAAATTTATTATTTTCTGATTTGAACAATATTTAAAAATGTTGTTAACTTCTTAGATCTAAAACATACCGAATGAACATATTTTTTAAAATAAGAGTACAATTTAAATTACAAAGAAAAACTTGTAGTTTGAAAAAACTTCTGGTTTTTGTTCAAAATTTCTATAGAATTTGATAAGTAAATAAAGAGGTTTTGAGAAAATATTATGAACTGGTTAGTGTAAACTTAAACCCGATAACTGAATGTCCAGTTAAAATTTAGCAAACAGTTTAATTGAAAATTTATATGGGAAACAACAACAAATGTGTCAGTTTAAGTCCCAGTGAGTAACTAAAGCGACATTGCGAAAATGAGGCTTAATCTCTTAAATCTTAAAAATTCATTAATCTCTCAAATCCATCCATAAATAAATTTTATTTTTAATTAGTAAACTACTACACTTAGAATACTATGTAGGTAAATAACACTGCAAATGTAGTTGAAAACAAATGAAATTTCACTTAAAGAAAGGACGACTCACATTTCATTAAAATCAACTAACATTGTCATTTGTTTTTTAATATTCAAAAAATGACTGACAATTGTATTAAAAATGAACCACATGGTAGAAAAAAATAAACAAACATTTTTTTTTTATTTATTTAAATAACAAAAAACAACTGTAAAAAATAAATGTAAAATCATAAAACAGTCATTTAATGTGCTTTGTTTTTGTAATTGAACTACAAGGTTAGTGAAAAATTTTATTTGTTCTACAAATGACTGAAATTTATATTAAAAATAAAGAAACTGTATTACAACCTAAACAACTACATATTTTTAAAGCAGAAATTCCCTGAGTGTAGCTTTAATAAAAAGTAAGGTTTACAAAGTTATAACGTATTTTTAATAAAAAAAAAAGAATACCCAAATAAAAAATAACTACATATTATAAAAAATAGGATTACAAATATTTAATTCCCTGCCAAAAATAAGTCAGAAATAGGCTTAAAATATATTAATATAATTAAAAAAGTTTGTATGAAAGTGCTTCACAAAAAAAAAAAACTTCTTTTTGACTAGAAAATTACTCAGAAAATAGATTTTAAAAAATTCTGTATGCTCAAAAGTCAATCCTTTTTTGTATCCTTTATATTAAATATTCAATTTATATTTCAATTTAATTTCTGAGTCAATCCTGGAAAAAAATTTTGATTAAATGATTTTCATAAAATGTTTGTGTTTTTTTAATTTTTTTTTTTTTAGAAGGCTCATATTTTCATTTTCATATTTTTTATAATTTTTGACTCATAGCATAAGAACCCTTGAAAACTAAAAGTTCTTTGTTCAAAAGTTCTTTGAGGTATTTTTCAAAAAAGTAAATTTTAATCTAAAGATTATATTTTAAAAAGATGGAACAACATCCAAATTGTTGCCTGCAGTACTAAAGTATTGTGAATCACCTCTATTTTTAAAACCGATTTCATTACATTTTTTTCTACACTCATAGAATAAACCTGTAAAACTAACAGAAAAATCTACTAAACGTTAGTTAAAAATTACGTTGGAGAAAAAAACTGCTAAAATTAGCAATTTTTTTTTTTTTGCAAAATATTAATAAAATAAGAACAGCAAAATTCAATCTGTTAACTTTTTAAAATTTTAATTATATTCGAGTTGAATTTGAGTTAGTTGAAAATAGCAATATACTCTGCTAAATTTAGCAACAACTTTTACTAAATAAAACAAAAACTGTAATATCAAAAAATTTTTTGCTATATTTAGCTTAAATTTTGTAGAATGCAAATAAAGGTATATATTTGCTAACAAATTGAAGATTGCTGTTTCAGAAGATCAGATTTTTATTCGCATTAAAAAAAACTAAAAAATAACTTTAAAAATTTCACATTTGTTTCTGATTTTTTTTTGTCCAATAATTTTTATCAAATTTTTTGCTAATTTTAGCCGACTAATTTGTTATTTTGAATTTACTTAAATTTAGCTCAAATATTCCTAAATATTTGTAGATTGAACACATTTATTCTATTCTTATATTATTAATAGTTACCAACGTAATTTTTAACTAGTTTTCAGCAGTTTTACTATTTTTTTATCAGTGTAAGTTCTTGTTCACCCTTAATTACTAAATACATTGATAAAATTAATTAAAATGAGTGCAAGATTAACATTTCTTGGTTTTAAATAAATAAGATTAATTATTTAAATTTACGAAAAAAAAAAAATAATTCAAAATTTTTCAAATATGAGCGAAATCCTTTTATTTGAAAAAACTAAGAATATTTTGTTAAATATAAATAAGTTTATGTTGTCTTACAAAAATTTTTCTTAAAAAACAAACGCAATATCTAAATATTTTCGTAATATATAAAAAAAAAATCTTAAAATGTATAAACAAATTTGTTAGTGTCGCGTATTTTACGAAAAATTTTCGTAAAAGGCACACAAAAATTGCGTAATTTCTCACATTTTTTTTCGTTGTTTCGCACCATGAAAATCTTACGTAAAACACAACAAGAAATTCGTAAAATTCATAAAAAAAATTTCGTAGATTTTGGATATTTTACGAAAGATTTTCGTGGTGCGAAATAACGAAATATTTCTTATAATGAAGGAAACGTATTACGTATGATTTTTTTTCTTTGTATATGAAACTTTTCGTAAAATTTAAAAAAAAAAAAATGCTTCGTAAAATGCACACAAAAATTTCGTGATTTCTTATATTTTACGAAAGATTCTTTTGTAAAATACAAAAAGAAATTCGTAAAATTCAGAAAAAAATTTCGTAAATTTTGTATACTTTACGAAAGATGTTCGTGGAGCGAAATAACGAAATATTTCGTACAATGTACGAAAGGTTTCGCATATATTACGTATTTATTTGTTCAGTGTATATATGGTTTCTAGTATCACGTACTTATATAATGATTTGTCCATGTTTGAAAACCACTGTTGCACAGTGTAATAATGTGAATAAGTATATTTGTGTGAATATTTTCAAACTATTAAAATCACTAGTTTTTCTTTTTGCTTTTCATATTCAACAGAATCAAACAAAAAGTAATAAAAAAAAATAACTAAAGCGAATGTTAAAAAATTCCGAACTTTTTCTTGTTACAAAACAAAGATAACAATAGCGAAAAAATATTTTTTAAAAAAAAAGCTAACAATTTCCTAACACTTTGTCTAACAGTAGAAATGCTATAGAAGCGAAATTGTAAAACAAGTAAAAACAAAGCAAAACTACATGATTTAGCGGAAGTTTTACAGATTTATAAACCATGATACTTTTGTTTAACACTTGTCTATTTGTTTAAGACAAATTAAGTGTAATATTTTGTTGAGTTGTTGTTGTATTGTTTAAAGTTTATTTTTTTTTTTTAAACACATTTTGCTTAAATAAAATGTTGTAGACTTTGCTTTTTGGTTAACATTTAAATTTTTTTATTAATTTTTTTTTTTTGCAATTTATAACCTCTTATTTAATCTTTAACATTTTGAAGCCCTCTTCGAAGAATACTTCAATAACAAAAGACTGCAATTAGGACAAGTGCACGAAGGAAACATGAAAAACAACAAAAAGTGTTATATTACACTGTTTAATATGATGCTTAAGAAGAGAAGTGTTGGGTAGAAGGGGGGAGCATTCGCTACTTGTTTTAAAGCACTGTCGACAATGTTTCTAGAAAAAAAAATTTATATAAAATTTTGCACATCTTAATTTTAGTTTTTATGTTTAAAATATAAATAAGCTTTATTCTTTATATTTATTTCTTTTTTAAGATTTCCAAAGTAACTCAAGTCGGTTAAACTGCCCAAACTATGGGATAAATTCGCCATGTTAATGTTGTACATTTGTCAGCTGTAAACATAATGGTTCGGATGGAAAACTTATGATTTATAGTAAATAATGCAAAAGATGGACATTAAATAGATATAATTTCCCTGCGGGAAATGCAGGGCCGATTGATCCAAAGTAACAATGCTTTGATATATCATTGGATGGCACGTCCCGAAACTGGTGCAACCAAAATTGTGGTGTACCAAAAAGTGTTATTTAGTGTGAAATGGCCAATCACGTTGCTATAATAATGCTGATAAAATATTGACTGGTTGGTACCAGGTATATCATATAATTGGAGAAAAAGTAACAAAACCTCAAAGTGTACTAAAGTAATTAGGGCCATTGCAGTTCAAGTTGTTACTGGTCATTGAACCGGTTCAAAATCATTAGCGGTGGATGAAAATATGGCAATTAGTGCCAAATTATTCAGTCCCTTGACTGCTACCGACTTTGTGACAGTCGAAAGGAAGACTTAACACTGCACTAGTTCAAAAAAACTGAATACGGAACTGTTTAGATGGTGACCAACATAGGTAATGTTAAAGTTTTTCGTTGTGTATAGAAAAAATAAACATATTTTTAAATTGATTTTTGTTGGGCCTTTTTGAACTGGTGCTACATGTTCTGTGACTGGTACCGGACGGCTAATTCTGCAACCCGTATATAATATGACACACGGCGAACTAAAAAGTGACAGGCTACTTTCTAATTACTTTTCGCATGCCCGGCGACATGTACTCCTTACAACAGTGCAGTGGTACGAAACAAATCTATTCCATTCAAACAAATCGTGTAACAGAACACATTTTGCTTAATATGTGACTAGTACTCCATCAAACATTTTTCTCCCGTTCTACGATACGTACACCTAAACCAGTCACGTGATAATTATTTTCCCACTGGTTCTGTTGCATATCACATAAATCCTAAAATTATCAATTTAAACACGACCTACTTTTAACACGTCCCGTAGCTTGTTCATTTAAGTCGGTACAGTGAAAGGTTACCGTCATCAAGTTATTCGCCACGTCACAAGGTGCTCCAAAGGTAACAATTGCCACCTCCTATGACAAGCCCATGCTAAAAGTACCGGTCACTTTCATATACCAGGATCGAAACTAGGACAGGTTCATACACACAAAGATCTAGTCACGTGACTATACCAGTGACTGGTCCATTTCCCGCAGCGTTCAGCAAAAAAGTTTATTTTCTTCGAATTTGTTGAACGAAAATTATGTCTGACCGGTGCAACACATATTGCAATGTAACGAAATGAAATTATGTATAAATTATCTATATTCCTTAAATTTTTTTTTTTAAGATTTCCAAAGTAACTCGAATCGGCTAAACTGCTTCACTTATGAGGTAAATTCGCCAGGTTAATGTTGCACATTTGTCAGTTATAAACATAGTAGTTCGGGTTTAAAACTTATATTTTATATAAAATAATCATGAATATGGATATAATAATAGCAATATTTTCAGCAAAAAATTTTAGAAAAGTTTATTTGCTTCGAAGTTGTTGTTGTCTGACCAGTGCAACACATCCCTATGGGGAATGAGGAGTCAATTGACCTAAAAGTGACTGATTAAAGAAGAACTTATCACAGGACTGGTATAATTTATTACTGAAGTGGGTTAAGCAGTGTCAATTGTCCTAAAATTACCAATCCTGTGACTGGTAAAGGGAGGACATACCACTTAACCAGAATGCTTATTAAGAAGAGAAAGCCAGTTGGCCAGAATTTTACCCATTGAAAGCTGTTTAGTTTTCGTTTATTTTATACGACATGGCCATTTTGCGACAGTCTTGTGGTATGCCCATCTCTGGTTAGTCCTGTGGAATGCCACTATATGTTTTAAAGCAGTACAAATGGCCCCTCCTATGACAAGCCAATGCTAAAGTTGCCAGTGGTTTACATAGGGTAGGGTTTAGCAGAGGACCGATCTCTGGCACGAAGGGACCGATCCTGTGGCACACGCAGAACCGGTCCCATTCCCCATAGGGATATTACAATGTAACGAAATAAAATTACGTATACATATTTTAAAGTGATATTAATTTTTGCTGACGAAACTACGACACCTGCTGGCCAGGCGTATGTGCCCCATGATCAACCGCTCACACAATTTAAAATTTTTTTTACAATATTCAGAAACAAATTCTATAAAAAAAATTATATTAATTACATAACTCTATATTTTTTTTTTTTGCAACCCAAAAAACACAAAAACATGTCCATCGTCGACCACGTGTGAAGTATAAGTGTAAAATTTGGTAGAATGAAAGATAGTCAATAACTGCACAAATTATAAAAAGAAAGATTTTAATAACTCTTTTAAAAAGAGCAAACAGCGGGGGTGGTATATGTGCCCCAGTGGGGAAACCTCCCCTTCTGACTAACTTACATATAGCTTAAGCTACATGCAATTTAAGTTAAGATGCCACGTTTAAAGCTACCAAGCAAAATCTTACTAATGGGCTCTCATTATCAGTATCTAAATATAAAGCAGTAGTATTAGGACAAACTGTATATAATTCGACGTCAAAATTCATTATTTTTGTTCGACAGGGTAGTCTTTGTAACTACCCTGCGGGAAATGAACCAGTCACTGGTATGGTCACGTGACTAGAGCTTTGTGTGTATGAACCTGTCCTAGTTTCGGTTCTGTTATATGAAAGTGACCGGTACTTTTAACATGGGCTTGTCATAGGAGGTGGCAATTGCTACCTTTAAAGCACCTTGTGACGTGGGGAATAACTTGACGAACGTTACCTACCACCGTACCGACTGAAATTAATAAGCTACAGGACAAGTGAGAAGTTGGCAGTGTTAAAGTAGGATAATTTCAGGATTTATGTGACATCCAACAGGACCAGTGGGAAAATAATTATCACGTGACTGGTGTAGGTGTACGTATCGTAGAACTGGATAACAGTTTTTGATGGAAAGCTAGTCACATATTAAGCGCAATGTGTGCTGTAACTGACGTAGTTTGAATGGATTCGATTTGTGAAGCATCACTGCACAGGTCTAGGAAGTACATGTCGCCGGTCATGCGAAAAGTAATTAGCAAATAACCTTTTACTTTTTATTCACCGTGCGTCATATTATATACGAGTTGCTAAATTGTCCGTCCGGAACCAGTAACTAAACTTCCCCAAAACAGTGTTCACAAAACCTTCAAAAAGGCACAGCAAAAATCAATTTTAAAATAAGTTTATTTCAGTGTTATATCCGCTTTGTGGCACTCAATGGACTGAATCCTGTGGCACTAATTGCCATGATTTCATCAACTGCTAACGGGATTGAACCTGTTCAATGACCAGTAAGAACTTCAACTGCAACGGCCCTAGTTGCTTCAGTACACTACGATGTTATGTACAGTACACTAAGATGTTGATGTTACACACAGAGAAATAAAGCGCCAACCGAATTGAAAAGTGTAGTTTAGTGGTAGCAACTTATAAATTCAGTTAGGTCAACGATATTTATATTAGATTTCTAAATATAATGGGTCTAACAACTAAAATTCAGTTGAATTAACCGAACTTTGTTGTGAAAACTAATTTTCACTTTTACCAACCGACTGAAATTCGAAATAACCGAATTTTAGTCGTAGTAAACGGATTTTAGTTGGCAAATAGCTAAATTTTTCTCTGTGTGTATGATATACCTGATACCAACTTGTCAACGTTTTGTCACCATTGCTATAGTCATGTGATTGGTCATTACACACAAGTTAACACTTTTTGATACACCACAATTTCGGTTTCACCAGTTGCGTGACGTGCCACTCAATCATATATCACAAAATCGTCACTTTGGATTAATCGACCCTTCATTTCCCGCAGGGTACACTCAGGGAACTTCTGCTTTAAAAATATGTAGTAGTTTGGGTTGTAATACTGTTTCTTTATTTTTACTGTACATGTCAGTCATTTGTAGAACAAATTAAATTTTTTACTAACCTTGTAGTTCATTTTAAAAAAACTAACCACATCAAATGACTGTTTTATGATTTTACATTTATTTTTTACAGTTGTATTTTGTTATTTAAAAAATAAAAAAAGTAAATGTTTGTTTATTTTTTACTACCATGTAGTTAATTTTTACTATAATTGTTAGTCATTTTGTGGACATTAAAAACAAATGACAATTTTGGTTGAATTTACTGTAATGTAAGTCGTCCTTTCTTTAAGTGAAATTTCATTTGTTTTCAACTACATTTGCAGTGGTCTTTACCTACATAGTATTTTAAGTGTAGTTTTGTATATTTGTTTCATGAACAAACGCACAGAATTTGTAGACTCGCTTAACCGCTGTATTACAAAGACACAAAGAATAAGTGGTTACCAAAATAGTTAGTTATTAGTATACTTAGAAGCAACTAGAAAAATATGTGGTTAAAGGTTTTTAAATAATAACGTTTACCCTTATACTTATTGGTAATTAAAAAATAAGTAGTTGATAAAAATACATTATATTTGTAATAAAATAATTAGTCGCGCGTTAGCTAGACTGCTCATAAACCCGACTTTGTCAAACAAAGATAACTGGCTCTGACGAAAAATGTGTTAAGATATTTAATTTCATTAAATAACTACTTGCGTTGTAATGAAAGATATTGCTGGGTAAATGTAATCTAATTTATAAATTTAAGAAAATTAAAGCATTAATGTTAAGGCGATTAAAAAAACTTTTGTTTTTATTTTGCAACGCTTAAATCGAAATATAAATACTTATTAACAAAAACATATTTTTTTATTTAAAATATTCTTTTAACTTTGCCAGTAATTGAATTTTAATGATGACAGTCTTCTGTAGACGGTCTTAGTGGTTGAAGGGTCAATATTATATACATTCAGGACATGTCCTTAGGTGGCAGAACGCTGTCGAAGATCTGACTTTTTATATGCAAATTACTCTTCAGTTTAACATGGAGTTGTCATAAAAGGTGTCAACTGACACATTTTAGACACCATGTGATGTGTAAGATGGTGTGCCTTAAAAAAGATTTTCAAATATAAAAATTAAATACTAAGAAGGTTCGATCACGCAAAGTGTTGCTTACAATGCAAGTTGCGTACCCACTGTGTGATATAGGAGGTAACCTGAAGCGGACCATGAGATCTTAATGAATATTAGATATGTGATAGAGAAATATAAGGACACGTGTTTAATCTATTTTTTAACCAAAATTTCTCTAAGGTCACGGCAATTTAAATAGTTTATTACTTACTTCATCTCAAAAAAAAGCATAAGAGAGTTTAATACCTTGGCTGCAAACGTAGTTTTAAAAATTTAAAACTTTAAATTCCAGGGCAGAATACAATGCTTTATAGTACTTTTCAAAAAATATTTAAAAATATAAGAAAGACCGAAGTGATAAAAGTGATTTTCTGATTTGGATAAAGATGTATCGTCGCATTGCCGGCAAGTAGTGCTATGTGTTTATCAACAGGTTTTCAGGAGAGCGAAAAAACAAATTTATATTATTGACATCATATGCCTTTTATTGAAATCATATGCATTAATGATTCACGACCTCAGTTACTAAAACTTTTTGCAGGAGCATTTTTTTAAAATATGTTCATAACAGTTTATACACATAACACTTATTGTTCATTTAACAAATTTTTTTTTGTTTTTTCAAATGAGTTACACATAGCACTTTTTGCAATCTTATAAACTCATTATGATATCTCACAACGGCTTGGTAGATATATCGTATGTATGACCAAAAGAGCTTCTCAAAATAATACATAGCACTTCTTGCATGCTAGCCAACGAACTAAGCAAATATTTGAAAACAGCAAGATTTTTTTATAATTTTTTGTTCAATATGAACTTTAAAAAATTAATTAATTGATCGAATTAAGATTTTTCCGCTATTGTAAAAATCACGGTTTGCGGAAAATTAATGAGTTTTAGTTGTTAATATCAAAAATGAGCTGTTTTCTCTCAACCAGCAAAAGAACATATAAATTTTAGCAATTAGAGTTGACAAATATCAACTCAAAAAAACTTGTCTACGAATACAATAATTAAAAAAAATTAAAAAAACTACGTAAACAATAATCACAGTTTTCTGATATTTTTGAATACATATTTGACTTGGTAACCCGGGTAAACGTATAATATCTTTTATCGGGTTTTTAAAATCTCTAGAAATTTGAGTTTTCAAATTTCCAATTAAAAAAGTTTATATATATATTTAGATATAATTTGATGCAATTAAACGTTTCAATGTATAAATTTATATAGTCATATAAACATATATATTAAACATAAATATTTGTATCCAATTGTATATAGCGTTGTGTTGTTTCAAACATTTTGATATGGGGGTATATACAGAATTATATTAATTTATATTGTCTTATACACAATTATACTTAATATACCTAATTATATATTACTTTATTATTTACCACGCTGTAGTTTCTGAAGTGGTGTAATATTGCACTTTCTCCTCACTGATGTCCACCACAACGCTTATGTAGAGCCAGTGTGTCATTCTCGCGTTTAACCCCCAGTTAGAGCATACAGCTCTTCTACTTCCTTAGGCCTTAGAGATTCTGCTCTCTACGAGTTGTTTCCAGTACAATTTCTTGTCAAGACTTACACCTAGATACTTCACAACTTCAGAGACACATCGTAACTTATGGCACTCGACTTTCTATTGAAAAGGAATATCTCAGTTTTATCCGGATTCACGTGAAGACCCTTAGGCCTAGCCCATTTGTATGACAGTTCGAGTGCTTCGGAAGACCTCCTACTCAGACGTCTAGGATTACACCTCCTGACGAGAATCGACCTATTCATCGACCCCCATTGGTTCAAATTCTTAAGAGGCTGTTTATGGTGGTCACCCATAGCAGTGGTGAAATAATTCCACAATGTGAGGTCCCACGGAACAGTCTGTCTCTAATACAGATGCCGTTGACTTCGCAATTAATCCATGGGTTCCCTAGAATATGACTGATCTAGTCTACAAGAACCCAGTCAATGTCAAACTGGTCTAGGGGCCGGATAAGTGTTTCGGCTGAAACATTGTTAAATGCTCCCTTTATATTAATAAATATAGCCAGAGTATACATATGTAGATCAAAAGACTGAACGTCCCTTTAAGTAGGTGTGTTGCTTAAATCTAAGCAAATTGCGTGTTGTCTTTATACCCTTCTCCGGTATGAAGACAACTTTTGGTATGAAGGCAACTTTTGGTTCCTGCCATGACCTGTTGGTGTATGATAATTTCAGGCACGCAGAGAATATAATTGCCGGTGAACGCCAATCGGAGCAATGCTCAGTTGCAGAGCAGGAAAGACACCAACTGGTCCGAATCAATATATTTTGCCACAGGGTGGCAATTCTATGGTCAAAACATAGGCAATATTGGTATCAAATTTCATATTTTTGAAAATACATTACTGCTATGTAAAAATAGTTCCGAATGTGCGCCTGGTAGGCTAGTTGGAAACGTGCTGGCTTATCAGTGCGGGGGTCGTGGGTTCGGAATCTACCAGAGGCACTGGTCTGTTTTCGCTACTACGCGCCGAAAGTAATAGTAGCTAGTGCTCGGTTAGGGTAATAGTAAATAATTTGTCATTATATGATTATTAATTAATAAAATAAAAAAAAATAAAATAAAAAAAAAATAGTTCCGAATATCTCAGGCTCCGAAACAAAATTTTGTGAAAATAGCGTGCTTTTACAGATTTATACTATAAATCTCATTCGATTATGTAAATTTCGAAAAGCTTTCCAGCGATATAAAATACTATACACATTTGTATCAAAAAATTATAAAGGGCCAGCCATCTAACGTTTTTTTTTTTCAACTAGTGCTTATTTCGTGAATGGTAACACTTAGCTCATGTCTGATTTGACAGATAATTAGTTTTATCCTTCCGCTGAACGAATATAGTTGTGTATACGCTTGAACAACGCTGGGAAATATTGCGACATTACTTTGAAAATCATGGTAATGAGCAAGGAGTGGCCGTTACAGTCAATGGCGATCGTTATCGGTCCATGTTGAACGAATTTTTGTTCACAAGGAAGAGGAGGATATTGGCAACATTTGGTTTCAACAGGATGGCGCTACGTGCCACACAGCCGAAGCTACACTCGATGTTTTGAGCCCTGTTTTTGAAGATCGCATTATCAGCCGCAGAGCTGATGTCGTTTGGCCACCTCGGAGCTGCGATTTGACACCGTTGGACTATTATTTGTGGGGTGCCGTCAAAGATAAGTGTTACGCCAACAAGCCATAGACAATTGACGCTTTAAAGGACAATATTCGTGAAACCATTGGTGAAATACAGCTGCACACAATCGATAATGTGCTTAAAAATTGGACCGATCGCGTAGGCTACTGCATGGCCAGCCGAGGCAGCCATTTGAATGAAATTATTTTCCATTATTAACCGGATGGATTGTACTTTTAAATAAAAAAAGAAATTTTGAGAAAATATTCAGTAGTTTTTTGGCGAACCCTTTAAAATGTCTAAATCGAATAGTCCTTGTAAGGTAAAATGACTGCTATTTCATAACCCTGCAACTGATTTCGATCATTTATATCTCTTTTAAAGAACAAAAAAACTAGTTTTAAAATTATCCAAAAACTTTTGAAAAACATATAGCAAGTATTGATTATTTAATTTTGTTCATCAATTTATCATTAAGAATATATTTCACAATATAGAGTTATTTTAATAAATAAAATTGTTATTTCAACATAAAATTGATTATGTGGTTTTTTTAAGTTAGTAAGTCGATATATCTAGATATTCGCAAAATTTGAGTTATAGCTTGAGAAAGTTTCCTTGTGTAGCAAAAACGTCCATTCATTTCACACAGTAACCTTCAAAATAAAACTTCAATTTATTTCAACATAAGTTGATTACTGTATGGTTGAATAATTTTATTTGCAATTAATTGTATTAAATTGAGGACACATGTTGGTTTAACATTGATTTTTCGATAGAAATAATAAATTCAGCCAATATTGGTTTTGAAACAAAACAAAAAATATTGTTCAAACACGTTTGAATGCGTATTTTTTTATTTGGAAAATATTTTTATTTTCTGTGTTTATAAACATTAAAATTTTTTCATCATCATAAATCTATATTTAACGAGAGAGAGAGCGAGAGAGAGTAAAAATAAAGGACATTTTTTTATATTTGCCTATAATAACCGGATATAGTATAAAATATCCAATAACAAATGGTGGTAGAAAAAAAAATGAATTTTTCTTTCACAATAGTTCAACACAAATCATTTAAACTAATATTTTTTTGTGTCTGAACATGAATTGATTAATGGTTTCAATTTTTAAATCGCTTTTAAATACAGACAAAAATATTATAAAAACAGATACAAAAAAAAACATAGAAATGGAAAAATTTAAAAAAGTCCTAACAAATAAACGCATAAAAACCTCATGACAAATGTACAAAATAATTGGATAGCAAAACGGAGAAAGGAAGGGAGGATGGAACATGAAAAATAACATTAAAGGAAAGGGAAACAAAAAGAGGAAGAGGAAGGAAAAAATATGCCATAAATGCAAAACGCAATGCTCAACATAAATTGTAGTTTCCGCTTTAAAAAGGTTATAAAAATATGCAGGAATATGATATGTCTATGAGAGTGTGTATGTGTGAGAGTTTTATGTTTGTATTAGTATTGTATTGGCCGTTGTTGTATGATTATATACATTTTTTTTTTTTTATTACACGTAGTTTCAATTGAAAAACCTGTGGTTCACAGAAGTTTTTACCACAACAAAGCACGACAACAGCAGCTAACAGTAACAACAAATGGCAGCATGATGTCTCTGTTAACAAAATCCAAAAAAAAAAAGAGGAAATAAAACTCAAATATGAATCGGATAAAATATAGGAGAAAACATACGTATAATAACAACAACCAACAACAACAAGATTTACTAAACTGTGTATTTTTCCACTTTCTAACAATTGCAAAAAAAAAACACATTCATACAATAATGCTACAATAGTCTATATGTCTGTGGGCATAAGACCAGGTGTTGTATAGCAAGTAGTATCGCATAGTGAGTGTATAGAAGTGGCTGTATTACCATAACAATAGCAACCGTTTTTCTATGGTTTATTTGAATTTATCCAATTTTTCTCGATTTGAATTTTTTCTTTCCAATTCATGTTGAATTAAGTTTTTTTGTAAAAAAGAAAAAAAAAAGATTGAGGGAAATAATAAAAAAGTATAATTAAAATCCCATTTTTATGGTAAATGGGAAACTACTTTATTTTTATTTTGGGTATATCAACACCCTACATTAAATATTGTAACATTTACCCATAGTCCGGTCAATTTAGATATAAAAATAGTGGTCAAATAACAAAAATTCCGATAGAGCCAAATTTTGGTTTAGACCTAGGGTTTACCCTAAAAAAATAAAAATTTAAAAGTCCCCATAAATCCCATGTGAGCTCAGAAAGTTATTCGGGGTCAAAGGTCAAAATTTTGGATTTTTTTCGAAAACGGTAAGTTTTATCACAAAAATACTTCAAACCAAAGTTGTAGATCTTATAATTCTCTATAAAAATGGCCGTATGATTTTTTCTCTAAGTATCACCGTTCCTGAGATATTATGATTGTAAGAGTCATATTCTACATAATATGCACGTATTTGCCACATATATGCACATATATTCAGATGATCAAGCAAGCAAAAAATACCTATTTGTGTCTTTTTTATGTTCAGTATTTACGTAGACATTATGGTCATACACTGACGGTAGTATTTGATGGCTATACTGACACAACGAAGAATATTAAAGCTGCAGAACAACGTCGTCGAACTACTAAAACATCCTCGAGTTCCGACATGATCTTTGATGAATTTATGACAGTTCCACTAAACTAACAACAATTTTTTGTTGACATTAATAATAAATCTCGTTTCATTTCCATGTTAAGTGACAAATTGACAGCTGAAAATATTGAAGTGAAACATGCGCGGAATGACGCAGGTGTCCTCATAATTGAAACAGCAATAGAAAAATTTAATGCAACAAACACAACAATTGTAGTGGGTGAAGATGTTGATTTGTTGGTACTACTTACTGCAAGGACTCCAATTGATAAAATTATTTACTTTTTGAAACCTGGAAAGGCTCAACAGCGAACAGAAATATATTCTTCATAAAGTTTATCCGCTTATCCAAAATGCCAAAACTATATTTTATTTTTACATGCGATAACCGGTTGTGATACTACATCGGCAATGTACAGAAGGGGCAAAACTTCAGTATTAAAATTATTTGAAAAAAAAAGATTTAATTGACTGCGCAAAAGTATTTACGGAAATTGATTCTTCGCTTCAAACAATAATTACGGAAGGAATTCGCTTTCTTCTTGCTGTTTATGGAGCTCCAAAAAAAATAGATTGCAGTGATAAGTACAGATATTTAACCTTCGTCAAAAATACACGAAACAAGAAGCAAATACAAATACATCTGCTATTCAACACTTGTATCGAGTATACTATCAAGTTCAGACATGACAAGGCAATCAACTGAACCCTAAATACTGGGGTTGGAAATTAATAAATAATATTTTGGAACCGATTCAAACTTTATTCCCTCTGCTCCAAAAAAACTTCTTAACACTATTTTTTGCAATTGCAAGAAAGGTTGTAGTGCCAAATGCGGCTGCAGGAAAGTCGGGTTAGAGTGTTCTCCAGCGTGTACCAATTGCCAAGGTCAGTCTTGCTCAAATGTCCAATTGAATACAACAGATGGAGATTCATGTGATTTTGATGAAGAAGCAACGGATTCATCTTCATTTGAACAATTTATGAACATCCAGCAAGAGGAAGAAGAACATGAAGAAATCGAAGAAGACATGATTGTTGAATTTGACTATGAAGATTATGAATCAGATTGCAATATCAAAAGAAACCAGACCGACAATTAAATTCAATAACCAAAATCAATAGTGTCCGACCGAACAGTTCGGCCAGAAAATGCATTTGATATGTATTCGGTATTTTAAAGCATTATGGACAAATTTGGCGTATGGAAAAATGTTTGTTGGGCTGATTTGATGCTATTGTGAGTGTCAAATTTGAAGAAAAGTCTGTAGTTAAGCAATGAGTTCACTGTTCGGCATCAGAAAGTTCGGCCAAATTGAAAATAGTTCGGCGGCCGCACTTTTAACTTTATAGCTAAACTTCATCTTTTCTCTTAAATTTTATACACAAAATCGAATTAAATCGGCTCAACAAACATGTTTCTAATACCAAAATTTGTCATCATTGCCTCTAGATATCAAAAAACCGACAAAATATAGTTTTTTGGCCGAACTGTTCGGTCGGACACTAAAAATCAATATTAATAATCTTCATGCAGTTAAATAAGTATTGTCTCTAAAAATTACGTCATAATGGTTTGTGGAATAGGCCTACCGGGGAAACCACGTTGAAAAAAAGCGCCAGGTACACTACCTCACAGGTGGTGTGGAAATGTGTACATATTATGTAGAATATGACTTACAATCGTGATATCTCAGGAACGGTGATACTTAGAGAAAAAATCATTAAGACCATTTTTATATATAATTTTAAGATCTACAACTGTGGTTTGAAGTATTTTTGTGATAAAACTTACCGTTTTCAAGAAAAATCAAAAAATCTGAAGTATTTATTTTTTAATGGTATTTCAACTGTCTAAATTGACCGGACTACCAGTGTAGCAGCGGTAATGACATATCTTTATTTTTAGAACTGCCCAAACACACAAAATAAATCAGTTGGAAATCCAATATTTTTACTTCTACAGGGTGTCCGCCGGGAAGGTATACTACTTTGTTTGTTTATAATTTTTGATTAAATGAAAGAGAATGGATCTTATATTGATAAATGTTTTATTTAATGTCGGCAATTATGTATGGAATACATTATCAGATAAATGTCCGCCTCTGTTAGCCTCAGAAATGCGAGCCCTTTTGAGCACATTTTTCATTACATTCTCACACATTTTTCGCGGTATTTCATTAATTTCATCACGAATATTTTGTTTGAGTTCCTCAAGCGTTTCTGGTTTATTTGCATTCACCTTGATTTTCAGATATCCCCACAAAAAGAAGTCCGGAGCAGTCAAATCAGGCGACCGTGGAGGCCAATAAACATCACCATTTCGTGAAATAACTTGAAATAACAGGTAACTTTCTCATCGTCGTCATCGATGATTGATTTTGACAAAATGTTTTAACTATTAAAACACGTTGGTTTATCGAATATTTTTTCATAATAAATTTGCCACGTGTCTAGTTCAGGACTGCCAATACTGAACAGTTTTGCCGCCATGTTTACCAAAATGGCGGCAAAACAAAGTAGTATACCTTCCCGGCGGACACCCTGTATAACAACATTTTTATTATAATTACACAAAAAGAGTTGTAACAGCAATATTTTGGATTTAATAACTAAAAATTACAAACTTTACTTTCAGAAGATTACATCTAAATACTACAAAAATCTGTTCTCCCAATCAATTCAAACAAAAATAAAATTTTATAATTTTATTTGTAGGTATTCTCCATAAATTAGCAACATGTATTGCATGTCAGTTGCACCAACCAAGTTTTTAATTTGTCAAAACAAATCGGTTTAAATAGTCAAAAATAATTAAATGAAAAATATTTACAAACAAAAAAATTGAATGAACTATTTTTAAAATTACAATAATTTTTTTTTCTCAAAATCAAAAAATAACGCGAATGCCTTGAAAACAGTTAAAAATTTGTTAAATGTTTGTTCTACAAACGTAAAGGGAATAAAATTTTCATTCAGAACTCATGAAATCATTACAAATTTAATGTAAACTTTTTTTTAAGGGGTAAAATGTTTGTAACCGCCATATAAAGACAATCGTAATTAATTTCATTATAATTAATTATTGAAGAATTTTCTTACAAGACAGGTATCCCGACCCGATTTTAATGCAATTTGGATATGTTGTAAAGGAGCAAAAACAAGAGACACGTATTTTGTTTAGCTGCTCAATCTAGCGTAGACTTAAAAGTTCATTAGTTTTCGTACGACAACTTGTCTTCAGTTTACAAAAACTAGATTTATATGTACGCAGGCTTAAAGTACTCACGAAAACAAAAATGTTCATACACACATTGCCCATATAGTGGACCCAGAGTTGCCCCATTTTTAAATTATTTGCGAAATAGAAGAAAAAGGAGGGAAAAAGTCGCTTAAAAACCAAACGGTTCCGAATATCGAAAAAAGCTCAGCCAACTACTCGATTATATTATATCTACGAAGGGGCACTATTAGATCTCGCATCTACATTCTTTCCGACAGTCAGGCGGCATTAAGGGCTTTAATGTCCTATGAGGTGTCATCTGGTCTGGTCATGGAATGCATTCTGGCTCTTAACCGACTTGGCAGGCGCAACTCGCTTACCTTAGGGTGGGTTCCTGGTCACGAGGGGCATGAGGGCAACGAGAGGGCAGATTGTCTTGCTAATTGCGGGGCCCGAAGGCCCTTTATTGGCCCTGAACCATTCTGTGGTATACCTTTGGGGTATGTTAGGGAGAAGCTCGGGTCGTGGAGGGAGTCAGAATTCTCTCTCTATTGGGAAAGCTCTCTTGGCCAACGACAGGCTAAGAGATTAATTTCTTTTTCCTGTGCAGGATCGAGGAGACTCTTGTCCCTCGGGAGGGGTGACTTGAGAACCCTGGTGTCTTACCTGACTGGACACTGCAATCTCAGATACCACCTGCGCAAAAGGGGTCTTTCGGACACGGATGAGTGTAGGTTTTGCGAACTGGTAGCTGAGACATCAGAGCATGTTCTTTGCGAATGTCCGAGGCTATGTGAAAGGCGTGTCAAGTTTCTTGGCAATCGCTTTGTCTCCCCTTCGGACATTATGAAGATTTTGCCTAATAGGATTATTGGCTTTATAGGTAGCTTGAATCTTTAGGGTAACTTTAGGCAGCACAAAAGACCTAAGTTGGTCGCGGTGCATAGTGCCATATAATCTAATCTAAATTATATAGATATTGTAATGCATTATTTTTAGCTTAAGACAGCTAAAATTCCTTAATAAAACGCCAGATTTAATGTTACGCAAAACACATTTTATTGATTAACAAAAATAATTGAGAATCTTTGGCCATAATTTATACACCAGTGAATGTGTCTTCAAAAAACCTTTTTCACTTGATACCAAATATGTCTATAATTACTTTCAATAGAACGAAATATACCGAAAGAAGTATAGTAACGCCTAAACATTTCAAAAAAAATTCACATCTAGTTCCAAGTTTTTAGGTAATACAAAACTCAATTTATATAAAAATTGTCCAACATTTTTTGATTTTTTTATTAACTAAAAAAAAGATATTTCTTTTTCTCTTGATCTAAAAAGTTTTATCATGTAACTCGTATTTGTTTTGTAGAAAATATTCATTGAATATTGTCATTCCCCGGTTGAAAAAGTTCATATATGATTATTAGGGCTTGGAAATTTATTTAAATACATGTTTGTTGTCGTTAGCTGGAGAACTACGTTAACCAAATATCTTTGTACATCAACAAATTTGTAGCAAAATGGCATCGTTTTGTTTTGTTATAAATAAATATTTTTGCATATTTTGTTATATATGCATATTTTGACATTTTTTGTTGTATTATCTGCTATAAATGCATATTTTGCATTAAAATGCATGTTTTTAAGAAAATTATGTTTTAATATCTGTATTTTTTATCTAAAAAATTGAAATAAAGTTAGTTTCTCATAAAACTTTTGTCATTAAGATGTCAAACGCGGCTGCGTATATTGATTTAAGATGATTTTCAACCAAAAAAGTATAACTGTTCAATATAGTTTCGTCTATATCTAAAGTACACTGTACTTTTATATAAAATTTATATGAAAATGAATATAAGAACTATTCGCATACGTCGTTTGTTTTTATATGGAGATATTGAAATATATAATATTGTACGAATATTATCTCCAAAACTCCAAATACGTGTTACACGATGAAACTTTCTGGATCTATAGAACAAATTTTACAGTTTTTTAATACATAAAAAATAAAAAAAAAAAACAATCAGAGATTTTTAGAGATTTATATTAGTCTAAAAATTTGCAACTAGTTTTGAATTTTTAAAAAAAGTTTATTTTTTCTCAAATTCTCCATAAAAAAATATATTGATATAATAAAATTTGTAGCATTTTTAAAATTCAGTTTAATAATAAATATTATACTAAAAATGATTGCAAAATTGGTCAATATTTAGCCACGCCTATGTCTCCCATTTTTTTTTTGGAAAAATTTATAAAGTTCCAAGTAAAAAGCTTTATCAAGGACACTCGCGTGATATTTAATTGTTCTAGAAGGACACTCGAAGGATGTAGTTCACATACGGCACACTTTATTGTAGAGGCTACACTCAAGGACAATTACATAATATTTTAGTATTCCCGAAGGATACTTAAAGGCAACTTTTCTTGTACAAACATTACTCAAGAACACTAGCAGGATGTTTTAGAAAGTATATCGACTATGTACGGCACACTGCTTTTTTAAAATCACGTTCATGGACCACAAAAAAAGATATTTGCAGGACCTTGAGTGATGTTCGCAGGTACCCAAAGTAAACTTCCAGAACACAGGCAGGACCTCAAAATATATTGTGATTTACTATTATTATTCATAAAGTAGCTCATCACAATTTCGTATTTAACCAACTTATAACTACTACATGTTTTTGTTTCGTGAGAATGACTGCATTTAAATGGCCTCAAATACACACACACACACACATATTTAACACATTCAACCAAAACGATATCCAAAGAGAAAAATTTTAATTATTTCTATAACCCGTTTTTTGCGCCACATTATTTTAAAAATTCAATATCAAAGTAGCCAAAAATACTAGTTAGTCCTGGAAGTTCAACAATAGCACAGCAACAACAAAAAGGACAAAAGGTATCATTGTATATTGTATTGTATTTGCTTTTTTCTGAAGTATATTTATGCTTTCATGACACTTAATATATGAAATCAATTGTATGTCGTATGTTTTATGTTGCCTGATTTTTATCTGAAAATCGGAAATAAAAGAAAACTATTTATAAAAATGGCTCTTATGTGAAAACATACACACATACTTACAAATGTGATTTTTACAAATAAAGTTGAGACTATATACTGTTGTATGTAGGCAGTCAGTCAGTAGTTATATATTGTAGCCAAAAGTTTTAATACAATATTTAAACCTTATTTATGTACCTCAATTTAGTAGTTTTTTTATTTTGGAGACTGTGCCAATTTATTTATGGACATAGTAGGGTTGACACTTACACTGTGGAACAAGTTCAGTTTAGCAAAAGTTAGGTCGATTCTGAGAGTGAGGGGTGAAAATAGAGGCTAAATTAGAAGACCCGTATCGCGGCGTTTGTTTATGTTAGTTCGAATTGTTTTTTAATCGACCTTCGAACTTTGCAGTCAAATGCCGATTTTCAGCATATTGTTTATATGGTTTTTTTTTTTGGTTATAACTCGTCGACTAGTTGATATTTTTTCAATCTGTAAAAGCCAAATTATTGCTAGAGACCTGTCCAACAATTCAAATTTTTTAAAAAATTGATTTAGAAAATTTTTGTGGTGCTTATGAAGCAAAATGTTGGAAACATTTTTTTTTTTCATGCTTTTTGAAAATATTTTCCACAAAAATTTCCTCAATCAATTTTTTAAAAAATTTTAATTGTTGGACAGGTCTCTCGCAATAATTTGGCTTCTACAGATTGAAAAAATATCAATTAGTCGACGAGTTATAGCCAAAAAAAAACATATAAACAATATGCTGAAAATCGGCATTTGACTGCAAAGTTCGAAGGTCGATTAAAAAACAATTCGAACTAACATAAACAAACGCCGCGATACGGGTCTTCTAATTTAGCCTCTATTTTCACCCCTCACTCTCAGAATCGACCTAACTTTTGCTAACCTGAATTTATTACACAGTGTTATTTTAATTATATCGCATATTTTTGGGAACAGACAATTGAGAAACTATGTTAGGTATATATGAAATTTAGTATAAATATCCTTATAACAATAAGTGGCCCCCTATTGAAAAAAAATAAATGTATGTGTGTAGATAAATAAATAAAAGGAGCTCTTGTTAAACTTTTAGAAAATATTGTATTTATGGTAAATTAGTTTTTTATTTCTTTTGCTTAACAAAAATTGCATAAAGTATTGTTAGAAATTTTTCAAAAATATATATAAAAGGTGTATTAAAGTTTTACGATATTTATAGTATTGTTTTAAAGACTACTAGTGTGCAACAAAAAAAACTTTTTAAATCAGTTAAAAAATATTGTTTTTGAAGTACCATTAAAATTTTATTTAAATACTAAATGTTTTATTGTTTCTCTTTAATTTTTGCATTTTTTTTTTTTATAAGTTAAAGTTATTGCCAAGCTTTTCAATTTAAACTTACTCAATCGTCAATTTATATTAAACATATTTTAAACTTTCCTGTAAATTGATTTAAAATTTATCCCATTAACTAAAGCTAACAGCTAATTACCTACTTATAATACCCTTATAAATGTTGACGTATGATTGATATCCATTTAATATAACGTATACGTCTTTGTATTACAAACCACTTTCTCTATTAATCCCATATTAATTAATGTCTTAATTAACTGACTTAACTCTGGAACAATATCTTTTGAAATGAAACCCACAAACACAAGCTATTTAATTAATTTTCTTATAAATGTTTTCTATATAAACTACAAAATGCCTTTTGCAAATCAATTAAAAGCATTCCAAATAGTATTAAAGAAAAAAAAAATATCTTTGAATTCAGACAGACAAATAATATATAAAAGAAGAATAAAAAAGTGGTAAATTCTTTACCTTTATAACAAAGAAGAAATAATACTTGAGAATTTTGTATTGCTCTTTTTCAAAACCTTTAGTTGATAAAGCTTTTTGTAATGATTAAGCAATTTCAGAATTTGGTAAAATTAGTAAAAATCTATGAAAAACAAATTGCTTTATTTCGATAAAATTTTTTATATCATTGTCATCATGAAAACTAAAAGACACCAGCCAAGAGCAGAGAGTATAAGTGGAACTAAAATCTGAAATATCCGTTTATCTCGAAAACTAAAAGAAATAAAGCGAACAACGGTTTTGGATTAAAACAAAAGCATGTTAAGTCATTCGCAAAAAATCAACCTATCAAAATGTTTTAATACAATTTTAATCCTTATTCGATATCTCAAAAATCTCAAGAGCTAGTTACCCTCAATTATATCAATAACTTAGCATTTAAGATATAGGGGGAATTAAATTAGGAATATCGGCCTTAGCTTATAAAAAAAATTAAAACATTTTTCTTATTTATTATTATAAAAGTTTTATTTCTTATTATTCCTTAGAAACCGTGAATTATACTTTAACTAATTTGTTTAAAAAGAAAAAATCACAAGGAGTAATATCGAAAAATTTCCGAAACACATTATAATTTTTTGTATTTAAAAGTATACCTTTTTTTGATCAAGTTATCTTTTAAAAAGTCGTCATATAATGTGTACAAAGCATAAGCGTAATCTTCTTACTACCTCATTATCAACAAGACTTTAAACGAAAAGTAAGAGAGAAATTTTTACAAAAAATCCTTCAAATTCTCACAAATAAAAATTGCCTGATTGTTCAGAACTCAGAACAACCAAACAGTATTCAGATTACCTTTAAATTACACTACTCGAAATATTTAATTTTTATGCTAGAACTCTCTATACACAGAAAAAACTAAAAACGGGTTTCAATTCAAAAATTTATTGAATCAATTAATATTTTAATTGATTTTGCACCTATCACGGCAATGATACTGTTTAAACGGGTTATAGGGCTTTGCGAAGCTGGGTCAACAAATCTTCACTTTAAAAATTAAAACACAACTTTTTAATTCAAACGTTATAAAATGTATCCTTTTATTACTTTAACTTTTAGTATCAATATTAGAATTATTTCAAAACTTTATTTAGATTTTAGTATATTAAGGGTTTAAATTCACGGGCAATTGTTTATTGATGTTGTTGATATTTGTACTTGTTCGTTGAACAATTAGAGTTTGCGAAAAAAATCTAGCATCTACATGATGATGATACTGACAACTAGGGGCGTTGGTGAAAACGGTGTTGCATCACAAATTGTTCACTGGCGTGAACAGATACTATCAATTAAACCTTTTACTAAAATTAAGAAGGAAAACAAAGTTATAAATAACTTCTGCAAAAAAAAAATATGATACTCACAAAAAAGGGTGTGATCTATACGTTGGTATGTGTGTTTCTTGCAATGCTGAGTCTGTTTGTGTGTGTGCTTGTTTTGTTCGTTCAAATGTATTTGGTATTTTATACTGAAAATTTTCTATTTATGCATACAGTGTATGAAAAAATAATATGATAATTGCGCCTAAAATAAAATATGTATTTATATATTTAAAAGTCAATTAAATATTAATTGATTCAATTAAATATTTGTTTAGAAACAAATTAAATTCAAATCAAATCTTTAATCAGATATTTTAGGTTGATAATTTTTTCTGTGTACATATTTTTAAATAGACTTAGTTACGCTTAATACAAATCTGTCATTTTTTTCTCATTGGCAGATTTTGAAATATCGAGGTTTTTACATATAAATAATTTACAAAATTTGTTCGTATATTTTGCTCAATTTTTCGAAATTTTACCTCATAGTCATGATTTTTTTTTTTAACATAATTCTACACAAAATTATCTTTCATTTGAGTATTATCATGTCGATGCGTTATTATTTGAAAATATTGCATATTTAGTTTTAAAATTATAAATTTTATGTTTGGTAAAAAATTTAAAATGTTATCACTGTTATCATGCGTATACTAAACATTCCACTGAGCTCATTTTTATATTAAAATTCTAAATTCGTTGAAAATATCCTGAAATATTTAGAAAAGAAGAAAATGTTAATATACAAATAAGTAGTTTCCGACCAAAGACTTCTGCCAGAAATAGATTTTTGTCGGGTTTCGGTATTTTAAAGCATTACGGACAAATTTGACAAATGGAAAAAACGTTTATTGGCCTTATTAGATGCGATTTTGTGTGTCAAATTTAAAGAAAAGTTCTTAGCTAAGCAAAGAATTCAATAATCGGCTGCCGAACAATCGGCCAAATTGGAAAAAAATTCGGTGGTCGATTATTTAACTTTACAGCTAAACCTAGGGTTTTCCAAAATTTTTTTACTCAAAATCGAATTAAAACGGCTCACCAAATAAGTTTTCAATATCAAAATCAGTCCACATTTTCTCCGAATTCCAAAAAAAAACGACCAATTACCATTTTTTGGCCGAAGTCTTCGGTCGGACACTACAAATACATTGCGTATGTAACGTATTTCCGCGATATTTCAAAATCTACAAATGAAAGAAAAATGTTGCGTAACCTATTAGAAAATATGAACTCTCAAAAATTCCTTGAAATATAAAACGATATTGTGTGTAATGCATTTAATTTTACACATTTATGCGTTATTCTTAAATAGAACAGTACAACACATGATTTCGGGACTCAATTCTGATAATTTTTTGTGAAAGTAGCCCAAAAAATAAGAACTTCTGCATCATTCGTTTGGTCAAGTTACATAAAATAAAATTTTAATAATTTTTTGAAGTTACACTCAAAAAAAAAGTTAGTAGAAAAGTTAGAAAACATCTTGTAAATCAGGTATACTATTTTTCAGCAAATTTTTTGCTAAAATCGTGTTTTCAGCTAAAATTTTAGTTATACTTATTCAGTACTTAACTGTTATGAACTAATGTTTTACTAATATTTTACTAATGTTTAACTAATTTATTTTGCAAAAAAAATTATGTTGATTAGCACATCAATAGTGTGAACGACAAACAGACTGAAAGATATACTCAGAATGAATTAGATGTCGCGGCATGTCACGATGTAGTAGTGACGAGGAAAATTATACTAAAAAGTACAACTCTAGTAAGACATAATATAAAAAAATCAACCATGGAAGGTTTTTGTATCTGCTTTTCATATATAAAACAAAATTGTGGATTAAAACAACCTAAATTTTGCGTCGTCGCCGGCTTGTGAAAGTAATTGTCTATTAATTAAGCAAAAGGCAAAATAAAATATTTAAATTTAATAAAGATTAAATGTGTATTTGTAAACTAAATGTTTATGTATATTAATAATCTTGTGTGGTCAAATTGCAAACAAATATGCAATAGGCAGACAGACTAAAGCGAAAGACAAAGACATACATCTTAAGATTTTTCTGTTTCCCTTTTCTTATTGCAAAAAAGGGTTGTTTTGTTATATTTTGTTATTTATCGTTTCGTTTCTATAATTCTCTGCGGTGTTTGCGTTCCTTTAAAACATAGCATCATTTAGACAATAATTGATGTAAGTAGTTCAAAGACAATTTCGTTTATGTTATATATAATTATTTCTATTGTTTTTAGATATTACATTAATTCATATCGTCAATTTGGGAGTATGACCATTTTTATATTTTGTAACGTATTGTAAATTATTTTAAAAAGAATCACAAAAATATGTTTTCTAAATTTTCAGCAAATAAATTAACTAAAGTATAATTTGTCTACAAATTTTTTGAGTCTTTTTCAATCTACTAATATTCAGCAAAAATTTTATTAATTGTTAGCAAGGGTTTTTTAACTTCAAATCTACTAAGTGTTAGCAAAACTTTTGCTAAATCTACTAATTTTGTTGCTAAAAATCAGCTAGCTCATTTTCAGAAAAGACTTTTGCTGACATTAGCAATTTTTTGCAAGCACCCTCCTGACTAAAATTTTGCTGACTCAGCAAAATTTTTTGCTGACTTTACTAACTTTTTTATTTGAGTGTAGTAAGTAACGTATAGGGGAATTTGTAACGTTTTAGGCTCTTTTGTTTGACATAACTCGAGAACCACAAGTCGGATTTTGCTGAAACAAATCAAGAATTACAATTACTTTCTTCTGTTCATATAATGTTTCGCTACATAAGCAACAGTTTCGCAGTTATAAATAAATGTATGAAGAAAAAAAATATTTTTTGCCTAAACAATTTAATTTTTTTTTTTTAATTCATAAAATATCTAAAACGGTAAAAAGTGTCAACTAATATTACTTTCACGTAAAGTCACATAACCTATGAACATAACAAATAAGACATAAATCATAAAAATCGATGAACGCGTTTCGCTTTTATTCACAATTAAGTGAAGGTATGAATTTCAAAAATTTTTGCAACAAAATTCGGTTAATTCAACTGAATTTTAGTTGCAACATCCAACATATCCAGAAATATAATGTAAATATCATTGTTTTAACTGAATTTATAAGTTGTTACCATTAAAATACACCTTTCAATTCGGTTGGCACTTTATTTCTCTGTGTGTACGTGTTTGTAGCTTTAAATACTCATACATTAATGGCAATGTCGAAATGAAATTAATTTATGCATATAATATTCCCAAAATATCACTTATGTGCGTTGAAAGGTGCCCTGTGAGAAAGTTATTCAAGGGAAATTGTTATGATATCTCTCAAATTTAAACTAAAGATGTAACTGATTGTTTATTTTCTCACCAACAATTGTTTAACAGCGGACCTAACAATAATTTTTCGTTAAATTTTTTTCATTTGTAAAAAAAAATTTCAATAGATCAATTTCAATTTCAATTTTAGATCTTGATTTTTTTTCTAGAGTATTTTATTTGATTTCCTACTGGGTTATTTCTTAATAACTCGTATACATTTCAAGTATGAAAAACTAGCAATCATTTTAACTAAACTCCTTAAGGAGCTTATTTATATCTGTACACTAAACATTGATTTTTTCGCCCAAGTTTCTAGTTTTTTATGTTCTTCTTAACATTCCGTATAAAGGATGTTGTATTTCGAAATGTCTGCCATCATTCAAACCAAAAATACATATCGACAATGGACAAAGAATTTTCTTTTATAATTTTTTTTCCAAGAAATACATATACAAATATCTTAAAAAAAATTTGTAAGTTTATATTTATTAGAAAAAGTTGGAATTTTTTATTAATCATTCTATGCTTTTTTTCAAGTACTTCGTAATTGCTGATGTTGTCGTTGTTGTCCTTGTAAGTGTAGGCTTGGTCTTGAATGTTGTGTGTGTTTGTAGTCAGTCTAATTGGTGTAATACTCTTTTATGGCATCCCATTTTTGTGATAATATCAACAATAACTTTTTTTTTCGTATTATTTTGGCTTAAGTATGTTTATATTACAAGAACAGTTTGTATACACCCCCCTACAGTTGTTTATGAATACTGCTGTTGTGTTTAGTATAGACTTAGGCAATCTAGTTCGATTGAGTAAGCGCTCTTTCTAGTTCAATTGATGGGAATGAACTAGGGCACTCTGTTCAATGATCTTTGACAATTTAGTTTAATAGTTCGTTACATCGTTTGTTCGTTAATTTTTAAGCGCGATATTAATGCTTGACACTTTTTATTCACTACTTTTAATAAATAACGATAAAAAATTAAAAACAAAACCTAAAAATTTTAATAAAAAAAAATATTTTTATTAGAATAAAAAAATAAGAGTTTGGTAAAAAAAATACTTCTTAGAGAATAAGCTCAATACAATTCTAAACGTAAACGTAAAGGAAAAGGAAAACCTACACGGTAAAATTACTGATCAAAATAGCAACGGAATACAATCTCAATTACACTACTCAACAATTTTAAACTTTTTGCTGAACTCGTCTTTAAAGTACATATTTTTAAATGGACGTTTGGGTACGCTGAATCCAAATCTCTCAAACTTTTTTTCTTATTTTCAGTTTTTAATATTCATCATTTTCGCCCCACTTTTTCGTATATTTGCTTAATTTTTCGAAATTTAACAGCAAAATAATTAAATGTTTTTAATAATATAAATCTACACTTAATTATCTTTCCTTAGATTACAATCATGTCGCTGTTTGTTTTTAAATATCTGCAGCATGTGGAAAATTAGTTAAAATTTTAAGTTATTTTCAATGAATTTAATCCACTCTGCTTACTTAAATGTCTAGTTTATGCACAGTAATAAAATTCTTACATAAATACATAAATTTTATAAGGATAAAACTAGAAAAGTACAATTTTCAAATTCCTTACAATACCAGTAAGATCTCCTGATACAAACACCGACATGATTGTGCTTAAATTAAAGATAATTTTGTGTAGATTATATTTCTTCTTGATTTTGCTATAAAATTTCGAAAAATTAAGCAAAATGTACGGAAAATGCGGTGAATGATGTAAATACAAAAACTGCGTTATTTCAAAACCTGCACTAAGGGAATAAAATTTCATCATATTGATGAAACTGTTTCATTAATCGTTTGTCATCAATTATTCATCACATATATGAAGTTTTCATAGATATGATGAAGAGTTTCATACAAATTTATGTCAAATGTTTCACAATTATTCAGCATTTCAGAAAAAGGTTTCATAAACCGTGTGAACATATTTTGAATTTATAACGAGCTTTCAACCTCAGTATATTTGCAAAACTAAAGCAAATCAAACATATTAGCTAGGTTGATACTTGTATTTCGTTCTGGCTAAAGGTCTAATCAGAACCCGAAATTTTAGAAAGGCTAGAGTCTCCAGAATAGGCAGAGCTTTAACAAAAAAACCTAGTAATCATCAATTTTGCTCCATTCTTGTCTTCTTCATAATCAAACACTTGGTTGCGATATTTTCCTAACAAGCATCATGACGTTACTTAACTTTGAAGACAAACAATTTTCTATTTATATAAAAAAAAAATTGTTAGTTTTTACTGAACATATTTTTGTTTGTTTTCATATCAATTAAAATTCAGAATTTCCATTTGAAATTTAAAAACCATCAAGAGAAATTAAGAATTTTCATTTGAATTCAAGAAAATGTAATTTGTAATTTAGGTTTTTTTATTTAAAATTGAGAAACTATCATAACATCAACTGAGTCAGAATTAAACGGAAATTCGTAACATCAATTAATGTTTTAAAATTAAAACGAAAAGTTCTTAATTTATTTTTTCTACATTTAAAAAAAAATATATCAATTGATATTTTCTGAATTTAAATTTGAGACTCTGAGTTTTAATTGTTATACTCTGAATTGCAGTTGCAAAAATATTGGATTTTAAAAATATTGGATTTTAAAATGTTCGTCATTGGCTGTGGCATTTATTGCGTTTGGATTTCATAAAAAATTATGAATTTGCTTTATCTTAATAAATCGTTTTTACAAAACATTTCATTAGAAACTATAAAACTTCTTCATATTTATGCAACATTTCATAAATATGATGAAGCTTGACCTGAATTTGAACTTCTATGAAACTGTTTAATCATAGTTATGAAGTGTTACATTGGACGAAAATCAGCCGGCAGGTTGTTGAAAAATTTATCATATAGAGAAAATTAGTACTGTGTATTATTTTTAGAGAAAAATGTTTATTCTTTTTCTTAACCTCAACCTTTCTATATCAATAAAGTTTTTCATCATATTTATGAAGTTTTTCATAAATATGATAAAGCTTCTCCTTTGAGTGTGCAAATAAGATTATTTTGCCAGATTTGGATTCAGCGTACATAGGTACGAGTATGTTAAAAAAGATGTGTTTCAAATCCACGTTTTTTGGACGTAGAATGGTGTTATTGCTTTATTTATTTTTCAACCATTCACAATAGCGTATAATTTTGTGAAAACATGGAAACATCTATATATATAAAAAGAAGTGTACATTTTGATTGTCACTCCATAACTCGAGAACGGCTGCATGAAATAAAAAATGGCTGAATACGTTTTGTAGAACAGGCAATAAAAAAAAAATTGTTTAAAAATATTTTCGTTTGGTCGAGATGTGGTGTTTTTTCTGAACATTAGTCATTTTCATATAAATTGTGTGAATATCAAAAATGTTTGCTTTGTTACACAGCATTGCTTGGCTACGGGTACATTCTTCTTCGAAATATCAATCCACCACGACTTTGTAACGGAACCAGACTTTCAATGAAAATAAAATTTGAAGGCAAAACAACGTTTGTCGGGTCAGCTATTTGAGTATAAAAACAAGAGGATAAGAAATTCCGGTCAGAAACTAAAATAAGTTTTATCTCTCACGGAAATCGGTGCTCGAATCAAATGTCAAATTGCATAGAAAAAACTGGTACCTTTGCATTGTGAATACACTCTTATGCATTTATTACATTTGGATTTCAAACGTTACTTTAAAAATTATTTACCTGTTGAAAAAATAAACTATTAGAGAGATACAATTGTGCCATGAGTAAAAAGAACGAAATGAACAATTGAACTAGAAGAGCGAATAACAGTGAACTAGGTAATATAGTTCAATTGAGTTAGTAGTTCAATTAAACTAGTTCGTTCACCAACTACACAAGTCTAGTTTATTATTGGCTATCTTCAAGGATGGCTATTGTTGTTGTAATGTATGTTGTGTTGGCCATAAGTAAAGTCATAACAATTAATTTGCTTCCAAAACACTTGTTACAAATGTTAGTGTAGATGTTTATTATGTTGTATTGTATTGAGTGGAGTGAAGTTGATGATTGTATCTATTAGATGGTGACCTTTTTTTGAAGATTGAAATTAGTTTTATTTACCCTGTTAAAAATTGACTTATACGGATCCATACATGAACACACATACTTTATACATGTCCACATGCATTCATACATGATTCATAAACCATTCTTATGTGTTCATATGAGGAATCATAAATGTTTATCTGTGTGCATTAACGAAAATTGAGGTAATATTTACATATATAATCATATATGAGTCATTTCATGTCAGACCGAACACATTTTTTACATTTAATTTTACGATTTACTTTAAATTTGCCAGACGTATTAAACATTAAACAATATTTTACCCGAGTTTCCAGAAAAAAATTAAAAATTTTTTTTAAAAATGTTATGGGCATTTGAAGATCGTTAAAATCGTGAAAAGTCTTCCGACATGACACGACATGTAATTTTTCGTGGTACTACAATTGAAAAAATCGGAAAAAAATAGAATCCATTCGACTTCTATTCTCAAATTTACAGCATTTGAAGATCGTTAAAATCGTGAAAAGTCTTCCGACATGACACGACATGTAATTTTTCGTGGTACTACAATTGAAAAAATCGGAAAAAAATAGAATCCATTCGACTTCTATTCTCAAATTTACAGTGGTTATATTGAGCTTTAAGAAGTTTTTTTTCAGATTTTTCGACTTATTCGAAGATGGTGGAAAACAGAAGAAGATGGTCGGAAAAAAATAGAATCCATTCGACTTCTATTCTGAAATTTACAGTGAATATTAAGGTTATATTGAGCTTTAAGAAGTTTTTTTTTTCAGATATTTCGACTTTTTCGAAGATGGTGGAAAACAGAAATTAAGTAAAAAAAAACAAATTTTAGAAATAAAACAAATAAAGAAAAAAAAAATTAAAATAATTTTTGAAAAGAAGGTTCAAATACCTTTAAAATAAATCCATTCACTAGTTTTAGAAAAACATTAGTTTAAAAGTTGTTATATCGGAAGATTTTTCACTATTTTTCATAACTTTTTGAAAAAAAATGTTTAATTTTTTTCTGGAAACACGTGTAAAATATTTTTTAATGAAGAATACGTACTACAATGTTGAAATACATCGGAGACATCAAAGTCACTTTTTAGCAAAAATCGTACTGTCTGACATGGAATGACTCATATGTGTAAACATTTCCATACATGGTCAGCTGCGTACACTAACGAAAACGAAAACGAGATAATATTTATATATATGATCACATATGAACTCGTATGAACGTATATGAATCCTATATGGTGGTGAATGGGCATGTATGACCTAAAATCACTTCATATATGAGCATGAATTAGTTCATTATTGGTCATAAATGGATGCATATATGTTGATTTTTAACCGGGTACAAATAAAATGTGAAAGTTACTCAATTAGATTATAAAAATACCAAAATTGTTTGATGTCTGACCAAACCAAAAAATAGACTATATATAAGGATGATGTCAGATTAAATATCTTTTGACCATAGAGAAAAAATATTAACATTGAAAAAAATCAATGAAGTACATATTTTATCAATACTTTATTTTTTTTAGATTGATAAATTTAATACTAAGAGCATAAAGTAATAAACGGTCTTTAATATTTTGTTCGTGGTATATATAATATATTACTAATATTTGGCTTTAACTTAAATATTTCTCATATGCCATGAGTGCAGACTTTTGTATTATAAAATAAAATAAATTTTACAATGAACATTTTTTAGGGAGTTTTTAATGAAGTTTTGATGTGTGATAGAGAAATAATCATTTTCGGCAATAAACAAAGCGTCTTATCTTATATTTATTATTAAAAACTTGGTTTGCAAAACATTATGGAAATTTTTCAAATTATATCTTTATAGTTTTGGGAATTTATTGGAAAGGTTTTCAAAATACATTGCATTTCATACATAGTTTGTATACATTTTTTAAAACAATAATAAAAAAGATATAAAGCTAAAATGAAATTAGTTCATTAAGGACCCACACGAGATCCGCAGAAAATGTTTGAATTAACAAAATTTTTTTGTAAATAATGTTTTTGATCATTTATTTAAGTTTTCATATGGTAGCCCTGAAATTATAATATTTATGCATGTAAGAATATTAATACAACTAACTATAATTTATGTTTTAAGTAAAACCGGAATAAATTTTGGATTTTTTTTTTTTGAATATATATATTTGAAAAATTCTTGTCCCGTTCGGCCAGATTTTTAAAAAATTATATACAATAGATGAAATAATTTTTAGCAGAGAAATACAGTTTCGTGTATTTGCATTAACATAACAAGTAAAAATATAAAATTTGAGGGTTTTCTTGAATTTTTTAATAATTTTTAAAAAATAGTTCCAACGGAAAATGGCAAATATTTATTTGGCAACTATGGGTAACAAAGTGGTAAAAACTTTTATTACCAAATAAAATACAAGTGATGTACATCGACCCGGACCTGCAGATCTTAATGAACCTTAGATAAAATGTGAGGGACACGTAACTACTCTTATAAAGAGTGAGATCGAATAAATCCTAACACAAATTATCACTTATAACTTTTTTTATGTTTAAAAGTAAACTTTTTTTGAATCAAGTTATCTTTTAAAAAGTCGCCAGATAATGTGTATAAATTATTAGCGAAATCGGATTATAAGAGATAATCTGTGTTAGGATTTATTCGATCTCACTCCTTAGCTGTGCAATATCATCTTTATTGGTTACTACCTTGGACGGTATCTCGACTCGGACCACCAAACCCCCACTAATACATAGGTATGTGATAGAGGGGACAAAAGGGAGAAATATTCGCTAAGAAATATTCATGCCCAATTGCATTTTTGAGCGGTTAATATGGATTTGAAGCTCGGATTTGAAACTTTTTTTGTTTTTAAACTTTTCACTAAAGATAGATCTTAAAAATAGCTCTCATTTGATATATAATTTGCAAATATTTGCTTGGAATCACCATGAATAAAAAGAAAAAGAGAAAATTAGAGTAAATTTTGACCCCATCCACTATTTTATCCAGTAAATATGGGATTGAGCAGCTAAAAAATTGATTTTTTCCCATTCTACAACATACACAAGTTTCATTGCGATCTGCGGGTCCGCGTCGTGTAAGTGGGGTCAACAGTTACCATATTTTTCGTTCTGTTTTATTATTTCACTCTATGTAAGAGAAACTAAAATAAATTGATATTTATTAAAAGCTTTTTTGAAGACATATTACTGGTATATAAAACACGTGTAAAGCCTTTTATATATTCTTGTTTTTAAAAAAATTGCAACCATAAAAAGTAGAACTTGTTAAAAAATTTTAGTTAAATTAAGCTAAAAATTATGCGTGTTAATGTCTGTTTAATTTAGTTAAAGGAATGTCTGAGGTTTTTTTGATATGCAGGTGCTTGTGCAAATTTAAATAAAACTGACACTAAAAGAAAACATATGATTTTCTATTGTTGATTTACTTGAATAAACGTCACTACATTGCTAGGTCTGTCAAAAAAACAGAGTAGTATTTGGAAGATGACAAAGCCAATTGTGATAATATTTTGTTGTTGTTTTTGTTATTTCTTTGATATTTTAAGTTTTGAATCACGCTCCTAGACGAGGACAAGAAATTCTCATTGAGTTTGTGATTTAACATAACAAATATCTTTAGAAATTCTAATAACAAAGTCCCCTGAAGATTTCCTTGGGCAGGAATGAAATCCGGATAGGGACAAGCCTACAGCAGATTGTTTTCACAATTTGCTAAATAAGTTTTGGGACTTTAGCACATTTAATTACTATAAATGTGATATTCGTTATTGTTCAATTTTTATGCAACTTTTTCTGAAGAACTTTTTTCCCAACGATATGGGCAATATTGGTATCCAAATATTTGTTTTCATAAGTTATCGTAGTGTAAAATATAATTTTCGTAATTTTAAGATATACGAGTATTTTCATACTAAAACTTACTAATCCTCACGGGACAATCGACACTGAGGACCCATCTCCATTGTATTGGTAGAGCGGACTCGGGAGTGTGTAGGGCCTGTGGGGAGGTCGAGGAGACCTTGGAACACTATCTCTGTGAATGCCCGGCATTTACCGGTATCTGGGTCGAAATACTATCCAGTGACCCAATATCCACATTGGGGGATCTAAGGGGCATAGGATGGAGGAGGTTGAGGAATTTCGTCAGTGTGACAGAGTTCCTGGGGTGGGAAATAGACATGGGACCGATTTTTAGAGCGCACAACAAGCCGACATTCTGGCTTAAGTGTAAGTCCTCAGGGACTTGAGTCGAATTAGGGAAGCATTTCCCTTCTCCGAATCCTCCTTTCGACCTAACCTAACCTACTAATTTTTCACTCCACTTTTTAACACTAAAACGTGAGATTGGTCAGCTAAAAAACTCCATGTCTCTTACATGTTTGCTCTTCTATAACATATCCACTTAAATCTCTTGATTAGGTGTGGAATACCTCCCTGTTAGTAATTCGTTAGTCATGCATACGGCGAATGATTAATATTTTGCACAGTTTTTGCACAAAGTTAAATGTTATTCATACGCAATGACTCAAATTCTTGTTGCAGTCAGATGAAAAAAAAATTTTAAATGTATCTTCAGATTTCAATGAAATTTTAATAGGTATGTCTATTCTAATATATAAGTAAGTTTTAAAATGAGATTCAAAAATATTAAAAAAATTATAGTGCTTTTTAATATTTGTGGCGCTTTATTGGACATATCTGCCATTTCCTTAATAAGATATATAAAGCAACAACAAAAAAAATAATGGAATAAGTAAATGGAGCCTCCGAACATTTGTATATCATGAAATGTAAAACATTGCAAATGGAATTGTCCGAGAGGCTTCAAATTTGATTAATATATTGTACACATACAGAGACATATAAAGTGCCAACCGAATTAAAAAGTGTATACTAATGGTAACAACTTATAAATTCATTTAGGACAACTAAAATTCAGTTCAATTAACCTAACTTCGTTGTGAAAGTTAATGCTAAGTTATGTCAACCGTCTAAAATTCGTAATAACCGAATTTGAGTGGTAGTAACCGAATTTCAGTTGGCAAATAGCAACATGTTTCTTTTTTTTTTTTAATAAATTATATCGACCTTTTTTTATTGATTAATTTAATTTGTTTAGAATAATCTAAAACGGGCTTTCAAGGTCACTTCAAAACATAAAATAAAAGACTATTTATTTAATTTTTAAACTATCCGACGTTTCGCTGGGGAATTTTTCCAGCATCTTCAGGGATGAATTTTTATTTCAATAAATAATCTTTAGTCAATTTGCACATTAAAATTTTCAAATTATTAAACGGATTTACAATACGTTGACATCACGACATAAAACACGAATTAATTTAAAAAATAATTGCAAAAATAAATAAAATTAAATATCACAGTTGAAAAATTTTACGCTACGTATCACAGTTTGAGGTTTAACTAGAAACTCTTTGTACACTTACTCCATGGAGCCCGCAACACATCCCCATATTTAGGTTTTACAATTTTCAAAAACTCGCGATTTTTTAACGGTTTTAATTTTCAAAATATTTCAAAACTCGAAAAAGTATGTAATTTCAAATAGCTCTATATTCGAAAGTTGTTGTCGGATTTCTCTGATTCAAGAAGGATTTGATTTATATGGTTATCCTTTTCCACACTTATGCAATAAAAAAATACATGTTAAAAATAAATGCAGTTTTTATGCAAATGCAATTTTTAGATGCATTTTCGAAGTTGTTCTCCCCTTTCAAAACTTTTTAAACATAGATAAATCGAAAATTTAACATTTTTTATGTAAAACTAAATTTTGGTTTTTCAGTGACGCAAATATCTTCTAAATTTTTCGATTTTTTGAAAAACCCCTTGTTCATTATTTAAATAAAAAAAATTTATTTTTTTTTATAATTTGTAAATTTTATATTTTGAACAGGTTTATAAACAGTTTAAAACTTACGATACATTCTTTATAAACAAAAAAGAAGTGATTGCTGAAGGTTTATTTGGCCAAAAAATTTATGCAAATGCTAGCTTGGATGCAATTTGCAAAATGCAAAATTTGCAAATTGAGAATATATGTTTCTAATATAAAGAAAATGGGAGGATATGAGGCAAAAAAATGCAAATCTTTTGTCTTCTTTCTAAAGAATAAAATGTAACATGGTTAATCACTTAATCATTAAGAACTAAAAACCCGTGGGCTTTTGTTTACTAGGGAAATAAAAGTGTTGTTTATGTTATTGTATTTTTATTATATTTTTTTTCTACAATTATATACGGCATTTGGCTTCATTCAATATTGTCATCATTTAGACAACCGTGGAAATAAGTAGTTGAAATATATTTTTGTTTTTGTTGTATATAATTATTTCAATATATTTTCAGATATTAAATTAATCCAATGTTTGGAGATTTTCATAATTTTTAGTGTAATGTTAATTTTTTAAAGAATCACAAAAAAAAATTGTTGGTGTTCTCAGCAAATAAATTAACTAAAGTATAATTTTTCTAAAATTTGTTTGAGTTTTTGCAGCCTACTAATATTCAATAAAAATTTTATTAATTTTTAGCAAGAATATTTTAAATTTTAATCAACTATCAGTTCGCTATTTTTGCTGACATTAGCATTTTTGTGAAAGCACCATCCTGACTAAAATTTTGCTGCCTCAGCAATATTTTTTTTCTGAATATACTGACAATTTTTTTTTTTTTGAGTGTATTTGAAATATTGTTTAAGGTGGGAACCGTTTTTGTAGAGAATACAAATTTAAGGGGCAATTGTATTTTGTTTGCTGCCAATCTTATGATTAGAGGTTAATAAGTGGCGTCAAAAATTACCCCATCTTTCGTTTTCTTTCGGATTATTTCGTTATACTTTAATGTAACTATGTACAAATTTGGTATCAAATGAAAGCTCTTTTGAAGGCAAACAAACCGGTATATAAAATATGTTTATTAATTTTGAAGTATTCTTCTGATTTATTCATCATGAAATTTTTAAGGCTTACCGATAAATTGATTATTAAATAAAACATTCCATTACAAATTAGTTTACCTGCAAAGAAAATAATAGTATTTGTTTGTTAGTTTAAATTATATATCGTACACTCAAATAATAAAGTTAGTAAAAAAATTAGTTAATCGTTTTATATCCCAAATTACAATTTTTGTACAAAATCTTTTAATAGTAAACATTTTTCCTGTACCCTATTTAAAAATTACAATATTCTATACTAATTTTCGTTGGTGATTTAATCAAATTATTTTACTAATTTTCAAACCAAAATTGCTTAAATTAGCTAAAAATTTTACAAATATTTTTTTTTTCCATTGTCGAGAGCAATTTTTTTTTCAATTTGAACATTTTTATGAAATAAAATATAAAGGAAATGACAAATGATATTAAAAATAATGTTTTTCCATTCAGGCTGGTGTCTAATAACTGTTTCTGTGCTTTCTCTACTCGTATCATTCAAGGCAAATTATCACAAATAAATCATCATTTTTCTATCAATTTAAAAAAAAATGCATGATCCTAAACCTAACGAAAATAACATCTCACAATAAATTGCAATTAAAAAAATATACTAAGATGATGTGAATATACAATATATATATGTATATGTATATATAAAAATCGTTTTTTACCGCAACTAAAATAGTTAGCATTACATATACATTGAGCAGCTGTAAACGATACATAAAACATTTTAGAAAACTAAATTTAAAAAAATTTGTATTCTAATACAAATATTTGTCGATTTGACATAATTTGCTAACCATTTCATACACTTTTAGAGAGTTTTTTTTTTTTAAATGTATGTCCACTTTAGGGTACATGTTCCCTAATGAGAACCCAAATTTAAAAAACAAACTCTCTAAAAGTTTATAAAACGGTTAGAAAATTATGCCAAACCGACAAAAATTTGCATTTGAAAACAAACTCATTTAAATTTTATATCATATAAAATAGCATACGTATCAATATGCATTCATATATAATATTTTCAATATGTTTTGCCAAAAAAATTCATGTATAACCACATCCAATCATGTATAGGGTTTTATCTAATTTTTATAAAATTAGATAAAACCCAATACATAATTATAAATAACACAATCATCAAAACCGTCTTCTGTCATTTTAGACAAATAACAGGTTGCAGAACAACTTATACTGTAATATAATAGCTTATAGTGTCTGTTTTACAACCGATTCTTTTTATATGGAGTTTGTCCATGAACTTTTTTGGTAAAATATTTTGAAAACATTACTATATATAAATACATATTGATACATATGCTATTTTATATGATCATATATTTTCATATTAAAGAACATTTCGTTACATATAAATTTTTTACTCGGGTATTTACAAATTTTAATAATACTTTTTGTGTTTTAAACCCGTGTTTTGTGGTCAAATATATGTAACTTAATATCTAATTGTATCTCATTATATCTAGTTGTATCAAATATAATATAATTAGATGTAATTATATCGGGACAAAACTCGGTTAGAATTGGATATCTATTAAATTGTTTCTATTATAATTATATCCAAAGTGATAGGATCATTTTTGAATCAAATTATATCCTCTTATATTTGCGGAAAATATCTCATCATATATAATTTTATATAAACGTTTTTACTAATTATATGTGGCATGGTATTTAAAACTTAGAAGAAATCATTTTTATATGTAAATATACCTAAACATTAGGGCCGGTCGATTTGTAGGGAGGCAAAAAAATCGCTCAACGTACAAGGAAAATCGTATTCTAGGGATTAAAATAAGAAACTTTGCCGAAGGAACCATACCTCTAAAACGAATTATGATGTCCCGACTTTTGACCCGTAGGGTCAAATTTTGAAGGAGCCCACTTTGATATTTCAGAAAGTAGGAGGAATCTCTCCAAGAAACCCGCTAGCAGATAAATGCATAAATCACCATTATAGGTGACCGTTAAGGGGTTAAGATTTAAGTTGAAAGAGTGCCTTTTTAGCCATGTTTTTATAGCAAAATATAAAAATATCGGGATAGAGATATTTCAGAAAGTAGGAGGAGTCTTTCCAAGATTAGGGTCTCTATTTCTTCTCCGGAAGATGCTCTAGCAGATGAATGTATAAATTATATTCGATTGGGTTGGATTCGATTGGGGCACTCTAAATGGGTCAAAGTGGGATTTTTCAAAATTTGACCCTACGGGTCAAAAGTCGGGACATCAGAATTCGTTTGAGAGGTATGGTTCCTTCGGCAAAGTTTCTTATTTTGATCCGTAGAATACGATTTTCCTTGTACGTTAAACGAGTTTTAAATCGACCCGCCCTACTAAATATATATATTCACATATAATAGCATGCAATACAATATATGTTTATATAAATTAATGTATGATTATATGTAAAAGTTTCTACTCGGGTAGATAGAACATCTCAAGTCTTAAATCTAATATGATATTGTGATATTAGATTTTACTTGTCACTTTTGAAAAAGTTTGATCGATGAAAAGTTTGAAACAATACTATTTAAGCGCATAGACTTGATAAGACATATACAGTGACGAGCAAAAGTGTAACAGGGCGCACAAAGTTTTGAAATAGTCCCATATATTTTTTTCATAATTAACTAAAACTATAAAGTGTGTTTGCAAAAAAGTTTTGTTTTTTATTATTAAATACAAAAAAAAATACAAATTAATTCTAGTGTAATAAGAAAAAAACATATAACTCATTTTGTAAAATAAGAGAAGTGTTACACTTATGTACTCTCTTCTTAGCTCGCTTAACGCCCTGTTTCTAGAACACGTTTTGCTTCACGTTCGTCTAAAAACAATAACAAAATACATGCAATGCAAAAACAAAATACATGTAGCCACCCGTTCGTGCAGAGGCGAACGTGTTGTAGAAACAAGGGGCAAATCTCAAAACAAAAAAATTAAACATTGAGTAAAATTAAAATTTACCGTTATTTTTACAAAATTTCATTATTTAACACGTGTTCATCGTAAATGGAAGCTGCAAAAGTAAGTGAAATTAAAAAATTGTTGGAAAACAATGAATCGTTACGCGAAATAGCGAAAAAAACTAAAAGTTAGCCACATGAAGGTCCAAAGAATAAAAAAGAAACTAAATATAACATCATCAAAGACTCTTCTTGGACGTCCCAGAAAGATTGACGACCGAACTGGTCGTCATCTTGCATATTTGGTAATAAGCGACAATGCAATTACACCAGCTGCGGCTCTAAAAACGCTTAATATTGACGCTAGCGAGTGGACAGCTCGTCGCAGTCTCAAAAGAATGGGTGTAAAGGCTGCAGTTAAGAAAAAGAAACCTTTTTTGTCCAAAAAAAAATCAAGCTTCGTAAAGTATTCGCTCAAGTATACCAAAACTGGACTGAGGCCGACTGGAGCAAAGTAAGTTTTACGCCATATATTTTTTAAGTCATAAAGTTCAGGTAATATGAATGAAATGTTTAATTTTTTTAGGTTATATGGTCTGATGAGACTAAAATTAAACATTTTGAGTCAGATGGTCGAGCTTGGTACTGGTCCAAAGACCCAAACAGCAGTACCTCTAATGGAGTAACTCAAACCATGAAACACGGTGGTGGCTCCATTATGGTTTGGGGCTGTATAACAAAAAATGGAGTGGGCCCACTGGTTAAAATTTATGGCATTATGAAAAAAGAACAATACCTCTCAATTTTACAACAAAATTTACCGGCTGCAATAGAAAAAACGGGTCTTGCTGCTGAAAACGTCGTGTTTCAGCATGACAATGACCCGAAACACTCGGCTAAAATCGTCAAAAATTGGCTCAAAAGTTAAGAATTTGACACTACGAAGTGGCCAGCGCAGTCACCGGATATGAATCCGATAGAAAATTTTTGGAGTCATATAAAATCTCAGCTCGCCAAGTTCCCAGAAGCTCCAAGTGGCGTCCAAGACCTTTGGGAGAGAGTTCAAGAGATTTGGTCGGCAATTCCCAATGATATGGTATCACGCTTTTGTAATAGTATGCCCCACCGTGTAGAAGCACTCAAAAAAGCCAAGGGTTATTGGACAAAATACTAAACAGACGCTGATAATGGAAGGAAACTAGTGAAAAAAAAAGAGAGTGCAAAAGTGTAACACTTCTCTTATTTTACAAAATGAGTTATATGTTTTGTTTTTTATTATACTAGAATTAATTTGTATTTTTTTTTTTTGTATTTAATAATAAAAAACAAAACTTTTTTGCAAACACACTTTATAGTTTTAGTTAATAATGAAAAATATATATGGGACTATTTAAAAACTTTGTGTACCCTGTTACACTTTTGCTCGTCACTGTATATTGTTTTATGGATAATCGATGTTTTCTAGTCATTAAAATGCGAACACAAATTAAAAATAAAATGTGGCTTGCCAAGTATTTGCTATGATCCCTTTAATTGTTTGATAAACATCACCGTATTCTTCAGTTGTGGGCGTTGTGGTGTAATGGTTAGCGCGTTGGACTTTTACACAGAAGGTCCCGGGTTCGATCCCCGGTGCCGGCAACATCAAAATAATATGTATGAGTTTTTTCTATCCCTCATACGTATCGCAATGTCCACCTTCGGTGTTCCCATAGCAATTAACCCCACCGAAGTAAAATAATGAATCAGGGCTATGAACCAAGAAGCTTCAATAAGTTCGCCAACTCTCCATCAGGTGGCGAGCAACAACTGTTCTAAGACTTATCATCTCGCGCAATTACAATGTTGCCATGTCTGAAGCCCTCCATCTTTCCCCACCTTTCATCTCTATACTATCCCTTTCCAAAGAAAGCAACACACTAAATATAGGAAGTATTTCCTGAGTGTTGCCTCTCTTTTTAAAAAAAAAAAAAAAAAAAAAAAAAAAAAATAACGGTCTGTTTTTACAATACGTGTATAATTTCAGACGAACGTGTGGCACCCGAACGAATACGTAAGGAATTGAGTTTTTAAAATTCGTTCGCCTGCCTTACGTTTGAGTACGTTAAGCTTTATGTTATGTCAAACAGTAGAGATTGCCATGACATTGCTTTTCGGTTTTTGTTAGTTTATTTCATATACAAATAACTCATTTTTCGTTGCTAGATGGCAACCCCATGATTTTTGCTTAAAAAAAATAATTTATTTTGTTTAGAAAACAATAAAAGTGGATATAAAAATATAATTTGTATAAAAAAAAACAAAAAATTTACAACTAAAAATGTAAATAAATATAAATATAAATGAAAATAAAAATAAAAATCATTATTCTTTTTTTTTATTACAATTTTTTGTTAAAAAGTATTACAGTTAAACCCGGTTAAGATGAACTCCGAGGGACCAAATAAATTAGTTCGTCTTAAGCGAGGTTCGTATTAAGCGGGTATTTTTAACGATAAAAATTATGTATTTATTAAAACAAAAACAAGATTTTTACATAAATAAAAAATAAAATTAGCATTTCATGCATCCACAATTAAAAATTCAATTAAAATTCTTCATTAAAAAAAAAAATCTATTATTTTTTTCTGAATGACTGAATTAACGATTTCATTCGTTATAAGTTTTTCTATTACCAAAATATGATTGTCAGCTTCTTCGGCACACGATTTTGTTCGAATATATTACTTGACAAATTTTCAACATCGGCAGGATTAACAATTTCCAATATTTCTTCACCTGATAAAGTATGTGACGTCAAAACATTAGCATCTATATATAGAAAGTTATCCACGGATATGAAATTCATATTAGGTCTATCCCATTATACGGATAAAGAATGTACTAAACATGGTAATTTGTTCGTAATAACCGAGGGTTCGTATTAACCGAGTTCGTATTATAAGATGTATTTTATATGAAAATTTTTGCCAAAACGTCGGGACTTTTAAATTAGTTCGTATTAACCGAGGGTTCGTCTTAACCGAGTCTTACTGTATTTTTTTTTTTTTTAATATTAAATTGTGTTGCCTTTTTTCTTTGACGAATACTTTTTTGTGAACGTCTGTTTTTGACGTTTGTGACGCTTCAAATCGCATTGTGAAAACCAAAAAAAGAGACGAAAACGACAACTCTTACGTTTTCACTCAATTCAAAGTGACATTTGCATTACAAAACCCCAAAATGAATTTCTTCACTCATTTACACAAATTTTTTGAGTGACACGTCTTACAAAAACAGACCGTAAGATTGTCCGATAATACTGGCTTAACACAAACCGAGACATTACATATAGCCGACAAATTCAACTTTATCTGAATTTTGTCTGCTAGTGTATAAACTGGTTGATGTAAAAATCAATTTTTTTTAACAGCAACAACTTTTTGAAATAAATATATGAAAATATTAAATTCCCCAAAAAAAAAAATTTTGTGTTTTTAATACAAAAACTAAAACATTTTTGAACAATCAGCATAAAACCGATCTTCTCATACAAACATTGTATTTTGGGATAAATGTTTTTTTTTCACAAATTGTAATACAACAAACACACTTGCATATAATAATATACAAAGTATATTATTAAAATTGGTGTTTTTCAAAATCTTTAGATTTTATGATTCGGTTTACCAAATGAGCCACTTTATACACTAAAGCAGACAAAATTCTCGTAAAGTTAATTTGTATGGAATTTAAATAGTACATACAAAAAGTAATCAAAAAATACCAGTTTTGGCTATAGTATAAATAACTATAAAATTAAGATTAACCGTTCTTAAAAATAGTGCGCAGTTAAAATAAGGATGACAGTGCTAGTTAGGTGGTATATCTCCCGTTCATAAGTCAGAGGAATTAAATAAATTTTACATTATTTAACCCACAGTAATGGCAAATTATACTAGTTCCATAATAGGTGCTGCTTTAACCAGTTTCGCGATATGTCCTTTAAGGGCAATTGATTCCTCCTTGCCCGTAGGGTAATATCTCGTAATCGTTTTCTTATTGCGGACAACTGAAGAATGTGGTGATGCCTACAAAACAATTGTATTGTCTATTTGGAATATAATCAAGCAAATAAAATATAATATGAAAATATCATATTAAATTTTGGACAAGAGGTAAAACAATATTCTAACTAAATATATGACTGATTTAGACCAAACTTGGTATAGAAGATGCACATCATATCAGCGGATCTTGGAATATAGCTTTTCAGAATATGAAAAATATTCGAAAATTTTAAAAAAGTTGTCTTACATAATAGTCCATATCTTTTTCAAGAAAACGCACTGCAAATAATTGAAACTTGGTTGGTATTGATTAAAACCCACGTGTTAAACATAGTCGAATGCTTTTTATCTGAATTTTAGTAATTAAGATTTTTCCATAAAAATATAAAAAATGTGTGTAGTAAAAGCCATTTTTTTTTCTTAAACTAAAAGTGGAAGTAAGCGAGTTTTTTCATAAATTAAGTAACCTGAGATATTCACTAAAGGTACGTAATAAAGTCTTGTATCTTCTTTTCGTTTTAGATATTTGATTAACGAAATCGTGAAAAATTAGAAATTTCAACTTTAAATAGATGTATAGAGAGTATTATCGCACCTTTCAAAACGTGTACTATAGTAAATTAAAGAGCGTAGTTGATACTATTTGAATGTTGGAAAAAAATTATTATTTGCAATTTTGTATTATTTTATAAAAAGTTTATAAAAAAATTTAAATTTCTTAAACAACGTGTTCTGCTAATATTTAACTATAGCTAACTTTAAAAATCTAAGGCCATTTTCGTCATCTGCCTCCAAAAGTCTTATAGAAATGATAGGTCGCAACCCCGATGCATACAATTTTTCTGATTTTGTTCAACTGTGTTTCCAATAGAATTTTATTTTCAAGTACTTACACTACATAGAAAAACAATATTTTTTTATATTCGATTAAGTAAATAGACTAGAATTGTTTGTAACTAAATTCCGGCTTAAATATTCTTAAAATGTTTTATATTACATTAACTTAAAGTGCCAGTTTAATACATTCAAACAAATAAATAGGCATAACTATCCCACCACTCCATTTATGGTAAAACATTCACCTGCATACATTTGTTTATTTGTAAACACAATTACTATCGTCAACTGTGCTTATGCTACTTTTTTGAGTGTATATATTTATATTCCTGTATGTGTAATGTGTATATGAGCGTGTATCTGCCTGAGTTTGTTTGTATACTATTAGCTTATGTTTAAACCAAGGTTGGCCACCGAAACGAATAACGTCATATTTTCGAAGACTAGTTTTGAGAACATTTAATGAAATATAAAATTTTTTTACAAAATTTTAAGAAAACAAGCATTTTTCACAATGGATAGGACCTGTGCAAAATATCTATTTTGGAGTTTCTATTTTAATAAAAGGATTGAGTTAATTGACAAAACTTCTTCTACACTTTTTGTGTTAAAAGTGACGATCTAACAATTTTTTTTTTAATATGTGTCTAATTTTTGGTTAACTAGTATTGCATTCTAACCTATATGTTAAGCACACATTTTACCAAAACAAGTGTAAAAGAATACAGAACTTTTGTAGTATAACAAATTGCATAAATATATTTCTTGGCAAAATGCTGGTTTAACAATTAGGTCTGAGCGCCATATAAGATAAATAATAAATAATAGGATCTGACAAAGTTTTGTACAAGAAATTTTTCCTTTTGATATTAACCCATATTGGCCCAGACTTATTTTTTCAAATAGTAACTTCCAGAAATGAATATTGCCTGGATTAAACAAGATATAAGATGAGAACATTTTCGATAGATTTTGTATTACCATAAAATAAGAGATATCATAGCACTGTATTTTTATTATTGACAAATACACTTTAAATTGCCGTAAATTGATAAAGAGAGAAATTAGTAAGAGAGAGAATAGCTGCTTAAAGTTTACTACTCTCGAGCAGGGATGATAAATGGGATTTTCAAATAGTACCAACCAGTATAAAAAATAGTACTTTTTCGACCCTCATAGTACTAAATAGTACTAAATAAAACCAAAATTTAGTTGATTTTAGTTACAGAATTTATAAAAATTACGAGACTATTTCTTAAATTCACCTTTTTTTATTTATTTATTTATTTCATTACTCATTCGATTTTAGAATCACAATGCAAATTTGAAGATGTTGGCAATGGCCCTTTTCAATTGTACTTTTTTAAGATATTTATTTTTCACGCAATCGAACAAATAAAAACAAAACAAATATTACATTATTCAAAAAACAGGGTCACTGACGAAGGTTCAATACCAGAAACTGCGGAGTCTGATTCAGGAAAATTGAAAAATTTACAATGTAGTTATGATTTTTAGAAAATACACTAATTATTGTCTACCACGTCTTTCATAATTAAAATTAAATAAATTGGATATTAATTATAGTATTAATTGCAATTGTGTGAAAAAGACGTTAAAATTCAAACTAAATCTTTAATCTTTAATTTTTATTTATATGTTAATAGTACTAAAAGAGTCAAAGGAGTACCATGGTACTTTTCCGGATGAAATAGTAGCAAAAAAAGTACTATAGTACTAACTTTATCATCCCTGCTCTCGAGATGGCCTGCGTAGACACCCTGTGTATTATCAAGTATAAACACAGGATGACTATAAGAGTATTTTTTTAAAAGTCTAACACATAATCTGTAATAACACATACGTTTCGTTCCATTCTGTCCAGTAGTTAAGAAGTTGCATATTAACAACCACGTTTTCCAGCTAAAACTGCAGTACCTTTATATTAATTTACTCAGTGTAGATTTTTGATACATTTTATCAAGCTTCACATAATCTTAATTATGTGATACGTTTTCATCTTTAACAAAAATGTTGGTTTTTTTGCGCAATAAATGCTTTTTTCTATGAGTCAATATTGACGCCGAGGGATTAAACTGAAAGTATTTTTAGGAAGGTATGAAGGTTAAAAGCTCGTAACTGTACGTCAATTTAGTAATATAATTTTTTATTAAAAAAATTATAAATTAAAATTTATTAACAGTTTTTGAAAAATTTAAAAAAAAAAACTGAATTTTTGCAAAACAAAAACATGTTTTTTTTATTCCTATTCAATACATATTTTTTTAATCCCATTTAACCGGTTCAATACCGTTATCGTACCGGGAAACGGTTGCGGTATGCCGGTATTTTAAAAATGAGGCGTTTCGGTATTTGCATTGAAACGATTATCAATTTGAAATGGTTTTGAAACGGATAATTGTATTTAAAAGTTATCGGTGGCCAACCTTGGTTAAAACTATTATATTTGTACGTTTGTTTTTGTGTTAATATTTACTTAAATGCAAATTGATGATGATGGCATTTGATGATTATCACACACATACATACATATGCTGCAGATAAATGTTTATTTAATACTACAAAAACGAGAAAATAGGTTTTTGTTTTTAATTCTTTTTCGTTTTAATAAAAATGCATACACAAATAGATCCTTTGTAGTTGTAGATTTTTTTTTGTAGGTACGTTTATTTATTTATTTAAATTTACACAAATTGCTTAATTTTATTTCAATAACTACACCCAGAGAAAAAAAGGAATAAGTTCCATCAATTTTCGTCCAAAATAACAATTTTATTAAAAAGCTCGAGGAGCTTGACTATATATTTAATTGGATTTTAAAACAAAAGGTCGCAAAAACATAAACACTATTGAATTTCATCAATATTTATGAAACATTTCATAGCCAACAAGAATTAAAATTACCATATCATGGTCTCTATGAACTTTTTGCCTTAGAAAAGTAATGAAATCCGCACTAGTACAAAATATCCTTCATATATATATATTGTGAAACACTTCATAAATATAAAGAAATTGATTTTGTTTTTTATGAAATGTTTCATAAATATGTACGAAACGTTACATTGGATGAAAATCTGTTAAATTCTTCATAAATATGATGCAGCTTTTAATTTGAGTGTATGAATTCGATTATTAAATAATTTCATTTTATGGTTTTATTAATTGCAATTTGATAACAATTTTACTAGTTATTGAATACACCAAGAGAAAAAATTTTCCATTTGCAAACTGAAATTCGCTTACTATGACCACGCGCGGATCGATGAAAATGTTTTGGAGAGGGAATTTCGAGTATTTTTGATTAACTTCTTTAATATTTTGTACATTTTTGTATTGAAAAATTTGATTGGTGGATCCGTGAAAGAAATCAGTTTGTTTGACTAAATATTGGTTTTCACAACAAAATTCTGGTAATACAACTGAGCTTTAATGATACCAAAAATATTTAGAAATCACGTTTAAATAAGAATGTATTAACCAAATGTACTAGTTAGTTGTTGCCAACAAAAGCCGCTTTTTTAGTCGGTTGGCACTTTATTTTACTGTGTGAACAGTGTTAGAAAAAATAATAGGGGCGATTGCTTGTTTTGTGTATAAAACTGTGATATTTAATTATACAAATCATTTTTCGCGATTTTTTTTCCATTAAATTAACTAGTATTGCAAAATAACTAAAACTGATTGAAGGGCGATTCTAATAGTATGGGATACTTTTGGATTTGTCCGATATTTAAATAATTGACTGACAATTAATTGATTTTAATACCTTTTTTTGTTTAACAAAAAACACTTACTCTTATTGTTCAGTCTAAAACTAAAAACAGTACAAATTGATTAAGTTTAAGGCATTATTATTAATACAACTGAATGTTTTTTGCTTTATTTTAATTGTGACGTCTTTAATTTTTTGCCAAATGACACTGAAATATTTATTTTAAATACAATAAACGGATTATATTTATTATTTTTTTGCACTTACAATTAGTAATTTTTTGCTTAGCAGGAAATCAAAAAAATTCATAACCCAAATTCCTCTACAAATTTGAAACATACAAAGACCGTGCGGGATCCTTTTATTAAAAAAAAATTTTGTTCTGCTAAAAATCATGAATATTTTTCTAATTATTTGTGATAATTTGCGTTAAATAATGGAGAAAACACAGAAGAAGTTATTAGACACCAGATTGCATTGAAAGTACATTTTTGGTCAGCTACGACCTTCATCAACATTGTTAGTGCCTTATAGTGAAGAATGTTGATTTTATGCAAAAAGTTTATCAAAAAAGTTAAATTTTCTACAAAAACTTGTTTGCAAATATTTCTTCAAATAAACTGAGGGCATTATCTTCATTTCAGTAATGAATTTTTTCATAGCTTTAATGAAAATTGTCACTGGAACTTGTCCATTGAAACTTTTTATAGAATCTTTGAAACAGGTTTCATTAAAATCAATGTTTATGAACTGTTTGTAGAATTAATGAAACTCTTCATAGAACTACTGAATCATTCCGACAATGAAACGTTTATAGAATTTATGAAACAGTTTCATACATTTTTTATTATTAAGAATCCCTTGAAACCCTGCATAAATGTCTTGAAAAATGCATTGGAACTAAGTCAATGAACCGCTCCATATGATGTTTTAAACAATTTCATAGAAATCCAAAATGAAAACAAGGCTACATTGATTTAATAAAGCACTTTAAAAAATATGTTGAACACTTGAGAATTAAATCTTAAACTCAAGTTTGAAATATATGAAAATTAATGAAATTATGAAATTTTATGAAAAAATAAAAAAAAATAAGTCTTTGAAATAATTTTATAGCTCTAAAGAAAATTTTCATTAAATCAATGAAGAGAAAATTTATGAAATCGAATGAATTTTTTTTTTATGAAACTATGAAATTTAATGAAAAAAGTTCATGAAAATTCCTTAATACTAATAACATTTGTTGGATATAATGAAATTCTTCATTAAATTTTATGAAAAAATTTATGAAAAAAATTTTATTTAATTGTTTCATTAAAATCATGAAGGATTATTCTTTCAGTGTTTAGCTAACTTTAAAATTTTAAAGCCATATTTGTGATCTGCGTCCCACAGTCTGTTAAAAATGATAGCTCGCATTCCCGATGCATCAACTTTTTCTGATTTTCTTGTACTGTGACATAGTTTTTTTTTTTATTATTTTTAAGCTCATCATTTTTGTCCACACTGGTAAGCATATAGGTAACCACATATTTTTCTATTTTTGTAAGGTGCTTAGTAATGATATGTCATTATTTTGCGCGACATTCCCATATAAAAGTAATGAGATTTGTAATGACAATTGTAAGTACTTACCATTACCAAATATGAACTTATATATCCACTTATATAACCACTTATATGGTAATGCATTTCTACATTGGCTAATAGCACTAAATCGATAGGTATTATTGAGCTGATTATTAGAAAATTCGAGGATACATATACAAAAATGTTTTTTTTTGTAATTGTTATCCGACTTTTTGAACAAAATAAATTTTACGAATTCAATTTTTGAGAAATATACTCAAAAAATGTTTTATAGGCACTACATGTAAACTAAAATTCACTCTAGGTATTACAACTTTTACCAACTTTTTAAGCCCTAATTTGTATAACAGTTCGAAAAAAGTAAAACAAATGTACTATGAAGGTCAACCTCAAATGCGGTTAGTGTAAAATTTTTTTACACTATGTTTTTTTCAAAAACATATTTTAAGACACACCACCTATTAAGTTACAAGGTGTCTTAAGTGTGTCAATTGACAAGCTTCGCTGTGGGCATTTATATTTAATCTTAACGACAAATGTTTCGATTGTCTCCGATTTCAATACAATTTGGTGAATATATTTGGCAGTAAACGCATGTTTCTAATAATATATTTTTTTAATTTAAAATAATAATAAAAATATAAACAAATATTTAAAAAAAAATATAAATTTGTTTTTAAAATTTTTTTGTTTTATATACATCGAGATTATTTTTATGTTATTTCCACTTATAACGAGCTTTTAACCTGCGTGTATTTACAAAAATATATCAAATTAATTAATTTAGCTAGCTTGATATATGTATTTCGACCTGGCAATGAATCTCATCAGAACCTTAAGTTCCCCCTTATTTTTTTTTTCAAAATTATTCTTTGAAAAATCCTATTTTTTTTTTGTTTTTTACGCAAATAGTTAGATACACACGTGTTCTAAATCTTTTACTTTTTGATATACATATCTGATAAATGTTTAGTATGTTATGTCTCTGGTAAAGTCTTTTTTTGTTACATTTTTGGGAACATTTAGTTAAAGTCGACTGATATGCTACATATTTTAGTCTTAAAAAGTAAAAGATTAATTTGAAAAGCTCAGTGTAAGATTAAAATATTAGTGTAAAAAATATAAAAAGAGGGATACTTAAAAAAAAATATTTAAGGATTTTTTAGATTTTTTTATAAAATTTCTAAACCTCAAAATTTTCAACATACCTATGCAAAAATAACTCTTTATCTTTAACACAACAAAAATTATGTCCTTCTAAGTGAAACCCATATTTATCGATATTTCATAGCTTCAAGGTTGCCACAGTTTTCAAAATAAAAAAATTGTTTTAGAAATATGCGTCCACTGCTAACAAATTTACCCACAAAATTTTTTATTATGAAATAAAATGGAAATACTATATGGAACACTTTAGGATAGATCGTCCCTGCCACCTTAGGATTCTCATTTACATCTGACACTAACTATACGTATACTTAATATTATTTGCTTTAGATAATTCCAAATAAAGTATACATCTTCGTTTTTTATTAAAAAAAACATAATATTCGTTATTTCTTTAATGTTTTTTTTTTTTTGTTGTTGAAAGCAATCCAAAACAACAACATGACTCAACATATGTTTATAATAGCTTTTTGAAAACACTTTTATTATTTCCCTATTTTTTGGTTCACAATTTTTTCTTCCTTACCAAAAACCTCATAACTTTGTATTCTTATTATAAAGCCTTATAAACGCAACGTAAGTAAAAAATAGAAAAAAAAACTAGCAACGAAAAGAAAAATAAGAAATCCTTACAATATATCAGACCTGGGCGTTCTTAATTACATTGTGCATTTATTCACTAATATTATTTTCCTATATCATTAAACCTTGCAGACCTGGGCGTTCTTAATTACATTGTGCATTTATTCACTAATATTATTTTCCTATATCATTAAACCTTGCATACCTACGCTCACACTAAAACGATTTCTTGTACAATTTGAAAATTTTTTAATACCAGACATATGGATTAGTATCCTTATTTGGGTATTTAAATACAAGGCAATAGCTTAAGTACATTCAATTCCATGCAATTAGAGATAATAAAGTAATTGAGGTCCCACACTCATGGAACTTCTGCTATAAATATTTGTAGTTGCTTGAATTGTATTACAGTATCTTTATTCTTAAGGGCAACAAACAGTCATTTGTAGAAGAAATTTCAGTTTTGACTACAATTGTAGTTCATTTAAAAAAACTAACCACATCAAATTACTGTATTATGATTTTACATTCATTTCATACAGTAGTTTTTTTATTTAAAAAATAAAACAAATAAATGTTTAAATTTTATTGCATATGTGGTTCATTTTTACTACAATTGTGGTTCATTTTTTGAACAGTAAAAAACAAATGACAAAGTTAGTTGAATTTACTGAAATGTAAGTCGTCCTTTCTTTAAATGAAATTTAATTTGTTTTAACTAAAGGGTGTTTTTTAAGAGCTTTCGGATATGATTTAAAAAAAACACACACATCAAATTTAGACAAATGTATGAAATCTTTATTTGAGTCGATAGAACGATCTATATAATTCAATGTTTAAAAATGATTTCATGTAAATGTTGACCGCGCTTAAGCCACAAATGGCTCATACGCTGGGTCCAATTTTGGAATACTCTCTCCAACATATCGGCCGGTATCTTACGAATAAATTCTTCAATATTGGCTTCCAGTGCGTCAACCGTTGCGGCCTTGTCCCTTTAGACATGAGCCTTAACATAGCCCCACAAAAAATAGTCTAAAGGCGTTCAACCGCACGATCTAGTCGGCAAATTGACCGGCTCCAAAAATGAAATAAACACTGTTTACCGAACTCGCCTTTCAAATGGGTAATTGTTTAGCGTGCTGTTTGGCATGTGGCACCGTCTTGTTGAAACCACATGTCACCCAAGTTCAGCCTTCATCTTCTTTGAACAAGTACGGTCCAATGAACGCTCTTCACACCAAATACGGCAATTTTGCTCGTTCACGTATCCATTCAACCAGAAATGTGCTTCATCGCTGTACACTAGTTTCCGATAAAAAAGTTGATCTTCATCCAGATTTTACAGCACCCATTCACTAAAAGTTACCCGTTGTGGTAGGTCGTGTGGCTTAAATTCTTCCACCAGCTGTATTTACACATAAATCCTTCCGCAAACTTTTCCACGTAGTGGAGTAACAGAGGCCCAATTACTGCGAACGGCGCCGAATCGATAATTCACGGTCATCAACAACATTGGCGGATACAGCTGTGATATTTTTCTCTGTCCGCGGTCTCCGCATGCGTCTTGGTGGTTTCATATTCAATAATGTAAATATTTTGCGAAATTTAATCACAAGATTCCGAATAGCCGCCTCAGAAGGGCGCCCAAACTGAACATAAATTAGAAAAAGTGCACGATGCACTTTCTTAACCGAGCATGTATTTTGATAATAAAATTCAATAATCTGCAAGCGTTGTTCGTTTGTAAGTCGATTCATATTTAAATTATAGACCAAACTGAACATGTTTAACAGTAACATGTTACACGAAAACTGCTGAGCTGCCAAAGACAGTGTTGCCAAAAAGGAATGTGCTAAAAAATCACCCTTTGGTCTATACCTTCATAGTATTCCAAGTGCATGTCTGGTATTGACAAATTTTAAAATTTCCCAATGAAGTCCACAAGTGTGAGCGCTATAGAACAATTTCACAAGTAATTAATCTCAAAATGTAATTGACATCTCCCAGGTATGCAACATATATAGAAAACATATGCAGCTGCTTTTCAAAATCATTTAAAAACACAGATGTTTCTTTATTTTTTTCTAGTTGTTGTTATTTTTTTTTTTTTCTACAAAGGAATACATTTAATATAGTATTTTATATACATTCCGCTTCTAGAATTTCTTATGGCAATACAAAATTTACAGAAAGATATACTGCTTCTTGGTTCATTTTATTTTTTTTATCATAGAAAATATCAAGTAAATATGAATTTATTAAATATTCATTGAATTGCTTTAAGTAAAATACAGTTCCTTTTTTTAACAAATACAGTGAGAGAAACCACATACGGTGCAAATATGTTTAAAATATAACAACAATACATATATGCATATATATTTTATATAACTATAACTCTAAAGGTAAACGTAATCTAGGAACTTTGCATGTAAAACGAACAAAAAAAGTTTACAATATTGAAGTAATATCAGGGAATAAGATTGAAAGTGGATTTATATTAAAAACGTAACAATATTTTGATATTACTGTACACACATGTCAAACATCATTCATATAAATTGCTGGGATCAATCTTTCAATATCTATATATTTATATTTAATGTATATTTATGTAGCCCTGCAAGCAATAACGTGATTCATATTTCTTCCCAGCAAAATTTTTTAGAATTTGTTACCTCCGAATCTATTACAGAGTAGCTTAGTTTACCACCGGTTGCGTGGAACCGTTTCTAGAACAGGTTTCTACGAGTCAATATATAAGATTCCACTGTCCCAAAACCAGTTCTAAAACTGGGTTTAGAACCGATTCTAAAGCAAACATGTTCTTATCTGGAGGTAACGAAGATATTTCAAATAGGACAAACTTCATACAAAATGAAGCGGTTATAGAACATATATTTGAACCTCCCGAGTAAAAAAGTTTATATATGGTCTTATCGTTTTTCATCTTAAAAGATGTTATAATATAAGGTGTCTTTCAAAGTAATTTATTATTAGATTTTTCTTATATGGTGATATATATAAATATATAAATATATATATTTATATATTATGCTTTATAAAATTAAATATTAAACATATATACTATATATAATAAGATATGATAGATATGTTGTCATGTGTAGTATAATATTTAATCACATATGTTGACATGTAAGCTATATAATATTACATATAATAATGTATGCTGTCGTAAAAATTTCTTTTTTTGTCTTTGATATTAGATATGCCATATGTGTAATACAACTTAAGATATATTTAAAAATTACTTTAAATGATGTAAGATATAATTATGAAAGATTTTATATATGACACAAGATAAACAATTTAGTTTTGAGATATGGTTATGCATGGTTCAACATCATTAATATTTTCTATGCGCAATAAATATAATTATATATTGTTATGTATATATATATATACATATGTTATGGGATTTAAGTAAGTCCGATTTAATTTTAAAATATCTTACCATATATAATATATAACAAATTTTATATTTATCATAGATTTACCATACTTACATGCTATATGCGAGCTTTTATGAGAAGATCTAATATTAATGTTTTTAAAATTGAAAAAACCAGTGCGATATTTATATTAAAAAAAATATAAAGACCATATCATATTAAATTAGATATAATATTATAGTATAACGTATGATTTGATAATTGGATGCGGAAAAAATTAGGACAGAACTGTATCAAATCACTTCTAATTGTATCTAAATTAATCTAATATGATACATGTAAATATAATTTGATATAATGCAATCGGGCCATTTTTTGGATGAAATTTTATATAATTAACTATGGAGTCTTAAATATATAAAAATATATAAATAAATATATAAATTATATAAAACTACATAAAGCTCCATATCAGATTGTTTTAATCGGGTATTTATTTACTTCGCAGAAACCAACGTAGCAGGTTACGAACTGAAACAAGTAATAACAAGAGAAAAAAAATTATATATGGCCTTGTGTTTTTTTATCTCAAAATAGATTACAATATGTGGTTATATATGCTGTCATGCTGAGCCATATATTATTATATGTTTCTTATATGGTAAAACATATGATATATTGACCTTTATAAAATTAGATATTAATCATATATGCTATACGTATCGTATAAATCATACATTCTCACATATAACATAATATTTAATCATATATGGTGACCAATAAGCTATATAATTTGTTATAAAAAATATTTTTGTGTGTGATGTTAGATATTCTTATATATATTGCCGTATGTATAATATAACTTAAGATATATTTATATATGACATTAAATTACGTAAAATATAATTATATAAGATTTCATATACAACACTTGATTAGTTTGACATATGATTATGATTATCATCATTAATATTTGCTATGCGTATATGATATTATATATGCGCCAGATATTTTAATTATTTTTCGTAAATTTTTTTTTAGTTTTTTTTAATTTGTTTCATATGGGATTTAAGTAAATTTAATTTAATTTCAAAATATCTTATTCCACCAAAACTTATTTATGTTTTTGGGTCGAATTAGAACTGATATCCCATGGGATATTTTGGGATCTATCAGAATCTTAAATTTATTGGATCCCCAAATTTGAGATAAATTTTGATCTAAATAAATCCAGTAATATATTTGTGGTGTCTAATCGGATATAAAATTATATATGAAATCATGCTAATTTATATATAAAATATGTAGTAATATCAGTGACCCCAAATTATAACGGAAAAACTCGAGTTAGGACAAAAATTAGTTTTTAGTTCCATCGTGTTAAGTACACTCATAGAAATAAACATGTAAAAATAGCAGAAAAGGCTACTAAAAATTAGTTAAAGATGAACTTGCAGAAAAAATTGATAAAAGTAACAGACAAATAATTATGTTAACTTTACAAAATTTTAGTAATATTCGATGTGAACTTTAGTTAATTGAGAATAGCATTTTGCTCTGTAAAATTAGCAAACACTTTTACTAAATATTATTTTGACTCAAAATAGCAAACAAAAACTGTAATATTAACAAAATTTTTGCAATATTTACCTAAAATTTAGTAAAATGCAAATAACAGTTTATTTTGCTAAAATAAACAGAACTTTTTGCAAAAAAATTGTAGATTACTGATTTCATAAGGCCATTATTCGCATTAAATAAAAAATATTAAAAATTTTAAATTTTTTAATGATTTTTTGTCTACTAATATTTAGTAAAGGTTTTTATTGATTTTAGCAGATAATTTTGTTTCGTTTAATGAATTCATGAAATTCGTTTAATGAAATTCAACAGATTTATTTTTGCTATTCTTATATTAATAATATTTTGTAAAAAAAATGTGCATATATTTTAATTTGTCATAGCCGCCTAACTCAATTTAAGATTACAATAAATAGAAATATTATTATATTATTGTATAAATCAACTTTAGTCGTTATTCCGCAAAATAAAGAAAATATTTTTTATTCCAAACATTTGTGTTTCATGTGGAATAATAGCCTAAATCAACTTAAAGTTTTTGACTTTTTGTCGCTCAACAAGTCATAAGCGCGTAAGTGTCTTTTTAAGGTATATCTTTTGACTACATAAATAAACCACTCTTTTTTAAGAAGAAGAAAGTTAAACCAAAAAAACCGACTCCTGATTTTCAGTAAGTATTTGAAACTTTAAACGTTAAAAATTTGATAAGCAGACTTAGGCTGTAATCACTTGCGAGCACATATATATATGCCTCATCCACGGTAATATCCATCAACATATATTTAGATATTAATATGTATGGGACCATATCAAACATTTTCGAAAAACCAAATCCAAGATAAAATTATATATGATCATATTCGCCATCACATATATCCATATTAAGCTATATAAAGCTATATGTTTCTATATAATACTATATTCAATAACATATGATTGTATTTGATCGTTTTTACTCGGGTATGTGGTTTATTTAATATGTGCGTTTCACTCATATTAAGCTTTTGTAAAATGCAAAATCGTTTTCAGACATACTTTTATTTTTGTGTAGCATAATGTTTATATTTATTTTTAAAAGCTACATTTCATGGTTACTTTGTGTTTTAAAATTGCTTCGAAAAAAATTTTATTACATTTTTTGGTAATAAAACATATTTTAATGGCAAATATGTAGAGAACACCAAAAAAAATGTAAACGTTGAAAGTTGAGAAAATAAATTATTTAGACTTAAAGTTCGGCTTAACTAATTTTTTTACACCCAATATTTTTGATAAAAAAAAAGAATAATTAAAAACATTTCAGCGATAAAATAATTTTTTATTGTATAAATCCGCTATGAAGAAAACAGTTTTGTTAAAGTTCAAATCATAAACGCTTGCACTTACAAGGGAGGTATCCCGACCTGGACCGACAGATCTTAAGCTGCGCAATCTCATGTTTAGGCGTTACTAAGTGGTGTCAAAAATTACCAAATTGTAAGTTATTTCCGTTTATTTCGTTATATTTAAAGAAAATATAGACAAGTTTGGAGTCAAATTAAAAGTTTTTGAATACGCATTCACTGATGCACAAACTATGTCGAAAAACTTTCCAGTATTTTTGTTATTCAAAAAAATGTGTGTTAGAGTAACATTAAATCTGGCGTTTTATTAATTAATAGTAGTTGTAATAAGTTGAAAATAATTCATAGTAATGCCTATTTAATTTAATCGTGGGGATGTTTGAGCTTTTTCAGATATTCGAAATTGTTCGGTTTTTATGCGACTTTTCCCGAAGAGCCTTTTCATACTATATTTGAAATAATTGAAAAATATGGCAACTCCGGGTCCATTATATAGGTAATATGGGTATCAAAGTTTTTGTTTTCTGGAGGACTTTAACCATGTGTAAAAATAAATCTAGTTTTCGTAAACTGAAGAATAGTTTTTATACAAAAACAAATACATTTTAAACGCCACTTTTTAACCCTTAAACGTGAGATTGGGCAGCTAAAAAAAACGTGTTTTTTCTGCTCCCTGATAATATATCTAAGGTTCATTAAAATCTGCGAGTTCGGGTTGGGATACCTCCTTTGTTAGAAAAGTTCTAGAGGTACTACATGATAGATATTTGTGCAGTTATTTATTTGCAGTAATTTTAACTGTAATTGAAGTTGTTTTACATTAAAAAGTCAATATATTTGACAGTTCTTTTTAGTATAACCTACAAAAACTACTACATTGTAGTAACATTTATATAATGTAGATATTTTACAACTGCTTTCCAGTGGGTTTTTTTTATTAAATATGTCGCACATAAAAGGGCAATTGTTAGTTTTTTGAAGATTTTTTTTTTTAACTAGAAGGAAAATTGGTATCAAATGAAAGAAAAAGTAATTTAATTTTTTAAGAAAGTCTTTTTAGTCAGCTGTAAATTCCTCAAATTTTAATTAATCAGCAAATGATTTGAGCTAATTTATCAATAACATATTACACACAGAAAAATAAAGTGCCAACCGAATAGAAAAGTGTATTTTGGTGTTAACAACCAATAAACTCGTTTGGTACAAACATAACATATTATATAAAAACAAAAAACTAATATAACTGTAAAATATTCAAGTTTGTTTTCTTAATATTTTGGTTGTTGCAACTAAAATTCAGCTATATTTACCGAAGTTTGTTGTGAAAGCAAATATTTAGTTGTACTAACCGAATTTGAGTCGTAGTAACCGAATTTCAGTTGGAAAATGGCGAAATGTTTCTCCGTGTGGATAACTAATTTTAAAATATTATATTAAATATTTAGCAATTTCACTATCGACTTTTTGTTTGTGGATATATTTGTATTTTGACTTCTGATTCTTATTAGGGGTCATTAATTATAAAGCAAAGGGTTTAAACATAAAAAAGATTACCTCCTACACACCAAAATATGGGTCCGAAAATCTTTTTTTTTTTAAACTTCTCCGCCCAGTATTACAACTAAAACATTCGAATATACAAAAATGCAATGTTTGATGTTGTTCTGGTCATTAAATAAAGCTACGTGAAAAATTTTGAATTTCCAGCTTTGTTAGTTTTCGAAATACATTAAACGACCCTTTTTTCGGAGATAAATGCTGATTAAAGAAATCATAAATATATAAATATATAAAATACATAAAAATGTTGCTTAATTTATGGAAGTCGAACCTTTTGGTCTTAAATTTTTTTTATAGTTTCGACCATTTATTTCAGTATAATAATGTCAGTAATTGAAAAATATCTTCAGAAGTTGATAAAAATGTGATATTTTGGGCATCCAAATGTACTACAGTATTGCCTACATCGTGGTACCACTTGAAAAGGTCATAGCCCTACTACACATACACATGTAATATGTAAATTAACAATGTAACTGACACATTGCTCTACATTTTATACTACGTTCATTCTGCACCCGAAAATACGTTTTCGATTTAAAATTTGTACGAAATTTGAAAGTCAAAAACTGAAAAAAAAATGTATTTTGGAGGTCAGTATGAATGTAGCTTTATATTAACAAAAAAAAATAATATTTTTAAAAATACGAAACAATTTAAGTTTTTTTTTTTATAAAATATAAACTGAAATAGAACATAAAAATAAAAATACGAAACAATTTAAGTTTTTTTTTTTATAAAATATAAATTGAAATAGAACATATTTGTTTTTACTCGATTAATCGACTAAATCTGCTCGAGTTATTCGTTACTCGAAATTAATTTACTCGAACAGTTGTTTGATTAAAATTCATAGATTAATCGAGTAACGGTTAACCGATTGAATACCCTAACACACATACTGCGTTAAGTCTATAAACCCATTTCCTCATTCAATTTTTAAAAAATCAAGAAATTTTAACAGTTTTAATGAAAAAATTAAATTAAAGCCTAAAAGTATGTAACTTTGAAGAGCCATATATTCAAAAGTTGTAATCGAATTTCCTTTATTCGCAAATGTTATTCAATAATTAATTTTTTTTTTAATTGAGATGCAATATCCATTATTTTTCAATCACACTAATTGATTACAAACAAAAAATACTGTTGTGCGAAAAACAAAGCACGCAACTAAACTTTGAGATGCATCTGAATACAGTAATAAAAACCTAATAAAATCTGACCTTTGTTGAACACATTTTTGCTGTGGTCCACAAAAAAACTTACAAAGAAGTTATCCCAAAACGACCTCTCAAATCCAAAAAAAAAATAAATAAAAGTTGTAGAGGAAAAAATAAAGACGAGGTTTTTAGCTAACTAATCTCATTTTTAGGGATTTGAAAGTGTGGTCAGAAACAGCTATTTTTTCACTTTTTTGCATATGTGTTCACAAGTTTCTTTTCTCTACATATTCAAACCTCAATATACGACATATCGCCTCGGAATACTTTCCTTGTGAGCTATAAACTTAAGTTTTAAAAAACTAATGGACACCTATGTATGGTTTTAGTATCTAATGTGAGAAGTTTTCGCATCAAAAGTGCAACTTTGCTAATGACATTATTTACAGAACGGGCCTCGGGTTTAAAATCTAGCAGGATGTTGTTATTTTAATTTTAATGAAATTCTTATAACTTTTTAATATAATTCGCTGAATTTGTTTTTCATTGAAAATAATGCATTTGAAAATACTTGTCGTACTCCTTGCGGATTTTTTTCAGTTTTTATAATTTCTTTTGTCTATTAAATTTGCATTCTAATATTAATACTTTAATCAAATAAACAATTAATTAAGAAATAACTTTTATTGAGAAATACTAGTATTATCTGTAACTATATATGGAGTCAGATATGATTCATATAAAGGGTCCGCCAAATAAGTTTTTTTTTTTTTGAACTCCTGAACCAATTGGACTTTGTATGGCGTCATACCAAGGTCTTTATGCAAAATTCGTCTCAATGATGTCTCCGAAATGTTCAATTGTTGAGAACGACGGTGAATTGATGTTGATGGCGCTTCACGCACACTTTCTGCCACGCACTCGGGTGTACGCACTGTTTTTGGCTTTTCACGCTTTGGTTTATCGATGAGGATGCCAGTTTCTTTCACTTTTTTCACAAGATAACGAACATACGGACCATATTCGTGCAGCGGAAGGATAAAACTAATTATCTGTCAAATCAGACATGAGCTAAGTGTTACCATTCACGAAATAAGCACTAGTTGAAAAAAAAACGTTAAATGGCGGACCCTTTAAGTCAGATATGTTTTGATATAAATATATATGATCATATCTGACATTTTTTACACGGGGTGACAAAATACCCCACAACGTCCCAAATTACGCCACATTTTCTTCATTGGAAACCCGCCTAAAATACAACTAACGAATAATTTAGTTGTATTGGTACACCTCTAACCAATCTTTGGAATGGATCTATCAAAAGCCTAAACAAAAATTGAGGTGGGTGCCTTTTAGGAGCTAAAAAATAACTAGTCCCAAATTACCCCATCTTCCCCTACTTGCTTTTGAATTTTGGTAAGCTGGAAAGTAATGACATTTTGTGCAATCAAGTCATTTATATCAAGTACAACATGTCGGGCTAGCTCATATGATACAGCTTTTGACTGACAACCTGGCGTCCCACTTTCGCCCGAGTTTGCACATTTTATTTAAAAAAAACATTCAATAAAAAATAAATTTTTTAATTAAATTTATATTTTTTTAAAACTTATTTTTACTAATTGTTTTTGTGAATATAGTAATCACATATTTTTTGATTTTTCATATGTTGTTTAGTAATGATATGCCATTATTTTGTGCGACATACCCATATAAAAGTAATGAGATTTGTAATGACAATTGTAAGTACTTGCAATTTCCAAATATATACTAGAACCACTTATATTATAATGCTTGTCTACACTGGACAACTGCTAATGTTTTCGATTTTAGGGGTTAGTTTTGTAGCGCTGTGATGTTGAAAGAAAGCTGTTTGACAGAATTTTCCCGAAAGAAACCTTATTTAAATACCAAAAGCAAGAGCGCTATAAAAAGTTTGAATTAAAGAGCTGAAGTAAATTAAAATGGTAGAGTAAATAAAACTTTCGAATCAACTGCATTCTGATTAACGAGCGTTTACTGTATACAGACATTTTTTTTCGTAAAACCTCAAGAAAATTAACTATTTTTACTCAACATTTTTTTGTCGTATCGAAATTAAAAATAAATCCAATTACAATTTTTGTATTCAAAAACCGCTTACAACTGTTATTGTTTGCACTATCGTGCACATTGCTTACCTTCTGTGACATTTACCAAAAAATTTATTCCAATTTTTATGCAAATTTTATAATTTCAAATAACTACCCCTTTTAACAAACTAAAATCTACTTAAAGCACAAATATTCTATTTTTTCGGTATGTGTATGTACATTAGGGTGTCCCAAATAAAAAAAAAGGAAAACCACTCAAGCGATGCGTATTAAAGAGCTAAATATGGAAAAAAATAAGTTAAACATTTTTAAGTGGATCTTCATTTCCCTACCACTAATTGAAGTTAACAATTGTAGTACATTTTGGCCAAAAAAAAAATTCGAATTTTTTTTTCTGAAATAGGGCTCAAAAGTTGTGTCGTTTTTATTTTTTTTTTTTTTACTGGAAAAATATTTTTAAATTTGCTGTAGAGTAATTTTCGTCTACCAAAGGATTTTTTAGTTTTGAGTAAGTACTTTTGTTTTCTGTAAAAATTTAAAAAAATATAAATGATTGAAATTGCACTTGGTAGACATTAAAAAATACTCTGATGTACCAAAATTACTCTCCACAAAATTTAAAAATGTTTTTCTAGTACTAAGCCAAAACTTATTAATCTTTTGAGCCCTATTTTGAAAAAAAATTCGAAACTTTTTTTTTTGGTCAAAATGCACTATAACCGATAACTTCAATCGCTGGTAGGAAAATGAGGATCCACTTCAAAAATGTTTTACTTTTTTTTTCCTATATTCACCTCTTTAATAAGCATCGATTGAGTGGTATTCCTTCAACCAATTCGAAAATGTGCCCTATTCGGGACACCCTAATGTACACACTGAGTTTTTTTTTTTTTTTGGCAATATTGCGATCAAAGCCAAAAACGAGCTAATGTAAATTTTTACACAAACATTGAAATGCACAAAAAACGAAATGAAAATGTTAATAATATGCAAAGTACTATAGTGGTGCATTATTACTTTTAGCACATGCATGCTCTTGCAAATATTTTGTTCAATATTCACGCATGTCAGGCATTTGAAAATAGTGTTTATATACAGTTCAAGGATAATAGTTAACATGCAAGAAAGTAGGTTTAGTTAGCATAATGTTGGCAAAGGAAATATTATAAAAATTATGTGAACATGTTTGTGTTATAATTAAAATATATACGAGGAATTTCAAAAATTTTCTACTCTTTTCGGCAAAGTAGAAAAAAAAGAAAATTTGTATTTTTTATTTTTAACGGCGCAAACATTTTGGCGGTTTTAAATTTAAAGCAAATTAAAAATGTTAAAATTTTAGTTTTTGCTTGGATTTAATTAAATTAAAATTATCACATCAAAAAATATAAAAATACACTAAAAAAAAATTTGTCATATATTGGAAATAAAAAAAAATATCGCGAATTTTTTGGTAAACATGCATATTTTGCGGTTTTTTTTTCTTATTTGCTGGAAATCGAATTAATCTTTTAAATCAGCAAAATTCAAAATTTTGTAGAATGTTGTTGGTTCCTTAAAAGTCAGTCAATAAAATTTGTTAATGCCATGTCGCTGTTAGATTAAGGAATTCATGCAGTGCTTTAGATGTCAAAAAGAGAAATATGTTTTGAAAAAAACTGTAGCTGAAAAAACTTTTTTTCCACTTTATTAATTTATTCCGTCTTGAAGATTCACTCTAGATACCTAAAAATCTTGTCATGTTTTTTTTATAAAATGTTACAAAAAAGTTCTGAAAATTTAAAAAAAAAAAATAAATACAAATTTTGCGATTAAAAATTTAAAAGCTACTTTTTCACTCAATTCACTCAATTTCAAATATAATTTAGAACGTCAGACGCAAAAATGTGATGTATGCCGTTATTGGTTCTCACATCAACTTGGTATACCTTAAACTGTATAAAACTACACCGTTTTTATAAATAATGTTCTCAAATTTTAATTCCATTAAACGGCATAAAAACACTATGAAAAAAATGCGAAACTTTAAAATTCGGAAAGTTTCATACAAATTTATGGCAATTGTTTCCTAGACCTTCATCATTTCTTAAAACGTTTCATAAGCTTTGTGAAAATAAACTTTTCCGTTTTATTGAAATATTTATTTGAAATTTACAAAAAATATTTGAAACATTATTGGCTTAAGTCACGTATTATTATAAAATGAAAATTTGGAAATGCAATTAATTAAATTTTCGATTGATACAAACAACTGACTTAAGTCACCTAAGCCAATTATGTTTTAGCTTTTAGACTTTCAACCTCAAATACTGCCACAACTTATTTCAAATTTTGTAATCTCAATTAAATATTATTTGAGTGTCTCTCTCGAATTATGGCACATTTTCAGAACTTTATAGGAGATAAGATAAAATTGGGGAACTCTTTTAAAGTCACATTTTTGATTGTTTTTGATAACAGTTCGATAACACAAGTCTAATATTGTTGTTGAATTTTGGTTTCAAATTGCCCTAATTTTTGATTTCTTTTTATTGATTTTTAGATATTTAAATGAATTATTTTTGATTTCAAAGGGTATTAGTTAAACTATTTTATTTACTCATGTGCAATGTATAAAAAACATTTTAATGTTTTAATTCAGTAAGTTTTGCGGAAATTTGTGGTCAAAAACGCATGAAAATTTTAGCAATACTTCTTTTTAGGATGGTGTATTAATGGCTAAAAAGTCGTCAAAATTGTAAAATAACACGTTTTCAAAAAGTTGTCGCTTAAACGATTGTTGGAGAGAGGCATTCATTTGATGTGTTCTTAATTTGATGAAACTTTTCATAAAAATTTATCAAACTGACTATTTATGAAATATTTAATAACATTTATAAAACATTTCAAAAAAGATATGAAACTTCATCATATTTATGAAACATTTCATAAATATGAAAAACCCTGTCATTAATTTCGCCTTTTATGAAACAGCTTTATCATATTTATGAAATGTTATATTGGACAGAAATCAATGAAGTTTTTCATCATAAATATAATGAAGCTTTTTCCCTGAGTGTACGATTTGTGGTATCAGAAATACCGCTAATTGTAAATTGTGGTACAAGATATGGATACCACACAAAAGGGAGCAGTCCCTAGATCATAATAATTTGAAAACTGCATTTATTAATTAAATCAATAATGGCGTAATGTGAAAAAGCCGTTACGTTATAAAACATTTTCTATAAAAATTATTCGCGGGTTACATCCTGTAAATAAATATATATATGAAACTATTTATTATTTGCAATTTTTTATTGCAAATGTTTTATATATTTTCTGCGAATGAAAATTACCAAGGACAACATCTGTTTTATGTTAAACATATAGCTAAAAACATGTTTCCTCACTTTTCTTTTAAATCAAAAGTATTTTTAATTTGTTTTTTTATTATTAAAAAACGAAATCAAAAATAAAATAAAAAATTTTAAAAAACTCGCAAATCCGTAAAAATAAACGATTTTATTTTTTTAACTATCAAAAACTAACTCACAAATTATTAAAAACAACAGTTTTGATTTTCTGATTACTGAGTACACAAAAAAAAATTATCAACCTAAAATTTCTAATAAACGATTTGATTTGATGTGAATGAAATTTGTTTCTAAACAAATATTTAATTGACTCAATTAATTTTAATTCACTTTTAAAAATATAAATACATATTTTATTTTAGACAAAATTCTTAAATTATTTTTTCATATACTTTATGTTAAATAGAAAAGTTTCAGTATAAACTACCAAATGCATTTGTAGCTTAGAAACAAAACAGACACAGCATTGCCAAAAACACATACACATACAAACATGTCGTTCACACACTTTTTTTTGAATATCATAATTTTGTTTGGTAGATAGTTATTTATAGATTTTTTGCTTTTCCATTTTCAATAAATATTTTAATTATTATTATCATTGTCGTGATAGGTGCAAAATCAATTAAAATATTAATTGATTCAATTAACTTTTTGAATTGAAAACCAGTTTTAGTTTTTTCTGTGTCACTTTTTGGTTCAAATAAAGAATTTTTTGTTGTGAAAAGAAATTTTAACTGAAAATAACAACTGGTACAGAAAAACAGTATTTATTAGTAGTTTGTTTGTTTAATAAAAGATAAAATAAGTTAAAACAAATATTTCCTAGTAGTTTAAATGTATATTCATTAAAAACAAAGTTTACTGTTTACTTTTAAAACAAACTGCAATCAGTTACTGTTAAAATATTATGAGTGTACACATTCCGGTAAAGAATTTTAATGTTTATTACAAATATTCTTTACAATTTTGTAATAAATACGGTTGTTAATTAATTAAAAAACCTGTCAAATATTCTGTCTTTATTTTAGCGTGTTTAAAGCATTTCATATTTAAAGCATAAATACTACACGCAGAAAAATACTCTGTTAAATATGTTTGCAGGCAATTAAATATATGTTTACAATGATTCAAATTTTCAAAAATTAAACAAAGATATATTTGCAAGTATAAAATTTTTAGATATTATGTTTGGGACATGCAAACATACTTATAGTAAACATATATATATATTTTTGCAGGCAGAATTGCTTCACTAGTTCCAAACATATATATGTGTACAGGCAAACATAATTATATTTTCAAGCAAACATCCCAGGAAAAAAAATACATTACCAAAACAAGGCATTTGCCAAATTTCTGAACTGCATTACCAAACACATTGCAATGAGTCACATTGCAATGAAACAGTTGTGTAACCAATTCTTAAAGTAAGAAAGCGAACATATAATGGTTTTTTAAATATAATTAGTTCTTTTACGTACTAATAAACTATTTGTAATTTATATTTGTGATAATTTTAGTTCAATTTGTAACCAAATACCATTTTGTTATAAAAACTCTTATTAGAACTAGTTACCCAATAAGAAATGAGAAATTATTATAATTAAAAAATGCTCATTAATATTTTAGCCAAAAATACTTAGTTTTGTAATAAAAGAAGTGCTTCTTAAAAAAAATACTTACAATTTGAATAAAAGAAATCCTTCTTTTTTTAACAAACGAAGTAGTTCTGAAAAAAATAAGGTAACTGGTTCTTGTAAAGAAAAATATAATCAAATCTAAAGAATCAATTCTTTTCAGTCTAACGCCCTGTTAAAAGAATCAGGTTGGTAATCAGGTTAGGAAGGCATTCTAACCAAAATTCCTGATTACAAAACCGATTACCTTTTTGCTGGGATGTTACACTAGAAACATGGGAAACGGAAATGTTTTCCAAACAAAAGTACCAGCATTTAAATTTCCAGCAGGCTTTTTTTTTCAGTGTGTACATGTTGCGGTTAGACATACGACTTTCTTTTACATTTTCTAGACATTTCCTCCATCTTCATCTTCTGTCCTTAATTCTTAATATTTATTACATTCTGTATAATGTTTTTTTTTTGTGTTTCTACTTTAGATTCTGATTATATTATGCTTATTATTACGGTTAAACACGTAATTTACCCTTAAAACGTGTTTTATATGTTAAATGTTGGCAACAATTTACATTTTAGCTAATTCAATGCTGTCAAAATGTTTTTTTGCTGTTGTTAAATTATGGTTGTTGAAATGTTAATTGAGCTTTAGGCGTTACCACAAAGATTTCTTTTTTTTTTTTGCCGTAGAACGTTGTTGGATGTTTATTTATGAGCTGATATAAGAACGAAAAAGATAAAATGGTGAAAATAGCGACAATGGAAATTACTGATTATATATCACTTTCTTTGTTTTTGTGGAAAAGAAAATTATCATATTAAATTAAAAAACCATAAATTACATTTTGTTTTTTCATGAATTAAATATTACAAAAATATCGCTAATTTTGTTTGAAATCAATAACGAAATATAAAAAAAAACTGTTGAATATTAACTCATTAAGGACACCTGTACGACCAAACTTAGCAGATCTATAGCATAAAATTTTTATTTTTTTTTATAAAACGCCTTCTAGAGGATACATTGTTAACATTGTTATAAAACGCCTTCTAGAGGAAACAAAATTAACATAGTGACAGATTATGAATACATACAGACGATTGAATACATTTAAAAAAATTCATTTTGTATATTTTTGTGGTCAAATCTTGATTCAAAAACATATGAAATTACCCGATTTAATTTTTTTGTATTAGTGTTTTATTAAAAACTTGGCATTATTTATGTTTTGCGTATAAATGGAATAAATTTTGGCATTTCTTACACTAATGTTTAGCAGAGAACTACATTTTCGTATTTTCTTATCAACCCAACAATCAAAAGTATAAACTCTCATTAACAAAACAATCAAATTCAACTCAAATAAAATTTTGTGTTTTTTAAAAATTTCACTACTCAATGGCTAAAAAAACGCGGCTTTAAAATACATCGTTTTTTATAGCTGTATCCAAATCTGACATAAAACGTTTTTATTTTGAAATTTCGCGCTTTTTATTCTTACATTATACAATTCATTTTTCGTAAATTTTCCAAAATTTTTTGAAATTGGATCAAAAAAAAGTTACATCTCAAATAGAAAATCAGATCTCATTTGATATGAATCGATATATATTCGTATCCAAATTTATCTCAAAATTATTGAATCGAGTAATATCCGATTAGATCCCTCAAATAAATTACCGGATTAAAAATTTATCTCAAAATTTGCGGATCCAAAAATATCTAATTTAAGATCCTGATAGATCCCAAAATAGCTCATGGGCTTAATTTAAATCTACTGTAATCTAATTAGATCCAAAAAGATAATTAATTTTTGGTGGATAGAATGAGATATTTTGAGATTAAATTGGATTTATTTTTATCTCATTACATAAAAATATAAAAAATTTAAAGAAAAATAGTTGAGACATCTGCGCATAAGTAATTATGTATGAGTTATATATAACAATATATAATTATGTCTTATATGCATAGAAAATATTAATGATGTTTGACCATATATAATCATTTCGCAAACTAAACTGTTAATCTTAATGCCATATATAATTATATCTTGAATTGCATTATTCATATGGCACCATATTATACGCATAACTTATATCACACACAAAAATATTTTTATAAGACAGCATATTATATTAGATCTTAAATTATATAGCTTATACATTACCACAGATGATCACATATTGTGTTATATATGAGAATGCATTATCATATATGAAAAAAAATCTATCATATCTTATTATGTATAACAAATATGACTAATATCTAATTTTATAGAGGTCAATATATAATTATATATGGTTATATATGTTAGCACATAAAAAACATATAAGAATAAAAAACATAAGACCAAAAATTTTCTTTTTTCTCGGGTACATATCGTCATTAAAGTTTTTTAAAGAATATAAATCTACACAAAATAGTGTTTAATTTAAGTATAACCAAGTCGGTGTTTGTATCAGGATATCTGACTGCTATTGCAAGCAAGTTGAACATTTAACTTTTTTAGTTTTGTCCTTATACATGTTATGTATGGTGCAAAAATTAAATTACACCCCAGTTTTATTGCAAATTATTCCAATGGAAGAAATTCATGTTTTTTTTTTTGAAAACGTTAACCCATACCGAAATTTTGGCCGAAAATGGCCCAAAAAAAAGTGTATCTTTATTAAAAAATTCAGAATTTTATATAATTTTTTACTACAGATATTGAATTCAGACTTCATCGTATATTTTTGATTCCAGTATAAAGTTGGTTAATGAACTTTATACTGGAATCAAAAATGACTCACAAATTGATATAAATGTGAAACGGTTAAAATATTTGTTAATGCTAAACTAGTAAAGTTAGAAGGCTGAAGTTTGAGTATGTGTGACAGTACAGTCAAACCGTTAATTTTTTCTTTTGATGAACTTATTTAAAAAATTCGACGATATTGAAGTATCAAACGATATTGAAGTATCAAACGACGATATTGAAGTATCAAAGTATCAAAGTGCAATTTGAAAGTTGGTGGTTCTAAAATATTACGACAAATAATTTTGTGGAATAGCAGAGATTATTATCTTTCATCTGATATCCATGTTGCCCTCATTCAATGAGTACACACAGAGAAAAATTTAGCTATTTGCCAACTGAAACTCGGTTACTACGACTCAAATTCGATTATTACGAATTTTAGTCAGTTCTCGCAACTTACCATTAGTTTTCACAACACAGTTAGGTTAATTCAACTAAATTTTAGTTGCAACACCAAAACTATTCAGAAATCGAATGTAAATATCGTTGTATTAACTGAATTTATAAGTTGTCAACATTAAAATACACTTTTCAATTCGGTTGGCACTTTATTTCTCTGTGTGTACAAATATTTAAATAATTTGTTTTAAAATTTAACTTTAAATGTCCTTTCGTCAGGAGATAGGATGTGATAACGAAAATCTGAGTTCTCCTGTTTAACATGCATATCAATTTTACATGAGTGCCAAAAAAATATTAAAATTTGTCTTTGGGTACTGTATGAATATACAAAATTTTATATTAAATATCAAAGATACTTTCGGAAAATTTTCGTTTATTTTTGCACACCTCGGATTCCCAACTTGAAATTTTTATATGCAGTAAGTGATACTTTGAATTAATTGCAAAATAAATTACATAAAAATCAATTACTGGTTTTTGAGATATTCGCGAATTAAGCACATTTTTTTAACTTCGTTATATTTCTGGCGAAAGAAATACATTTTTGTGCAATACTGTTTAAAGAAGGGGATTTGAACTTAAAAATGCTAATTTTATAGTTGACGAGTTCAAAAGTTATGATAATTCAAACATTATGCATTTTTTACACATTACACTTACAACTATGAGAAGCGACCAAACGCGAACTATAGAGAATTTTGAAAAAACTAAAAATACGTTAACTGCACATTTACTAGGAGAATATAAATACGAAGGCGGATTAATAAGCCCGTGATTTTGAAAAAAAATAAACATTATTTTTTGGGAAAAAGACGTCAATCAAACCAATTAAAAGCTTGATAAATACTATGGGGACTCTGCATCATCGATTTCAATGGTAAAAAATAAGTGGTTTACTGACTTTCTTTGGGGTCGCACAAGAACGGCCAATTGAGGTCAATACAGCCGAAAATGTCAAAAAATCCACGATATGGTGTTGGCCGATCGAAGAGTAAAAGTGGGTAGGATTGTTGATGCCATAGGCATTTCATATGTCAGTGTGGTTTCGATTTTAATTGATCAGTTGGGTTCAATTGGCCATAAACGCAATCGTGGCCAATAAGGTGATGGTAACAGTTTTTTGGGATTCACGCGGGATAATCAACATCGACTACCTTCAATAGGGAAAAACAATAAACCGCGAATATTATGCCAACTTATTGGACCGATTTAACGAGGATTTTAAAAAAAAAAAACGACCTCATATGGCCAAGAAATGACTATTTTATGGACCTCGAAAAATCCTATTTTTTGGAAGGGATACCAAAAATTGGAGAAACGTTGGACTAAGTGTATTGAGCTAAAAGGCGATTATGTTGAAACAAAAAAAATTTTTTTTTTCCAAAAAAAACTGTGTTTCATTCAAAAAGTTACGGACTTATTGGTCCGCCCTCTTCCCAAGTTTAATGAATTTTGAAATACCAGTAACTGAAAGGTGTGTTGAAAGTTTTTAATAGCTCCTTTTCGTAAAAATGTCCCTAAATTAAATATAAATTTTCTGTTGCTTTCTGTTTTAAAAATATCTCTAACAAATTACCACTTTTTTAAATAAAGTTGTTTGTTTATATGCAAAATAATTTTAATTCAAATTACAACAACTTAAACAGACATATGAAGCCATTCAAACGGGCTATGTTTGTAGTGTGTGTCAACAATTTTCAGATAAAATAAAAATAAGAAACTGAAACAATTTTAAATAACGCAAAAAACTTTTATTTTTACTGAATTTATAGGAAAAAAAAATGTTAACATTTATTTTTAACTGATTATTCGTTTGATCATACTGATTTGTCAGGTGTTTGAGCAATATTGCAAAATAAATAAGAAAACCCTTTCATTTGGGTTTCAAAAGAACTTTTATATATTTTAAAACTTGTTTTTTTTTTTAATATTACCATACAGACTGTATGAAGTGTACAAATTAATTTTAAAATTATTTCTTTTATCTTTTATACCAAATGATTTATCTTAATTAAGACAATATCGGAATTATTGATTGACATGCAATCACACTTTTTAATCATTTAATTTTTGCGGATAACCAAGATAATATAAATATTAAACTACAACAAAAGTTGTCTTTATTTTTATTATCAATACTGTCAGTTTACTTTTTCCCAAAATAAAACACTAAAAATTTAAAAATTCTCATGCTGTCTCATTTAATTGCATCGTATGACATTGACTTGTTTTACTGCGGTGAAAAATTTATATTGCAAAAGTACTCTTGCCAACTATTGATTTTTTCCACAGTACAAATTCATTATTTTATATTGCAAATGTTTTTAGTATAAATTAAAAATAAAAAAAAAAAAACAAAACTAAAGTTGAATGTACGGCCTACCTTGGAAAATGGGGAAAAAAATATATGCAGAAAAATAAAAAGGAAAATAACATAAAAGACAAATTCAGTGTCAAATTCTTTCTTACGGTTAATTGACTTGACATTTAAAAGGATAATAAGGTTGTATTCAACAATATTTAATAAATGAAGCATATGTTGAGGCTGATTTTTTAGTCAATTAATTTACAAGTCTATTATTAAGGCGGATATGGACACTAATTATTAGTGTATACTTTTAGGATGTTTTTGAAATTGTTATAATAAACATGTTTAAATTAACAGATGTTTTGGGGAAATTTGTAGATAACTAATTTTGTCTTATAACTTATAGCGTTAAGATTCTTGCATAATTTATTTCGTGCAGCTCACTTTTATTAAGACTTGTATTTATATTACAGGTACTTCAATAAACATTTTCAAACTATTAAACTTACGATGCAACAATAACACTGCGCTACAAAGTTAATCCATAGAATCGAAAACAAGAGTACCGACCGTTGATCCTAAATAGTTCGCCCACGCTGATTTTAATGGCGCATCCAGTTTTTTCACTTATGCGCCAGTTTTTTCGCAAACTTGAATTGAAGTTTCGCATGTTTTATCGTAGTTTTTTATACATAAAATTTTAAAAATCAAATATTTTATCTTAGTTTTCTGTGATAAATACACAAAAGACCTTGGTTAACATTCGGATATAAAATTTGGTTTATAAATGTGCGGCATATTTTCTCAGTTTTTACTATATTTTACCATTTTTGCACAATTTTTCATCTCATTTCGCAATCGATCAAAGCATTTTTGTGCATAAGCAAAAAGACTAATCTGAACCATTATTTCGTGTAAAAAAGTAGAGAAAAAATGCTGTTAATGGAAAAAACGCGAAATGTGTCTAAAACTTATATGAGTTCATCTTTTTAGTATTGTATGTAAATAGATTAAAAAATGATGTGTACCAAAATTTTATTTGCGAAAGTTATTTTAACAGCGAAAGTTATTTTAACATTACAGCGAATGTTTACAAAATATTTTCAAATTTTATTTTGTAAATCATACAAATATGGGAACATTATTAAAATATAATATAAAAATATATTTTGTAGATATTCATTGTAATGAGAGTGTTTTTTAAAATACCTTTCGCAATTATACACGCAGAAAAAAAATTGGGTGAGTAATATTCAAGTGCTTAGTAATTATACAACTACATAAGTTTTAATTTAGTTTTTTACTACGCTTGTACATATTTTACAAACATTTGTAAATATTTTACTATAAATGTTCAGATTTGTATTTTTGCTTATGCTTTAATCGATTGCGAAATGGGATATTAAATTGTGCAAAAATGGTAAAATAAAGTAAAACCTGAAAAAAACACGGAGTTACTTGTTAATGCTGAACATTTATTAACCAAGTTTGATACCCCAATGCTAATGAAGGTTTTTTATGTACACAGAAAATAATATTTCCCTAAATTTTTCAATTAAATCGATTTGTTAATACTTGATTGACATTTTTTTATACTATCGCTCAAAAGCAAAAATCAGTATATTGATTGCTGTTGTTTTTTGTAATATTTATGTACTTTTTTTTAAATGTTTATGTATATTTTAAATTCATTTCAACTAGATTTTATTAATTCTCATTTGGTTTATTACTTTATTAAGTTAAAAAATTTAATTGAAGTGGTTTAAATTTTAATATTAATTTACTTTAAAACATTTTCATAAAATTGATAATGTGAATTTTAAAGTTAAATTTGGTTTAATAAAAATTTAACAATTTTTTAAACAAAAAAAAAAAATGTTAAAAATAAATTTAAAATTATTAAAAAAAAAAAAAAAAAACAACTCTGGTTTCATAATTCGTATGCTTGCCATGCTCCATATGTTTCAATGAAAAGAAAATATTAATTTCTGTATGAATTTGTTTACATAAGTCTAAATAAATCCGCTAACTAAATGAGAATTATATGCCTGTTTAAATACAATGTTACAAAATTCAAGCTACACAAAAACATTTGATATGGCAACAATATTTATCAAATAGTTTTTCGTTTTTTGAGAAGGTGTTCAATATTGATCACTTTTTAATCAAATGAGTTATTATATAATTGAAAAATAGTTCTAATAAAGAGCTATCAATTTTTAACTGAATTATCAATTTTTGTTGTTGGCGGAATTTCAGCAATTAAAGTTATTGAATCGGTGGTTTTCGTCATTTAAATATGTTTTATTTTTTTTGTGTGTATTTATTATATAATCAAAGATAAAATCTTTGACTTTTAAATTTGTTGAATAGAAAACTGCTTTAAAACATGCAAAAATTTTAATGTAAATTTACGAAAAATCTGGTATATAATTGAAAAAACTGGGAACACCATTAAAATCAGCGTGGCCGAAATATTTTGCATCAATGGTCGGTACTCTTGTTTTATTTTTCCAGTTGCGCAGTGTAATCAATAAACATTATCATTATTATGATTGTGTTCAGGGCAGTAGTATAAATGTCTCAAAAAACTGTTATATTTTATGAGACACTAAAGTATAATAAAAATATTTATAAGACTTTTCCTATATTCTTACAAGAAATATGAGAGCAAATAGAAATACAAATATACTGCTTAAAAAATACACTGAACTTTCGTTTTACAGTTGCTCCCTTATTTTATATGCTTAATGCGACTTTAGTCATATAATTCGCAGATATTAAATCTTTAGATTTTCGGAACATTGCTACACTAATAGAACAAAATTAGTAAACATGTTTGCTAAAACTACTCAAAATTAGTTAAAAATGCAGCAAAAACTGCTAAAAATAGAATTTTTTTTTTGCTAAATATTAGTAAGATAAGAATAGCAAAAATAAATCTGTTGCATCTACAAATATTTAGTTATATTTAAGCAAAATTTTAGTTAATAAAAAGTAACAAATTAATGCGCTAATATCAGAAAAAGTAGCTTAATACACTACTCTACAAATTTCCACTTTTTGCAGAATTGCAGACATTTTTTTAACAGACTTAGGTTTTTTTTATAAAAATCTGTCAAATTTATATTTGTGGAAATATCGCGATTTTTATATTTACATCATTCACCCCATTTTTTCGTATATCTTGCTTAATTTAACAGCAAAAGCATGAGTTTTTTTTAGGAATATCACAAACTTATCTTTAATTTTCCTATAATCGTGTCGGCGTTTTTTTCAGAATATCATACCGGTTTTGCAAGGAAGTTGAACATTTTGCATGATTAGTTCTATCCTTATAAATTTTATGGATGCAAAAACTTTGTTAAATGTTATCGCTATGCGTAAACTAAACATTTCACTTAACTCATTTTTATTTTAAAATATCCTGTAGTACCTAGAAAAGAACATTTTTATATAAAAAAAATAATTAAGTATGTAAAGTAAAGATAAGAATAGCGTTATTTCAAAAAATGAGAAAAAAAATTTAGGCGCAGCGTACCTAAATCTATTAGAAAATATGTTTATATTACAAAGACAGGTTATGCAAAAAGTTAAAAAGATCTCCAGTAGTAATGTTAGTAATATATTTTTATATAAAGAAAATTGTACTTTTCTAAATATTTCAGAACATTTTCAATGAATTTGCAATTTTACTAAAAACCTTTTTAATTCGAATGCCTAGTTTAGTCGCAATAACACATTTTTATAATGCATACAATTTAAAAGAATAAAACTACAACTTCATTGCAATACCAGCGCGATACGCTAATAAAAACACTGACATGATTATAGTCAGATTCAAGATATTTTTATGCTCGATTTATATTCATAAAAAAATTTCATTATTTTGATATATTGTGATGAAACAATGGGGGGAATGATGTGGATAGGAAAATCGAGTTATTTTAAAAGCTGCTAATGAGAAAAAATAATGTTTTCCAGATTTGTATTCGCGTATATAGGTCTATTTAAAAATATGAGTTTCAGAGCAAAGATTTGTTGGGCGTCCAGTAAGTGAAACTGCAAATGAGAAAAAATAATGTTTTCCAGATTAGTATTCGTGTATATCAGTCGTTCCATATCAGACCGTACGATTTTTGCTAAAAAAAAATTAAAAATATTTTTCAAGCTTTTTTTTTTTATTTTTCGTGGTACTACAATTGAAAAAAATCGGGAAAAAAATAGAATCTATTCGACTTACATTCTGAAATTTACAGGGTTATATTGAGCTTTAAGAAAATATTTTGTTTGATTTTTCGACTTGTTCGAAGATAGTGGAAGGTTCAAATACCTTTAAAATAAGGTATTAAACTTTAAAATCCATTTACTAGTTTTAGAAAAACATTAGTTTAAAAGTTGTCATGTCGGATTTGAGGATTTTGACGATTTTGACGATTTTCAAATGCCCATAACTTTTTCAAAAATGTTTTTTATTTATTTCTGGAAACACGGGAAAAATATTTTTTAATGTTTAATACGTCTGGCAAATTTAAAGTAAATCGGAAGAGGTGTTGTAAAAAAGGTGTTCGGTCTGACATGGAATGACTCATATAGGTCTATTATAAAAAATGAGTTTCAGAGCACGGATTTTATGGGCGTCCAGTGGTGATATTAGTAGACAATATAATAAAATGTATGAATTTTTTTTTTGGGAAAAAATCTGCCTGCCTGAAATCAGCAATATAAAATTTTTTACCAAAAAATTCTGTGAATTTTTAGCAAAATATACTACAATTCATTGGCCCGGAACCCTTCTGTGGCGTACCCAATGGGTATGTCAGAGAGAGGCTCAGAAGATGGAGGGAGTCGGAGTTCGGGGCCTATTGGGCCAGATCGCCTGGGCAGCGACAGGCGAGGCTGTTTATATCTCCCTCTGGGGAGAGATCGCGGAAACTCTTGTCTATGACGAGGGGCAAACTAAGGACCGTAACGGGTTACCTCACAGGACACTGTGGCCTTAGGTATCAATTGCACAAGATGGGACGATCCTCTACGGATACGTGCAGGTTTTGTGAATTGGAACCCGAGACCTCTGAGCATGTTCTCTGCAAATGTCCGAGGCTCTCCGACAGGAGGGTGCGTTATTTTGGTGATCGAATAGTGACGCCATCGGACGTTTGGAACTGTTCACCTGGTAGGATAATTGGCTTCGTAGGGAGCCTGAACCTATAGGGTGTATTCGCTGGCAGCAAAAAATACCAATTTCTGGTCGCAGTGCATAGTGCCACTATAATCTAATCTACTACTATTTGTATTCTTATAAATTGAAGGTAGATATAGCAACAATTCTGTTGATACAGTTTTTGCTTTCAGTTTCCAGTCTACAAATATTTAGTAAAAATTTTTGATAATTATAGCAGATTAAAGTGCTATTTTTAATTAACTAAAACTCAATTCGGATATATGTATCTAAAATTTTGTAAAGTTACCAGTTTTAATGACTTTATTAAAGGTCGAAAAACTTTTGATAATTTATAAGTTACCAGTTTTGTTTTTGATGTCCTAATTTTATTAATATTTTGCAAGAAAAATCTACTAATTTTAGAAGTTTTTTCTGCAACGTAATTTTTAGTAGCTTTTTCAGCTATTTTTGCATGTTTATTTCTATGAGTTTAAACAATTTAAGAAAGCTGTAAAACAAGACTTTCGTGTACATAAAAAGCAGACTTATTAACGTGTTTATGGAGGATATGAACAAGAAAACAAATACTTTTGCAAATCGTTTTCCTATTGAAAAACAATAAAATAATGACAGTTAAAAAAAAAATGTTATAAAAACTGGAAAAGAAAAGCAACTGTTGAAAAGAAAATACTTAAAAGATTGCAATTTAAAAACAAATATTAAAAAATAATGTTTTTTTAACCCTTAAATGCATAATGTACCATATATGGAACACTCATTTAATCTTACGACAATTCCTCTAATTAAACTAAATAGTGATACCGTTACTTTCAAATTGTTCAAAACAATATTACTCTTCATAAAAATACTGCATTAGCTCACTTACAATTTGTTTTAATTGTCAGTAAGCTGCCCAAGTGGGAGTGTGTACTTTTTGCACAAAATTTCAAAAGTGAATTTCAAAAGTGAAGAAAAGGTTATAAAATATATTATTCGTGTGGAAACAAGTATCTTGGACCTAGTTTTAGCTAATTATAATGAATTTGGATCAAATGTGATATATATTGTATTAGTTATATGTATAGAATGCTTAGTGTACCATATATGGTACACATCAAAAATCGTTGTTTTTCCTCTTTTTCCGGAAAACGGTTCGTTTCCAAGGAAAATTAATGCATAATTCGAGTTCAGCGAACGACTTTACATAAGAGTAGATCGGGTGCTGGCCTCATGCATTTAAGGGTTAAGTTTAAAGTGGATTATATTTCAAAACTAAAGGCTTCTTTACTCAAGCCGATACGTTTCGTAAACGGATTGTAACTTCATACGATGTGTAAAAATAGTACCTATATACAATATGTTGTCTCTGTTTTACATACTGGTGACGGATTTGTTTAGTATGTAAAACAGAGACTTTTGGCTCAGAATCTATTTGTAAAAAAACTAATGACCTGACTTCGCTAATATGTTGTACACAGAAGACTTGATCAAAAAAAATCTCTTTTATACATAGAAAAAAGTTATAAGTTATAATCTGTGTCGGGAATTATCCGATCAAAGAATCAAAAAGTTAAAAGGCGACAACTTTTAGTTGCGCCGAAATTGGGATGTCTGAAATCGCTGTTAAAGGTTATTTTGCGTTAGCTCTGTTACTCGTTCATTTCGTTCGTCATGTTACATGTCATAGAGAACAGTTGGTATGTATCTCCTATGACATATTTAAAAGATCGGTTCCGTTCATACAAAAAGAACAGTGCAAGGACTGGGTATACATATTAACACACTTGGCAAATATATTTTTAAAGTACATACTTACAAAAATACACTACATAAGAGGTTTTGGTCGAAGACGTACCTGCAAATATACAAAAAAAAATTCGGAATTAGAATTATTGGTAAAATTTTTAGTAAGCCAAAAACTAACATAGCGATTCGGGTTCTCACTTTCACCATTCTACTCAATTATCAAATATTGTTTTTAGCGTACCCAGTGTAGAAAATGTCATTACTTTTTTCACTATCATATTTTTTTTATGCGACATCCCCATATAAAAGTAATGAAATTTGTTATGACAATTGTAAATAGTTGCCAATTACTAAATATGCACATTTATAACCACTTATATGGTAATGGTTTTCTACACTGGGTATAAATATAAATTATCGTGAATTTTGTTAATATTTTGCCTTTTTCCCGACTTCACGCGTAAAAAAAAATATATATATAGTGGTGTTTTTTCATCTTAAAATATATTATAATGTGTGATTATATATGGCGTCAAGAAAAGACATATATTATTATATGTTTCTTATGTGGTAACCTATATAAGAATATACTATTCTATAATTACCTTTATCTAATTATATATTACGCATATATGCTATACATAATATGATATCCCGAGTAAAAACGTTTACATATAATCATGTTTTTTTTATATTAACACACATGTTATTGCAAGCTTTTATATGAGAATACATATATTTATCTATGTTTATATATTAAAATTGTTTCCTCTGAAGTTTTTTATACAATGCTACATATAATTATATCTTATTACATATCGAGCAATATATAATCGTATATAACATATACTATTATATATGGTTAATGTAATTATATACGAATACATGTATAGTTAGATATAACACAAATCAATGTTATATATAATAACATATAGTGTAAGTATATATAATAATTAGGGCAACCAGAAATAGGCAAGAACTATTTAGACTTAATACAAGATCTGATCATGAAATTGTGAAAATTATTAGATTTTTTTTAGCTTATTTTTGGGTATTTGCTTATTTTGTATGCACTTTTTACTTTTTTCTTTAGAAATAAAGATTGTTTTAGCTTTTTCTGTTAAAATACAGCTTTTTTGCTATGTTTTAGTAATAGGTATTTTTAAGTACTTTTTTTAATTGATAACTGAAAATTTAATGTTACATGTTGGTTTATCAAAAATTTCAATTTGAACTTGATAATCCTATTTGAACTTTGAAGCTTAGGAAAAACATTTCTTCTATGCCGCTTTTGTTTTTTAATGTTCAAAAAATGAACCATAATTGTACTAAAAACGAACCACATATGATAGTAAAAAATAAACAAACATTTATTTTCGTTATTTTTTTTTTAAATAACAAAAAACAAATGTAAACAAAATTAATGTAAAATCACAAAACAGTCATTTGATGTGGTTTGTTTATTAAATGAACTACAAGGTTAGTAAAAAATTCAATTTGTTCTACAAATGACTGATATTTACATTAAAAATAAACAAACTATATTACAACCTAAACAAATACATATTTTTAAAACCGAAGTTCCCTGAGTGTAACTATTGAAGTCCTGACCGATCGGACCATGAAATTGTCAAATATATAAAGTATAAAATATTCCAAAATTTATTCCATTTTCACTTAAAACATAAATAATGGCTGGCTTTTATTTAAATGCTACTACACTTATAATAATTTATATGTCAGGGTTGCCATATGACAATTATAAAAAATTGTCAAAAACTACAATATTTTTTCAACAAAATTAAGAAAAATTTTTTCACAGAATTATAAAATTTACCTAACTTTTAACTAATTATTTAACTATTTTTAAACTATGATCTACCACGTAGGATTTAGGAGAACTAGGGGCTAAGTCCCACCCACAAAAAATGTTCTTTGTGAATTTTTTTTTTCAAATTTTGTTTAAATGTGCATTTTTTATATCACAAGTTTTTTACTAAAATGTTTTGCACCAGCAGAGATGCTCAAATATAACTAATATAGATTTCTAAAACCTTGATGTTGTTTTTTTTTCCTATAAAAGTGTATCCGTGCTCCGATGTTGCTTAAGTGGACTTTTTAAAAGATTTTATAATTAATCTGTCAACATATCTTTTGAGTATGTCTTTTAAAGCTTAGAGCCTAAAAAAACATAATTTAAGGCTTTATGAACAGGAACATTTTTAAAGATCTTAAAATTAATAAATGTAGGAAAAATGCTAATTTTTATATAAATATGATTTGCACCATATTTATATAAAAACGTGAACGATAATCGAGTTTAGCATCCTAAAACTAGTTAAAAATTATCTATCATACTTTAGTTAACATGGTCATAATCTAAAACTTCCATTCATAAAAATAAACCTGTAAAAATATCAGAAATAGCTACTAAAAATTAGTTAAAATAACGTTGCAGAAGAAACTGGTAAATTTATCATATTTTTTTCTAAATATTATTTCCAAGAGCAGCAAAACTAAAACTGTTAAATTTTCAAAATTTAAGTTAAATTCTACTTAGGCAATTGAAATTAACATTCAATCTATTAAAATCATCAAATACTTTTGCTTAATATTTGAAGACTAATAACAGCAAACAAAAATTTATAATACTTACAAAATTGTTGTTATATTTTATTTAGTTGAATACAAATAACAGTATATCGTGCTAAAATAAACCCAAATATTTGATAAAAAAAATGTAGACTGCTGATGCCGGGAGTGCAGATTTTTATTCGTATAAAATATACTTTGAAAATCTCACATTTTTTTTTTTGCTTATCTACTTATATTTAGCTGATTAACTTGTAACTTTCAATTAACTATAACTCAAATATAACAAACATTTCGTAGATTGAACAGACTTATTTTCGCTGTACTTATCATATTAATATTTGGCTAAATAGTTTGCCAATTTCAGCAGTTTTTACTGCACGTCATTTTGAGCAAATTTGTTGTAGTTTTGGCAAGCAATTTTACTAATTTTTTTCTATTACACAGATGGACCCGGGTTCGATTCCCGGTGACGGCAACATCAATTTGGATAAATAATATGTACGAGTTTTCTCTCCCTCATATGTATCGCAGTTCCCATCTTCGGTGTTCCCATAGCACTTAACCCCACCAAAGTAAAATAATGAATTAGGGCTATGAACCAAACAGCTTCAAGAAGTTCGCCAACTCTATATCAGGTGGCGAGCAACAACTGTTCTAAGACTTATCATCTCGCGCAATTGCAGTGTTGCCATGTTTGTCATCTTTCCCCACCTTTCATCTCTTCACTATCACCTCTCCAAAGAAAGCAACACAATAAATAGGAAGAATTTCCTTTTTAAAAAAATAAAAAAAAAAAAATATATCGAATATATAACCCCCCGAAAAATCCCCCAAATTCTGAGATCAATTTTTATATAATTTAATCCCGTAATATATTTGAGAGATCTCATTGGACATTATTAGATACTCCGATTTTTAGAAGAACTTGGGTAAGATTAAACATCGATCTATATCAAATATATTGGAGATATAATTTTTTTTTTGTTCGGGCATTGAAAACTTATTTATACACTCTCTTTTTAGTTTAAAAATAATAAGAATAATGTATAAATAAAGATGATATTTTTTTCTTTAAACCAATCTTCTAATGCACTACAGAAAAATGAAAATGAAATTTATATGCCAGAGCGAAATAAAAACTTTTGCAAAAGTAAAAAAAAAGTATACATATATTTTCAACAAAAAATTTTCATGCAAATGACACAACGACGAATTAAAATAATCTTTATGGCATTTGCATAACTATTTTAGTAGTTTTTTTTTTTATAACGAGTAACTTCTTTCCAACAGCACAAATTTTTTGGTGCATGTTTTAAACACGTAAATTATTTCAGCAAAGAAAACGTAGCAAGAAAACGCCTACTCTACTTTCAAAATTATGCTTAAAAGAATGAAATATAAGTAAATTTCTATAATTTTCTATAGAAAGCTGAAAATTGACAAAAAAAAAAAATCGAAAAACCTTATGATTGCCACAAAGATAAAGTTTTTTTCCAAACTATTTGCTGAAGAAAATATAAAGAAACTTTATCTTTTTATTGTTTTCTTTTAGAAGGCAAAGATAGAAATAAATATAAGGGGAAGAATATATTACAATTTACATTAGGTTGATTTGAATGCCTGCAGGTTAAAGATTTTGTATTTTTTTTTTTTGGTCTATTCGAAAAAAGTGAATTGAAAATGATTTTTAGTTGTTAAAAGTTTTTTGGGTATTAAAAATGATAATAGTTTTCAATGAAACCCCATAACGGAAATTGAGATTCATTTCAAATTTTATTGATCGCTTCTACCATCGGGTTTAAGTTTTAATATATATTTTTTTTTTTTTGGTAATTTCAACAAAAAAGTTGTGTGCACGCTTGATGTAATATTTTTTGAAATATGTTACAAATTAAAGTTATATTTAGTTTTCTGACTAATTTCATAAGCATGATTGAAGTTAAACGTTTTTGTAATGATTCGCAACACCTGGTTAGAGTTAAAGTTAAGATATGATAAATTTAAAAACTTTTGTTAAAACTATTGACAAAATTTCAACAACAAAAAAAAAGATGTAATAGAGTCAACTTATTGACTATATTACTCTTGAATGTCTTGAAAAATATATTGGCACTACGGCAATGAAGTCCAAAATTAATAAATGGCTATATTGAAATAATAAAGCACTTTATAAAATATGTTGAACACTTGAGAATTAAATCATAAAACTAAAGTTTGAAATGTATGAAAATTAATGAAATTTTATGAACAAATAAAAAAATTAAGTCTTTGAAGTAATTATTAAGATTCGAAAAATAGAACTGTTGTGTTGTTGGAGTTGTACTTCTGAGATTATGTATGCTAGAACAAAAACACCGTGTATTGAATAAAACTAGTTTTAATCAGAACAAAACTCGACCTGACGATAGCTCAGAGGGCTAAAGCGCTCTGTCTAACGTGTGGTGCGAGTGCATGTGGCATTAGAAATCAGTTTATCTATACCACGGCCAATGATTGCACAGAAAATTTCATATAGACGCAATCGAACAAATAAAAACATAACAAATATTACATTATTCAAAAAATTCAAAAAAACAGGGTCACTGACGAAGGTTCAATACCAGAAACTGCGCAGCCTGATTCAGAAAAAAAAACATTAAAAATTTGCAATGTAGTTATGATTTTTAGAAAATACACTCATTCTTCCCTACCACGCCTTTCACAAGTAATTTTATAGCTTTAACGAAAATTTTTATAAAATTTTTAAAGAGATAATTTTTTTGATGAAACTATGAAATTTTATAAAAAAATTTTTAATATTTTTTAATAAAATTTCTTGGATATAATGAAACTCTTCATTGAATCTACAAAAAAATTCTATGAAATAGTTTCGTTAATATCATTAAGGATAATTCTTTCAGTGTATATACTGTCTTTATTAGTTTTTATAGAGACAGTGATATAAATTAATAAAATTTACGCATATATTCCTTGTGCAATATGTGATTACAATATTAAATATCATTAATCATTGTCTATTTTTATGCATTTCCGGAGAAACACTTAAACGCTGTATAACTTTAAGGCGCTTTATTTACAACAATAATGTTGCATACATTAAGGCTGCAAATATGCAACCAATTTGTAGACCCTTCTCTTGACTTTTTGCGATGTCTATTTAAAAAGAAATACATCATAATTGAAATTTTCCATGAAATTTTAACATTAACATATTTATTATATTTTTCTCTCTATTTTTCTTTTATTTTCATAAATTTTCCTAATGAAACTGTCCAGAGCCTACATAAATATTACACATAAAGCATACAACTGCACTTAAGTTATCATATATTTTAGTTATTCTTTTTTTGCATAAAACTATGTATTAACACCAACTAACGTTATCCCCTCCTTGGTTGGTTGGTTAGGTTTTTAACCAAAAATACCTAGTACAAATTACATTGTATAATAAATTTACCTTATGTTTAGTAAAAGAGCAAAAACTTCTTACAAATATACGAGACATGAGGGAAAATATAGATAAATATCAGAATGGGCCAACCCTACGTGCAAGGAGATGGCACATTAAAAAAAAATGTTAAATGTTATATTTTTTATACCTGTCCCATATTCGAATTTCAATCAAATAGTCGTATAACCTATGCCAACTAAGTAAATTTACAAAATTAAATATCAATTAATGCATTTTCAAAATGTATGTCCATAAAATCTAATATTATATGCAGGGAAACCAGAAATATGCTCTAAAAATCGATTTTATACCCATAAAAATGCCCTAAAAACGGAAAAAATAAAAAATATGCTCTTAAAATTTAAAAAATATTGCTAACAAAAAAGGAGATAAACGATTAAATTTACCGAAATAAGTACAGTCGTAAAACAGGAAACTTAAATTTTAGAAACAATCGGTTGGCAAACCCCGGAAAATATTGATAAAGAGTTTTTGAGAATTGTTTTTTATTAAAATATAAAATTGTTCAAAAATTATTAAGATTTCTTTGATCTTCTTTTATTCATTGATTTTTCTTTAACTTTAACGAGCTAAAGATCTTTTATGACTTCTTCAGGTAAAGTATTATTATTATTAACTCTCCCAATGCGGAGACGAAATATTGGAAATAAATAATTTTAATTTATAAATTAAAGATCTTAAGCTCGTTTAAAGGTAAAGAAAAATCATTGTATACACACAAAAAAAATTTAGCTATTTGCCAACTGAAATTCGGTTACTACGACTCAAATTCAGTTATTTTGAATTTCAGACGGTTGTCACAACTTAACATCAATTTTCACAACAAAGTTCGGTTATTTCAAGTAAATGTTGGTTGTAACACACAAAATATTTAGAAATACACTTTTCAATTCGCTTGTGACTTTATTTCTCTGTGTGTAGAATTGTTCGACAACGAAAAACGAAAAAAAACGTGCAATATGCTCTAAAAATATGCTTTTGCTCTAAAAAGTACAAAAATATACTCAAAAATAAGACTTCTTTATCAAAACTATGACCTTGATATCAATGTATTCAAAAAAAGTGCTATTTAGAGCAAAATATGCAGAAATATGCTCTAACAAATCAATGCCAGAATTCATCAATTGTTCTGAAAAGAATAAATATCTCATACATTTTTCAATACGACGCACAGTAAAAAACTTGATACAGCATATTTCGGGTTGCCCTGATTATAAGCATTATTGTAAATATTCAAATGTGAAAAAATTCAAAATGAAAGTGTTTAAGAAAAAATTTCTTTGACATACTTGGACGGTATCCTAAAAACGAAGTATAACATCATTTCCTTAAGAAACAAATACCACGTAACACAATAATTCCATATTCAAACGGTTTGAAAATGGAGTCGCATCAACCGGGATAAAAAAGAAAGGACGTCCAAAAAAATTGACTGCAGCTGAACTTGTTAAATTGAAAAACACGGCGGTTAATTGAATTGGGGCATCGACTCGTAAGTTGGCCAGAAAATTTCGTGTTTCCAAGGAAACAATTCGCAAAAACTTATTTCAAATGAACGTGAAACACGACCAAAGGAAGACGTTATCCTAATAAAGTAAATAAATTTTTCAGAAATACCAACAAAATGCAGGCAACTGATAAAAAACTTCATGGAAACACTTATTACATTTATAAATATGTATTTTATTAGGTCCCAGAAAGAAATTACCAACCGTACAAAAAAAGCAGTACTGGCAAAAAACTGCTTTTTTTGTGAAGCACCACATGTGTTTTGTCAGTACCACTCGCAATTTTTTTTTTTGCCAATATTATTGTTATCAATATTACAGTAAATTAGAAGCATTATCTATTTTCACATTGATATAAAGGGTGGTTAAATTGTAAGGGCCGATGTTGAATGTGAACCACACCTAAACGCCAAGTTTTTTTCCGAATTTTATTTGACATTTCTCTATTTCAGACTTACTCAATTTGAACCATGGAGAGATACACAATCCAACAACGTGTTAAAGTTATCCAGACTTATTATGAAAATGGGCGTTAAAATCAAAATGCATATCGTGCACTTCGTGATTTTTTTGGTCAATTTGATCGTCCAAATGTGCGTACAATCGCAAAAATCGTGGAAAAGTTCGAGCAAACCGGGTCTGTAGAAGATGTGAGAACACCAGTGCATGCTCGTACAGCTCGTACTGCAGAAAATATTGCTGCTGTTCGCGATAGTGTGGCTGAAGAACCGTCCACCTCAACTCGTCGTCGTGCCCAACAATTGCACCTCTCACGCTCGTCGTTGATGAACATTATGCATAAAGACTTGCATTTACACGCTTACAAGGTGCAATTGGCTCAAGAACTAAAGCCTCTTGACCATTCCAAACGTCGTGAATAGGCAGAATGGTGGCAAGAAATGGCAACAGTGGATGATCAATTTTCGAAGAAAATCATCTTCAGTGATGAGGCACATTTTCACCTCAGTGGATTCGTCAATAAACAGAATTACCGCATTTGGGCGAATGAGAATCCAAGAGTGATTGTCGAAAAACCAATGCACCCACAAAGAGTGACTGTTTGGTGCGGTTTATGGGCTGGCGGCATCATCGGGCCGTATTTTTTCCAAAATGAGGCCGGTCAGGCAGTTACTGTGAATGGTGTTCGCTATCGTGAGATGATAACGAACTTTTTATGGCCCGAATTGGAAGATATGGATGTGGACGATATGTGGTTTCAGCAGGACGGTGCCACTTGCCACACAGCTAACGAAACAATGGCTCTTTTGCGCAACAAATTCAATGGCCGTGTTATCTCACGTAATGGCGATGTCAATTGGCCGCCAAGATCATGTGATTTGACACCGTTGGACTTTTTTCTTTGGGGTTATTTGAAAGAAAAGGTGTACGTCGATAAGCCAGCAACAATTCAAGAGCTAAAGGATGAGATAATTCGGCACATTAACGGCATAGAATCTCCATTATGCCTCAGCGTCATCGAAAATTTGGACCATCGGATGGAGGTGTGCCGCCGTGGTCGCGGCGCCCATTTGGCCGATATTTTGTTCCATACATAATTGAGTAATACCAATATATCATAATAAAATAAAATTACAATAATTTCCTAAATAGTTTGTGTTTTATTCAAAATCAACATCGGCCCTTGAAATTTAACCACCCTTTATATAATACCGAACTAAGCTATTTGTAAAGCACACAATTGTTTGAATTACCAACGTTATGCCAATTGTGGCAAGTTCACTCAAACCAATTGTTGGCCACTGTTATCAATCGGGTAACAGGACTATATAGTCAAGATTGTTAATACCATAACAGACTGTCGCCGACGCTTTGCCAACACTGTGCCGACTGTATTTTTCTTCCTGGGGTGTTACCAGAATGCACATGGCCTTGTTAAAATAATAAGGTTTGTAATAGAAAAGTTCCCAGTTAGCGACCTTAATTTCTTATACCCAAATTTGAAACACATTTTTATAGTATAGTAGGATATTTTATAACTAGAAAAGGTACAAAATACCATGCATAAACAAAAAAACCGAAACCGGTTATTGAAAAATCAGACTTTTTGAACAAACCGAAAACCGGTTTTCTAAATTCTTCAGTTGTTTGCATAACCCGCTGTTAAGAAAATATGTGTTTAAATTTAGGACCTCATGGCGTATGAATAATAATTTTTAGTTTTAAAATATCAATCATACGTTTAGGTTGCCAATGGAGATGACAACTATAGATAATTTTTAATAAATTTTCAGTTTTAAATAATGTAATTTGTTTACCAAAATATTCCTAAATTTGTTAAGCCTTTATTGATATTTTTATAAAGGTTTGCCCTAACAGTATTTTCGGCTAACTTTAATTTTTTTATATAAAAAAAAAAAATTAGCACTACATTTCATCACATGCCATTGTATGCCATATTTCATTCAGTTTACCTTTAACTTTACTAGGAGAATTTTTGTAGTTTTAAGTATTATCTACTTAAAAGCACCTGGTAGTTAAAATTATTTCATTTTGTTTTATTAAAAAAGTAAGGGAATGTTCCCAATTGTGGCCTGTTCCCTAAAGTGGAACTTTCGATTTTGTACGTGTTGCTGCATAATTATATCAAAACTGTCAACTGTTGTCGAGATTAATTTCTGCTATTACTATTTGAAAAAAGTTAATGCACGCGTTTTTCTTGGTTTTATTGTGTCGTTTCAAAAAAACACAATACAAAGTGCAATTTTCTATAAACAAATTTTAAAGAATTTTTAAACGGATTTTTGTAAACGGTAAGAATTTTATTCACAATTTTAAAAACAAAAAAAAAACTAATTGATTCTATAAACAAATATAATAAATAAAACAAAACTACCCTGCTAAAAATCGACATATATGGATCCATACATGAACACACATGCATCCATACATGATTTATATGTGTTCATAAACCGTTCTTATGTGTTCATATAATGAATCATATATGGTCTTCTGTGTGCATTAACGAAAATGTATTTAATATTTAATGGCAACAATGAGCGCTCCTTCATACAAATATAATCATACATGTCTATACAATTCCATACATGGTCATATGTGTACATTAAAGAAATTTAAGAAAATTGAGGTAATATTTATACATATGAATACATATGAACTCTTATGAACACATATGACTCCTATTGAAGCGACATCAAATCACTTCGTATATGAGCATGTATGAGTTCATACATGTTCATAAAATATATGCATTTATGTTAATTTATAACCGGGATGTGAAAAATTACATTTGCATGATGTTTAATGAAGTGGACCTTTGATGTATTTTCTTATTTTTTTAAATTATCTTTCCAAGTTTTAGTCTTTTTTAAATGGTTTCCGTATCGCTTTAACTTTGCTTAAATATATTCTAAATATTTCCACAAAAAATATAGTCTGTTTACCGCAATTAAAAAAGTTAACATTACATATGGTGACTTCTTAAGCAACTTTAAGCGATTCATAAAACCGATTTAATAAACAAAATTAAACTAAATTTTAATATAAATACAAATTTTCTAACAATTGTATATGGTTTTAGAGAGTTTTTTTAATTTAGGTCCACTTTAGCGTACATGCTTGCTAATGTGGACCTGTTGAGTTGTTTTGAAAATTGTTTTATTATTTTTTTTTTTTTAATTTGAATTGGAATGTTTCACTTATTTTTTTTATATTGCACAAATACTAGGCATAGGGCCACATTAGAGAACACTCCATTGCAAAAAAAAAATAAAAATGCCGTTTAAAGTGTAGAAGGGCACTCAACTGCCGGTAGTAGTCTAAGTAGTATACATAAAATATAATGTGTCATTTTCATATAAAGACCATACAAAAAACATGGTCTTTTAATTTATATAGACACACACATACAGCTGGGATAACAACATCATAATATGTAAGAGGAGGGAACGAAGTAACGAAATTTGTTTTAGAAAAATATTTTTATTCTTTTTTTACATTTAGAGAATTATCTTCAGAATCTTTCTGTGTGTGTGTGTGTTATACAGAATATGACCAATCCTTGTACCTTTTGTCCATGAATGATTTTGTAAATATTTTCTTAAGGCTTATGTGAACAGAGATATTTTAAATATTTCATACCTATAGGTATGCACATGTGGTCTAGAGTTAGGTAGCGGCAAAAAAAAAATTAATTAGTTATTAGTTATGACTACACTGGCCTACAAAATTTTTGAGAGGTCCAGACCCAAGGACTCCATCTCATCTGAAATTCCTCCGTATTGTTTTCAAAACTCAGTTTTAGCGTTTCCAATATCTTATCAGGCATTCGAAATATCTGAATGTTAAATTTCGAAAAACCTGTTTTTTGCTATATTTGGGATGTTTATGACTTTTTCACAAAATTTGTTACGTCTTTTGAAATGTATCCCCATTGGTTTTAACTCAGCTTTAACCTTTCAATATCTAATTCCATTCCGGAAAAATCGTTAGTCGAAATTTTTTGTTATAGTATTTTCTCAATAAATACCCTTTGCATTTATAGCGAGTGTATTTATACGATTTCTCAACGAAGAAATATGATATCAGCAAGGGTAAACCTGAGTTTTGAAAACAATAGGGAGAAATTTCGGATTACATAACAAATTTTATGAAAAAATCATAACACGTCAAGTTATAACGTCCCGAATATAGGAAAAACGGGTTTTTGTCAACTTTGTGCTAAGATATCTCGAACAACTGATGAGGTGGAGAAATTCAGAGTTGAGATTCAGATTCAGTGGACTTCAAGCCTTTAGAAAAGTATGTTTTAGTCATGGATGGTAACCGATTCGATGCGGGTATCGGTAAGCGTAACGCTATGTTAGTTTATTTCGGTAACGGTATTTTAGGGGTAACGGTATTTCAGTTATTTCGGTAACGGATTTTTAGCGTTAACGATATTTCAGCTATTTCAATAACGGTTTTTTTTTGCGGTAACGTTATTTTCGTTTATTTCGACAACGTTATTTTAGGAATAATGGTTTTTCAGTTATTTCGGTAACGGGCTTTTAAGTTATTCAGGTAATGTCAAAGCACATCGATAATTTTAAAGCCATCATGCCCCAATTCCAATGACTAGCTGGTTTATGATGAATCTTTGGGAAAAATATATCTATTTACAGCGATTATATTTTCTGATTTTGTCGGATTATTTCGTTAACGGTATTGTAAGGCTAATGACATTTCAATTATATCGGTAACGGTGTTTTAGCTATAACTGAATTTCACTTATTTCGGTAAGTGTATCGGTATTTCAATTATTCCGGTAACGGAATTTTAGGGATAACGATAGTCAGTCGCAAGGGGTTTGAATCGATAACGGTATTTTAGCGGTATTGCCTGTCATTCCTGGTTTTAGACCTTGGGCCTTGACCTCGCTAAAATGTTGTAGGGCAGTGTACTACTAACTTTTAAATTTGTCTACAGTATTTTTTTTTTTTTTTAATAGGTTTTTCTGAAATCGGAAATATAGTGTTTTCAACCCCTATACCCACTTTTTCTGGAGTATAGTTTTAGTCAATACCGAATTCTAGACCACATGTGTATGCCGCTCAGAAGTTTTCATGTAGTTTTTTATATTTATAATAAACAATTTGATACAAAAGTATAAGAAAATTAAAAATTATATAGTAAAAACTGGAGAATTAATATCGTTAAAAAACAAAAATTTTCTTACAATTTTAGTGATTTATTTTAAACATTTGAATACTATTCCTAAATTTTGTTTCTATTGTATAATTATTTGCTTGTTTTCGATTTCAATCATGCGCATTACGCGCGTTCTATAAAATATGGACTGTTTCCAGTCCAAATAAAAATAATATATATGAATTTTGGTGTCAATCAGATAAAGAAAATCTTATCTGAAATCGATTGAAAATTAAAACTGTGTGGGGGAAATTATTTTTTTTTTAGTTTTTTTAAAATTTTGTAAATATCGTAATAGTTTTTATTTTAGATGAAAAATTATTCGATATGAGGATCAAATTATGTTTTCAGAAAGGTATAAAATCCCAGTCGGTTAAGAACTAGGCCAGTAATAAAAAATGTAAAATAAATAAAAGTTAGAATGTCGTTAGCCTGTCCTAAAGTGACGTCAAAAACGGACAATATTTTAATTTAGATTTGATCTTCACAAAATTGTTAAATACATTTTAGAGAATTAAAATAAAACATTTTAAAAATATCCCCCAGTACACTTGGATAGGGCAGCAATTTGATTTTTGCGGATTTCGAGGAAACTGTGTTTTGTAGTAATAATAAGATTTTTTCTTTTTTTTCACGTAAAATATTAAAAATCTAATATTTGCTACTTTTGTACCGCTTTTTTTATTTCATTATCATTAAACAGGGTTTTAGTCAACATTAATCCATGTAGACCTGAGGCCCAATATGGTTACAGACTTATTTATTGCAATTTACAATAAACGTAAAAGTTTTGCTTACTACTATTGAATTTTAAGAAAGGTGATTTGAAATACTATGACACAATGTCTCAAGCTGATATACAAAAAAAAAACTTTGACCAAGTTGAACAACGATAGCCCCTGCCGTCTTGCATTGAGATTATAGGAGATATTGCGAATTTGATATATGATTAACCAAAAAATATTTAACCCCTTTTTTTATTTTATATACCTGGCTAAAGCCATTTTTAAAATCCATTAACAAACTATTCGGACCAGAATAACCCTAACTGGTCTAGGTGTCAAAATAACCCGAAGTTGAAAAGTATTAGCACAACACAATATATTTTTAAAGAATTTTCAACTGAGGGTCATTTTAACACCAAAAGGGTTAATTTAGTTCAGAATATTTTATTACGGATTAAGAGCATGGTTTTGTAAAAAAAGAAGATTTTAAATATTTTTGGGTTACATACAGTGGGGAGCTCTTCTGAGTGCATGTAAGTTCTTTTTGTACCTAAAGATTCAGGCCAAAAAATATTTTACATTAGAACTAAGCCATACTTTCTAAAGCTATAATCTCGTCTCAGAATCACATCAGTCATCCGAGCTATATTAACAAGAAAAGCATCGATTTTGATTAATAATATAAACCTTTCGAAAAATTAAAAAAAAAATCCGAATTATAAGCAAGTTCAAAAGACGATAATTACAAAAAAAACATGTAATCTAAAAAACTCAAAAAATCGAAAAAGGGCAAGAGTAGCGTACTCATTTGTCGCTAGACGCATTATGAAAAATATATTTTCCAGATGGTCAAAAATCGGAACATTTTTATCAAAATCGAGGCTTTCCCGTTAATATAGCACCAACGCCCGATGTCCGAACGTGATTCTGAGATTTGGATTCAGCGTACCTTCTTATACCTTTAGAAACGTATGGTTTAGTTCTAGTGTCAAATATTTTGTGGCCTGAAACTGTAGGTTCAAAAAGTACTTAGTTGTACTCCGAAGAGCTTCGCACTGTATATACACTGCGTTTCAAAACTATAATTACACATTAACTTCACAAAATTTCGTAAGTTAAATAAAATTAGAAGAGTTTAACAGTCATAAATGTAAAACCAATGGAAAATTATTATTATTTAGATGAAAAACGTTTTATATTGACGGGTTTCTGCGTAAAATCGACGGGTTAATACTTCACAAATATTATCAATTGGATTGGAATACTATTATATTTTTTTATGATAACCATTTCATCGTCTGACGACTTCCATGAAGTGAGGTATTGTCTTGTTGGAAATTTAATTCTTCTTCGTTGCTAATACCTTCTAATACTGTAATGTACTCAGAATAATTTATTGTAGAGCTTAGAAATGCCAAATCACCCATACCATCAAAACAAAAATTGCCCCCAAACCATTAAGAATTCGCTTCAAAAAATTTTTTTTTTACAAATATCGTGGTGTCTTACGTAGATCTTGCCAATAGCAAATTTTAACCACCTGGACCATCATTATTGAACATTTTCTCTGTAAAAAAATCACGTTTAAAAAAAAATTATGCTCAAACAGTCCTACGTACCAACAACAGCGATTATTGACTTGCCTTTCTCCAGTTGGTTTATAAATTCCTTTTAGCGAATTCAAGTCGTGTTGTTTTGTGGCGGGATAATAATCTTGGCACATACATCAGCTTCAGGCAAGCAATTCTCTGGGAATCCTTTAAGAGCCCACTTATGGTTGATTTGCAAACATTTACCTTACATTCATCAATTATCTAATTGAGACTCTTTATTGTGTTGCTGGCACATTTGAATATTTTACGCCGGTCACGAGTACTCTGATTATTTGTAAAATGTGTGACAACCACAGCGGTTTATTTTGTTAGCAATTCCACCAAAACTTAAATCACTTTTTAAATATGCTGAAATTTTCCCTTTTGTAAAATCACTTAGATATGAACCACGCGGCATTTGATTGTAAATTATTTAAAATTTCATAATAAACCAAAATAAATCTTTAAGTTTTCTTTATTTACTATTTTTCTTTGTTTACCGTTATATGCCATTATAGTTAAGAAACGCCAACAAAATATTATTACGTAATTTTTCTCTTAAATGTTACACAATAAGAGATCAGTTATCACACTCTTAAAAAAGTTAAAAGTTTTAATAAAAGTTATGATGTGAGCAAGATTATTCAAGTTCAAGATCATTTGTTTTTTGTTAAACAAGAAACCGTGAAATGCTTATTTATTAATTAAAAATTGTTTTAATAAAAGTTTTGTAATATCAGAAAAAATATCAAAAACAAATTTTTTTTTTTTTTTTTTCGTTAGACCAACACTCAGGGGATGTCCCCTATAATGCAATACATTGTGTTGATATCAGGAAATTAGGTTATGGGGAGGAGGAAAGAGGGAGTAGTGTTTGTGAATATTTGATTTGAATTTCGCTACATTGTAAGTGACAGGGAAGACCTCCGCGGGGAGTTTATTCCACATACGGCTAGTACGGCTGATGAACGAATTTTCCCTGTAATGCGTTGTGCGGTTCACTGAACAATCGACTACAAACGGATGAGCTCTGCTAGATAAGCGAGTGTTTCGAATGAAAATACGGGGCCTGGGGATAAGTTCACTTATCTCAGCAGAACAATTTCCATGGTAATATCGATAGAACAATGTTACACAACCCACATTCCGACGATGCTCCAATGAGTCAATAGAGCTTGATACCCTCTCGTCATTGATGAGCGCCGACGCCCTCCTTTGCACACGGTCCAGAAGCTCCAAAATAGACTTTGAAGCCCCTGCCCATATATGGGAGTTGTATTCCATTTTCGGTCGGATATAGGTGGTATAAATATGAAGTAAATCGGAAGGAGTGAAGTACTTCTTACACCGTCTCAGGAAACCGAGACACTTGAATGCTTCTTTCGACACCTGGCAAACGTGCTTATTCCAACGGACATCAGACTGAATCCTCATGCCCAGAACATCAAGAGTATCTGCATAAGTGTAGCATGTATTTTTTATTTCGACGCAACCAGCGAAGGTTTTTTTTTTGTGCTTTGACTACGCACTTAAGTAGTGAAAATTCAATAGTAAAGGGTGTCCCAAGAAGAACGCAATTTTTAAATCTGGCAACATTCGAAGTGTCATTGTTTGACATTTGAACAATTGTTATTGTTTGCTAGTAGAAGGTACGAGGTTAGTAAAAATGGAGCTCTACACGAATGAACAACGCATTCTCATTGTGAAATTGTTTTACCAAAATGGTGAAAGTTTTGCGGCTACAGTTCGCAAATTGCGATCAATTTGGGGTCACAATAATGCTCCAAAAGAGTCAACTGTAAAGAGATTAATGGATAAATTTGCCGAAACTGGGTCTGTTAGTGATGTAAAGACAACAACGCGCCATCGACCAGGTCGATCGACCGAAAATGTCGCAGCTGTACGTGATGATGTCGCTCAAAATCCCTACACCTCAATTCGACACTGAGCTCAGCAAATTGGTGTCTCCAAATCCACTTTGCAGCGAATTTGCATCTTCATGCATACAAAGTACAATTGACTCAGGAACTGAAGCCAGCTGACCATGGACAGCGAAGGGAGTTCGTTAATTGGGTATTGGAGAGACAACATGAAAATGCTGATTTTGCCGATAAAATCATCTTCGGTGACGAGGCCCATTTTCATCTTGATGGCTTCGTCAATAGGCAGAATTGTCGCATTTGGGGTGAGGAAAATCCTCGAGTGATTCACGAGATGCATCCTCAACGTGTCACTCTGTGGTGTGATTTTTGGGCTGGAGGAATCATTGGACCTTTTTTTTATGAAAATGAGGCAGGTCAAGCGCAAACAGTCAATGGTGTTCGGTATCGTGAAATGATAACCAGTTTTTTCTTGCCTAGAATTGAAGAAATGAATGTGGAGGGCATGTGGTTCCAACAAGACGGCGCCACATGTCATACAGCCAGAGAAACAATTCAATTGCTGCATCAGTTATTTCCCGGTCATGTTATTTCGCGTTTTGGAGATCAGAATTGGCCGCCTAGATCGTGCGATTTAACACCAGTAGATTTTTTTCTTTGGGGTTTTTTGAAGTCGATGGTTTACGCGAATAAGCCGACGACGACTCAAGCCTTAAAAGAGGAAATTGGACGCTGCATTAATGAAATACCGCAGCATTCATGCAAAACGGTCATTGAAAATTTCATTAAAAGATCGCGTGCATGCCAGCAAAGCCGCGGCGGCCATCTGCACGATATATTGTTCCATACATAACCTCATTCTGTCTACTTTACGATATAATAAAGTTTCACGATTTTTTTTTAAATATCTGTGTTTTATTTAAAATTTAAAAATTGTGCTCTTCTTGGGACACCCTTTAGTAAGCAAAAGTTCAAAAAAAAAATATTGTTCATTTTTGACGTCCCCTTAGGCTAGGTTAGCGACGTAAAAAAATTATGTTGTAGTAATCAATTTCAAAAACGTTTAAGATGTGTACTCGAATTTCGTGTTTAAGTGGTATTTGGTATATTAGTGGTCGGTCTACTGCACTTTTTATTGCTGAGCTGTTACGATTTTAGATTTTTATACCTTTTTGAAAACATAATTTTAGCTATATATCCATTAATATGTCATATAGAATAAAAACATTACGACATTAAACAATTTTTGTAAAATCTGAAAAAAAGTAAGTTTTTAAATTTTCAATAGATTTCCGGCAAGGCTTATTATATCCGATTGGCTCCAAATTGCATGTATATTATTTTTATATAGAAAGAAAAACAACCCGTCCTATTCTTTCCTAAAAATCGCATTTTGAAATATTTCCATAGAACCAAGAACACCTCTAATGTGTATGTATTTGTATAGTATTATTTGGTTATTTATGTCTATGTATGTATTTGTCATACGAATACTTAGAATTTTGTCTTGAATTTACAATTGAGATATGTATTTACTCGAATGTTTAAATTATATTTTATAAATTATTGATATGTATTTTACATATTTATATCGTTGTATGCATGTGTATGTTTACATTAAATTCTACTTCATTTCCTCTACGTGTTGTCATAGTGTCCTTTGATGTGTATTTGCATGTATGTGAGTTTTGATCATCTGTGTATTCAGTATCCTTTTATTTATAGCCTTTATGTTGTTCATATGGGACCTTAAGTGTTTTTCATTTATTTTTTTTGTTTTTGAAAGTGTTGTTTTTATAAGTAATAAATTTAAATTTATGGGTCTATTTTTTTTTTCTTCTCTTTATTATTTTTATTGTGTACGAATACATAAATATTTTATTAATTGTTTATAATATTAGCACACAATATAATATTTGTACCACAAATAAATATTTGATATGAATACATAAAATAATGATCATAAAAATCATGCTTTTTTTGGAAAATATTTATGCACATAAAATATGAACATAAAATATTATGTGCAGATAAAATGGACAGATGTTTTGATAAAAGCGACTTTTGGAAAATACATTTATAAATATTTACTTTGGTAATGGCTAGGGCAACCAAAAAACAGCACTAACAAATATTTTACATGCGAACTACACAGTGGTGAATACGCTGATTTGAATGAAACTTGGATATGTTGTAGAGGACAAACAAATATAAGACACGCATTTTTTTATGTACGGAATCTAAAGTTTAGGTTTTAAAAAGTGAAATCAAAAATTACCCATTTTGACGATTTTTTAATAAATTTCTTATATAAGTTAATGAAAGGTATAAAATGAAAGGTATGACACATGTACTGGTATATAAAACATATCCGTGCATGTCGTAACATTTTTGTTATTCAAAAAACAAAATCGAATACCACATTTGTATGCACACAGAGAACTAAAGTGCCAACCAAATTGAAAAGTCTATATTAATGGTAACAACTTATAAATTCTGTTAGTACCACGATTTTTATGTTAGATTTATGAATATTTTGGGTGTTGCGACTAGAATGCAGTTGACTTAACCACACTTTTTTGTGAAAACTAATTTTGAGTTGTGACAACCGTCGGAAATTCTTAATAACCGAATTTGAGTCGTAGTAACCGAATTTCAATTGGCAAATAGCTCTATTTTTCTCTGTGTGTGGGAAGTTTTTTTTGGCTTAAGTTCAAATTAACATATAATAATGCTTATTTAATTTAAAAGAGAGGGTTTCTGAGCATTCGTTACGCTTTAACACGACTTTTCCAAAAAGCTTTTGATCCATATTTTAAATATTTCTAAAAAGTGGCAACGCAAGTACTACAGCATATGCAATATGGGCATCAAAATCCAATATTTGATTGTACTTAACATTACATTCAAGTTTCATTAAAAGCGGATGATTATAATCTGATGATTTAGCTAGGAAGTCATCAGAATTTTTACCAAAAACCCGAATTTTTGTAATCCTAAATTTTTTACTATCGGGAGTATAGGTGGTTAATAATTACTAATTGATATGTACACTTTGGCGAAAAAACTTAATAATATTTATGATGAAGCTTTATATAACTTTTTAAAAAAGGCTTTATAAATGTTGTTATATATTTTTTGTGTACCCCGGTAGGCTAGTTGGTTGCATGCTGGCTTCTCAGAGTGGGGGGGGGGGGGGTCGTGGGTTCGATTCCCACCAGAGGCATTGGTCTGTTTTCGCTACAATGCGCCGAAAGCCATAGTAGCTAGTGTCCGGTTAGGGTAATAGTATATAGTTTGTAATTATATGATTATTAATTAATAACAAATAAAAAATATTTATTGCAACAAAATTTTTTAGATGTTCCCACATTTTATACAAAAAGTACGACTATGCTGCTATATACTATTTTTGAAAAATCGCTAAGCCGTTATATGCAACCACTTTTTTTTTTGTTGTTCAAAATATTTCCCATTAATTGCCTCTTTTAAAAAAATTTAAAACTTATTCAGGTAAATTGTTCATTAAGCTTTCATATTCGCTAAAACTGTAAAAAACGTGCAGCAATGATTTAAATATTAAGTTTTGTGCATTAAATATGAGCCATAAATATGAACACAGTTCTTGTTATTTAATTTCATCAAAACAAAACAACATTTTTTTTTTTGTTTTTAAAGAGAAGCAACACTCAGGAAATTCTTCTTATTAATTAATGTGTTGCTTTTTTTGGAAAGGGGATAGTGGAGAGATGAAAGGTGGTGAAAGATGAAGGGCTTGAAACATGGCAACACTGTAATTGCGCGAGATGATAAGTCTTAGAACAGTTGTTGGTCGCCAAATGATGTAGAGTTGGCGAATTTATTGAAGCTTTTTGTTTCATAGCGCTGATTCATTATTTTACTTCGGTGGGGTTAAGTGCTATGGAAGGTGGGCGCAGCGATACATATAAGTGATAGAAAACTCATACATATTATTTTTCTAAATTGATGTTGTCGTCACCGGGAATCGAACCCGGGACCATCTGTGTAGCAGTCCAACGCGCTAACCATTACACCACAACGCCCACTGAAAAAATTTAAAGACATTTTTCTCGAAATCTGTACCATTGATCAAAAATTATGTAAGCCATTGAAGTCAGCATGTCCGAAGTATATATAATTATTGGTCAGATCTTTATTAATTTCTGAAAAGTCAAATTTTGACCTCCTGTGTAATTGATGAAAAACTATTTGTGAAACAATATCATCAATATGATGAAACTTTTTTCCCTGATTGTACTTGGTAAAGGTTTTTGGTTCATTTTGCTCTATTTCGCTTAGTTTCCGAGACTGGTTTGAAAACAATTGTGGTTGAAATTAACTGGCACATTTGTAAGTTTAAGAATCAGGAATTACTAATATAAGCTTGAAAAATTAGTTCTAATACGGCAGAAATTTTGTTCTTGTGGTGAAATGAGAATAACGTAAGCTAGATGTCTGATTTAAATGATAACAACAGCAAAAAATAGTTCAACAGAAACCTAGCTAATATGTTTGATTTGCTTTATTTTTGTAAATATACGGAGGTTGAATGCTCGTTATAAATTGAAAATAACATAAAAATAATCTCGATGTATAGTAGTAGTAGTAGTAGTGTTTTCTTTATTTTCAATATTTAGCAATATATATAATACAAAGTTTAAAAAATATTATTTTAACATTAGACCATGACATAGTGTCGTCGGTCGGCTATATTAAATTATATAATGTTGTGCAAAAATATTATATTTTATTATAAATTTTTAATAATTAAATTCTTGTATAAGCATTGTTCTATAATTTATACAATATTTTATAAAATTGGCTAATGCCCTCCATCCTATTATTTTACCATCAAGTGTATTTAAAACTTCATCTTCTTCAAGTAAAACTTTTCCGAAATAAAACATTCTAAATTCCCTTAATGCTGTACAGCGGCCCAAAAAATGTAATGAGTTTTCGTCTTCACCCATGTTGCATATTGAACATAAAATCGACAAATTATTTTGATTACTTTGATATCTGGTGGCATTCAGCTTGATTAAATCACACCTAAGCTTAAAGATCCACATTATTTCTTCTCTATTTCTGACCTCAGTCAAGTAATTTTGACCGACTGTTGGGTCCAAATTTTTATAAATTCTATTGGTTTGCAATTTCCTTATTAAAAGTTGTACGTAATATTTATTTTTCAAAGCTTGTAAAAGATTGTTTCTATTCTCATTCCATTGGGCTTTAGTGGCAAGATTTTCTGTCCAATTAATATTATACTCTGCTCCTAGTGTGTTGAGTGTATTTACCCATAAAACATTATGTTGTAGCAGTTTCCTAGTTAGCTTATGTGGCAGGCGTTCTTCATTGTAATTAAATAGTATTCTTATGACATATCTTAGATGTAAATCAAGAGTAAAAAGATGTCCATGTTCAATTCCAAATTCTAACATTATTGCGTATGTTGGTGTAAAGCTCGGAAGTCGAAGTAATTTTTTAATAAAATATACTTGTAGCTTATCTACTTCTTCAAAAAGCGAGAAACCCCATACTTGCGCTCCGTATGTTTGGATTGATCTACATACTGCCAAAAACAATTTCCATTTAGATTTAAGAGACACATTTGATTTGCTTAGAAAATTATTCCATGTAATATTAATACTATTTTTTGCTAATACGTTTCTCTTTTCCACATGCTTTCTAAAAATCATTGTTGGTGTCAGTGTTACCCCCAGGTAACAGTATTCGGACGTTACTTTTATTTCATTCCCATTAAAAAGCCATTTTTCGTTATTCGCTAATCTGCCTCCTTTTCTAAACACCATGATTTCGGACTTGTTTAAATTCACCTCAACATTCCACATTTTGCAATATTCTTCGAGCCTGTAAATCATTTTCTGCAACACCTGAACATCGTCCGCAAGAATCACTATATCGTCTGCATATAGGAGTAAACGTATATTTAGGTTGTCCAATTGTATTCCACCTCCCAAATGATCATGCAAATCATTAAGATAGATAGCAAATAAAATTGGCGAAAGTAAACATCCCTGTTTTACACCTGACTCTGTGTTAAAACTTTCAGAGAGATCGTTACCAGTCCATACCACAGACTCTGTATTGCTGTATACATTTTCGATAATATAAAAAACAAAAAACGATGTATATAAAAAACAAAAAACTAATAGAAATGGAACCCATTTAACAGACTTTTGTACTAACTATTTTTAATGAGTGTATCAAAAAATAAATTATATAAGTTTTCAATATAAATATCTAAAACAAAAAGATTCCATATCACGGTAGTATTAATACGTATGAGTAATTTTATTGCTATTTCATAATAATCATACGCCGTGTGGCGTATTAAACGACTTTAAATTCTTTCGTTCCGTTTTCCATCCAATAAGTATAAAGAGCGATATTTTCGAACACGACAAATGTGGGCACATCTAAAAAAATGTCGTTGCCAAAATTGAAGCAAACAAGTTTCCATTTGCAAAAGTTATCGTAATATAATATTTTTTTTCAGGTACATTAAATTAAAAAATTAAAATAATAAAAAACCAAAACTGTAAAATACAAATATTTTTAAAGTTTTAAATGCAATAACTAAAAACTAAACACTTTTGGTAAATGTTTCATAAACCTTCGTCATTTCATAAAAAAGTTACATAAACTTTGTGAAAATAAATTTTTGGTTTTATTGAAATTTTTTTATTTTCTATTATAGTTGTGTGCCCTGGTAGGCATGCTGGCTTATCAGTGCGGGGGTGGTGTGTTCGATTCCCACCAGAGGCACTGGTCTGTTTTCGCTACATCGCGCCGAAAGCCAGAGTAGCTAGTGCTCGGTAAGGGTAATAGTATATAATCTGAAATTATATAATTAATAAAAAAAAAAAAAACTTAGTTCAACTAAATTGGAACCCGTTCAACAGACTTTTGTACTTACTTCTTTTATGAGTGTTTAACCAATTATACATTTCGAAATGTTTGCCGGGATAGTGGTTCAATGGAGGTTAAAAGGGCAAAAGTTTCTCCTTGATGGTCTAGCTAAACCTCACATTCGATGATAAGCCTGTGATTCTGAAAATAGTAAGTCTCCCCCTTCACATCATCCCCGAACACTTTGGGATAAAAGTCCAAAATTTAAAATATTTGTTTCTTTGAAGGGTGTCATACCAATACTGTGATTTACAAAGATATTATTTTTAGATTTTTGATAAAATCATGATATAAAAAATTAAAAAAATTTTATGACCTGGAGAATACCTTTTCTCAGCCAGCCTTTCCCAATGCAAACTTTAAATAGATTCTGTGTTTTATTGTTTATTTAAAATGAACAAAATCATAAAAATCGACCAACTAAAAATAAAGTTATAATTTAACACAAATGTCAAAGTGGTTAGTTTTTAAATAAAATAACCAAAGTTTTGGTCGTTATTTAAGAATGACATTATAGGGGAAACGCTATATTGAAAGAAGTATAATTACAATATTTGTATTAGCAATATTCTCCGGGCAACATAGTAGCTGAATCATATATAAATTATAACCATTCCAACAGGTAAAGTGGTTAAACCAACTGAAACGATTTTGGTGAAAAGGGGAATTTCAACGGATAATGCCATATTGGAAAAAATAGAATGAACCTTTCGAAAATTTTATTGCCAATTTTTTGTCCAGAAGGCTTGCTAGCTGAATCATGTAAAATCAACGGACCGAATTTTATGGCTGATGTTAAAAAATGGTATTTCGACGAAAAACATCATATTGGAAAAACTAGAAAAAAGTTTTCCAATACGTGTTATTACCAATTTGTTATTCGGAAGACGTACTAGTTGATTCATGTATACATTGTAAATATTCAGTTGATATTTTTTAAATCAATGGAGCTAGTTTTTTTAAAGATGTTAAAAAGTGGCATTCAGACGAAAAGTGTCATACTGGAAAAATTAGGAGACACCTTTCCAAGAGTTTATTATCAATTTGTTCTCTGCGAAACGTAGTAGCTAAATCATGCATAAATTAAAACGCATGTGTTGATCCAGTTCCTACAAACGATTTTTTCGGTTGTGATTACAATCATTCAATTAAAACAACAGAAATTCTAAAATAGAAATAGAATTTCGATTGCCTCAACAGAAATTCGATGATAACTACCAAAATATTCGATAACGGTTGCTGCACTGATAGAATTATGATATTAACGATAGAGTTACGATATTAATGAATTTTTGCAGTAAAGCAATGAAGTTGCTCTGAAACTCTTAAATTGAAACTTTTTAGATATTGTAAGTTTTCAAAAAGTTTTATGAAAAATATAATTTCTTTTTATTTTGAATTGTCAGGATTAAGATCATAATTAAAATGGTAATGTTATTATAAATAGAAAATATAAGAGAAAGATTTGATCAGGTACGAGGGCGTATCAATAAGTCCGTGACTTTTCAAACTTCCCTAGTAGTTGTATGAAATGCAACTCTGCTCCCATCAAGTACCACCTGTTAATAGACTACTGTCAAATTTTGAGCAAGTTCCGTCATTTACTTTGCGTTTAACAGCTGTTCACAACATGCAACTCTGCTCCCATCAAGTACCACCTGTTAATAGACTACTGTCAAATTTTGAGCAAGTTCCGCCATTTACTTTGCGTTTAACAGCTGTTCACAACATACAAACTCGACGATTTTTTTAAAAATGGAAAAAGTGAATTTCAAGTTCTCATGAAACAGTATTTTTTGCGAAAAAAAATCGTCAATCAAACCAAGGAAAAGCTTGATAAATACTATGGGGACTCTGCACCATCGATTTCAATGGTAAAAAAGTGGTTTACTGACTTTCGTTGTGGTCTCACAAGTACAAATGATGCTGAACGTTCTGGACGGCCAATTGAGGTCAATACACCCGAAAATGTCGAAAAAATCCACGATATGGTGTTGTTCGATCGAAGAGTAAAAGTGCGTGTTGATGCTATAGGCATTTTATATGGCCGTGGGGTTTCGATTTAAAATGATCAGTTGGGTTTAAGAAAGCTGTCTGCAAGATGGGTGCCGCGTTTGCCATCAATTGACCATAAACGTTATCGTGGCCAATAAGGTGATGGCAACAGTTTTTTGGTATGCACGCGGGATAATCCACATCGAGTACCTTCAAAATGGAAAAAGAATAAACGGCGAATATTATGCCAACTTATTGGACCGATTTAACGAGGATTTAAAAACAAACGACCCCATATGGCCAAAAAATGCCTATTTTATGGACCTCGAAAAATCAAATTTTTTGGAATTGATACAAAAATTGAAGAAACGTTGGACTAAGTTTATTGCGCTAAAAGGAGATTATGTTGAAAAATAAATTTTTTGTTTGCAAAAAAAAAAAACTGTATTTCAATTGTGTTAAGTGGCGAAGCTCATTTCTGGTTAAATGGATACGTGAACAAGTAAAATTTGCCTTATTTGGTGTGACAACAGCCAGAAGCATTGCAAGAACTGCCAATGCATCCCGAAAATGCACTGTTTGGTGTGGATTATGGGCCGGTGGCATCATTTTTTTTTTTTGCCCAAAATTGAAGAGTTGGACTTGGGTGACATGTGGTTTCAACAAGACGGTGCCACATGCCACATAGTACACGAAACAATTTCCCAATTGAGAGGCGAGTTTGGTGAACAGTTTATTTCACGTTTGGGGCCGGTCAATTGGCAGTCTAGATGGTGCGATTTAACGCCTTTAGACTATTTTTGTGGGGCTATGTTAAGGCTCATGTCTAATAGGGACATGCCCCCAACGGTTGACGCACTGGAAGGCAGTATTGAAGTATTTATTCGTGAGATACCGGCCGATATGTGGGAGAGAGTATGCCAAAATTGGACCCAGCGTATGAACTATTTGAGGCGTAGCAGTCAACATTTACATGAAATCATCGTTAAACCTTGAATTATATATATCGCATTATCGACTCAAATACAAATTTAATACATTTCTCCAAATTTTATGTGTGTTTTTTTTTAAAATCAAATTCGAAAGCTCTTAAAAAAGCACTCTTTACGTTTTAATAAACACACACACTTTGTCAAAAAGTCGAAATAACTACAACTTTTACGGCAATGCAGTAATTTTGGTAGGTTGTTTAAAAAATCAACGCTCAAAAACGTTAAACATTATTATTCTAAGTAAAACAACTGCAATTGCAGTTAAAATAGAATTCATTTAAAATTAAAACCAGGCTAATAAATGGTATTCAGGTTCCAACAAAATAAAAGAAGTTTAAACACATAATTGTTCAAGATTTCAATCGTTTCAAGCCAACCCTAAATGTCATTTGATTGTCCCAAAACTGTGTATGCCTCAGTTTTTTGCTATTCGCATATTTCTATTTCTATTCGCATTACTTTCATTTTTAAGGCCATCATAGTGTCCATAATGAGTAATTTTTTTTTTTTATTATTATTATTTGTTACACTGCAGAGCGTATAAAAATTTGTAAAACCCGATTACAATGCTTCTTAATATATTTATTTCCAAAACTTTTTAGATCGGGAGGTTCAAAAGAACTGTAATTCTCGATATATATTTTTCATTATTTAAATGAGAGTTAAATGCTCAGTGTCATTATAAAAATAATAACTCATCATTAGTATTTTTTATTTCCAATTTAATACATTTTCTTAAACACCAGAGTAAAATGCAGTCGATCACAACATAATGTTTGTACTAAAATGGTATTTACCAAAAACTATTTTTAATAATGTCAATTGAACAAATATTAATTTCATCGTTTCTGTTTTGTTTTTTTTTTTATAATCTGCGGTAACATGTCAAATTTATATTTATTACTACAACATTTAAGTAGAAAAATCAACATGAAGTGGATGTGAAGTGGGTTTTTTTGTTCAATAGTAATATAAATGTTTTTGTTGATATTTATTGGCCAAAATACAATTTCAATTTCCCGAAATACTATTCATTTATTCAAATAAATTTTTGTTTGAATATTTTTATTGAACAAAAAAAGTCACACACACACACACACACACATGTATATGTACACTTAAAAGGGATATTTACACAAATACTAAAGAATCAATAGTGGCAGTTGTTAGAGTAGTCGTAGTTTGAGTATTAGTGGTAGTAGTAGTAGTAGGTTTGCAAATAGTTAAATTTATATTAGTTTGAGTAGTAGTTTGATTGGGAGAGTAGCTAAAAGTTCTCACACATATACACACATACATATACAAACATATTTTGGCAAAGTATAATATCACTTGTTATTTACTTTGGCATATATTATTACTAAAAGCTAATACACACAAATAACACTGTGAACAAAAAGTATCAAAAATTTTAAAGGCTTTTAGGGAATTATTAAAAAAAAAATTAACTTAAAAGCAAAATAAATAAATGAAAAAATAATCAAACAGAAAGTTAGAAATTCAAAAAAAGCACTTTTTGTTAAATAATATTTGTGTATTGTCCCCATTATTGTTTAATATCTAGTCCGAAAGAATGTTTCAGGAATCCATATGTAATGTACGGAAAGGAATATATATGAACGGCATGTTCCTCAATAATATTCGATATGCCGATGACCCCAACTTACTGGCTGATAGCATGTCTGGACTTCAAGATCTAGTTAACAACTGACTACATACAGTGAAGCATATGGTCTAAAGATTAATATCCGAAAAACGAAATGTATGATTGTAAGCAGAAAAAGTAACCACAACATAACCACCTTAAGAATACAAAACTCCTATGTCGATAAAGTACAGAGCTTTAAGTATCTGGGGGTTACAATCAATGACCAGTGGGACGGTTCAAAAGAAATAAGATGCCGTATTGAAATGGCAAGAGAAGCATTTTTTAAATATAAGAAAGTTCTCACCAGCCATGACATTAACCTTCAAACAAAACTTAGATTCGTCAAAACATATGTATGGTCAGTACTCCTATATGCAACGGAGGTGTGGACTATTAAAGCAGTTGACGTAAAAAGACTGGAAGCCTTCGAAATGTGGATCTACCGACGAATACTGAAAATACCATGGACCCACTTTATATCTAACAACGAAGTACTAAGACAAGTACACCGCGATAGAGAGCTCTTAGCCACCATAAAGATAAGACAACTGGCATACTTGGGTCACATTATGAGAAACCCAAAATATAAGCTTCTACAAACCATTACGAAAGCTAATATTAAAGGTAGACCTACTAGAGGAAGAAAAGAAACTACGTGGCTTAATAACATACAATAATGGACTGGTATCCGAGATGTGGGGAATCCCCTGAGCGAGGCGAGAAATAGGGACGCTTTTGCAGAAATTATGATAAATTTATGAAATTATTTATCATGCAATGTAATATAATCTACTTCAATTATATTGGTCGCTAAAATTCGGAAAACGAATTGGCAAATAAAGAAGAATAATGTATTTATTTTTTTATGAAAAATTTTAACAAAAAATCGCACTTACGTAATACTTTATATAGTTTTTTTTTTTTTTATTTTTTTATTAAGTCTATGGAAAATTCCTTACAGACTACTATATACATAAATTTTAAATTTTTTACATATTTACAAAAATTAAAAAAACATACAAGATCATTATTTTTTTAATAAATGATTTTATGGAATAAAAGATTAAACTTTAATTATATTTAATTGATTAAACAACAAGATTGGATTCCTTTTAGTGACTTGTACTGCAGTTTTAAAGGCTGGTAACACCGTGTTGGTCGAGTTGGAACAACGAACTCAAGTTTGCTAAGAAGATAATCGGAATTCGTAATACCTTTTAATAGATTGATCAGGAAAGATACATTTAACACAAATCTTCTACTTTTGAGCGTAGGAAGTTTTATTAATGCTAAACGCTTTTCACATGAAGGAAGATTTCTGCATCAGATCGAAGGCAAAACAGAAGGAATTGGCGTTGGACGGATTCAATTCGTTCTATATGGATGTCATAATGCGGATCCCAAACTACGGACGCATATTCAAGTATTGGTCTAACAAGAGATGTAAATAGCTGTTTTGTAACATTATCAAATTTAATATGACTACATACTTAATGATATAAAATTTCATCTGAAAAATGGCCCGATTACGTTGCGTCCCATTAGATCTAATTGTATCATATTCGATTAATTTAGATGCAATTAGAAGTGATTTGGTATAGTTTCGTCCGAATTTCGTCCTCATCCAATTTAATCAAATGATACGTTATACTAAAAGATTATATATATATTTTAATATACAGTGGAACACGGTCATAACGAAAACCGATTATAGCGAACTTTTTTTATAACGAACGATTTTTCTGGTCCCAACGAATTTACGAACATATTTCATACAAAATAATAAGTTTAAAACGAACATTGCTTATAGTGAACTTTTTATATAACGACCTAATTTTTTGGACTGTTTTACGAATTTTTGTTCAAATTTTTATGCTTATTACACAAAAAATCAAGACTTTTAAATGAAAAATGCTACTTGAAACTTCACTGAAAAGAATTAAAATTTGTATGAATCATAATTTAATGGAAGAGTTATTTAAAAATTTAAAAGAAAAATTTAAAAACTAGGGAAATTAAAAAAAATGCTAAAATTGTATTAACTTTTAAAAAATGTTTACCACGCTTGTAGCGAACTTCGCTTATTACGAACTAAATGAACAGGTCCCTACGAGTTGGAATTCGGTCGAACCCATTAAAATTTATTTGATAGGACGTTATTTTATTTGTAACTACCAATAATTGATAAAAAAATAACGCAAAAATACTGTATTGCAAAATAAAAATAGGGAAAAGGAAGTAGAAAACAATCCATTTACCTAATTATTGGTATTTTTATTTTTACAGTGTTTTCGAAAGATGACCTTTCTAATGGCATTTGAAATTCGTTGAGCCATTTCGTAGTAATCGCTGCTTAAACCTGCTATTACCATCATTTTTCAAATATTTCGATACCTTGCCAAGCCCCCAATTTTTCGAAAATGGAATTTTTAAAGGAGAGGTTGTGTTTGTATAAGTAAAATGTAGCTGTATGCAAAATTTCATTTAAATCTATGAGGGTCGGGTTCAAAATGTGCCTGTATTATAGGTTTTGATATGAAATTCATCATAAGTGGAAATGGGTTTATTGATGTTATTTATGTTAACATAACTATTAGTGATTTATTTCAAAATATGTTTTTTTCGGATGTCGTTAACCTGTTCAAAGGTGATCTCAAAAACAGACAATATTTTTGGGATATTTTTCAAATCTAAAATTTAAAATTTTAAAAAATTTTCTTCAACTAAATCGAAAAATGGAGATTTAAACTTCATAATTATGTTAACATCAACAACATTATTAACATCAATAAACCCATGTTTATTTATGGTAATAATTGTTAATTTTTTTTTCTCTATGTTGGTAAATTTTCGTGAAAATTCATATGTTTTTGTATGTGGCCCCCCTGAAGTGTTGGATATGGAGGGTAAGTTTGCTCTAGAAAAATTTTGGAGAGACAAAAATATTAGGAGCTGCTCATACATTTTACCTCCATGTGTTTGACTCCTGATCGAGCACAAATTTTTGTAAATTTTTTTTTTTACCTTAACGCACACGAAACTGGGCTACGATTTTGGAAAATCGAAAATAATAAAATAAAGACCACCTTAAGTAACATATGTATTTGTATAAAATAATGCATGATAATATTATTATTTATTTTATTCAAAATTAAATATATTTCATGTGACTTAAGTAGATCAAAATTAATCTCAAAACATCTAGTTGGATCCATCAAAAATTAGTTAACTTTTAATGAGATCTAATTAGACACAAATTAATCCTAGGTGATATTTTTGGATCTATCAGGATCTTAATATTGATGTATCCACCAATTTTCAGATACATTTTGCTATAATTTAATCTAGTAATATATTTGAGGGAACTATTTGGATATTACTGTATATCCAAAAATTTTGAGATGATATTGGATACTGTTAAATATCGATCAATATCCAGGCACGGATCCAGGAGGTTAAGGCATTCAAAGTCTCACTGAGAAAATTTTGTAGAACGAAAAATAATGAAAATTTTCAGTAAATCTATTAAACTTTTCTTCGCAAAAGAAACCAAAATTTATGAAAAGCTACATAATTTCTATGAGACCAGTTTAATAATGAAACGTTGTCATTAAATGAAAGAAAATTTGTATAAATAAAATAATATTTCTTCGTATTTTTTGCAGATAAGTCTATAACGTATTAAAATGCAAACAAAAAACGATCAAATATATTTTTTGGCTAAACTGCTAGATTAGGTAATACACTGAGAGAATTCTCTGCATGATATTAATGAATTTCTGCATAGACGCAGCTGGAACTCGATATAATCGAAGTTTCATAAAATTTTATGAAAAAGATTTTTTTAATTAATTGCTTCAATCACTCAACAAATAAGTTTTATTAAAAACTAGTTTCGTTAATTTTAGGAAATTTTTAGTTAACTTTAAGAAGAAAAGTTACATTAGTTTACATTATTTTTCGTCCACTAAAATTTTCTTTGTGAAGAAATTATCTTCATCATCAGGTTTATGTGTTATCAGAAATCTTCTAAATTATTCTGCAAAACATTTTAATATCAAATAAATTTGGACAAATAATGTTCTAATTGGGTATTAGGCTTATTTAACAGTAGATACTTTACACATAGAAGAAGCATGCCTATTATGCAGAAAGACCATATATTCATGACATAAAAAAAATTTATATCAAGTCAAACATTTTTTTTTTTTCAACAAAGTTCCCTCCCCAAATGGAAAAGCAGGATCCAAGCCTGTCTATATCAAATGAGATATGATATTATGTTTGAGATATAATTTTTTTTTGGATCGGATTATAACTGATACTGCAACTTACGTAAAATTTAGGAAATTTTTTGTAATTTTTACACAACATAGTGTTAATATATGAAAAAAAAATAGTATAATCAACCAGCCAACCATATATTTTTATATATGTATATAGTTTCTTGTGTATTAAAAAAATCTATGGACCAGAGATTTTTTTTACAGAATTTTTTATTTTATGTTCCTCTACTCTTTTTGGGGACATTGAAATTTAAACAACGCAAATAAAATAAGATTGCCAAGCTCTTGTACATACATATCAGTTGATATACGTAAAATGATTTTTTTCCTTCAGACATTTCCAGGGGAATACTACATTTAAGATTTTCAACAAAAACCCCTCTACATATTCAACTTGTTTGCATCTTAAATAAGTTTATTTTCTTTCACTGACTGGTCTGCTGTTGACAGATTTGCGAATGTGTGTATGACATTACGGATGAATTTAATTTGTCGTATATTCATATAAAGAGAAAACAAATATATAAAAATATTTGTAAAAGATATTTTGCTTTAAGATTGAAGTCAATATTGTATGACTAACTTTATTTTATAAGTAACGTCACTAAAACCGGTAGTGATGAACAGCATCTGGGATATATTTAATAATATGTTGGCTTATTGCCATCTTTATATGAATTTGAAAATAAACTTCTACATTATATGTATGTATGTATTTGAAATGATAGAGTTTGTCGTTGTTGTGAACAAACAAGAGTGCACTCAAAAAACAAACCGCCTGTAAATTCAGCCACATTTTTGTTGGAAGGATCCTTGCAGAAAAATTGCTAATATCAGCAAAAAAAACAATTAGTAAATTTTGCAAAAATGTAACTAAATTTAGCTAATTTTTTGCTCTTATTAGCAATTTTTCTGCAATGATCCTTCCAACAAAAATGTTGCTGAATTTAAAGACTTTTTTTTTTTTGAGTGTGGCTATAATTGTTGTAATTAAGTTCTTTAAAATAAGGAATATCAACTGGAATTGAATAAACAACTGATTTTTAGCAAACACTTTAAGTTTTAAATTTTATTTGTACACTCAAAAAAAAAATTGCTGAAAAAATTGATAATATATGCAAAAGTGTCTTTCTGAAATTAGTTGAGCAAACAAAATTTTTTGCTTTAACTTAGTAGATTATATAAAAACTTAGTATACAATTTTACTTTACCCTGTTAAAAATCGACATATATGGATACATATGTATATGCACCCATACATGATTCATATGTGTTCATAAAGCATTGTTATATGTTCATATGAGGAATTATATATGGTCATCTGTGTGCATTTACATATATAATCATTCATTAATATAAATTTTGTTAAAGAGTTATATGGTATATTCACGAAAATTGAGGTAATATCTATATATGATCGCAAAAGAACTCTTATGAACATATATGAATTCTAACGGGTCCGCCATCTAACGTTTTTTTTCAACTAGTGCTTATTTCATGTCTGATTTGACAGATAATTAGTTTTATCCTTCCGCTGAGCGAATATGGTTGTGTATACGCTTGAACAACGCTTCGCTAAGTGGGCCTGCGATCGACTTACAGAAGATGCCGATTTTGCCAAAAAAAAAATCATCTTTTCAGATGAAGCTCATTTTGATCTTGATCGAATTTTTGTTCACAAAAATTGAAGAGGAGGATATTGGCAACATTTGGTTTCAACAGGACGGCGCTACGTGCACACAGCCGAAGCTACACACGATGTTTTGCGCCCTGCTTTTGGAGATCGCATTATCAGCCGCAGAGCTGATGTCGTTTGGCCACCTCGGAGCTGCAATTTGACACCGTTGGACTATTATTTGTGGGGTGCCGTCAAAGATAAGTGTTACGCCAACAAGCCAGAGACAATTGACGCTTTAAAGGACAATATTCGTGAAGCCATTGGTGAAATACAGCTGCACACAATCGATAATGTGCTTAAAAATTGGACCGATCGTGTAGGCTACTGCATGGCCAGCCGAGGCAGATATTTGAATGAAATTATTTTCCAATATTACCCGGAAGGATTGTACTTTCTAATAAAAAAAGAAATTTGAGAAAATATTCAGTAGTTTTTTTATAGCATTTTCAAAAAAAAAAGAAGTTATTTGGCGGACCCTTTATATGGTATAATATGGACATGTATGACCTCGAATCACTTTATATATGAGCATGCTTCAGTTCATACATGTTCATCATTGGTTGCATATATGTTGATTTTTAACAGGGTAGTTAATTTTTTTTGCTGAAAATCAAATTAAATTTTTTTGTGATTGTTTTAAATACCCGAGTAAAAATAATTATATATTATGTTATGTTACTTAATACAACTATATCTGGTTATATATTTCTTTGTAGGGCGCAATATATTAAAAGATATAATTTTTATTTTTCAAACAAATTTTATATTGCCCCATATCTAAATGTATTTGTTTCCTACTGTTACCATATTTAATCAGATCTGCCACAAGGAATTTAAATTATAACATCACATTTAATCCAGTACCATATACACACACAGAAAAATAAAGTGCTGACCGAATTGAAAATTGTAATTTAGTGGCTACAACCAATTAATTCAGTTACTGCAACAAAATTTAAATGCGATTTGAAAATATTTTATTTGTGGCAACTAAAATTCAGTTATATACAATTTTTTTCCTCTAAATTTTTTAATACGATGCCACATATAATTTCATCTTATTCCATATCGAATAATATATAATCGCATATGACATATACAATTATATATGATTAATCTAACTATGTACGAATAGATGTATAATTAGATACAACACAAATCAAAATTATATATAATATCATATAGTGTAATATCCAAAAAAAATCTATTTCATTTTGGATAACACGATATCTTGAGCTATTCATGGTTATATATCGTTCCATACCAGAAAAATGTAGAACTGCTTTTGGATAAATCTATATAATGACGAAAGCTATATATTAGACTGTCCCGAATTAAACAAAATTTCGTCATGTAGCTCAATATCAAATGATAGGTATTATTGAGCTGTTTATAGATAAAAACCAAGGTATACTTATTGAAGGTATACTTATAGTCGGTATCCGCGGTTTTGGTAGGGTATTTTTAAAATTCTGGGTCAAAGAAGAGTTTAAAAGTTTGGCAATGCTGAGCATATTATGGGAAAAACATTTATAACATTTCCAAAAATTAATTTTGGTCCACCACAGCATCATTTTATTTGTTAAATTGAAAGATTGAAAGATTATAAATATTTTTTCAAAAATATACTCAGCATTACCTAACTTAAACCCAATTTTGCACAAAAATCTAAAAAATACGAGTAGCGAACTATAAGTATTGTCGATTTATTTTTATTTTTCACATAATCGACTAGATAATACTCATCTCATCTTTTTACATAAAATTGTACACTTTTGAGACACCCTAATGTACATTAAAACTTACAAAGATTTAAGCCGTAACTTTTTTGAAAACCGCAAAAAAGGAATATGTTTCTCAATATTGTTTATGGACTATAACGAATATTGTATATTTTCATACAATCATATACAAAATTTTAACATTTAGTGCATTTTTCCAGACTAAAACTCAGATCTAATTATATTTAGATGTATCAGTTTACATAAAATCGTATACAATTATAGCAGGTCAATAACCGGCTACAATAATATCTATATCAATAATATTATGTATCAATTTAGATATAAACTGATACAATTAGATACAAAGCTGATACAATATAATAAAATTCTATTGGGCCATAATTCCGATAAAATTGTACTGTACATTTATCTAATTGCATTAGATTAGATCTAAACCCATACACACAGATACAATTATATGGGCCCATATTTCGGATGAAATTTAATAATATTACATATAGCGTCAAATATAAATTGATATGACTATATACAGCTCCATATCATTTTTTTTACTCACCCATGAAAAAGAGCTATTCAATTTAATTCGGAAAAAGGATTAATAAAATTGAATGAAACAAACTACAAATGTATTTCTTTGTATTAATTAAAATAAAAATTTTATACAATTTAATCGGGAATCTGATTGATCTGTTTTATGCAATTGAATATTAGTAAATACATTCAGATATGATCACATCTATTGATATATTTCACCTTATCAGCAATATCTTACAATATATAGAAACGAGTAACCCCATATATAATTAAATCTTTTTTTAATCAAATTGAATAAGCTTGAATTGGATTATTTTTTAACGGGCGTGTATATATAAAAATGTCATGACTTTATACAGCTTTTTTTTTAATTTAACCAATACTTAGGGGCACTACTCATGCAGTGCATTGTATTGATCAGGAAAATAGGGTATGGGAAGGAGGAAAGAGGGAGTAGTGTTTGTGGATATTTGATTTAAATTTTTCTAAATTGTAAGTAACAGGGAAGACTTCTGCGGGAAGTTTGTTCCACATACGAATCGTTCGACTAAAAAACGAATTTTCTCTGTAATGCGTTGTGCGAAACACAGGACAATCAACTACAAACGGATGTGCTCTACTAGATAAACGAGTATTACGAATAAAAACTCGGGCTCGAGTTTTTATTCGTAATATTATTCCCATGTTAATATCGCTAGAAAAGTGTCACACAACCCACATTCCGACGATGCTCCAATGAATCAATAGAGTTTGATACAATACTGTCATTGATAAGCTTCACCGCCCTCCCCTGAACACGGTCCAGAAGCTTTAGAATAGACACTGAAGCCCCTGCCCATATATGAGAGTTCCAATTACTACTACGAATATATGATGTATTTCTACATTTTTCAAATGCTAATTCTAAAATACAAAAAATAAATCAACCGCCATTGCATTTTTTTGTAAGTATTGAAATGGTTGTATTTATTTGTATCATTTCTTTTCTCTCCACTTCGTTTCGACAAGCTGCCACATCTATATCTCGTCTTTTTATTTTTTTCAGCACAATTTTTATATCAACAAAAACTAGCTAAACATTAGTTAGTATTAGTATTGGTTTATTGTTAAAACCGTTTAACTAATTTTTTTTGCTGAAAACTCTATTTCACAAAAAAAAAAAAAATTGTATGTCAGTTATTTTAAATAGACGTTTAACTAAATTTTCAACTATCTTTTTTTTGAGTGTAGATTGACAGAACTAATGGGATTAAACAAAACAATGTATAACCCCATGTAAAAATATACATTTTTTTCAGTCGTGGAAAGGCACATTTTTGTTTTGAAATCCATAACTATCCTACACTCATGCAAATAGGTTTGTAAAAATAGAAGAAAAAGTTACTTAAAACTAGATAAAAATGACGTTGCAGGAAAAAGCAGTCAACTTAGCAGAATGTTTTTGCCAAATATTAGTAAAATAAAAACAGCAAAAAGAAACCTTATAAGTTTGTGAAACCTTAAATTTTATAAAATTACACTATTTTTTAAATGCTGTACTCAAAACTTAATTCCATTAAACGGCAAAAAACCCCCAATGAAATAAACTGGGAGATTTTAGAAATCGGAAAATTTAGTATTCAATTGTAAACCAGCATACAACGTTTCACCCAAGCACCGATAAGGAAATTACTTTTAAGTGAATATCTCCCAAGTCTAATATTTATATTTGTTAGCATCTTGAAATTGAATGTATGAAAAAAACTCTTGAATGAAAAAAACTCTTGTAAGTTTTAAGTGATTTCTTTAATTTTTCGACTTTTAAAACTTCACATGTCATAATTTTCAAGTATAGTCTACCTAACCCTGTCTCTCAATTCATAAAACGTTAAGAAATAAAAGGCATCTAACATTTTTGAAGTAGCGCATATAAAAACATGCAAACAACTAAAAGTTAAAATTGAAAGAACAAAATTTATAATAAAGTTTTAGTTTTTATTGTTAAATTTTTACAGTAACACGTATCAGGGAAATTGAAATGTCACAAAACTTTTCGAATTTTCACTATAAAACGTGATCATATTATTTTTTAACAAACACATAGAAACTATTTAAGTATTGTTAACAATAGAAATATAAATAAACAAAAGAGAAAACCAAAATCTATTGCATACAAAAGAGAAAAATAAATACAAAAATGCCGGACAAATGGTATGCCAAAATAATACTAAAGTTTTCACTTATTTCTGATATTCATGAAAGCCAAAACATTTTAAATTTGCAAATTTGCTTAAAAACTCAAAAAAAAAAAAAACCATTTTTATGAGATCGAAAAAAGGACAAAAATAATTTTAAAAAAAGTTTAAACAAAAAAACATATTTATTAGGGTGGGCGAATTTGTAAGGACAAAAATTAGTCGATATTGTGCCATAGATTTTTCGATAGCTTTTGGCATGAGGAAAAAAAAGTTCCACTACGACATATCAAAAAAATCATTTTCGAGGCGCCCAAATTTCGACAAAAACTCGTCTAAAAACATAAAAAACATTTTTTTTTCGAAAAAATTTTATCGCCATTGATTTAAGCGTACAATTTTGCCTTGGATAGGACATATTTAAAAATTTGAAATTGGCTAATTTTTTTTAAAAAAAAAAACCTTAAAAATTACCGCATCAAAAAGATCGATTTTTCGACAAACACTCGTTCAAGAACCTCCTTTTTTATGGAAAAACTGCTATCGTTTTTAGCGTACAATTTCACCTTGGAAAGGTTATATTTAAAAAAAAATTAAATCAGCCGATTTTTTTTATTACCTACTAAAAACCCTTAAAAATAAAAGTTGAGAAAAAGTCAAAAAATTTAAATTTAATTTTTTTAATATATCGATTGCTGAATCGACCCACCCTAATATTTATATATAAAAATAAATGTAAGCTTTCAAATAAAATATTTTTTTCGTCGCTATGTTACTTCATTTTTGTAAGGGGTAATCCAAAATGTTGACATTATTGGTTTTTTCGGTTATAAAAAGCGTAAAAAAATTTGGTTTAAAAATCGTGGTATGCAGTTTTTGTTTATTTAGCATTTTACATCATAAATACACACTTTAATTATAATCGACGAGATTATGCATTTGAGGGTTAAGATATATAGTTAAAATTTAATTACATAAAAGACGACAACCCAGTGTATAAACAGTAATAATATATCATTATTTTTAGGACTACAAGTAATGATCCCAGCTTACTCTCTGCATTATTCTACGAATAATAATGACTTACTAATAACAAGTTAATTTACCCATTATTTTAATAAAAAAATAATGCGTTTATCAGTAGTACTTAGTTTAATCATTATTTTAAATATAAAGCAATGAGCTAAGCATTTTTTGAAAAACTATTTTCAGTCTCATTGTTATTTCAACTCTAAAGGGTCCGCCATCTAACGTTTTTTTTCAACTAGTGCTTATTTCGTGAATGGTAACACTTAGCTCATGTCTGATTTGACAGATAATTAGTTTTATCCTTCCGCTGAACGAATATGGTTGTGTATCAACGCTGGGAAATATTGCGACATTACTTTGAAAATCATGGTAATTAATGTTGCAGAATGTGTGCGAAAATCGTTCGTTATCTTGTGAAAAAAAAATAAAGAAACTGGCATCCTCATCGATAAACCAAAGCGTGAAAAGCCAAAAACAGTGCGTACACCCGAGAATATTGCTGATGTGGCAGAAAGTGTGCGTGAAGCGCCATCAACATCAATTCACCGATAATGTGCTTAAAAATTGGACCGATCGCGTAGGCTACTGCATGGCCAGCCGAGGCAGCCATTTGAATGAAATTATTTTCCATTATTAACCGGAAGCATTGTACTTTCAAATAAAAAAAGAAATTTAAGAAAATATTCAGTAGTTTTTCAAAAAAAAAAAAAGTTATTTGGCGGACCCTTTACATATATAACCGCTTCTTTTTGATTTCTTGCAAGCTGGAAAGTAATAACATTTAGTACAAGCAAGTAATTTATGTTTTTATCTATCAAGTGTAACAACACAGTAAAGAAACTGGCAGTGAGAAAAGTAATGACATGTCTCACTACCAGTAATGCAACCAAATTAATCTCTGCAGTAGTTAGTAGTTAAAGTAGTTAATTTTCCCATTATTTCAATACATAAAATAATGCGGTACTTATTTTTATCATTAGTTAAATAAAAAGTAACGATCTAAAATGTTTTTGAAAATCTATTTTTAGACTCAATATTTTCTCAACTCTAGCTGGAAAGTAATGATATTTTGTGCAAGCAAGTCATTTATGATTTATCTATCATGTAAGCATGTCGAGATAACTCAGATGGTAGAGCGGTTGACTAACAACCTGGAGGCCCGCGTTCGTGTGGTCACAATTTATTTAAAAACAAAATTTAAATAAAAAATTTTTTTTTTATTAAATTTAGTTTTTTTTTATTTATTTTTAGCCTCATTATTTTTGTCAATACTGGCAATCATATATGTAACCACAATTGTAAGTATTTTCCATTACCAAATAAGTACTTACATAACCACATATATGGTGATGCTTTTCTAAACTGGTATGTCGAGATTGCACAGATGGTAGACCAATTGAGTTCCAAGTTTGAGTGCCGTGTGCTCACATTTTATTAAAAAAACTATTTCAATAGAGAAAAAAAAAATTTTTTTAATTTTTTTTTTTTTAACTTATTTTTAAACTCATTATTTTTGTCCATACTGGTAAGCATAATATGTTTTCTATTTTCTGTAAGGTGTTTAGTTGACTGGTTCTTAAAATACGATTTTTTGTATTTTTGCTGCTCCTACGTGCCATATTTGTGCTATGTAATCTAAAAAGTCTATGGTGAAAATTTAAGCCAAATCGAATAAATTTATAAGTTCACGCAAATTTTGGTCAAAATGAAAAATTTAATTTTTTTTTATTTTTTTATTTTTTTTAATTAAAAAAAAATATTTTTGTATTATATTTTGCCATAGTTATTCACATTTAAAATATAATTTTTTTATGGCAACGATTACGCATTTTAATTTGGTACCAAAAAAAATATAAAGTTTTTGAGTATTTCACAAACCACAAAATTTTGGTTATGAGATTTGTAATGGCTATTGTAAGTACTAGCCATTACCAAATATGTACTTTTATAACCACTTATATGATAATATTTTTCTACACTGTGAAGTTAACACTAAAACGTTCTCTCAAATGTGTGTCTAAGACAGTTCTTTTAAAATGTTACATATAATTGCACATTTTACTATTTATTCTGTAGGGCATTCAAAGTAACAGTTTTTAACAATTTTTAATTTTAACGCCATAGTGTTAAAAATCATTTTTTTTTTGAACAAATTAATTAGGTGGCAACACTGACAGTGTGCCAAGCATTTAAAGTTGAAAGTATAAACACGTGAATTCAAGTCAGGATCCAAACTGTTTTACAATTATATTATCACAAAAGTTTGATATATAATAAAAATCGATGATCAATGTTAGTAGTTTAAAATCCTTTTTTCCTATTTCATTTTTATTGTGTCCTTGTCGTTACCCTGCGGGCAATGGACCATTCACTGGTATGGTCACCTAACTAGAACTTTGTGTGTAAAACTGGAGAAAAATTGTTGAAGGAAAACTGGTCACATATTAAGCGCAATGTGTTTTGTTATAGAGTTAGTTTGAGTGGAATAGTTTTTTAAAGTACCATTGCACTGGTATAAGGGGTACATGTCGCCGGGCATGCGAAAAGTAATAAGCAAGTAACCTGTCACTTTAATAAATACTAAATACCCCGTCCGGAACCAGCACTTATTCAGAACAGCGTGTCATACCACCTGTTCAAAAACATTCAAAAAGGCACAACAAAAATCAATTTTAAAATTAGTTTATTTTGTCTATACCCAACACAAAACTATAACATTAAATTCATAATAACAATTTCAATTTGGAAAAGTACATAACCTAGACAAGAAGTCCGGATGTTCAAAATATAGATTTTTTGAAGGTTTTTTCTTTATTTGCTAACATTTGTGTTATCAAGCAATTTCTACTAATTTTTATGTTCTAACATTTCTAAAAAGCACTTCATGAACATTTTAATTTTGTATTCTGCGTTATAATTCTAGTTCACAATAATATATTTATAAAATGAAGTAGCTGCAACAATTCAGCACACATTTAATGTATAACTTATAAAGCAGAGTAACAAAATATATACTCAGTTTCAATTTCGTTCCCAAAGAAATTCTTAGAAATCGAAAAAATCGAAAAATCGTTACCTATAATCTTGTAAAATATCTTAACAAGATATTTCGAAACCAATATGCAGTTGTCATGAAATTTTATTCTTGTAAAGTGTTTCAAGTTTTTGAATAAGTTGTGCCAAAAATCATATTCTGGTGATAGTTTTTTTGGTAGCGATATTTTATGTGTAAAATTACCATTCACTTGAAAAATCAAAAGTCGAGATTTCGAAAATTATCTTGCCAAACGAGTTTAAAGATCGCGACGCTTGGCGAGAAATCGCCATCTCTGAAAAACTTGGCCACTGTCTAAACAGTTCCGTATTCATTTCTTTAAAACCAGTATAGTGCTACGTTTTCATTACTACTTTCACAAAGTCGCTACAGACAAAATTCCTTCAGAGTTGTGTCCGCTTTGAAGCAATCAAAGAACTGCATCCTTTGTCACTAATTGCCATGTTTTCATACACTGCTATCGGTTTTGAACCAGTTCAATGACCAGTAGCAATTTCAACTGCAACGACCCTAGTTGCTTCAGTCCACTTTGATGTTATGTTACTTTTCCTCTAGTTACATGATATATCTGGTACCAACCAGTGAATGTCTTGCCACCATAACTATAATCATGTGATTGGTCATTTCACCCAAATTAACACTTTTTGGTGCACCACAATTTTGGTTTTACCAGTTTCGTGACATGCCCCCCAATCATATATCAAAGAATTACCGCTTTGGATCAATCGAAAATTCGTTTCCCGCAGGGTATTCTTGCGTGTTGTGGTAATGTACTATTTGGGTAACATAACCTAAATATTTCGTAGTTATAAATAGGCATGAATGTGCATGCAGTTTAACATTGTGTGTATAATAAGTTGAAACTTAAATCTCGCCGGCATTTTTCGGCAAAACTCGCACAATTGTAATTTTGGTTTAGCATAACTTTCGAATATATTTGCCGAAATTCTTTAATTTTGGGTACAAATACGACGCAAAAACAGACTGGGATCTTTGTAGAGTCCATAAAAAAAATATATATATATTTAAAAATGTTAAGTTTTCTTCGATCTTCTTTTATTTTATTCTTTTTAGTTTAAACGAGCTTAAGATCATTTATTTATTAATTACTTATTTCCAATATTTCGTCTCCATATTGTGTGACTTCTTCAGGGAACAAATATTACAATTTGAAAAACTAGTTTTAATTAATAATTAAAAACTTATATATTCGAAAGTTTTTCAAATTGTAATATTTGTTCGCTGAAGAAGTCACCCAATGTGGAGACGAAATATTGGAAAAAAATAATTAATAAATAAATAATCTTAAAATCGTTTAAACTAAAATGAATTATATATACCTATATTTATATATACATATATATATATATATATATATATATATATATATATATATATATATAAATATATATTTTTTTATATTATGAGACGATGAGGGTTAATGGTAAATATTTAGTGGGAGTTCGAATGTTTTTTTGCTTTGCCAGTACTTTTTAAATTAATACAAACAAAAAAAAAAATGGAATTGCAAATATTTGTTTAAACCTTAAAAAATCAAAATGACTAAGCAAGTTGATTTTTTATACTAGCTCTAGAAATCAAACTATAGAAAAAAATCCTCTAGAGTTCTAATAAAATAACTTAAAAGTTAAAATGGATATTCCATGTTCATACATTTTGTACATTAAAGTCATAGTCGTCGTGTATGTGTAGTGACAATCATCCCATTTATTTGCCGACAAAATGCTATTCAAGTTAAATTTATCTTTTAAAAATTGCTTAACGAATTGTAAACGAAAATCTAAACTGATTAAAACATTTCTTAGTTGTATTTACTACTACAATCCCTAAAGATTTTCTAAATTCACATATAAAAAAATTTTACGAAAAAATGTTTTTTCTTTTCAACACACACACATGAAAACTGTACTATACACATCAACACTTTGGTATAATAAGAATTAAAAGAAATTTAAAAAAGAAAAAAAAAACATGTTCATGAAATAAGAAATATAAGGAAGGAAGTTTACTATGCTGGCCCGTAAGGGAAAAACAAATTTTCACACACACTAAAGTAACTATGTTAAAATTCTTAAATAACTTTTAAATTCCTTAAAACAATGTGAATATACTTAAAAATATCAGAGCTTTTAAAGAATTTAAAAATGTTTTCGGTTAACTAAATAAATAGTTTTTAAAAAGAATAGTTTAGAACAGTTTAAAAGTTCGACTCTGCTACAGGCATAGAAATAAACCTGGCGCCGAATTACAACATTCGTGATCGAGTGAAATCGTTGGAAAAGAGTTTTTTTTAATCAGTAACTACAAAAATACTAATAACACAGTGCAACAGTGAAAAAAATGCACGAACTCGACAGTATAGGTTCGATTGTACTACCAAAGGTTAGTAAAACCCTATACTCGGTTTGGCCAGTTTGACTACCAATTTTTTTGTATGAACCTCAAAAGATTTTGAAAATCAATGCACCACTCAAAAAAAGACGTCCTCAGTTTTTAGCCAGCAGCTAATTCAGACGTGATGATATTGCTTAACTATATTTAGCAATAATGTAGTAAAGAGTCTACTGAACAAATTTTATAAACATTTTATGTGCATAAAATCTTTTTTTCCTACACTTTTTTGAAAAAATATAGGAGAAAATTATTTTTTTTTTGCTTTTTTCAGCATAATTTACAGGGACTCATAATTTTTCATGTAGCTAATGAACAGATCAAAATAAAAGAAAGCATTTTTGGTCATTCGAATGTTTTAGAGGTGAAAATGTGCTGAGAAGTTTAAAAAATTATATTTTTTGAACCTCTTTTTGTAGTTCATTTAAAAAACAAACCACATAAAATTACTGTATTTTAATTTTACATTAATTTTATACAGTAGTTGTTTTATGATTTAAAAAAATAAAATTGTGGTACTACAATTGTGGTTCATTTTTTGAACAGTAAAAAATAAATAACAATGTTAGTTGAATTTACTGCAATGTAAGTCGTCCTTTTTTCAATTGAAATATTATTTGTTTTTAACAACATTTGCAGTGGCATTTACCTAGATGTATGCAAACCTTTCTGTTTTTAATTTAAGGACCCTAACAATAATCTGAAGACAAAATAGAAATGTATCCACAAACAAAAAGTCGGTAGTGAAAGGGTTAAGCTATTGTAAAATGTTTGTTTGAAGTAAGAATATGCGGCAGATATTAGGAAAATGAATATTTCCGCCTGTTTTAAATAGATTATAGTGGACTTTATATGAAAATTGTTGTTCTAACAAAAATCACTGAAATAACACCCCAATCAATTTTTTAATAATGGCTTCCCCTAATATATACTTAAACTACATTTTTTAATTAAAAATGGAATATTTATACCAATAAAAATAAATTTAGAATGTAATTCACAACGAATAAAAATATAATTTAAAATTTTTAATGGAACTAGATCAAAGTTGATCTTTCAATTTAAACTCCTTGTGGCAGATCTGATTAAATATGGCAACATAAGTAAAAAGATACATTTAGATACGGGGCAATATAAAATGCGTTCAAAAAAAGTATCCTTTTATATGTTGTGTCATACAAAGCACTACATAATGAGGTAAAGTTGTATTAAATAATATATATCTATTTTTGCACGGGTAACGTAAAATTCCCATGAGTTTAAAAAAAAAAATTGAGCTGAGCATTCTACAAAATTCATGATTCACTAACATGCAATTCCATGTGTGGTTTTGGGGTTTCCGATATAATTAAAAAAATAAACGGATCGGACCAAAATTATTCTTAAGATTGATCCACAAGCTATCTTCCCCTGTTCTCTCATATTTACTATTTCTCAAAGTTTGTGATACGAATTGCCAAATTATTGTCATTTCGTATCAGCAATACTGGGAAAATATATACAATGAATATATGGTTGGATAGTGTGAACCAATCTATATTTTGAAGCCGATTATGGGATACCGATACCGGAAACCCAAAAAATACACATGAAATTGCATGTTATTTCATCATGAATTTCGAATTTCGAAGAGCGCTCAGCTTCAATCTTGTTTAAACTTTGGTGTGAATAACCATTTCCTGTATAATTAGGGTAACCATTCTGAGTCCTGGTTCACACACGGCAATTTTACTTGCGCAATTTTTCTTCAATTCTCCTTTGAAATTGCTTTTGTGTTCACACAGGAAAAGTTTGTTTCAGCAACTTTCGTATATTAACCTGTAGTGTTGAAAATTGCGGATGACAAAACAAAACGGAATTGGAGTACGGGCAAGTATGGGGTACATACTTCCCTCTTCTATAAACTCAAGAATTGCGCAAGTAAAATTGCCGTGTGTGAACCGGGTCTTACTGATTTGATCACAACGTGTATTGATTTTTGTTACGTGTACTGATAAAATAATCGTATACCGATTTTTTTAATTTGTACTGACTTTTAACATTTAAAAAACATTATATTCTCTTCCGTCGAAAAACTCAAGTTTTGATCCATTTAAAATACCGCGAGTTTGTCTAAAACGGAAAGCATTCCGAAACAGACGTTTTTTCTACATTAAAAAATGTTTATTCTTATAGAAGCTGTACAAAAAAAAAATGTCTTGACATCTGAAACTATTAATTCGAATATAACTGCTTAGAATCTGAGATCCCAAGAGATAATTTTTTTTTTAATCTAATGTTTTTTTTTCTTTCTTTAGGATATAAGTATTTTTTGAAAAGAAACGGGGTTTTAAGTTAGTTGTTAATTTATAAAAATTTTTTGACTCGGAAATTATTTATATAAATTTTGGTATTTTTTATAATCTCTGGATATTTTTCTGCTACAAATTCCCGTTTAGCTGGTAGTGTTTTTGAGAACTCATCACAAAAATTTTAATTTTTTAAAATGTCTACTGATTTTATGTCAGAACAATTGGTCACCTTATATATTTTTTTGATCGACTAATATATCTAAAAGTAAGCTTAATTTAACGCTATCTAAAGTTATTTTACAAGGATTTAATTTCAAAAAAGATCTGCAAGACAGTATTTAATTATTTTTAGAATTTTGTGTTAATATTACCAGTTGGTTAAAGTTGATATTTGCTTTAAAAATGTGGCAACTTTGCTTAGATGTGTTGGTTATCTCTAATATTTCCCGAGATATTTCTATTTTAAAATGAGATATTCCAAATTTGGTCTGATTCAGGTAAAGCTTTTTGCGAATAGCGGTACTAAATCGAAGCAAGTTTCTTTTTTAAATATTGGTTATTTAACCAAATAAATTATTGATTAAATAAAAATGAATGCGATATATTGTTCCACTCAAAAACTATTACATGCGTTTAACGAATAAATTAAAAAAAACAAACAAATTTTTGCGATTTTTTCCCCAAGATAAATATTTTCTTTCTGAACATATAAAGTGTGCATACTATTCCAAAATGTAAAATTTTTGATTTTCTTTTTAGGAATTGTGGGATTGCTTGCAGCAAATCATATATTCGGACATTAATTTCACATTTTCGACTTAAAAGTCTAGTTAAGTCCAAAAAATCATTTGTATAGTTTATTCTATCAAAACTATCGTATTCGTTTGCTATAGTGAAATTTTTTCTTAATGTTCATATTTACAGTTTTTATTTACATATTTTTTACATCTAAGAATTTGCAATGTATAAAAAATTATATATTTTTAGGTTGGCTGCAAAAGCTACAGCTTGCACAAACAAAAAAACAAGAACAACATCTGCTGTCGAGGCGTATAAGCGAGGTTTGTGGCGGTCTTTAAATTCGTACGTGTTATTGGGGATGAAGAGTTTTTTTAAAAGTAGTCACTTTGCTATGTTGTGTGAAAGTGGCGCATTCCTTTCTCAGAAGAAAAAAATAGAAAGTGTCGAAAATAATAATAAAATTGAAAAAGCCACACGTATTTTGGACCACGGATGTGGAAACATTTCTTTCACGTATGATCAACGAAAAAACGCGATATGCGTTGATATGGTCCCAAAGATGGATATATTTAAAGAAGGACCTTCCGAAGAAGATTCAGTAGATGAAGAACATTACACCAATGAAAATGAGTGTGTTATTTGTAAGGATAAAACGCCAAATAATGTCCTTCTACCCAAACATCTTAAAATATGTTATGAATGCAATCTTAAAATGCAAGCAGATGTTATTACCAAAAGTCTTCAAAATTGCAATTGCTCTTATTGAAGCCAAACAGCTGAGGACTCTATGCAGGTATATATACAAAAACAATGTATTAATTATGAATAAAGAAATATTTTAATGTAATATATAATTTTGTTTTTTTTGTTTTGTTTAATTGGCGCCTTATTTCATTTTCGAAATGAGGCTTTACTTTATTATGAAAAAAAAGCCCCAAAATTGCAGCATTATTTCATTTTATTTTAGGGTTTTGTTTCATTTTTTTGGGGTTTTTTCACTTTTTTTTAGCATTGTCTCATAATGAAATAAAGCTCCAAAAATGGGGCGTTATTTCAGTTGTGGTTTGGGTAACTATTTCATTGGGGCCTTATTTGGATTTAGATTCTAAGTTCGGATTTACCAAATTTTTTATACGCTCCACAATGGACGCTTGCACATGAAACAACAAACATAGTTTTGAGGTGAAGTACTTTTTAGGATGTAAAAAAAAAGTTATGTGGTGAAAAACTATTTCTAAGGTGAAACAAAAATTTGATTTGAAATAAAAATTTGAGTTGAAATTTATATATTATTCGCCATTTAGCGTCTGGTGGAATAATATAACGTTATATTCTATACACCAGACGCTACTATGAATTTGCACTAATATACATGTTCACTTTTTTACTCATAAATTTTGAACCGCTGGATCGATTTTGCTAATTTTCAATATTAAAATTAAAATTAAGTTTCGTGAAAATTGACATCAATCTACGTAAAAATGAGCAGTTCGTATTGAGTTTTTGTGCATCGCTAAGTCGTCATCAAATTTAATAAGGACCAAGAATAGATTTACTTTATGGGTTCTCAGACCTATATTTCGTTGCGTTACAAACGGAATGACATGCTGATATATATTCTCATCACAGTATATGGAGCGTACACAAATTAATAAAAAGTTTGCTACATATTTATTACAAGATAAAAACTGTAAGAAACAAAATTTTATATTTTCGCGGTTTTCAAAAAAAATTTCGTATAAACTTTTGAAGTTTGATCCATAAAAAAGGTTTTTTCAGAAAACTCACTTCATGCGGAAGCTTTTTGTTTCAAAATGACCCGAAACAGCGATATTTATTATCAATACAATATTACCCATCCAGAGGTGATAGGTAAAAATTTAGCAGAAAAAATTATATAAACCCATTATAAAGTTTTTCAATGTGATAAGCCCGTACATCAGAAAATATATTTTAATTGGTTATAACTACCTTAATTTGTACAAAATTTACACACCTGTAAAGATACAAAAAGAAAGAAAAAAAGTTAGAAAAAACACAAATTCATACAAATATTTAAATTGATTTTAAATAAATAATAATTATAGAGAATTAATTCTTTTACATTTCAATCTAAAGTACATTACAAAACATTCATCTAGTTATACTACATGTATATATATTTTTTTATTTTTTTTAAGTTACCTTAAGCTATAAACATCTACTTCAGACATATAATATATTTTATAGTAAATAAGAAGAAATATAACTATACAACATACTATAAAAACCTTATTTGGTCTAAAGTTTTTCATTTCATTTTAAAATGTTCATATCTCGTACAACACAACATTTAAAGTTTATACATTATGTCCAGTGGCCCATAAAATGTTCCTTACAATTTATATGAATACAATATGCCCAGGCATAAAAATACAGCCGGCACAGTGTTGGCAAAGCATCGCCGACGGTCGGTTATGAGTTGGCAGAACGTGGGATTAACTTTCTTGACAGTATTGTCCTGTTATCTGATTGACAACAGTGGCCAACCTTTGGTTTGAGTGAACTTGCCACCGTTGGCAAAACGTTGGTAATTTAAAAAATTTGTTGATTTAAAATAGTTTAAATTAAATTAATTTTGAGAAATATGAATACATAAAAACAGATTTAAAAAGAAGCAATACTGTACGGTCTTAGTCTTTTACATCATATTTAAATGTGTGAAATATAATAAAATATTAAAAAAAAAAATTCTTTTACTTGGTTGTAATACTGATATTGGCAACGTTTTCTGCGGGTGCTACTGGCAAAACACATGCTTTGAAAACAAAAAAGTGTTTCCCCAGTACAATATTATTTGTACCTTTGATAATTTTTAACACGGTGTGTTTTATAAAAAATAGCAATGGTTTGCCAGTACTATTTTTTTTGGTACGGTTGGTAATTTCTACCAGCGTGTTTAAGCATGAGTATATAATCTTATATATACTATACTTAAACTTTAGTTTTATATTGTAAAATATGAGCAAAATATCAACATACTATTTGCTGATGGGTTTGTTGTTCATTCAAGTGAACCTTGTTTCCCAGTTTTTTGTTGTACAAAGTATTCCTTGGGTTTTTACCATATTAAACAATATGCAAGTGTTAAAAGTTGAACTTAATATAAATATATATTTTAGATAGCGGTGGAGGTAATAAGAGAATTATGTAATATATCATCATATTCTTGTAAAATTGTATTAATATTAATGCTCATTAGGGAGGTGGTTAATAAAGATTGATACCACACTCATTACAATCCGTGCATAAAAATATAATAAAAATCTAAATTAATGTCAAAACAATGAAAAATTTCGTAAATTTTAGTTTACTTTACGAAAGCAATCCATATTTTGACACTTTCTTCGTATTTTTATTCATGAATTTTTATCACTGCAGTCACTCCAAGTTCAAAACCTAGAGTGGAGTACCAACAAATTTTTGATGAAAATTTCACTTCTTTCAGCCGGCAAAACCAAAACTTAAATTTTTAGATTTTTTTTTAAATCATGCAAATATTTATAATTTCATTGGATATAAATGTCTCCATAATGTTTACTATTACATTCGAGTTATTTCTATCTACATATTATATTGTAAAAACTACAAGTTAATTGTCTTAATAAATCATTTTGTATGTGGCAAAATATACACTATGGTTTACATTATTCATGGTATTTTGGAGTTTAAACTTTTACATATTTTCAAATTTGTTGAATGTTTGAAGAAGCGAAAGGCAATTGTGAAATCAAGTGAATTGAAAGTCAATGAACTTAAAGGAAATCAGATAAAATAGTTAATTACAAAATTAAAATTTAGTATAATTGAAAGGAGTGATCATGAAATTATGAAAGTTTTAAGCTATATTTGTGAGAACTGTGTTTAGCTTATTTTTGGATATTTGCTTATTTTAGTTTAAATGCATTTATAAATAAAAGCTACTTTTTGACTTTTTTCTTGAAAAAAATTAAGCTAATTTTAGCTGTTTTCTTTTAAAATAGAGCTTTTCGAGAGCAATAATTGTTTTCGGAGCTGTTTTTTTGTTTGCTCTAATAATAATAAATAGTTGTAATATTGGTCAAATTAATAGTGGCAAAGAATTTTGCGGGTAATACTGTCAAAACACTTGGGTTCCAAACTTTGGTAATTTCCAACCGGGTATTGTCTACAATAATAACATTGGTTTGCCAGTACTATTTTTTTGTACGGTTGGCCATTTCTACCTGTGCCAATATAGCCATTTGGAAGACATCTTCAGAGAAGATATCTTATATTTTCAATTCAGTCAACGTAATCAAGTATATCTTTTAAATGACCGTTCTTATATGATTTTGAAAAATCAAAGATATACTGCAACTAAAATGATAAATTTAAATGATATATATAAATATTAAATATTCTACTTCATAATTATTTAAAAATTTCTATAAAAAGGCTGTGTAGCGTATGAGCAATAAATAATTCACACCACAAAATAGCTTATACGCCTATGTACTAGACGTGTAATGCAGTTTTGCATTCGGGGCGGAGTATGACTTAGTCTGTCAAAGTGTGTCAAAAGTATGCTTCAACGATCGTTTTAGATATTTAAATACAACTCTACGATCTTATATCGCACACAGCTACTCGGATCCTAAGATTATAGCAACTCTGGCGAGGGTTGCGGTTCATCAGAATTTCAATTAACAGACTCACGACAATAGGCAGTATGTGAGTCGAGCTTGCACGAACGATGTGCTGGCGTTTGTGTAATATATGATAATTAATAACACACGAGAATAATCGGCAGCTGAAGTTAAGAAAAATACCGTCTGTTAGACAAAAGAAAACCGACAACACACAATTAACCTGTTGACACCGGTTTTGAAAAACCGACTCGGTCAAACGAGTAAACATAGTCGAAATCTGAAAATCCGAATAGTTATAAGTAAAGTGTGAAAATGAAAATCGTAGACACAAAAAAATAGCGTTTTTGGATTCACCTCTCCCGATTTTCAAAAAAAATCTGGATGCTCATTTTCAGATATTTGCAAACAACTTACATTTTTAATTTTGTTGTCCTTTTTTTTAAAAAACTACTTTTTCTTTAAAAGCTTTTTTTATCATAACAATTGGAGGGAGCTTTCAAGAGATATGATGTCTTGAACATCATGCAATTTAATAAAAATCCCAAATTAAAATTGCGATAAAACGCGAACTACAACGAATTTAAAAACAACTACATATAAATAAAAATGTTAATAAGGTCCAGGAGAATGTTTGCTCAAAACTTTATATAAAATGGCAGACCTGCATCCGATTGGAGTGTCGATTTCCTGAAGAGTTACCCTATAACAAAATTAAACAAACCATATGAGATTTTCAAATTTATCTTAGCAAATATACATAAAAAAAAGTTACACTTTAAGTGCTTCAAATTTTGTTTCAGTTTGTAAATTAGTGTAATTAGCAAACACATCCAATTAACTTTCCTTAAAAACTTTATACCAGTCCGATTAGCCGACATGACATGACGTGGAGGGAGTAGTTTTAAAAAAATTACGTTGGTGAAAAGTAGCAACCTTATAAAACATATGTTTTACGTTTTAAGGCGCCATGTTTTGTATTTCTTTTAAAGCCATAAAAAATAAACGATCTCAGTGGATTTGTTAATATTAAAAAAAAATGGTAAAAGTTATGTAATTCAATACTTTCATTTGAAATGTCTCAGTCCAACCAATATTAAAGCTGGAGGAGTCTGCTCGTTCATTTACGACAATAAAATATTGGATGGCAGAGTTTAAACGAGGCCGTATCAGCTCCCAAGACGAACACCGCACTGGTCGACCAATTGAGGTGTCCACTCCAAAAACGGTTAGGAAAATCCACCAAATGATATGGGATGATCGTCGGCTGAAGGTGAGTGAGCTGGCTGAAATTAATAGCATTTTAAAAAAGTACTATACATCGCATTTTGACTTAAAATTTGGAGATGCGAAAGATGTGCGCAAATGGGTGCAGCGTTTGCTCACAATAGAACAAAAAACCTTTGTAAAGATGTTTCAATAGAGTGTTTGGTTATGCTTTACAGCGAAAGAGCCGAGTTTTTGCGTCGATTCATAACCACCTGTAGGCAAGGTCATGGCCTCTATTTTTTTGGATGAGCGTGGGTTAATTTTTTTTTTTTTATCTTCAAAAAGGAAAAACAATCAAATAAGTTATTGCAACGTTTGAGTGATGAAATTAAGGAAAAAAAAGGCCGCATTTGGCGAAAAAGAAAGTGTTGTTTCATCAAGACAATGCTACTATCACTATTGTCAAAATCAATGATTAAAGTTCAAATTGCTTCATCACGTACCTTATTAGCCAGATTTAGCTCCCTCGGATTACTTTATATTTCAAAACTTGAAAGAATGGCTCAGTGGTAAAAGATTTGCCAACAATGAAGAGGTCGAGTCTGATATTGATGGCTATTTTAAGGAGCTAGACAATTCTTTATATAAACAGAGTATCGGAGCTATCGAATATCACAGGGAAAAGTGTATAGAGCTAAAAGGAGATTATGTTGAGTAATAAGAAAATTTTTCTCAAATTTGTGGTGTTTTCTTTGTTAGGCTGGCTAATCCCTCGTATGTTATACTCTGCAAATCTCCTTTAAATTACAATAGTTTATATTGTTTTAAAGTGGGAAAAACTCAACCACTAGACTAATTAAAAAAATTTTATAGTTTAATTTTCTAACCATAAACCATAACCACCTTTATCCAATTAGTAGCCTGATAAATGATATAAAAACAAATTGTTTAAATTAACAATGGACCACCCAGTAGGTAAAGTCCTGTTTAAAATTTAAAGCATAAACTTTATCAAGGATTTATTTTAAACACACACTTTTATACTTCTATAGTCCCCCCCCCCCACCCCCTACAGGTCTTAATGCCAATTAGTTACTTTTAACTTTGTTAGTTAACATTTAATGTATAACATGGCATCTAACGGCTACTGCTACTAACACTAACACACTTTGAACAACACAATAGCAGCAACAAAGGTAAATAAATATAAACATTAAAGGATTCTTATTAGTTAAACCACAAATATATATATATAAAGATTTATAAGAACACATCCCACCCAGCATTTTTTGAAAATTTTAATCATATTCGAGTCTTTTATGATACTTCTGCGCGACTAAAAAGCTGGAATATGCTCTCATTTTCTGATCATAAATGATACATTTGTCGGTAGAAAATGGTAAAGCCTAGCCGCGACTCTTCTTGATGACTCATTTATGATACTGTTTTTTTGTTAGTTTTTGGTCATTTTATAGTCTTTTTCAAATCGTTTTATGGTCATTTATGAGTCTTCTTCGAATAAGCTACGAGTCTTTTTTGAGTCACTTATCATTATGTTAAGGAGTCTTTTTAGAGCCACTTATCAGTCTGTTTGGGAGTCTTTTTTGAGTCACTTATCAGTCTGTTTCGGAGTCTTTTTCTAGTCATTTGAAAATATACAGTGACACACAGCTTATTTCGTGTGTTAAACTTTAGAGAACATATTTGTTTATATTTTTAACATTAACTTAAATATTTATTCAAAATGGGCATTTTTTTAAAGATTTGATTTTTTTAAGTTTTTTCTTGTAAATATAATAAGAAATAATATATCTTTAAAAAAATACCCATTTGGACTTAATATTTAAGTTAATGTTAAAAATATTAACAAATATGTTCTTAACAGTTTAACACACGAAATAAGCTGTGAGTCACTTTTTATTTTCTTAAAAGAAATAAAAGAATAATATTCAATTTAAATTAAGATTTATTTTTAATAAAAAACTAATACATAAAGTAAGTATTTTTTTTAAATTAACACAAATATAAGACTACACCTAACATAACACAAAAACTATTGTCATTTCGACAGGAAACAAAAACTTAAAAATAAAATTTGTACATTTTCATTCATTCATTACATCATTGCTTACACTTCAATTAAACTTTTATAACTAGACAAATATCCAACTTGTTGACATTTACTCAAGAATACGCAAAAATTATCCCGTTATTCTTAAAAAAAAAAACAACAATCAAGCTGTGTTTAATCATCTCTCTGCTCCAAATACGATAGCAAAACAAACAAAACTAATCACATTTAAAACACCTGCATTATCTATTTGCGATCAAACAGTTTTCAATCTTCTAGATGAGCAAATTGTGATCTTATATAACGAAAAAAACAATTACATTTTAAACACCTAGAAGATTGATTTGCGAGTGCTATATAATTTGTTGTTGCGATTCAAAACAAGCACTTTTTACTCATAAGCGCGAAACATTTTCGAGTCCCTTTTTAACCGTGTAAGTGATTAATCAGTTATTGATCACCAAAGTACTCGAAAAAGACTCGTTTTGGTGATTTATCAAAAAACAATCTTCCAATTGCTAGGCGGGATGCCTTCAGCACAAACACCCATAAGATTTATATCACTTCCGAGAGACATTGACTTATACAGACACAGACACTCTATCCTACAACAGTAACAACTACAATCTACACACACATACACAAGGAATGATAACAATAAAAAACACTCGCAGATATAACAACAAAAACTAAATAAACTTAACACTATAATACTTACACTCACACATACTGACTAACATATGGTTGTAACTGTTTGAGTATATATGTGTATCTGTTTGTATGTATATGACCACTTAGCTTGGTTGTAAACGTGTTATACAATAAAACAAAGGTATTATAAGTGTTTCATTTCGTTTCACTTGTGTTTTTTTTCCTTTTTCTCTCTATGTTGATATTGTTTTCATTATAAACTAAGATTTGCGCTTGGGCGGATAAAATTGTTGTTGTAGTTTTTGCTTTTTTTAGTTGCTGTTAAAGAATGGCCCACTTATAATCTGGACCAAACTAAACAGGCATAACAACGTCCCAGTTATAGTTTAAATGTTCGACACCTGTTGAGGCTGGATTTAGATTTTTCTAATTAAAAACTATTCCACATGATTTCATGCTAAAAAGTAACCCTAAACTCAAATAAATATCATCAAACCGGCAAAAAATTCGTGTTTTCTAAAATAATCGCGGTTGAATTTTTAATTAAGTTCTAATATAAATTTTGAGTGTATTTTTATATATTTTCGTAGTGTAATATATATTTTGAAATGTAATAAATAAAATGCCCAATGGACCACAAAATAAGTAAAGTATAACAGTACTTTAGAATAAGCTTTTTTTAAAAAAAATACTAAAGCCTTTTTCAACCGTGTTTGAGAAAGTAGTATTCTTTACAACGTGCTGACAACATGTCGCTGCAGCAAAGTCCCGTTAAATTCTGTATGTACGTCGTTGATTACTTTGCATTGTCATTGTCAATTTTGATCGAAGTAATGCGGTTGTCATAATTTGATAAATAAAAAATAATAACAATAAGTGAAAACAATAAGTAAAAAACTTGAATTTTTAATGAATTGATTTTTTTAAAATTATTTTTTAAGTGTTTTTCAATTCCAAAAACTTAAATAAAAATTTCTTAATAAAAAAAATTAAATAAAATGTGAACTTCTTATATTCAAACATAAGGCCCGATTCTTACACATTTTTGTAATTGTCCTAAATTTGTCTGACTATCTTACCTTGAAAAAAAAAATCTAGGTAAGAGTCACAAAAATGTAAGACAGTCACAAAAATTTCTGAAAATCGGGGCGATAATAAAAAAATTTACAAAAGTAGGCATAAGCTAATTCTACAATTGGTAGCATAAGCTTGTTTTAAATTTGTAAGCATAAGCTAATTCTACAATTGTTGACATAAGCTTATTCTAAAATTAGCGGCATAAGCTTATTTAAATATTATTTCAGTAATATTATCATGAGGGTTTCGTTTTGATTTTTCTACAATAAAATTAAAGCGTTTTTCAATACTTTCTAAAGTCTTTTTAAAGCTTAACGCTTATGCTTGCAAGCTTAATATAATATTTTTCTAAAGGGTTTTGGTCCATTGGGTGAGATCTATAAATTGATGTTGCTATAATTAAATCCAAGCAAAACTGTAATTTTAATATTTTTAATTTGCTTAAAACTTAAAACCGCCATAATTTTTGCGCCATTAAATATAAATGATAAACTCGAATGTATTTGGCAAAAAAAATCAAAAATTTTCGAATTCGTATATGTTTTTTGAAATGTTTCAGAAATTACACTTAGGTCTGTTGTTATGCGGTAGATGCGTTCCAAAAAAAAACGCATAAACGAAATTCATAAAAAAAGACTCCACTTCCATACAAAAATGAGAGATGCGTTCCTCAAGTTCGAAAAACCGCGTAACTTCAAATCAAAGGGTCATAATTGAACTAAAATTGCATAAAAAAAAGTTAACAAAAAACAATTCATTTATTTTTTAAAATCAGTTTAAACAAAAAATAACATAAAAACAGAAAATTAATTTAAAAAACTGAATTTAATAAGAATTGAATTCTATTTAAAAAAAATATAAAAATCATTTAGCAATTTAAAAATTTAGAACATTAGATATTATCCGAATCACTATCCGAAATGTGTCTGATCATATTATAAGAGCCCGTTCCATTTTCTCAATTAGTGTACCCCAGAATATGATGATAATTTTGAACTAAGTTGTGTGCCAGATAAAATATATTTTCTTATTTTAGACTTATTTTTTTAATAGCTCTAATTGAAGATTTGTCAAGTTTAACATGTTTCCCAATATCAGCATACTTCGCACCTTTTTCTATGCGATCTAAGATTGCCATTTTCGATTCCAAAGAAATTGCCTGTCTTTTTTTTTCTTAGCTTGATTAATATTAATAATATTTGATAAAAATTCTATGAAAAATACCAACTTTATTTTAACAATACAAACACATTGTTTTACATTTACCTCTTAAATAACAAAAATAACATTAATTTAAATTAGAATTTTAAATCATTAAAATTAAGAAAGAATTCTTACAGTATGAACATTACAAGTTGAATGGCCGAGTTACATGCGAATAGAGTGATGCCAACTTTTAAAATCGGTAAAAATGATAAGCTATCATTAAAAATGTGTATTAAATAGTATTAAAAAAAGGCGATTTTAAAACCGCATAACTTCAAATCCGCATAAAAATAAACCGCATAAAAACAGACCCAAGTGTACTTGCTACAATTCTCAAAACATTCGGTTAAGAACTGCAGAAAATTTAAGGAATAAAGAAAATTTGAAAACGAAAAAGTTGCAGGAAAATGGTATTTTTGCATGCAAGTGGTTAATGACACTTTTCAAAAAAGCAGTTACGCTAAATTTTAGTACAAAATTTCCAGAGAATTTGAAGTATGATTACGAACAAATTGTCTTTTAGAACAATTGGTGTGTTGGAAAAATCCATACTGCTAAAAAAAACCCATATATGGTTTGACATTTACATACGAATTTTTAGTTTTCGGGAGATTCTGTCAACGCCATTTTGTGTACTTTTCACAAAAGGGAATAACAAATTTTTCCTTGACCGCAGACTTTTTCTTTCTCAAATACAGACGATGTACTTTTATTGGTAAAACTATAACCACAAAAAAAAAACACAAATCAATTGAATGGCTTATTGTAAAAACTTGATAAGCCACATATTGTTTGTAGTCTGTTTTTGCCTTTTAAAGGTTAAAAAAACCAAAAAAATATCATTTATCGATGACTTTTATAGTTTCTGTACTTAAAATTAGTGTTTAAGTAAGACTTCTATCCAATATTAGTCAATGAATGTCTACAAAACAGGGAAAATCCATAAAAAAATAAATGTGGCTTATCAAGTTTTTGCAACAATCCCTTCAATTTATTGAAGTTTACGTAAATGGAAAGCTATTAAGTTAATATTACATTTTTTGGAATATAGACACATGCTAAATAAAATCCATAAGGTATGAGACCAATATAATAATATTATTCGACAAAATATAGTGTGCGAAAATTTTATGATATTATATATTGTTAAGATATTTAAGTTTTATCTTTTTCTTAATGCTAAATAAATGACTTCGAATATGATATATCACACTATTATGTGCCACTTTTTCTTAAAAAGTTATTAAAACATTTGGGCGTCCAGATTATAAGTGGGTCATTCTTTAGTGTTATGTTGTACAAACAGCAACAACTATAAAATAATACAAGTAGTAGTTGTAAAAGTAAACAGTGGAATAAACTATTTCTGTTCCAGTGTACAAACGGTAATGACATGTCATAACTTGACGAATAATAAGGACTTACTAATAAGTTGTTTCTTTTCCCAATATTTCAATACAAAAAAAATGCGTACTTATTTTTATCATTATTTTAAATAAGAAGTAATGATGTAAAAATTTTTGGAAAATCAATTTTTAGTTTCGGCATTTTGTCACTTCTAGTAAGTACATATATAACTACTTATTTTCGAAATTTTGTAAGATAGAAAGTAATGTCATTTTGTTTTCAAGTTTATATATCAAGTATAACATGTCCACATAGCTCGGACGGTAGAGCGTTTGACTTACAACCTGGAGGCCCGGGTTCAAATCACGTGTGGGCACATTTTATTAAAAAAAAACTTTTTCAAAAAAAAAAAATGTTTATTAAATTTAATTTTCGTTTAAATTAATTTTTAGACTCATTATTATATCCCAACTGGTACGCATACTTTTCTATTTTTTGCAATTTGATTCCTAATGACATATCATTATTTTACACGACATCGCCATATAAAAGTAATGAGATTTGTACTGATAATTGCAAGTTCTTGACATTACCAAATATCGGTTGAAAAATGTAGGTAATACAAAAAAACTCAAAATATGACATATAATTAAACCATTAATTGCCAAAGAGCAAAATATCTTAAAAAAAAATATATGCATTCACCTGCAAGCAAAATGTTATCAAAAAATGATATTGTGAATGTATCAGAGATGAAAAATGTTAGTACACTCATACAAACAAGTTAGTAAAGCCGTTAGTAATCGAACTACGCAAGATTTAGACCAGGAGTGCCCAAAAGTTCCTTATGGAAGAGCAAACACCAATACATTTAAAGAAAAACTAATTTTTATTTAATATTTTTTGTTGTAAAAACCAATACATACAAAGAAAAAAGAAAAAAATATTTCAATGTTTACCAGCAAAGCATACGAAAGTGTTGTTGCTTTGCACTTGCGTGTATACAGTGAAGAACGACAAAAAAAACTAATAAGACAAAGTTGTTTGTGTATTTCGTAGTGCTAGTGCTGAGCGCTCTATGTGTGCATTAAAACACACAGCCTATAACTAAGTGTTTTTACAAAAACAAATGAGCACGAAGCGCATAGGGCTTGGACACCATTGATTTAGAGGCATATTCTTACGAACAAGTTTGTGACTCTAGTTAAGAATGTATTCCATATGTGTTTGTTATTGAAAGAGTCACAAAAGATTTTATTTATTTAAAATTTTGTTTAAATAATACAAAAAATAAAGACTTTGTACAGACATCATCATAAAATGAAAAATAAAATTTTATATTTTTATGTTGTTAAGTCTTTCAGCCTTAAAAATGGTCTTATGAAGAGTTTTTACAAAAAGTAAAAAAGGGAAAGATTTTTTGTTTGAATTTTTCTTTTAACGAAAAGATATTGAAAGCTTTGGAAAAATCAGTGCTTTTTTAATTAAATTTTTATTAATTTTTTTTGATTACGCTTTAGTCTTTGATATATAGCAGTGTACATACAAAAGGAACAAAGAAAATCATAAAGGCAAATAAAAGACATATACAACTATGTATTTCAGTTATCTTATAATTACAGAGCTGTATTTAGTTGTTTGATTAGTTAAAATAAATTTCACGAATACATGTCTTTTAGTTTTCATGCAAACAACTAAAAATTTAACTAAAAGTTCGTAGATTTTACTTTTGTTTTTTTTACTTTTTTATATGACTAATATTTAGCAAAAAGATTCTGTTAATTTTACTGTTTGTCAAACTGCAATAACATTTTTAACAAACTTTTAGTCACTTTTTTTTTGCTGTTTTAACCGACTATTTGTATGAGTGTACTACACTGTTACAGTCCTTTAACATAAACATGTCTTTACATCTCCTAACTAAATAAGGATAGGAAACGAAATTTTTTAAAACTGGTCTTTTTGTTTATTTTTAAATTAATAAATTATATTATATTATTGTATATATTATATTGTTTTAAGAGCTGAACGTGAAATCCTTATCAAATGTAACTGTCCTCTATTGCCAAACCTTACTGTTTATTTGCAGTTACTATACGTTGCAAAAATAATATGTTCAATTTTTTTTTTTGTATTGCTAAATCTATCTTTACTTTAAGGAGAGTTTAACATTAATGCTAGGAAGAATGTACAAATGTGCAATATTGCAACCTCTGTGGCAAACCAATATAAAGTATTAAAAGCTAAAGGTGAAAAACTACTTCATTTGAAGTAGAAAACACATCTACTGGTACAGTTAAATATGTTGTCTTCGGTTAAGAGAAGCTGTAACATAGAAAAGAAAAATCAGAAGGATGATAAGGTTGAGTGTTAAACTTACTTGATTTTTCAAAGTACGCTACAGAGGACATTATAGTTTTAGTGCTTGGATTAAAAAGGACATATTTTCAAATATTGTATTCATATTTTTTTCACATCGGTTTACAAAATTTCTTATTATAAAACAATTTAATTTAAGGGGTTTACCCTGCCTGTGTAGAAATGGAAATGATATAATATTCCTTTTCGGCAGAGCTGTGAATGAATCATTTATTTTTGATTTTAATTCATTACGAATTTGAATTGAATTTTGAATAATTCTTTTCACATAAAAAAGAATTGAATGAAATTTGAATTAATTCAAATGAATGTGGTAAAAATAATGAATTCGGCAAAATGAATTGCAATTCATTTTCAATTCAAATGAGTTTGGCGAAATGAATTGCAATTCATTTCCAATTCATTTGACTTGAATTGATTTCAAATTAATTCAAATGAATTAGATAAATGAATTGCAATTCATTTTCAATTCATTTGTATTGAATTGATTTTGAATTAATTCAAATGAATTAGAAAAAATAATGCACCGTGTTATTAATCATATTTATAAAATTTTCTTATATGTGATGAAGAGTTTTATAAAATTCATTTGGAATTGCAATTCATTCCAGCCAAATGCATATGAATCGATTCAAATTTCATTCAATTCGTTTTTTGGCGACAAGAATTAATTCAAAATTTTACTAATTCAGTGCATGAATGATTCGCGAATTAATTCAAAAATGAATGATTCAGTCACAGCTCTGCTTTTCGGACTACCAGTAATGACAGCAGCTTACTCTCTGCATTACTTTTACACAAATAATTAGGACTTACTAATAACTAGTAACTTTTCATATTATTGTAATACAAAAAATAATGCGTTACCCTTGGCGTTAGGTAATAGCGTCCAAAACCATAAAGCCCAAAAACCAAAATGTCATCTCGCCCAAAAACAGTCTGTATATTTTGTTGTTGTAAATTTTTTTGATTTTTTGGGCAACATGGCATCGAGTTTGGTCAATATGACATTTTTTTTAGGTAACGCCCAAATTTTTAGCCCAAAAATTCCAGCCTTGAAAATGTTATAGTGCCCGAAATAAAGGAGAGTTGAGTTAATATTTTTAATAAAAGTAAAGAAAACATTTATTCAATTTTCTAATAGAAATATTTAACAAACAAAAATTTGTGAATATTTGTAATATTCAATATTTAACAAAAAAAAAAAACAAAAAACGTACTTTCATACATATATCTATAAAACAAAACTACATCCAATGCATTAATCTTATTCAATGTTTTACAGACAAAACAAACAAAAAACATTTCTCAATTAAAATATGTAATAGTGTTTTTAAATTTAAATATAATCGTAAATAATTTATAAGTAAACTTGCATTACGTCAACAATAATTTCTCTGCAATAGGGGCATTTAGCATTCATAGCATTATTCGCGATAGCCTGTGCCTGTAATTTTATACAGCATACATTACACATTTTAAGGTGTCTACATGGAAGTACTAGCATGTTTGGGGCAACGTCATGACAAATGACGCAAAGTGAAGCTGAAGCGTTTTCGTTACAATCATTTGTTTCGCCATCCTCACTAGATTCATCATATGAATCATAAGCAGGAGGCTCCTCAAATATATCTTCCAACGGTTCTCTTTCGGAGCAAATGTGATTATTCGGATAAACTAATCTATTTAAGAACGCATATGTAGTTATTTTTCCCTTTTCTAAATCCTCAATTGCATTCGTTATTTTTGTATTTGCATCTCTGCTAAGCTTTCTTTTTTTGCTTGCACCAAAAGATCCGCCGCTATCTGTGAGGATTTTAAGAAGACGACTTTTTTCAAATTCTTCCTTGTTTAATGCAAGAACAAATTTAAAAAAATTTCCATTTGGTTTAATTAATCGTCCTAAAACACCGTTGTACGCTTCCACAGAAGAAGTTGTACGAAAAGACTCTTTAAACACACACAATTGTTCGGGTCCAACCTGCAAATATGAAATCTTATAAAAAATGGAACGTAATTTAACAAACTAAAGCCATATAATTACCTTTTGAAGCCACTCTTTTTCAAAATACTCCAAAAAACCATTAAATGTTCCACCTTTGTCATTATTTTTGATATCAGTTTTTACCCTCTCGAAAACATCGATTATCGAGTAAGATGGTAAAAGTGGAAGGGCAAGGATTTTATGATAACATAAGGAAATATTTTTGTTGTTGCGAATAGAGGACATCAATGGTTTAAACTTAATAGAAATTTTACGTCTAATTGCCTGGCAATAATGGAACCAGCAACCTTTTAAAGTAGCTTGTGGAAAGAATTCTTTTAAAGATTTTCGCAAACCCCTCTCGTAGTCGAGCATAAAACTTCCAGGTTCAAATTTAAAAATAGAACTATTTATATAGTTCAATAAATGCGAATAGCATTTTGAAGATTTGTTTGTAGTCAAAATAAAAAAAAGCGGAAAAACCTGAAAAAATAAGGATTTATCAGATCATAAAAATTTATAAAAAATGTTATTTAAATTACCTGATCTTCTAAATATTGAATATAAATTATAAGCAACTGATTGAAACAGCCGACTGGAACTACCTTAAATGTTCCATCAATTAAATATCGTCTCTGACCTACGCTGATATTTTCAACAATGCCTTGCATTATTGCTTCTGATGCAAATATGCAGTATGAAAATTCTGGTTCCGAAATGCAAGCTTTGTAAAAAGGTCGTGTGAAATCAGGATCTCTTGATAGTCCATAGCTTTTCCAAATAAACTCGTGCTGGAAGGACTCAATGACATCCAATGGTGTTCGAGGAGATTTTAAAAAAATATTCGATGAAATCCTTTCTAGCGTTCTTCGCATTTGTGTGTAGACTAAACTTTTTGTGCCCTCCGGATTACTGTATACGAAAGAGATAAATAAAATTACTCAACCAATCCCCGATAAACTTATTGGAAGCCCTGTGGCCTGCCGTGCCGCACCGGCCGCGCGGCGGGTCGCTAGCGGCGCGGCCGGCGCGGCACGGCAGGCCACAACGCGGCCGGTGCGGCACGGCAGGCCACAGCGCTTCCAATACGTTAATTGCGCATTAACCACTTACCTTTCGCAAACATTTTGAAAAACTTTTCGTAATCCGCTTGAAGCATTAGTATCACTTAGAAGTACTGTGGGGCTTCTACATTGCTCCTTTATATTCTCAATTGCTTTTAGTTCATTAAATAAATTTTCTTGACTAGGATGATTAATATGATCAACATTTTTACACTTTTCACAGATTTGGTTAGATGAAATTGAAATACGTGCTTTACAATTTGAATAATAACACTTGTAAAATATTTTGCCTTTATAACAAGATTTTTTTTTATATAACTGTTTGTCACTGGATAAATAAACTAATTTGGAATCAATTCTTTTACCGGTAACGTATTCAAAATTTTCCGGCTCCATCTCGTATTAATCACGACCGCACTATAGTAAAGAATACAATATACTGTATACCATGTACCATAAATGTTAAATGTAAAATACTAGTATTAAGTAGAGACAAAAAAGTAACGGTTTTACTGTCTTGTATTTTTAAGAATTATCTAATTTAAGCAAATGTCATATTGCCCAAAAAAAACCTTTAGGCAATATGACATTGCATTTGGGTGATATGACAATTCTGTACATAAACTTTTGGGCAATATGCTAGCCTTTTGGGCGATATGACCTTTCGGTTTTTGGGCTTTATGGTTTTGGACGCTATTACCTAACGCCGTTACCCTTAAGTACCTATTTGTATCATTACTTTAAATATAAAGTAATGATATACAATTTTTTTGAAAATCTCTTTTTCGGCTCATTATTTTTTCAACTCTATGACACAAATTAGATTTTTTGTAAGCTAGAAAGTAATGGCATTTTGAGGAAGCAAGTCATTTATATTTTTATCTATAAAGTATAACAAGTCGAGATAGCTCAGATGGTAGAGCACTTGACTAAAAACCTGGAGTCCCAGGTTCGGATCCCGTGTGGGCACATTTTGTTTTAAAAAAATGATTTAAAAAAAAAATTTTTTTTTTTTATTAAATTTTTTTTAGACTCATCATTTTGGACTCATTCATACTAATAAGTAGACTCATTCATACTAATAAGTATATGCAACCACATATTTTCTGATTTTTCGTAAGTTGTTTAGTAATGATATGTTAATATTTGAGATTTCTGATGCCAATTATAAGTACTTGCCATTACCAAATATGCACTTACCATATAAGTGGATATATAAGTTAGGGAAGGTGCGACGTTGGGTATTTTTTTCCCATACTAAATAATTTTCAGAATTTCTAACTAGTGTGTCTTGTTCCTTAATAAATTAGTATCATTTTGAGCAATTCATATTTTAGGACACATTATTTTTAATTATTTGTATGTAGCAAATAAAAAAATGATAGAAAAAAGTTTCTATTGGTATTCTTGTTTTTTGTACAAAATATATTTTTTTTTCCATTTCTAATTAGGTCAATATAAAAAATTATTTTAAATTTTTATTAGTTTTTTTGTTTTTATATACATCGGGATTATTTTTATGTTATTTTCACTTTATAACGAGCTTTCAGCCTCCGTATATTTACAAAAATAAAGTGAATCAAACATATTAGCTAGGTTGATACTAGTATTTCGATCTGGCTAAGGTCTCATCAGAACCCGAAGTTTTAGAAAAGCTAGAGCCTCCATAATAGGCAGAACTTTAACAAAAAACCTATTAATAATCAATTTTGCTCCATTCTTGTCTTCTTAGTAATCAAGCACGTGGTTATGATCTTTTCCTAACAAGCATCATGACGTTACTAAACTTTGAAGACCACAAATGTTCTATTTATATAAAAAAATTTTAGTTTTCACTCTGGCTCAAGTAATATTTTTCACATTTTTATTAGTTTTCTTGTTTTTTATGGTTACGCTTTGTATATTACGAATGACGTATTGGTTTTCGCAAATACTTAAACATTGCAAAAATTATGGTAGATTTTCTGACTTTTGTCATAATGGGGTAAATTATGACGTGGTGTGGGGTAAATTGGGACGTGTAATTTAAGCAATATTAACGCTTCTACATGATGTTTGTATGATATATATTGTAAATTATTAATTAATTTGGACATTACGCCTCGAAAGTACAACAAAACACAACGAAGCCTATTCTGAAATATGATTTAGTTAAAGCCATACAGAATATCGAACTTAAGGAGCGGACGACGCTTCAAAGGTTTCCGCTAAGAAACATCACGCTACTGAACCACCTATTAAAAACCCTCGGCTGCCATCATATTCCCCAATATCTTTGGATATAAATTTTTACATAATTTTTCTCAATGAAATGTCCCTGAAATTAAGTTCTACACACAGATAAAAAAATAGCAATTTGCCAACTAAAATTCGGTTACTACGATTGAAATCGGTTGGTACAATTAAATATTGGTTTTCACAACAAAATTTAGTTACTACAACTAAATTTTAGATGCAACACCCACAATATTTATAAATCAAATTTGAACATGGTTGAACTCACCGAATTAATTGGTTAAAGCCACCAAAATACAATTTTCAATTCGGTTGGCACTTTTTTTTTTCTGTGTGTAACAATTCAGTAAACTGCAACACATGCAATAGGGCTGTTCACTTAAAATGTGAGATTATAATGGCTCGCTTTTACACCTGCATTCAACAACTCAAAATATTCGGACGAAAATTAAGAACTTTCTTTATGTTTATGGTATTTCATTTTATTTTGTAGTTTTATTTCTCTCTGTTACTTTTTTTTTGCATGTTATTTATCTCGTTAATTATCATCTAGTAAACAAGAATTACTATTAAAAAAAAATTTTTTTAATTATAGTACTTTTTTATAGAGTCCTAAATTACCCCACAACTTCCCAAATTACCCCACCTTTTCTTCGGTGAAAAATCGGCAAAAAATCCAACTAACAAATAATTAAGCTGTGTTCTTGTGGTTTAAGAACCTACACCACTAACCACACTTTGAAATTTATCTATCAAAAGGCTAAACATAAATGAAGGAGGGTGATTTTTACGAGCTAAAAATGAACTAGTCCCAAATTAGCCCACCTTCCCCTACATATTTGGTAATGGCAAGTACTTAAAATTGCCATTACAAATAGCATTACTTTTACATAGTGATGTAGCGCAAAATAATGGCATATAATTACTAAACACCTTACTATTCTTACCAGTATGGATAACAATAATGAGTCTAATAACAAATTAAAAAAAAAAACTAAATTTAACAAAATAATATTTTTTTTTTGTTATTGCAAATTTTTTTTTTATAAAATGGGATTCAAACCCTGGCCAGCAGGTTGTCAGTCAACCGCACTACCATCTGAGCTATCGCGACTTTATAGATAAAAACATAAATGATTTGATTTCACAAAATTTCATTACTTTCTATATATCGCTCATTTACTTCAATAATGTCATAACTCAAAAATTTTGATTTTGTAGAAAACGAGTTTAAAGATTTCAATTTACTTCCACCTTGAAGAAAAAAATAAAGACATAATTGCTCTCAAGAGGTGAGTATACAAGATATCAATACGATTTTTTTACACAATATGAAACGCGATATAACGAATAATTCTGCGTCGTGTGTTTTGAGTTGTGACGTTCTTGAAGTAAATGAGCGATATGTATTTACTAGAAGTGAAAAAATAATTAGTCTAAAAATAGATTTTCAATAAATGTTGAGATTTTACGTTATATTTAGAATAATACAATATTACAGTGGCAATACCCAATAAATTACTAAATAAGGTTAAGATTTGAATATTTATTGTAACTTTCTAAGTAACGATTCAATAATAAAATATGAAGTTGAAAAAAAAAATATAAATATTTAAAATAATAATAAAAATAAGTACTAAAAATAAAGTAACGTCTTATTTTTGTATTGAAGTAATGGGAAAATTAACTAGTTATTAGTAAGTCATTATTATTTGTGTTAAAGTAATGCATATAGTAAGCGGGTGTCATTACTGGTAGTGAGAAAAGTAACGACATGTCATTACCGTTTCTACACTGGGACTGGTGTATGTATAATTAAAGTATACTGATATGCCCCAGGTTGGCCTATCGCGGGATTAGTCCTTTTAAGTCAATTGACTCATTTGTTTGCTTTTTTTTACATTTTTCGCAAATTTATCTTCCAGGAGTGTTGTTTTCATATTGCGAACTAGACTTCCAAAGATGGGAATTTCAGCAATTAGAATATAATTACCGCAGCAGTCAATTTCTTCCTCCAGGTGATACGATTTCTAAAATTTGTTGTATTGTAAAGTTTGATGCAACTGACAAACTTAATTTATAAAAATTATACTACAGCATTTCTAACTGATGTTGAAATTAGGAATTTGCATTTAAAATTGAGAAAATTTCAAAATTTATATATTTTTTTCTTTCAAATTGAAAAAATTTCAAAATAAATTGGAATTTTCCATTTAAAATTTTGAAAATTCCAACTAAAATTCAGATTTTTTATTACAATTTTAGCAAATTTTAATAAAAATGGGAAAATTTCAAATGAAATTGCAGTATTATAAAAAGAAATTGATATTTTTCATTCTAAATTGGGGAAATTTCAAATAAAATTGTAATTTTCTATATGAAAATGGAAAAGCAAAAAAACATTTTGTAGTGCAGTGAATAATGCATACAATGAAGCAATAAAGAATGCATACCATGAAACATTAATTTTGTCAACACACAAAAAAAAGCGCTTATTATTGCCTAAAAAGGCATGAATTTATTGCTTCTAAGAGACATACCAAGTGCGACATCGCGCACAAAAATCATGCCTTCTGGATATGCTTTGGAAGCGCTTCGTAATTAAATAATTCCTTCCGGAAGCGCTTCTGGGTAAGCACAATTTTTTGCTGGGATGATATTGGGATTATAATATTTTACATTGAGATTATCATAAATGATATTGGGAAAATTTCAATAAAGAATATTTGAGAATTCATTTCAGATTATTCGAAACTTATTTATACACAAAGAAAAATAAATAGCCTACCGAGTTTAAAATTGTATTTTGATGAGTACAACCAATAAATTCTGATAGTACAACCATATTAAAATGTGTTTTTTTTAGTATTTTTGGATGTTGCAACTAAAATTTAGTTGTATTAACCAAATTTTGTTGTGACAACCAATATTTAGTTGTATCAACCAATTTCAATCATAATAAGTGAATTTTAGTTGGCAAATGGTTGGCAAATTTTCCCTGCGTCTACATTTTTTGATTTAATTTGAAATTCATCTAATTTTAAATGAAACGCGTTAATCTAAATTGGAATTGTACTAAATTTCCTGCTTTAAAATGAAAAATTCCAATTTAAAATAAAATTTTCTAAATATCAGATCAAAAATCTATATTTAGTTTTGAATTTTCTTAATTTGAATTAAAAAATCTTAATTTCTTTTAGAATTTCCTTAAATTTATATGTATAATATAAATTTTTGATGGTTTTTCTAAATTTCATTTGAAAAATCTCAATTTAACTTGGAATTCATAAATTATCAGCCCAATTCTCAATAAAAATTCCGTGAGAATTTTTTCCCTATTTCTTGTTTCCCTATTCTTAATAAAATCTGCCCGGGGATTTTTACAGTTTTCCCTTATGCTAAACGAATTTCGAAAATGGGAAACTCTTCCCCCGGAAAAAGGAGGTATTATGAATGTCAATAATAGGGAGAATTGTGATAGCATTTGTATGAATTATTCAATTATTCAATTAATATTATTCAATTCTCTCTCCCTTATTATTTTTTTCCCCGCCTGTTTAGAATAGAAGGATTTTTTTCTCGAGAAAATAAAATCCGCAGAGGAAAAATTCCGAGGGAATATTCATAATCGGGCTGTATATATTTAGCTGAACCAATATTTAGCAGATTCAATCATTGAAAAACTTCTAAAAGTATAAGGAAATATTGCAATCACTCGGAAGTTGGCTATAAACAATTTTACTAAATTCTTTATATTTCCTTCTTTAAATGTCATTGAATATTTGTTTCAACATATCCATATTGCTTGATTATATTGAAGTGAATTTAAGTTGTTTCAATTTTGTTTGTTTGTTTCATCTTTGCTCTCCATTTCTACATGCACCCATTTACAAATATACTTGCAATTGTGGTACGAATACTATTGTGAAGTATTTTTCTTCGCGACTGCACACAAATAATTCACTGTCTGTGAGTGTTGCTGGAAAATTTTGCGGAAAAAATAAAATAAAAAAGTATTAAGCATGACGAAAAACAACAAACACCAACAGCACAGCTATAACAATAGCTAGAAGAGTTTAAAATCCAAACCAACAGTAGTCATCTCGTAACGGCAACAGCAGCAGCAACAACAACAACAACAGAAGGAAACAAATGAAAACGGAAACAAAAGCGCGTTATTTCAACGGATATAGACACTTGACTATGTATTGTTTCTTTTTGTGTTTATTTTATTTGTATTTTTTGTAATTTTTCTTCATTTTGCCACAAAGTATCCTTGGTTTATTTGTCTTAACGACAATCGAAATAGCAAGCGGTAGTTGTTCACAAAAAAAAAAAAAGAGGAGTGTTGTAATCCAAAAGAGGGCTTGTTACCAACAAAAAAAAATCATACAAAAGCAAAGATGAGAAAGTACAAAAACATCAAATAAAAGGAAATGAAAACATTTTTATTTTTTGTTTCATTTATACAAAAATAAATTTCTACTTTTAAACTGTCATAACGATTTAACCATAAAATTGCAATTGAATTTTTTTCTCCCTATAAATAACTAAAACAACCATAATTTTTGGGGGATTTCTGTATATTTTCTGTTTTTTTTTTTCATCTAAATCTTTTGTAATCTTTTCTAAATACAATTAAAAAAATAATGTAAATTTCTGTAGAATAAACGTTTTGTGTTTTGTTGCAGTTTTCGTGGTTTATTAGTGGCAGATAGAAAAAACAGAATCTTTAGTTTTTGCTATTTGTTATTCAATTGGCATTGTAAATCTGACCCAAACAACTTTATGCAACAAAAACGAACATTTTAGACTACAAAATGGCAGATAATAAAGATTTATGCAAATTTTTAACAAAACCTAAAATTACTCAACAGAAATATCTTTATAATGAGATTATTTTTATTACAAAGAGATTTTTAGGTTTAAAGGAAACACAAAAACAAAACCCCAGAAACAAAGTGCAATCTTCTCAATGTATATAATTTACTACACAGAAAAAATTATTGTCGAAAAAATTTCAATTAAACTTTTGTTTGATTTCAAAAGTCACTTTTAATTAAAAGTTTAATAATATGCTTTAAATGTTTAATTGAACATGAATTTGGTGCACATAAAATTCACAGTTTATATAATCCATAATAACATCAAAGAAAAAATGCTAAATTAAAAAAAACTCCAAAAAAAAAAAAAAAATCGACAAAACTGGAAGAAAAAATCAATTAAAATAACAAATTCGCTAATATGTATTTAAAAAATTCTCCAAAACTTGACAAAAAACGTTAAAATTAAAAAAATAGCATTAAATTAAAAAATTGATAAAATTGTAAAAAAAACATCGCCAAACTGAAATAAATCGCTAAAATTTAAAAAAGATCACCAAAAATTAAGAATATTACCAAAATTAAAAAAAATTACAAAATTAAAAAAAATTACAAAACTTAAAAATGTATTTAGGTGATTTTTCAATAAATAAATAAACTTCAGCATTTTTTTTTTTCAATTTTGAAAATAAAATTTTCCTTTTTTAGTGATATTTTTTTCAATTTTGTTGATTTTTTTAAATTTTTTCTCATTTTTTCTCATTTTTTGTTTAATTTTGACGTTTTTTTTTGTTAATTTTGGGAATTTTTTTTAAACTTTGTAAATTGATAAAATTTAAAAAATATTATCAAATTACAAAAAATTTATAAAATTGTGAAAAAAACATTGCCAAATTGAAATAAATCGCCAAAATTTAAAAAAAGATCACCAAAAATTAAAAAAAAAATTACCAAAATTAAAAATAATTCCAAAATTAAAAAAAAAAATTACAAAACTTAAAAATGTATTTAGGTGATTTTTCAGTTTTGGCGAGTTTTTCAAATTTGCCGTTTTTTTTTTAATTTTGGAGATTTTTCAAATAAATAAACTTCAACATTTTTTTTTTTAATTTTTTTAATTTTGTTGATTTTTTTTTTAAATTTTTTCTAATTTTTTGTTTAATTTTGACGTTTTTTTTTAATTTTTGGGTATTTTTTTTTTAAACTTTGTACTGTTCTTAATTTAGGCAAAATTTTATTTAAATTTTAGCATTTTTCCCCCAATTTTTGGCGATTTCAAAAAATTTTATTTTCAATTAAGTTTTTAATAGTATCTACTAAAAATTTATTTGAAATAGAAAAAATATCAATTAAATTTTTTAAAGATATAATTACAACCTCATTTGACAATAAAATCAATTTAATAGTTACAAATTATATTAATTGATACTACAATTTCCATAATCGGACTGAATTCAATTAAACTTTCAATTGAATCAAGTGAATTGCAAAAAAGGGTTTTAATTTTGAATATCAAATCAATGACATTTTCTTGCTAATTCTTTGATTCGGAAAAGTATTTGGGCAAAATCGACTTTTGCAACTGACTACAGACATGCATTTTCCTGAAATTCCTTGTCCTAGTTATACACTGCGTTGCATAACTATAATTACAAAAAATTGTTGCTATTTTTTCTCATTTTGCAAAAAAAAAAAATTTAAAACCCTTAACTGTTTTGAAGATAGCGATACCTAATCGCGTATTGTGAAAATTTATGTAATAACATATTGTTGGTGTTTCAAAACTATAATTACGTATAACTGTGAACAATAAAAATGACGCGTGCTTTATGTCTATGTGATTTTGAAAAAGGGAAAAATGTCGCATTTCAAGGAGCGCCGATTGGAATTTGTTCACATTTGTGTTAGTTCAGTTTATTTCAGTTAAATAGTATTTTCATTTCATCTTAAATTTATATATAAATAGTTCAAGTTTTTGTACTTTTTCTTCGTTAAAATTAATAATAAATTTACAAAATTTTATACATATATACATTTATAATTTTATTGGAGGCAAAAATTGAAAAAAACCTTTTTGAATATTTTTTTTTTTGATATTTTAATAAAAGCTACTTACACAACAACCTAATGTCTACCTAAGCTGATGTTAATTCATTAATATGGGGATATTCAGATCCAGTACATCTGGAATAAAAATTTGTAGTAAGTTTATATAATCTAGAAGAAACAAGATCCATGTTTGAAATATTATGGAGCCTGAGTGTCGAAAAGAACCAAGGAAAATTGTATATAAGTTTCAATAATTTGTTCTGTGCGATTTGAAGTTTCTTAATATGACAAGTGGCACTTTTAGCCCACATGGGAGCTGCATAAAATATTGAAAAATAAGTTTAAATATTAGTCTTTTGTTTTCGATACTCAGACCTGAGTTTCGGTTTATATACGGGTACAGTACACGTGTGAGAATGTTCACTTTGTTTATTATATATTGTATATGTTCCTTGAATTTCATTTTTGGATCAAGAATTACTCCTAAATACTTTACTTTCTGTTTCCATTTAACTTCTGTGTTTGAGAAAACAATATTGCTTTGAGGAATATAACAGGGTTTTCTTTTTCTTGTGAAATATATTGCCTGAGTTTTGTCAGTATTTAATGTTATCTTCCACTTATTGAAATAATTGGTCACTTCCTCTAAAGCCAGTTGTAGATTAGAAATAATATTAGTAGAAAGTATGTCCCTTGTTCACATTTAGTCTAAAAAAAATTGTGAAAATTTTATTCAAATTGGAACACGTTAACACAGGATGCATATCAATCAAAGTTTAAGGCTTACATTTATTTCGAAAAAAAAAAATGGTCTCTGTGTGCTAAACACGAGTCGCTTTAATGGATTTTGAGATATCGTAATATATATAGTAAAAAAATACTCAAAAGTATGTTACCAGATACGTGCGTAGCAAACTAAATTAAGTAAGTAAAGTATCAACTTTTGAAAAGATACACTACAGCACATTTAAACTTAAGTTTGGCTACATGTTCAATTTCAAACTTACTTTCAATTAAATGTTTAATAGTGTGTATTACTTGCTTAATTGAAAATCAATTTGGTTTAACAAAATTTCCAGTTTTTATAACGGATAATAACAACATAGAAACAAATGCAATAAAAATTGAAAAAACAGCTAAAAATTAAAGATTCGCGCTTTTTTAATTTTGGTGATATTTTTTCAATTTTAGCAATTTTGTTTTAATTTTAGAGATTTTTTCGAATTTTGGCGTTTTTTTTATTGTGGCAATTTTTTTAAATTTCTGCAATTTTGAGGATTGTTTTTTTAGATTATGGCAATTTTTTTCACATTTGTTTTTGTAATTTTTGCTATTTATTTTTAATTTAAGCAATTTTTCCACAATTCTTTGATTTTTTTTTTTAAATTATAATTAATTTTTTTAAAAAATATTCAATTAAATTTTTAATAGATATGAATAAAACTAGATTTGAAAATAATATCAATTAAATAGTTTCAAATTATTTTAATAGTTACTGCAATTTCCTCAATAGGACCTAATTCAATTCCACTTTTAACTGAATCAACAAATATTTTAGTTGAAACTCAATTTTAGTTTTTTCTGTGTAGACATATTTAATTTTTAGTTTGTAATGTCTCAAGCAATTTTTTGATTATATTTCAATGCAAAGACATCGAATCTATTATTGCTTTTTTGTCGAAAATCAACTCTAACAATGATAGCGTCTAATTTGCAGGCGATGTTTTCTAATGAAATTTGAAGATTGGAACCATATAATACTGAACTAATGATCCAATGATGATATGATCCAAGTCAAAAAATATTTTTTTTATATTAATTTTATCAATAACATTGTTATTTCCTAAAGAATTGTATTAAGTTTTTAAATTTGTCAAAACAGTTGTGGGGGGGGACTCTAGCCCCCTCCCCCCCCCCTTAACTACGTGCCTGGTTTTTTTTTTGTTTTTTTCTTTCTTTGATGAACTTCTTGACCAAAGACTTTGCCTGTTTATCTTTACGAGTTCGTTTTTTACCTTTCGAATCTGCAATATATTCTGGGCAAGTGATAACGCTGTTTTTTGACTTTTGACTTCTGTTAATGTTAAAGAAACGTATAAAAACTTCCTAAATTAGATTTTCAAGAAAATTTACCTTTAACTTCAACTTTCAACACCAATGGAAAAAAATACATGACTCTCCTAGGGTCATAAAAGTGACCAACTTATGGAATTTAAAGTAACTCTTTGAGAGTTACTAAAACTTGGTACAAGAACAAAATACTTTAGAATATCGTTATAAATAGGGCCCTTCAAAAACTCTCGACACTTTGAGGTAAAATATTTGCAAAAAAATTTGTTTGTATTACATGAATAACGATTTGTGTGTGTGTTAGCCGATGAGCTAAATCCATTCGAGGTACTCACTTATCTTTAACGGCGCAAAAATTATGGTGGCTTAAAGTTTCAAGCAAATTAAAAACATTAAAATTACAGATTTTCCTTGGATTTAATAAAAGCAACATCAATGTATAGATTACATATCAGTCGTTGGAAGATAACATTTAAAAATACATTTTACAACACCTAAAATTTAAAAATAAATTTCGTACTATATTACAATTAAAAAAGAAAACCGCAATTATTTTGAAAAACACGATTTTTTGCTGGTTTTATGCCTTTTCTATTTTAATAATATGCTAATTAAAATATATTATTTGATGTACGTGGCGGAATTGATGCAGAGCTTTAATTTTTTTTTTTAATTTTAGCAATTTTTCAATATTGTTTCGAATTTTTTAAATGTTGCTGATTTTTCTGAATAAAGTTGAATAGTACACTTAATGGATTTTTTAAATTTTCGCAATTTTTATAAATTTACTAATATATTTATTATAATTTATATAATTTTTTTTATTTAAGAGATTATTTTAAATATTAACAATTTTTAATTCTACAGTTTGATTTAATTTCCAGAGATTTAAAATTAGTTTCAATATTGTTTCAAATTTCAGCAATTCAATTCAGCAGATTGCTGAGAAGACAAGAATGAAGCAAAATTTATGATTAATAGATTTTTGTTAAAGTTCTGCCTATTATGGAGGCTCTAACTTTTCTAAAACTTCGAGTTCTGATGAAATCTTAAGTCAGATTGAAATACTAGTATCAACCTAGCTCAAATATTTAATTTGCTTTATTTTCTGTAAATTTTGGAAGCTCGTTTAAAATAAATCAAAATAACAAAAATATAATCTCGATGTATTCACTGAGAATTATACTACTAATGAAAAAGATTAATTAAAAACAGTTTCATTAAAACGTTGAAGCTTTTTCATAAAGTTTGAGGAAATTGTTCATTCATATTGTGAAGAAAAGTTTTTTAAACAATATGTTACCCAGAAAATTTTTTTAGAACAGATTACCTTTGAACTAATTCTAGAACAACTTCTGTACTACCGGTTACATGGAACTGGTTCTAGAACAGGTTTGTGGGAGTCGATTTGTAAGTTGTCACTGTCCCAAAACCAGTTATATAACTGGTTCTAGAACCGGTTTTAAAGCAACCTGTTCTTGTTTGGAGGTAAAGAACCTATTGCAAATAGGACAATCTCCAAAAAAGAACCTGTTGCAGAATACGAGTACAGTATAAGCTGTTCTACAGCCAGTTATTTGGATTTTATAGTTTAGTGGGTATTGATTGGTTTTGTTGAAGACGACAGGCACGCTTCGTCAAAACAAGCTTTAACCCAAAAGTGCGATTACCAAAAAATGATTTTCTTGCTTATGTATTTGGATTGCCGCAGAACAGTTTTGCGATAAAAGTCAAAATCATCGATCACTTTTGCAAAACTTGTTTTTAATTTGCAAAAATTTGAATTTTCAAAACTGCGAGATACCAATAATCTGTTTAAGAACACAACTAATCCTGAGAAATAGTAAAATTGCTATGTGACACCTTAAAATTTACAGTGCTATATTATAGCTGTCAAAAAAACATGGGTTGTCAATATATAAAATATCGTGCTTTTTACATAAATAAAATTGCCCGAAATGACTTTAAGAATGTGCTTAAACTAAAAAGTACGCACTAATTTAAACGGTGCTATTTTTTTTTTTTTTTTTTTTGGTTGGCGGTTACGGCTCTTTTATATAGGGAGGGTCTTTGAATAAAATGGGTATCGTTGAAAAGCTTGTTTTAGGCTTTTCAAGCTGTTATAGGCGTATAATTAATCACATTTAAAGACCCTTGGTCAATTCCTTCATGATGTTTCATTCATATCGATTTATAATAAGCAGACTATCCAGTTAGTTATTAATTTTTTTTTTTGCTTATTTTCAATTACCAAATTGTATTGCCAACAAAAAAAATATTTTCTAACAATCTTAGGGCCACGGTTTTATGTTCATAATAGAGATACTAAATAAAAGTATCTATAGAATTATTTTATTCTATGGATACAATAGTGAATTGAATTGAGACGATACTTACTATGTAAAGTTTAATGAATTGTTACTAATGGCTGTAAACATGTTAACGATAAATTTTTTAGATAACACCGTGCTACAGTATTTTTCACACATGTACAAATTAGCAAATTCTATAGTAAAACTGCATTTTAAGTTTTTCGACATCACATTAAAAATTCTTTTAAATGGGCTTTAACGTTTAAATTTTCAAAAAATAAACTTTGCAAAAAAAAAAAATATCAGTTAAATTAAATTAAATTTTTCGGTATTCCTATAGACTGAAAACGTATAAAATCAACCAATGGATTTCCTCCACCCTTGCCGATTTCAACCAATCTTGGTATACACTGATAATAATCCATGCGTAAAATTACAAAAAAATGTCAAAATAACCAAATTTTTGGAAAATACACGAAAATTTGTACATTTGACGAAATTTTTTGTAGTTTTGACAATAATTTCGTATTTTTATGCCTGGATTATTATGAGTGTAGGATAGCTAGTTTAGGAAAGCTAGTCCCAGAGGATCTTGAAAAATCCCGTTTCAAAAAATATTTGAAAATTTCACAAAAGTAATCGTACATAAACGTTCATATATTTAAAAAAAAAAAACGCAAATTAAACAAAAGTAGTCGCATAAAATCGTTTTTTTTTTCGTTGTTAATATCTTATTTTAAGGATAATGTTATTGTGCTTTGAAATAAAATTTGAAAACAAATAATTGTTTCAAGATAATAAAATAAGTTTTTCAAAATTCGCGGTTCAAACCATTGTATTTCAAAATGCAGGCGGTTGAAAGCTTATTATAAATTGAAAATAACAAAAATAATCTCGATGTTTATAAAAACTAATAAAACTGTATAAACACGTTTTCAGTTGAGTTAAAAATATAGGCACATTCATTTATTTTTGAAAAAAACATTTTTTAAACTTTTTTATACATTTGTTTAACATAATTTACTAGCATTTAGCGATCTTTTTAGTTTAATTTATTATTTTCATTTATTTAAAGTATCATAAAAATTTAACCACGGAATATTGTAGTTTACTTGTTTCCGTTTCAGTTATTATTATTTTTTGCAAAAAAAAAAAAAATTCAAAAAATTCGTGTTTTTTTCCTATAAAATGATTTTGTTTTTACACAAATTTATTTCAATTCAAATTACAAGAAATTAAAAAAGTTTACACAAATGTTTCTGTGGAAAAAGAAAATCAAAGAAATACAAAAAACTGAAATAATTTCAAATAACTGAATATAACTTTTATTTTTACTGATCTGTAGTTATTTTTAACTTACTATTCTTTTGTTCTTTCGGATTTGTTTGTTGTTTAAACGATATTTAAAAATAAATAACAAAAAACGTTTGATTAAAATGAAAAGTAAGTAGAACGGCTTTTAAGTGATTTATCTATTATGTTTAATTACATTTTCATTTAATTTAAACTAAAAATTATTTTCAGTGTACTTTTGTTAAAATTTTTGATTTTTTTGAATGTCATATGAAATTAAAAATGGCCCATAGCTCGGACCCTGAGCACAGACCTGAAAAACTTTGAATGCACTAATAAAGTTGGATCAAGTGGTTATCTAATCCACCTGGTGGGATCTCGTTTCCTCTTCCAAAATGGCAACCGTTTCATATAAAATTACCAACATTTTAAAATGGGATAATGATAATGGCCAATAGTATCGCCGCTAACTGAATTTCGAGAAAAAGATTTTCAGTTACATTTGTTATTTAATTTTTTAATAAAAAAAAATTAGCATTCATTATTTCACTGATTAAACTGCTTTATTACAAATTCAAAATTTTTATTTCATTTACACGACAAAACACAAATATTGTTTTTTTCATGTTTTGTTATTTTTTTTTTACATTTAATTTAACAGCTGATGGTAAAATTGACTGAGAATGAGAGAGAATAGAAATTTAACTATGGAATTTATTTGCACACACATACCTTATTTTTCGATGTATGGTGCAAAATATACTGATTTTTAGTCAGATTTATTTTTGTTTAAATCTAAGAACAAGAATTGTAGTAACATTTATGGGGAAATATTTGATTCACAAAGCTTAAAATTTAAATAGTCAATCGACACAATCAAATGTTCATACAGTGGAACTAGTCATTTAACAAGAGTTTTATTATCAGTAAGGAAAAAGTTGTTTTCTTAATTCGTTTTTGAGGGATGACCCCAAGTTGCTACTTTTTGTATGATATGTGAATGTGTTTTCCTAACAAACACCTCTATTTTCGTCAGTATATGTAACAAAAGTAGGTTTATATATCGCACACCTAGTTCAAAAGAGACTCAATTCAAAATTTTGATTTTTCAGAAATCGAAGAAAAGTACGTGCAACTTTATACCAATTGAAGCATAAAGAAAGACATAACTGATTTTTAGCAACAGTTAACAACAACAAAATACACTGATATTTTTATTTATAGATAAACAAGTATATTGTGCATAGTTTAAGCATATAAACCCGAAAAATTTAAATTTTGAGTTGAGTCACTTTTGAACTAGGTGTGCGATATAACCTATAAATATTGTGGGCTGATTTTTCGCAAATAAACTTTTTAAAAGTATTCACATGATTTACTAAAAGTTGAACTCTGGGGTCATTTAAGAAAGCTATAATTTCATATACAATTTTTAACAAATCCTGCATTTTGCGTATAAGGCGACATATTCAAATAATTATTTTCTTGCTGAGACCAGGGTTGTCAGATTTTTTTGAGCTCCATCGCCAAACCGGATGCCAAAAGTCAAATTTGTTCAGTTTTTGTTAAATTTTTTATTTAAAAAAATAAAATATTGTTTACACAAAAAAAGCTGGTATAATATTTAAGTCAAAAATCGCCAAAAACTGAATAAAATAAAATAAAAAATCGCCAAAAGTAAATTTAGTTTAGTTTTTGTTAATTTTTTTTATTTAATTAATAAATATTGGGAACTTTGCATACTTATTCTAATTTAGCAAAATATATACGCATTTACATATATATATATATTAGAGTTAATTTTGAAAAATAGATTTTTGGATATTATCACTTTTTAAAAGGTTTTTGTATCAATAAAAATAATGGCGTATTTTTTTTTAATTCCAACTCCTTCCCGTGCCTATAGGCGACTCAAATAGCGGATTTTAGGTCAAAACCAATAAATTATTTTGTATTCACTAAAAAATTTAATTTTTAAACTTTAATAACCTTTGAACGGGTAACTACAAAATTAAAATTTTTGGACCATTTTTCTTAGATGTAAGTATTTTTTCATTGTATATTAACAAAAAAAATATTTAAATTTTTTTTTTTTTAATTATTTTTTTGGACCACTCTAATTATGCATTCTGGCGCATTCCAAAAACTAAAAAAAAGCTTATGGGCCTAAGTTTTCCCGTAGAATCGAATACTGAAGTCAGATTCGACATATATTTAGCCGTTTTTGTTGTATGGAAAAAAATACGCCATTATTTTTATTGATACAAAAACCTTCTAAAAAGTGATAATATCCAGATATCAAAATCAAAAAAAAAAATTTGAAAACGAACTCTAATATATATATACACATTTTGTCTTTTTTACTGTTAAAAGAATTTTAAAACTTTGTAAAAATAGAGTTAGTGTAATATATTTTTAAATTACATAAAAATGGAGATCATATGATCTGTGAAAAAAAGTAAAATTAAGTACATAAGTAAATAAGTAAATAAGATCGTAAACTTCAGAATCATCGATTTCATTACTTGTGTCTTGACTTTTATACATATTATTTGAATTGAATTTTTTTATCACTTCATTAGTCGGTGTAAAAAAAATTCAGCACAATTTGTTAACGTTCATGTGATTTATTATTCTCAATAGAGCGTCTAAAAGCTTATATTGAATTTTATTTCTTAATCGTGTTTTGGTATAATTCATTATGGAAAATACCCTTCCAACGCTGGCATTACTGGTTGGAACAACCATCATATTAAGAACGGCCAAAGATAATTCTTTAAAATGGTACGCACCTGCTGCATCATGATAATCAAACACTTTTGGCCCAAAATCAAGTAAATGCAATTTCGTTATTAAATAACTATTCTAATTTATGAACGGAAGTTCATATGTCATACGACATGACATGACTTTTGATGTCGTTTTGACACTAAATATGAAATTCACTTAAAATGATAACAAAACAAAAATCATGCAAATAAGGTTACCCGACTATTTTTTTTTTTTTTAATAAGTAATGATAACAAAAAAAGACAAACTATTATTTAAAAAAATCACTGAAATAATATAAATGGTGAAAATAGCCAAGAAAATCGCCAGTTACATCATAAATCGCCAAAAAAATCGCTATGTCGCCATATGGAAAATCTCCACGCCAAACACGTTTTAAAATCGCCATGTTTGGCGAGAAATTGCCATATCTGACAGCGCTGGCTGAGACACCTCTTTATAATACGCTGATTTTATTGCATCAAGCCCAAACTGTAAAAAGTGAGAAAAATAAGAAAAACCGCTAACCAGCGGATGTAATTTCAAGTTTTCCGAATCAAATATATACCTTAAATATGTAAGACTACAGGAGGTGTCACTACATTTCAACAGAAAGAAAAAAAAAATAAAAAGATATCACATTGATTGCATTTTAAAAACTTCGTATGTAAAAATCAACATGCAAAGGCTGCAAATTTTAAAATCAGTTTGTGAAAAAACTTCACCAAACATCGAAAAATAAAAAGAAATCAGAGGGCCTGAAATATATAGAATTCGAGGTCATAACTTCATTAATTTTTAAAAGATAAAACTATTTTTTTAAAACGAATTTTTTTTTTAAATTTTAATTTAAATTCGTTTTTCAATGAAAAAAATTTTGGAGGTAAACTGAAAACAAAGTCAAACGTTGTGTACTCTCCAGTGTCACGTATATATTGACTTTTCTATGTGAGAGTAAAAAAGTTTGAATTTGTTGCAGGGTGTAAATAAATAAGAGAAGTTTAATACAAAAAATTAAACATGTTATGATAAAAATCAATAAACATAAAAATAGAATGTTTAAGAAAAAAAAAAAAAAAAATAATGAAAAAAGTTAAGAAATGGTACAACAGAAAAGAATGAAAAAATAAACTGGACCATTAAGCAATTTAAGATGTTTTTAGAATAAATAACATTTTTTTTTTAAGAAAAGAAAATTATGAAAACTTATGGAAAATTCTACTTAAAACCTAAATGATATTATTGTTAAGCTGATGTTTTAAGCGATTATGTTGGTAATAAAAGAGGCAGTTGTAGTAATTGATGTTCTATAAAACGAACATTTAAAGTAATTATTGTTAGATAGATTCATGTGTGACTGCAGTAAAGCACTAACACAAATAACACACTTCTAAACAAAAGCCAACTAAAAACACACATAAACATTTTAAAATGCTAGCAATAATGTTAAGTGCATAACGAGTGTGTGTTAATTTGTGTGTATGGCCACACAGTGGCATATATCACAAAATTTGTGGAAATAATTCGGACATTTCTTACTTAGTACCCCGGATTGTAATGGCATTTGAAACAGGCATAAGTGATGTAATATCGAGTTTAGTAAACTTTTGCATATGCAATTTTGAGTGCCCGCCATTTTTCTTTTTCTAAAATTAACACATTTGTAGTCTGCTAGAAGAGACTAACAAAAAACATGCTTACATGTGTGGGTTATCTCTAATAGTTCCCGAGATATTCCCATTTGAAAATGTGTAATTAAATATTTGGTCAGACTCAGGTCCAGTTTTTTAGAAATAGCGGGACGAAATTGGGGCCAATTTCTTTTTTAAAATATTGATTATTTAACTAAATAAATTCTTAATTAAATAAAAAACAAAATGAACGCAATATCTTGTTCCACTTAAAAACTATATTCGTTTAAAGTAGACATTTAAAAAAAAATCAAGTTTTTGCGATTTTTCCCAAAAAGCACAGCTTTTAAGCTCTTCCGAAGGAAATATACCTCTAAAACGAATTCTGATGTCCCGACTTTTGACCCGTAGGATCAAATTTTAAAAAAGCCCACTTTGATATTTCAAAAAGTAGAAGGAATCTCTCAAAGATTATGGGCGCTACTTCTTCTCCGGGAGACGCGCTAGCAGATTAATGCATAAATCATCATTCTAGGTGACCGTTAAAGGGGTTAAAATTTAAGTTGAAAGAGGGCCTTTTTAGCCGTGTTTTTATAGCAAAATGTACAAATTTCGGGATACAGATATTTCAGAAAGTACTAGGAGTCTTTCCAAGATTAGGGTCTCTATTTCTTCTCCGGAAGACGCTCTAGCAGATGCATGTATAAATTATATTAGATTGGGTTGGATTCGATTGGGGCACTCTAAATGCGTCAAAGTGGGATTTTTCAAAATTTGACCCTACGGGTCAAAAGTCGGGACTTCAGAATTCGTTTTAGAGGTATGGTTCCTTCGGGAAAGTTTCTTATTTTGATCCATAGGATACGATTTTCCTTGATGGTTGAGCGATTTTTTTGCTTCCATACAAATCGACCCGGCCTAGTGCACATACTATTCTGAAATGTATTTTGATATAATAGCAAGTTGTGTTAAAAAATTTTTGTTTTGTGTGTATAATTTTCCCACCAGCCGCTTCTACAGTTGCCACATTTTAAAGGCAAATATCAACTTTAACACACTGTTAAAAATTTGTAGAGGAAACGGTTTTAGGTACTCCAACATATACCTAATTTATTGGGTAAGTCTCTTCCAATCCCCGCTTTTAATGAAGAAAAAAATTTACAAAATCACATTTTGGGGTTTTTTTTTTTTGGGAACTGTGGAATTGCTTATAGCAAATCATAAATTCGGACATAAATTTCAAATTGTTGACTTAAAAGTCTATTTCAGTCCGAAAAGTCATTTATTAATACATATTTTATTGAAAGGGTGAAAATTTACATTTTAACAAAAACTGAAATGTTTACCTTCCTAATAGGATTACCCAAGTTTTTGTTCTACCAAGAGTGCTAAATGGTACTCTTGTCAAAAATGTGGTAATACTTTCTTACGATACCAAACACATATGATGTGTTTATAACTCATTAACAGAAAATCTTTCAAAGTTACGTCTTATGCGACTATTCCTTATTATGAGTCTTTGTTTTCACATTATTGAAGGCAGGTTAAAAATGAATTCAAACATTGGTAATAAGAAACATGAGAACTATTTGCTTAAGAGATAACTTTTGAAGATTTCCTGTTAAGGAGTTATTTATACATCATGCAAGTGTTTGGTATCGTCGAAAAGGAATTAGATTACGGGTTTAAAATTTATATTTGCCTTAAAAATGTGGCAACTTTAAAAGCGGCGGGAAAAGTGTATACAAAAATTTTTTTAACACAATTCGCTTTTATTTAAAAAGACCTTTCAGAAAAATACGCACACTTTATATGTTTAGAAAGAAAATAATTATCTGTAATTATCTGGAGGTGAAATACTGTTGGTCGTGTTTGCGGAAAAAATTCGCAAAAAATTGATTTTTTTTTTTTAATTCTACTGTAAACGAATGAAGATTTTGAGGGGAACGAGATTTTGCATTTTTATTTAATCAAGAATTTATTTATTTTGTTAATTAATGAGTCGGACCAAATTTTGAAATTTTCATTTTTAAATGGGGATATCTCGGGAACTATAAGCGATAACCCACACATGTGAGCATGGCTTTTGTTAGCAGATTACAAATACGATAATTTTGAAAAATCGGGTTAGAAATAAAAAAAATGGCGAGCACTCAAAGTTTTATACGCAAAAAGTTCCCTATTTTGGGTGGTCATATTGCCGCCTCTGGCCCGTCTGAAAGGTTCAAAATAAAAAGTTAAGATCGATATTACGTTATTTATACCTGTTCCAAATTTCATTGCAATCGCACTACTAAGTAAGAAATTAACAAATTGTTTCCAAACATTTTGTGATATATCCCACTGTGAGGCATTAGAGCGGCATTTTTTCAACTTTCAATTTTTTTCAATTAGAAATATTTTTAAAATCATCCTATTTTTAGTTTTGCACTACAAAAGTAGTCTAAACGACTTTGTATTCGTGCATGTTTAAGTTGATATTGTTTAAGTATAACTTGTTAATTTATTTACAAATATCTCGGAAAAACAGAAAACTTACAAAGCGAAATCGTTATGATTTTCAATTTATACACATGATTATTGCAGTAATACTCACTTTAACTATCAACTTCCATTAATTATTGTTTATATTATTGCACCGCTGGGTCCAATAGTTATGTATGTGGTGTAAAATTTAAGAAAAATCGAACCGCTTAACCCATGGCGAAGTGAGAACAAAGTTACAGATACATAAAGAAAAAAATACGAATTTATTTAAAAAAAAAAAACATATTTTGTGTTACATCATTTCTAATTTCAGACATAATTAGGATCAAATGAAAACAAACTTTTTGTACTATTCGTATGCATAAGCAAAAAATAATACTTGAAAAAATTCTAGAATAGTGGAAAATTACCCCATTTTAAGTAAAAATCAAATCGAAATATCTTTAAAACGGTAAGTGCGAAGTTAAAAATATTCGTGTGCCAAAATTTATTAAAAATTATGTGTCGCAAAAAATATTTTAACCAACGCAGTTAAAGAAACATTTTCAAAAATCGAAAACTTTGGTCGCAGCGCAGCACGGGTTAAAGCTATCCGATTTTTCTCAAATTAGCACCACTTGACTTTTAGACTTAGTGTTGCAATAGATTGAAATTTCCAAAAAAGTTTTTCTTCATACAAAAAAATATGTCACTCTAATGGTCATGTTCACCTATGTATGGCTGTATTTGCCAGCACTTTCATTTGGTTGTGTGTGAGTATGCGTGTGTATTTTGGTTTAATAAAAACCATTATGGCTTCAACCTGGGCCAATTAACGACAAACTCTTAAAATACTTAATGGTTTTGCAAATGCCATCATTTCAGGTGGCACCACTATGCTACAACCCATAAAATGGTTGTTGTTTTTTTTTTTGAGGGGAAGATGTAATAAAGATTATGACTATAATAATTTTTTACATCTACAATGCACAAACTTTTTCAAAGGGTACCATTGAAGGGCTTATTGTAAAAACTTGATAAGCCACATTTTATTTACAGTTTGTGTTTACCTTTTAAAGGTTAAAAGTGCAAAAAATATGACTTTTGCAGGACGTTTATACTCTAGGTACTTGCAATACACACAAACAAATATTTCTTAAATTGCGCCAAGTAAAAAAAAACATAATCAATTACTTTTTTAATTGGCTCAATTACTTTTTTAATTGACTCAATTAAAAAGTAATCAATATTTTAAATAATATTGATTACTTTAAATAAACATAAATATTGATTACTTTTTAATTGAATCAATTAAAAAAGTAATTGATTATTTTTTTATTCAACAAAATGTGTACTTGGCGCAATTTTTTTTTTCTGTGTAAGTGCTTAAGCAAAGACTTCTATCATATATTAATCTATCATATATTAATCCATAAAACAAAACATTCGGTTTATCATGTTTGTGAGCTCTTTAATTTAAATATTTAATTGTAACTTACGATTGCAGAAAATGGACTTTAACAAAATTACCTGTAAAGAAAGAAATAGAAATTTAGACTTTAATAAAATTAAACAAGTTATATAAAAATTTATTTAAAAATTTATTTATTAATCAAATATCCAAAAAAAAAAATGAATGAAAAATTTCTTAATTGGTTAGATTTAGATTTTTTTTTAAATTTGTTTTTCATATAATCGCAGAAATAAAAAAGTTACAGCTTGTCAAACAAACTCCTTGCATTATATTTTACATGAGCAATATTTATTTTAAATGATTTTTTTCAAAACAAGATATTGAAAGTGGGTACATGACATAATCCCCACTGAAATAACCCCCACCGTCGAAATGAAATAAGCCCCACTGAATTTGTGCCCACCGAAAATGAAATAAGCCCCACCGAATTTGTGCCCAACAAAATGAGTTAATCCCCACCAAAATGAATTATTCCCCACCAATGAAAATGAATTAGCCCCCACCAAATTTGGTGGGCATTAAAATGAAATAATACCCACGTATTAAAATGAAACTTTGCCCACCGAAAATGAGATAAGCCCCACTTTACATTATTTATATTTTTATTTTATAAAATAAAACTTACAAAAACTTCATGTAATTGATAATAATAAAAATAAATAGGTTTTTCTGTGTGGCGGCCTGCGGCCGTTCTTAGGGGTTTTTTCCTCCAGTAGGACGCTGCAGGTGGCTTCGCTCAATAAAGTTTTCCTGCCCGCGACACAAAACAATAAACATTTTTTTTTAATTTTTTTTTCACGTTGAGATTAAATAAATGGAATATTGATTTAAATTGGATAACACGATATTCTTTAAAAAGAAATATAGCCAACTTGGTTTTATTTCCATTTTTGTTGGAAATAAAGTCAACCTGTGAATTTGACTTCATTTCCATTTTTGTTTTATTTCAGTTGGTGTTATTGGACCCCACCGTGTCCTTCTAAAATATGGATACACCTTTATGTCAACATTCTGTAAAAGGGCACCCATTTCTCCACGGTGGCACCCGATTTTGCCTTAAAAATAGGGCATATAATGAAAGTTTAACCAGTGGTCGAAATTTTAATATTTATATTTGGAACAATAGCTAATATTGGTGTTTTCTATAACAAAAAGAAGTATTTTAATAAATTATTTCCTTATTTTTTTATAATTGCTTAAATATAGCTGTTTATATTTATTTCTAAAGAGAGTAAAAACCAATTATAAAGTGAACAAATTTTAATTATTTTCAAGCAATATGTTGTTAAAGTGCAAAAATGTTAATGGTTGTTTCGTATTTGAGTGGAAAAAGCACAAAAACGGACTAAATTTCTGAATTGTTATCTAAATATAGGTGAATGAACAATTTGTATTTTATAAAACATTTTTTATATCTAAATCAGTAAATTAGTTTGATTACGCCTTCCCTATATTTTTAAATATTTTTGAAAAAAGTGCTTTAGCAAATTGTCAAAACCAGTTTTTCTGTCAAATCAGTATATGGCAACTCAGGAGCTATAGTTTTATGAATTTTCTTTAATTTTATTTATAGCAAAGCCCTTAAACTGTCGCATGTTTAAAGCTGCGTTTTTATATCGCTTTCATATTTAAAGTTAGTTCCTAGTGAAAGTTCCTATTTAAAGTTTATATTTGAAGACTATTTAAATATTATTTATTATATACACTTTAAAGTTTACGTGACTTTAAAGATACAAAAAAAGGCTTAAGTTTATTCACACAAAAACGCTTCAAAAACATCGATTTTTTTCAGAGACCGAAAATAACAGTTATCCAGAAAACTTTAACTCAAAAACTCTCTATGTTAGAGTCAACGGAGACATATACTATTATATACCAAACGATTCGTATTGAAGTGCTCTTTCAGAATCTAATGTGATCCTAAGGAAACGATCTTAACTCCACAGTTAAGAGTTATTTTTCAACGAAAAAATAAAAGTTAGGATGAAACTCTTAAGAAGAGAGTTTTATTTCGCCTTCATTAAATAAAACTCTTTTGAGGAGTTTTATTTCTCCGTCTGAAATAAAACTCTTTTGAGGAGTTTTATTTTTCCCGTCAGAAAATAAAGCTCATTTGAGGAGTTTTATTTTGAAACTCATTTAAAGAGTTTTATTTTTCCGTCTAAAATAAAGCTCAAGTTGTTTATTTTCTTCTTTTTTTATTGACTTTATGTAATGTAGTAATTTATTTATTTAATTTAACGAACATAACGGTTTCCAAATTGTCTGCGGAAAGATTTGAACGCAGGGCTCTCGATACCAATTTAAGAGAAGAGAATGATCTTTCCACGCTTACCTGGCTCACAGGTACACACAGTATAGTTTTTTCCAAAGTATACAAGTACTGATAGTGTATTCTTTTAGCCTCCCAGAACTCAAAAGAGGTTTATCAATCGATAAGGCCCTTGGAGAAAAATTGTCGATTTCATAGAAAGCTTTTTTTCATCCTTTACTTTCTTCGCTTTCTTGTTCCATATAAGAAATAAAACAACAACCATTTAATAATAGGAATCAAACAATAACAAATTAAAAACCCACATGTTTTCATTTTAATGCCGATTTTTTCAATTGCAATGCAAGTGATTAGATTACACTGCCTTACAAATTGTAATGATCTGGCAAACGGAAAGCTTTGAGTGTCAGTTTACATAAAATGAGTTTTATTCTCTGGCGGAAAAAAATAAAACTCCTGAAATGAGTTTTAAAATAAAACTCCTCAAATGAGTTTTAAAATAAAACACCTCAAATGAGTTTTAAAATAAAACTCCTCAAAAGAGTTTTATTTAATGAAGGCGTAATAAAACTCTCTTCTTAAGAGTTTCATCCGATCTTTTATTTTTACGTTGAAAAATAACTGTTTTGGATGTTTTTTTTTTTCTTTTTAAGCCACAAAATAACTGTTATAAAGGAACTTTTTTGATATCACTTATAACCGTTACGGTCCCTGTTTTTTTTTTCTTAGAAATTTATTCTATGCGAAATTCTTTTTTTATGAAAATTTTTATTTTCCTTGGCTTTGTTTTCCAAAATTATTTCTTGCGAATTATTTTTTTGAAATTTTTTTTTTCTTCAAAATATTTTTCTGCGAATTTTTTTTTTGCGATTTTTTTTAGCGGAAAGTTTTTTTGGAAAATCGTTTTCCCTAAATGGTTTTGAAATTTGTTAGCACAGTCGATTTTCTTTAACAATTTTACACAAAATGTTTCTTTCTTAAACTTGAATTACTTAACTTCCTTATTAAGTTACATAATGGAGGCCACAGCAGACTTCAATGATTCCCAAAAGTTGATATTAAATGTCATCCAAGATTAATCAAAATTAGAGTGTTTACCATGAAGTACCATCATTAAAGTGCGTCAAAAATATCAACTTTTGATTTGTATTTCATGATTTACAAAAAAAAATAGCATAAAGGGTATTATTTCCAAAGTGGCACATAATTGACCCGGGTTCAGAAGGGTTAAAGCTGTCCTGTACAAATTATTTACTAACTAAAATTTATAATCCAATTAAATTTCTTGCAAAGCCAATTTCGTTATAAGTTCAAAATTAAAGAAAATGTAGCCAAAAATTAAATTTCCTTGAAATCCGCTAAATTCAAATCGCTATAAAAAAAAAAAAAAAATCTAGCGAACGGATATTTATAATATTTTACATTTTTTATCTTTTATATTTACGATATATATAAAAAACTAGTGGAGAGCGATTTTAATTGTTAAAAATTGTCTTTAATAAAATTTTTAAATATGTAAAAATATTGCTTTTGGGTCCCCCTACAAATAATTGCCCTTTTTGTATCGTAAGTTAAAATAGGTTAACGATGTCCTGGAAAGCTTACTTAGTATAATTTTTTTTTTGCGAAACTGAATAACAAAAAAAAAAAAAAATTTTTTTTCTTCATCTAATGGTCAAATTTTATATATTTTCAAGGCGTTTGAGGCACTTTTTCCCCTTAAGCCATCACCATAATTTTTTGCATAGTGTATTTTGATATGAAAACGAATATTTCTGGGTGGGAGTGCCGATCTCTAGCATGATTTTTTTTGTTCCCATACAACTTTGGCGCACCCAAACCATCATATTAAGAGTTTTCACCAAAAACTTAAGAACCTAGCCTACAGCGGAATGATTTGTCTACATAAACTAAGTGCCAAACAATTCAAATAGTAAAACAAGCAAAAACATACAGCGCGCCTAGTCACACTAAACATACCGGTGGATTTTTAATTTCTTTCCGCGACATTTTTTTTCGTGAAATTATTTTTCCGTGCAATTTGCTTTTGTGATCTCTATCTTGTATTAGTTTGTTTTAATATAAATATAATAAAGTTTAGTGCATTTGTACACTCAGGGAACTTCTGCTATAAATATTTGTAGTTGTTTGAGTTGTAATACAGTAATCTTTATTTTTAAGTGAAAAATAAAACAGTTATTCGTAGAAGAAATTTAGTTTTTGACTACATATGCGTTGATTTAAAAAAAAACAAACCACATTAAATTACTGTATTATGATTTTACATTCAGTAGTTTTTTTTTTATTTAAAAAAATAAAACAAAGAAATGTTTGTTTGTTTTTTACTACATATGTGGTTAATTGTTACTACAATTCTGGTTCATTTTTTGAATAGTTAAAAACAAATGACAATGTTAGTTGAATTTACTGAAATGTAAGTTGTCCTTTTGCAAGTTAAAATTAATTTGTTTTTAACTACATTTGCAGTTCGCTACATAGTATCTTAAGTGTAGACAGCTTTAAGTGTTTTGTATGAATAATAAACCATTTAATCTAAATTCTGAAGTATCATTTTCACACTTTAATTTTGCATATTTTGTTGTAGGAGAAATGTTGATTTAATTGAGGGCGCTTAACCGCTTAACCGGTTTTTTCACAGCCGGTTTCTCAAATAGTCGATTTTTTGGAAACGGTAAACCGTGGGTTCAAAACGTAATAGTTGGTTCTTAATGAGTAAACAAATTGTCAATATTACCACTTTTGTTCTATATTGAAAAATGTTCCTTTATTGTTTTTTTACTATTTTTTTTTTTGTTAACATTTAGTAGTTATTTCAAATATATTTCAAGTGCACTTCTTTATTACAACAGTTTTTATTTAATCACAGATTTCCTGAAAATTCACATTTCATTAAACACTCAATATTATTAACTTTAGCAAAAGAAAAAGTTTTGTAGCAACAAAAAAACTTTATGCGATGCAAATAATTTGCAAAACTAAAATTAATAAAAAAAAACTTTTGATGTTGCTTATTGCAGCACAATAAACAATAAGAAGGAAAAAAGATTTACAAAACAAAAGTGAATTTTATAATGCGTTCTTATCGACAATATCATAATGAATGAGGAAAATAAAAGCAATGAAACTTGTGATTTTATTACTCTCAAAAAAGAAAATTGTGAAAGAAAAATTGCAAAAAAGGAGGTTAAGTAGAACTCGTAACTTTGTCGCATTTATATTTTTTATTAACAGAGGAAACAAGAAATTAAACATTATTTAATGGATGCTATAGCAACATATCACAAAATAAAAGCATTAAATTTATAAAAAAAAAAAACTTTATATCAAGGATGCCAATATATATTACCCGATGGAAAAATAGCTATAGCTATTGGGTATACAAGTAAATAATGTCGATTTGGACAACATATGGCATAACTACCACATATGGTTTGCGTCAATAATAACAAATATGGTATTTTGGAGGGTAAACATCTGTCTTTATAATTCAGTATTCGATAGACGCCAAGTGTAACCACACATTTTTTTCAATTGCTATAATAATGTCGATTTGTTTTGATCGATGCAGAACGCACTTACTGGAATACGCTTCACTTCAGCACAGGGTATCAGAAATTGGCTTGATTCATTCTTTACCTCAAAACCGGAGCAGTTCTTTTGGCGCGAAATCCATACGCTACCAGAAAGCTAAGAAAAAGTAGTGGCTAACGATGGGCAATACTTTGAATAATGTATCAATTCATTTTGTATTTATAATAAATGCAAGCAAAAAAAAATCGACATTATTAACTTTTATACCCAATATATTTTGGATAATATTTCCACATGTGTTTGCTAAAAGCATAAGAACCTTAAGAAAAATGTAGGATCGATTGATCCCAAGTGACAAATCTGTGATAGGTTAAAAGGAGATACTTCGCAAAACTTATATAAACGAAGACTTTTGTGTATCAGAGAGTGTCAATTTATACAACCACGTGATTATATAAATAGTGGCAAAACTTTGGCTGGTTTATTTTAGATATATCATGTAACTTGAGAAAAACTAACGTAACACTAAAGCGGACCAAAGTAACTAGGGACGTAACAGTCGAAATATTGGATTAACTCTGAACTGGTGCAAAATAATTAGCTGTGTATAAAAAAGTGACAATCGGTGCAGAAACAACCAATCCCTTGACTGTTACACAACGGACCTAATACTGACTGTAGAAATGTGTGACTTGCGGAAAGTCGATACAAGATTTTTGGGTTATTAAATTACCTTTATCAATTTTGTTTGTAAATTTGTTAAGAAACTTATTATTGACGAATTAATAACTTAAGTATTGTAACTAATAAAATCTTATCGTTTTATGCTTCCAGATATTTTAAAAACTCTAATAATTGTAGACTTTGAAACTTTGAGTTCAGGCCTTCGGGTTTCTTCTACCCTTTATATTATCTCAAAATTGAGGACAACTTTCAGCAGTCGCATAGGTTAGGTCGTAAAGAGGACTCGGAGAAGGGAAATGCTTCCCTAATCCGACTCAAGTCCCTGAGAACTTACACTTAAGCCAGAATGTCGGCTTGTTGTGCGCAGTCGCATAACTTTCCTACAATATCGCCGTAACTTTCTCGAAAAGGGCTGTAATTTAGTTTTTTATACTTTAGTAAAATATTTTAATAGCTGATGGCATTTGGTTTGAAAATCACCCTGCGGGAAATGAAGGGTCGATGGATCCAAAGGGGTAATTCTGTGATATATGATTGGGGGGCACGTCACGAAACTGGTGAAACCAAAATTGTAGTGCACCAAAAAGTGTTAATTTGGGTGAAATGACCAATCACGTGACTATAGTTATGGTGACAAAACATTCACTGGTTGGTATCAGATATATCATGTAATTGGAGAAAAAGTAACATAACATCAAAGTACACTGAAGCAACCAGGGTCGTTGCAATTGAAGTTCCTAATGGTCATTGAACTGGTTCAAACCCGCTAGCAGGGGATCAAAACATGGCAATTAGTTCCAAAGCAACGCTCAAAAGCGGACATAACACTGAAGGAATTTGTATCAATACCGACTATGTGACAGTGGAAATGAAGACGTCGCGATCTTAATACTTGTTTGGCATGTTAATTTTTGAATTGCCGACTGGCGATTTTTATGGCGATTTTTCGAGTGAATGGCGATTGTACACATAAAATATCGCTACCAAACAATTAGAAATATATCACCAGAATATGATTTTTTCCACAACTTATTCAAAAACTTGAAACACTTTACAAGAATATAAATTAAAATTGCAAAGTTTTTGCATATTGGTTTCGAAGTATCTGGTTTAGATATTTTACAAGATTTCTGGGAACGATTTGTCTTTCTTTGGGAATTGAAACTGAGTATATGTATATATTTTTTGAGCAGGTGGTATGACACGCTGTTTTGAATAAGTGCTGTGACTGGTTCCGGACGTGCTATTTAGCAACCCGTACATAACGTGACACACGCTGAATAAAAAGTGACAGGTTACTTGCTAATTACTTTCCGCATGCCCGGCGACATGTACCCCTTAGACCAGTGCAGTGGTACATTACAAAACTATTCCACTCAAACTACCCCTAAAACAGAACACATTTCGCTTAATATGTGACCAGTTTTCCTTCAACAATTTTTCTCCAGTTCTACGATACGTACACCTACACCAGTCACGTGATAATTTTTTTCCACTGGTTCTGTTGCATATCACATAGATCCTAAAATGGCCATACTTTGACACTCCCTACTTCTAACTTGTCCCGTATCATATTCATTTCAGTCGGTACGGTGATAGGTTACCTTGGTCAAGTTATTCGCCACGTCACACAGTGCTCCAAAGGTAGCAATTGTCACCTCCTATGATAAGCCCATGTTAAAAGTACCGGTCACTTTCATATAACAGAACCGAAACTTGGACTGGTTCATACACACAAAGCTCTAGTAACTTGACCATACCAGTGACTGGTACATTTCCCGCAGGGCAATTATTTTAACAAAATGAGCGTGGAAAAAAAGGTAATTTAAAAGCTTCGATTTGAATTCACCGGGTTGGGAACAGTAATGTGTCTATAAATAAATTTCCATAAAACCATTTATATAAAAAATTATTACAAATATTTTTTTTTAATAAAATAAATAACGTGGTCTCTATGGAATTCTAACCTGGGGTCTCTGGCTGATAGGCGAGTACTTTACCAACTGAGCTATCATCACATATAATAACGGGTTGCTTAAAATGTAAATTAATTGTTGTGATTATAGTTTTAGTTTGTGATGCTAAAAATATATACCTTACCCTCATGCTTACAAAAAATGACAAAGCAGTGTGTCTAAATATAGATTTAAATATTACTTTACGTTTATATTTCATGCATTATGTAATTAATGAACGGTAAGTCATTACTTTATGGTTTTAAATAATGTAAAAGGTAATGATGTATCATTACAAGGTAACCCATGAATGCGCAAATATTGGTAAAGATCAAAGAAAGGAGCATTAATTACAAAGTAATGCATTATGTAACCCATTATTGGTAACTCATTACTTTTTATTGGAATATAATGATACAAGTAGGGAGTGTACATTACAAGGTAATGCACCCATTACCAAAGGGTAATGGGTGCGATATAACTTTCATATAACAGAACCGAAACTAGGACAAGTTAATACGCACAAAGTTCTAGTCATGTGAACATACCAGTGACTGGTACATTTCCCACATGGAATATATACATATTTGGAAGGCTTAACTATTAATTTTTCCAAAACCGCTCAAAAGTTTAAAATCTGTCAAAACTAATTTAGTAAAAATATTTTAGGCCATAGAGTCTTAAAATTTTTTTATTGATTTTGAGGGTGTATTCGAAATTCTGAAAAATTGAAAAGTGATTTATTCAACCAGGCTTACAACCTACACTAGGTAATTTTAAAAATATATTAAATTTGTTCTAATTTGCAACACCGTGTAGTTTTACAATGTAGAACCACAATAAGGGCAAGCAATTCCCATAATAATTAAATTTAAAAAACAGATTAACTAAATCTTAAACAAAATTTTAAAATTAACTATAACTAAAAACTAGTAGTATTTAAATTTTTTTAAAACTTCAAGTATGAAAAATCTACTTGTTAATGCTTTAAAATGGAGAATTTATGGTTATATTTTTTACTTATGTCCAGTGCTAATTATGGTTCTATAAATCGACTTTCGACTAATTCGACATTTTTTTACTTTTTACTACACGTTCAAGACAAAAGTTAATATTACTCTCTAATACGTCAAGAAGAGTCGTTTACCATTAAAAAATAAAAAAACGTCATCAGCAAATAAAAACGATCTACAAATTCTAGAGCTAGCTACTTCAGGAAGGTCATTAATATACATAATAAAGAGCAATGGTCCCAAAATAGACCTTTGGGGGACACCAGTGTGAAGAGAGACTAGTCCTAGAATCATTTACAGCCACAAATTGCGATCTTTCTATCAAATACGACAATATAAGTTTATAGGCAGATTTAGAAAAGTTAAATTTCTCTCAAGGTTTATATATCATTCTAACATGATTAATAGAGTTAAAGGCCTTTGAGAGATCAAGAGCAACCAAAATACTAACTCTATCGTTGTTAACATTCTCCATAATAGGATCTGTAAGGTTCAAAAGTAACGACGTAGTATTATAGCCATGACGAAAAGCATACTGAGACTCGTAAATATTCAAATGGGTAGATTGAAGCGACTGTTGCCAACGAAATCGTTAAATATGACTTAAATTACCAAGGTGAGCGAAAAAAATACACAAAATGATGTAAAAAGCCTACAAAAGGGTCCGATTTGGATAAAATGTGCCCAATTGTAAAGGAGTAGTAAAGCTATGAACAGGCAGTTGTCAGATCTTACAATATTGTCAGAAAAATGTTCAGAAAATGTCTAACAACAGTGTGAACTTACAACTTTGGTCTTGCAACATTGTCAGAAAAAGCATTGTCTATACATTGTAAGACAATAATATTGTCAGACATCTGACATTCGTGTGAACACCCTACGTTGCCATTGTCAGATAATTGCAAGACATTGTAAACAATTTTTTATTGTCAGATATGTAAAAATAATGCATCTGACAATGGAAGTATTGTCACAGAAATGTTTCTCTCGGGATCTCTCTCGGACCTAGCCTATTTATGTTATAACGATATATTAATACTCCTATGGAGCAAAAATTTTGTCCGTTTTGGTCTATCTCGCTTAGTTTTGGAGATACTTGACATTTTAAAATATCGCCATTTTGTAAAATTGCTTGTAACTCGAAAACTAAGCATGATATCGCAAATTGGACAACATTTTTGCAAACCGTTTGCAAAAAACGCTCAACCGACAACGTAAATGTGTACAGTGTTCCGATTTCAATCATTCCCCGTTTCATTCCATATCGTTCTATTTTGGACCAATGTTCCATTCTGTTATCGGAATGATTCAATTTTTATTTTCACGTACGACAACACAATTGTGTACAGTGCTCCGATTCCAATCGTTCCCCGTTTCATTCCATATCGTTACATTTTGGACCAATGTTCCAATCCATTATCTGAGTGATTAAATTTTTATTTTCATGTACTTTTTTTGGGTAAAAAATAATTGTTTTTTTATAAAAAATTAATCTTTAGGAATATTTAACAAACCTAGGATATTTACAATGAAATTGTAATGAAATCATCAATTAATCAGTTCTGACAACCGTGTGAACTGACAATTTTCGTTGGCAGATAAATTTATTGTTTGACAATTGCCTGACAAATAAAAATTCTTTCGGAGCTTTAAATTTCATTAACTATGGACTGATTTAAATGATTTTAGACTTTTGGCAATTTGATTGATTTAGTAAATTTTAATTTTTAGAAATGACTTTTGACGTTTTTGGAAAAACGTAATTTTTTTTACTAGTGCTATGTGAAAAAATCAGGAATGGCAGACAATACCGCTAAAACACTGTTATCGATTCAAAACCCTTTCAACTCACTATCTTTATCCCTAAAATACCGTTACCGAAATAATTGAAAGATCGTTATTTGTAAAATAGCGTTACCGATATAACTAAAATATTAATATCCTTAAAATACCGTTACCGCAATAAATAAAATACCGTTATGGCTAAAATACCGCCACCGAAATAATTTAAGCAGCGTTATCCCTAAAATACTGCAACCGAAATAATTTCGTAAGAAAAAAATAAAATAATCGCTGTTAATAGATATATATTCGCAAAATTTGATCATAAACAAGTCAGTCGAAATTCTCGCATAATGGAGCTTAAAAATATCGGTGTTCATTTAGATTACCTGAATAATAAAAAAAACGTTTCCCTTAAAATACCATTACCGAACAAACTGTAAAGCCGTTACCGCTAAAATACCGATACCGAAATAAGTAAAATATCGTTAACGCTAAGAACCCGATACTGAAATAACTGAAATATCGTTATTCCTAAAATACCATTACCGAAATAAACGAAAATAGCACTACCCTACCCGCATCGAATCGTTTACCTTCTATAGAATAAATGCCAAAAAGAAATTTGTTTGTACTTTGTCTATAAAATTGGGTAAACTTACCCATTTTTTTTAAAGATTATTTTAACGTTAATGAAATTCGGGTTCCTTATCATTACCAATAAAGCAACAATTTTACATTAAAATGCCAATTAATTGATCCCACAACAATCTAAAAGATAAATTTTTTCGCGAATTAAAAATATTCACAGAAAACGTCGATTAATCGACTTTTAGTTAGAACAATGTCGTAAAGTCGACTTTTGAAAAAACGACTAAGTGGAATATTCTAAAAGTCGTCTTTGTGTTGCAACTATATATATATAGTGCTAGTATTTCATTTAATAATAAAGGATTTTTAACGTATTTTTTAAAGCGGATTTATAAAATAACAAATATTTTATAGTAACATTTAAGCAATTACTGTTACTTTTGTTTTGGTTGTTAAATTTAAAAAACAATTTGAATTGGAGGGCTTATTGCAAAAACATTTTAGTTTCAGTTTGTTTTCTCTTTTTAATAGTTGAAAACAAAGCGAAATTATAACATTTGCGGGACTTTTATACTCTAGGCAATTGTAAGAATTGTTTTAGCAAAACTTCTGTGAAATATTAATCAATTGATGAATACAAAACATTGGGCATCCTTACAACAATTAATGTTGTTAAATTGGATTTTTTAAGATAAAAAGCAAATAATAAATTTTAATAAGGAATCTTTAAGAACACGTCTATTATACACTGAGAAAATTATATTCACTTCATGAATGAATTTCTTAATGGCTTTAATAAAAATTGTTACTGGAACTCGTCCATTGAAACTTTTCATAGAATCTATGAAACAGGTTTTATTAAAGTCAATGTTGATGAAATGTTTGTAGAACTAATGAAAATCTTCATAAAACTAATGATTCATAACGGCAATGAAGCGTTTATAGAATTTATGAAACAATTTTATAACTTAATATTATTAAGAAGTTTTTTGAGTTAATAATACTCTTCATGAATGTCTCGAGAAATGCATTGAAACTAAGCCAATGAACCGTTTCATATGATTTTTTAAACAACTTAATTGACGTTCAAAAGTAACAAAAGGCTACATTGAAATAGTTTATAAAATATTTTAAACACTTGAGAATTAAATCTTCAAACTAAAGTTTGAAATGTATGAAAATTAATGAAATTATGAAATTTTATGAAAACATAAAAAAAATAAGTCGTTGAAATAATTTCATAGCTCTAAAGAAAAGTTTTTTTTTGAAATAGTTTATAAAATATTTTAAATACTTGAGAATTAAATCTTCAAACTAAAGTTTGAAATGTATGAAAATTAATGAAATTATGAAATTTTATGAAAACATAAAAAAATAAGTCTTTGAAATAATTTCATAGCTCTAAAGAAAATTTTCGTTAAATTTATGAAGAGATATTTTATGAAACCAAATGAATTTGTTTTATGAAACAATGAAATTTTATGAAAAAAAGTTAATGAAAGATTTCTGAAATATTAATAAAACTTCTTGGATATAATGAGATTTCTTAATATTAATAAAACTTCTTGGCTATAATAAAATTCTTCTTTGAATCTACCAAAAAAAAAAATCCAATAAAATTGTTCAAAAAATGCATTTTTGATGCAAATGCAAGTTTTTTTTATGCATTTTGCAAAATGCTCCAAAAACTTATTAAGTCGGATAGAGACAACATTTTTGTAAAGCATCAAACACAGAGAACAGTGGGGTAAGAGGAAGAAGAGGTTGAAGAAATTAATTATACAAATTTACTGTGTTTAATTCACATCTACATTAATATCTTCCAAAAAAATGATATTACAATTTTTAACTTTCACTGTATTTTTGTTGCAGTAATCGTACATTTTTTTATTTTATTTTTAAAATCACGTCGTTTTTTTTTAATATTAATTAAATGTAATCTCTTAAATTTCATTTGACTTTTATGTGACTTTAATACAATTGTAAATCTTAAACCTTATGACCTCTTAAAAAGTTCATAATTAAATAATTCGTTTATTTCTATCATGACAAGTATTTTTTCCTTAAGGATTATTATATGTTCACCTTTATAAAAGTAAATGCACATATCAAAACTTAAGCACATACCAACACATAAACTGATACTAATAGAATAGAAGCGTAAAAAACTTCCTGACTTTTCCGACACTTTTTCACACTTCCTTTGTCAAAACAATAAAATCTACTTAACAATATAAAAAAAAGGAACGAACAACAGCAACAACAAAAATCAAAAGACAATACCCAACCAGCACTATTTTTGTGGTAGTAGTCCGTACGTGATCGGTGTCAACAAATATAAAACACTACTCAAACCCATACACACACACATTCACAATCCTTAAAAGAAGAAAAGGATAAACAAAAAAAAAAATTGAAAAAATATAAGATTGAAAAAATAAAAAACAAATAAACACTTAAGAAGAGGCCAGCGACCTCTAAAGCTCTTTGTGTGAATAAAAAGATGAGTGAGTTCTAACAAAGTTAAATGGAAAAACTAAACTAAGGTTATCAACAAATGATTATGATAACACTAACACACTCTCACATATACATTAGGATGTCCCTTAAAAATGATTTTCATTCATTACACCCAACAGTTTTGATTGCAACTACACACGAAAAAATAAATACTCATTTCAATCCCGAAAACCACAGATTCAATAACTTCAATTTCTGAAATTCCGCCAAAAAACGAAAATTGCAAATTTAATTAGAAATTGATAGCTCATTAATTGAATTATTTTTCAATTAAATAATAACGTATTCGATTGAAAAGTGATCAATATTGTATACATTTCAAAAAAAAAAAAACAAAAAACTATTGGATAAAGTGTTGTTGCCATACCAAATGTGTTTTATAGCTTGCATTTTATAACATTGAATTTAAGCCGACATATAATTCTCATTTAGTTAGTAGAATTATTTATACTTATGTGAACAAATTCACACTGAAATTTGTATTTTTCTTACTATTGAAACGTAGGGAGTATGGCAAAATGTTTTTGGATTTTTTTTTTTTTGCAAAAATAAGCTCTTTTGTTAAAACCAGACGATTATTATTTTTATAAATAATATTTTTTTTTTAATTTATATTTTTTTTTTTTTTTTGTTTAAAGCAATGATTAATTTTGTATCAAACAAAATTTTACTTCAAAAACTACATTATCACACTCAAAAAAATAAGTTAGTACAAAAGTTAGTAAAACGTCTTGTAAATCAGGTATACTATTTTTTAGCAAATTTTTTTTTGCTAAAATCGTGTTTTCAGCTAAAATTTGTGTTATACTTATTCAGCACTTAACTGTTTTATACTAATGCTTTACTAATATTATACTGTTTTACTAATTAATTTAGCTAAAAAAAAAATTGTCTTGATAAGCACATTAATAGTGTGGCCGACAACCAGATTGAAAGATATACGCAGAATGAAGCAGATGTTGCGGCATGTCAAGATGTAGTAGAGAAGAGGAAAATGATACTAAAAAGTACAACTCAAATAAGACATATAAAAAAATCAACCATGGAAGACTTTTGTATCTGTTTTTCATACATAAAACAAAATTGAGGATTAAAACAACTTAAATTTTGCGTTGTCACCGGCTTGTGAAAATAATTGTCTATTAATAAAATAAAAGACAAAAGAAAATATTTAAATTTAATATGTTTTTCTATAATAAATGTTAATAGATTAATAATCTAGTGTGGTCAAATTGCAAACAAACATATACAGACATGTAGACAGAGTAAAGCGAAAGACACACATCTTAGGTAGATTTGTATGGTTCCTTTTTCTTATTGCAAAAAAAGGGTTGTTTTTTCGTTTCGTTTGTTTTTGTTTATTTTTTCGTTTCGTTTCTATAATTATCTTCGGCAGTTGCGTCCTTTAAAACAAAGCATCATTTAGACTACCATTGATGTAAGTAGTTGAAAGAAAATTTTTGTTATGTTATATATATTTATTTCTATATATTTTCAGATATTAAATTAATTCATGTCGTCAATGTGGGAAAATGAAAATTTTTATATTTCGTAATTATTGTAAATTATTTTTAAAAGAATCACAAAAATATGTTTTATGATTTTCAGCAAATATATTAACTAAATTACAATTTTTTTACAATTTTTATGCGTTTTTTTTCAGTCTACTAAAATTCAGCAAAAAATTTATTAATTTTTACCAAGGCTTTTTTATTTCTAATCTACTAAGTGTTAGCAAAACTTTTGCTGAATCTACTAATTTTGTTGCTAAAAATCAGCTCGATGATTTTCAGCAAAAGATTTTGCTGACATTAGCAATTTTTTTGCTAGCACCCTCCTGACTAAAATTTTGCTGATTTAGCAAAATTTTTTGCTGACTTTACAAACATTTTTTTTTTGAGTGCAATTTTATGATAATGTTTTAAAATAAATTAATATTCACATAAACCACCGAAATTAAATTATTTTACTTAATCCTAATGAGAATTAATAAGATCTAATTAAAACGGATTTAAAATACATAAACATTTATAAAAAAAAAACAACTACATGCATAACTTTTATAAAAAACAACAACATGTTTTGAGCAAAAGTATAAAAAAATGTCAAGCTAATTCCGAATTTGAGCAAATATTTAATTGATTGAATAAATTTTTAATTTACAGCTTTTAAAAATTTCAACAAATCGATTTAATGTTTCGTCAATTTTCGTCTTAAGAAACTGTTTCATAAATATGATGAAACTTTTTGCCTATTCAGATATGGAATTCTGACATCCAGACTTTAGCCACTTTAGCCTGGAATCAAAAAGAGTGTTTTTTAATTCATTTTAAAGACCTGTCAGTAGATAAAATCTGCTTTAAATTAGCGGATGTAGAAATTTTTGAATTAATAAATAAACATTGTACGGTTTTTCGTTTAACAAAACACAAATGATCTTGAACTTGAATAATCTTGCACACATCATAATTTATGACATAATATCGAAAAATCAACTTTTGGTTTTAATTTTTTAAAATTTAAAAGTAAAGCATTTAAAGAATTGCAGAGTACGGCAAAACTGACTTATGATCCTAATGCTATAGTAATAACAACGTAGTGTATTATGACTAGAGATTCTAGCCTGTACATAAACAATGTTTATTAGTAAAAAATGTTTTATATTTGATTTGAATTAGTTCAATTCTTCCAATTCTATTTTTTACTTCTCATCGGGTAAATAAAACAATACGGGTAATGCGTTGATCTTTTTCCTTCAAAAATTATAATTTGGGTACATCTTCTACCCCTTCTACATTGGTCCTCTGAAGACTTTCGGTGACGCGGAATGAAACATGTAAGGACCTGTCAGTAGATAAAGTCTACTTTAAACTAGCGGATGAAGAAATTTTTTAATAAATAAATAAACATTGCACGGTTTTTTTGCTTAACAAAAAACATATGATCTTGACCTTGAATAATCTCGCTCACATCATAATTTATGATAAAAGATCGAAAAATAAACTTTTGGTTTTAATTTTTTTAAATTTAAAAGTAAAACATTTCATTTTAAAGATCTTTTAAAATGACTACACAGAAAAAATTATCAACCTAAAATATGTAATAAAAAGATTTCATTTGAATTAAATTTGTTTCTAAACAAATATTTAATTGAATCAATTAATATTTAAAATTGACTTTTAAATATACAAATATATATATTTTATTTAAGACATACTTCTCAAATTATTTTTGCATATACTGTATGTTAAATAGAAAAGTTTCAGTGTAAAATACCATTTGAATTTGAAGTTTACAAATAAAACAAGCCCACACCCCAATACACAAACCGCATTAATAAAAACACATATACATACACACGTGTCATTCACACACTTTTCTTTTTTGATTATCATAATTTGTTTTGTTCATATTTTGTTTGTATTTTTTTATAGCTTCTTTTCTTTTTCATTTTCAATAAAAGTATTAAATAACATTATCATTGCCGTTATAGGAGCAAAATCAATTAAAATATTAATTGATTTTTTAATTGAAACCCATTTTTAGTTTTCTTTTTGCGAAATTTGGAGAAGTCGATTGCTATTTTTAATTACTTAAAGAATAATTAATTAAAGAAAGTCATTAAAGTAATTAAATAAAAAAAAATTATTTGAAAATATGATAATTCCTGTTGAGTGTGGAGCGACTCCTAACAAATAATCTATAGTTTTTGTTTTCAAATTTATTAACTGACCACTTTCAGGAATGTGTTTATAGATCTATTTCAGGAATTTTCTAGGTTCCCATCATCAGAAAATGTTTTGAAAAAAGTGACAATCCCATGCAAAACATCAAACATTCATATAAACTAGTTTTCTCACTAAATGGGAACTGATATATGAGCTCGAAGTTAAAGATTATCACCATTGATCCAAAATAAATTGAAATCTTGTTTGTTATTTGTTAATAAAGATAGAATATAGCCTCGAACTTGAATAATTTTCATTTTCATTGCACAATTAAAGGTCGAAAAAACATAATTTTTATTTTTAATAAAAATTATATCAAACTTTTAAAAAATCTATTTTTAGCGTTTTTTCCAACTTTGTTTTTTTTTTCTTAATCTTAATGATTTTTTGTAATTTTATTAATTTTTGGCGATTTTTTAAAATTTTTGCGATTTTCCCTCAAAATTTTGGCGTTTTTTTTGCAAATTTTAATTAAATGTTTAATAGTTTTTACGAAAAATTTGTTTGAAATTAAAAATAAAATTCAATTATATTTTTAACAGATATGATTAAAACTTTAATTGGAAGTAAAATCAACTACTATAATTTCATTTCAATTAAACTTTTAATTGAATCAACAAATATTTTAATTGAAAATCGATTTTTGTTTTTGTCTGTGAAACAAATTGAATAAAATTGTTTTTTCAAAATTTCGAGTTTTAGAAATTTTTAATAAAGATACACAAATGTGAAATTTTTGGCCGAAATTCGCAATAAAACTGACAAATCTATTCTAAGGGGACACCCTATTATACATACATACCTATTAAGCTTTAGTAGTATTTAGTGGGTGTTATATTCTTTTTTTTTATAAAGCAACGACTATTAAACACTAAAACCAACAATAACAACTAAAGCAAAAACAATGACATGTCAATGATACAACGAGTGTTGATAATGCTTTTGTGAATGGGTGTAAATAAACAAACACTTTAAAATGATGCGATAATTGAGTGACAAATACACTAATACATACACAGTTATCATACTCACACATACAAAGGGGGGGGTTTAATAAAAGGATTTTATAAAAATTTAAATTAAGTGGTATAGAGTCTGTGGCATTTACATTTAAGATTTCACGTTCTCCAAATTGATCATCAGTACAATAATTTTAAATAGATAATGTATATTTTTAAGCTTATTAAACCAAGAAGACTCCTAATCCGGGTCGGACCGGACATCGCAATAATAAGGATTTTTTTTACTTTAATCAATATTACTTTTACTGCGGATAATGGATTTTATTGTTTTAAAATGACCCTATAGAAAAACGGATCGGTCCCAGGTTACACACATGACAGGACCTACGGTGGCAGCGACCTGGGCAAAATTTTTATATAAAGGGAACTAGATATTTGAACTTGACCTTGTCACAGTAGGAGGACAAATAACACATTTACGACACCTTGTGATCTGTTAGGTGACAAGTCTAAAAATAGATTTTCAAAAAAATTAAACAGAATTTTTAAACAAATATGAATTTCAAAAATCCTAAATTCGAGTTTTAATTAAAATATTTTTTAACGCTATTAAAAGTTAAATTGAATTTGGTGCTATTAATTAAATTGTGTGCGCCCCGGCTAGTTGGTAGCGTGCTGGCTTATAAGCTCGGGGGTCGTGGGTTCGATTCCCACCAGAGGCACTGGTCTTTTTTCGCTACAACGCTCCGAAAGCCATAGTAGCTAGTGCTCGGTTAGGGCAATATTATATAATTTGTAATTATATGACTATTAATTAATAAAAAAAAAAAAATAATTAAATTGTAGTATCAAATAAATTAATTAGCAGCTAACTAATTTAGTTTCAGTTTGATTAAAAATTTAAATAATATTGTTCTAATTTCAAACAAATTTTGAGTAGATACTACTCGTATTAAAACTTTAATTCAAATAGGAAAAAATATCCAAAATTATAAAAACCCCAATATTCAAAAAAAAACAAAAAAAAATTTCAAAATTGAAAAACATTGCGAAATCTTAAAACATTGCGAAATTTTAAAAAAATTCGGCAAAATATAAAAAAGTCAAATTTTAAAATATTGCCGAAATTAAAAAAAAAAAATCCAAAACTGATTAAATTTAAAAAAATTGATAAAAAAAAATAAAAAAAATCTCTGAATTTGAAAAATCACCAAAATTAAAAAATCAATGCTAATTTTAATAATAGCCAAAATGTTTAAAATTCAAAAATCAAAATACAGTTTCACTCAATTTTCGCCTTTCATAGACATTTTTTGCTTAAATTACTAAAAAGAAACAAAATATAAATCAAATTCGATTGCTTAACAAATTTTTTATACGAAATAGTAAAAAACTTTATGAAAAACAAGTGTTTTTTTTTAAATAAAAAAAATTATATAAAACCATTTTTACACTCGAACACGTATTTTTGTAATAAAAAAATTATATAAAACCAAATTTTGACACTCGAACTTTTTTCCGGGAATTTCCAAGAAATTTTGGACAGGAATTTCCAAAAGCTTAAAATTATGTATCTTAATCAGGGATGATAAGTGGGATTTTCAAAATAGTACCAAGCGGCAGAGAAAAAGTACTTTTTCAAACACCCATAGTGCCAAAAAAAGAAAAGTTTATTAGAATTGAAGATCATGAAGCAGAAAAGTGAATTAAAATTTTGTTTTGCCAAAATTTGTAGCTTTTTTTTTACATATTTAACAATTATTAAGTCAGAAATCTTAAATCGTGAAAATTTCAAAATTTCTCCGGCGAAATATGCATTAATAGGGATTAACGACCAACTTTTCCGTTTTCAACCCAATACATTTTTAAACGCCCGTATGTTTTTACAGGATAAAGATTAAAAACCATAACATCTTTACCACAAATGTAAAAAAAAGTTGAAAATTGTTATCCAGAGTTGCCACATAATTATTTAAAAAAAAAAAATCTGTTTTTTTCACTTTTTTGATGGGACTTTTTTTAAATAGTATTTGAAATTATTTATTTAATTTGAATTTCATATTTAAACGTTTTTTTTTTGTGATAACAAAACAAAACACATGCACAAGTCCATATTTGTATTTGTTTGTTATGATTGTATCCCAGCAAAACCACACATTACCAAATCATGGGTAAAGTAATGTATCGACATAGGGATGCACGCATTACATTACACCTTACTTCACTGAAGAATTTTACAGGCGATGAGCCTAAAAGTAATGGGTGGACTCAATACCTTGTAGATTATAAAGTAACTGGTTACTTATATGGTTACTTGTTTTAAAAAAGTAATGTGTCTATAAATAGATTTTCATAAAAAAAATTATTTCAAATATTTTTTTTAATTAAATAAATAACGTGGTCACGCTGAGATTCGAACATGGGGTCTCTGGTTGTTAACAATTAGTCATGCGAGTACTCTACCAACTGAGCTATCGATACATATAATATTTGGTTGCTTAAAACGTAAATGAATTGTTGTGCTTCGTGTTTTCGTCCGTGATATCAAAAATATACCTCTTACCCTCATGCTTACAAAAAATTACAAAGTAATGTGCCTATAAATAGATACTTCAATAATCCAAAAAGATACTTCAATAATTACGTTACGTTTAAAATCCACGCACTATGTAATTGATGATCGGTAAGTCATTATATTATGTTTTGAAATAATGTAGAACGTAATGAGGTATCATTACAAGTTTATCCATACGTGTTCAATTATCTGTAACTCATTACTTAATATTTCGAAGTAATGCTAAAGGTAAGGAGTATTCAGTACAAAGTAATTGATTATGTTACTCATTGCTTTTTGTTGGGAAATAATGATAAAGGTAAGGAGTACACATTACCAGGTAATGCATTACTTTATCGCACCCATTAACAAAGTTTTCGTGGGATGTTTGAATTTCTTGTAAATTCTATTGAAATAATTTTGTATTTAAAATTTTTTTTTGTAAAAAATATTATAAGAATTATTGGTCTTTTTTTTAAAAAAGGAAACAAAAAAAAATTTAAAATTTAACTGGAATATTTAATATCTACCGAAACAAAACTTGATGACAGTTGGCGGTTTAAAATTGTAATACAACACAACGGAAAAAATAAATTACTCACATTAGCGAGCACTCTCTAAACAACATTTTTGAAAAACTACAAAAAAGTAGTTTTAGGCCTTAAAAATTTTAATTAAATTTTCAATCTATTTCTAAGCTGACTGTTCGTTATCCAATCGTTAAAAAATTTTATATCATAAATTTTCTTTTTTGTCTTTAAAATAATAACATAAAAACTTTAAAATTTCAGTGAGTAAGTAAAATCACACAAATATATTTGACATTTATTCTGTAAAAGGAAACGGAAACCAAGTGGACATTTGATGTTCTAAAAATCTATGAAATATTAAAAATTGTACAATTTATTGCTTCTCATATGTAATTTATAGTTGACAATTTATGTATTTTATTTTGTATTTTAAAATGCTTTTATTACGTGTTGTTACATTAAATTTGATTATATTTGAAAAATTATTAACAAAAGTTTTGACAGTTTTTCTATTAAATTTTAGTCCTGTCAGCTGCTGTTGCCTTTTACTACAAATTGCTTGATTTTTATTGTGTTAACAACCTGTCAATTTATAACAATTTCTATTTTATTTCTGTTTTACCCGTACATAACGAGAATATACACTATATTGCAATCAATAGGTGCTGGCTAAAAAATAAAATGAAATATTTAATTAAATTTGTTATAGAATTTAAAGGATATTGGCAGGAATACATATATCCTTTGGCGGAATTAATTGTATTATACTATATTTTTTTTTTATTTTGACCAACTAAATGAAGCTTTTCAAATACTGTATGTTGCTATAGAATACTAATGAAATGTGTAGCATTAATTATAGTTCTAATAAATGAACAGTTCATGCGAATAAGGACGAATAGACCACTTTTTCGCAAACACGTTTTTTTTGCATAAATGCATTTTATTAGCAGAGCCCTACAATCCTATGCAGAAATTTTGGGGAAATTTTGACGTTTTAGGCTAAAAAAAATGACTTTAAGAGTGCAATAATTCGTATATTTTTATATTTTTGTTTAAATTGGGAGTGAACTAACGCACAATTTTGATTAAATACAACACAAAAACATACAAAAATTTTACTTTCGGTAACAATGTGTTAAAAGAACATTACGAGGAACAAACCACACTTATTATATTGGCAAAAAATTTTACCGTTCTTGAGTTATAAGACTTTAAAGTGTGGAAAGCAAGAAGGGCGAATATCCATCCTTAACAAAATATTATATAAAAATTCTTTAGCTGCGAGTTTAAAATTGATATTAGCTAAAATTTGAAATTGTACTTAATTGTCCTTAAAGTGTTACAAACAAAAACCAACCATAGTTCGTCAAGTTTTGCAAGTCTCATGAAAATGTAGTCAAAATCTGCTGCAAAATAACACATTTTTATTCAAATTTCAATACATTTTTTTGGATATTCGCCCTTTTTCCATTTAAGCAAAAGTTGAAGTCCAATTTTTGGCAAGTTCTCTTTCGAATACCTTACTAAAATTTTGTATATAGGTAGATGTGACTTAAATCTTTAAGCTAATACCAAAAAGTTGACAAAAATATTATTTTTTAACCGTTTCCTGCGTTTTTATTGTCCCCTGTAAAATTCTACAAATGGTCTATTCGTCTTTATTCGCATGAACTGTTCAAATATTGGGTTGAAAAATTTTAAAATTTAATATATAGTTTTTATTAGCATGTATTTCAAAAAACTATACCTTATCAAAGGCATTTATAATTTTTTAAATAACTTATTTTACAAGACGTATGAGTGTTGGCCAATTTGGAATTAAATAACACTCATACGTGGTGAGTCTTATTTCCAGTGTTTTAAACTAAAGATGGAGGTTTAACCATTATAATTTGTGGATTTTGAGCGGAATATGACTGCTTAACCCATTAATGCCGGACCCCCGATTCCATTGTCCAATATCGATGAAATTTCACACATTCTTTACTTAAAGTTTTGCAAGTTATTTGATATAATTTTCTTTTCGATTTCCCATACTTGGGACTTATGAATTAACCACTGATATAATATAATTCCTCTGTGGTTTTTTAATTAAATTATTTGGTTATGCTCTTTCATGTAAAACTCTTCATTTTTACTTGAAAATAATCGATATTTCAAGCAAGGGTACTTCATAAAACTGTAAAATACGTATTTTAATGGTCTTGTCATAAAATCATACATTTAGCCCAAGTGAGTGGTCCTACCCAGCTACAAATTTTTTGCACTTTAAAGAATACCTAACACTATTAGCCAACTATAAAGTTTTCCGATGTGTCGCTTCTCCAATTTTTCAGAGGAAATTTCAATTCTTTCTTTCAATTTTTCAGAATATGTAAATTTGCAGACAATTGAACAGATAATTACCAACCCCCAATTTTACACCAACATTTTCCTAAAGTATTTTTATCCTTTCTTCACCTACCTGTAAAAATCAATTTGATGCAACTCTTACCTGACTTTACCTATAAATTTTTTTAAGATGGCTCCTTTTTGGGTATTTAAATACCCAATAGGCAGGAATGGGTTAACGCGGAATATGATTGCTCATGAGCCAGAAGATTTTCGAGATTTTTTTTAGATTATTCGAAGGGGGGTGGATGCGGGGTTGACAAAATACATCGTATTGAAAAATTAGGTTATGAAATATAATTTATGTTTAATAGGTTTTTTGTTAAAGTTCTGCCTATTATGAAGGCTCTAACTTTTCTAAAACTTCTGGTTCGGATGAGATCTTTAGTCAGATCAAATTCTAGTATCAACCTAGCTAATATGTTTGATTTGCTTTAGTTTTGGAAGCTCGTTAAAAATTAAAAATAATATAAAAAAAATCTCGATGTATATAAAAACAAAAAACTAACAAAACTGTAAAAAACATTAGTTGAGCCAGAGTAAAAACTAAAATTTTTTTATATAAATAGAACATGTTTGGTCTTCAAAGTTTAGTAACGTCATGATGCTTGTTAGGAAAAGACCCTAACCACGTGCTTGGTTACTAAGAAGACAAGAATGGAGCAAAATTAATTATTAATAGATTTTTTGTTAAAGTTCTGCCTATTATGGAGGCTCTAACTTTTCTAAAACTTCGGGTTCGGATGAGATCTTTAGCCAGATCGAAATACTAATATCCACCTAGCTAATATATTTGATTTGCTTTATTTTTGTAAATATACGAAGGTTGGAAGCTCGTTTAAAATTAAAAATTTTTTTTCTTTGCTTTGTTTTTACAAGACCTGACAAATCACCACTTATGAGTTCCAGCTTACTAAAAAAATGATTTGTGGCACAAATTATCAGTTATAGGGTCTCTTTGATTACCTTAATACACTAAAAAAATAAGTAAAACAGTTTTAAATCTATCTTTACTATTTTTATGCTAATTTTACTAATTTTGGTTGCTAATTTAACTAATTTAATTTTACTAACCATTGAAAGTCGATTTGCTAAAATTTGCAAAAAAAAACTACTAATAATAGAATATTTTTGAAGCTCAAAATTATTTGAATGAGAAAAAACTTGAATTTTATTTATGCACTAAAATGAAAAAGTTTCATCATATTGATGAAAATGATTCATAAAACGTTTGACATCAATTATTCATCATATTTAGGAAGTTTTTATAAATACGACGAAGAGTTACATAAAAATTGAAGACAAATGTTTCATAGGTATTCATCATTTCATATAAAAATCTCATAAACTTTGTGAAAGTAATCTTAGTCATGTTAAATTAATTTCATTTGTTATTGATAAGATTAGATCAAAACTTATTTTTTTTATTTTAGTAGATACTCGTAGCATTTACAAAAAATTTTGATGGCTTTGACTAATTTACAAAAACCGATGTTTTTAATTTGTCTAATCGAAATCTATACCATAGGAAAGGTCTATAAATTTCAATTAATATTCTGAATATTTATTTCAATTTAGAAACATCGATTGAAATTTTCCATTTGAAATTTAAAATATATTTTTTGTAATTCGGTTTCTTTTGGAAACTAAAAAATAATTTTAAATTCTGGAACATCAATTTAAAATCGGAAATTTCATAATAATTTTCACTGGTGTTTTCTGAATTTTAAACAGAATTTTCTGAATTACAAATAGGGTTTTTTTATTAAAAAATAGTATTCCCTGAATTGATAGTATATGAGTATTATTTGATGTGATATATTAAATGGAATTTTTTGATCATATCTAAATTAAAATTTTCTAATTTTGAAATTAAAATTTTCTAAAATTTTAAATGGAAAATTTCAATACAAAAAGTAAGCAAAACTTTACAATTGTAGTTAAAGTCATAACGTTAGTAAATTTGTTTTGCTGATTTCATCAGTTTTATTAGTAAAATAATAATTAGTAAAAAATTGGTTGATTTCAGAAAATCGATTTCTAAAAAGAGTTTACTAAAATGTTACTACTAATTTTACTTAACTAACAACTTACAGTCACAATTTGCTAAAATTAACAATACGATCTGCTAGACTGCTATTAGCAAAATGTTCTGTAACAATTACAGTTTCTGACAGTACACTGATAGAATTTTGTTCATTGTATTAATGAAATCCTTCATTAATACAATGAATTTTTCATTAAAAAGTCCCCAAAGAAAGTTTCCCGAAATATATCTATCAACACATTCCTGAAAGGGTCAAATAATAAACTTGAAAACAAAAACTCTATAGATTATTTGTTAGGACAATATCCTAATGAAGAAATATAGTGTATGGCCTCGAACTTGAATAATTTTCATTTTCATAAAAGTTTATCTCTAAAAATTATAAACACTATTAATTTTTAAATCAGACTAGACTAGTTTATGAAAAATTTTTTCACTAAAAACGCAATACAATCGCGTGCTCAGTCCGATTTCTATATTTTTTGTTTGCGTGTAGTTTCAGGCGCATATAGTCATACTATATGCGCCTGTAACTACTTTTTAATATAGTTGAGGATTTTGAAAATTGCACCAAAATGCTTTAAAATGTACTTACAATCTTTAAAGGCATCTTATATAAGATATGTCAAAAAACCAAACGCTTTTATTGCCAAAGACTTTTGAGAGATCTGTTTTACAATAAAGGTAATTTTCAGAAAAATTGTGGTATTTTTTAGGTTTAATAAAACTACAACGGTAAAAGATATAGTTCCATGTAAATACGCTATTTCCTTATACAAGAATACAAATAGCAAAACAAATATAAATCCATTACGAACACAAAAGTTACTCGCCTTAAAACATTTTTTTTTTGCAAAAAGGGAATACTTTGGCGTCCTGTGTTTCTCCGCCATAACCTTGAGGAAATGTTTGTCAAAGCCATGATCCTTACGAGTAATCTAACACAATTTTTGTTAATATATAACCAGCAGTTTAATTTTTGTGTACTAGATTGGTAGTTTTTCCCACTGTGCAGTGGGTTCATAAATTTTGATATTTAAAAAAAAGTCTCCCCCGTGGTGGCCTGCCTTACGTATATATAGTGTATGGCCCCGAACTTGAATAATTTTCATTTTCATAAAAGTTTATCTCTAAAAATTATAAACACTATTAATTTTTAAATCAGACTAGACTAGTTTATGAAAAATTTTTTCACTAAAAACGCAATACAATCGCGTGCTCAGTCCGATTTCTATATTTTTTGTTTGCGTGTAGTTTCAGGCGCATATAGTCATACTATATGCGCCTGTAACTACTTTTTAATATAGTTGAGGATTTTGAAAATTGCACCAAAATGCTTTAAAATGTACTTACAATCTTTAAAGGCATCTTATATAAGATATGTCAAAAAACCAAACGCTTTTATTGCCAAAGACTTTTGAGAGATCTGTTTTACAATAAAGGTAATTTTCAGAAAAATTGTGGTATTTTTTAGGTTTAATAAAACTACAACGGTAAAAGATATAGTTCCATGTAAATACGCTATTTCCTTATACAAGAATACAAATAGCAAAACAAATATAAATCCATTACGAACACAAAAGTTACTCGCCTTAAAACATTTTTTTTTTGCAAAAAGGGAATACTTTGGCGTCCTGTGTTTCTCCGCCATAACCTTGAGGAAATGTTTGTCAAAGCCATGATCCTTACGAGTAATCTAACACAATTTTTGTTAATATATAACCAGCAGTTTAATTTTTGTGTACTAGATTGGTAGTTTTTCCCACTGTGCAGTGGGTTCATAAATTTTGATATTTAAAAAAAAGTCTCCCCCGTGGTGGCCTGCCTTACGTATAAGACCTTACTCATTGATATGATACTTTTCGGAATTTCGGCCAAGATCGATGTAAAATTTTGGTGAAAAGGGGGAAAAAGTAATCCCGTAGCGGCCTCCCACAACAAATTTGCATACAAATTTGAAATTTAAAATATACAGTGGGGAGCACTTGTGAGTACATATAAGTACTTTTTGCACCTAAAGATTGAGGCCGAAAAATATTTGACATTAACGCCAAACCATTCTTTTCCTTAGGTATAAGCTACGCTAAATCCAAATCTTTTCTCAGAATCACAATCCGACATCAGGCGTTCGAGCTATATTAACATGAAACACCACATGAAAACACTATTTTTATCCTTTTTTCTATTTTTTGAATTTTTGAGCGGCCTGGCCAAACCGCTAAAGCGAATATTATTATTTTAATCGCACTAGACAGCAGTTTCTGGTATTTAACCCTCAGCTGTAACTCTGGTACACTGCAATATTTGTTATGTTTTTAACTGTGTGATTTCGTCAATATGAAATTTTTGTGCACTCACTGACCGCGGTATAGATGAACTACTTTCTAATACCATATTTTTAATCTTAAATCGCTATTTTATAAAAACTGGAATATTGTACAAACTTTTTAAATGCTGTAATATATATAAATATCTACTGCAATCAGGTCGCACGTTAAAAAGGGAATTGTGGCTAAGCGGTATCATCAAATAAGACGAAAATCTGTTTATCTCAAAAAGCCTGCTATGCATGATTTTGAGTTTGGGTTTAAACTGTTTGAGAGATGGTCGTAAACCACATCTAGTATTTTTTTTTGCATTTTGTTTTCTTTTGTTCTTTAACACACATGAATAAAATAGAACTTTGCTGTTAGCCAGCTAAATGTGGAGCGATTTCCTAAGACAACAACATCTAGTATTTTGTTTTGCATTTTTTTTTCTTTTGTTCTTTAACACACATGAATAAAATAGAACTTTGCTGTTAGCCAGCTAAATGTGGAGCGATTTCCTTTTAAGCTAAACTTTCAGTGACCGCCCAACATGTCACAAAGTACCAACTGTACATATGTTGAGCAACCTGAGACTTGTGCCTATGCCAAGAGAAAAATAATTAAATTTTATTTTTGGACCAAACACCAGTAAAGTTAAATACTGGTTTATTTGCAAGATGCATTATTTAATAAAATTTAAAAATAAATTCTAGTGTTTTATAAGAATTTCTGTATAAAACTAAATTTTAATCATTTTAAAACCCTAGACAATTTGAGTTCATCCATATACTCTAGAGAAATTTAATAACACTCAATTCTTATGTTTTTTTTTATTCATGAAAACGAACAAATGTATGAGTTATTTCAAACATTTTCGACACCTATTGATACTGATTGCAGATGCCTCTTATTTGTTTTTTTAATTGAGGGAAACGATGAGGTGAGGTAGACTACATATAAAAACTATGTGGTGCACAGTTTAACGTTAAAAAGTCTTCACCTAAAGAATTGATTTATGGCCATTTAAACTTGAACTTCAAATACACATTCAGTTAATTTTGTAACCGTCATCCGGTACACTATCCGGGACACATGTTTTTGGGCTAGAATTTAATGACAAAGAATTTAATCACTGGCGTGGTTTTTCTAGCCGTCAGAATTTTCCACCTCTTTAAGGCCTAATCAATGTGACAACATATTACCAGTGTAAATAACCACAAATAGCGCTAAGGTTTCGACTATAGGTTAACCAAAAGAACACTATGTATCAAATCTATAAAATATTTTGGCCATAATTACTGTTAATGGATAATGATAATGAAAACGTGTTTAGTTAAAAATATTGTATCAGTGACTTGTAGGAATTGGAATGAATCAATTCCACATATCTCAATGTTTCTTGAAACTTGAAGGATTGGACAATAGCCTACCAAACGTTTAATCCCCTATGTGCAACCAAAAATTACGAAAAAAATATTTCTATTTTTAGCTTAGGTATCACTCTATTTGGCTATGAGACCATATTTGTCCAAGTGGCTGGTATGATCTGAAAGCTACATCTATCCTTTGTCGATCACACTAAGAATCACACTAGAATGGTTAAGCATCGGCTAACACATACAGGGTTATTCATGTCATACAAAAACCATTTTTGAAAATACTTTGCCTCAAAGTGTAGAATATTTTTGAAATTCCTCATATAGATTTTTTTAACATTGTATAAAAGGTTTAAAGTAAAAGTAGCAAAATGTAGACATGATAGAAAAATGCAAGATGGATGGAATAAAACACAATATGTTGCCATAACATTAAATGATAAAAAAAGAAATGTGAATGATGAAAAATATTTCCTAAAAATTACCATATTTGTCTGACAAAAGGAAATACTTAAAAAAAAACTTGCAATAAAAACAAGAAAAGAGTGACATTTTGTTAAATAGTTTTACTTTAAAAACTATTCAATGCTTAATAGAGCGGCATTTCTTTGCATGAAGAAAAACTTTTTTCGGAGAATTTATTGTTGGTATTATTTAGTTTGGTCATGCTTAACAGGATAATTTTTAAATTTTTTAAAACGGACTAACGCTTTTCGAGATATTGCGATTTGAGTTTTATATAAAATGTCGTCTTTTTTGCCTATTTTAGAAATTCCCGATGAAAAAAGTTTCTATATACTCATATACAACTTAATATCATTATATATGCTTATATTTGAGGCAATATATTATGATATATGTTTGTATCTTATATTTAATTTATGAACATTTTTAAATATGGCGTAATATACGAGTGCGGATCAATATGTCCGTGACTTTTTGAATGAAACAAAGTTATTCTTTGCAAGAAAAAAAATATTTTTCAACATAATCTCCGTTTGGCTCAATAAACTTAGTCCAACGTTTCTTCAATTTTTGTATCCCTTCCAAAAAGTAGGATTTTTCGAGGTCCATAAAATAGGCATTTGTTTGATCAATAATTTCATGGTTGGAGCTAAATCTCTTTCCACCGAGCCATGTCTTTAGGTTTGGAAATAGGAAATATTCACTAGGGGCTAAATCCGGAGAATATGGCGGTTGAGGTACCAATTCGTAGCCTAATTCACGGAATTTTGCCATTGAGACTGCACACGTGTGTACCCGAGCATTATCTTGATGAAAAAGAACTTTTTTCTTGGACATATGGGGTCGTTTGAAATCGGTCCAATAAGTTGGCATAATACACTGTGTGTAATTTTTTAAGTCATGGCAAAATAACCATATACGGACACCACTACGTGATAAAAGACTAAAAAAAAAGACCCGTGTCTCCCAATTCATGCACTTTTTTTTATGGACCGCCAAAGATTTGGGGCCTCGGTATCATTTTCGCAAAAAAGTGATCATTTTCTCGGGCTCATATCTTGCAAACCGTTCATAATTTCAGTGGTTTGCTACCTATGGACCTGAACACGGGAAAAAAGGTAAAAAAAAAATCGAATTTTTTTAAGTGTTTTGCGATTTTGATCTGGAAGGTGAAGTTTTTTTGATTTTATATGCTCGCAATTTTTGTTCTTTATGACAAGAGCTACAACTTTGCCTCAGAGAGTAAATCGAAATTCTGAACGGTTTGCAAGATATGAGCCTGAGAAAATGATTACTTTTTTGCGAAAATGATACCGAGGCCCCAAATCTTTGGCGGCCCATAAAGAAAAAAGTGAATGACTTTGGGAAAAATTGAGAGACACGGGTCTTTTTTTTTTAGTTTTTTATCACGTAGTGGTGTCCGTATATGGTTATTTTTTTTCGTGTTGCACTGTGATATTCGCCGTTTATTGTTCTTCCCTTTTGAAGGTAATCGATGTGGATTATCCCGCGTGCGTCCCAAAAAACTGTTGCCATCACCTTATTGGCCGACAAACGTACATTGGCCTTCTTCGGAGAAATGCCTATGGCATCAACAATTTCACGCACTTTTACTCTTCGATCGGCCAACACCATATCGTGGATTTTTTGACATTGTCGGGTGTATTGACCTCAATTGGCCGTCCAGAACGTTCAGCGTCATTTGTACTTGAAAGCAATGAAAGTCAGTAAACCACTTTTTTACTATTGAAATCGATGGTGCAGAGTCCCTATAGTATTTATCAAGCTTTTCCTTGGCTTGATTGACAGTTTTTTTTCGCAAAAAATTAATGTTTAATGAGCACTCGAAATTCACTTTTTTCCATTTTTAAAAAAAATCCACGACGTTGTATGTTTTGAATAGGTGTTAAACGCAAAGTTAATGACGGAACTTGCCCCAAATTTGACAGTAGTCTATAAACAGGTGCTACCTGATGGGAGCAGTGTTTCATTTCATATAACTACGAGGGAAGTTCGAAAAGTCACGGACTAAATGATCCGCCCTCGTATTACTTATCATATATCATTGCATCGTATATTATATATTAGCATATCTTGTATCTGATCATATGAAATAGATATAGATTTATATATGACCATATATTCTACCATATATTCTACAATATATGATCATACTCGTATGTAAGTGTATATGGTACACTTAATCAAAAATATATCTATCACTTTATAATATAAATATATATAGTGAAATTTAATGAAAAAAAAAACTTTCAAATTCATAAATCTTGCACATATAATCTGAATAAAAATTTAGATTTTTTTCTATTTTATGGTACTTATTATTGTACTATTTGTGATAAAGATATTCGTTTTACGAAAGGTTTAAGATTTACGAATTCGAAAATTTATTTTCGACTCGAGTTAAGCGGTAACCCCCTGGTTTTTAGAGGAGAGCGTGGGAAACGTTTTGTTTAAACAAATGTAACACCCCCAACTCTTATAATATGCGAAATGTGTTCTAAATTTTGAATTTTAAAAACTAAATAGTTGCTTAGTTCCACTATAGGCAATATGCTTTATATCACTGATCCTGTTTTGTGGTTAACAAAATAGTTGTTTTCAACAATCTGAAATTGCTGAAGTAGTAAATAGGGAGATTTATCCTTCATAGCTAAACAAAATATCGTGTTGATCCATAATACCGACGGTATAGTAATTATTTTGTATAACAACGACGTGTAAAGTTTGCTGTTTATTTCTGCTCTTGAAAAAATCTTTAACTTTCAGAACTAGCGCTACAATAATCGCTACAATAATTGATCAAAATCGATAGTTGCAAAAAAGAAAATGCCGCTCTAATGCTCAAGGGAAATATGCAAAAGCAAAATTCTCATTTAAAAAATTGTTTGAATGTAGAAAGAAAAGGTGTTGATTACACGAAAATTAAAAATTCTTAAAGAATATTAAAAATTCTTAAAGAATATTAAAAACTCTAAAAGATTGAAACAAAATTTGTTATGAAACAAATAAAAGGGTACTTAATGCAACAAACATTTTTTTTTTTTTGTGAATACTTATAGCATTAGTTATTAAAATGTTACAATTTATGTTAAATTTTTATAAAATTGTCATAATTTATCTAACCTTTTTAAGTTAGTTATTGACCCCATTTGCTGTCAAATAAAATCTTTGTGATGCCCTGTGTAATTATTACTTTCACTTCTTTCGTTAAAACTCTTACTCATATGAAATTATGGCAAATCAATAAGTTAGATTTTTATTTTCAAAATAAATTTTCACATTTTTAATATTATTTTCTATGCCTATATGCACTCATAAGTACTCAATGTATTTACGATAGTGCACCCAGTATGGTTTCAGTTCTTTCTTTCGTTTTTCAGTTCGCCAAAGAACATTTTTTTTCTTATATGTGTCAAGTGTTGTAAGCATAATTCAATAACTTTGATTTTTTTTTATTCTTTCCTTTTTCTATTGTAAATAGGGAATGCAAAATCCCGCACTTTTTCATTTTCCGGGAAGCTGGAATTATTTCAAAATTCCCGGGATCCCAGGATCCCTCTCAAAAAATAAATTATAAAACTTTTTTATATTAAATTAAATTTTTATAAACAAAATGTCTTGTACGACCACAGATTTTTCATAAAAATAAGTTTCCATTATAAATCTGAGGTTTTTATTCGAATTATAAGTTTTTCTTAAGGCTGGTAAAAATTGGCCTTTAACTTTCCTTTAAATTGTAGAGTTTGTTAAAAAAAATTTTAAAAGCTAAAGAAATATTTTAAATTTTGTTTAGTTTGAATATCCACCAGAGGTGGACCTTGCACATCAAACAAGTTTCCAATTTATTTTTTGATCAATGGTTATTATCTTTAACTTCAAACTCATATGTATATTAGTTCTCATGTAGTGAGTAAACTAGTTCATATGAATGTTTGATGTTTGGCATGGAATTGTTACCGCTTTCAAAACGTGTTCTGATGATGGGAACCTAGAAAATTCCCGAAATAGATCTATCAACACATTCCTGGAAGGGTCAAGTAATAAATTTGAAAACAAAAAACTCTATAGATTATTTGTTAGGACAATATCCTAATGAAGAAATATAGAGTATGGCCTCGAACTTGAATAATTTTCATTTTCATTGCACAATTAAAGGTCGAAAAAAACATAATTTTTATTTTTAATAAAAATTATAACAAACTTGTATAAAAGTCAAAGTACCGCCTAGTTTACTTCCCCTGAAATATTTTAAAACTAGAAAAATAATAAAAATTAATCGAGCCCGACCGAAGAGTTCGGTTCAAAATCTACATTTAGACAACATTTGGTAAGAGGCAAAATGTTGATAAAACCATGAAATAGGTGGTATAAAAATAGCAGGGACCGTAGTCATTATGAGTTTTATAATAAAAATTACACAATAATGATTATATTATGACTTTTAAGGATTTTCTTCAATGGTAATGATTATTTTTGAGTAATATTAATAAAAAATAAGCCATAATCAATATTTTTGAGCAAAAAAAATACAACTCAAAAATAACTATTATTTATGATTTCTATTTTTTTCGCTCAAAATAAAACTCACTTTCATAGAATTTTTAAGGTGCCTTTCACAAAAATCCTCGAACCTTTGGAGTGTGTTTAACATATGATATGTTGAATTCCAACGAGTTGCAACATCAAGCACTGGTTGCGGTAATTTATTATTATTATTAATATTTATTATTATTATTATTAATTTTAATAATTTTAATATTGTGCTCACTTTGGAATAATCCTTATAACTGACCGAGTTAGTATTAGTATTTTATTTGATTTTTAATTTAAACAACGATCTATAAAAAGACTAAATATGCGTAACATTAAAAATGATATGGAAAAAATTTAGTATTAGTTTGCTTTCAATTTGAGTTATAAAAGCTTGCAGTCTTCGTGACATTGATTTTTATTTTTTTTTTTTAAATTGGGTATATATTTAAATACCAGCTTTACTATTCTTCATGGCCCGTATACATGCATATTAGGGCTATAACCAAATTTTTGGCATAGTACCACGAGTTGGGCAATGAAAGTGAGTTTTATTTCAAGCGAAAAAAATAAAAATCATAAATAATGATTATTTTTGAGTTTTATTTTTTTGCTCAAAAATAATGATTATGTCTGATTTTTTTATTATTACTCAATAATAATCATTACCATTGAAGAAAACTTTAAAAATCATGACGGATATGCAAAGATTGTCAAAAAATAATTATAATGGTGCAATAAATATTTTTTTTATGTCTGTTCTAAGTGATTGATTTTTTGATTTAAAAAGCGAACAATAATCATTATTTACGGTCCCTGAAAAATATATTTTCCAAAATAAAATTAAAAATAGTTGATTTATAATTATTTTTTGGCAGCCGACAGCTCTGCCCATTCAGCTAACGAGACATATAAAAATTGACAGCTTAAAACGTAAGTGAATAACTGCTGGGAACAAGTTGGCTGCTCAAATATGTCAGCACTGGCATAAGGTTTGCTGAAATCAACTTGACAACTTTTGCAGAAACAAAAAAAGAATTTAATATTAAAAATATTTAAAAGTATAAAAAAATCACAAAAAATTGGGTATCGAACTCGGAACCTTACGGATAAATAATTATTGGCTGGATAGCATTGGGGAAACACTTTTGCCAACGTTAACACAGTGGTCTCAGCCAATTATTTGCCACTGTTTTCTTTTTGTGGACCACTGAAATTATTGTAAAACAAATACTGGCAAAACGCTGGTAAAGCGTCTTAAACAAGTGTTTCTGGCAGTAATATATTTACAATTCCTCGGTTGTATTCCAGTGCTGGATTTTTTTACCACTGGCAGTTTCTGACTGGGAATTTTTTAAAAGTGATTTAAAGTGATTTATTTGTTTAATTTACGTTAAACAGTGAAATTAAAGATTGAAACATAATTGGCTTAAATGACTTAACTCAGGTATTGGTATGAAACGAAAACTATAACTTTTTTAAATTTAAATAATTGTATTTAAAAATCTTCGTTTTATGCCAACACCTGACTTAATTATGTTTCAGCCTTAACTATTGTGGTGACGTGAAAATATTTTTTTCTTTAAAAATTTTTTAAATTGTTAATTGTTGCTTAAAAAATTTTTAATATTTAATTTTAATTTTAAAGTATATTTTTAAAATTCCCGGGATTTTGGAAACAAAAAAAAAAAATACTTAGTTTCCAGGGAATCTCCGAACGGGAAATCACGGGATGCATTCCCTAATTGTAAAGTATAATTCACTAGAGGTAAAAATACATGAGCCGCACACTTACGAGCATTAAGGAGGTACTTATTTGAGAAGGAGTTATTACCTTACGCCCTTAGTTTTAGCATGTCTTCTATAACAAATGCTTAAATTGTTACAAACTTTATTAAAAAAATCATCATTAAATGAATCATTATATTATTATTGAATAAACCTCATATTCCGATGACCATTTTTTAAATAACTTCACATATTTTTAAGCTACACCATTACAACTGAAATTGAGAACTTTTAAATTGAAATTAAGAAATTCCAAATGAAATTAAGATTTTTGATTTGAAATACAAAAAAAATCCAAATAAAATTGAGATGTGCTATTTTAAATTGAGAAAATTTCATATAAGTATAATTGGGAATTTCCATTTGTAATTGAGAAAACTCCAAGTAAAATTGAATTTTTTTTTTTTTCAAATTCAGAAAATAAAAGTTAAAATGAAATTTTAAATTAAGATAATTCTAAATAAAATTTAAATTTGTCAATTGACATTGAGAAAGTTTCAATTGAAATTAAAAATTTTCATTAGATATTGAGACTTTCCATTTCAAATTGGTGTGAAATTGGAATAAAGTTGAGATTTTTGTACTAAAATTGAGAAAGTTCTAAAAGAAATTGAAAAAATTCAAATGTAATTGCGAAAATTCCAAATAAATTTGAGGTTCCTATTTTAAATCATATAAACCTTTACAAAATAGAAAAGCATGAGCATAAAAAATATGAAGAAATTAAAAATATACTAAAATCAAATTAAATTTGAAAATATATTTAGCAAATACTAATTAAGTAGCTATAACGTCGAAACGCAAATTCGATAATGAAAATATTTTTAATAATATTTTGAATATTTTCGTTTGAAATACATTGTCTTTTCTTTTCTTGTTTTACCCAGCAAAACCTCGGTAATAGGTTGGTATTACGGAACATGTAACCTAGTAATAACATAAACTCGTTGTCCTTGCATTACTTGGCAACTTTTGGTATTACTAAGTACCCATTAGTAATACCAAATCAACATGTTTAAATGTTTTTATGGTTTAATTAGTTCGTTTCTATGTAAATTGAATATAATTAAACTTGACTACAAATTCGACAATTTTAAAATAATATTCGATCTGAAAACTAAAGATTTTAATAAAAAGTGTTTGATAATTCTTTACCTGTAAGTGAGGAGTAATATGTTACTGAGGTGTGTGGCTAAATCGATGAACATGCACTTGTTAAAATAATAGGGTTTGTAATAGAAAAGTAACATTTTACCTTGTTATTACAAAAAGTATATTTTTTCACCCAAAACATATAAAAAATTTCATACATAAAATTTTTAGTTAAAAATTTTTAAATTTTAACCCTTTCACTACCGACTTTTTGTTTGTGGATATATTTATATTTATATGTATGCCCCTTCTACACACACCAAAAAATGGCTCCGAAAATCGCATTTTTTAAACTTCTCAGCCCTTTTTTACCACTGAAACATTCGAATAATCAAAAATGCTTTATTTGGTTTTGTTTTGATTTTAGCTTTGTTAGTTTAGGAGATACAGCTAACGTCCCTTTTTCGGAAATAAAGGCTGATTGAAACAATACGAGTTTGTTTTTTTTTTTTTTTTTTTTTTAATAAAGAGAAGCAACACTCCGGAAATTCTTCCTATTAATTAATGTGTTGCTTTCTTTGGAAAGGGGATAGTGGAGAAATGAAAGGTGGTGAAAGATGAAGTGCTTCAAACATGGCAACACTGTAATTGCGCGAGTAGATAAGTCTTAGAACAGTTGTTGCTCGCCACCTGATGTAGAGTTGGCGAATTTATTGAAGCTTTTTTGTTTCATAGCCCTGATTCATTATTTTACTTCGGTGGGGTTAAGTGCTATGGGAACACCGAAGGTGGGTGCAGCGATACATATAAGTGATAGAAAACTCATACATATTATTTTTCTAAATTCATGTTGTCGTCACCGGGAATCGAACCCGGGACCATCTGTGTAACAGTCCAACGCGCTAACCATTACACCACAACGCCCACAACAAATATCGCGATTATATTGCCCTGATGAACAGTTTATGCATATGATGATTATTTTTCTATGACCAAGATCCTAATGAAAATATTTAAACAAAAATATTTAGTTACATTATCATATTTTTATATTTTTTCAAAAATGTGTACAAGGGTAGTGAAAGGGTTAATACCCAATATAAGAAAATTACATTTTCAAAAAAAAATCTTATTACATATAGAGATAATATGAGTTTTGTAAAGTGTTACCAGAATGCACATGACCTAGTTACAATAATATGGTTTGTAATAGAAAGTAACCAGTTACCGTCCTTAATTTCTTATTCCCAAACTTATTATCGGGTAATAGAAAGTTCTGCTGGTTAATACTACACCTTTTGCAACTGCGCAGAAATTTAGAAAATATCAATTGAAGTTCAGAAATTCCATTTGAAATTACGAAAACATCATTTGAATTTCAAAATTTCCGTTTGAAATTAAGAAAGCATCAATTGAAATTCAGATTTTTCATTTGCAATTCAGAAAATATCAACTGAAATTCATGAAGCATTTGAAATTCAGAAAACATCATTTTAAATTCGGAAAATATCAATTGAAATTCAAAAACTCATCAATTGGAATTCAGAAAATATCAATTGAAATTCAGAAAATATTAAATGAAGTTGATATACAATGTTTTCTGAATTTCTATTGATGTATTCTGAATTTCAAGTGATATTTTTTTAATTACAATTGATGAGTTACTGAAATTCAATTGATATTTTTTGAATTTCACATGATATTTTATAAATTTCAAATTGATATTCTGAATATCAATTGATATTCAAAAGGGAAAAAATTCAAAATGAAAGTTGTTAAACAGAACAGTGTAAGAAAATTTGTCTATGAAATGCTGGGTCGTTATTCTAAAAACGAAGTGTTACATCACTAAGGAACAAGTACCACGTAGCACAATATAATACATAGTCAAACAGTTTGGAAAATGTAGTGGCATTAAAGGGGATAAAAAGAAAGAAAGTCCAAAAAAATTGACCGCAGCTAAGCTTGTGAAATCGAAAAAATCGGCGGTTAATCAAATTGTGGCATCAAATCGTTAGTTTGCCAGAAAATTTCGTGTTTCCAAGGAAACAATTCGCAAAAACTTACTCCAAATGAACGTCAAACACTACCAGATCAAGACAGTACCCACATATAGTAAAAAAAACTATAGGCAAAAATACCAACAAAATGCATACAACTGAGAAAAAACTTTATGAAAAAAATGTTCAAATAATTTTTCATGCTGAAAAATAATTTCCTTTTGCTTGTAACAACGGAAGTATTAATTCTGCATTTTATTCTGAAAACTTGAAAAAAAAACTCCCGACAAGGTACGGTATTTGACCAAAGCGAAGTTTAAACCAAACGTACTAGAGAGTGCAGCCATTTCGGCAAAAAAGTATATCACAACTTCACATCCACGATTCAAAAGCTATGGCTGTAAACGCGGATGTTTACATTAATTAATGTTTAGTAAAACTGGAAAATTGCCAGATTTAGCAAGCTGTCATTATGCCAAAAAGACGTTCGAATGGCTTAATACAAAAAACATACCTTTTGTACCGAAATTGAAGACTTTTGGGGTTTTTTGTACCAAAAAAGGTATGAAAATGGTGGATACTTGATTGAAGTAAAATTAAAAGCAGTGTAAAAAGAATTTTACATGTATGTCGTTCAAAGCACGATTAGAGGTATCAAGCATAAAATGCTCCAAACAGAAGATCGCGGTCCGTTGGCTCTCTACAAAAAGTGAACTAATAATTTATAGTCTTTACTGAGTTATAAACAAAAATACTTTGTCCATTTACTAAATTGGCATAGGTTAATATGATGCCAGAAAATTTGCCATATTATATTAAATCATAATAAATAATATGTAGGCGTATATTATTTAGACATTTTTTAGACAAATTGATCCATTTTATCGTTGTCTCCTACAGGAGAACAAACATTGACATAGCTGAAATGTACTTTTTCCTGTTGCCGGACAGTTGGCTTTGAAAGCCACATATAAGTATCACCATAATATCTACACATATTACTGTATAAGTTTTTCATAAACTGTGTGCATTTGAATAAGTCAAGAAAATATTGTAAAAAAAATGAAATGTTATATAAAAATGAAATTGAAATGAAGCTGAATTTGTTACATTTTCTTTCTTACATAAATGAGCTCAAACAAAAAAGTACTTAAATATACATAAAAACTATTATAAATAATATAATTTTCAATATAATGGGGGCATTTATAAAACTTTCGTATATGATGTATATGCTGGTCCGTACATTTAGAATTGATGTCGCATTTTAAATATAAGTCGTTCGGGATTTTTTTTTTTGTTTCTTATTTATATACTATATATACTATTTTATATACTATTACCCTAACCGAGCACTAGCTACTATGGCCTTCGGCGCGTTGTAGCAAAAACAGACCAGTGCCTCTGTGGTAATCGAACCCACGACCCCCGCACTGATAAGCCAGCACGCTACCAACTAGCCTACTGGGGCGCACACGTCGTTCGATTATCCTTGAACTATACTAGTATTTCTGTTGAAAAACATTCATACCCAGCAAAAAATAAACTGGATTTGGTAAGCAGTTACTACATTTGTATGCTTCAAAAATAGCGCTTCACAGCCTTGCATACAATAAAGCAATTAGGGAAGGTATTCTGTTGTGCTTCCCAAAATGTCTGCTTTAAAGCAGTGAATAATGCTTACAATGAAGCAATAAAGAATGCATACCATGAGGCATTAATGTTGTCAACATACAAAAAAAAAGCGCTTCTTATTGCCTACGAAGGCATACATTTATTGCTTCTAAGAGCACACGAAAGAAGCGCTTTTCATCTGCTTAAAAGAGACATACCAAGTGGGACATCACGAACAAAAATCGTACCTTCTGGATTTGCTTTGGAAGCGCTTCGCAATAAAATAATGCCTTTCGGAAGCGCTTCTGGGTAAGCACTATTTTTGCTAGGTATTTGCATAAAATTTAATATTTTATGGTCAAAAATCCAAACTATTATTAATAACGAATAAAATACGAATAAAAATACAAAAAAAAAATTGTATAAAAAACTTTCCAGGGTTGGTAAAACATTTATGACACTATTGTGATAAAAATACGATGTTTACACTATATACAACATTATATGAATCAGGCTAATGTTTTTAAAATTTGTTATTAAAGACTTGAACGGTAGGGCGTCCCGTTAAAAAAAAAGATAAAATGTAACCTCTAGGTTTCGATACTCAACTTAAGGTGTCACAAATGGAACGTTTTGCAAAAAAAAACGTTGCCTTACTTTTTGACAAGAATGGAATCAATCATTATGTAGACTTAATTATGGGGAAATATTTATACATCTTTTTTGTATAAATAAAAGTACTTATTTTCAATATAATATTTTAACAATTTGTTACTGAATTCTTGAACAGTTTGGTTTGCCGTTAAAAACAAATAATAATTTATCTTCCACGTTTTGCAAAAAATCAAACGTTGTCTTACTTTTTGACCAAAAAGAGATTAAACGTTTCACTATGTAGACCTAATTAAGGGAAAAACATTTGGAGCATTTTGAAGTTTTGAGCAGACATAATAATTTTTGCCCAAGGAAATCTTCAGGGGACTTTGGTATTAGAATTTCTAGAGATATTTTTTATGTTAAATCACAAACTCAATGAGAATTTCTTGTCCTCGTCTAGGAGCGAGATTCGAAATTTAAAATATCAGATTGCTTTTCACAATTTGGTAAATAAGTTTTGGGACTTTAGCACATTTAATTACTATAAATGCAATAAATGTGTATCCCGATGAAAATAAATTTAAATAATTTTATTATTTTTTAAAATTTTTTTTATAAAAAGACTTAAACCACACTTAATACTCGTAATCGATAACATTTCTATTTTGAGTGCCTTTTCGACAACAAGTAATATTTTTTTTAAAACGGGGCTAGAAGTATCCTTTAAAATGATTTCGTTATATTTTGCGAATCGTTTGAATAATATTACTAAAGTCAATTTGTAGCAGCATCATACACAGAAACAACTAATATCGCGTTTCAATTCCAATGTTTGTAAATACTATTAAATGTTTAATTGGATTCGGTCGTATTAAGAAAATTTTAGTTTCAATAAAAATAATTTGTAATTTTTTAAATGATTTAGTTTCAAATAAAATTTTAATGATTTCCCAGTGTACAAACGTCATTACGTTTCTCACTACCAGTAATGACACCAGCTTACAGTGATACAAATAATAAGGACTTACTAATAACTAAATAATTTTCCCGTTAGTTTAATATAAAAAATATTACTTTTTTATCATTATTTTATTTATAAAGTAATGATTTTAAAATTTATTTGTAGACTCATTATTTTTGCAAATCTAATAAGTACATATGTACTACTTATTTTTGATTTTTTGTAAGCTGTAACGTTATGACATTTTCTGCAATCCAGTCATTTATATTAGACTTGCTTACAAAAATTAAAAATAAGTAGTTATGTATGTACTTACCAGAGTTGAAAAAGTAATGGGTAGAACAATAGATATATATATATATATATATATATATATATATATATATATATATATATATATATATATATATATATATAGCGATATATATTTGCATCTCATATTTATTTTTACGAAAATTTTTATTACAGCGCTATGTATCATCATATATCGTTATGTATCATGTTATATATAAGTTGATCTTTTTTATCTCATCATATATACTTGATATAGCTAAATATGAAAACATATATACTGCCATGTATAGATACAATAAAACCAAACAAATTCTATCACTTTTGTATATAATAATATATGGCATCGCATACAATTAAAAAGAAAAATGCATCACATTTATATATAAACATATATGGTAAAAATTAACAAAACAAATATATAACGTTTATATATATTTATCAGAATAAAACTAAATTCAAAAAACAAAAGAAATAAATATTGAAAAATAGTAAAAGTAAAAAGCTTAGAAAAGCTACGCTTAGAGACAAAAGTTCGAAGTTAATAGAATAAATAATATTGTATGAGGATAAAAAGAACTTGAAGTCAAAAAATCTTAAAAAAACAATAAAAAGCCAATAAATCTTAAGAAAAAGCTATTCTAATGCTCAAAATCGGAAAATCCAAATAAAGCAAAAAAACATATATAAGTTAAAAGGCTAATTTTCCTACATTGATAATTATATATGTATATTAAACATATATGGTAGAAACAAGAAAAAAGTTCTATCACTTTTATATATAATTGTATATGGCAGCACATGTTAGTCAAACTGAAATCACGTCAAATTTTCCAGTTCATTGATTTATATTTATATGTTCATTATTATTTGGAATGTGAAACAAAATAGTAGTGCGGTGGGGTAATTATGAAGTTATATCAAATTTTATCAAATTATATATAACTTGATTAAATTAGATAGACCCATTTTTAGGATCCAATTGTATCACATGAAATCCCATGGGATCTGATGATATAAGGCTATGTATGCCATTTATCGGATCAGCTATGATATGATGTGATAATGAATTATATATATGACTATATATGATATATGCCTATATCGGTACATTTTTCATTCGGGACTTATTATTATTTATTTCTATTAAAATAATGGGAAAATTAACTACATCGAAGTACCCAGGTAAACATTTTAATATATAGTCTAATACAAATATATTTCATTTGATGGGTCATCTACATGTATCTCATTACATCAAATTAGATATAATTTTATCCGAGACATGTCCATATCCGGGACATTAAATTATATCTAATTTGTTATAAATATATTTGATTTTAAAAATATTTAGCCGATAGTAGGCATGCTTTCTGTAACTTGAAGTTTTGCTTAAAAGTATTTAAGTTAAAAATTAAGTAAGTTAAAAATTTAGTTAAATGAAATATAACAAAGTTTTTAAAAATTATCCAGAATAAATTTATTGTTTCAAACTGTACCCATTTTTTTATTTGAAATTATATAAAAGAAATCACTTGAAATTGTTTTCGTTATAAAATTAATATGATTATATATAAAGCCATGTGTAATAAAGTCTTAACTTGCAGATATTTTGCTTTGATATTGAACTCTACCAAAATATATATGGTATTATTATGTATAATGCTATATAAAATTATAAGTAAAATTTTTTCAGTATGACTTCATCATTACATATATTTGGGTTATTATTATATGACTCATTTAGTTATATATGGAGTAATATCAAGAAACATATAAAAAATGCTCTCAATAAAAATTATCAGATGTATTTGTATATAATGATATAAGCCGTAATGTGACTTCAATCAAAGTCAGATATGACTTAATCATATTTTACATGACTAGATATAATTATTTTTACCCGGATATGTCCTAATTTTTTATGTTAAAGATATGCAGAGAGTAAGTTGGTGTCATTACTAGTAATCCAAAAAGTAAGGACAGTTTATTACCTTTTCTACACTTTGACTGGGCATTTCAAAAATTCGATAAAAATTAAAAAAAAAATTTGAAAATTAAAAAATACCTAAAATTTAAAAATTGTTTGCCAACTTTGGCTTTTTTTTAAAACAATTTTTTTTTGTTATTTTTTTAAATATTAGTTTTTTTTTTTCATTTTACCGATTTTTTTAACTTCAACGATTTCCCTCCAAATTTTTTTCGATTTTTTTTCCAAATTTGAATAGCATCTACAAATTTTTTTTTTAATTAAAAACAATATTTAATTAAATTTTGAATATATCCCTATGGGGAATGAGGAGTCAATTGACCTAAAAGTGACTGTTAAAGAAGGACTTATCACAGGACTGGTATAATTTAATACTGAAGTGGGTTAAGCAGTGTCAATTGTCCTAAAATTACCAATCCTGTGATTGGACCACTTAACCAGAATGCTTATTAACAAAAAAAGCCAGTTGGCCAGAATTTTACCCATTGGAAGCTGTTTAGTTTTCGTTTATTTTTATGCCCATCTTTATGCCCATCTTTAGTTAGTCCTGTGGCATGCCACTATGTGGGTTAAAGCAGGACATGACAAGCCCATGTTAAAGTTGCCAGTTGTTTACATAGGGTAGGGTTTAGCAGAGGACCGGTCTCTGGCACGAAGGGACCGATCCTGTGGCACACGCAGGACCGGTCCCATTCCCCATAGGGATATGATTAAAACTTTAGTTCAAAATAAAATCAATTAAATAGTTAAAAATTATTTAAATTGACACTGCATTTTCCTTAATAGGGCCGAAATCAATATAACTTGTAATTGAATCAACAAATATTTTAATTTAAAATCGATTTTAGTTTCTTCTGTGTATCCATGACTTACTTTTAAAGTCTAATAAATAATCAACATATAATTGTGATTTTATGTCGCAAAAACAAAATGGAGCATTTAAGGTTAAAGAACTAAAGAACAGCATCAAAGTCAGAAACTGTTTTGATGTCATATAAAAATAGTTGTTTATGCTAGAAAAATGTTTATAAAAAGAATAATTTCCACGATTTTTTTGCCTTTCATCTTAATATCACAAAGATACAGATTTTTCTGTTTCAAAAGTATGACATCAGCAATGACTTTGACAACATTGACAAAGATAATGCGGTCTGGTCTTTAGAGATACATCAAAGATGTTACCATCGAGGGTAATAGAATTTACAAATTAAAGCCAATGAATAACGGTGTACAGTATTTAAAGTTCGTTTTAAACTTAAAATTTTTAGAAAGAAATATTTACTGGAAGTGTAGTTAATATGTAATAATACTATATAGTTAGTAATGTTGAGAATGCATATTATTTTTACTTTATTATTAGAATGAGCATTTATAGAAAACTGTGTAAGTACCCAGTCAGAAAAAGACAGACGGACCACCGATGGCAAGGCACTTCAACCAAGGATTTTACATCTAAAGATTGAAAGAACATATCAAACAATACATCAAAGAGGACATTAAACAAAACTTTTGTCAATGTGTCGAGATATCCAGGCTCATAGCGAGGTTTTCACTGTTTAATAAAAACAAATTCAAGTTTATAAAATTGCAAGTATGTGAACTATGTAAATTGTATAAGGAATGTAATGTAAATAATGTTAAGTATGTAATGTAAATAATGTATACAATGTAAAGTATGTTAGGTAAATATTATAAACAATGCAAACAATGTAGAATATGTAATGTAAATAATGGAAACAATGAAAAGAATATAAATCTATTTATAAAAAGAAGTGTGCATTTTGATTGTCACTCCATAACTCGAGAACGTCTGCATGAAATAAAAAATTGCTGAATACGTTTTGTAGAACATGCAATGAGGATGGTTTAAAAAAAAAATAATTTAAAAATATTTTCGTTTGGTCGAGATGTGGTGATTTTTCTGAACATTAGTAATTTTCATATAAATTGTGTAAATATCAAAAATTTTTGCTTTGTTACACACACTTAGAATACTATGTAGGTAAAGACCACTGCAAATGTAGTTGAAAACAAGTGAAATTTCATTTAAAGAAAGGACGACTTACATTACAGTAAATTCAACTAACATTTTCATTTGTTTTTTAATGTTCAAAAAATGACTAACAATTGTAGTAAAAATTAACCACAAGGTAGTTAAAAAATAAACAAACATTTTTTATTTTTTTAAAAAACAAAAAACAACTGTAAAAAATGAATGTAAAATCATAAAACAGTTATTTGATGTGGGTTGTTTTTTTAAATGAACTACAAGGTTAGTAAAAAACTTAATTTGTTCTACAAATGACTGACATTTACATTAAAAATAAAGAAACTGTATTACAACCCAAACAACTACATATTTTTAAAGCAGAAGTTCCCCGAGTGCAGCATTGCTTGGATACGGGTACATTCTTCTTCGAAATATCAATCCACCACGACTTTGTAACGGAACCAGACTTTCAATGAAAATAAAATTTGAAGGCAAAACAACGTTTGTCGGGTCAGCTAGTAATGTATGAAAAATAATTTTATTTCACTTTGATTTTTTTTCGTTTTACTGTTTTGACCGAGTAAGGATATCCTGTCTGACAGAATTTTGTGTTTGATATCCTGTATGATGTCTTGTTTGACGATTTCTTGTACTCCTTATATATAAACTCATTGCTTTAACAGCTGGTACAAATGCGGACAACAAGTGCTTTCCCAATCCCAAAATGCTAACATCATTAGGCAAAGGTGCGTCTGTTCAAAAAGTGTCGGAAAAGCACTGGGTAAACAAAATGTCCAACGTTGGCAAAATGTCGGTAAAACCATGAAATAGGTGGTATAAACATAGATTTTTCAAAATAAAATAACAAAAAAGTTCATTTATAATTTTTTGGTCCTGCGGTATTCGAACCCTGACCGCTAGAATTGCAGACGACAGCTCTACCCACTAAGCTAACAAGACGTATATAATAATAATAATTGATAGTTTAAAATGTAAGTGAATGATAACTGCTGGATAACCGTTGGTTGCACTAATATGCTAGCACTGGCATAAGGAAAAGAAAACAAAAACTTGGTTTTAAGAGACCGTTTTCAGAAACAAAAGAAAACACAATTTTATACAAAAAAAAATATTTGCCTGAAAGCGGGATCGAACTCGTTGATTTCAAAAAGTTGGTTTTAAGAGAGCTTTTTCAGAAACAAAAGTAAACACAATTTCATATAAAAAAAAAATATTAAAAAAGTATAAAAAAAATATTTGCCTGAAACCGGGATCGAAGTCGGAACCTTTTGACTACAAAAATTCTTAAACAAAGCATCATTTTTATAAAATAAATTCTCTAAGACTCTTAAGCCGTTGAGAATTTCTGACTGGATAGACTGGTAAAACAATTTTGCCACCGTTGGCATAATGTTTTGTTGTTTTGTAGACCACCATTATTGTAAAACAAATACTGGCAAAACGCTTTATGGAAAAAGCATCTCAAACAAGTGATCTGCCAGTAATTTTTTAACAACGCCTCTGTTAGCCTGTGGTATGCCAGTGCTTAATTTTGTTGGTACCACTGGCAGTTTCTGACTGCGTAGTTACATAGTAAAGTGGATTTTATTTCAGTTCTTCTATATAATACGAGTATAACAACTATAGAGCATTTTAATTGTAAGTCAATTCTAGATGTGCGTTAAACGAAGTGTAATGAACTATTACTGCACTTAAGTTTAAAAGTGGTAACAAATGTATTTTAAATGTACTACATGCATATACATACGCTCACAGAAATAAACCTGTCATAGTACCAGAATAAGATTACTAAATATTTATTAAACATAAAATTGCAGAAAAAACTACTAAAATTAGCAGAGGTTTTTTGCTAAATATAAGTGTAAATAAGAACAGCAACAATAAAACTGTTAAATTAACAAAATTTTAAATAAATTCGAGTTAAATTTAAGGTAGCTGGAAATAGGAGTTAATTCTGCTAAAATCAGCAAAAACTTTTGCTAAATAGTTGTAGACAAAAAAATAGCAAACAAAAATTGTAATTGATATCAATAATGTTCTTGGTAAATACATTAAATATTATTCACCTTAAATTTAGTTCATTGAAAATAACGATTTCGTAAAATAAACTTTAAAAATTTTACTTTGTTTGTCGACTTATATTAAGCAAATTTTTTGCTGATTTTAGCAGATTAATTTGTTATTTTTAATTAACTAAAATTAAGCTCAAATATTAATTAATTTTTTTAGATTCAACAGATTAATTTTTGCTATTCTTATCTTACTAATATTTAGTAAAAACAAATTTTTACTAATTTTAGTAGTTTTTCCTGCATCCTAATTTTGAACTAATTTTAAGTAGTTTTAAAAGAATTTTTTACAAATTTTTTCTCTGAGTGTAAGCAAGCAATATATATTTCTATATGCGCAATTTCTATATACGCAATACATATTTCTTATCCACAGATTTAAATCAAACTTGGATATGTTGTAGAGGACTAACAATTATTAGAAACTATTTTTTTTTTCTTAAGTGCGCAATCATACGTTTAGGGGTTAAAAAGAGCTACCAAAAATTAAGACAGTTTTTGTGTAAAAACATATCTTAAGCTATCGAAATTTTGATTTATTTGTACACAATATTAAAGTATTCGAGAAAACAAAAATGTTGTTGCCCATTTTGGCAATGTTGTGGATCCAGAGATGCAAATTAATTGAAATATTAAAAAAAAGTTCTTCGAGAAAAATGAAATTCGAAAAGAGCTTAGACACCCCTTACTAAAATTAAATAGGCATTAATGTATGCAAATTTTAACTCAAAACCACAAGAACTTCTCATACAAATGTGGTATTCGAAAAATAATTAAAATGTATAACAAATCGGACATGAATTTTACTGGACAAAAAATAATAAAAAATTTCAGTGAACTAATGAAACTTCTCTTTACAAAGTGAAAGAAACATTTCTTAAAAATAATGAAAGCTTTCATAGTTTCAATAAAACTGATTTTTTAATAAAACTTCCTTATTGAGTGAATGACACTTTTAGTAAATAAAATGACTGTAACTTCATTGCTTCTATGTAGAAATTCATTAATATTATGCAGAGAATTAACTCATCTTTCATATACCGGTGGAAGCGTCTTTAATATACCATTCATTTGGTACAAAATTTGCTTATAGTTAATAAGTTTTTATCAGAATTATAAAAAAAGGCATTTGAGTTATTTTTTGACCACACTCTAAACCTCAGATCGCGCACCTCAAAAAATAGTTTTCTTATCTTTACAACACGTTGAAGTTTCATTGAAATCTGCGGGTTCGCCACAGTGTAGTTGCCATGTTAGAAATGCTAAAAAAAATATATGAGATATTTAAAAAATTTGTGACACCTGTTGAAAGTGACTGTAGATGCCCCGTATGTCTTAACCCTTTCACGAATTTGCAATTTTTTTGCGGATTCGGCTTTATCGACCCAACATTTCTAAAGAAAATGGTTGTCGAAAATATTTTTTCCAACTCCATCTATGAAAAAATCCATGGAAAAAATATATCCCATCGGTCGTCAACTGTCAAAATTATTTAGTGAACATATACCTCACCCAAGTAATAGGGACAGATGTGTAGAGTTAATTTCTATTGCATTTTGTACGCCACGTGATTTTTAATTATTTTGATATTTTAAACACTAATACGAGGGCGGATCAATAATTCCGTGACTTTTCAAACTTCCCTCGTAGTTATATGAAATGCAACACTGCTCCCATCAAGTACCACCTGTTAATGGACTACTGTCAAATTTTGAGCAAGTTCCGTCATTTACTTTGCGTTTAAGAGCTGTTCAAAACATACAACCTCGTGTTTTTTTTTTTTTAAATGGAAAAAAATGAATTTCGAGTGCTCATTAAACATAATTTTTTGCGAAAAAACCGTCAATCAAACCAAGGAAAATCTTGATAAATACTATGGGGACTCTGCATCATCGATTTCAATGGTAAAAAACTGGTTTACTGACTTTCTTTGTGGTCGCACAAGTACGAATGACGCTTAACATTCTGGACGGCCAATTGAGGCCAATACACCCGTAAATGTCGAAAAAATCCACGATATGGTGTTGGCCGATCGAAGAGTAAAAGTGTGTGAGATTGTTGATGCCATAGGCATTTCATATGGCAGTGTGGTTTCGATTTTAATTGATCAGTTGGGTTCAAGAAAGCTGTCTGCAAGATGGGAGCCGCGTTTGCCCTCAATTGACCATACACGTAATCGTGGCCAATAAGGTAATGGCAACAGTTTTTTGGGATTCACGCGGGATAATCAACATCGACTACCTCCAAAAGGGAAAAACAATAAACGACGAATATAATGCAAATTTATTGGACCGATTTAACGAGGCTTAAAAAAAACGACCCCATATGGCCAAAAAAATCCTATTTTATGGACCTCGAAAGATCCTATTTTTTAGAAAGGATACAAAAATTGGATAAACGTTGGACTTAGTGTATTGAGCTAAAAGGAGATTATGTTGAAAAATAAATTTTTTTTTCGCAAAAAAAACTGTGTTTCATTCAACAAGTCACGGACTTATTGATCCGCCCTCGTATGTCACAATTTTTAAAAAGCTTGAGTCGTATTTCGAGTTATGACTTAAGTCCTAAAATATACTTTTTATGCGATCACTCAGGGACCTCTTTTTTAAAAGCTTCAGTCGTAAGCCGAGTTCTGACTGTAGTCCTAAAATGTCCTTTTTAAACGATCACTCAGGGAACTTCTGCTGTAATAATAGGTAGTTGTTCGAGTTGTAATACATTATCTTTATTTTTAAGTGACAAAACAGTCATTTGTAAAAGAAATTTCATTTTAGACTATATATGCAGTTAATTTAAAAAAACAAACCACATGAAATTACTGTATTATGATTTTACATACATTTTATACAGAATATTTTTTTTTATATAAAAAAAATTAAACAAAAACTACAATTGTGGTTCATTTTTTGAACAGTAGAAAACAAATAGCAATGTTAGTTAACTTTACTGAAATATAAGTCGTCCTTTTTTCAAGTGAAATTTCATTTGTTTTTAATTACATTTGCAGGGGTCTTTACCTACATAGTATATTAAGTGATATTTCAAAATTGTGAAGGGATAGACAAACTTGGAGATTTTTAATCAATATATAAATAACACTTTATTTAAATTAAATCAAACATAAATTGCTTAAATTTCCTTACGAACAAAAAAAAATTAACAACATCATTTTTGTCTTCATTTGACGACCAACAAAATATATATATATATATACGATAGACTAAACTTAAAAACCAGGACATGCAAAGATTTACATTGAAAATTCTTCCCCCAAAGAATTTATGGCAATTTAAAGTCGTAAAATTAAAAAATTACATAAAATTTACAAGAGTTTTTTCAATAATTTTATTTGTACGGGTAAAGTTTTTAGCTTTCTGATCCAAACCAATACAAAATGGAGCCACTAGACATGAAAAAGGTAATTTCGCTGCTAGGTTAAAAAGTTGCAGGGTGATTTGCAGGTGCAACAAAAAATTTCTGATTGTAAAACTTTCGCAGTTTTTTCAAACAATTTTTGAGCCGTTTAATGGAACAAAGTTCTGAGAAATGTATGTTTTTTGCGTTTGACATTAACAATAAAATTGGTTAGTGAATTGCGTGAACGAAGTTTCTTAGTAAACAGCAGCTCCGAGTCAAAAAAAGCATTTTAAAAGTTTTAAACTTAAAAATTTTATGAACTTTTTAAAAATGTGGAGAATTTGTAGTAATTCTTCTCCATTTTTTTATAAAAAACATGAACTGAGAACATTATCTCTAATCTAGAGTAGATATCTAATCTGGAGTAAGCGTTCAAATTGATGACGTGCAAACAAATTTGTTTCAACGAGCACCGCGGCATTTTTTTGCCAAACATATTTTGCTTTGTGACACCTAAAGCACTGTATCAATGAAGTCAAAACGTACATCAAATAAAAGATTTTAATTTATAAACTCCATAATTAAAACGATTAACGCTAATGCATTTATTTATCATGCTAAATAACCGGCTTACACACAAACAAAAGTTATTTATGGCATACACAAAAAAATACTATTTTGCCTCCAAGTGTCGACAATTTTTTGAATGTCTCAGTTTCAAATGCAATTATTTCGTTGCAATAACTATTTGGAATAAACCAGTAAATATCTTTTGATATCTTAACCCAACCAAACAGTCTTCTTTGAATTTATTTTTAAACCATAAAACAAAGAAAATGTTATTCAAATTTCCCAGCAGAAAACAAAAAGACTAAAAACCAATTTAACCTTATATCAAACTATAAGACAATATTCAACATTTTAACAAATTTCTAATAAGAGACTAGCAATTTTATGTTTAAAAACTATTTTTCATTCTGATTTCAAAAAATCTACTTAATATCTTAACCTTTTCTTCATTCTTTCTCTTTGCCTTTTCCTAAAAGTTTTAAGATATTGCCAGGGCAATCAGAAATATGCTCTACAAATCCATTTTATGCCCAAAAAAAGTGAGCTAAATAATATGAAATTTTGTTTCAAATTTAAAGACATGTGTTCAACAACACATTTTTCTTTAAAAATCTGTATTTTTAATCATGCAAACTTATAAGGGAGGTATCCCGACCCGAACTCGCAGATTTTAATAAACTTTTGATATTTTGTAAAGGATGATATTTTTGTATTTTAAGGATGAAAAATCGGAGTTAAAAATTTAATTGTTTTTGTATAAAAACTTGTCTCTGATTTACGAAATCTAGATTTATTTGTACTCAAGAAAACCAAAATGTTGATACCCATATCGATGATATAGTGGAGTTGCATCATTTTTAAAATATTTGATATTTAGGAGAAAAAGGCTCTTTGGTAAAAGTTGCAGAAAATCTGAACGATATCGAACATAGTAATAAGACACCATGTCGATTAAATTAAACACACTCAAAAAAAAAAGTTAGTAGAAAAGTGAGTTAAATGTCTTGTAAATCAAGTATACTATTTTTCATCAAGTTTTTTGCTAAAATTATGTTTTCAGCTAAAATTTCAGTTAAACTTTTTCTGCACTTAACTGTTTTGAACTAATGTTTTCATAATATTTTACTAATATTTTACAAATGTTTTACTAATTTATTTTGCTAAAAAAAATTTGTGCTGATAAGTGTAATAATAGTGTGGATGACAACCAGATTAAAAGATATATGCAGAATAAACTAGATGTCGAGACATGTCAAAACATAGTAGAGACGAGGAAAATTATACCAAAAAGTACAACTCTTGTAAGACATATAAAAACATCAACCATGGAAGATTTTTGTATCTGTTTTTCATACATAAAACAAAATTGTTGATTAAAACAACTTATATTTTGTGTTGTCACCAGCATGTCAAAATAATTGTCTATTGATTGAATTAAAGACAAAAAAAATATTTAAATTAAATAAAGATTAAATGTGTTTTTGGAAACTAAATATTTACAGCGGTTATTAATGTAATGTAGCTCAAACTACAAACAAAGGTACGTACAGGTAGATAGAGTAAAGCAAAAGACATCTTAGGTAATTTTTTATGCTTTCTTTTTTTATTGCAAAAAAAGGGGTGTATATGCCATATTTTTCGTTTCGTTTCTAGAATTATCTACGGCATTTTTCTTCATTTAAAAGATGCCATCACTTAGACAATTATTGATGTAAGTAGTTAAAAGATAATTTTGTTTGTGTTATATATAATTATTTCTATATATTTTCAGACATTAAATTTATTCATGTCCTCAATGTGGTAGTGTGTACATTTTTATATTTTGTAACGTATTTTAAATCATTTTTAAAAGAATCGCAAAAAAAAATGTTTAGGTTTTTCAGCAAATAAATTAACTAAAGTATAGTTTTCCTACAAACTTTTTGAGTTTTATTTTTCAGTCTACTAATATTTAGCAAAAACTTTGTTTTGATTTTGTTGACGTTAGCAGTTGTTTTGCAAGCACCCTCCTGACTAAAAATTTGCTGACTCAATAAAATTTTTTGCTAACTTTACTAACTTTTTTTGGAGTGCATCCATTACAATGCATAATTTTTAGCTTAATACAACTACAATTCCGTAATAACACTCCAGATTTTATGCTACTCAAAATATATTATTTTGAAAAACAAAGATACTTGAAAGTCGTTAGACAAAATTTTAACATAAGTTTTAATGTGTCTTCAAAAAATGCTTCCATTTGATACCAAATTTGTCCATAGTTACTTCAAATAGAACAAAATAAACTGAAAAAATCGCATAATGGTGTAATTTTTTTCCCCACTTAGTGACGCGTGTGCCTTAAATTTTTATTCTTTATAACTTATCTAAAGTAAATTTAGATCTGCCGGTCCAGGTCGGAATACCTCCCGTGTATACAAAATTTACTTCAGTTGCTAACAAAAAAGGATAAACGATCAACTATAACGTAATCGGTACAGTCTTAAAAAAAATTAAAATTTTTAAATTTTGATTAAATTATTAAAATCGAAAAAATATTATTTGTAAAATATTTTTAAACAAAAAAAAAGTTCTAAAAACGAAAATTTATTGAAAAATAGTCTAATGGGCGTTGTGGCGTAATGGTTAGCGCGTTGGACTATTACACAGATGGTCCCGGGTTCGATTCCCGGTGACGACAACATCAATTTAGAAAAATAATATGTATGAGATTTCTATCACTTATATGGATCGCTACATCCACCTTCGGTGTTCCCATATCACTTAACCCCACCAAAGTAAAACAATGAATCAGGGCTATGAATTAAATAGCTTCAATAAGTTCGCCAACCTTCCATCAGGTGGCGAGCAACAACTGTTCTAAGACTTATCATCTCGCGCAATTATAGTGTTGCCATGTTTGAAGCCCTTCATCTTTCACCACATTTCCTCTCCACACTATCCCCTGTCCCAAAAAGCAACACATTAATTAATACAAAGAATTTCCTAAGTGTTGCTTCTCTTTTACAAAAAAAAAAAAAAAAATGCACAAATATGCTATTAAGTGAAAAATATTACAAAAAATAATTATCTTTCAAATCGTTGACGAAATTGACCAATTCTTGTGAAACGCATAAATCAAATTTTCAATACGACTCACATACATGATTCAGAATATTTCTGATTGCCCTGGTTATAACTCATCTGCCAATAAGACCAAAAAAAAATATTAAGGAAAATACATAGAACTCTAAGCAAAAGTTTTTATGGGTTTCTTAAGTAAATTATATTTGTCTCTTTAGAAATTTTGTGTGTGTTTTTTTTTCATAACATTATTGAATAAAATTTCTTTCAAAATCTCTATATTATATAAAAAGTTTTGCTGCTAAACTATTTTATGATGATAATATTCAGTAAAGAAATGACAACAACAACCTTCAAATAGTAGTAAAAGAATTTGATTATTTATTAGCTACTGCTGGTTTTGTTTAATAAAAATATAGTTTAAAAAAGTTTGATGGTTTTAAAAAGAAAAAAATAGTTTTTTCGTTCTTTTGAAACAAACATAATTATTCTTCAGAAACTAATGCAAAAATTTAAAAAAAAAAAAATTTAATTGCTTCAGAATTAGTATAGAATTTGACATACAGACATATGATGTGATGATGATCGATAACTAAAGACAATCGAATCCAATTCTATTTTGAAAAAAAAATTGATCTTTTTCGATTTTCATCACACACCTGATATTTTATATTGTTTAAGAGCATCATCTTAGTATGCATTAGTGCAATGTTCAATATGTATAACGTATGAGTTATATTATACACAAAAATATAACGTATACGCACTGTTGGCTAATAAACTAATACAAAAAATGTTGCTTGCAATAGACTGAATAGCCGTATTTTGTGAAAGTAGATGGATATATCTCAGGAAGTAGGAGGAGCTTATCCAAGATCATGGTATCAATCTCTTCTTTGGAAGATTCTCTAGCAGTCTAATGCATAAAACATTATCTTAGCCCGCGTTTAACGGGTACAAGAGCATTTTAATTAAACATTTTTAGGAACAATATTTTTTAAATTGATAAATGGTAACAATGCCATAATAATTATAAGGAATGAGATCGAAAAAAAAACCGACACATATTTTCAGTTACAACTACTTCTGTTTACGACACTGAATTTTGTTTCTTGTCAATTTTCCTTTAATATGGTTATCAGATTAAACTGTGCGTTAAAATAAACTTTAATACCCAAAAAGTTACGTTAATAGAGACTGAGTTAAGCGATAGTTTAAAATAAAACATCTTTTTTATTAGTTCAAATTTTATACAGATTTATATTCTGTACCGTCTTATATAAAAGTTAAGCGGTTAATTATTTTTTCAGGTACGTCTCACGTAAGCAATTTCTGTTGTGATTTTGCTGTCCACTTATATCGAAAGTTGGAAATAAAGGGTGTTTTTTATAATGGAATAAAACAAAAATGAATGTTTTAAATTTACATGAAATTTACTTTATTCGAAAGATAATCTTCTGGCATTATAATTTAAATATGGCTTCTGGCATATATGATGGGTGGCTCGGCCGTAGTCTAATCTGGAGGTCCAATTTTCGATGACTTTTTCCAACATTTGTGGTATATTGGCTTATCGGCGTAGACTAGCGACTTCACATATCCCCATAGAAAATAGTCCTGCGGCGTTAAATCGCATGATCTTGGAGGCCAATTCATGGGTCCGAAACGTGAAACTATGCGGTTACTAAACGTTTCTTTCAATAAACCAATTGGGGCACGAGCTATGTGACAATGTTGTGCCGTCTTGTTAAAACCACAGCTCCTGCAAATCATGGTTGTTCAATTGATGAATGAAAAAGTCAGTAATCATGACTCCATAGCGGTCACCATTGACTGTAATATTGTGACCAGCATCGTTTTTTTAAAGAAGTTCGGACCAATGATTCCAACAGGCAATAAAGCACACCAAACAGTTAGTTTTTCTGAACGTAACGGTGTCTCAACATACACTTGAGGAATATCATTAATCCAAATACGGCAGTTTTGTTTACGCTAAACAAAATTCGCTTATGAATATCGGGATCAACGGCAATCTTGTTTTGGGACCATTCACCGAATCTACGCCTTGCTAGGTGATCGTGTGGCGTCAAATGTTGCACGAGTTGGATTTTGTAATCACGCAAACCAAGATCTTTCCTCAAAATCTTCCATAAAGTGGATATACACATATCCAATTCCTGTCCACTACGGCGGATAGACAGATTGGGGTCTTTCTCTACGCTAAGATCTACAGCGGCAATGACCTCTTCTGTACACAATGTAAAACGTCTCTGTGCATGCATATTATTATTTAGAGTAAAGTGGTGCGAAAACGTTCCATAGTTGATCGAATTAACTGCTCTGATGGACGATTATATAGACCGTAAAATGGACGTAGTGCTCGATACGTATTTCGAACGGACCCATGATTTTCAATTTGGAAGCGTTGTTCAGGCGTCAGTCTATTCATGTTAAATTGCTAAACCAAACTAAACATAAATCACTAGACAGCTGGCAAAATGGCCGCCAGTTAAAAAAGTGTTGCCAACTTAATGTTCTATACCTGTATAAAACACACGCTATAGATTTGAGAAATAGCTTTTTGAAAATTACGATAGTTTTCTTAATTTTTACTATTCCGGGACATCTCTAAGAATATCTGCTACAATTAAACTTCCGTCCGGCAAGCTGTGAAAAATCCGCAAATACATAACTTTTATCGTACATAATGCAGCATTCGAATTAAAAAAAAAAAAAATCGGTTTCAGCAGTTTTGCTCGTTTTTCGGCTACAGTATATTTATTTTTTGCATTCCTATCCGGAACTTTTTGCACTTTAAATGTACTATGTCCAACAATTTTTTCTTTACTTGACACACAAAATGTTTCAATATTGAACGTATTGTGCTCCTTCGTGGCCATAAACATTTACATTAGCTCTCAAAATCTTCTCCACCATTTGGGCCTTGGATGAGTTCCTGGGCTTCTTCTGTATTTTACCAGTTTCAGAATTTCTGCCAATTGTTAGGTCCTTGTTAAACTGTACAGACACATTTAAAACAAACTGACTGGATACGTGTAAATTTGTTGTGCTTCTTTTGAAAGTCTAGCTTTTTTTTCTTTAAATTTTACACTTGTCGCTCGAGCAATTTTTAAAACAGTTAGAAAAAACCGAAAAGGCAGCTAAAAGCTGGATACTATAATTACTTTCATTTTAATCATTGTTGAAAATTTTGTTGCAATTTCAATCCGCATACTTTATTTTAAAAATTCCTGGTCAGATCGTTCAGATTTTCAAAAATTATATACAATCAATGAACTTATTTTTAGCATCGAATAAATTTTCAAATTTTCTTATCACAATTAAAACTTTATGATTTTTTTTTTGTAATTTAAAATAATTTTTGAAAGGGAAATATATTTTTTTTAACAATTATTTGGCTGCTTTGGAAAACAATTTTATACATTTTTCACAGATGTAGTCTAGATAGATTTTTTTTAGAATTTTTAAGCAACAAATTTATTTTCAGCAAATAAAAAACATGCAAAAAATGTGCACCTTCTTTTAAGCGGTGAATAATGTTTACAATGAAGCAATAAATAATGTTGTCAACGTACAAAAAAAGCGCTTCTTATTACCTAAGAAGCCATGAATTTATTGCTTTTAAGAGCACACGAAAGAAGCGCTTTTCACCTGCTTAAAATAGATATACCAAGTGGGACATCGCGAACAAAAATCATGCCTTCTGGATTTTCTTTAGAAGCGCTTCGTAATTAAATTTTGCCTTCCGGAATAGCTTCTGGGTAAGCACTATTTTTTGTTGGGATGGTATATTTTGGGATCCACAGGATTTCAAATTAGATAATTTTGGATACCCCAATTTTTAGATCAATTTTGATCTATATTTATAGTTATACATTTGAAAGATCTAATCGGATATTACTGGATATCAAAATTTTTATATAAACTTGGATAAGAACAAATATCGCTCTATATCAAATGAGATCTTATTTTTTATTTGAGGTGTAACTTTTTTTTATCGAGTGTAATAATAAACCATGTATAATTACATCTGAATACAATTAAAAAAAAAACATTCAAAGCATTGGACCTCATACATTTCTATATAATTGCATATGGAACAATATATGGCTTTATAAACATTTATAAAAAAGATATTTTTAATGTTGGTTTATATGAGGTTATATATAATTATATGTAGATTTATATTGAATTATATACGAATGCATATATAACTCTATATTGTAAATATAGCAATATATAATTAGGTATATTAAGTATAATTGTATATAAGACAATATAAAATAATATATTACTATATATACCCTCATATACACCCAAAAAAATAATGAACTAAAATTTAGAAAAATTAACTTAATTTGAGAAAAAATTGAACTCCAAACGGCGCCAAAGCCGTTTTTACTAGAATTTAGTAAATTTTTTCTTGAAATTAAGAAACACATTTTGTTTCAAATGAGGATGACATTTTAAAATTCTGGTAAAATTTTACTATCTGAAAGCAAATTTTTATTGGAAAACAATGCATATTTTTCTCATAATTAGTCAGTATATTATCTTAGTTTTTTCTTTTAATAAGAAAATATTTTCTGGTTTTTAGAAAAATTTTTCTTTTACTTAGTTCAATCGAAAAATATTTTTTATTAAAAAACAGTTCAATTTTCCTTAAAATTAGGAAATTATTACCGAAATGTAGGAAAAAAGTTCTAAAATTAAATAAATGGATACCTAAAATATACATGTGTTCTAATATTAAGGACAACAATTCCTAACTACTAGGAGAAATTTACTTCTATTGGTAAATTTCACCCTAGTTTTGAGGAAGAGTTGTGCTTAAAACTAGTTCACTGTTCCTTGAAACTTAAAACAATGTACTCAGGTAAAGTAAATTATTTTGCTTAAAATATAAAAAAAACACTGCTGTTGAGTAAATATATTTTATTAAACTAGAAAAATAAGAATAATTTTTATAGTTTAATACAAAAAATTTACTCCTAAAAGTGTAATTTTCTATTCTAAGCAAAAAATTAGCTTCAGATGAGTATATTGTTTCCTTTGAGCTGAAAATAAAGAAAAAAATGTAAGTTTATTGGTTTTATTTTTATTTTCATTTTAAAAGTAATACACGTATAAATATATAAACAAAAAATATAAAAATTAATATAATTTACCAAAAAAATTATGTAAAATATATAATTTGATTATATTATATTTTATTTATTTTAATCTTTAAACATTTTTGTTTTAAAACCAAATGTAATTTTATTGTTAAATTTGTAAAAGTTAATCTTTAAACTTAGATTAATAAATTTTTAAATAAAATACTGCATCTGAAATGTGACTCATATTTTTGTATTATAATAAAAAAAAACAACATTATAAACAAGACTAGCCAATTACTACAAATTTTTGGTTTATTAACTTGGAAATTCAAGCAAAAATTCGTTATCGGTTTAAATAGGACACTAATATTTGAAAAACTCTGCCTTAACAGATTATATAGTCCTGGAAGTATAAATATTTTTTCATATTTAAATAATATATTAAAAAGTTTATCAATTTAATTCAAAAGACATATGTATCAAAAAATTATTATTTTGTAACTTGCAATCATGTAAACCAATTAGAAAATAGTACTTCAGGATAACCTGGAACATAATAAGTTACTACACCGTCAGAACCTTTTTATAGTTAAACAATGGTTCTCCTTGAGAAAACTACGTAGAAGGGACTCTCTCGTTGTGACACACTGCTTCTTTGGCTATGGAACACTAGAGGTCCTTAAACTTCTAAAATTAACTATTTTAAGGAACTTGTTGCAAAAATGCATACAATAACTACAACATTGTATACTTTTTTGTGTCTATTTAGTATTCTTTATAAGAATTTTCTGAATAGAATAAAATGCAATAGATATCGTTCACATTTCAGCCAACAAGCAAAGCAACATTATTATGTAAAAGCTCAATTTTAGAATTTGTTAACATATTTGCTAATTAAATGTACTTTAAAATATATTCACATTAGTCTTTTAATCCAACTTTAAATGTTTTAAAAATTTAGATTCTTTTTTCAACTAATTAAATATTTTACAACAAAACTTTTGTATATATTTCCAAGTTTTTTAAAACATCTTAATTTTAACAACAATATTTCTTCTAATATTTGAAAGAAGTGTGTCTGCCTTGATTTAAACGGTTTAAAAATTCTAATGATTACCTATATAAATTTAAAACATATCTTTACAGCATAATGTTGTTTATTGATATGTGGTTTATTTCTAACTATTTCCAAGTTGATGATTAAATAATAATTGGCATCCAAATATCCTGAAGTCATTCAGCAATGCATTTGTCTTCGTTTTATTTCTAAAAAAAACAAAATAAATTGTTTTATTAAATTTATAATAAAAAAAGAAATATCTACTTTTAAACCAAGTTACAACCAAATATTTTAATTTTGTTTGATGGTAATATAATTTTAATAAAATATCTGCACTAATCCTCCAAATGCCCAAATGAGTTTATATAAGCACAATATTCTGGAAAAATAAAATAAAAAATTATTTTCAAACTATTTAATAACATTATGGTAAAAAATTACCTTTAAACGTTTTTAAAAACACAGCTACAAAAACTCAAGTTTTACCAGATTAAAAAATATTAAAATTTAACTGAAAACAAAAAAAAATAATAAATAAAATTAACAACAAGAATTATTTCTTAATTAAAAATATAATTCGAACCTTTAAAATTGTTTACGGCTCTCCCTCAAAATTTTGAAGTCGATTCATCAATAAATTTTTTATGCATTTCCCACTTAGTTTTACGTAATTTCAATAAAACTAAAATGAAAAGAAGAAAGATTTGTAATAAAATATATAAATTAAAAATAAAAAATATTAAAATAAAATACGAACCTGTTCAATACTCCCGTCCAACTTAAAAAAAAGATTAAAAGCACAGCTTCCCTTAAAGAATGGCCGCATATTTTCCAATTATATTAACTTCAATTTAAATAAAATCTGAAAATAAACCAACACTTAAAGCAAAAAGTTAGTATTTAACTAAAATGTAGTTTATATTAACAAAATCAACAAGTTCATTATGAACTAAATGCAAGTTTAAATTGAACTAAATTCAAGTTTAAATTGAACTAAATTCAAGTTTAAATTGAACTAAACATGATTTTTTTTATAAAATGGCCTCCATGAACGACGCTAACATTTTACATACGAAAATATACATTTTAATTAATATTTTTCACTGTAGATTACATTTAGTTTAATGTTATTTGTTTATATTGATATTAACAATTTATTTAAATAAAATTTTTAAGAAAAATATAATATTTTTGGAAAAAATTAAAAAAAAATCACTTTTACAAGGAAAAATTTTGCTTACCGTTGATTAAAGAACAAACACTTTTAATTGCCATTACTTGTTTAAAATAATTCACACTATTAGTTTTATATTCACTTTTTATTATTTACTTAGTTTATTTTACTTTTTTTTAATATATATATTTTGTTAACTTTTTTATTAAAATTATTTAATTAATTTCGCTTTAAGAGACGCGCACTTCATTACTTTGCAAAAATTATTTTGATACTAAAACAGAAACTTTAGCAAGGATTGTTTCTATAACTATCCATATTAATGATGTGCGAAAGAAAGAGACCGTAACAAAACTAGTTTATCTGAAATTTGTTATACATATTTATACAACAACATTTTTTTATTGTCTCTCATGGATTTGAGAGTCAAATAATAAAATATTTACTTTTTATGCTCTTTGCAGAGCGTGAAGAAAAATAAGCTCATTTTGAGGAAGATTATGTCGCAAAATAAGTTAATTTTTCCTTGGATGTAGGAAAATTTCAATCATTTTTTTTTAAATTTTAGTTTAAAAAACTTTGTACGAAAAAATATATAAATTGGTGAAAAACATTAAAAAACAGTTTATTAATTTGTAAAATTAAGAAAATTTTTATTATTAACTGGAAATATTTTCTTTAATTTTTAAGGATTTTTTGTTGAACTAAAGTCTAGGAAACAATTCTTTAGCATATATATTACATAAACTAAAAAGCAAAATTTAGAACATTCGTTCCAGAATATAGTAAAATTTTCTTACAGAGCGAGAAAAAATTAACTCACATTTAGAAAAACTATGTACTTGTTGTAAGTAAGTCAAATTTTTGAACTAATTGGGAGAAAATTACATCCTAAATATTTTTTTTGAACTAAACTCTGTTTTTATTTTTTTAAGGATGCAAATTCATTACAACTTACATTTTTTAACCAAACACGAGAAAACTTTTTTTATTAGGAAGAAGTTTTTTCTAAAACCAAGAAATTTTGATGAGGAAATCAATGAACTATGTCTAAGTATATAAACTATTTTGTTTTTACTCTAATTTAGTTAATTTTATTTATTTTAAGAAAATTTTCTTTTGTTTTAGAAAAAATTTCCTTGAATTTAGGAAAATGTTTGAACTATTTATAAGTAAATTTTATATTAAATTTTAGTTTATGTCTTTTTTTTTGAGTGTATAATTTATTGAAACAACGCAAAAGCTATATGCAATTAGATGCAAATACGTATGATTTAACATACACATTGATGACTATATACTATATTATACGTCGAAACATTTAATTGTATAAAATTATATCTGAATTTATTTAAACTTTTTTACTGGGTATCGATAATTATTCTAATGCTCGATTGTATCGATATACCATATCGGTTTCAATTTTACTGATACTTAGCGATATTAATAATTTGGATCGGTTATTTTCTGACAATTTTTCTCTATGTCAATTACATAAACGCATTTTTAGCAATTTTTATAATGTTGGTAGATTTTATGAGATATTTTTATTACATTTTATCGGTTTATCTTATTTACATTGATATTATTTATATCTTAAAACAGACTCATTTTCGGCCAGCAAGGCCATTAATAAAATTGCAAGAAAATAATTGTCGGTTTAAGGGTTATAAAATTTAGCACGATTGTCGTTAAATCAATTAAATTTGGTGAAAATATCAATATAATTACTTAAAAAAGTATGTGTACATACCACTGATTTCAAAGCTATGCAAATAATTTGTCCGTTGTATGAATTCTACTTAACGTATGATTAATATTTTATTACATATTAAGTATACGTCCCGTGATAAGAATTTTGATAAAACGAAAAAATGTTCCTTTGCTTAACATTATAATTTCTTTAAAAAAAAAAATACTACTCACTTTAACCTCAGATTTTCAGTGAATTTATTTGCCATTTAACGTTTATATTGTACAAATTTATATGTATCCATTTTCCAATAAATCAGTAGTGTAATACAATTTTGTAAAATTGATCAATTTAAAACTGAAACTCTGATTAAAGCAGTAAAAAACGGAAAAGAATAAAACTTCAAAGTATTCTCGCAACAAATACATAAATTAAATGCTAAAAGAAAAATAGTAGAGAATGAAAAAAATAAAATGGTAAAAAAGAGGAAAACCATTTTTAATTTTGAACATGAATATTTATTTTTTTTTTTCAAGCATACTACTCAAAAAGAGAACACATTTTTTGTACAGATTTTTTTCTGCATTTTTTTTTTTCTAGAATAGTGGTAGTGGCGGCGACATAGTCAGCTTGTATTCGACAAATTGATTGATCGATGTTGGTCAGAATAAAATTTTAAACCAACTAGTGAAACAACAACAGAAAAAAAAGTAAGACGGGTAAAAAAACGACAAGAAACCCCCCAAAAGTGCGAATATAAAAATTTTGAATGATTGCAGGCTTATTGAATTAGGGTGATTATTATACAGATTATTTAAATTATTACAGATTTGAAATCTGTTATAACAAATGGTTTTTAAATTGGGTTTATGTTTTTTAAAACTGCAATATAACAAATTATTTGTTATTCTCTTAGTTTCCGACTAAACAAATTAATATATGGTCTAATATTAAAATATGTCATAACATGTGATTATATATGGTGCATGCATAGCCATATATTATTATATGTTTCTTATATGGTAACATATATAAAGATATGTTTTTATATGTTGACCTATATAAAATAGCATATTGATTATATTTTGCTTTCGAAGCCAAGTGTTCACCAAAAAAAATAAGTATACCCAGGGCCGTAGCCAGGAATTTATTTTGGGGGAGGCTCGAATTGTTTTTTCAGAAATGAGCACCCACAATTTTTTTTTTTGTTTTAGGCAAATTTGGCATTGATTGTTTAGTCGAAAATAAAATGGCAACAAAAATCAATCTACTGTAGTCAAGATTGCAGAGTTTTTCTGCTAAAACAAGAGAAAATGTTCGAAAAATTCAAGATAATTATTAGTGAGGCACCCAGAAAAATTTTCAAGAAATCCGATTTTGAGAGCATAGAAAATGCCTTGAAAACAAAAAAAAAATATGCTTTTTTATTTTTACAGTATTTTTTACAGTAACTGATTGTTGTATATTTTAACAGTAACTGATTGTAGTTAATTCAAAAATAATCAGTAAACTTTGTTTTGTAAGGAATTTACATTGAAATTACAAAGAAAAATATTTTTTAACTCATTTTACCATTTATTAAAAAGCAAAATACACATAAACACTGTTTTTCTGTAAAAGTTATTATTTTCATTTAAAATTTTCTTTTAAAAAAATTTTTTTATTTGAACCAAAAACGTTAATGATAGTAAAAATGAAGAAACCCTGTTTTTAATAGTTTGAAAGTTAATTTTTGATAGTAAAATAAAAAAATAGTTTATTTTTACGGATTTGTGAGTTTTTTAAAATTTTATATTTTATTTTCGATAAAAAAAAAAACAAAACAAAATCTTTTATTTTTACGGATTTTGCGTTAATTTTCTAATAGTTAAAAAAAAATTAAAAATACATTTTATTTAAAAGAAGAGTGACAACACTGATTTTTAACTATATGTATATTGGTTGCAAAGCATATAATTCCTATGTTTTTAACGACAAGATATTGTGAGTGTATTTTTCATTAAATTTCGTGAAATTTATTTAAGTGCTAACAAAAGGAGGAGATAAAAGATTTCTTATACCTAAGTCGGTACAGTGTTAAAACAGATAACTCAAATGTGTAAAAATGGCTTTAATTATCGAAATGAACGTTGCGAACACCAGAATATTTGGCAAGTTTTTTTTTTATTGAAAAAAAAAAAAATTGTTCTTTAACGAAAAATGTAAAAAAAAATATGCTCTAAAAACATGATTTGTTCTAAAAAGTACAAAAATATTCTATAAAAAATTAATTTTTATCAAAAATATGCCTTTATTATTAAACTATGCAAAATTATGCTCAACAAATCGATTCCACAATTCGTCAATTGTGCTAAAAAGCAAAAATATCTCGTCCATTTTTCAATACTACGCACAGAAAAACATTATACAGCATATTTCTGGTTGCCCTGGTTACACAGCGATACAAATTTGGACCCTAAAATCGAAAACAAGTGCACCGACCATTGATACTAAATGTTTCTGCCACGCTGATTTGAATGGCGTACCCAGCATTTTCAGTTATGTTTTTTGTATATAAAATGTTTAAAATACGATATTTTCCCACAGTTTTTTATGGTAAATACCATGGCTGACAAACAGTATCCTTTAATTATAACGACATTTCTTAACACGCCAACATCAATGCCTATATGATATAACAGGGCTTATTTCAAAATTCTACCAATTTAATTTTGTTTAATAAGCAAAATAACGCTTTAGAGCATCGTTTCGGTATTTTAGCGCTATTTTGACTTTGGTTCAGGATATTTTTAAATCCACGGTACACTTTGAATACGAGGGCGTATCAACAAGTCCGTGACTTTTCGAACTTCCCTCGTAGTTATATGAAATGCAACACTGCTCCCATAAAGCAACACCTGCTAATAGACTACAGTCAAATTTTGAGCAAGTTCCGTCATTTACTTTGCGTTTAACAGCTGTTGACAACATACAACCTCGTGGATTTTTTTAAAAATGGAAAAAAGTGAATTTCGAGTGCTCATTAAACATTATTTTTTGCGAAAAAAACCGTCAATCAAACCAAGGAAAAGCTTGGTAAATACTATGCGGACTCTGCACCATCGATTTCAATGGTAAAAAAGTGGTTTACTGACTTTCGTTGTGGTAGCACAAGTACAAATGACGTTGAACGTTCTGGACGGCCAATTGAGGTCAATACACCCAAAAATGTCGAAAAAATCCACGATTTGGTGTTGGCCGATCGAAGAGTAAAAGTACGTGAGATTGTTGATGCCATAGGTATTTCATATGGCAGTGTGGTTTCGATTTTAAATGATCAGTTGGGTTTAAGAAGCTGTGTGCAAGATTGGTGCCGCGTTTGCTCTCAATTGACCATAAACGTAATCGTGGCCAATGAGGTGATTACAACAGTTATTTGGGATGCACGCGAGATAATCCACATCGATTACCTTCTAAAGGGAAAAACAATAAACGGCGAATATTATGCCAACTTATTGGACAACTTTAACGAGGATTTAAAAAAAAAAACGACACCATATGGCCAACAAATGCCTATTTTACGGACCTAAAATACTATTTTTTGAAAGGGATACAAAAATTGGAGAAACGTTGAACTAAGTGTATTGAGCTAAAAGGAGATTATGTTGAAAAATATTTTTTTTTTGCAAGAAAAACTGTGTTTCTTTCAAAAAGTCACGGACTTATTGATCCGCCCCGTACTATGTAGGTAAAGACTACTGCAAATGTAGTTAAAAACAAATGAAATTTCACTTGACGAAAGGATGACTTATATTTCAGTAAACTTAACTAACATTGTCCTTTGTTTTTTACTGTTCAAAAAATAACCACAATTGTAGTAAAAATTTACTACATATGCAGTAAAAAATAAACAAACATTAATTTATTTTATTTTTTAAATAATAAAAACGACTGTATAAAATGAATGTAAAATCATAATACAGTAATTTGATGTGGTTTGTTTTGTTAAATGATGTGGTTTGTTTTTTTTGATGTGGTTTGTTTTTTACTTAAAAATAAATATACTGTATTACAATTCTAGCAACTACAAATAATTACAGCAGGAGTTCCATGAATGCCAGCCCTGGCAAATACTAATAAGACCTTCACAAATATTTGGGTATAAAATTTGTTTAATAAAGTAAATCTTCGTTTTTCACAATTTTCTTTATATATTGCAATATATCATCCCATTTTGCAAAGAATCGAAGAATTTTTTTTGCATAAGCAAAAAGAAAAATCTAAACAACTATTTTGTATAAAAAGAAAAAAATGAGCTGAGTCATCGTGTAACTCGTATTAGTTTTGGAGAAACTATTCATTGAATAGTGTCCATCATATATGTTTAAGTATTTCAATTTAAAAATGTGCCTAGGCGTATGAGCAATAAATAATACATATGAAGGACTTATTGTAATAACTTGATATGCCATATTTATTGTTTTATGGATTTTCGCTGTTTTATAGAGAACCATTGATTAATTTTGAATAGAAGTCTTGCATAAACACCTATTACAAGTACCTGAAAGATAAACGTACTGTAAAAATTATTTTTTGCTGTTTTTTCAACATTTAAAAGGCGAAAACAACATAGAAAAAAAATGTGGCTAATCAAGTTTTTACAATAAGCCCTTAATTTATTAAAATTATACACAGAAATATTGTAATATATATATATAAGAACAATATTCAGCGAATAATTTCTTCCAAACTAATACGAGTTACACAAGGAAACTATTCAGTTCAATAAAAAAGTATCTAAAAATTTTTTTAAAAAAAAAAAATTTTAAAAATAAGTTGGCCTATTTTAAGATACAGTTTTGGAAAAAATATTTCAAAGTTTGATCAAATAAAACGAATTTTTTATTTTTAAAAACCGTTAAATTCCGTATAAAATAGTTGTCTTTAATTATACAAATAATTTTTCGCAATTGTTTTCATTGAATTCACTAAATTTGCAAAATAGTTCAAATTGATCGATATTTGCTTGGAAATAAAAGGGGCAAAATCGAAACAAATTTTTACAAACAAATTAGAGAATGGCTCAAAATTAGTGTAAAATAGTAAAAACTAAAAGAAAAAAGAAGATTCACACGTTTTTGTTGCATTTTCGTGTTTAGTTTGTTTTAAATTTGTAGCGGAATATGGGTTATGAAGTTCTATAAATTCCTGCTAAGCAAAAAGTTATTCAAGAGCAACAAAATAATAATAAATATGGTCCAAGAAGTTGATTTTATTCAAAAAAAAAATATTTACGTGACATTTAAGAAAAATAAATCAAAAACTATTGCAAGATTCTGATAATTTTTAGTAAGTAGTTTTAAAAATAATACACTTGGACCATGAAGGGTGCTTTAAACTTAATAAATTGCCCTTTTTTAGTTTTAGAGTGAAAAACAGATACATTAAGGAAATTGTTAGAATAAATGTCCATAAAATTAAAAATTTCAGATTAGAGAAAACTTGAAAATAAGAAAGCATTGCCACTGCAAAATCTGGATCATACAAATTTCAAAAAAATTAGAAAGATGTTTTACGATTAGTTTAAAATATGCTATATTTATGTACATTTGAAGTCAAAACGCCTAATTAATAAGAAGAATAAAACAAATATCACCTTTAATAATTCTATATCAAAAAGCCCGTACAAAAAGTTGACAATTCAGCTTCGACAACAGAGTACATGAATTTGGGAACCACAGTCTGTTAAATTTAGGTGACCTAAATTTTAGAAAAACTAAATCTAAGTTGACAATTTTTTGTCCATTATGTTCTGTATCGCTTAGTTTTTGAGATATAGCCTATTTTATGATTATAAAATAAAAAATAAGAGACAATAACGTCATCTACAAAGGGGGATTGATTGCGGAGACACAAAAAAAAATAAATTACTAAATTTTAAGTCGAAAAATTAGTTCAAATACGAATGAAAGTTGTTCTCGAGGTAAAATAAGATAATAAATTGAGGTAATAAATTTAGCTAAATAATTGACTTAAACGATAACAACAGAAAAAATTGACTCAACTGAATTAGAATCCGTTTAAAAGCCTTTTGAACAAACTTGTTTTTATTAGTGTATAAAGACAATGAATTGGAACTGAGAGGACTAAAAAAGATTGATTTTTTGGTCAAAAGTATTTCGTCTGGTGTTGGTTGAACATTTAGGAAAAAAGGGAAAATATAATCCGCTAATTTCGGTGGCATCTCCACAAATAAAATGCTATCACTCACAAACTATTAAACTCCGATAACTGCAATAATTCATGGATGGCTGAAAAAGGTGTAGCTGTATCACAAATAAATATCAGTTATAAAATAATTTGTTAGGTAACAAAATCAATAAGACATTTCTGGGTATATTCAAATATATTCTAGGGAATCATAACTTCAAAATTGAAACTTCATTTTGCATTATTAAGAGGTATTCTTTAATATTATATTTTTTAAATTAAGCGTAATAGATGCCAGAAAGACATTAAAATCCGTTAATTGTCAATCAAGAATTTATATTTATAATATAAGTTGTCGTAAGATACGTATAGCAAAAAATTGTCCCTTTAATTCTTTCCCAGCAAATGGAGATCAATATAACTATTTCTAGTTAATTCAATGAAAAGAATCACGGAAAACTATTTGTACAACGGAAGATCATTGTTTTATACACAATCTAAGGGTTTTTGAAAATAAAAAATCCGCTTTATTACAAAGATTTTATCAAACTATTAAAATACAAGCAGTCGTCCGTATTATTATTTTAGTAAAAAGTTGATCCATTTGTTCTTACAAGGGGAGTCTCCCAATGTGGTCTCTCCGATCTTAATGAAATTTGGATATGTGATAAAGAAAATAAAATTAAGAGACACGCATTTAGGGGCCCAATCTCATGTTTAAGGGTTAACAAATTGGATCAAAAATTACACAATTGGGCTACCAATTGGAAAAGCTTTTGGAGACTCATTAATTGGAATACAAAACATGTCCGATAACTTTCAAGTATGTTTGTTATTAAAAAATGTGTTTCAAACAGGGATGGCGGACAAAACCCTTTCAACTGACTATCGTTAGGCCTTAAATACCCATGCCAAAATAATTGAAACCCCGTTATCCGTAAACTACCATTACCGATATAACTAAATTACCAATATCCTTAAAATACTGTTACCGAAATAACTAAAATGGTTTTAAATTATATTAAAACTGTCGTTTTTTTTTAATTATAGTTAGTATAGGATTAAGCTAAAAGGATGTGTTTATTAATGCCTATTAAATTAATCGAGGGAGTGTCTAAGATTTTGTGGACATTCGTAATTGTTTGGCATTTGACAGTTTCAGAAGAGCTATTTAACCTATATCTTAAATATTTTAAAGAAATGGCAACCCTAACAAACTACATAGACAATTTTGGTATAAAATTCTTTGTTTTCACGAGTATATCAAAGCCACGTTCAAAAAAATTTGAATTTCATTACGAAACTTATCCCTTCAACGTGAGATTTGTCCGCAAATAAAAAATACATGTTCCTTATTTGTTTTTATCAATACTCAAATTTCATTACGATAGGAGAGAACCCATCGGGAGACTACCCTTGGTAGTCTCTTATATGAGAGCAAATACTGTTGGTTCGGCATTGGAAAACGGCATATATGCTATACATAGTAAGATATGGTTGATATATTGCCATATATAAAAGACTTCGTCAGAAAAGTATAGACTTCTTTGTTTTTGGGATGTCATTACTTTGTTTTTGCATCAGTAAAAAAAATTACGTTATTATTTTTCTTAAACTCCTTCCACATGCGCGAGGTTGCCTAAAACTCAGATTAAGGGTCCCTCTTAGTACAGAGCAAAAAGAGATGTATTTATATGAAATTTGAATTTACTCGATATATCGTAAATTTTTGTACCTTTATTCTCAGTTGGCAATATATTTTTATTGTGTGCGAATAAACAATTAATTTTTAAAAGTTTTTGGGAAAAGAGAGTTTTCCGTCCACTCTATTGCATAAACGGTGTACTTTAAAAATTGGGGAAAAAGCTTTTTTTTTAATTAGTTTTTGCGTAGAATCGAATGTCGAGTTCAAATTTCACACAAAGACATTCCTTTTAGCTCTTTTGGCCAGTGCGTGCGCGCTTTGAAGGAGTTGAAATTTTAAAAAAATAAATACGCCATTTTTGTTATTGATGCAAAAACCGTAAAAAAAGTCTTGATATCCCAAAATATATCAATCAAATATAGCATAAGCTATGTAATTTAAGATATAATAATGTATACTGTATTGTATAAGATTCCATATATGACACAAGATTAGCTATTTAGTTTGAGGTATGATTATATATGGTTGAACTTTAGAAATAATTTCTGTACGTAGAACATATAATCATATATTGTTATATATAACCCCATACATATTTATATATGTGCCAGATGTTTAAATTATTTTTCATAATTTTTCTTTTAAATTTTATTAAAAATTATAAATCCCATGCCATGAATTTAAATAAATCCAATTTAATCTCAAAATATCTCATTCGATCCACCAAAAATTACGTATCTCTTAGGATGCAATTAGATGCAATTATATCTAAATTAATAACATGTGATATTTTGGGATCTCTCATGATCTTTTATCAGATGTTATTGGAGCCACCAATTTAGAGATAAATGTTGAGCTAATTTAAATGTACAGTAGATATCGGATATAAGCACATCTCATATAAGAACAATTCGCATATAAGAAAGATAAGCAAAAACACCGAGCCTTTTTGCATCTTCTCAGTGTAAAAATTGCTTCATATAAGAAAAACACGTATAAGAAAAACACTGATATAAGAAATGTTTGTCAATCACCAAAGCTGACAACCGTATTTGGAAAGGTTTCATATAAGAAAGTATTTAAGATTGTTGACCACACTGAATATGTTTACATATTCAGTGCAAGTATGTAGGCAACTCTGAATTTCATGAACATATGAACATATACATACACGTGTTGTCAAAATGATAATGGACGATAAAAAGAAAAGAAATACAGTTTCTATTAAAACAAAAAGAGAATATATTCGTATAAGAAACAGATTTTTTATATGCGTAAGTAAGCTTATAAGAAACAACTTTCTTATATCCGATAATTCCATATAAGAAAAAATCGCATATTAGAAAGAATTCTCTGGCTTTTTTTGAGTTTCTTATATCCGATATCTACTGTAATGTAATTGAGAGATCCAATCGAATATTACTGGATACTCCAATTTTGAGACATACTTGGATAAGAATAAATACCGATCTATATCAAATGAGATCTGATTTTGTATTGAAGATATAACATTTTTTATCGGGTTTTGACATTTGATAATTTTTCTTAAAATTAGTTTAATTTAAAATTTTAGTTTATAACAGCCCCCTAATATAGACAAATATTGGGTGATTGCAATATATTGGTAAACGAATTCATTCATACTTAACAGGCACAAAAACACAAAAGGCATATAAAAAATATATAAATATCACACAGACAACAAACTGTGAAAAATGTGAATGATATAAATGAAAGAACCAAAAAAAAATACATTGAAAAATTCAGAAAAAAAAATTTAATGATTAACTGCCTATAAAAACATGAAAAAACGAAACACAATACATACATATTTATAATACAAAACCAATGAGTTTTCTTGTTTTGCTATCGACACAGACCCATCCAACACCATCCAACCACTGTTGTTGGTAATAGTGGTGTATTGTGTTGTTGGTACTCCAAATGCCAGTAGTTTGTTGTGTAAATGACCAAAAGTCGTAAATTGTAGTAGGTTTGTTATATATTCTTTTTTTTTACAGTTTTGCGTTTTTTTAAAACACTGTTAAGCATGACATTAAACAAACATATATAATTTGACAAAAAATGAAATAAAAGATAATACTTGTGGAAAAATTGCATTCATTATACTTCACAGGATACACATCATCATTCAAGGTAGTTTATGTCTGAGAAGATTCAAGAGTATTCGATAGTTCCAGTAGAATTTTTTAAAGATATTGCAATAAAATATTGCTTATTAATGTACTTGATGAATAGTCCATAAACTCGACTACATACATAGAGAGAATTTGACTACATACACAGAGATAAATAATGTACATTTTCACTAAACTAATAAAACTTTTCTTTACAAACTTAAACTTAAAACTGTTTTTATTTGGAATACTCGCTTGTCTGGTAGAGCACATCCGTTTGCAATCGATAGTCCTGTGAATCGCACAGAGCATTACACAGAAAATTCGTTCATGGAATAAAATCCCCGCGGAGGTGTTTATTGTCACTTACAATGTTGAGAAATTCAAATTAAATCAAAAATTCACAAACACTAATCCCTCTTTCCTCCTTCCCATAACCTATTTTGCTAATATCAACACTGCATTAGTAGGGGCCTTCCCCTGAGTGTTGGTCTAACGTAAAAATAGAAAATAATAATCGCGGGTTTCTCTTTAATTTCTAATATATGACAAAAAATGATTCAGTATATTTTAATACATTGCATAAAAAATGCTTATACCAGAGAAAAAATTAAAAATATTGCTGACTTTACTGACTTTTTTGAGTGTACTTTGACATGCGATAAATACACTGACATCTATAAATTCGTGCAACTTTAATTAAATCCAAGAAAAAAACTGTAATTTTAATATTTTTAATTTGAGTTAAACTTAAAACCGCCACTATTTTTACTCTGTTACACATAAATAATTACCGAAGATGGATTTAGCATGCTTTAACATCGAATAGTAAATTTATGTCATAAAAAAAAATTTAATATTTTGGCTCATTGTCGAAAATTTTTGAAATTCCTCATATATAGTATTAAAAAAAACGTACCCATGTGAAAATTGATTCGTATATGAACATATATGATCATATATGGGCTCGTATATGATCATATATGGGAATAGCTGGCTATATATGTCCATATATAGTTCAATATATGACCATATATGGTCTCATATATGACCATATATGTTCGGATCCCGAAATTGAGGGTATATGGTCGTATATGATCATATATGAGCATATATGGATCATATATGTGCATATATGAACATATATTATCATATACGACCATATACCCTCAAATTTCGGATCCGAACATATATTTAAATATATGAGATCATATATGGTCATATATCGCACCATATATGAACATATATGACCAGCTAAACCCATATATGATCATATACAATCCCATATATGATCATATATGTTCAGATACGATCCCTTTTTCACCTGGGTAGCTACAATTTATGTTTCTATTGAAAACGGAATAAATTTTACCATATTTTTAACTTTGTGTATTTGCAAAATTTAAGTTCCGAGTGATCACATTTTTGTGAGTTAAACTGCCATATATAGCTAATTGTAATTATATATAATTATATATGTGCAACGACACGAGTAAAAAGTTTATACAAAATTATATATGATGGGACAGTTTCCGCAAATATAAGAGGATAAAATTTGATCCGAAAAATGGTTATATTAAATCGTATCACTTTGGATATAATTATATATAAATATATACAATTTAATAAAAAGCTATCCAATTTTATCCAAGTTTTGTCCCGATGTAATAACATCTGATTATATTATTACCGATACAAGTAGATATAATTAGATACAATTAGATACAAATTAATATAAATATATTTAAATTAAAAGATATTAAGTTTAAAACACAAAATGTATGATTGAAATTTGCAAATAACTTAATTTTTTTATATTTTTTTAATGCATCGAATTTTCTTTTAAAACGAAATTGTTAACTTTAATTTAATTAAAAAAAAAAATGTTTGTCAATATTAAAATGGCCCAATAAAATCCAAATAACAGGTTGCAGAGCAACTTATACTGTATTATAATAGTTTATAATATCTGACTTACAACCGAATATTTTTATATGGAGTTTGTCCTATTAGCAATAGGTTCTTAACCTCCAAACTAGAACATGTTGCTTTAGAACCGGTTCTAGAACCAGTTATAGAACTTTTTGTGGGACACTGAAAACTAACAATTTGACTTGCAGGAACCTGTTCTAGAAACAGTTCCATCTAACCGGTGATAAAAGTAGCTGTTCTAGAACTGGTTCATAGGTAATCTGTTCTAAAAAATTTTGTTGGAGGGTATGTTACTTGTAATGAAAATCCATTTTGCAAAACTGACTTAGTAAAATTTTGGATACTAAATAATTATGTCTAAAATGGCAGAAGGCGTTTTTGATGTTTGTATTATATATAATTATGAATTGGGTTATATCTAATTTTATAAAAATTTAATCAAATTTATCAACCATGTTTTGTCATATATAAAATTCAGAATAGTATTTTTTTTTTATACATGATTGGATGTGTTTATACATGAATTTTCTTGATAAAACATTACAAATACATATTGATACATATGACAATTTATATGATCATATATTTTTATATTAAATAATACATCGTTTTATATAATTTTTTTTACTCGGGGATATATATTTCCATCTCGTACTTATTTTTACGAAAATTGCTAATCAAGCGATATATATCATTTTATATCATTATATCTTATGTTACATATAAGCTGATATTATTTATTCCTTCATATATACTTGATTTAGCTACATATGTGATCAGATATACTTTAATGTATAATTATATATAGGTATGATACAATAAAATCAAAACAATTTCTATCACTTTTATATATAATTATATGTAAACATATATTGTAGAAATCAGCAAAAAATCTACCACTTTTATATCTAATTATCAGAAAAGACAAAAAAAATTTTAAAAAAACAAAAGTAAAAACTTATAAAAGCTGCACTTAAAACAAAGTTTAAAGTTAATAGATTAAATAATATTTATGAGTAAAAAAGTATTTTAAGTCCGAAAATCTTAAAAAAGCACGTATAAAAATGTGAAAAAACAGACAAAAGAAAAAAAGTTAATTTTCCTTCTCTGATAATTTAATATTAGTGTCCGGCCGAGTACTCGGCTTCGGCTTCGGAGTTCGGCCAAAAATTGAAGTTCGGCCAAGTTCAGTGTTCGGCCAAATTTTGGCCGAACTACCGAACTTTTTATGATTATTTATAAAAAGCACAAACAAATAACAACTGTGGTTATATTTACTTTTCAGAATTTACAAAAAAACTATATAAAAAATACAACGTTGAATATAATAGAATATCAAAAAAAAAACAACGATATTTAAATATTAATGTGTGTGTGGAAAAATTTCAAAAAGCCAAGAGTTTAAAAAAAAAAAAAATTCCAGAAATATACCTACAAGAATTATAAGCAAATAATCAAATTTAATGCGATATAATTAAATATAAAAAAAAAACAAAAAATTCGAGTGGTAAGTAATCCTAAAAAGAGAATAACAGATTCATCAATTTGGGATACACATGATGCAGAACCAGACTTAGAAGTAGCAGAACCAAATGAAAATTTTATTGAAAAAGAAATTAAAATGTTTATTACGGAGCCTTTAAGTCCCGAAATATAAATATATTCGAGTATTGGAATTCAAGTCCATTTACAAATATAAAAGCTGTAGCAATAAAATATTTATCAGCCCCACCAAATAGTGTAGCTAGCGAACAGCTTTTTAGCGCTGCCGGACAGCTGTATTCTGATAGACGAAGCAATTCACATGGTGTGAATGCGGAAAAAATGCTTTTCTGTCATTACAATATCAAACTTTTTAATTTTAAATATTAAATATTAAAGTTTAAGTTTAAGTTTTTTTTTCTATATCAACTTAAAAATCGATCAACTATTTTTCTTTGACTATAAAATATAGTACAAATATTTTATTCTTTTTTTGTACTTAAAATAGTACAACTATTTTCCAAATATGATTTTTTAAAAAAATATACCTATAAATTTGTATTTTGTTTATGTTTAATAACTTTTTGGTTTAAATTTATTGATCTAAAAAAAACAATTTATATTTTTTTTTTATTAAAACAAAAAGTTCGGCTTCGGCTTCGGCCGAACATTGATATTATGGCCGAAGTTCGGCTTTGGCTTCCGCCGAAAAAAATGAGTTCGGTCGGACACTATTAAATATAAAACATTAGGGGTACCGAATAGAAATAAAATAAGTAATACCATTTATTCAATGCGTATGAAAGAACTAAATATGGGAAAAATAAGAAAACTTTTTTTGAAGTGGATCTTCAGTCCCCTACAAGCGATTTAAGTTACCGGTTGTAGTGCATTTTGCTCCCAAAAAATTTACGTTTTTTTTCTCGAAATAAGGCTTATATTTACATAATTTATCAATTTTCTGCAGACTTTTGTTGGTCCACTAGAGGATTTTTTAGTTTTGTATCGAATTATATATAGCATGATAAAATTATATAGACCCATTTTTCGTATGAAAATGTATCAAATGAGACCCCATGGGATCACATGAGAAAAGGTTATGTATGCCATTTTTCGGATCAACTAAGATATGATGTGATTGGAAATTATACATATATATATGACTATATATGTTTATATATACCCATATAAAAAGTCTTTTCTTCGGACAATTAATGTTTTGACGTTTTTATATTTCAAATAATTTTTAAAAAAGATCCCATCAAAAGTCCAAAATGTATTTTTTTTAAATATTTGGTAATCTTGGGCAACAATTGCAGTCAAGATTTTAAACTATTAAATGATTGCCTATTAATTAAACAAAATAAAGCCGTTTAAAAGTACCGGGTTTAATAATATTATCTTAAAATGAACGAAGTAATATTTAAGTAAAAACTTTTGCAAAAATTAAATATTATTTAATTTATTTGTTGTGAAAATTTTTAAAAACCACTTTATTGTGGTCATAAATCATATTGTTAACTTAACCAAAATTAAGTGTGATGTGAAATTTCTATACAACTATACATTAGCATGTCCTTAAAATAACAATTTGTCGATTTTCGTTCATTGCGCCCCAAGTTTTATTAGAAATGGCTCCAAATGGAAGAAATCGTTTTTTTTTTTTTTGTTGGAAAAGAAAAAGGCCCATTTTGTAAAAAGTGTATTCCAGACGAAAAAAAGTTTATATATAGTAGTATATAGCTTTATAAATGGTATCTTATTATATATGTGGCCATATGTAACGATATAAACATATGAAAACGTTAATCCGTGCAGCAAAACGGCCGAAAATTTCCCCTTTGGAAAAAAGTGTATTCCCGACGAAAAAACGTTTATATATAGTCGTATATAGCTTGATATAATGTTATATTATTATATGTGGCCAAATGTAACTATATATACTTACATCTCATACTAATTTTACTAAAATTTCTAGTACGTCACTGTATATAGTCATATCTTATGTTATATATAAGTTGATCGTTTTCATCTCATCATATATGATTGATTTATATGTATAATTATAGCCATGTATATATAAAACTGTAAAACCAAACTAATTCTATAATCATATTATACTTATATGTGGCATCACATATAATTCTTATCAATAAATGTATTAAAATTAAAAAGAAAAATTCGATCACATTTGTATGTTATATGGTAGAAATTCACATAAAATCGATCACTTTTAAATATAACTATCAGAGATGACAAAAAAAAAACTAAAAAATCAAACTTTGCTCTCTGCCAATTCTTCCCAACTACGTAAGCGCCATCTATCGAATATACAAAGAATATATCATGGATATGGCATCACTTACAACATATGGGAAAACAGTTGACATTAGAGTGAGGTAAGTTTCTAAAAATAGAACTGTTGTGTTGTTGGAGTTGTACTTCTGAGATTTTGTATGCAAGAACAAAAACACCGTGTATTGAATAAAACTAGTTTTAATCACAACAAAACTCGACCTGACGATGGAGCAGTGCGCTAAAGCGCTCTGTCTAACGTGTAGTGCGAGTGCATGTGGCATTAGAAATTAGTTTGTCTATACCACGGTCAGTGATTGCACAGAAAATTTCATATAGACGCAATCGAACAAATAAAAACATAATAAAAATTACATTATTCAAAAATTCAGAAAACAGGGTCACTGACGAAGGTTCAATACCAGAAACTACGCAGTCTGATTCAGAAAAACTGAAAATTTACAATGTAGTTATGATTTTTAGAAAACACACTCATTCTTCTCTACCACGCCTTTCACAATTAAATTCAATATATTTAAAGCTAAAGAAAATTGTAAAAAAGCAAAAATAAAAATTTAGAAAAGCTACACTTTTTAAAGTCAGAAAATCTTAAAATAAGCAACTAAAAGCCCAAAAATCTTTATAAAACGGTATTTTAAAGGATTAAATCGTTATAACCCAAAGAACCGAATCGAATTGGCAGTTTTTTCTGCAAACTCATTTTAAACTAATTTTTAGTAGCTTTTTTTGCTATTTTTACAGGTTTATTTCTATGAGTGTAATTAATAGCTTAATTTCTAATTCATTTTTGAAAATTTGTTAAACAAAAATTTTATATTTTTAGTTGGTTTCTGGGATATTAAGGATTAAATAAATACATAAAATAAAAGATTATTTTTTTTGAAATTTTTAATAAAACACTTTTTTCCCAAAATGGGCCATTTTCGGCTAACGTTAACGATTTCCAAAAAAAAAACATTTATTTTCTTTCATTTGGAACCATTTGTAATAAAACTGGGGGGTGTAATGACAAATATATTTTCAAGGGACAGCCTACTACACACATACAAATAAAAATTGTACGTGCGCATCCTGATAGTGTTTGTACACTACTACATATAAAAATACATATATTGTCTCATACTATACTATTGGGTGTATAACTCAAAAATACGGGATTCATAACAGAAGGCGTAAATTTTACACATGGTTTGTGTCTTTAATAACTTATATGGCATTTTGGAGGGTAAACATCTGTCATTATTGTCACTTCATTATTGAACGAAAAAGTGTAAATAAAAAATTTTTTTTTTGCTTCGAAAATGTCGATTTTTGTGCCAACAAAGCATCATATACGGAAAGTTTTTCAATTTGAGCAAAAGTGCAGCTGAAGCACATAGAGTGTTCACTCAAGCTTATTCTGAATATGTTCCATCGACTTCAATGTGCTAGAGGTGGTTTGTGCGGATCAAATGTGGCGATTTTGACACGGAAGACAAATACCTTTGTCTTTGTCGTCCCTTCTATTATGAGCTACTGAAATCGGGCCAGACGATCACAGTGGACCTGTACCGAACACAATTGATTCGAAAAACTATCGGAATAAGCGAAAAATTTACAAATTTGCCACAAATCCAACATTTTTAAGTTATACACCTAATATGTACAATATTATATTAACAGAATAAAAAAAATGTGTATATAAATTACAATTCATAACCAGACAAAACCACAAATGCACATGTTTTTGACTAAATATGATATGACAAACTACTGCCATCCACTAACATGCGTACAATAAGCTGAAGTTAAACCACAAAATTTTGAGAAAAAAAAATCAAAAACACTGAAAAAAATGTATAAAATATTTTTAAAAATTTTACGACTATTTTTAATTAAAAAATAAATCAGATTTTGAGTCTTTTGAAATTTTTAGAAAACAATTTAAAACTAAGATTAGATAGGAATATAAAATTATAATATCCCAAATACAAAAGTTTCGATATAGTTAGTATTAGTATTATATCTCAAATATACAATTATATCTTTACATTTCACTTCATATAAGTAGTGAAATATCTAAAAATATATAATAACATATCGATCTATATAGCATATATTTGTATACAACTGTATCTAATTGGATGTTAATGTATCACATTATATACAATTTTACACATTTGGATGAGGATAAAATTCGGATACAATTGTTATAGTTTGATATAATTGTATCCAATTTCATCAAATAAGATGTAATTGTATCAAATAATGTCTAATTACATCAGACTAGATCTAACATTTTACTATTAGATGTTCTCATTTTTCTGATACAACTATATATAATACGATAATTCACAAGATATGTTTTTATATATGATAATATTTTAAATACTCCTAAACATTTTGATCCTTGACATTTTTTTTCTGTGTATTTTTAATAGAGTTTCATGTTACAATATTCTTTCCCATGTTGTTTAGCCACAAGTCAAACAACATTTAGAATGCGTACTGACTGCAGTTGTTTATGGTTTAATAGGGTTTAACAGATGTTGCAAATATTATACAGTTAATATCATGATAGTTATTTCTATCCCTATTTCCGTTTCCTCTTTAAAAAGTTGGATGCTTATTCGAATGGGAAATAATAATATATTTTTTTATATTGTGCAAAAAATAAAAAAAAAATAAATAAATAAAAGAATTGAAAATTCTTATTTAAATGCAATTGAAACTTAAATTTAAATTGTGACTTAATATAACTCATACGCACCGAAATACATAATAAATTTGATGTATTTTTCTTAAATAATGGCCATCTTACCTGAAAGAAAAGGAAAGAAAATTTGTAATATTAGTTAATAAACATAATCAAAAATAAATAAAAAAAGAACGAAAATTTTTAAAAAAGATTACTCAAAATTGGATGAGTTTTATAAGAAAGAAAAAACTAAGTATCAAATGGAGGATTTTCTTATCAGAGACTATTTGAGATAATTTTCATCTTTTATATTTTTAATTTACTCTCTTTCTTAAAAAAAAATTTAATAGAGTTAATTGTATCGCATGTAATTTTTTTCTTACTTTATTTTTTACATTTTTAATTGCATATTTAAGCATAATGGTTACATATGAATACTCTACTTAATTTAAATGTGCTAAAACTTTTCTTTTGACAGAACATTGGCTTGTTAGTAACATATACTTATTTTAATTTCTTTTTGTTTTCACACTATCATTATTATCATATCGTTCTATGGCATTTTATGAATTTTTCCTCGTCAGCATCATAGTAGAACTCGCATTTGGTTAATAGCACATGAAACAGTAAAAGCAATAACAGTTAAACATATCCTTTGACTAATATTACCTAGAACAAAAGGATCTTCTATATGAATGGCTGTGTCAATTATCCAGCATTTCTTTTAACATTCATGACAGTTTTCACTGTTTGAGAGTAACTTTGATATTGTGGAAATGGAATTTACATAGAAAAAGTGTGAAATGGTCATTTGATAATGAGACCTTTGGGCACTATGATAATTATCCAGTTTCTATGGCTATATATTTAAGTATCACATGAATGGTTGTATCTATGTGTGATGACAAGTTTTTTTTTATTTGGTCTCCTTTGTGTGGTAAATTTGAATTAACTGCTTTTGATTGCAAAAAAAAAAAAGTGATTAAAACTTAAAAGCAGGAATGGCAGGGTATACCGCTAAAATAACGTTTCAACTGACTGCCGTTATCTCTAAAATACCGTTGCCTAAATTATAAAATCATCGTTATGCGTAAAATACCGTTATCAATATAGCTGCAATACCTATATCTATAATATACCGTTACCGAAATAACTAAAATAGCGTTATCGCTAAAAAACCCTTACCGAAATAATTTAAATAGCGTTATCCTTAAAATATCGATACCGAAATAATTTAAAATATCATTAGCCTTAAAATAGCGTTACCTTTCTTTTCCCAGCTAAATTTTTTAGAACAGATTACCTATGAACCTGTTCTAGAACAACTTCTTTTATCACCGGTTACATGGAACCGGTTCTAGAACAGGTTCCTGGAAGCCGAAATGTAAGGTGTCACTGTTCCAGAACTAGTTCTATAACTGGTTCTGGAACCGGTTCTAAAGCTAAATGTTCTTGTTTGGAGGTAAAGAACCTATTGCAAATAAAACAAACTCCATATAAAAAGAACCAGTTGCAGAACAGAAATTAGAACCTGTTATAATACAGAATAAGTTGTTCTGCAACCAGTTATTTGGACTTTACTATTTTACTGGGTTGTTATTATTAAAATATGTCGAGATCTCGCTGTATATAGACATAGTTTGGTCATAAACAAACCACTAATTTGAATTCGGTCATGATGGGTTAAAAATATTGGTGTGCATTAATGTTACCGTTATCCTTTAAATATTGATAACTAAAATGACATTATCCTTAAAATACCATTACCAAGCCGTTAACTGAAAAACCGTTATTCTTAAAATACTTCAATACCGTTATTGCTAAAAAAAACCGTAACCGAAATAACTGAAATATCGTTATTCCTAAAATAACGTTACCGAAATAAACGAAAATAGCGTTATCCTTATCGAAACGGTTTCCATACATGCTTAAAAGTGTTAGGATTTTATTTAAACTTCATTGGGAAAAAGTTGACTTTAAAACAAATACAAGAAAACAATTTTAAATAAGAAAAAGCTTTCATGTCCAGTATTAAAGCCAACACAACAAGGAAACTTGGATATGTTACTGAGGACAAAAAATGGTAGGCACATGTTTTTTTAGGTGCGCAATTCAACGTTTAGGAGTTAAAAAGGATGTTAACATTTTTGTAGGAAAACATATCTAAAATTTAAGAAATTTAAATTTTTTTGTACGCTGTATTAATACACTCAGTAAAAAAAAACTTTTGATACCCATATTGACTATGATGCCTGTTTCCACTTATTTGAAATATTTAAAATATGGGTTATAAAAGCTCGTTTTAAAGCCGGAAGGTTATGAAAATTGAAAAATGCCCAGACTCCCCCTCGAAAAAAATAACTAGACATTATTATATATTAATTTTAACCCAAACCATTCCAAAAAATTTAATAACCAAAATGTTACGATATGCAAGAGCATATTTTTTATACCAGTGGATGTGTCTTTAAAATACTTTTCATTTGATAACCAAATTGACCAAATTTATCCAAATAACTTATTCAAGAAATATATTTAAAAAAAACGTCAAATTGGGTAATTTTTTAACCCCTAAATTTGAGATTTCGCACCTAAAAAAAAGTACTTGTCTAATATTTGTTGTCCTCTACAACATATCCAAGTTTCATTAAAATCTACGAATTCACGACTGTGTAGTTTCCTTTTTACCCAGGTAAAAAAGTTCACATATGATAATATATTGTCAGATATGGTTTCATGTATGAGCATGTATGGTTCCATGTATGGGCATATATGAACATATATGTTATGTATGGAATCATATATGGGTAAATACATGCAAAGGAAAAGTTCATATATGGATATGTATGACACCATATATGATAATATACTGCATATGTTGGTTCATATATTGCTTCATATATCTCCATATATGAATCCATATCTGGGCAATATATTTTAATATTTTAGTAGATATGACCATATATGAGGACGAAATTTTTTAATTTTTTACGCCTTCTCGCCGCTGTACGAATTCCTGACAAAAATATTTAAAAGAACATGGATTTTAAAGTTTTCATAATTTATACAGACAATAGTAGAGAATAAGTTAATAAGATAAAGAATTTTTTATGATTTTTATATTATAATATTGAATCTATAAGGTTTAATTAAGCTCTACTCAGTTTTTTGTAATTTAGGTTTCAGTATATTTAAAACTTGTAATTCTGCATCACCAACGCTTATCTTATTATTGCATACAAGACATGAAAGGTGTTTTGGTTCATATGAGATATATCACTTGAATCTAAAGAAATATCAGTCGCATCTGATATGCTTAAGTCTGAATCGGTAGTACCAAACCTGACTAACCATCCTCCTTTGGCGGGACTATCCCGCTTTTCAATATAATTTTTTTTCAATAGAATTTTTATAAAAAATAAAATGATTTAAAACCGTTCAACATAATATTAATTTTTGAAGCTTTTTGATAGAAATTCGAATCGAAGTCGAACATGAATTCATTTGTTGTGCCAAAATGATATAAAAATAATATATAAGTTTTTAAAGTAATATTTGAGCAAACTAAATAACTACGAGTTTATTAAAATACGTATTTTAAAACAATAAATTTATTGTGTTGTACTTTGTACTTTGTATTATTGTATTTTCTTTAAACATTTCGCTTTGAACTAGTTATATTTTTTAATGCATTTTGAATTTAAAATGTATGAATTTATTAGTACCATGTTCTTAGAAGTATAAGAGAAACATTTTCTCTTAATAAAAATATAATATTTTTGATAAAAATTAAAAAAAATGGACCATTTTTTACGAGCATGTAGGAAAAGTAATAATATATGACCATATATGGAACTCATATATGATCATATATGTTTATATACAATCAAATTTCGGATCCGAACATATTTGAACTCATATATGTGGCCATATATGACAATATACTAACATTTTCACCTGGGTAGTTAATTAAATGGAAATTGCATAATTTTTTGTCAGAGTTTGGCTAAGACTTGCCAACTGTCCAGTTTCCGTTGAGATAGACCAGTTTTAAAGTGGAATGTCCCGGCAATACACTGAACGGGACGCCATTTTTCCAGCTTTGAAAAAAAACTAACTTTTTCATTAAGTGTCACAAAAAGTAAAAGAAATTTCAATAACTTTAGCACTTACGATCCCAGTGTAAAAAAGCATTACCATATAAGTGGTATTTCGTAATGGCAAGTATTAACAATTGTCATTACAAATATCATTACTCGCGCAAAATAATGATTTATCATTATTAAATACCTTACGAAAAAAATGCTTTCTCGTATGGACATAAAAAATGAGTCTAAAAATAAATTTTAAAAACAACTGAATTTACTAAAAAAAAATGTTTACATTTTTTTAATAAAAGGGCCCACACAGGATTAGAACCTGAAACTTCAGGTTGTCAGTCAAATACTCTATCATCTGAGCTATATCGACATGATATACTTGATAGATAAAAACATAAATGACTTGATTTCACAAAATGTCATTACTTGACAGCTTACAAAAAAAAAAACAAAAATAATTAGTTCACATATATCACAAACTGTAAACAAAGCAAAAGGAGTTTTAGGTTTCATTAAACGTTGGGGAAAATAATTCAATGATCCATATATAATCAAGCAATTGTTTACTACTCTCGTTAGACCCATTTTAGAATACGCTTCCGTCGTATGGGATCCACAATATGAAATCCATATAAACAAAATCGAATCTGTGCAGAAACAATTTTTATTGTTTTGTCTTCGATCTCTTCCATGGAATCCGAATATCAATTTGCCATCATATGATAGTCGCTTAGCACTTATCAAACTTCCTAGTCTCAAAAGTAGGAGGTTGATGTTAAATATATCTTTTATGGTAAATTTGTTAAATGCTGCAACAAACTCCGAATTCCTGCTGGGTAAAATAGATTTCATTGTTCCCAACCGTCTGACAAGATACTACATTCCCCTAAAACTCGAATACTTCCGAACAAATTATGCAAACTTTGATCCCATCCGCAGAATATGTGATGAATTTAACAACTTATACGCCTACTTTGATCTTTCGTATAGTCCGGATGTCATAAAGAGAAATCTTATTATGCTGCTAAACCAATTACATAATATTTAATGTTTTATTTCTATAAATTTTATTTTTATAAATTGTATATAAAGGGTCCGCAATCTAATGTTTCTTTTTTCAACTGGTGCTTATTTCGTGAATGGTAACACTTAGCTCATGTCTGATTTGACAGATAATTAGTTTTATCCTTCTGCTGAACGTATATGGCTGTGTATACGCTTGAACAACGCTGGGAAATATTGCGACATTACTTTGAAAATCATGGTAATGTTGCAGAATGTGTGCGGAAATTGCGTACGGATTTTGGAAGAAGAGAAGCACCGTCAGCTCCGTATGTTCGTTATCTTGTGAAAAAAGTGAAAGAAACTGGCATCCTCATCGATAAACCAAAGCGTGAAAAGCCAAAAACAGTGCGTACACCCGAGAATATTGCTGCTGTGGCAGAAAGTGTGCGTGAAGCGCCACCAACATCAATTCACCGTCGTTCTCAACAATTGAACATTTCGGAGACAATATTGAGACGAATTTTTCATAAAGACCTTAGTATGACGCCATACAAAGTCCAATTGGTTCAGGAGTTCAAAAAAAAAAGTTATTTGGCGGACCCTTTATGAATATTTGTATATTGTTTTCTGCAAGGATTAGTTTTCCATAGACTTTTAAATAAATATATATATATTACTAGAGTTGAAAAGAGAATGAGTCTAAAAACAGATTTTCAAAAAAAACTTTGAGGTCATTACTTTACATTTAAAATAATGATAAAAATAAATACTTATGGATAAGGCAGTATTTTTTGTATTGAAATAATGGATTAACTAACTAGTTATTAGAAAGTCCTTATTATTTGTGTTAAAGTAATGCCAAGAGTATGCTGGTGTCATTATTGGAAGTGAGAAAAGTAATCACGTGTCATTACCGTTTCTGCACTGTGAAGCTCCAGAATATTCTTGCGACTTCTTGGAGGTTTAGGCTCTACATGATGTGATAATAATTAATGTCATTAGTGAGTACGATATAAACTCGATGACAGGTGACTGTTCTGATATATTCATGTACCAACAAGAAAAAAAAACGAAAGGTTCAGTTTGCCACAATAGGAACCATATCCTTACTTTATCAGATATAACGATTTTATATTTAATTTAAAATGTTTAACTTTAGAACCGCAGTTATGAATTAAACGCTCTGGAAACTTTGATCTATTCAAATTCTTCTAGTTGTTGGTGAATTGTATTAATTGTATGAGCTTAAGAATTCTAATCAAAATTAACTGAAAAATCAGTAATTTTTTGTTTTTGGCTAATAGATATTTTTTTTATTTTCAGTGTAGTAAAAACCATTATAAAAACAAGCAATTTTACCGTAAAACGTATACCTGGCCGGAAATAAAAATTCCTGCATAGAAATACAAAATTTATGTCAAAACAACGAAAAAGTTCGTAATATTTAAAAAAAAAAAAATCATTTATTTTACAAAGTTTTTTGTTATTGAGAATTTTGTATGTATTGTTGATGTTTTAAAATTGCATTTCATTTGCAACTTGTAAGAAAATACGGAAATAACTCATATTGTTCGGGTAATCAATTAAAAAAAAAAACATCACCTTTTTCAGTAAGTTGGTTGGTATACATAATATACCTGCTGAAGCCATGAGTTGTTGTGGGTGGTGGATTAGAATGAGGCTGAAGATGACCTAATGATGATGTCGAAAGTGCGGCACTCCCTCTAGCGCTGATCCTCACAAGATTTTTTTGTCTTTTTCTTACTTTTATTAACAATTAGTGTTTTCTGTTTTTTGTTATTTGCACAATTTTTTGGTAATTTTATGCATGGATTATTATCAGTGTCTTATAATTTTCGCATAAAAAATTGTACTATCATAAATCTACAATAAATTGAGTAAATATTTAAGAAACCGTTTAACCTAGCAAAAAAATAAACACATTCATACAAAACAAAGTTGTAAAAAGCAATCGAATGGAAAAAAGGGTCAGCAACACTACCACAAATGCAAACCACAACAAGTCATTGTCGCAATACAGGAGTAACAGCACAATGGATGAACAGGATGGAAGAGAAATTAACAATTTGTTTTATAACATTTATGTATGACCTCAAAAGGCAACCGAAAACAACAACGATGACTACTATTACGTGTACTGTTATCGTACATGAACAAAGAGGGCAAAGTCAGAGACATTAGGCCAACAACTACACTAAACAATCAACCCAGGCCAATACTAGCAAACACAATGACGCAATGAAATAAGCTAATATTTATATACAAAAGCTAAAGACTTGATAAGGGCTAAATGGCAAATAAACAAAATGAAATGAAACGAAACGCAAACGTTAGAATTTTTTGAATATGATGCTACTTAAGCATATAATAATGATTATGATGAAAAATTCCAATAAAAAAGGGTTTGCTGTTTGTATAGCATAAGTTTATTTAAGGGTTATTAAAAGGACGAATTTGTCTTTGCGGTTAAAGACAGCACATAATGCTTAAATGTCGAATCAGCAAAAATTTTCTTGAAAACATTGTCATGTTTGCTGACAGCATTATTTTCTTCTGTTTCTTAAAGCATAAACAATAAATATTGTTATCACCATAACGCAAACCCTTACTCACACTAATGCAAAAACTTTCTTAGTGTAAGTGTAAAAGTGTTTTATATTTGCAAGTGTTGACTTTTCTTAAACGTCTTAAACCCAAACCTTAATAAAAAAAAAAAACATAAAAATGTTTGCTAAGAATTATGGAGGTATTATAAAGGATAGATTTTTGTCATTTAAAGCTGCAAGGGAATCTTCCCAATTGTAGCCTGTTCTCTAAAGTGGATCTTTTGTTTTTTTTTTCATGTTGTTGCACGAATATGTCAGAACTAACAACTGGCATCGAATTTATTTTCTGCCGTCACTATTTTAAAAAAGTTCAAACTTGATTTCTTTTGATTTTATAGTGTCGTTGTCGTATTATTATAATTTTCCATTAATATAAAAATTGAATAACAAACAAGTTTTACAGAGTTTTGCAAGTCGGATTTTTGTAAACGGTAAGAATTTCATTTACAATTTTAAGAAAAATAATTGATTCCATAAAAATCATAATATGTTTTAATTTTTGTATTAAAAATACAAAAATTTGTTTTTTCGGACTTCATATATTTTCATATATGATGAATTTCATATTAAAACCTATAAAACACGCACTTTTTGAACCCGACCCTCTGAGAATTTGATGAAATTTTGCATAGGGAAGTCCATACTTTGGGGGTGTCTGAAAAATTTGATAATACGATTCTTGTTCTAATCTATTAGAATTACAATAAAATCTGTATAACTTCCAAAGTATAGCTGCTTTATTTTTTTTTTTGTCACACAATGATATCAAAATATAAGGAAGTTAACAAGAGATGCATTTACTTAAAGAAATTTTTCTTTTTCCCAGTTTAAAGTTTTATTTTTGGCAACAAAAAATGTTCAGTGTAATATAAAATTTTTACAGTGTATCTTTTCGAAAGCTAACTTAGATACCTTTCTAATGGTACTAAAATCTTTGAAATCGGTTTAGCCATTCCGTAGTAATCACAGCTTAAAAGTACATATTATCGTCATTTTTCAAAAACTTCGATACATTGCCACGCCCACATGTTTTCAAGAATGCAATTTTTGAATATGAGGTTGTGTTTGTATAGGTTAAATTTAGCTGTATGCAAAATTTCATCAAATTCTGAGAGGGTCGGGTTCAACGCATATCGATTTTGATATGAAATTCATCATATGAGAATGTTGTTCTACCTCAATTCCAAAAATCTATTATTATATTGTCATATTAGATTTTATTTGTTACTTTTCAAAAAGTTTGATCATTTTTATGATAGACAATACAATTGTTTCATTGGCATCACCCAAATCTTCAGTTGTCTGCAATATAAAAGGATAATTGGCCTAACTCAAACCGAGACATTACATACAACCGACAAAATAAACTCTATGAGAATCTTTTGGTCTGCCTTAGTGTATAAACTACCTAATCTAGTAACCTTAGATATAAAAAATACAATTTTACATGTCGATATACTTTGTATATCAGTTAACATTACATATGGTAACTTTTTTAATTTAAATACAAATTTTTGTTGATTTTACTTATTTTATTTAACCATTTTATATGCTTCTAGATTGTTTTTTAATTTATTTCCACTTTAGGGTATATATTCTTTAATGTGGTCCGTTTTAGTTGTTGGAAAATTGTTATATAACTTTTTTAAATTAGTTCCCAAAAAAAATTATCTATAGAATAAAAATTCCCTACAAGCTGATGTATTTGGATTTGAAATACTTCACTTAGTTTTTTCATATAACCTAAACACCAGGTGTAGGGCCACATTAGGGTACATTCCCTTAATACTTTTTTGAACATAGAAAGTCTTGCATTAGCTTAAAACTAGCTCGGTAAAAGTCAGTTATAATTCGCATATTCTCAAACAATTTTGTCATATATTTTTTCAAAATTTTTTTGTCATGCATTGTTTCAACAAGAGACATATTATATTTCCGACCTTTATTTTTGAACCTTTTAAAGTGTTATATGCACATTTTTTTAGTTTGCTTATGAAACTATTTTTATACTAAACATTCTATAAAGATTAAGGTAAATCTTTATTATATTCTACTTTACATTTTAATAAATGACTTTAAATGGACATCGTTTGTATAATAAATAAAACAAACTGAGACAGAAAAAATTATTGTGAATAAAATTTCAATTAAACTTTTGTTAGATTTCAACCTAACACCAAAATTGAAAAAATCTTTAAATTGACGTTTTAAATTTTAATTGTGTATTTTTTTAAATTGTAGCGATTTTTTTTTAATTTGGTATTTTTTTTTTTGTATATTTTTTTAAATTTTGGCGATTTTTTCCAATTTTAGCGAATTATTTAAATTTTTAGCGATTTTTACTATAAATTTTTTTTTGCCAATTCTGTCTGTTTTTAATTTTCCAGATTTTTTTTAATTTTAGCGACTTTTTTTAATGTGATTTTTTTACAAAATTTGTGATTTTTTTAATTTAAAAATATGGTGTTTTTCCTGATTTTGAATTTTTTTTTTCCAATTTTAAGGTTTTTAAAAACTTTTGCAATTTTTCATTTTTGAGATTTTTTCCATTTTTAGCGATTTTTTTCAATTATGGCGTGTTTTACATTTCGGTGATTTTTTAATTTGGCAATTTTTAAAATTTTGGTGACTTTTTAAATTTTTTTTTTTCCTGAGATTTTATTCGTTCGGTTTGAGATCATGAAAATTTTTTCTCTAAATTAACAGAAAAATTATAATTTTTATATGATAATTTACTTTGACTATTAGAAAAAACACAGAAAAAGTTATAAGACACTAGCATGAATGGAATGCATTTTCTGACCCACTACGGTCTTCATAGTTACCACATTTTTAAATTATTTGAAATGTAGGGAAAAGGGGGACTTCGGGAAAAGCCGCAACGAAACCGAACGGCTTCGAATATCTGAAAAAGCTCAGACATACACTCGATTAAAATATATCCCCTAGATTAAATATATCGGCAATCATGTTCAATGGAATTTTTTCTCAGCGTGTATAAAAATAAAACTGTAAAAATATTGATTTTAATTTTTAAAATTTTACTCAAAATTATGCGTTATATATTTTGATATAATAAATCTTCTATTTTATAAAAAATAATAATATTAAACTTAATGCAATTTTATAAGACCAAAACTCCGATAAAGGTTTATCAAATTTTATACAATTTGATTAAACCATTTTTCGGATTAAATTTTATACAATTTAGTATGACACCAAACTAAAAAGGCGATGATACCGAATAATTTTGTTTTCACGGGGACTTTTTAATTTGTAGAAAATTCTTTATCATTTCGAAATTACACTTTATCCTAAAATAAAAAGAAGAAGTTTTTCCAGAAAAGAAAATTTTAAAAAATTAGCAAAGATGTCAAGGGGCTTTGTAACTGAAAGCTAGAACCTGAAGGGAATCAACTTGCGTATTCAAAAAACAAAAACAGGCAAAGTATCTAAAGTCGACTTAAATTGTTTTATCAAACGTCCACATACATACTTATGAGATAGGAAATTGTTCAAGTGCATTGATGTAAAATATGTAATTAATGTAATACAATGAAAAGTATCCCCACTGACTAAATAACCCTTTTAGGTAAGTTCTATTTTGGAAGTTTTGTAAAGAGCAGCGAATAATGCACGTTTATTTGTGGGAAAAGCCTCTCCATAAACGGCCTGCCGAAGCCGCTGTAGTAATTATTTCAAAATTTGTTTTGAAGATTACTCAGAAAGCGAACAGGTAATTTTTACAAACTCAAACAGGGACCCGGCTAAACAGCGAAAAAGTCTCCGTCTTATACACACAGCATAAACATCTGGATCTAGGAACTTTTAATTTGGTGCAAGCATTCTTGCACAGCCTGCGCAAACGATTTGGCCTAAAAGTATGAAATTTAAAATATGTTTTTTTAGGTATTGCTTAATTCATTGAATAAACCTTTTGGGTTATTATAAAATCTTGGTATAAATGGGGCTTAACATAAAGAAGGTCCACCTTTAATGACCCATTCAATTAATTTAAGGTAGAAAGCTGAAACTTTAAAACAAAAATGCATACACTTAAAGGAAGAAATTCCTTAAAAAATAATTAATTTTCCATCCAAATATATTCCGATAAATAAATAATAAAACTAACGGTAACGAAGAATCGGGCTTTAAAACTCGGTATGCATATTTTAACAATTCAAGGTCTGATTTTTTTTTGCGCTGAAATGTATACCATGTATTTGGCACAAAAAATAAACAATAACATCTTCTACTAAACTTTTTTTCGTTGCCTACTTTAGGCGATATGGGCCAAAATAGATTACGAGTAAATCTCAAAAACTAGTGCATGAAAACGAGTAGATTTAGACGGTAATTATTCATATTCCTAAGATGTAACTACATTATAAAAATTACATTTGTAGTGATGATACTTAAGAAGATGTAGCAACCCAGGTAGAAATTGCAAACCGTACAAAAAAAAAAATAGTACTGACAAACCACTGAAATTTTTGAAAACCCAAAGTGTTAATAATTACAAAATGTAAAACTAATATCGTACATGGAAAATGCTATTTTGTTTGCAAAGCATGTGGTTTGCCAGTGCCACCCGCAGCATTCTTTGCCAATATTGTTTTTACTGGTATTATAGTAATTTTTTTATTAATATTTTATTATATTTCACGCAAATAGATATGATGTATAAGATTAAGACCAAACTGTATTGCTGCTTTTTAAATGTGTTTTATTAAACATATTTCTCAAAATAATTTGATTAAAGCTATTTGGAAAGTACCATATTTTTTGAATTACCAATGCTATGCCAGCGTTGGCAAGTTCGCTCAAACCAACGTTTGGCCACTGTTATCAATCGGTTAACAGGTCATTACTGTCACAATTGTTAATCCCACGTTCTGCCAATGCATAACCGACCGTCGCCTACGCTTTGATAACACTGTGTCGATTGTATTTTTCGGTTTGAGTATTTTCGTTTTTATGAAAATATGAAGTGGGGCGAAAAAGGATCTTAACTGTAATACATATTGTTCAAACTTAAACGCTTTGTCACTAATACCACGCAACTACCCAAGTATAAATTGCCAACCGTACCAAAAATAGTACTGGCAACCCACTGCTTTTTTTTGTTAAACCCATCGTGTTTAAAATTACAAAAGGTATTATTTTATTATATTTCACACAATTAAATATGATGTAAAAGACTAACACCGAACTGTATTTCTGCTTTTTAATTATTATAAAAGTTTCTTAAAATTAATTTATTTGAAGCTATTTTAAAAGCACCATATTTTTGAATTACCAACGGTGGGAAGTTCGCTCACGGTTGGACATCGTTATCAATCGGGTAACACGACAATACGGTCAATTTTGTTAATTCGCCGTTGTGGCAACGCATAACCGACCGCAGCCGACGCTTTGTCAACACTGTGCCAATTGCAGTTTTCTGCCTGGTTTATTCGTTTTCAAGTTAAGACGATGCCTTTTTAAGTTATCCATATCCTGTCCTGTCTGTTCTTGGACTAAATTAGTGACTTATTATAAAATCTATGGCTTCAGTGTTGCTATATATTCATTATCAACGGCTTTCATTCAACTTGAATATGTTTTAAAGATTTTAGAAAATTGTGTTTGTTAAAAAACAATTATTTTTTAATTTTCCCAAAATTTTAGTTTTGGCACTTTTTGGCACCCAAAATGTTTCTTCCCAAAGAATGTTGTAAATATTCTTTTCCTACGGAATAGCTTAATTGTGGGCGTTGTGGTGTAATGGTTAGCGCGTTAGACTTTTACACAGAAGGTCCCGGGTTTGATCCCCGGTGCCGGCAACATCAAATTAATATGTATGAGTTTTTTCTATCCCTCATACGTATCGCAACGTCCACCTTCGGTGTTCCCATAGCAATTAACCCCACCGAAGTAAAATAATGAATCAGGGCTATGAACCAAAAAGCTTCAATAAGTTCGCCAACTCTACATCAGGTGGCGAGCTACAACTGTTCTAAAATTTATCATCTCGCGCAATTACAGTGTTGCCATGTCTGAAGCCCTTCATCTTTCCCCACCTTTTATCTCTATACTATCCCTTTCTAAAGAAAGCAACACACTAAAAATATAGGAAGTATTTCCTGAGTGTTGCCTCTCTTTTTACAAAAAAAAAAAAAAAAAATTTGCAATTCATTTTTGATAATTTGATAGTTCCTGATGGAACCAATGGCATATTAAGGGTTAATATTTTGTACAAAATTACATTTTTCCAATATCCAACTGGTTACTACCAATCATTTAAGTGGCATTTCTTCACAATTTTTTTTATAGGGGCAACCTAATGCAGCCTAAATTTTTAAATTAAATTATTCTAACTTCTTGTTTCATTTGTTTCGGTAATGACATTTTACGGTATTACGGTATTTGTTACGGTATTTTAGTTGTTTTGATAAAGTTCTTGTTTCATTTGTTTCGGTAATGACATTTTACGGTATTACGGTATTTGTTACGGTATTTTAGTTGTTTTGATAAAGTTAATTTAAAAATAATGGCATTTAATTTTTTTATAGTGTTACGACATTTAAATTATTTTGCCAATTTTAATTTAAAGGTAACGCTATTTAAATATTTTTAATGCAAATCGAATTATTTAAAAAGTAAACTAAATTTCTAAACTACAAAACTACTACAGAAAATAAAAAATATAACTGTAACGTTATTTTAAGGATAATGGTATTTCAGTTACTTCGGTTTAAGGGTTAAACATGTTCAGTTTGGTCTATAATTTAATCATGAATCGACTTACAAACGAACAACGCTTTCAGATTTCTCAATTTTGTTATCAAAATTCATGCTCGGTTAAGAAATTGCAAATTGTGTTCAGCGACGAAGCTCATTTCTGGTTGAATGGATACGTGAACAATCAACATTGCCGTATTTTAAACTATTTTTTGTGGGGATATGCTAAGGCTCATGTCTATAGGGACAAGCCCGCAACAGTTGACTCACTGGAAGACAATATTGATGAATTTATTCGTGAGATACCGGACGATATGTTGGAGAGAGTCTGCCAAAATTGAACCCAGCGTATGACCCATTTGAGGCGCAGCCGCGGTCAACATTTATATAAAATCATCTTTAAACATTGAATTATATAGATCGTTCTATCGACTCAAATAAAGATTTCATACATTTCCCCAAATATTATGTGTTTTTTTTATTAAATCAAATCCGAAAGCTCTTAAAAAAACAAACTTTATAAAGGCATCATACTTTAATTGCGGCAGTATGTGGTTTTGTCCAAAACAAAATCTACATTTTTCTGGCATGGAACGATATATAACTATAAATAGGTCACGATAACGGTTTATGCAAAATGAAATACATTTTTTTCAATATTAAACTATTATATAATTTTGATTTGTGTTATATCTAATTATACATGCATTCTTACATAATAAGATTAACTATATATAATTGCATATGTCATATTCAATTATATATTGGTCGATACGTAATAAGATGTAATTATATGTGGCACCGTATTAAAAAATTTAGAGGAAAATAATTTTTTTATGTTTTTTTTTTTTTTTTTTTTTTTTTTTTTTTTTTTTATAAAGAGAGGCAACACTCAGGAAATACTTCCTATATGCAGTGTGTTGCTTTCTTTGGAAAGGGATAGTATAGAGATGAAAGGTGGGGAAAGATGAAGGGCTTCAGACATGGCGCTCTAAAAAATCAGACCCATGCCATAACAAATTTTATATATAAACATACATAAACATATGTATTCGCATATAATAGCATGCAATAACATATATATTTATATACAATAAAGCATGTTTATATGTAAATGTTTTTACTCGGGTTTTTTATAACATTAGGAGTTTAGACTTTAGTTTAAGATAATATATTCATTGTTAATTTTTTAAAAATTTCTTTTCTAAAACAACTTATTTTTTGAGTTAATTTCAAGAGAATTTTATGAATAAAATATAATTCCCAAATGGATAGGATTTTCTACAAAATGTGAAATGCTGTACTTTTTTCATGTGACTAAGGTCTAAAGGATTCATTACGTTAAAGCAATACCCACACTTTCTGGTACTTATTTTTGCATGTATTTATGATTTCAATGGAGTTTCTATATCGGGTAAAACTGTATAAAGACACATCATATACATTTTTTTTTAATCGGCTAAAAACTAGGGCCTAAAATAATTTCTGCAATTTTTTTCGGATTTTAATGAAGTTTTTAATGCAAAATACGGATACAACTTTGCCTGATTTGGTTTATGTTTGTATCAGTTCCGATATAATTTTAAATTAAATCGCTCTGTTATTGTAATTTAATGTAATATAGTATAATAGTATCAAATTTTAATTAAGCGGATAAACTTATATATACATATACCAGGGTAAAAATAGTTATATCTAGTCATATATAATATATATAAGCCATATATTAATAATCCAAGTATATGAAGTGATCGAAATGATCATATATGGTCCCACGCAAAGATTTATTAAATTATTGGTGACGTTATGCAGAAAATACTTTTCTTATCATTTGATATAGATTTATATATAATCCCATGCATATTTTGGGATAGTTCATAATCAAATTAAGTTATCTGCAAGTTAAGATTTTATTAATTTTTAGTGATTTCCTTTATAGAATTTCACATAAAAATGTGTATATTAAGACAAAACCACTTAAATATATATTTTTGAAACTCTAATTTTTTCTTGATAATTTTTTTTATGTATATAAAATGAGATATAATAATATCTAATTTAATATAATTTAAGGACTTGGATTTGAAAAAATCTCGGATAAAATTGTATCAATGTAGATGAAAGATTATTCAAAACAAATTGGATGTATTTGTGTATAGGAACTTAACAAGCAATATATAATTATATTAGACTCCATATAAAAATTTTTACCCGCCCGATTAAAAAAAATTTATATGTAGCTTTATGTTGTCCTATCAAATTTTATGTGATGCTATATCTAATCTTATTAAATTTCATCCGAAATATGGGCCCATATAATTGTATCCGTTTGTATGTATTTAGATCTAATCTGATGCAATTATATAAATGTTCAGTATAATATAATCCGAATTATGGCCCGATAGAATTGTGTTAGACTGTATCAGTTTTATAACTAATTGTATCAGTTTATATAATAACTGATACAAATAGATGTAATTATATAAAAACCAGATAGTATTGTATCAGGATTTCGACCCGATATAATTAGTTTTATTTTTTTAGTGTGGTAAAATTTCACTAAGTGTTATATTTTTGTAAATGATTGTATGAAAATACACACAATATTTTACTTGAATAAAAAAATATTAAGAAATATATTACTTTTTTGCTGTTTCAAAAATGTAACGGCATAAATATTTTTTAAGTTTAAATGCACATTAGGAATACTTATTATTCATTACACGTATTTTTTAATTTATGCAAAAATTGGACTCAAAAGTTTTCCAAAAAGTTACTGGTCATATTTTTGGAAATATATTTATAAAATTTCCATAGAGTTATTTTAATACATCTTTCTATTTAAAATAAGTAATAAATAATATTAGTTGTTTCAAACTAAATGCTGCTGTGATGGGCCAAAATTAATCTACGGAAAATTTATAAATGTTTTCCCATAATATGCTAAGCATTGCCAAACTTTAAAACTCTTCTTTGTCCAAAATATAAGTATGTATCCATAAAAAGAAATTTCGGTTTTTATCGATTAACAGCTTGATAATACCTATCGTTTGAGTACGTTACGAAATTCGTAAATTTTTTAAATTCGGGTCAGGCCATCAGACTTTAAATGTGGCAATATATAGTTTTATCTAAACGAAAATTTATATGTATGTATAGGTCATGAAAAAAATTATAAAAATATATAAGAAAATATATCAAACTTTAGCGAACATTATGAAAATTTAACTTTTTGTATCTTTTTTTTTAATTTATTTTAGTTTTTTATGGAGGCAATTGGTTTTATTAAAATTTTGAATAAAATTATTACCATTTGCGAAATTGGAACATTTTTTCAAACCATTTTCTTATTCACTTTTTATTTTAATGAAAAATTATGCTTTATGTTCCTTTTTTTGCAACGATACAATAAATCCAGGAAAAGTTTGTGCATTCTCGTCGAAACTTTTTTAACTCATTAATGGCACGTCATAGAACTGCAGGACATTTTTCAACCAAATTTTGCAGATATATAGAACCATGCTTCATTAAAAATTTTTGTGAAAATATTAGCAACCAAAGTTGAACCTGTGACAGCCTAGACGGTTTAAAATATTTTAAAAATTTAAATTTTGTATAATTTTTTTAACAAATATTAAGTAAAAATATATGAAAAATTTATTTTTTTAAAGTTAACCGATTTGTATTTTTTTTTTTTTTTTTTTTGGAAAATTATAGTGGTTTTCGATAATTTTTTTAAATGGCTATATGGCAATCCTGACGATATAATTTCTATAATTTTAGTAGCATTTCAATAAAAACCATCCATTGTTTTTGTTTTAAGTGAAAACGGCATAAATTTTGAAATATTTTAGACTTTGTGTACTTGAAAATTTCATCGTCCGATCGGTCAGATTTTCAAAAATTATACACAACAGATGAAGTAATTTCTAGCAGAGAAATACATTTTTGTATTTTTTCATCAATATAACAATCAAAAATATTAAAGATTAGCCTTTTTTAAATTTTTAAATAATTTTTGAAAAACGTTCCATCAAAAAAGGTAAAAAAAAATTATTTTTTAAATAATTATTTGGGAACTCTGGATAAAAATGTTCACGATTGTACTGAAGATGTTAAGTTACTTTAGGAATTATAAACAACTTAATTATCTATATTCAGTAAAAAAAATACAGCTGTTTAAAAGTACTTGGTCGAAAAAGGAACACTATGTCAAAAATTAGTCAAAATAGATATAGCGGAAATTAAACCTGATGACAGTTTTGACATATTCATGCAACAACACGAAAACAACGAAATGTCCACTTTAGCAAACAGGCCACATTAGTGAACATTCCCGTGTGACATTTTTTTATGAACTAAATAAAATATGGTGTCAGTGGCAAAATATATTTCCTAATTTAAACCAGATTTCGAAATCTAGTTCGTGTGCCATTGTATGTACTACCATATGTAAATGTAAATACAGCTTAAAATGCATTGGCTGATATGTGTTTGTTTTTGTTTAATTTTTAATAAAAGTTCACTTTTAATAAATTTGTCCCAATAACTTTGTCAAAGCTATAAAAAAAAGTTTAGACAAAGCTGTTAACAAGCTCTAGTTTATTTCTTTTGAAACAAAAAATGCATTTCTAACATACAAGAATATTTTCTTTTAAATAAAGAATTATAAATTATTTTCATTTTTATTTTCTAGCTCTCAATATGTTAGTGCCCTAGTTTTTATTTTTCTTTTTGGTGATAAAAGTCTTAAGGCAATATGTCCTTGTCATAATTTCCGTTTTTAAGATGGAACATTTAATATTACATAAAGTCATTTCTACTAGTAGTAGTTCTTCGTTTACTCTTTCGACTTTCGTTACGTTTTATTGTCGACGTAGTTGTTGCTGTTGTTCTTGGTGTGGGGCTGTTGATGTGCCAGCAATAAAAAATCCCACTTCCGTCACGCAGTCAAGAGTCTTAAAACTTAAAAATGAGTAAAAAGTTCATTGCACTATGGCTCTAATACAAACACACACTTTTGGTAAGATAAACATAAAGGAGCCTCACACACACTCACACAAAGAAAATTTCTCTTTTACTCTAGAACACGTCCTTCACATAGAGCATTAATAATAAGGTTTTGTTCCCTTAAAACTTTATTTCAATTAATTTTGTAAGAAATAGCAATTAATTTTAGTTTAATACATATAAAAAATATAAGTAAAAGGGAAAATCTGAAACAATCAAAGGAAATGGAAAAGTTTAACTATGTCAAGTTATTTTGTATAATCAATTTGATTCGCAGTAATTAGTCATAGACTACAGTTGTCGCCTTAGGCTAGAAATAATGTAGTAATTATGTAGGAGATTATTGTCTTGGTGTTCAATAATTGTCCACTAACAAACGACATTAATGAATGTATAGTGAAATAATAATAAATGGTCTTAATTAATAGACAAATTTGGTGAAAAAAAAGAAAAATGTAATTAAATACGACGTTATTTAACAATTGTGAAAAAATAATTTATTGTAGGCTGATCTCTAACCGAATTTCATTCTTGCCTAAGGAAATAGTCAGGGGACAATGTTCTTAGAACTTCTAGGGATATTTTTTTTGTTTTAATCACAAACTCAATGAGAATTTCTTGTCCTCGTTTACTTCTCTGTTTATCGTACACTCAAATAAAAAAGTTAGTAAAGTCAGCAAAAAATTTTGCTGAGTCAGCAAAATATTAGTCAGGGGGGTGCTTGCAAAAAAATTGCTAATGTCAGCAAAATTAGTAGATTCAGCAAAAGTTTTGCTAACACTTAGTAGATTAGAAATAAAAAAACCCTTAATTAATTAAATTAATAAAATTTTTGGTGAATATTAGTAGACTGAAAAAAAGTCAAAAAATTTGTAGAAAAATTAAAAATTATATACTTAATTTATTTGCTGAAAATCTTAAAAAAATATATATTTGCGATTCTTTTTAAAATAATTTACAATACGTTACAATATATAAACATGTTCATTCTCCTAAATTGACGACATGAATTAATGTAATATGTAAAAACAATGGAAATAATTATATATAACATAAACAAAATTATCTTTCAACTACTTACATCCATGGTTGCCTCAATGATGCTAACTTTTAAAGGAACGCAAATGGCGCAGAGAATTGTAGAAACGAAACGAAAAAATAACAAAATGTAACATATACAACCCTTTTTTACAATAAGAAAAAGGAAACGTAAAAATCAACCTATGTCTTTCGCTTTAATCTATCTACCTGGTGTATTTTTGTTTGCACACTAGATTATTAATCTCTGTAAACATTTAGTTTACACATTTAATCTTTATTATATTTACACATTTAATCTTTATTAAATTTACACATTTCATATTTATTGAACTTAAATATTTTATTTTGTCTTTTATTTAATTAATAGACAATTACTTTCACAAGCCGGTGACGTTTTAATCCACAATTTTGTTTTATGTATGAAAAACAGATACAAAAATCTTCCATGGTTGATTTTTTATATGTCTTACTAAAGTTGTACTTTTTAGTACAATCTTCTTCGTCACTACTACATCTTGACATGCCACGACATCTAATTCGTTCTGCGTATAACTTTTAATCTGGTTGTCGTTCACACATTGATGTGCTAATTTTTTTTAGCAAAATAAATTAGTAAAACAGTAGTAAAATATTAGTAAAACATTAGTTCAAACCAGTTAAATGCTGAATAAGAAAAATAGTATACCTGATTTACAAGATGTTTTACTAACTTTTCTAAAACTTATTTTTTCGAGTGTATTAGTTAATATTGGACTTTTGCAACCCGCTTTTGTCTAGGATACAAAATGTTACTAACATAATTAAAATTTTTATTCATTTATAACGAGCTTTAAACATCCGTATATTTACAAATATAAAGCAAATTAAATGCATTTCGATCTGGCTGAAAATCCCATCCGAAATCGAAGGTTTGGAAAAGCTAAAGCCTCTAGAATAGGCAGAGCTTTAACAAAAACCCTATTAATCCTAAATTGCGCTAAATTCTTGTGTTCGTAGCAGCAATCGAACACGGGGCTAGAGTCTTTTCCTAACAAACATCATGACGTTACTAAACTTTGAAGACCAAAAATGTTGTATTTTTATAAAAAAAAATTAGTTTTACTATGGCTCAATTAATATTTTTACAGTTTTCATTGTTTTTTGTTTTTAAATACATTAAGATTATTTGTTTAACCTCCGTATATTTACAAAAATAAAGCAAATCCTGCTATTTTATTAAATTTTGAGTACATCAATGATCATTTTTGTGTTATTTGTTGTCCTGTAAATCACTGTTCTGTAATTTTTTAATGTAATTATTTTATGTTTTTTATTGAAAATTTGGTTATAATAAATTAAGTTAATGTTTAAAATTAATTTTTGTATTTTTAAACGTATTTAATATTGTAAAAACTTGTATTTAAGTACAATTGAGTTTTATTTTCATGTTAATACTTCACGTAAAGGATTACCACAAAAACTAGTTCACAAATTTTTAGGTAAGCATTTTTATTTCACCTTAATATAATTTAAATTATATGGAATAACCCGTTGCTGTTTTTTTTTTAATGAACAACCTTTAAGTGGTAAAAGTCTTTCACTTGACGGCCGGACCAAACCCCTTGGATAGAAACTAACGGCCGGACCAAACTGCTTGGATAGAAACTAAGATATTAAATTATGTACTCCATTTGTACTTCTTCGAGATTTTTCTAGAATCTCGGTAGAGATAAGAAGCGACCAGAAAACTAAAACAAATAATCCCTGAAGTAGGGGATAGTTCATTAGATATACATTTCTTTTTAGCGCATACTATTTCACTAAAGCGATACATTTTGGAATTTTTCATTAAATTGATGTTTAAATGGGGCTAAAAAGCAGTGTCTCCACAATAGGAATTCAAAACTACACTTGCTGGTACACTCGTAGAATTAAACCTGTAAAAATAGCAGAAAGCTACTAAAAATTAGTTAAAAATTGTCTTGCAGAAAAACCAGTTAAAATTAGCAGATTTTTTTACTAAATATTAGTAATATAAGGATAGCAAAAATAAATCTGTTGACTTTACAAATATTTACTTATATTTGAGCTAAATTTTAGTTAATTGAAAGTAACAAAGTACTCTGCTAAAATCAGCAAAAACATTTACTAAATATTAGTAGAATATTATTATCATTAAAAAATGTGGAATTTCTAAAGTGTTTTTTTAATTTATTTTTTTAAGGCGAATAAAAGTCTGCCATTATAAAGTCAACAATCTACAATTTTTTAGCAAAAATTTCTGTGGATTTTAACAAAATAAACTGTTATTAGCAATCTACTAAATTTTAGGTAAATATAGCCAAAATTTTGTCAATATTAAAGTTTTTGTTTTCTATTTTGTGTCTATAAATATTTAGTAAAAGTTTTTGCTAATTTTACTGAATAAAATTCTATTTACAATTAACTAACATTCACATCGAATATAACCAAAATTTTGTCAAGTTAACAGATTTCTTTTTGCTGTTCTTATTTTATTAATATTTAGCAAAAAAAAGCTGCTGAATATAGCAGTTTTTTCTGCAAGGTTATTATTAACTAATTTTTAGTAGCTTTTTCTGCTCTTTTTCCAACATGAAAATTTGACTTAAAGAAAACGTAGAGATCTGACAGACTTTGGTATAGAAAAAATATTTTGGAATCTGGAAGATTTTGTTTACGAAACAGATTTTACACAAATAGGCTTTAATAATTTACCACTTTTTCTATTTATAAAATCTACACCCAGAGAAACAGGAATAAGTTTCGTCAATTTTCTTCCAATGTAACGATTTTATGAATATTTTTTTGAAACATTTTATAAACAACAAGAATTATACTGACCATATCATTGTCTCCATGCATTTTTTTTAAACAAAAATAATGAAATCCTTAGTAATACAAAATTTGCTTCATACATATAGTGAAACATTTCATAAATATGATGAAATTTACTTTGTTTTTTATGAAATGTTTCATAAATACTATGAAACGTTAAATTGGACGAAAATTGATGACGCCTTTCCTTTGAGTGTACTAAATTCTACAAAAAAATTAAATTTGTTGGAATTCCATTGTAACCAACAAAATTTACACATTATTCAATAATTTTAATTGTCAGTACTTAAAATTCATCAGCAGAACAATAACGCTATATTTTAAACTGAAAATATATAAAATTAACCAAAACACAGTCACATCATTCAAAATATTGATTTTCCTAATCAATATTGAAAAAATATTATATTCTACATTATCTTTAATTCCAACAACCAACCACTTTTCGGAGATTTTATCCGTTGAATAAAATATTTGCAGTTAAAATCAATTATTAGTTTCGCCTGAAAAAAAAAACAATCACTCTATTTAAAATATTATTGTTCGTTAAGAATTTTAAAATAATATAAAGTGTTTTAATAGTTGGTAATTCTTATAAAATATTAAGATTAGCAACCCAATTTATGTTGTACATACAAACCTATTTTTAGATATTCATATTTAAACTTAAAAAAAAAATTTAAGGTAGAAATTTTAATATACAAATTCAAATTGAGTTTAGGCTAGAGGTAAAGTAATTGTCTGACAAACAGGACGTCGCCGGTTCAAGCCTAGTTCGCAGCATAAGAATTGTTTTTAATAAAATAATTTTAAAATAATATATTAATTTTTTTATAGTTTTGGTAACTCTAATAAAATATTGAGATCAGCAACCGAATTTCTGTTGTACATACAAATCTATTTTTAGACAAATATTTAAATTTTAAACTAGAAAATATTCATTGCCTCTAGATATCAAAAAACCGACAAAATATAGTTTTTTGGCCGAACTGTTCGGTCGGACACTATTAGTTAGACTAGAGGTAAAGTAATTGCCTGACAAACTGATGATTGCCGGTTCGAGCTCAGATCGAGGCATACAATTTTTAATTAATAAAATAAAATTTCTTGAAAGCACGTGAATCTATTTATAGAATATTACAGTTCATAAACATAAAATATTCAATTTCTACAATAAAAATTCGAAATTTGTAAATAAATGTCGGTTGTTATAAAATACCCAGTGCAGAAATGTATTGCCATATAAGTGGTTATATAAGTAGGGAAACAGCTTGCAGGTTGCCACCCGTCAGCTTTTTTTGGCAATAACTCATCATAAAATCAACGTATTGTGTCATAATCATAGGTTGGTAAGAGAAAATATCAATGAAATTTGTGAAAATCAGCATAAAAATTTTAATTTGTAAAATTATATGGATTTATTCGAAGTCATCACAGTTTGGACATATGTAAACACATGAAGCGCATATTGGCACATTTCGCGTGAACTGCTGTTTTGCATTCGTGGTTTCTTGAATATTTGACATCAAGTTTTATAGCAAACTTATATACTAATTGTTGTAGTTCAATGACGCTCAAGGCATAATAGTGTTTGAAATTTCTTGACAATGTAGCGAAAAACTAGGCAAAAATATTCACCTTGAATTTTCAATAAAAGCTTAAACATTATCAGTAAAAGACAAAAAACACAATTTTTATTAATTTTTAAGCAATATTAATTTACACTTTGTTGAGTAAATACTGGGTTAATGCGCCTATCCGCTGCAGAAGTAGCTTAAGAGTGTTATGTGTCTGAAGATAAATTTCATAGTTAAATTCCATTTTATTGAAATTCACCCAGGAATGATAATACTAGTAATTTCTATTCTCTCTCATTCTCAGTCAATTTTACCATCACCTGTTACATTAAATGTTAAAAAAAAATAACAAAACATTAAAAAAAACAATATTTGTGTTTTGTCGCGTAAATGAAATAAAAATTGTGAATTTGTTATGAAGCATATTTTAAGAGGAAACGAGATCCGACCTGGTGGATTAGGTAACCATTTGGTCCTACTTAATTGCTGCATTCAAAATTTTTCAGGTCTGTGCTCAGTTGCCGAGCTATGGGCCATTTTCAATATCATATATTGAAATTTTTTAAATTCTGTTAATTTCATATGACACTGTGGCCATATTTTAAGAGGAAACGAGATCCGACCTGGTGGATTAGGTAACCACTTGATCCTACTTTATTACTGCATTCAAAGTTTTTCAGGTCTGTGCTCAGGGGCCGAGCTATGGGCCATTTTCAATATCATATATTGAAATGTTTTAAATTCTGTTAATTTCATATGATACTGTGGCCATATTTTAAGAGGGAACGAGATCCGACCTGGTGGATTAGGTAACCACTTGATCCTACTTAATTGCTGCATTCAAAGTTTTTCAGGTCTGTGCTTAGGGGCCGAGCTATGGGCCATTTTTAATATCACATATTGAAATTTTTTAAATTCTGTTACTGCAGCGGATAAGCGAGTGTACAAATTTTGTGCGTTTTTTCATGAAGCAAATGTAGGTAAAACTATTTCAAAAACGACCTAGTCGAACAAAAATAATGATTTTTTACGCCGAATCATATGCAGTTGGTTCTAACTCTACTGCTTATTACTTAGATACTGGCAATGGGAGCCCATTACTCAGATTTTGCTGGGATGTTACACTTGATAGATACAAACATAAACAACTTGCTTTTACAAAAATCGTGACTTTCCAGCTTACAAAAAATCAAAAATAAGTAGTTATATATGTACTTACTAGAGTTGAAAATTTAATAAGTCTAAACATAGATTTTCAGAAAATTTTGAGATCATTACTTTATATGATGAAATAATGCTTATTATTTTATTTTTGTAATAAAATAATATAAACATAAACTAGTTATTAGTAAGTCCTTATTATTTGTGTTAAAGTAAAGCAGAGAGTAGAGTAATCATTACTGGTAATGAGAAAAGTAATGACATCTCATTACTGTTTCTACACTGGGAATTCATCAGAATCTTAGTGTTCAATAAAATATCCACAGAATCTAAAATTTATCAAAATAATCGATAATGTGTATACATTTAAAATTACACATAAATTACACATGGATACACATGTAATTTTACACAATATGGCCAAACTTACACGCAATGTGTGTAATTTCCATGTAGGCGACTATTTTTATAGTGGTTATATAAATTGCATCCTTTTCTATGTAGACCACCAATTAAATTTTATCTCATAAACACTCTTTTCAATTCAAACACATTTCAATGACATCATTAAAGAAAATAATATTGTGCATGAATTTGTTTATATAATTAACAACAACGACAACAATTATTACTGACATAAACAATGTGTGGGTACATGCACTTATATTGTTGCATAAATTAAATTTATATAATTATTAAAATTAAATTTACAGGTTGTCACTTTTATATGTATAACAAAATTACTGGGGTTTTCTATATTGGAGAAAAGTGTTGCCTTGTTAAGGAGCAAAATTATTAAAATTTTGATGCATTTTAGCAATCAGAGTAGAATAAAATTATATCACATCTCGCCCGAGCAAAAAAAAATAATATGTTGTCATATGTAGTGATATCTCATTTGATATAACTGGATATATTTTATTATCCGAAAAATGGAATGTCAAATTATATCTGATACGATATATTTATATTAAATTATACAAAATTTTATACGGATTTTTACCGAATATAATCGTATCTAATTTGATGTACACTGATAGAATTTTCCTTCATAGTATTAATGAAACGATTAATATTTTTCATTTACATTTTTTTATGATTTTTTCATAACTTCATAAAAAAAATTCATTAAATCAACGAAAAATTTTCACATTTGTTTCAATAAAAATTTTGGCTTGTAATAAGAAAAAAAAAATTTTTTTTTACTACACTCAGTAAAATAAGTTAGTACAAAAGTTAGTAAAACGTCTTGTAAATTAGGTATACTATTTTTTAGTAATTTTTTGTTAAAATCCTGTTTTTAGCTAGAATTTTTGTTATACTTATTCAGCACTTAACTGTTTTATACTAATGCTTTACTAATATACTAATGTTTTACTAAGCACATTAATAGTGTAGACGACAACCAGCTTGAAAGATATACGCAGAATGAAGCAGATGTCGCGACATGTCAAGATGTAGTACAGAAGAGGAAAATGATACTAAAAAGTTTTTTTCATACATAAAACAAAATTGATGATTAAAACAACTTAAATTTTGCGTTGTCACCGGCTTGTGAAAATAATTGTCTATTAATAAAATAAAAGACAAAAGAAAATATTTAAATTTAATATGTATTTCTATAATAAATGTTAATAGATTAATAATCTAGTGCGGTCAAATTGCAAACAAACATATACAGACATGTAGACAGAGTAAAGCGAAAGACAAAGACACACATCTTAGGTAGATTTTATGATTCCTTTTTCTTATTGCAAAAAAAGGGTTGTTTTTTTCGTTTCGTTTGTTTTTGTTTATTTTTTCGTTTCGTTTCGTTTCTATAATTATCTTCGGCAGTTGCGTCCTTTAAAAGAAAGCATAATTTAGACAACCATTGATGAAAAGTAGTTGAAAGAAAATTTTTGTTATGTTATATATATTTATTTCTATATATTTTCAGGGTAATAGTATATATTTTGTAATTAAATGATTATTAATTAATAAAAAAAAAAAAAAAAAAAAAAATTAATTCATGTCGTCAGTGTTGGAAAATGAGAATTTTTATATTTCGTAGTTATTGTAAATTATTTTTAAAAGAATCACAAAAATATGTTTTATGATTTTCAGCAAATATATTAACTAAATTACAATTTTTTTACAATTTTTTTTCAGTATACTAAAATTCAGCAAAAAATTTATTAATTTTTACCCAGGCTTTTTTTATTTCTAATCTACTAAAACTTTTGCTTAATCTACTAATTATGTTGCTAAAAATCAGCTCGCTGACCCAGCAAAATTTTTTGCTGACTTTACAAACTTTTTTTTTTGAGTGTATCATTTTGAAATAAAAAAAACTGAAACATTTCTTTTAAACAGAATTAAACAAAACTTTGAGATAAATAATTTTTTTTTATTAAATTTGCCTAGAGTTAAAAGTTTTTGACGAATTTGAATAGTTGGTCAATAAATTCCAGGGAACAGATTCTCTAAGAAAAACGACATAGTTTTGTTCAAAACGAGGCCTAATTTGTTATCGTTTTGACGATGTTACACAAAAACGTTAGCTAAACGATAATAAATTTTTGTTTTTAACAACATTGTTAACAATATTTAACATTTTTATCTAATATTGTCGTAATGGTTAGCGCGTTGGACTGTTACACAGATGGTCCCGGGTTCGATTCCCGGTAACGACAACATCAATTTAGAAAAATAATATGTATGAGTTTTCTATCACTTATATGTTTCGCTGCGCCCACCTTCGGTGTTATCATAGCACTTAACCCCACCGAAGTAAAATAATGAATCAGGGCTATGAAACAAAAAGCTTCAATAAATTCGCCAACTCTACATCAGGTGGCGACCAACAACTGTTCTAAGACTTATCATCTCGCGCAATTACAGTGTTGCCATGTTTGAAGCAATTCATCTTTCACCACCTTTCATCTCTCCACTATCCCCTTTCGAAAGAAAGCAACACATTAATTAATAGGAAGAATTTCCTGGGTGTTGCTTCTCTTTAAAAAAAAAAAAAAAACAAAAAAGTGGACTATAATCGTCGATCGTTCTACAGAATTCCAAGCCAGATCGATAAAAAATTACATATTTTGTACCGACATATAAGAAAATATGTCATCTTTTAACACATAAAACAATAAAAACAGAAATAAATTAAAATTGGATCAGACCAGACCTTATAAATAATATCAACGAATGATAATTTCTCTAATACCACGAAATTAATGCTATGCTAAAAAAATCATAAAAAGTGCAAATTATTAAATATCAACGAAAATATTTCATACAAACTATGAATTTTATTCATTAAACACATGGAACATTCATAACGATTAGGCTAGGATTAATGAAAAAATGTCTTACTTTATGAAATTTTCATTGGGTCAATGAAACCATTCATTAAAATTGATTTAATGAAATACCTTTCATTAACCCTATGAAACTTTTCTTTGGGGACTTTTTTATGAAAAAATTCATTGGATTAATGAAGAAATTCATTAATACTACGCACAAATTTCTATCAGTGTAGTTTAATATACAATATTTCATAAGAAACGAAATAACAATATAGAGATTTGTAATCCGCATTTCCCTATAATTCGCCCATACGTTGCGAAATTTGTCTCTGTATAAATTCTTTATAATAATTAAGTTTAAAATTTAAAATAAAAAATAAAAAAATATAAGTTGTTGTAGCCATACTGAAATATATATAAAAATACTTACAAGGGAGGTATCCCGACCCGGCTGTGCAGAACTTAATGAAATTCGGATATGTTGTAGAGAATAAAAGTTTAAGGGACCCCCGTGCAGCTATCTCATGTTTAGCTTTAGCTAACTCATGTTTATGCTTTAGTTTTTTCCGTTTAATGCCTTCTATTCGAAGGAACAATAGGCAAATTTGGTATCAAGTAAAAGGATTTTGAAGACACATTCACTGGTGTAAAAAATATGTCTAAAGACTTTCAAGTATTTTTGTTATTAAAAAAAAATGTATTTAGAGCAACACTAAATTTGGCGTTTTAATAAGGAATTATAGTTGTATTAAGCTAAAAATAATGCATAGTAGTGCCCAGGCACGTAGTTAGGGGGTGGGGGCAAGGGGGATAGAGCCCCCCCCCCCACGAAATGATTTGACAAATTAAAAAACTCAATACAATTCGTTAGTATTATATGGTTCGAATCTGCAAATTTCATTAGAAAACATTGCCTGCAAATAGGCGGCTATCATTGTTAGAGTTGATTTTCGACAAAAAAAAGCAATAAATTAAGTCATTTCATAGGGATTTCGACGCGTTTGCCTCAAAATAAAATCAAAAAATTGCTTGAGACAATGCAAACTAAAAATTAATTATGTCTAAACAGAAAAAACTAAAATTGTGTTTCAATTAAAATATTTGTTGATTCAGTTCAAAGTTTAATTGAATTCGGTCCTATTGAGGAAATTGTAGTAACAATTAAAATAACTTGTAACTATTTATTTGATATTATTTTCAATTATAGTTTTCTTCATTTCTATTAAAAATTTAATTGAATATTGTTTTTTATGTCAAAAAAATTTTTAGTAGATACTATTCAAACATTAATTTTAACATTAACATTTAAAAAAATCTAAAGCATTTGAAAAAACCGCCAAATTTAAAAAAAAAAAAATGCAAAATTTAAAACACAATCCTCAAAATTGCAGAAATTTAAAAAAATTTCCAAAATTAAAAAAACAAAGTTTTCAGTATTTTTTTACGATATACACTACGATATCTCAAAATCCATTAAAGCGACTCGTTTTCAGCACGCAGAAACTATTTTTTTTTTTTTAATTTTTTCCAAACAGATTTAAGCTTTGATCGATATTCATCATCTGTTAACGTGGTCCAATTTGACTCAAATTTTCACAATTTTTGTTAAACTAATGTAAACAGATTTCTATCGGTGCTACTTTAAAAAATTGATTAAAGAAAATTGTAATAATTGATGAAAAATTTCAAAATGAAGGGTAAATACACAAGAAAGCTTGAGCATCTGTAATCTTCCAAAGTATAAATCAAATTGGAAATACATAATTTAGTTTAAATAAGGCCTGAGAGATGTCAGGTATATTTTTAAATTTTCCAATTGCATATTTTTTTCTTTATAATTATTTATTTCAGACTACAGCCACACTAGTGAGCTTAAACGCTTCTTTGGAAAATTTACGATTTTGTTAATACAAGACATGGAGTATAGCCGCAATGGGCTCCCTCTGATCTTAAACAAAGTCGGATATATGAAAAACGAGCATAAATAGTGAATAATTTGGTCACCAATATTTAAAATAATTTAAATAAGTCTGAGTCCACGAGATAGTGTCAAAATGGCTTTCAAAATGTGTGTTTTCTCGATTATAACGCGGTTTTTAAATAAGTCTAAATTTCCTAAACTTTAAATATATTTATTTTCACACAAATATGTGTTAAATTTCATCGCCGCTTTTAAACGCAAAAACATGGGATTGAGCCGCTGAAAAAAACGTTTATAATATTGTTTTTGCTTTCTTATCACCTATCCAAATTTTATTAAGTTCAAAGGGAATCTATAGGAAAAGCTTCCTTGTAAGTGTAAGGCAATTTATATAGGATATTTGCTTTTAATTCGTCTGCAAAATCTGAAACTTTTGAGTTCACGAATAAAAAATACGTAGTTTTTGGACTGTTATACTAGTAAATCTTTAATTTCCCGAGTTAAAACGTTTGCATAAAATAATACATTATTTTATATACATTTATAAGTTTTTATCTGCCAGTGTATTTAACCGGACATAACTATATAAATTCATATATAAAATTAATTTCGTCGAACAAGTTTAATATGATGTGAACTTATCGCATCTCGCTCAATACATAATTGTATATTGCATGTATAATACGCTAAAACTAATCCAATTCATAATGACGTTATATATACCTAGGCATACAAAATAATATATATTTAGATATTAAAAAAAAAACACACATATTTAAAAAAAAAACACATTTGGATATAAATATGTATTACATCAATACAATAGTTAGAGTCGTACCGAGTATTTGGCTTCGGCTTCGGAGTTCGGCCAAAAAGTGAAGTTCGGCCAACTTCGGTGTTAGGCCAAATTTGGTCGAACTACCGAACATTTTATGACTATATATAAAAAGCACAAATAAATAACAACTGTGGTTATATTTACTTTTCAGAATTTACAAAAAAACTACATAAAAAATACAACGTTGAATATAATAGAATACCAAAAACAAAAACAACGATATTAAAATATCAATGTGTGAAAAAATTTCAAAAAGCCAAAAGAATTAAAAAAAAAATTGCAGAAATATATCTACAAGACTTATAAGCAAATAATCAAATTTAATGCGATATAATTTAAATAAATTTATACTTTTCTATTTTGCAATTAAGTGGTAAGTAATCCTAAAAAGAGAATAACAGGTTCATCAATTTGGGATAGACATGATGCAGTACCACACTTAGAAGTAGCAGAACCAAATAAAACATTTTTTGAAAAAGAAATTAAAATGTTTATTACGGAGCCTTTAAGTCCCGAAATATAAATATATTCGAGTATTGGAATTCAAGTCCATTTACAAATATAAAAGCTGTAGCAATAAAATATTTATCAGCCCCACCAAATAGTGTAGCTAGCGAACAGATTTTTAGCGCTGCCGGACAGCTGTATTCTGATAGACGAAGCAATTCACATGGTGTGAATGCGGAAAAATTGCTTTTCTGTCATTACAATATCAAACTTTTTAATTTTAAATATTATATATTAAAGTTTAAATTTTTTTTTTTCTATATCAACTGAAAAATCGATCAACTATTTTTCTTTGACTATAAAATATAGTACAAATATTTGATTCTTTTTTTGTATTTAAAATAGTACAACTATTTTCCAAATATGATTTTTTAAAAAAATATAGCTATAAATTTTTATTTTTGTTTATGTTTAATAACTTTGTGGTTTAAATTTATTGATCCAAAAAAACAATTTATATTTTTTTATTAAAACAAAAAGTTCGTCTTCGGCTTCGGCCGAACATTGATATTATGGCCGAAGTTCGGCTTCGGCGGAAAAAAATGAATTCGGGGTCGGAAACTAACAATAGTATAATGAATTGCATATCTCATTTTGTATATAATTTTATGCACAAAATTTACCCAAATTTTTGTCTTTTGAATTGACTTCTTTCTGGTTCCCATTAGGAGTTTTTAATTTAGCAATGAAAATGAAAATTATTCAAGTTCGAGGCCATACTCTATATTGTCCTAGATTATTTGTTAGGACAATATCCTAATAAAGAAATATAGAGTATGGCCTCGAACTTTAATAATTTTCATTTTCATTGCACATTTAAAGCTCGAAAAAATAAACATAATTTTTATTTTTAATAAAAATTATATCAGACTTGTTTTTAATTTAGTTTTAGATTTTTTCAATGTAAAAAGCTAAATTAAGTTTTTTTTTTCAATTTATAACGAGCTTTCAACCTCCGTATATTTACACAAATAAAGCAAATCAAACATATTAGTTAGGTTGATACTAGTATTTCGATCTGGCTAAAGATCTCATCAGAACCCGAAGTTTTAGAAAAGTTAGAGCCTCCATAATAGACGGAACTTTAACAAAAAACCTATTAATAATCAATTTTGCTCCATTCTTGTCTTCTTAGTAATCAAGCACGTGGTTAGGTCTTTTCCTAACAAGCATCATGACGTTACTAAACTTTGAAGACCAAAAATGTTCTATTTATATAAAAAATTTTTAGTTTGTACTCTGGCTCACCGTGTTTGTTCAATTGAACAATTGATGTATTTCTGCATTTCAATTAGTAATTTCTGAATTTCAAATGGAAAATCTAAATTTCAATTGATGTTTTCTAAATTTCAAATGTAAATTCTGAAAATCACACTATGTTCTCTGAATTTCAAATTGAATTTCTGGACTTCAACTGATATTTTCTAAATTCCGATTGATAATTTCTAAATTCCAATTAATATTATCCGAATTACAGTGGCAAATGGTGTAGAAAAGAGCTTTAAAAAAAATGTTTTTGAACTTTTTTGGCACGCAACGAAAATTGTCTTGGCACCCCTGTGCTAAATGAAAATTTGACTTTGTGCCGTCTATCGGAATTAGAGTGTAAAATTTTACTTACCTTCTTTATTCACTATTTTGTTTATGTTTTTGACATTTAGAAAAAAACTTGTAATGGCAACAACAAAATTATGCATAGAAATTTTAGTTATATTCAACATTTACTATTTAAACACTAATAACACTAATAACATTTTGCATTTGCTCTTCTCATTTCTATAACAAACGAACTGCAGCACAAAAGCAAATGATTTTTCTTTTTTCTTTTTTTATTTCAAAGCAACACTTTATAAGCCCTTTTCGCTTGTTATTTTTTAAAAATTTAATGATTTTTTTATTAAAAACAATTAAGCTACAATTGAATTGCATTTTTATAAAAAAATATTTTAACTTTATTCAATCTTAACACAAAATAATTCAATTTTATTAGAAACACTACTACCGGCACGTCTGCACTTTATAAAAATTACGCGTTAACTAGAGTTGAGTAGTTCGTGAACGACCTAGTTCAATTGAACTACTCTTTACTTTGAACTACACTGCTAGAATTTTCCTTCGTAGTATTAATGAAACGACTTCATTAAAATCGATTCATTGGTTTAATGAAAAATTTCATTAACTGAGGGATAATTCATTTATATTGGTTTTTTTTCATTAACATTTTTTATGATATTTTCATATTTTCATAAAAACAATGGAAAAATTTTAAATTGTTTTCAATAAAAATTTTGACTTGTAATAAGAAAACAATTTTTTTTTGTACTATCATTTTGAAATAAAAAAAAACTAAAAATTTCTTTTAAGCAAAATTAACCAAAACTTTGATATAAATAATTTTTTTTATTAAATTTTCCTAGAGCTAACTGTTTTTGACGAATTTGAATAGTTGGCCAATAAATTCCAGGGAACAGATTCTCTAAGAAAAACGACATAGTTTTGTTCAAAACGAGACCTAAATTGTTATCGTTTTGACGATGTTACACAAAAACGTTATGCTAAACGATAATAAATTTTTGTTTTTTAACAACATTGTTAACAATATTTAACATATTTATCTAATATGGTAGTAATTTAGCTACAAAAAATGGACTATAATCGTCAATCGTTCTACAGAATACCACGCCAGATCAATAAAAAATTACATATTTTGTACCGACATATAGGAAAATATGTCATCTTTTAACACAAATTATAAAAAATGTAAAGAAAGGTTGAGCAAATTTGTAAAAATAAAACAATAAAAACAGAAATAAATTAAAATTGTTTTTTTTTAGTTCAGCTTTTAATATTTCAATGCCTGTTAATTATATTTAAACGTTTTTTTAATTGTTAAAGTTCTTAATCGGCTATGTGCTGGATATCGAGTCGTTTTCAAATAGCAAACTTTTTTGAAAACGAGTCATGTAGAAATTGGTGTTCCTCAAAACGTACGTTTTTGTATATTCGAATTGTTGTTCGAAAAACAAATTTTAACTGTTAAAAGCTTGTAAACGTAATTTTAATCAACTGTTGTATTGTATCAGAAAAGGAAAAAAGCTGTAAACAAAAAAATTATACAAAAAAATAACAGTGTTTTTGTTTTAAGTTATGTTTATTTACGGCTGCGTGGGCCAACAAAAAATAAAAAGAAGATGCATAAGGGATGCCTCAGACCCTTTGAGTATTCCAGACGAGGAATAGGTTTTGAGTCATTTTTTATAAGCAGTAAATTGTTATGGTTTTATTTCAAAACTTGTCGGCGTCCTTTTATCTTTTTTTTTTTGCTTGTACACAACACAGTGATGGTGAATTCAATTTCAAAATGTACTTTTTATCCACAACAGTACTAAACAAATTAACAAACCAAATCGTCATGAAAATTTATTTATTATTTATTTAAGAGCTTGTTCACAACAACAGCTACAGTTTCACACTCTGTATGGCAAATTTTAGTAAAAATTGTATGGGAAAATAGATTTGCTTTAAGCTTTTATTGTGACATTCCGTTTTGTTTTTTAAAATGAATTTTGCCAAAAGATTTAGCTTCAAATAGAATTAATTTAAGTTTAATATAATTTTTATTAAAAATAAAAATTATGAATTAATTTAATTATGACGAAGTTTTAGTCAGCAGTCTAGCGGATTTTTGCTATTCATACAAAATGTATGGGGAAACAATTTCGTTATTAGTTTTATCTCTTATTGGGAGTGTTCTCATAAACAAAAATTTGTAAATAAAGTAGTCAAGTGGTCATAAGAGTACCATGGTACTTTTAAAATACTACAACAAAAAGTACTATAGTACCAACTTTATCATCCCTGACACGACATGCAAATGTTTTTTTAAAACATATGTCATTAAAATCTAGGGCTGCCATATTAAATTATTGCAATAATTTTGCAACTAAATCTATAGTTTTTATGTGTTTATTTTAACAAAACAACTAAAAACATATTTGCTATTTATTTTTATATACATTCTAATTGTTAATTTGTTGTTATGTTGTTATTAAATAAAAAAATGCAAAAAAAACTTGACCTATTGAAGTTTGTGAACTTTGGTAACTCTGAATTTTTCGAACATCATTATGAAAGAAGAAGAAGACTTTAAGTAAATTTGCGATTTGCAACAAAAAAAAGTATTATTTTCAAGAAATAGTTTTTTTAAGACAGTTTTTTAGTAAAAGTTAATAATAAATTATTTAAGTGCATGATAAAAAAAATTAATTTGCATTGATCATGCTCAGTTCAAAGTGTTTTTGTAATTGTTAGACTAAAACTTTGTTTAAAAAAATGCATTTTATTTCATTGCCATAGATTAATGTAAAAATACATGAAATATTAAGAGATTTTTAAAAGTCTTGTTTTAAATTGAAGAAGCTATTAAAAGATTGCTTTTTGAATTACAATAAATAAAAAAACATTTAAAATTTTTAATACTAAGTGCTGTTTTTATTATTTAACAAACCTTTCTAGAAAAAAATCTACATTCTATTTACTTTCGACAAAGTACAACTGCTCGATTTAAAACGAGCAAAAAAATTGCGATATCGGAATCTGGCATACCTAATCTTGTAAACTCGTTTTACTTATGCGGTTTCGTTTTCTGGCATATACACGAATATATGTACATAAATTAAAAAAAGGTACAATAATTAAAATATTTGTTTTTATGGATAAAAAATTTTATTTTCAAAATTTGTAATTTGTATGCTAAAATAATCATAAAAAGTGCAAATTTTTAGATATCAACGAAACTATTTCATGCAAACTATGAATTTTATTCATTAAACACGTGAAACTTTCATAACGATTAGGCTAGGATTAATGAAAAAAATTTCATATACATTGTGAAACTTTCATTGGGTCAATGAAACCCCATCATTAAAATTGATTTCATTAGCCCTATAAAACTTTTCTTTGAGGACTTTTTTATGAAAAAATTCATTGTATTAATGAAGAAATTCATTAATACTACGCACAAATTTCTATCAGTGTAGTGAGCTAGTTCGCAATCTTCAGCTCTTTTAGATCTTTTGCTTTTTTCGTTCTTTTTTGGTATTTGATTGAGTAATATTATATTTTGCTTTTTTTTAATATTTAATTTTGTTTTTTTTTTTAATGTTGCCAGCTGAATTTTTTTTTTAATGTTAAAAAGAATAATTCGCTTAAAAATTATTAAACAAACGATCTAACGAGCAATTGAACGAAATTGTCAAAGATGGATTGCACTAGAAGAGCGACCTAGTTCATTCAGATCAATCGAACTAGAAAGAGCGATCACTCAAACGAACTAGTTTACCCAAGTCTAGCATTAACTAAGGAATAGAATGTAAAGTAAAAAGAACTACAAATGTACAAAGTATTTGTTGTTTTTGTTGTTGTTGTTATTACTGTTATACTAAAATTCATATTGGCGATTTGTTTTGATCCGCAAACATCACTGATTGAGAGAGAAATCATTGAATGGGTATAGTTGAGTTTAAAATGCTCTTCAATACGCAATAGTAATATAAATAAAAATACAAATTAGTATGTCAAAGAATATATGCATAAAAAACGGGAATTTTTTTTTTTTTTGATACACACAAAAAAATTCTGGGGGAACGTTTATTAAAAAAGGGTATAATATTAACAAGTATAGTAGGAGCGTTTCAACTACACGCAAAAATAAAATTAGGGCAACGTTTATCAAAATTGAGGTATACTATTACCAAGTACAGTAGGAGCATTTCAAGTAATAACTAATTTCAGTAAAATTTGTCAATCAACTTAGGAAAATGATTTGTACAAAAATATAATGATATTTAAATACAAAAACTTGGTAATTTTACCTCTTTTATTTATGGCAATTAATGAAAAAATCGTAATAAAACTATCGATTCTATTTCATAAGAATCCCTAGATAGTTTGATGAATTGTACCATATATTTAGAACAAATATGCTGTTCTTTTTGTTAATTTATTAAAAATAATTTTATTTTATTTATAAAATATGGAAAAAAAAACATGAGATGATTTTTTTAATTTTGGCGATTTTGTAAAATTTTTGCATTTTTTTCTATGTTGTTATTATAAGTTTTTCTGTGTAGTTTGACATAATCTTTTAAAACGGAGATACCACTAAGACCCAAACTTACACACAGAGAAATAAAGTGCCAACAGAATTGAAAAGTGTATTTTAATGGTAACAAAGCTTCGTAAGGAGCTCTAACTGGTTCAACGGTGGAGTCTGATCGGTAATCCGTCAGTCTCGTGGCATCACAACGGACCTCAGAGTCTAAGTGTGCTGGTGATCACGGAGCCGGCTACCACTCCGACCTAACCTAACCTAATGGTAACAACTTATAAATTCAGTTTGTGCAACGATATTTACATTAGATTTCTGAATATTTTGGGTTTTGCAATTAAAATTCAGTTGAATTAACCTAGTTTTGTTGTGAAAACTAATGTTCATTTGTACCAACCGAAAGAAATTCGTAATAACCGAATTTGAGTCGTAGTTACTTACAGTGCACTCTTTGTATTTTAATTTGATTTGATACGCACGCATCTGGTAACATAGTTTTCAGTATTTTTTACGATATATAATATATATATATATATTATATATTACGATATCTCAAAATCCATTAAACCGACTCGTGTTCAGCACACAGAGACTATTAATTTTAATTTTTCGAAATGAATTTAAGCCTTAAACTTTGATCGATATGCATTATGTGTTAACATAGTCCAATTTGACTAACATTTTCCCAATTTTTTTTTAGACTAAATGTTAACAAATGACGCTGTTTTTTAAGAAATGTTAAAGGGCTTTTATTTAAAAAATTGATTAAAGAAAATTGTAATTATTAACGAAAATGTTAAAAATGAAGGGTAAACATTAGGGTTGTCTTTCGTTGTATGGGCGAAAAATAAAAACGAGATTTTGACTGTACCCCCTCTTAAAATATTTGTTTGTGTACAAAAATTCACCATGCAAAAAATTAGAGTTCTAGCATAACGGGAAGATGTCCCGCATCGCCCTTGAAGATCGGGCCCCTTGGAAAAATGGGCATAATTAAAAAAAAAATTACAATTTTTTTTTCTTCAAAATTTAAAAAATATAAAATAATTTTTGTGTTGGGTTTAATCATAACTACTCAGATAAAAAATATTACTTTCCCAGAAAATCGCTAACTTACCCTAACTTTGGGGGTACCTCAAAGTGACTTTTTTGCATTTTTGAAAATTTTATTCAACAAAAATCAAAAACCTAGTGTTTGCTGTCAAGTATTTCATTAAGCACATTTCAAGTATTAAATAAGCCAGGTATTACGCATATCCGTTGGGAAATTTTTTTTTTAGGGCATTTTGATTCTCGGGGATTTTAAGGTTTTTTTTATTTTTATACATTTTTATTTTAAAACAAGGTTTTAATAATATTTCATCAATATTTTTGTATATGCCTTTTTATATCATTGTAATAACTTTATTTAAAAATACTATATTTTCTGTTGATAGTTAACCCATGTTAACCTGGGGTCAAATATGACCCACGTAAGAAAAATGCAGCTTTGTGGCAAAATTTATAAATAAAATAAAGAAAGGAATAATTCAATTTATATTTATTCTAAAAAAAATTTCGTTAACCGTTTCTAGTCTTCGAGTAGGTCAATTAAGTAAAAATTAGAACTTAAAACTTTTCCATAATAATAATTTTGAGGAAAAAAAATTTACACTATTAAATTAAAAATACGTTTTTCGAAAATACTCCTGAATATGTACAAAAAAAATCAATTTTAATATGAATACAAGTATCTGAATTTATACTATATAATTAATTTTAATTAATTTTAAAATGTAAATAAATTACAATTAGAAACATAAACAAAAATTTATTTGTCATCTTTGTGATTTTTGACTCTTTAAAATACGAGGGTCAATTGTGACCCCATGAAAACACAGGTTAACTATGAACACGAAAAATTATACTTTATAATAAAGTTATTACAATTATATAAAATAGCATACACAATAACATTGATAAAATATTACAAAAATCTTATTAAAAAAAAGTCTATACAAATTTAAAAAAACGTTGAAATCCGCTAGAATCAAAATGCTCTAACAAAAATTTTTGACAACGGATATCCGTAATACTTGGCTTATTTAATACTTGAGATGTGTTTAATAAAATACTTGACAGCAAACATCAGGTTTTTGATTTTTGTTGAATAAAATTTTCAAAAATGCAAAAAAGTCACTTTGAGGTACCCCCAAAATATTTATTAATTTTTTTGACACAAAGTTAGGGTAAGTTAGCGATTTTCTGGGAAAGTAATATTTTTTATCTGAGTAGTTATGATTAAACCCAACACAAAAACTATTTTATATTTTTTTAATTTTGAAGAAAAAAAATTAGAATTTTTTTTTTTAATTATGACCATTTTTCCAAGGGGCCCGATTTTCAAGGGCGATGCGGGACATCTTCCCGTTATGCTAGAACTCTAATTTTTTGCATGGTGAATTTTTGTACCCAAACAAATATTTTAAGAGGGGGGCAGCCCCAAAAATCGCAAGTTGAAAAATAAGGACCACCCTAGTAAACATACAAGAACGCATGAAAAGCATTTGAAATCGTCGAAAATATAAATGAAAGTAAATCGGAAATACATAATTTAGTTTAAATAAGACCTGCGCGATGTCAGGTATATTGATTCTAAATTTTTCAATTGTATATTTTTTCTTTATCATTATTTCTTTCAGAATACAGTCACACTAGTGACCTAAAACGCTTCCTTGGAAAATTTACGATTTTGTTAATTCAAAACATACCGATTAGCCCCGATGGGCTCCCTCTGATCTTATAAAAAGTCGGACATATGAAAAAGTAGAAAAAATAGTGAATAGTTTGTTCACCATTATTTAAAATATTTCAAATAAGTGGCAGCCCGGGTCCACGACATTGTGTCAAAATGGCTTTTAAAATGTGTGTTTTCTCGAGTATTTTAACGCTGTTTTTAAATAAGTCAAAATTTCCCAATTTTAAACATATTTTCATACAAAGGTATGTTCAATTTCACCACCACTTTTAAACCCCAAAACATGGGTTTGGGTCGCTGAAAAATACGTTTATCATATTTTTTGCTCACCTATCCGAATTTTATTAAGTTCAAAGGGAACACATTGTAAAAGCTTCCTTGTTACGCAATTTATGTAGGATATTTGCCTTTTAATTTGTCTGCAAAATGTGAAACTTTTAAGTTCATGAATTAAAAAATATGTAGTTTTTTGGACGGTTATAAATCTTTAGTTTTCCGAGTTAAAACGTTTGCATAGAATAAGAAAATAATAATAAAATATGAACTTATAAGTTTTTGTCTGCCAGTGTATTTAACCGGACATAATTATATAAATTCATATATAAAATTAATTTCGTCGAAAAATGTTAATATGATGTCATATATAGTTGCATCTAATCGCATCTCGTGCAATATATCATAGTATATTGCTATATACAAAATAATATATACAGTGACTCACAGTGAAAATAGTCCACCTGTAACCAACCACTTAAAACTGTTAAAAGTCTAAAAAATCGGTATAAAAACAAAGGACAAGTGCCTAAATTAATTAGTTTATTTTATTTAAATAATAAATACACAAAAAAATATTGGTTTTTCAATAACATTTTGCGCAAAACTTAATATTTAACGAAATAAGAGAAAAATGCATGTCACAGTGAAAACGGTCCACTTGAGCTTATACTAAATAAAGTAAAGATTTTTATTATATTTTTTATATTTAATATTTTGTTGGATATCCTTTCTGAAGAATGACTGATCTAAGTCGATTTGGAACAGATTCTGCAAGCTTTTTTGTATATTCTGGACTTATATTTTCCCACTCCTTCAAAAGGCCATTTTTATGTCATTTTTGTTTGAAATTTGATGTTTTCGTATTTCAATTTCAATTTCAGTTTTCAGTTTCAGTTTTTTCAATAATATTTAAATCTGGTGATTTGTCGTGGTGGGGGGGGGGGTGTTTTAATAACTCTAGGGCAATTATACAGCAGCCATTCGTTTACAATTCCAGCCGTATGTTTTTGATCATTATCCTGATAGAAATGAAAAGTGTCTTTTATGCCGAGTTTTCCAGTACTTTCCTTAAGATTGCTCTAATCTATTTTTTTTAGGGGATGCCCCCTACTCATGCAGTGTATTGTATTGATCAGGAAAATAGGGTATGGGAAGGAGGAAAGAGGGAGTAGTGCTTGTGGATATTTGATTTAAATTTTTCTAAATTGTAAGTAACAGGGAAGACTTGTGCGGGAAGTTTGTTCCACATACGAATTGTTCGACTAAAAAACGAATTTTCTCTGTAATGCGTTGTGCGAAACACAGGACAATCAACTACAAACGGATGTGCTCTACTAGATAAGCGAGTATTACGAATAAAAACTCGGGCTCGAGGAATAATTTCACTTATCTCAGATGAGCACCTCCCATGGTAATATCGATAGAAAAGTGTCACACAACCCACATTCCGACGATGCTCCAATGAATCAATAGAGTTGGATACACTACTGTCATTGATAAGCTTCACCGCACTCCCCTGCACACGGTCCATAAGCTTCAGAATAGACACTGAAGCCCCTGCCCATATATGAGAGTTGTATTCCGTTTTCGGCCGGATATAGCTGGTATAAATAGTAAGGAGATCGGATGGAGTGAAGTAAGTCTTGCACCGTTTCAGAAAACCAAGGCACTTGAATGCTTCTTTCGACACTTGCTCTAATCTGTGAATAAGACGTTCTTCCAGAACGAAAAATCTTTCCCAGCGTAGCTGTAAGCGAACTGTAATCGAATTTGTTTATTCTTACGTCTTACAAAGGGCTTCTTATGTGCAATTCTGACTCTACGAATTGTCTCGGCGTTACAGCTTATATTAAAGTGTTTTTCAGCCATTTCCCGTAGTTTTAGTTCACTTAACCTTGATTTGGTTCACGATCCACCTTTCTTGACGTTACCTAACGTCTAGGGCTAATTTTCGGCTTATTTATAACTTGTCTTTCATTTTTATACCGGTGAATGATGATTTCAACTGTTGTGCGAGTTTTGTTAACAATTTGCGAGATTTTTCCTTGAATTTTTCCATTTTTATAGTGTTCAATAATTAAATTTCGCAGCTCGAGAGCAGTGTGGCGACCCATCTTCAAACTTTTAAATAAAGGGAATCGATTTAAACCATGTTTGGTTTAAAGTATAAGTGTAATAAAAAAAATATAGAACAAAACAAAATAAGAACATGGAAAGGTACCGTTAATTTTCGTAATGAAATGTGACCATTTTCACATGTGGACCATTTTCACTGTGACATGAATTTTTCCCTTATTTCGCTTAATGTCGAACTTTGTGTAAAATATTACTAATTTTGTAATTATTTTTATGTATTTATTTTAAAAGTACAGTAAACTAACTAATTTAGTCTCTTTTGTCTAAAATTTTTTTTAATTTCTTTAACTTTTTACACTTTGAAATTTTTTGTGACAGGTGGACCATTTTCACTGTGAGCCACTGTGTTTAGATGTTATATCATATTTAAAAAAAAAACACAATTCAATTTTGAATAAAATTGTATATTACCTCATGTAGAGTCACATTAGAAAATTTTTTAATCATATTTTGGATATAAATATGTATTACATCAATAAAATAAGTAGTACAATTAATTGCATATCTGATTTTGTTTATACTTATATACGCGAAATGTACCCCAATTTTTGTCTTTTGAATTGCTGGATCTTTCTAGTTCTTAAATTTCTACACCTTAAATAAAAAAGATGAAGGAACCCTAAAAAATGAACTTGTTTCATTTGTAACATTAGAAGTTTTTAATTTAGTTTTAGATTTTTTTCAATGCAAAAAGTCAAATTAAGTTTCAACGTTTTTTCCGTTGTTGTTATTCACGTGTAAGTGAAAATTCCATAAAATCTTCATTTTCATTAAATCTTCATTTTCAAAGTTTTTTTTTTCAAACAACATATTTTTATAAGTAATTTCAAGAGAATCTTTTTAATAAAATAAAATGTCTAAATTGGAAGGAATTTGCTACAAATTATAAAGACGTAAACTTTTTGCTAGTTTTTATAGTCTAAAAGGATTAATAACGTTTAAGCAAACCCCGTATTCGGCGGTAATTATTTCTGCAAATATTTCGGATTTTAATGATGTTTTAAAATCAAAAACCGGATACAACTATAGCTTGTTTTGTATATATTAGTATCAGTTCAGATATAAATTTTTACAGCTCTATAAAATCGGATTAAATTGTATCGCGCCATTAATCGGATATAATTTAATCTTATATTGTTAAATTAAAACTAAACATATGCAAATTTATGCAAATATATGGGCCCAATTATCGGATAAAACTGTATTAAGATTCATATTAAATTTCATATAAATCATCATATTAATTTTTGTTAATCGGGTTATTAGAAGTCGAAAGTTTCTGTATGCACTAGGGTTATAACTTTTGACTTTTTTTAATTATCAAATTTTAGCTAGCCTAGCCGTATATAAATTCCGTATATAAAAGCCGTATATAAATCCGCGGTAGGCTAGTTGGTAGCGTGCTGGCTTATCAGTGCGAGGGTCGTGGGTTCCATTCCCACCAGAGGCACTGGTCTGTTTTCGCTACAACGCGCTGAAGGCCATAGTAGCTAGTGCTCGGTTAGGGTAATAGTATATAATTTGTAATTATATGATTATTAATTAATAAAATAAATCCAGAAAAATATAAATTTTATTTTTTCGTTTCTTTAATTAAACTAAAAATTAATATTTAGCTAAAATTATAACGTAATTATAAAATAACGATGAACATCCAAAATAAAGGACACACACGTTTTCAAATTTGACGTGTTTCGCGGATTTTGATAAAACAGATTAAAGCGTTGTTACGCGATATAGGCATCAAAATTAGCAAAATAACAAACACAATAAGTAAAAAGTTATTTAAAATATGTATTATTGGTCAACTAATACAAAGTGAATGTTAAAAACTTGAAAAAATGCATTCTAATTAAATGCACTTTATGCGGGAGGGTTTTGTTTTAATATGACCTGAAAAACGATTTCTATTATTAATACATTACTGAACATTATTTAGCAAAAAAGCTATAACTCGAGTGTGCACATATTTTTATAAGTTACAAAAAAACATAATCAAAATAAAAAAGTCGACAAAGCAACCCCCCCCCCCCCCACCAAATAAATTCCTAGCTACGTGCCTGGTAGTGCCTATTTTATTTAATAGAAGGCGTGTCTGAGCTTTTTCCAATACTCGAAATCGTTCGGTTTTTATGCGACTTTTCCCGGAGAGCCTTGCTTCCCTATATTTTTAATAATTCAAAAATATGGCAACTCGGTGTCCACCATATACGCAATATGGGTATACAAATTTTTGTTTTCTTGAGTACTTTAACCATGTGTACAAATAAATGTAGTTTAAAGACAAGTTTTCACACAAAAACAAATGGATTTTTACCTCACTTTTTAATCATAAAACGTGAGATTGGGCAGATATAAAAAATATGTGTCAATTTCTGTTTTGTTATTCTACAACATATCCAAAGATCATTAAAATCTACGAGCTCGGGTCGGTATACCTCCCTTGTTACATTTTTTTACAAGCTTAATTATAAAGGGTTCGCCATCTAACGTTTTTTTTTTTCAACTAGTGCTTATTTCGTAAATGGTAAGTGTTACCATGTCTGGTTTGACAGATAATTAGTTTTATCCTTCCGCTGAACGAATATGGTCCGTATGTTCGTTATCTTGTGAAAAAAGTGAAAGAAACTGGCATCCTCATCGATAAACCAAAGCGTGAAAAGCCAAAAACAGTGCGTACACCCGAGAATATTGCTGCTGTGACAGAAAGTGTGCGTGAAGCGCCATCAACATCAATTCACCGTCGTTCTCAACAATTGAACATTTCGGAGACATCATTGAGACGAATTTTGCATAAAGACCTTGGTTTGACGCCATACAAAGTCCAATTGGTTCAGGAGTTCAAAAAAAAAAAAAGTTATTTGGCGGACCCTTTATATAAATTAACTTAGAATTTTGTTTTTAGTGGGGCTATACTAAATTATAAGTAATTTAAAATGCAGATATACTTAATTATATATAAATGAACTTATTTTTAACATGGTGATGTATAAAATTTTACATGATTTTTTATAAAACCATTTTTATTTATATATGACGCTGTGCTAAAAGCTTACGAGCATATCTGACTACATATGGTACATAGTTATAAAGGGTGTTTTTTATACAGGTAGAGGAATTATACAGGCACTTTAAGTTGGCAACACTTTTTTAACTGGCTGCCATTTTGTCAGCTGTCAAGTGATTTATGTTTAGTTTGGTTTGGCATTTCAACATGAATAGACTGACGCCTGAACAACGCTTCCAAATTGTGCAAATTTATTTTGAAAATCATGGTTCTGTTCGAAATACGTATCGCGCACTACGTCCATTTTACGGTCAACATAATCGTCCATCAGAGCAATTAATTCGATTAACTATGGAACGTTTTCGCACCACGTTTACTCTAAATGATAATATGCATCCACAGAGACATAGTACAGTGCGTACAGAAGAAGTCATTGCTGCTGTATAGCGTAGCGTAGAGGAAGCCAGTACAAAAATTATGCACTGTATAAAAAACACACTTTACAATTAATCAAAAATAATTCTATCACTTTTATATATAATTATATATGGCAAAAACATATCATTATACATATACATAAAAATAAATATAGTTAAAATGTAAGGAAAACAATTCTATGACTTTTATATATATTTTTTAGCAACGTTTATAATTCGAATATAACAAATTTCTAGAACATATAAACTTCCTGTGAATGAAATGAAATTAAAAAAATTTCCACTTTTGCGCGCTACCTAAACAGTGTTAAGAATCATCTTTAGGAAGTTTATATGTTCTAGAAATTTGTTTATTGAGATCTTAGGTAAATTTTTGTAGTTGATTGTTTCCTTGAATTTTGAACGGTTTGCTACCTATGGACCTGAACACGGGAAAAAAGGTAAAAAAAAATCGAATTTTTTTAAGTTTCTTGCGATTTTGATCTGGAAGGTGAAGTTTTTTTGATTTTATATGTTTGCAATTTTTGTTCTTTATGACAAGAGCTACAACTTTGCCATAGAGAGTAAATCGAAATTCTGAACGGTTTGCAAGATATGAGCCTGAGAAAATGATCACTTTTTTGCGAAAATGATACCGAGGCCCCAAATCTTTGGCGGTCCATAAACAAAAAAGGAGATGACTTTGGGAAAAATTGGGAGACACGGGTCTTTTTTTTTTAGTCTTTTATCACGTAGTGGTGTCCGTATATGGTTATTTTTTTTTCGTGTTGCACTGTGTTAATAATATTTTTATTAAATTACTTAAAGACAACGTTATAATTATTAGGCACGGGAACGGAAATTAACAATTGTTTCCTCATTTTCGGTTGTTTCCTCTCAAATTCCACGTTTATTTCTTTTAAAAAATATCCCTATATTTATAAAATAAATTATTTTATTATAAATAAATAACTTTCATTTGATATCCATATTGGTATCCTTTCAAAATTAATTTTGACGTGATGGTTGAAAACTGAAAAAGCAGTTTAACCATATAGGGCTGGTCCCTACCCTATGGGGAATGAGGAGGCAATTGAACTAAAAGTGACTGGTTAAAGAAGGACTTATCACAGGACTGGTATAATTGATTACTGAAGTGGGTTAAGCAGTGTCAATTGTCCTAAAATTACCAATCCTGTGACTGGTAAAGGGAGGACATACCACTTAACCAGAATGCTTATTAAGAAGAGAAAGCCAGTTGGCCAGAATTTTACCCATTGGAAGCTGTTTAGTTTTCGTTTATTTTATGCGACATGGCCCTTTTGCTACAGTCTTGTGGTATGCCCATCCTTGGTTAGTCCTGTGGCATGCCACTATGTGGTTTAAAGCAGAACAAATGACCCTCTCCTATGACAAGCCAATGTTAAAGTTGCCAGTTGTTTACATAGGGTAGGGTTTAGAAGAGGACCGGTCTCTGTCACGAAGGGACCGATCCTGTGGCATACGCAGGACCGGTCCCATTCCCCATACCCTATGGGGTATGGCAAATTAAAAAAATATATGATAGCAATACACATACTTTAAATATGGTATGTGTGGAAGGTTCATCGATTTCATCGACAAAGGAATCGGGGGTCAGTCAGTTTAATGGGTTAAAATACTTGTATCTAGTTATACATACCAATACATCAAAATTAAACAAAGATAATTTTTGAACCAAATTGTATTCTCACCTAGAAATAAATAAATATAAATAAAAAAAAAATCATTAAACAATTTTAAAAATAAAGTAAAAATTTAATGAGAATTGAAAAGATTTCTTTATTTTTTCTTCCTTCGGTAAATAATTTGAGTTTAAATTAAGTTTTATTGCAATACACACACACTCCCATACATACAAACACTCTTAACATTTTTATTACTTTAAAAAAAAGATTTATGCGTTTCAATAAAAATAAAACCAAAAAAGAGAAGTAGTAGTAGTAGCATTTATAGAAAACAACAAATGGGCAGTAAAAACAACAACAAAAAACGTTGAAACCTGCTTAATAATAAACAAGTTTTAAGAAAAGTATTTAGTTAAGCCGAATCTTTTATACCCTATGTAATTGATTATTTTTATGTCTTAAAATTATGGATATTTTAGTCTCATTATACCAGAAGAATATTTGATTTATGTTACTTCCAGTTATAAATTTTTGTTACTTTCAGTGGGGCCTAAGGCCACAAATGGTCTGCTGGTCGTTCAATACTATTGTTAAACCGATGATCACCTATGATGCCCTTGCATGGTGGCCAAAAGTTGAGCAGAGTAAGGCAAATGATGCTCTTAGAGAATCTACCGTCTTGTGTGTGTTGGCATTACAAAGGCCGGCGGAACTTGCCGACGGATGCCTTGGGGGTTATGCTGGGGATCCCGCCATTGCATATTTCTGTAATGGAGGTTGCCAGTATGGGTTCCTTAGTGAATTCGGTGGCATGAGGGGGGCGACCCACAGTGCTTTGTTCCCATATAAGCAGGGTGCAAAAATAGAAGGAGTTATTGTATATAAATAAAACTTGGCATGCTATTTTCTTATTCCAAAATTAGAAAAAAAAAAAAATTTTGGACAAAATCGGTTCAAGGACTCGAACACCTCCCATACATCCTGAACTGAAAAATTTGACTAAATGCCACAATTTTATTCAAAAAATTCTGAATATTTGGCATTCTATTTTTTTTCATAAAAGTGAAAAAAATTAAATTTTTGGACGAAATCGGTGCAAGGACTCGTACACCTCCCATACATCCTGATTTAAAAAAATAGAGTTAAAGCCACAATTTTGATCTTAAAATTGAAAAACGTTGTCCTGCTATTTTTTTTTTGTCAAAGTAACAATAAAAAAAAAATTGGAAAAAATCGGGGCAAGGACTCGCACACCTCCTATATATCCTGAATTTCTAATTTTTAATAAAAGCCACAATTTTCGTCACAAAATTAAAAAAAACTATCCACCTGTTTTCTTAGTTTAGAATAAAAATAAAAAAAAAAAAATTCGACGAAATCGGTGCAAGGACTCGCACACCTCCAATATATCCTAAATTTAAAAATTTTAATAAAAGCCACAATTTTCGTCAAAAAATTAAAAAAGCTATTCTGCAATTTTCTTTGTTCAGAATAAGAAATGAAAAAAAAAATTCGAAAAAAATCGGTTCAAGGATTCGCACATCCCACATATATCCTGAATTTTAAAATTTTAATAAAAGCCACTATTTTCGTCATAAAATTAAAAAACCTGATTCCTGGGTTAGAAATAAGGCTCCTTACGTTAGAAAAACTAAACTAAGATATAAAAAAAGAATTAGACAAAATTGGTTCAAGGACTCTTACATCCCGCATATATCCTGAATTTAAAATTTTAATAAAAGCCACAATTTTCGTCATAAAATTAAAAAACCTGGTTGCTGGGTCAGAAATATTGCTCCTTACGTATGAAGAACTTTTCATTGCAAGCGCAGCAAGGACTCATTTAGCTGTCATATATCCTTTTTCGTAAAAACGATATAATCCCTTTAAAATTCATCCAAACATCACAACTTTTTCTTTATTCAAAATTTAGAAACAAAATTTACATGCATAACCTCCAAAAACCCAAAATTTTTAAATATTAAATAAAATCTTCAATTCTAGTTAAAAAATGGTAGAAATTAGTTATTGAACTGGAAATGAAGCTATTAATATCCGTACTAATTTTCATTTCAATCGAAGCAAGGTTTAAATTTGCTTCAATATATCCGTTTTCTTGAAAACGCTATTTGAAAACCTTGCTACAAAATGTTAAAAAGGTATTTGTGCTTGTATTAACTATTTAAAATTTCATTATAATCTATTTAGTAAAAATAATAAAATAGAACTTCAAATAAAATTCTGTATTACTTAAAAATTTATTAACAGTTTTTTATTACATGAAGATATATTTTTTACGGTTTCTGAAAATTATAAGACAAACAACCTTAATAAAAAAAGTTTAAAAAATGATTTTTTATAAGTATAACAATAAATAGTGAACAAACCTATAGGTATTTCAAAAAACTGAATAACTTCACATCCGTGTATTAATACCTTGTGAACACTACTGGGCATATAATACCAATCATAGTGTGTTAAATATATGTTCTTGGTGCTAGTTAAAAGCTCTTCAAATGTATGGGTATTTATTGGTAACCCACAAGATAGCACCCTTAAAATAATAGCGAAATTTTCAATCAGTTGTTTATTTACACCAGTTATTTCCGCGGTTAAAGAACTGTTGGCAAAAAATCGCCGAGCAGTATTGCCATCGTTTGTTGTGCCAAATCCAGATTTGACTTGATCAATCATTAATCCCATTTTTACTTTAAATTCATGTTGAATTCTTTTTTTTGTTTCTAAAAACTCTTCTCTAGTTTCGTCACTAACGCGCCATTTTTTGAAACTAAGACGATATGCGATATGTAAGACACATTCCAAAAAACGTATCCAGGAATGCAACGTAGAAAGTCCAAATTTAAAACTATTTACATCTGGTTCTCTAACAAAGTCCATGTTGTTCATTTCTGTAGGACTTGATTTACATATAAAACACCGACTTGCTGAATTTGTATTGGTTAGTATATTTGCCACTGATCCGTCTATCATAGTACAATGCATGTCGAAAACAATTTCTATAACTTTGCCATTCTTTTCGATAATCACGGTTTCAATATTTTCAATAGCTGTATTTATTAAATTATACTCCTCCATAACTAGTACAGCATTTTCTTTAGCTAAAAGAAATTTTATTGGCCTACAATAATGGGTCGAACTTGCAACTTTGTTTGTCCAAATTTCCTTCTGTGTTGTCATGTTAATCATTCTTAAATAAGAGTATAAGATTAAGATTAACTTCGTAAAACTCAAGATTTTATAAAGCTTGATAGTTAGAATTTAGTGGTACTTACTTAAGTGGTACAAATGCTATAAAAAACATGAATTCATCAGTTTGGGTATCATCGGAAAATTTTTGTTTATATCTGCTATGTCCAGAACTTCCGTCCATACCCCACTTACAAATTACAGACAATTTCGATAAATCATCTGGCTCATCACATATTTCAATTAATCCTTCGGCTGTTCTGCGCATTATTGATTTCAAATTAACTGCTGCTGATGTTTCTGTTGCCGTAAAATATGGAACAATTTTTTGTTTTTCACTTTGCAACGCATATAACGAGGGCAAACAGTTTGGATGTAAACTGTTTATTGTATGGCGAAGGGTATTATACTTTCTTTCGGAAAGGTCTAAATCAATATATAAAGCCAAAGCTTCAGAAGGCAGAAAACTTTTTTTGATGCTTTGATGACTTGTAGTTTTTTTTAATTTCTGAACTGCATATTCTAATTCTTGAAGAGAATATTTTTCAATCAGTTCTGAAATTCTGCGCTTTTTTACCCATCTTGAAGACTCATGAAATAGTTTTGTAGGTCTTCCTCGTTTCTTTGTTGATTGTGTGGTTGTAGTTGTTTCTAATGTTGCTGTTTGTAATATTGCTCTTTCTGGTATTGCTGTTTCTGTTTCTGTTCCTGTTGCTGTTGCTGCTTCGACCATTGATTTAGTCGGTCTACCTCGTTTACGTTTTGTTGATTTTGTTGTTTCGATCGTTGCTTTAGTTGGTCTTCCTGTTTTTCGTTTTGTTTCCATTAATGTAGTTGTTTCTAATGTTGCTGTTGATGCTTCGATCGTTGTTGTTGTTTCCATTTCTACTTTCGATGTTTCACCTGATGTTACTGCTGTTGTTGGTGCTGCTCCTGTTGGTTTGTTTTTTTTTGCATCCAATATTTTACGGCACATTTTACTTGTGCTAGGTTGCTATAAACAAATTATTTTTGTAAATTTTTTTTTTCATAATTTATATAAAAAACTTACATCATCTGTCATTAAATCATCGGGATTGAAAACCGCCCAACTCAACCATTTCGAATATTTATTTTCAAGTTTACTTCGGGAATATTTACTCGCTTTCCAATATTCACTCATTTTATAACTAAAAATCTCAATTTTTTTTATTAAATTCAGCTTTTTAAAATTTGATATACCAATTTTGTCTTCTACAAACTTTTTTAGAAGAGGTACTCTGTTATGAGGAAGTGCGGATAACCAACAATCAACCAAATCTAAATTTCTTAAAATCAAAGTCATTACAATAATTATTAACACTATTTAATTTACTTTAATAAAAAACTATTAAATTATGTTTTTAAATTTATTAAAACAACTTGATATTATAATTCACTGCACTGAACAAATTGATAAATTTAAACTGACCTAGCTCTTCATAATTTTGCACTACCCAATTAAAAAAAAATGTACATAATTTTATTTAAAAAATAAGAAAATCAAATTGTGTCAAATTAAATTTAAATTAATTGATCATGGTTAAATCTAATTTCACGTAAAAAAATATAGCTTCATACAGTTTAATGTCGTGATTAATTTGAAAATTACAACATGTATCTAAATCAATGCATACACAATAGGACATTACAATACATGAATTCATACTTTTTTACTTGGGCTGTTGTAAAGTACAAAATAACGGCTAAGATTAGTTTAACCCTAACGCACGCAATGGTAATCAAAAAGTTTTACTGCGTCTAGCTCTAGCAGCTTTATTATTGGGTCTATTGATAAGAATACCATTTGTATTCCTCAATGCATTTTTAAGCTATTTAATTCTAATAAAATATATGGTCTTTAATAATTCATTCGGAAATGCTATTACTTTTTCGAAAACCTTTTATACATTATTGTACTCAATTAGTACCACCAATATCTTTTCTTTGATTTTAAAGCTAGATTATTAAACTTTTTGCCAAAAAGCATATAAGTTTAATATTAAAATTTGCAAATCATTTATGCATAAATCAAAACTAAACATATTAATACATAAGTTTAGGAAAAAAAAATAACAAAAAATACTATTAAGTGATTCTGTTTAACATATAATATTATTAAATTTTTCGATATAAAATAATATTAATTTATTTACTTCTAAGTCAAAATTGACTATCACAATGTGTTTACGTTATGATTTTTGAATATGTGTATGACGGTTAAAGAATGTAAAGCATTTCAATATTTTAAATTGTTTGTACTTTTGTTTTGTTCTAAATATTTTGTTGTTAACATTTAAAGAAAGATTTGTGAGAGAGAGAAATTATAACAAAAATATTAATTAAGTAAAGAGCTTGATACAATTTAAATGCACCTTGGTAAAGAGGTTATAAGAAGAAAAGAGTTGAAGTTTATTTATTAATACTAGTGTAGCCAATTTAGTGTTATTTAAATCATTTTGCGGGAAGATATGCATTTTGGTGTTTTATAGCTTTTTCGGTATCTTAAAGTAGCTTTTTATACATTACGAATTATTTAATTGTTACAAATTGCATTTATAAATGTACTATATAAATATTTTACATAAAAATAACCAAAAAAAAAAAAAAAATTCAAAAAAATTATATGATTATTATAAAATTATTTGTATATATTTGAGTACAAAATTACAAAATTTGTTTTATAACGTATCAGATATATCATAAAACAAAAAAAAAGTAATAAATAAATATAACAGATACGATATTGTTTGCTTAATTTTTAGTACAAATATAATGATTTTAGGTGTTACAAAAAACGACAAAAAAACATAATTATCGTCCGATAGGGCATCTTTTTAAATTTTTTTCTAACAGACAAAGGTCAAACCTAACCAGGAAAAGAAAATAAAAAAATACGGAATACATGTATTTTTTAAATATTTTACCAAACTTTAAAATTTTTTTGGGTTTTTACTAAAAATTAGCTAACTTGCAACGCCTATAAACAATAAAACATTTTTATATTGACTTATAAAATTTTTTTTTCTAAATCGAATATATTTTCTTGTTTAAATTAAAAAAAAAACTAATAGTTTTATAACAAAAGTAAAATGTGACAGCTATTATTGCAAACCACCATATTTATAGTTCCAAAACTCAGGTTTAGGGTACAATTTAAAAAAAATATATAAAATAGTTCTTGTTAAAAAGGGCAACTTATCTTTAATGTTAATAGTACACATAGGTATAGGCTTTCTAAGAAAAATTAAAAAAAAATTTTTTTTTTACATGTATTTTTTTAATATTCCATCAAAATTTCGTAATAAAAACCTGTGAACAAAAAAAAATATAGTATTTCAAATATACACAAAACTCATATTTTAAATTTTTTTGCACAAAAAATATTTTTTTTTTATTGAAAATATTCTCAGTAACTTAAATGTGCAAAAATAAAGATGTTATCTCAAAAAGTGAATTTTAAGCAATTATTTTTGTAAAACATAAAAATCAACAATTTTTTTAATAACATTTACATACAAAAATTCTCCGAGTTTGGCGCCCTCTGGTGGCGTCAAAATGAGTCAAATCAAAAAAAAATACATCTTTTTTTTTTAATTACTTTATAATCTGTCGACTAAGGTATCTTTCATCAAAATCTGAGACACAGTTTTATTTTTGATTTTTGCTACGGGACAAAGCACTGTGCGACCTAAGGGGTCACATGATAATCGCGCGCATCTTAATAGATGACCCGATTTCTAATGTTGCGGACTCTGTCTCATCTGTCTGTCACCGGAGTGGATCTTTGATAGATATTTTGATGTGTTGTTGTTTGACAGAGACATGTGGACCAATCAATCCTGTGAACCGGAAGATGGTTCTCAGCTGTGGTTCACTGATGGCTCTAAGCAGTCGAATGGGAACACGGGTGCGGGCGTCTTTGGACCAGGCTTCCAGCGTGCTTTACCTATGGGAAAATATCCGTCCATTTTTCAGGCGGAGATTTGGTCCATCTGTGTCTGTGCAGGGGAATGCCTGCGAAGGGGAACGCTCAGATCTCGCATCTACATTCTTTCTGACAGTCAGGCTGCACTGAGGGCCTTAATGGCTTATAAGGTGTCGTCTGGGTTGGTCATGGAATGCATTCAGACTCTCAATTGGCTCGGTAGGGGCAACTCTCTAACCTTGGGGTGGGTTCCTGGTCATGTTTTTTGCGAATGTCCCAGGCTTTGTGATAGGAGACTTAGGTTTCTAGGTGATCGCTTCATTTCGCCTTCCGACATCGCGAACAATCTGTAGGTAACTTTAGGCAGCACAAAAGACCTACATTGGTCGCGGTGCATAGTGCCTTCTGATCTAATCTAATCTTAATCAGTTATAAATTTTGCATTTTTTCATATATTTTACTATATTCTATGTCAAAATATTTTGGAATATTAAAAATTGTTTCAGTTAAAATTTACTACTAGTTAACATAATGACGATTAAAACAGACAGGCGAAGATCGTCAATTTCAAGTCTCATTTTCTAAATTATCAAGAATATTAATAGTGAATATTTTGTTTAATTCCAAACAACACGACAAACTGATTTTTAGCCTATTTTCTGGTGTAGATCAGCACATAAAAAATACATCAAGTGTGAGTTTGTGTGCTTTTTTTTCATGTTATTTTCTTAAATTTTCCTTTTTTTTTGCATAAGGGGTGTTAAATATTTACTTGGTTTATATCTGGTAATGTCGTTGTTGTTATTGTATTTTTCTGTTGTTATTTACACTTGTAAATTTGTTAAATGTTTATTTGCAAATAGAACAAAAACAACAACAACAAAAAAACAGCAGCAGCGCCAGTACAAACAATAACGAAATTTCATAAATATTAAATAAGAACAAATAAAAAAAAATAAATTTTCAAGTTGTTGTTTTAAAGATTACAAAAAAAAAAAAATGAACACTAAATAAAAACAACAGAAGCATTCATTAAATTTCTAAGAAGTTAAATAAAGTAAAGAAAAAACCTTAAATAATAAAGTTCAGAGAAATTCGATTCGTGTTAAAACCCGATTTTTAGCAGAAAAGCCTGCACATTAGGGTGGGGCGATTTGAACATTTAATGGGAACTGAGCAAAAAAGTCCATTAGACCATAAGTCTATGGTGAAAATCGAGCTTCCACATTTTGACTTTTTAGCCGTATTTTGTGAAAGTAACAATTTGTGGGATGGACATATCTCAGGAAGTAGGAGGAGCTTATCCAAGATTATGGTATCAATCTCTTCTTTGGAAAATTCTCTAGCAGATTAATGCATCAATCATATTTGTGGGTGGGGTTTAAGGGGTTAATTTTTAATTTCAAAATAGGGCTTTTTTTGGCGTATTTTGTGAAAGTAACAATGTGTGGGATGGACATATCTCAGGAAGTAGGAGGAGCTTATCCAAGATTATGGTATCAATCTCTTCTTTGGAAGATTCTCTAGCATATTAATGCATCAATCATTATTGTGGGTGGGGTTTAAGGGCTTTTTTGCCGTAAAGTCAAAATCTGGAAGCTCGATTTTCACCGTAGACGTATGGTCTAGTGGACTTTTTTGCTCAGTACAATCCCAAGAATCAGAAACTCGAAGCGCCCATTAAGATTTTTTTCCTTCCATACAAATCGCCCCACCCTACTGCACATTGTGCACAATTGCCATTATAAGTCCGTCAAATGTTAAATTTATTAATTTTTTTTGTGCCGGTCGCAGATTATAGAGAAATTTCATTTTATCATCTTAATGTTTAAAAAAAATCAAAGGTCGTTCAAGTAATTAATCCCAGCACAATAAGAGCTGAGGAAGAAGTAATAAAAACACCATATCTACTGATCCGAATGTGGTGAAAACCATACTTGGGATTTTTTCATTGTCATTGGAATTTCATTAGCATTTCAGTGCCAAAAACAAAATTGCATTACCATTTAATTGTAATTAAATTTTTTGGCATTATAATTTGTCCTAGTAATGCTAATAAAACCACACTAATTCCTAAAAAACTAATTACAATTGAGCAAAAAAAGCATTTGTTTACAAAAAAAAAAAAAAAAATGGAGTGTAAATTGTAATACTGCATACGAGAAACGAAATTTAACGAGGAACTAACTTTATATTATCCAATAACATACACTCACAAGAACTTTTCCATAAAAAATCAACAGTTATTTAAAAGTGTAATCGATAAAGGGGTTTCAATGGAATATACAGTTAAATTACCAAAGAAATATATTTTTTAACTTTCTGCCTGTTATTCAATTAACAAAATGAACAAAAAAAAAACGGACTATCGGTAATAGTTAAAATTCAGCTAAATTTTCAAGATACTGTAAATAATGATTATTGTTCGTTTTTTTAAATCAAAAAATCAGTCACTTAGAATAGACATAAAAAAAATTATTGCACCATTATAATTATTTTTTGACAATCTTTGCATATCCGTCATGATTTTTAAATTTCTGATTTTTAAAGTTTTCTTCAATGGTAATGATTATTTTTGAGTAATAATAAAAAAAAATCAGCCATAATCATTATTTTTGAGCAAAAAAAAAATAAAACTCAAAAATAATCATTATTTATGATTTTTATTTTTTTCGCTAGAAATAAAACTCACTTTCATTGCCCAACTCGTGGTACTATGCCAAAAATTTGGTTATAACCCTAATATGCATGTATACTGGGCATGAAGAACAGTAAAGCTGGTATTTAAATTTATACCCAATTTAAAAAAAATAAAAAATCAATGTCACGAAGGCTGCAAGCTGTTATAATTCAAATTAAAGGCAAACTAATACTAAATTTTTCCATATCATTTTTCATTTTACGAATATTTAGTATTTTTATAGATTGTTGTTTAAATTGGGTACGAGTAAAATACTATTACTAACTCGGTCAGTTATAAGGAATATTCCAAAGTGAGCACAATATTAAAATTATTAAAATTAATAATAATAATAATAGTAATAAATATTAATAATAGTAATAAATTACCGCAACCATTGCTTGATGTTGCAATGTTGTTGGAATTCAACATATCATATGTTGAACACACTCCAAAAGTTCGAGGCTTTTTGCGAAATTCACCTTAAAAATTCAATGAAAGTGAGTTTTATTTTGAGCGAAAAAAAAATAAAAATCATAAATAATGATTATTTTGAGTTGTATTTTTTTTGCTCAAAAATAATGATTATGGTTGATTTTTATTAATATTACTCAAAAATAATCATTACCATTGAAGAAAATCCTTAAAACTCATAATATAATCATTATTGTGTAATCATAATGATTACGGTCCCTGAAATTTTCTATTTAAAACAATGAGTTGTATTATCACGTAAATAAGTAAAAAAAAAATAAATCACCCTGTGGCTGTTTTATAAAAATTAATACTCGGGTTCTCTCTCGGACCTAGCCTATTTATATTATAAGGGTATATTAATACTCTTGGAGCAAAAATGTTGTCCGTTTTGCTCTATAAAAAAATGGTTATAAGAACTTCAGGATGTTATTAATTTAGATACCAATTAATTTATATAGTGATGCAAATGCTGTTTAAAATAACTTTAATTTAACATTTTTGGCAGTTGTTAACAATAACTTCTATGGAAGCGAAAAATCTGCGCATGGTAATGCTTTGGAAGTCAAGTTTAAGAGGTTCTTGAAGCACTACTTCCACTTAATTTTGCTGGGATATTGTGCAAGTATAATAAAACACATGTGGTATGAAAACATAAACTGATAAGAAAATGTGTACTAAAATTCAGCAAAAGATTTTGCTGAGCTCGCTGATTTTCAGCAAAAGATTTTGCTGACATTAGCAACTTTTTTGCTAGCATCCTCCTGACTAAAATTTTGCTGACAGCAAAATTTTTTGCTGACTTTACAAACTTTTTTTTATGAGTGTATCAGTCTTAATAGTAGATGGCGTTCTTATCTCATAATTTTTCTTTTATACCCAGCAAAATTTTTTAGAACAGATTACCTTTGAACCTGTTCTAGAACAATTTCTTTTACCTCCGGTTACATGAAACCGGTTCTAGAACAGGTTTCTGAGAGTCGAAATGTAAGGTGTCACTGCCCCAGAACCAGTTCTACAACTAGTTCAAAAGCAACCTGTTCTTGTTTGGAGGTAAAGAACTTATTGCAAATAGGACAAACTCCATATAAAAAGAACCAGTTGCAGAAAAGAAATTAGAACCTGTTATAATACAGTATAAGCTGTTCTGCAACCAGTTATTTGGATTTTACTATTTTACTGGGTAATCATAAACTAGGTTATATCTAGGAAACTCAGCGAGTTAAAGAAAAATGGACCAATAATCAATATTCCGGAAGTATTAAGTAGTCTTATACACTGATAATATAAATGATTTCCATTTCAGTAAAACGGATTCATTTATTTAATGAATAATTTCATTAACTGAATGAAAATTCATTAATATTGGAAATTTTTTTTTAAAATTGTTTATGGTTTTTTTTCATAATTTCATTACAAAAAGTAGAATAAAATCAATAAAAACTTTTCGAAATTTTTCAATAACAATTACAATTTGTAATTTGCAAAAAAAGGGTTTAAGGTAATTTATAGATTTTTTTTCTTTTAAAATACATTTTGGATTAAAAAACATAATCGCTGTAGTTAAACGCCTAATACTACAAATGATATATGCACATTTTTTTTTTTGTTAAACAGAATTAACCAAATCGCTGAAATAAATTAATTTGAGGCGATGTCATATTAGTTCGTGTATAAAGTGTAAATTTTAAATAACTACAAAATTCTTAAAAATTTTTCTCAAGTCGACATAAGCGCTTTTGTTAAAAGTCAACAGATTATTTTTATTTATTTAAATTTAAAGAATAAATTGTTTTTTGCTAATATCTCAACCTCTTTAAAGAAATAAATTTTTGTCTTGTAATTAAAAGTAAACAAAATATTTCACACAAACTATGAATTTATTCATTAAACACACGAAACTTATATAGTATTTATTATGATAGAATTAATGGAAAAAGTTTCATAAACTTTATGAAATTTCCAGTGGGTCAAGAAACCATTCATAAAAAACTTGATTCAATGCAACATGTGTCCTTGATTTATTTATTTGTGGAGTTTTTTATGAAATAAATATTGTATTAATGAAGGAATACATTAATACTAAGTACAAATTTGCATTAGTGTTCTCCCGGTAATAAATATGGTCCATTCACAAAAAATTTTGCTTCGAGGTCGCAGCTTCAAATTGAAGTTCTTAAGTTGTGCTGATATATTATTTTATTCGATTTAAACAATAAGAAATAAGGAAATAAAATTTTAAATAATTATTCTGATTGCGACACAACAAATACAATACATTTTTAGGCGTACATTAGAACGTGAAATCAAAATAAAAATCAGTGTCGCGGAATTCGCAAAAGTAACAAATTTCCTACAAAAAAGTGTCGAACATTGATTAATAAGTTTTAATATATTTAGCGCTGTTAAAATTTCCTTTTTGCTTAAATATATATATTTGAGTTGCATGTCCTTTTAGCTAAATATTTGCGAAATACCAAAAAAAGTAAAAGTTTCAACTCATTTGCTTGTATATATGTTATCTTTTTTTAAATTAAAAACAAAATCATATGTGCTGAAAGTCCTTGGTAAGTAGATTGCAAAACTATAACAAGTTTGATTTTTCAAGGACACCGGTTTCATGTAATTAGAAAAATACCACGAAAAAATCGATTTTTGGCAATCTTTGACTAACACAATTAATTTAAAATCTACAGATTTTTTTTAAACTTCGAATGCAGATTCTTAATCTGTATATAAATTTAGCTAGAATTTGAAAAAATTTTGTTTATATAAGACGCTAAAAAGTTGATTTTTAATTACATCTTTATAAAAAGTTTATAATTTGAACAAAAAAATATATTTTTAAGTATAAATTTAAAACAAAAACGCAAATAAAATAAAAATAAAATTGCCACCGTTGGCATAACGTTGGTAATTTAAACAAGTTTTGGTGCTTTTAAAATAACTTAATTTAAATTAGTTTCGAGAAATGTGTATAAAAAAACACATTTTAGAAGTAGCATATAGCACGGTCTTGGTCTTATACATCACACTTAAAGATGTAATCTATAATAAAATATTAAAAAATGCTTTCAATTGGTTTTAATATTGGTATAAAACTATATTGGCAAAGAATTTTGCCGGTGGGACTGGCAAAATACATGCTTTGCCAACAAAGTAGTGTTTTTCTAGTATAATAATTTTTATCTCGGTGGGTTTTACAAAAATAGCATTATTTTGCCAGTACTATGTTTTTAGTACGGTTGGCAATTTCTACCTGGCCCTATATTTTACATGAGCAATATTTACTTTAAATGCTTTTTTCTCAAAACAAGATATTGAAAATCGGGTGCCGCTGTGCAGCCTTAATGGGTGGATCGCTTGTCAATCGTTTTTTGTTTTGTGTTATAGAGATATAAAAATGAAGGCCCTAACGTCAGGCGCTGTTCCAGGGACAAAATGGCAAAGTTTCCCCCAAAATGATATTTTTCAATACAAAAATGTAAAAGAGATTAGAAATCACTTAAAAATATTCTAATAGTAAATAATTTGTAATTATATGATTATTAATTAATTTTAACTTTAATGCAAATAAAAAGTTTCAACCTCCGGCTACGTTATGGACTAAAGAATTTATTCGAGTGTGAAAAAAATAAATAAATTTTTTTTACCCAAGGCTCCACGGTCTCACCATATTTTGCCATAAAAAGGGTCTATAATCAAATGGTTACTAGGGTTGCCAGGGTAGTCTGAATTCTAAATTCTAATTTTTTTGTGTTTTTCTGTAGCAAAAAGAATTTTTTTGAAAAAAACATTAATTTATTATTTTTTATAATTTCTTAAATATTGTCGTTTTTATTGATTTCTAAAGCCAGTAAACCCCTTAAAATTCTTTTAAACTCTTCACCTCTTTTTTTTTGCTGTGTTTCTTTTTTTTTTATTTAATTCATGTTTTTAAGTCCCAAGTGACTTTAAATTTTCACTATTAATTATTTTCATACACGACCACCACGTCGTATACGTAATATGTACTAGTACCATATTAATCATACGTATAGGGTGTACAATTTTTTTGTTCAGGTTTTCCTTCTTCTTAATTTTTACATATAAATTTTAATGTATAAATTGCATGACTTCACAGCTATCGTGATCTTAAAAGCAATAAGTCATTACTATTTATAGCACGTTTGAACATGCAACAAGCTTTAATGTTTAATTTGGATTGTAATAACTAAATATTAAATTTTATACAAAAGAATGGCAAACTACGAGTAAAAACTGCATACAAAAACTTTAAGATTTAAAGATTCAATTCTAAGAAGAAAAAAACTATTTTTTATAATAAACATGGACTTATTAGTTTTCTCTGATTTACATATAATAACCTTCATATATGACCACCTTTGTCATTATTTTTTATATGTAAAATATAATAAAAAAAAAAAAAGTGAAATATATTTTTACCTTAAGAAGAATATATAAGGAATTTCAAAAATTTTCGACACGTTGAATTTTTTTTTTGTATGACACATGAGTAACCTTTTGTGTATATATAAAGCTGTGTTTAAGCATGTTAAATCCATTCAAGTTAATAATTCATCTTTAACGGCGCAAAAATTATGGCGACTTTAAGTTTCGAGCAAAATAAATATATTAAAATTAGAGTTTTTGTTTGGATTTAATTAATGCAACATCAATTAATTGATCTCGATGTATTTATCACATTTCAAGATATATATTACACAACCAAAAACTAATTAAACAACTTAAAAACAAAACCGCGATTATTTCGGAAACCACTGAAGCGAGGAATTTGAAATTTGGTATGTGGTACCTTATCTCGAGTAGTTTTGATTGATTTTTTGAAATTCTTACGTGGAGGGGCAAACAGAGGAAAATTCGGCCTTGGCGGTCTGGCCCAACCGCCAAAGCTACGAACTTGAAAGTTGGTATTTGGGTTCCTAATCAGAGGTAGAAATCTGCCCATAACCGTGGATATTCCTACGGGGAGGGACAGCAAGGGAAAAGTATCCTTATTGGTGTATGGAACGAGAAACTTGAAATTTGGTAGGGACCTTATCATGGAAATTATAAAAATACCCATGGTTTAGTGCATATTGGGCGAAATTCTCCCCATTGGTGGTCTGACCAAACGGCTGATACTAGAAACTTGAAATTTGGTACGTGCGTTCCTAAGCAGGAGTTGACAACTGTATATAGCGGATTTTTGGAAATTTCTATGGGGAGGGGCTAAAAGTGGAAAAATGTCCCCCATGGTGGCCTGGTCACACCACTAAAGCGAGGAACTTTTAGTTTGGTATGTGGGCACCTTATTACAAGAAGACTGTCTGTATTGAGGGGGGAAAATAAATAGCCCACTTGGAGGTCTAGCCAAACCGTTGATGCTACAATCTGGGAACTTCTGCTTTAAAAATATGTAGTTGTTTGGTTTGTAATACAGTTCTTTATTTTTAATGTAAATGTCAGCCATTTGTAGAACAAATTAAATTTGTTACTAACCTTGTAGTTCATTTAAAAAAACAAACCATATCAAATGACTGTTTTATGATTTTACATTAATTTGTTACAGTCGTTTTTTGCCATTAAATAAAAAAATCAATGTTTGCTTATTTTTTATTAACATATGTGGTTCATTTTTACAACAATTGTGGTTCATTTTTTGAACATTAAAAAACAAAAACAAATGTTAGTTGAATTTACTGAAATGTAAGTCGTCTTTTCAGTGAAATTTTTTTTTTTTTTTAACTACATTTGCAGTGGTCTTTACCTACATAGTATTCGAAGTGTAGGGACTTGTAATTTGGTACGTGAGTTTCTAATCAAAAGGAGACATCTGTATAGATCGGATTTTAAAAATTCCATCAGGGAGTTGCATAAAGGGTAAAAGTCTTCCCCTTGGCGACCTACCGAAATTCCTTTGCTCAGAAATTTAAAATTGAAATACATGTTTCTTCGGTTATGAACTAGCTCACTTATATATCACTTTTTGAATTTCTGGTCAGGAACGTAGTAAAAATAGGGGAAAAAACTTTTATAAGTTTAAAGTCATTTTCCGAGACGGTTCCACCTAGCTCTGTCAATCGTGCCTCTCAATTCATGAAACTTTGAGTAATAATAAGCATAGAGTCAGCTGCAACAGATGTTGAAAATTTTTGAAGTAACTCATATATTTTTTTATAAAATAAGCACAAGGATATTAAAAGCAGTAGGATATATTAATATTAATCATATGTAGAATACTACCTCAAGTAAAACATCAACAAAAGATTAGTAAATATGACATACGAACAAGGTTAGAAATGAAGAGAAAGCAGCAAAGGACATTTAACAAAACAGAAATATTTTAAACAAAACAGCTCAGGCCAAAAAATGAACAAAAATTAACAGCGAAAATGGAAATTATTTAAAAATATCTTATAAAAAATGTACTCTTAAACATTCCTATTTAAAAGGAAATTTTAAATATAATGAAGAAAAACATTTAAGATCGTAAAAAACAGAAACTCTAGTTATCTTTTGAGTTAGGAATTTTTAAAAACAAACACATTATTTATTTTAAATTTCGTAAGTTTTTCACATTCTTTCGTACAAAATATTACAATAAATGATGATCCCCTATTTCAGCTTCAAAACCACAACCTCCGTTAAAATCGAATAATTACTCTACTCAACAAATTTAAATTTTTTGCAGAACCTGTCTTTAAAATATATTTGTTTGCACTGTATCCAAATCAGTCAATCTACACTGAACGTTAAAACCATACGTCAATGTGGCAACGTTGTGAAATAGAGACGGAGGAGATTAGAAAATTAAACAAAAATCTAAAAATAGAATATTTGTGTTTGTTGGTATTTGTCACTTCTGAGTATAATATACAAATATACAATAACAGAAAAGCTAATAGGAAAGAAAACTGCAATTAAGCTGCGTTATTTTCGCGGAAAAACTTGGGTGTGATCGCTAAACGGTCTTCACTTGGTCTTGGTATTGTTACGTTTGTAATGTAAGAACAAGCTCAGGTTTGATTCTTACAGCCGACAGGTTGTTCAAAACTTTATCATATAGACACAATCTGATAAATATAAGACACAAATAATAATACAATTTAAATAAAAAATCACTGATGACGCCTGTCCATAAAAAGGCAGAAACTAGTCTAGTCTGATTTAAAAATAAATAGTGTTTAAAATTTTAAAGAAAAACGTTTATTCTTCTTTTTAATCATAACCTTTAAAATTTTTTTTCTCATTTGCAGTTTTTGAAATATTTTTATAGATCTTGCTTCATTTTTCGAAATTTAATCGCAAAACTATGAAACTTTTTAAAAATATAAATCTACACAAAACGACACTACTCGACGACCAAAACACTTTGCTTTGAAAGAGAACTTTATTAATAAACCTATGTACGCTGATTCCAAATCTCACTATTTTTATTGTATTTGCCGTTTTTGAAATATCGCGAATTTCAGCGTAGTTTTTTTAAGAATATAAATACACACAAAATTATCTTTAATTTAAGTATAATCATGTCGGTATTTGTATCAGGATATCGCACTAGTATTGCAAGGAATGGAAAATTTTAGTTTTTTAGTTTTATCATTATAAATGTCACGCATGTAAAAAATTTTAAAACTTTATCAGTGTAAAAAAGAAAAACCATATAAGTGGTTATGTAAGTACATATTTTATAATGGCAAGTAAAGTGTAATTTTTTAGCAGTTTTCATTTTGGCAACACTGTTTTTGGCAGCTTAGCTGTTTTCGTGTAACATATTACTGCTAAACATGTTCAGTTTGGTCTATAATTTAAATATGAATCGACTTACAAACGAAAAACTCTTGCAGAGTATTGTTCGGTTAAAAAAGTGTATCGTGCACTTCTTCCAATTTATGGTCAGTTTGGGCGACCTTCTGAGGCGGCTATTCGGAATCTTGTGACTAAATTTCGCACCAAATTTACATTATTGGACATTAAACCACCGACACGCATACGTAGAGTGCGGACAGAGGAAAATATCGCAGCTGTATCCGCCAGTGTTGTTGATGACCGTGAATTTTCGATTCGGCGCCGTTCGCAGCAATTGGGACTCTGTTACTCCACTACGTGAACAATTTCGCTGAAGTATTTGGGTATAAAACCTTTTAAAATACAACTGGTGCAAGAATTGAAGCCACACGACCTACCACAACGGCTAACTTCTGGTGAATGGGCGCTGGCAAAGTTGAATGAAGATCCACTTTTTTATCGGAAAATTGTGTACAGCAACGAAGCTCATTTCCGTATTTGGTGTGAAGAGCAGCCAGAAGCATTACAAAAGCTGCTAGTTCATCCCGAAAAATGCACAGTTTGGTGTGGATTATGGGCCAGTGGCATCATTGAACCGTACTTTTTCAAAGACGACGAAGGCTGGAACGTTACTGTGAATGGCGAGCGCTACCGTGCGATGATTACAATTTTTTTTTTTTTGCCCAAAATGGAAGAGCTGGACTTGGGTGACAAGGGTGGTTTCAACAAGACGGTGTCACATGCCACACAGCATGTGAAACAATGGCCCAATTGAGAGGCGCGAATGGTGAACGGTTTATTTAAGGTTTGAGGCCGTTCAATTGGCCGCCTAGATCGTGCGATTTAACGCCTTTAGACTATTTTCTATGTTAAGGCTCATGTCTATAGGCACAAGCCCACAACGGTTGACGCACTGGAAGCGAATATTGAAGAATTTGTTCGTGAGATACCGGCCGATATGTTGGAGAGAGTATGCCAAAACTGGACCCTGCGTATGAACCATTTGACACGTAGCCGCAGTCAACATTTACATGAAATCATATTTAAGCATTGAATTATATAGATACCAAGCAAAACCACACATTACTAAATCATGGGTAAAGTAATGTATCGACATAGGGCAGCACGCATTACATTACACCTTACTTCACTGATGAATTTTACAGGCGATGAGCCTAAAAGTAATGGGTGGACTCATTACCTTGTAGGGGATAAAGTAACTGGTGAATTATATGGTTTCATGGTGGGAAAAAGTAATAGGTTTTCATAAAAAAAATGTATAAAAAATTTTTTTACATATATTTTTTTTAAATTAAATAAATAACTTTTTTTTATTCAATAAGTAACGTGGTCATGCTGGGATTCGAACCTAGGGTCTTTCGTATTTAACAATTAGTTAGGCGACAACTCTACCAACTGAGCTATCGATATATATAATATTTTATTGCTTAAAATGTAAATGAGTTGTTGTGCTTCGTGTTTTCGTTCGTGATATCAAAAATATACACCTTGGCCTCATGCTTACAAAAAATCACAAAGTAATGTGTCTGTAAATAGATTTTCACAAATATATATTTATAATTACTTCACGTTTATAATTCATGCATTATGTAATTGATGATCAGTAAGTCAATATTTTATGTTTTAAAGTAATGTAAAATGTAATGACGTATCATTACAAGGTAATCCATGATTGTTCAATTATCGGTAACTCATAATTGAACAACAGTTGGAAAATACTGATACAGGTAGGGAGTACACATTACAAGGTAATGCATTACTTTATCGCACCCATTACCAAAGTTTTGCTGTGTAGTTCTATCGACTCAAATAATGATTTCATCTAAATTTTATGTGCTTTTTTTTTAATCAAATCCGAAAGCTCTTAAAAAATCACCCTTTATAATACGTTTTCATGCAAGAAAAAATACATTTTCCTATATGTACAAAAACTATTTCCGTAGCCCGCCCCTTGTTACCATATGGTAATAGGGCTTCAGAATGCCCTATTACCATATGGAGGCAGGATAAAAAAGAGATTGCAGTTTTTTTATTCTTAGGTCGTTAATATATCATGTTTTTTTTTAAAGAGAAACAAATTCCTATATGTTAATATTTAGCTTTCCTTGAATAGATGAAAGGTGCGGTAAGATGGAGAGCTTCAAATATTGCAACACTGTAATTGCGCGTGATGATAAGCCTTGAACCAATTGTTGCTCGACACCTGATGGAGAGTTGGCGAACTTATTGAAGCATTTTGTTAAAGAATTTTTGTTGGTTTTTCGACTTTTATGTGATTTTTTTCGAAGAGCTTTTTTACCTTTGTTTTAAATATTTAAAATAAATTTCAAAAAAAATTTCAAAAATGTATCAAACATTTTGTTTTCTCGAGTACTTATACTACTTCTAATACTATTTTTTTCTCCACTATCATATATCCAAGTTTCGTTACGATTGTAGAGAGCCCATTGGAAAACTCTCGTTGTCAGCGTTCCTAAATATTTTAGAAAATGTGTATTTTAAGGCAAGTTGTGCAAAAAGTTACAAATTTTTCAGTAGTAATATTAATGATATATTTTTATATGAAGACAACTGTATTTTTCTAAGGTTTTTGAAGCATGTGGAATACAAGTTAAAATTTAAAGTCCTTTTCTAAATATTTCCGGACATTTTTAATGCATATGCAATTTTATTATAAAACATTAAATTTATAATCCTAAAGCTAAAAAAGGTAAATTTTCAACTTACTGACAATACCAGTGAGATATCACAAACACCGACATGATTATAATCAACTAAAAGATAATTTTGTGTAGATTTATATAACATTTCAGAAAAGCGGTATAAGCCATAAATAATAAAACCGCAATATTTCAAAAACTACAAATTAAAAAAAAAAAAAAATTCCAGATTTGGATTTATCGTCCATAGCATATACGAAGGACAAAGGATCTGTTTCAAAGCCAGTTTTTATTGGCCGTCGAGTAGTGTTATGCTTAAATAAAATTCCTTGTTAAAATATAATATCTAGGAAAATCAAAAATATTTATTTATAAACTAATTATGAAACCTTAATATAAGCAACAACAATTATTATATATTCACTATAGTACAGCAAATATTAAAAAAAAAATGGTTGCCTGCCTTAAGGGCTCAAATTCAATTTATACATGCCTACTTTTTTTACGATTTGATAATAAAAAAATATAAGTAGTATATGATAAGGCAAAAATATATTGCATACTTTCAGGAGGGTGAGTTCATTTATTTACAATTATATATATAACTTCTAAAATTTTTGATTTATTTTCCAAAACTATTGTGAAATATTTTAATGTTCGCAATAAATTTTCACAGTTAATCAAATTAATACCTTTGTTCACTTTAAGGTGTATGCACTATAGCTTGTGAGTGCCTTAATTTGCACGTATGTCAACAATTGTCATCAGTACATATTTGCAAACAACAAACACTCGAAAAAATGCAAATACTTCACAAATTCAAGATACTACAACTTGAATGGCTTTCAATAAACACATGTATATTAGGGTGGTGCTTAAGCCTTAATATCCTTAAAAAAGCTACAATATATTTTGATGGAGCCATAGCTGAGAGTTGAACATAACGGTGTCCGTGTTCCGTTTTCAACTCAATACATTTAACCCTTTCGAACCGTAAAAAAAACTATTGTATATACAATATTGGGACTAGGTGGAACTTAAACCGCTGTGATATTTAATCTTAATCGGTGGTTATGATTTAAAATTTGAGATATAATATCCCAGCAGTACTCACAATGAAAAACACTCACTAGGAAAAGTTAATTAATTTTATTGAAAAATAAAAAGTTTTCTATATATGATATTTTAAAAAATACTTGAATATTTTGGGATATATTGTACCGACCGGATCGAAAGGGTTAAGAAGCTAGAATTATTTACTGGATAAAGATAATTAAGTGATGCAATTTAAAATATTGGCTACAATCGCAGATAAAAATTTGTAGTAAATTGTTATCCAGAGTAACCTAATAATTTGTTGAATAAATTAATTTTAGCTTTTTTCGCTGGGATTTTAATCATTTGCAGGCATGCAAATGCAATGCCAAATATTTTTCCGTTTCAAAGAGTTTGCGTTAAAATAGCATCGATTTGTTAGTGCACATTTTTTCATAAATGCATATTTAAGCATATTTTGCTTTAAATACATATTTCTATTGCATATTTAAACTTGTTTTCCTTAAAATGCATATTTTTATTGCATGTTTTAACTTATTTTTCTTTAAATGCATATTTTTACTGCATTTTTCTTAATTTTTGGTAAAAAAATCACTTTCAATTATATTTAATTTTGTTTTTTATCAATTAATAGTCATATAATTACAAATTATATCTTTCACAGTTCAACAAAATCAAAAATATTGTATGCATCGTGGTTGCGACCTATCATTTCAAGAGACTTTTGGACGCAGATGACGTATATGACCTTAAGATAGCTATAGTTACAACAACAGCTGACTTTAAAAATAGCGAATATCGCTCAAAAATTTTAATGAAAAAAAGATCGTTAATTTTTTTGTTTACTTTTTTAAAACGATTCGCTTATCGTTAAAACAAGTTACTGAATCGCACTACAGGTATAAGAATTAATATGAAATTTAAAAAAAAAAATAGATTTTTGGTAAAAGTTAAATTCGCGAATATTTCGAAAAGTGGAGCTAATATTAAAATTTGGTGCCCATAGTCGTGATCTACGTACTAAAATCTATCACAATTGATAAGTCGCATATCCGATGCATTGTTGGTGTTCAACAGTGTTTTTACCAGACCAGTGCCTCTGGTGGAAATCGAACCCACGATCCCTGTACTGATAAGCCAACACGCTACCAACAAGCCTTCCGTACTTATATTTTATATTTGAAGAATTTAAACTCAAGTTATATTTAAAATAATTTCGTTTTTATTTTTTCAAGTTATGCATTTCTTATTAATAGAATTGCTAAAGTACAGGAATTAAATCCATTGTGAAGTAAATTTAGTTGACAAAGCTTAAAATAAACTCAATACTGTTATTTTATGTTATGTTTTTGGTTTAAATAAAATTAAAAAAAAAAATGAAAGTGCATATTTTAAACTTTTAGTGCATATTTTACGATTTTTAGTGCATATTATAGGCGCCTAAAACACACTTTATTAGTGCATGAAGTTCATGTCCCTGATCATAATAAATGCTTATGTTATGAATATTTCAAAACAAAAAAAATATTTTTTCTTTTCAAAATGACTTGAAGTTAACCAATTTTTTACCAAGCATAGATTCCGGCGAGTTTTTTGACAAAACTATGTAGGAAGATACGTTGGTTTGCCAGTATGCATTTTCAGTAAATTTTATAGCTTAATAACGCTCTCTAGTGGTGGTATAATTAATTGAAATTGAAACTTCGACGCGTACAAAACGCTCTTAAACGTGTAATATTTAAACCCCCTCTGGGGGCAAAATTTGTAAATGGGTGTGGCGCTACGTATCATAAACTCTAAAAATAATATAATTTTTGAAATCCTGAGAAATTCCCTTTCACTTGTCTGTTACTACGCGTACCGGTTTTTGGGCCCCAGCTCCTTTAACCGAAAATGCACTTAGAATACTATGTAAGTAAAGACCACTGCAAATGTAGTTAAAAACAAATTAAATATCACTTAAAGGAAGGACGACTTACATTTCAGTAAATTCAACTAACATTGTCATTTGTTTTTTATTGTTCAAAACAAAACATTTATTTTTTAAATAACAAAAAACGACTGTAATAATTGAGGTAAAATCATAAAACAGTCATATGATGTATTTTAGTAAAAAATTGTATTTGTTATACAAATGACTGACATTTACATCAAAAATAAAGAAACTGTATTACAACCCAAACAATTACATATTTTTAAAGCAGAAGTTCCCTGAGTGTAGAAAAATCTGTTTTAATTCTGGCGGGGACCACCTATTTGTTTTTGTTTTTTGGAGAACGCTCCATAATGTGCTGTTTTGCCAATTTTGATTGTTTCACACAATTTTTAAGATTTTTATTTTTTCAAAATTTTGTCATTTTTGCACAATTTTTAAAAAATTGTTATTTGATTGAGATAAAATTGCATAATTTTGTTAGTAGAAACAAAAACGGATTAATTTTCCTCACATTTCCATTTTTGCAAAGACGGAAAAATCTTACTAATATTATAGTAAATTTGTTTTCAAAAAAAAAATTTGAATGAAATATTTTTGTATTTCTAAAAGATTCGATACCAATAAAACGCGTTCTTTCGTATAGTTTTAAATATTTAAAAAAAAAAAAATGCTTTCAAAAAAAGCGCAACATAGGTTTTTTAAATCATTATATGCCAATCCTGGAATTGAAAATTTAAAATTTTTGTAGACAATTCTTCAAATTTTAAAATGCTTTTTACCGCGTTGTTATATCACCATCATATCTCCAGATATAGGCTCTTAAAAATTTTTAAATAAAACTACATGACGTTTAATTAATTTTATTGTGTATTATTTATTGCACATACGCCTGCGTAGCTTTTATATAAAAATATTGTAATATTTATGAAGAACAATATTCAAGGAATATTTTCTCGGTCCCTGACATAGACAATATAGGTGTCTGATTTGTATTTTAGTTTTACTTTCGGCTTCTTTAATACCTTTTTGAAAAGTCTATGGACTATTTCAGTATCCAGTAGAAGTATTTAGTTCCTTCGTAAAAGCTGCAAAAAAAATAAATGCCACTCAACTAAAAACCCAAACAACATGTATGCAAACAAACTGGCACGCAAATTTTGAAAAATATATATTGAGCTAAGGACTATTTGTATGTTAAAACTTTAAAGAATGTCAATAGCTATAAAATATTTAGTTACGGCGACGCAAACTTATAAAATTTAACTAACATGAATTTCACGAGAAATAAATAACAAAAAAAAAATAATATCTATAACACTACTCGCCAAATTTCACTTGTTTGAAACACATATTTTTTAATAAACTTAGGTACACAGAAAAAATTATTGTCAAACAAATTTCAATTAAACATTTGTTTAATTTCAAAATGACCTTTAATTAAAAATTTATTATTATGTATTACATGTTAAATTGAAAACACTGAACGTAAAAAACATACGTCAATCTGGTAACATTGTGAAATAGAGACGGAGGAGATTAGAAAAATAAAACAATAATCTAAAAATAGAATTTTTTTGTTGTTAGTAATGTCACTTCTGAGTATAATATATAATAACAGAAAAGCTAATATTAAAGAAAACTGCAAATTAGCTACATTACATTCGAGGCCATACTTGGGTGTGATCGCTAAACGGTCATGATTTGGTATTGTTACGTTTGTAATGTAAGAAGAGCGCAGGTTTGATTCTTACAGGCGCATGTTGTTGAAAAAATGTATCATATAGAGACAATTTGACAATTATAAGACACAAATAATAATACAATTTGAAATGGAAAATCACTGATGACGCCTGTCCATAAAAAGGCAGAAACTAGTCTAGTCTGATTTAAAAATTAATAGTGTTTATAATTTTTAGCGAAAAACGTTTATTCTTCATCTTAACCACAACATTTCTAAATTAAAATTTGTCAAATGCATATTAATTAAAAATTAATTGCGACTGTCTATATGACGTTAAAATAACACTGTACGAAAATGAATTTGGTTCACAAAAAATTTCCAATTTTTATAACCAAAGAAAAAAATACCGAAATTTAAAAAAATCATAAAAATTAAAAAAAAATAAATTAAAAAATATTTAAAATTAAAAAAAACGCCAAAGTTCCAAAAAAAAAAATTTATTTTAAAAAATTCTCTAAAAAAAATTGCTAAAAGTTAAAAGATCACCAAAATTGGAAAAAATTGCCGAATTGAAATAAATTGCTGAAATTGAAAACAAAATGTAATAACAAAAAAACTTGAAAAAATGTAAAATCCGATCATATTTGATTCCACTTAGTAAACACAGAAAAAACTAAAAACGGGTTTCAATTAAAAAATGGATTGAATCAGTTAATATTTTAATTGAGTTTGCACCTATCACGGCAATGATACTATCAATTAAACCTTTTATTATAATTGAGAAGGAAAAAAAGATATAAATAACTTCTACAAAAAAAAAATATGATACTCACAAAAAAAGTGTGTGATCTATACGTTGGTATGTGTGTTTTTTGCAATGCTGAGTCTGTTTGTATGTGTGCTTGTTTTGTTTGTTAACTTCAAATGTATTTGGTATACAGAAAATTTTCTATTTATGCATACAGTGTATGAAAAAATAATATGATAATTGCGTCTAAAATAAAATATCTATTTATATATTTAAAAGTCAATAAAAATATTCATTGATTAGGCAGCTAAACAAAACACGGGTCTCTTAAATTGTTATTCTCTACAACAAATCCGAAGGAGTTCATTAAGATCTGCCGGTCCGGGTCGGGATACCTTGCTTGTAAGAAAAATTCCCAACTGTATAAATAATAAAAACAATAACTTAAAACATTTTATTAAGTAAGACGAAAAAATTAAAACAAAAATGTTAATGATAAAATTTCAATTAACTAGTTTTCTTTTCTCTAAACAACATAAAATTGCAATTAAAACTTTATCTTTTTATATAATCTTTGCATGTTAAAGACAATATAAGTTTTATTCTTGTCTTTCGATGGAATTTTTTTCAATCGTTTTATTTTAAAGAAATTTTAATTACACTGCGCAACTTGAAAAACAAAACAAGACTACCTACCACGCTGATTTTAATGGCGTGCACAGTTTTTTCACTAATGGGCCAGCTTTTCGCAAATTTGCATTAAAATTTTAAAAATCAAATATTTTATCTTTTATTTTATCTTATGGTAAATATTGCTCACACTGATAATAATCCATGACTAAAAATACAAAAAAAATGTTAAAATAACCCAAAATTTTGTAAAATAAACGAAAATTTGTTCATTTTACAAAAGATTTTGTTGTTTTGACATTTTTTTCGTATTTTTAGCATGGATTATTATGAGTGCATTTACTAAAAGACTGACATAACTCAAAAAATACGATTAAGCAGAAAATTCGTTTAGAGTTTTCAATACATATGTCTATGCCTAGCTCAACCCTCTCTCTATTTATTTGGTCACGTTTTTATAAATAGGGTTTTTAATGCATTTTTTTTCTTAGTGAGAGTTGGGTGCGAGTTCGTTAATTATCGAGAGTTCCGTTATTAGCATAGTTTATCTATAAAATATATACTCTGCACTCACTTTTCAGAAAAAAAAAAATATATTCTGTTCTATATATAACTAATAAATCTGCAAAGTTATCTCAAAAATCGCGCTTTTAACTTATGACAGTCTTTTAGTAACTGAGCGATATATAAAAGACCGTCAGTAACATTTGTGTATCAAATTTGGTTAATTAATGTGCAACTTTAACTAATGAATCCGCGTTCTATCTCAGTTTTTACTATTTTTGCGCAAAGCGTGTTTGTGCATAAGCAAAAAGACATTATACACTCACAATATTTTTTCCGTAAAGACTACTGAATATACACATTAAATTAACTGAAAATCAGTTAAAAACAGGACTACTTACTTTTCGCTTAAAACAATTGTATTATTTAGTTTATTTTCAACTGTTGAAAAATCAACTGACAAAATAAATGATTGTTTTCGTTTATTTGAATACACAATATAATATAACAACTTTTGTTTTAAATAGAAAATTTTAACTGAATATTTAAACTACTACGGAAAGTCCATTTTTTTTTTGTTTATTTTGTTTATTGAATAACAGACAGAAAGTTAAAAAATATATTTCTTTGGTAATTTAACTGTATATTCCATTGAAACAACTTTACCGATTAAACTTTTAAATAACTGTTGATTTTTTAAAGAAAAGTTCTTGTGAGTGTATGACCAATTAGTTGGTGTAAAAGCGAAATAAAAACAAAATGCGGTTCATGGGAAAAACGATAAATGTGCCTGAAGTTTTTATGACAACATAGCGTTAACGGGCGACCTATGAGCTCATCTTTTAGTATAGTATGCAGGGACCGTAATAATTATTCCTTTTTTCATAAAAGTCAGATGATAAAAGTAATTTTTTGATTTTTATTTTTTCGAGCAAAAATAAAAAATAGTTTTTGATTTTTATTTTTTCGGACAAAAATACAAGTTATTTTTTGATTTTTATTTTTTCTGGCAAAAATAAAAGTTATTTTTTGATTTTTATTTTTTCGAGCAAAAGTAAAAGTTATTTTTTGGTTTTTATTTTTTCGAGCAAAAATAAAAGTTATTATTTGGTTTTTATTTTTTCGAGCAAGTATAAGTCATTTTTTGGTTTTTATTTTTTTTTTTACCAAAAATAAAAGTTATTGCTTTGTTATTATGATTTTTCAGTGATGATAGATATACAGCAAATATTTTGCAATGTTATTTTTTGTGATAACTGTATTATATATATATTATTATACATTTTTTAAGTATCTAACTACAAGACAAACATCTATATTTGTACGAGCAGTGCGCCAATTTTTGGAAACTAAAATCGTCATTTTTAAAACAAGAATTCTTCAAAAAAATCGTCATATTAAAAATAAGTTTTACTGTTTATAAAACTCGAAAATATTACAAAAGGCGACCATAAAATTTATATATTTCGTTCATACAAATATAACTACGTTATTTGTTATTAATTCGTTATAAAAATAAAATTTTTAACTTATGGAATTTCAACTCAAGAAATTGAAATAAATATCAAAAATAACTTTTATTTTTGCTCAAAAACATAAAAATCAAAAAATAACTTTTATATTTGCTCGAAAAAATAAAAACAAAAAAATAACTTTTACTTTTGCCCGAAAAAATAAAAATCAAAAAATAACTTTTATTTTTGCTCGAAAAAATAAAAATCAAAAAATATTTTTTTATTTTGCTCAAAAAAATAAAAATCAAAATTTTAAAAAGCAATGCATTTTATTATAGACTAGTTCATAAGGATCAAAATGGTATTCTTGAAACAGTTTTCCGACATTTACTTCTAGTTGCTTTTTTTGTTTAAAAATTTGGAAATAACGGTTATTTTCGGTCCCTGATAATATGTAAATAGCTTTAAAAATAATGCGTACCAAAATTCAGACAAAAGAGTGTATTTTTGCGAAAGCTAACAAACACTTTCATTACAATAAATGTGTACAAACTATTTTCAAATTTTATTGTAAAAATGTTCACATATTTGTATGAATTTTAAAATAAAATTTGAAAATATTTTATAGACATTCGCTGTAAATAAAATCGTAAGATAAAATAACTTTCGCAAATATAAACTTTTTTGGCTGAACTTTAGTGTACATCATTTTTTAAGCTATTAACATTAGCAGGCGTTGAGGTGTAATGGACTGTTACACAGATGGTCCCAGGTTCGATTCCGGTGACTACAACATCAAGTTAGAAAAATAATATGTAATTACAGTGTTGCCATGTTTGAAGCCCTTCATCATTCACCACATTTCATCTCTCCACTAGCACCTTTCCAAAGAAATCAACACATTAATTAATAGGAAGAATTTCCTGAGTGTTTATACTCTTTAAAAAAAAAATAAAAATATGTATATATATATATAAATTTTAGACACATTTCGCGTTTTCCCCATGAACCGCACTTTATTTTTCCTTTTTTGCACGAAATAATTGATCAGATTTATCTTTCTGCTTCTATACAAAAATGCCTTGAACGATTACGAAATGAGATGATCAAATGTGCTAAAATGGTAAAATATAGTAAAACTGAGAAAAAAACGGCTTATTATGTACATTTATGAACCAAATTGGATACCCGAATGTAAATAAAGATCTTTTATGTATTTACCATAAAAAACCTAAATTAAAATATTTGATTTGCGAAAAATCTGGCCCATAAGTGGAAAAAAAACTGTGTACGCCATTAAATTCAGCGTGGTAGAAATATTTAGGATTTTCGACTTTAGTGGTAAATTTTGTAGCGCTGTGTTAGTTTTGTATATAGTTTATTATTTAAATAAACTTGTTGCGAAATTTCTATTAGTCTTTAAATATATAAAAAACGAATCATAAAATGATTCGTTTTTTATATATTTAAATCTAGTTTTATATTTTGTTTTTATATCTTTTAGACACCACTAAACTCAGTCACGTGTTTCTTAAGTAATTTCAATTCCATAAAAAAAAACTTTTATTTAGACACAGAAACCCAAGAAATACAAAAATAATCTTTAAAACAAAAAAGGTTCCATAAAAAAAAACAAAAACTGTTAAAGACAGTCAAAATTAAGGTATAGCGTGTTATAAATGTACAAAATTGTTCTGAAACACCTAAATTTAAGTTAATACAAAAAAATAAAAATAGACAGAAAAAATGTCTTCTAACTATTTGTAGGAAAATCCTGTTTAGTTTCCTTAAGGCTATGCTTGCACAAAGAAAAAAACTTTAAATGTTTAAGAAATTGTAACAGCAGCTTGTTTTTTTTTTTGTCATATAACTTGTTTGTTGTATTACAAAATAACTGCTGTTTTCAGCAAATTTCAAGAGTTTAGTTTTTTGTGTATTGTTGTCTGCAATTTAATTTTGTCTCCTTTACTTTATACTATGTCTTAAAATCAAGCAACCAACATCCGTTTCCTTTGGCAGAAATATTTATTTAAGACACCAAAACTGTTTTGTAGCATGGAGTTGTTTCTTTGAGGAAATTATTTTGTTATCAGTTTTAAAGACTTTAAAATGCAGTATTTTTTTACAAGCAATATAAAAAATTAATCTTGCGTGTCATCCTGTATCGTTCCCCGATACCACACAGGAGATATCTCAATGTGGCAGTGATGGGTCATTCGTCGAACTTATTATACGAAAAAGAATGGTCACTTTAAAATGGCGGTGTTATAGAAGAAAGTCAGATTCCACTTTTTAGACATTTTGTAAAGTATTTCGTATAACGAGGTAAGCACTTTACCATCTGAGCAAATGTTGCTTGGGAATACTGGCTGGCTAATAGAAAAGCTAAATTTTTTTACGTGTGTGTTTAATCAAAATACGACAAATAATAATCAAAACAAACACTAGTAGAACATAAAAATAACAAAATGGAAAACTACAAAAACAAAATATAGTTGAAATGCTGTGTTATGACCTTGGTTAACCTGACACTGGATAGGCCTTTTGAGGTCAATTGAAGTATTTGTTTGCTGGCAACTAATTATTACGAACAAAAAGTATATTTAAATTAAAAAATATTTTTAAATTTAGAAAACTTAACTAAAATACAACAACAACAACAATTATCCTGATTTTCACAAAGTCTCGTTAGCTAGTAACTGGGGCTTTAACTGACACATAAGTTGGTGTTTCCCATATAAATTTAAAATTTAAGTGTTTGTTAAATTTGAACTGGTCATGCAGTAATCGGGCTTTCGAATTTAGAAAATTACAGTTAAAAATAATAATTTCTTTGGAAAAATTGTAATTTTTTGACCTCTTGTCTTCCGGTTTTCTGTATATTAAAAACATTTCTTATCTAGGGAGCTTATAACGCATTTTCATATTCAGTTTTTTAATTATTAAAAAACTTGCAATTTTTTCACGGTTTTAATTTTTTTTTTCATATTAAAAAAATCTCAAAAGAGCCCTTTGAAGAGACGTTTGTTATGAGATTTTCAAAAATAGTTTTTTTTTTATATTTTAATACGACTATATAATAAATATTAAATATTAATACTCTTACATTTCTTCGATACACCGCATAGTTTGAGGACATTTGTGTACTTTGGGGACTATCCTCAAAATTTTCATACATAAGTTGAGGACATTTTGTTCGATACAGCGCATAATTAGGGGACATTTTTGAATGTATATACAGATGTCCATATTGTATGCACTGTGCATTAGGGTGTACCGAATAGGGCAATTTTTTGAAGGAATTGGTTGAAGGAATACCACTCAATCGATGCATTTTAAAGAGCTGAATATGGGAAAAATAGATAACAAAATTTTTTAAGTTCCCTACCAGCGATAGGTTGTGGTGTATTTTGACCAAGAAAAAATTTCGATTTTTTTTCTAAATAGGGATCAAAAGTTTCTGAAGTTTTGGCTTATTACTAGAAAAACATTTTTAAATTTTCTGTAGAGTAATTTTAGTACACTAGAGTATTTTTTAATGTATACCAAGTATATGTTTTTAAATGTGTACAGAAGATAATTACTCGTCTGGAGGACTAAATTACTCTACAGAAAATTTTTAAATATTTTTCCAGTAATAAACCAAAAATTACGAAACTTTTGAGGCATATTTGGAAAAAAAATTCGAAATTTTTTTGGTGAAAATGCAATACACCCGGCCTCTTAAATCGTTGGTAGGAAATGAAGATCCGCTTCAAAAATGTTTTACTTGTTTTCCCCATATTTATCTCTTGAATACGCATCGACTGAGTGACATTCCAAATGTTTTTTTTATTCGGGCCCCCTTCTGTGCATATATGCATATTAGGCCTCGTTTTCAAAATAATTTTTGGTTTTGATTTTTTGGTACAATGCCTTTTTAGAAGCTCAATACATCACTAAAAATAATGGCGTAATTATTTTTTTAAATTTCAACTCTTTCCACTGCATATCTGCAGCTAAAACGCTGATTTTGGGCACCATTTTCAACAGAACAAAAACTGCTGAATATATTTTAAATCAGACTTTGCCATTCGATTGTTCAGAAAAAATTAATAAAAATAAGCATTATTTGAGATTATCAGGATGGACCAGATAGTAATTAGGGGAAACCGAAAAATTCGCTTTTTTATAAAAAATTTTAAAACTATTTTTTTTTTAAACGCGGATTGAAGCTACACTATCTACTGGAAAAAGTGGCATTTAAATTTTTATTTTGCAGTGACCTTTGAAACAGTTGTTAAGATTTTATTACGAGAAGTATTATTTATAATTTATTAGTTGTATTATTTTTGAACCAATATTGTATTTTTTCATTATACATTAGTCTTTAACAGTAATATTATTTTTCGAAATGGCTGATCTTTTACAATTAACAGAAAAAAGAATACTGCGAATTCCAGGTAAACAGCTATTTAAAATTTAATAGATGAATCTTACTTGTACAAACTTAGATGTCTTACGTCGATTTCTCACTATACATAATCTTAATCGTAATTGTATCTGAAATTGGCAGATTTCGTGCTTTTAAATTCGCCTTTCTTTAGAGTTTAGAAACATTAGTTAATTATGGAATAAATATTTAATTTTTTTTTTTTTTTTTGTTTTAAGAGAAGCAACACTCAGGAAATTCTTCCTATTAATTAATGTGTACCTTTCTATGGAAAGGGGATAGTGGAGAGATAAAAGGTGGTGAAAGATGAAGGGCTTCAACAGTTGTTTCTCGCCACCTGATGTAGAGTTGGCGAATTTATTGAAGCTTTTTGTTTCATAGCCCTGATTCATTATTTTACTTCGGTGGAGTTAAGTGCTATGGGAACACCGAAGGTGGACGCAGCGATACATATTAGTGATAGAAAACTCATACACTTAGGAAATTATGTTAGTAAAGACGACAGCAATTGTAGTCAAAAACAAATGAAATTTCATTTAAAAAAAGGACGACTTACATTTCATTAAATTCAACTAACATTGTCATTTGTTTTCTAATGTTCAAAAAATTACTAACAATTGTAGTAAAAATGAACCACATGGTAGTAAAAAATAAATAAACATTTATTTATTTTTATTTTTTTAAATAACAAAAAACAACTGTAAAAAATGACTGTAAAATCATAAAACAGTCATTTGATGTGAGTTGTTTTTTTTAAATGAACTACAAGGTTAGTTAAAAATTTTATTTGTTCTACAAATGACTTACATTTACATTAAAAATAAAGAAACTGTATTACAACCCAAACAACTACATATTTTTAAAGCAGAAGTTCCCTGAGTGTACATATTATTTTTCTAAATTGATGTTGTCGTCACCGGGAATCGAACCCGGGACCATCTGTGTAACAGTCCAACACACTAACCATTACACCACAACGCCCACTTGTTGTTTTGAAATAAAACAAACTTTGTAATATCAATTACAAAACTTAAAAAAAAATATCTAATTTATAGTTATATATTACTTGATAAGTTTTAAACAGGAATTACAATAATAAAAGTTTTTGCACCATTTTTTTCAAAAAACAGCATAATTTCAATATGCGAGTAAAGAAATTATTTATGCAATTTTTTTTTATTTTATTTTTATTTTTAATATTTTTTCCTTGGGAATCGAATGGTAAAATCAGATTTGAAATATATTAAACCGTTTTTTCTCTGTAGAAAATGGTGCCCATAATCAGCGGTTTTAGCCGCAGATATGCAGGAGAAGAAGTTTAAATTTTAAAAAAATAGTTATTTTTAGTGATGTAAAAACCTTGTAAAAAGATATTGTATTCCAAAAAAACTAAAATTTCAAATTAACCCTAATATATATAATTCATGACTATATATAAACGTTTTTACTCGGGTTATTATTTCCAGAACCTTAAGAATATTAAAATTGTATATATAAATTCTATTACAGAAACATCATAACTTTACTATCTCTTTGTCATATTTAAAATAAAACAGAAGTTACATATTCACAATACCAAGGTCTATGTAATTATGACAGGGAGGACATACTGTTTCTTTTTTCAACTCAAAAGCCATATAAATATAATACTTTTTTTCTAATTAATTTCAAATGTTATAAAACACAACAGAAAAACTTTTTCTTTTGACATTAATTAACCATTTTTGTTAATTTTCTGCATATCATTTTTCCTTCATTATATTTTATATTATGATGCAAAAATAACGTACGTACATACACAAAGGCATATTTTACAAATATCCTGGTAAGAATATCCTGTGGAACAAAACATCATAAATATACGACTTACTAGTCATATGTGGATTAAGGAGTAAAATAAAGAGGGGTAAAGCAAGTAGCCTTAGAAACAATAACAAACATAATTGCAACAAAGTTGAAGGAACAAACATAATCCTAGAGAAATCACAGCATTTTTAAATAGAAAAAAAAAACGTGCATATATGAAATGTCATTTTAATGTTTTACTTCAAAACATACGAATGTCTGCTGCTACTGCTTGTTAGAAATACAAAATACACTTCATACAGTTATTTTTTGTTCCTTGTTATTTTAACTTTTGCTGTCATTATTCCATTTTATTCTATTCTCATGTTGCCGTTCATAAGCTTAGTTTAGTTTCCTGTTATCCTTTTTATTTATTTATTTTTTTTTTTAATTTTTTGCACATTATACTCCAGAATACAACTAAAGTGTAGAGGTACTCCATACATATGAATGTAGACCAGGAATGGATAATTGGAGTTTTTTTTTAATATGTACAAGACGCAGTAAAAAATCGCTGTTTACCTGTCAGCAGGTTTGTAAGGGAGTAAGCCAAAATGAAACCCTTATAAACCTGCTTACATATGCCATGATATTTATATGGCAAATTCGCACTTGGAAGCATTACTTTTGGGCAAAATAAACGCTTTTGTTAATGCTATAAGAATCTGTGATTTCGTGGTTTTCAGTAAGTAATATTTGATGTCTACGTTATTACGATTAAAAGTAATAATATGAGTATTATAAAATTTATTTTACATAAAACTATACCGACATTAATTTTTTGTTGTTAAAAATTTAGGCATATTAATATAATTATTTTATATATTAAAACTATATAGATTATTTGTTAGGACAATATCCTAATAAAGAAATATAGAGTATTTTTCATTTTCATTGCACAATTGAAGGTCGAAAAAACATAATTTTTATTTTTAATAAAAATTATATCAATCTCGTATAAAAGACAAAGTACGGTCTTGTTTACTCCCCCTTTACAAATAGTTTTTAAACAAAACAAGTGTGCAAATAAAAAGGAGAAAAAACAGAAATCGTGTATTATATATCTACCAAAGGTAGAGGGTGCACATAACAAACAAGTTTTCAATTTTTTTTTGATCAATGGTGATAATCTGTAACTTCGAGCTCATATATTAGTTCTCATTTAGTGAGAAAACTAGTTTATATGAATGTTTGATGTTTTGCATGGGATTGTCACTTCTTTCAAAGCGTGTTCTGATGATGGGAACCTAGAAAATTACCGAAATATATGTATCAACACATTCCTGAAAATGGTCAATTAATAAATTTGAAAACAAAAACTCTATAGATTATTTGTTAGGACAATATCCTAATAAAGAAATACAGAGTACGGCCTCGAACTTGCTTAATTTTCATTTTCAATTTTATATATTTTTTACCGCGCCACGTGCCAGCTCTTCAGAAACAGTTAAATGACTAATTACACCGATCGACGAAAAATTGTTCTTTCTTGGGTTTCTGTTTTAATGCAGACGTTCTGATTCTAGACATCGAAAAAAACCAAAATATCTATTTCTAGCTTTTAAAATTTGCTTTTACTGTTTTAACGTCTATATGTAAGTTTTGGAGATTTTACGACCAAAAGCGAACTTTGATAAAAAAAATATTTTCCCTTTATTAATAACATAAAATAAACCAAAAATTGACATTTAGAAGTCAGACCCAAAAATCGAGTTGACTGGTGTTGTTTTTTATAACATACTAGAAAACACCAAACGTAATCGTAAATAACTCTGGAAAACAGGTAAAGATCGTTTATAACCCACGATATGAAACTTTCTGCATTACAACCTGCATCCTTGTAATTTATTAATTTAAGCTGCTTACAACCTGCATCCTTACACGAGCGCATTTGTCTTATCAGGCTTCTAAAAACACGAAATGTTTACGTGGGTTAAGAACATTTATCTATCAATATAATTTTGCTCTAAAACTGTTTATTAAATTAAGGAAATTTTACACTAATAACTGTTACTTGGTTCGGGTTACGCTAATACATGTTCATGGTTACCAAACCAATCATCAGAAGACTTGTACTTGTACCAGGGACGCAGGGCCTGTTGATATGAATGCAGAACTCACTTTAACAAAGCATTTTTATAGGAGAATGTCATCACTAGACCATACGTCTACGGTAAAAATCGAGCTTCAAGATTTTTACTTTTTAGCCGTATTTTGTGAAAGTAACAATGTGTGGGATGGACATATCTCAGGAAGTAGGAGGAGCTAATCCAAGATTATGGTATCAATCTCTTCTTTGGAAGATTCTGTCCGTAAAGTCCGTGGAAGTCAAAATGTGGAAGCTCGATTTTCATCGACGCGAAGCGCCCATTAATATTTTTTTCCTTCCATACTAATCGCCCCACCCTAATCATCATATATCGCTATAGCTCATGTTATATATAAGTTGATATTTTTATCTGACCATATATACTTAATAGTGCTAAATACGAGATCATATATACTTCTATGTATAAATATATATAAATAAGTATATATGATACAATTAAACCAAAAATATTATTACTTTAATATAAATACCCAAGTAAAAAAAAATTATATGGGGCAACATCAAATTATGTATAAATTATATATGCGATAATATCAAATTTGATCTGAAAAATGAGAACATACATGTATCTAAAATACATAAAATTCGATACAATTGTACAATTGTATTGAATTCGATGCAATTAGATACAAATTTGTACAATTTGATGTATATTACATAAGATTTCATACGAATTTTGTAAACATACAAATTTTTGGGTATATGATTGTATCAAATTAAACATAATTTAATATTTTTGAATCGGAGTTGATGAAAACAGTTAATAGTTTTTCTTAACAATTGCATCAAATTATATAGAACTTCATAAAATTTTAAAAACAGTTATATGTAAATTGAAATAACAATTTTTAATTATATCTCTTTTGTGTGTTAACTAGAGATGCCAAACAGTGTATTAAAATACCGAATCTTTGCCGACTAGTTCTTACATTCATTTTCATATAAATTTGATATAAGAGTATACTGTAATTTAGATATGAACGAAATTAAACGGAACAGTGATACTTTTTATGTTAAAAAAGCAGCCCTGTTTGATTGCGAAAATGGGGGGTGACATATGTGCCCCAGTGTCGAAACATACCCTACATACAAAAAAAAAAATATCTTCGTACGAATATTTTGCATCACATATGAAAAAGCTGGCGATTATATTTGTACAATTGAAGAGCCCACTTACATGTGTTTCAGTTAACGAAATTCTTAGAGTTCAGTTTTATGGGCATTTCGCTTAAGGGGTTTACTAGCTTTAGAATTCAATAAAACGACAATACTTAGGCAATTATAAAAATATAAATAAATGGTTTATACAAAAATATTCTTTTTGCTATAGAAAAACATCGGACTAACATGGCACCCATGGTAACCATTTCATTGTAAACCCTTTTTTTACAATGTGTCAATCGAATGTCTCCGTTACTGCGACCTAGTTTTTCGGTTGTGATAACAATCATTCAATTGCGACAGCAGAAACTACAATAGACACTACAATAGAATTTTGCTTGCCTCGACAGAAATTGGGTGATAACTACCGAAAAATTCGATAGTTACAAACAAACCATTCGATTGGCTACAAATACGGTTGCTACTACCGAATCTGTTTTCTGGGTGTTAGAAAAACCCCTACTTTTGTGACAAATATGTACCAAAACGGAGGTTTTTGTTAGGAAAATTTTTACAAATATAAATATTTTTAGTTCAAAATTTGGAAACATACTTTTGAAATGTATTTACATATCCTGGTCATCCTGGAAGGCTATAGTGCCATGTAAAATTTTTGATAAATCGCGAATTTTGCAAAAAAAAAACGCTTTGATAAAATAGCTTCTTTCTTACTAAGAAATCCTCTGAAGTAATTGCCGATTGAATGTGGAAATATAATAAAATTCTTAATAGTTGTAATATTGGTAAAAATAATACTGGCAAAGAATTTTGCGGGTGGTACTGGCAAAACACATACTTTGCAAACAAAATTGTGTTTTTATGGTACAAAATTAGTTGTACCTTTGGCAATTTATAGCATGGAGGGTTTTACAAAAATAACAGTGGTTTGCCAGTATTATTTTTTTTTTTTGTACGGTTGGCAATTTCTACATCAGTAAGGATATGTAAGGCGCCAATTTCGCATGACACCACTAGAGGGCTCGGTAAGAGTGAAAAATCTTCAAACTTATTGAGTAACTAGTACATCTTTCTACCGAATTTCGTCAAAAATTCCCACGGGACTGATGAGTTATATAAAATGAGTAAAGTGTTACATTATTTTTTTATAAGATAGGGGTCTAGTTATTTCAATATAATTCAAACCGCCTAATCCACATCAATGGCAAATTGTACTAGTTCTGCAACAATACCGGCTTTAGCCAGTTTAACCAGGATGGGTAATTTAAGGGTAATTTACTTCTTATTTTCGATCGGGATTCCATTCTCATTAATTAAAAAATTTTCGTTTACTTTATGAAGAATAAATTAATTAACTAAAAACTTTATTAAATTTATAAGAGAAAAATTATCTTTGTCTATATTAATATTCCCAGTAAATTATTAAGTTTTCCATCCCTGTTTTATACTACAATAACTAAAAACAAAACTCAAGCACATGCACAAATACAAACACAAATATAAATACAACTTGCTAAACACACATACATACGTACTAACAACTCATTCAGTTAGTTATAGACAAACTTGAAAAATACTGGCGAGTTAGTAGAGGAGCGTATGTGTATAAAGTACTTAACAATTATACTTAGGCAGTGCAAGCAGACAGACAGACATACAGTGGGACGGACATACATATAAAGACGAAATGGCAGAGGTATACAAATTTTGTAACTTCCACATTTTTTTTTTCTTTGCTTCTTTTATTTCCAGAAGGATGTACTTGAAGCTTTTTAAATACAGTATATAATTTTTTGCTGCTGTTGTTCTATTCCTGTTGTGTGAGTCTGCTAAAATGTGTTGTTGTTTTTTTTTATTCAACATAGAATTTTTTTTTTTTCATTTAATCATTTTTTATAGTTTTTTGTAAATATAACTGCTCCTACTACGCAATCTACTTATGGTCAGGGCTGCCAGATGAATTTGATGAAAATTCGGCTCTAATCATTTTAAGGATATTTATCTTTTATTAAAAGGAAGAATTTTGTAATCAATTAAAGGAACTGATTATTCCATTTCAATTTGACAACATTTTTTTTAATCCGAAACAAATATTACAATTTTTTATGTTGAAATCTTATATCGTGAATTTTAAGCAATTTGTTCAAAACGTTTTGTTGAAAATTATACCGTGTTTCTACAAGAAGTTCATCGCTACAATAATGAGTGGCTACAAGTGTTTTGTTTGTGTATGGCATGTATTTTGTTATTGGTTTTTCGTTCGTGTGAAGCAAAACGTCATCTAGAAACATTGAATTAATTTTCGAAACATTCAGGTAAATTGCATGGCATCTTTTTGACAAAATATTTTTATAGCGAAAAGGTAATTTTTATGAAAAGTCATTCATGGATTCATTCATTTCAGAAATCCTATTAATTAATTTTGAAATTTTAAATATTTTTTTATCCAATTCTTTCAGAGTAATTTATAAAATATTGAAATTCGTTGGTATTTCAAAGATAGAATTATTTTTGTTATTTATTTGAATCACTTAAATTATATGTAATTATATGTAATTATATTCGTGGCCATATGTAACGATATATATTTACATCTCATACTTTTGCGAAAATGTATCACCATTTAGCATAACTATCTGATGTTATATATAAGTTGATCTTTTTTATCTCATCATATATAACTGATATAGCTGTATTTCAATTTCAGTATTTTTCAACAAAAGGGTTAAAAAGTGCGACATAAAAAAGTTAAAATCCATTTCCTGCTAGAGAACGATATACATTGGTCATCTCTACCCACTGTAAAAAATCTCAGATCGGTCGCTGTACTCTTTAGCAACAAAAAACCCGATCTAGGATTAACACAGTTGAGTTATGACCCTTTTGTTGAACATCTGCGATATATACGTCCATGTACAACTATATACAGTTACGGACAAAAAATAGGGTCACTTTTTCACTAAAAAAGCCAATAAATTGAAATATTATTCTTAGTGCAAAGTACAATAACAACTCCTAACTTTATGAAACAATCAAAACTTTGTTGTTGCAATTTAAAACAACAATATATAGCATTACTTCCACTTTTTCAAAACCTGATCAAAAAAAGTTATATCTCAAATACAATATCAGATCTTATTTGATATAAATCGATATTTATTCTTTTCCAAGTTTATCTCAAAATTAAAAAATTTGCTTCGCTGGCTTATCAGTGCGGGGGTCGTGGGTTCGATTCCTACCAGAGGCACTGGTCTGTTTTCGCTACAACGCGCAGAAAGCCATAGTAGCTAGTGCTCGGTTAGGGTAATAGTACATAATTTGTAATTATATGATTATTAATTAATAAAAAAAAAATATTCTTTTTGAGGCCGGAAAAATTATAATTTATACATGAGTCAGCTAGTAGTTTTTGCAAGCATGAATCAGCTTTTACGTCTTCCGTAGAATCTTGGTAATGTGCATTCTACTTTTTCCAAGTACGTCGTCCAGACAACAAATTGGTAATGAAATCTTGGAAAAGTCTCTCCTACTTTTTACAATATGGAGCTTTTCGTCGAAATGACCCCCTTTAAAATAACCACTTTACGGCAGAATAATAATATATACATGATTTAGCGACAACGTTTCCCGGAGCACAAATTGATAATAAAATCTTGGAAATGTGCATCTTAATTTGTCCAGTAGGGCGTTTTCGTCGTTGATTTTAAAAATAAAAACTTTTACGACCGGGATATTTATAATTTATACTATACGCCTTCCGGATAACAAATTGGTAATAAAATCTTGGAAAAGTTCATCTTAACTTTTCTAATTTGTCAAAATTCACTTTTTAACAACAGCCAAAAAAATTGATTCTTTGAATTTAAAAATAACCACTTTTACAGCAAACTTTTAGTTAAATCTTTGGAAAGTGATTCCTACTTTTTCCAATATGGCGGTTTCCGTCGAAATTCACCTTTTCAAAAACATAATCTCTGTTGGATTGAAAAATAACCACTTTTACAGTAGGAATAATTTTAATTTTTACACGATTCAGCTATTTCGTCTCCCGAATAAAAAAGTGGCAATAATATCTTTGAAATATGTCTCCTACTTTTTCCAATATAGCGTTTCCGCCATAATGCCCTTCTTCAATAACCTGCCAAAATGTAGTCCTTTAATTTAAATTATAACCACTTTTGCCAGTTGTTTTAATTTATAAATTTCCTAATGGTTGGCCGATTTCTATGATATTGGTCATTTTAGATAAGTAATAAATCACAACACTTATTATATGATTAGCCCAAAACTTTTGTAACGCTAAACTTAATGCATTCAAAGCAAAAAAAAATGTAAATAAGCAAAAGTAAAAAACTACACTTTTTAAAAACCAGGTTCACAGTTAATAGAATAAATTATATTTGATGAGTAAAAAAAGCATTTTAAGTTAGCAAATTTCAAAAACGCTATTACAATCCCAAAAAGAAAAAGCTTTTTTAAAAACTCAAAATCGGATTGGCCGAAAAACCATATTATGGCAATATTTGTCGCATGGAAATAACTTTTTTTATCCAAATAATTTGTGTTCAATCTAATAAGTACAATTGTCAAAAAAAAAAAAATAATACAGATTTGCGACAAATTTGACACGTCTTCATGGAATCTGATCTTAATATTATGTGACAAGTTTCAACCGAATCGGATACAATTTTCGGATATCCGTCCAAAAAAGGATTTTTTTTTTAATTTTTGTGAAAATATTAAACTTTTATTTTGTAATAAATAAAATATTGTTTAATGAACGTATTGTAATGAAATTTAATACTAAGCTGTACCTTGCTATTGCCTTTGTTAAAGAAGAAAAAAATATTATATGGGACTTAAGTAAATCCCACAATTCCCAAAAAACTGTAAAAAATTTCCTAAAATGTAATTTTGACATGTATTGCTGTCTTGAGTACATTTGCAGAGATATTAAAAAAAAAAATTATATGAATATCATATTTGGTATAAACTGAAGGACCTGTACCCGTTTTTCATTTTCCAACTTTGGTGATGCACTCAGAGAAAAAATTGGTTAAAATTTAAATTTGAGTAAAAAAATTGTCGAACTCGGACGTGTTTTGGGGGGAGAATAAAAATCACCTTAGGAATATAATTTTAATAAAATGCAACTATATATAGTACCCATCTTTCATTTTCCAACTTTGATGGTGCACTCAGAGAAAAAATTGGTTAAAATTGAAATTTGAGTAAAAAAATTGTCGAACTCGGAAGTGTTTTGGGGGAGAATAAAAATAAACTTCGGAATATAATTTTAATAAAACTCAACTACATATAGTAGTCTTTCAGAAAAATATAAACACTATATGTGATAGTGAAGAAACTATTAATCTGAAGGCAAAAGAGTCTTGCTGCCTTTTTGACCAAAAACACAATTACTTTAATCACATTTTTTTTTAATTTAGAATTTTAGAAGGATATTATTTTAAGCAATAAGTATCAGATGATACCCCATGGAATCAGGTTCTGTATACAACTTTTCGGATCGGCGAATGTAATATGAAATTATATTTATGATTATATATACCCGAGTACAAACGTTTACATATAATCATGCATTATTTTATATAAATATATATGTTATTGCATGCTATTATATGTGACTATATATTTTTGTGTATGTTTATATATACAAATGTATTCCTCTAGAATTTTTTAATACGATGCCACATATATTTAAATCTTATTACACATACAATTATATTTGGTTAATCCAATTATGTACAAATACATGTATTATTAGATATAATACAAATCAAAATCATATGTTCCAGAAAATGTATGTAATTTTGTATAAAACGACATATTGTCCTATTCTTAGTTATATATCGTTCCATACCAGAAAAATGTATATATAAAAACTAAACTATATATTGCCGCATTAAAGTCTGATGACTGTATATTGCCCTCTCCCGAATCAAAAACATTGCCGAATTTCGTCACATACTCAAACGATAGGTATTATTGAGCTGTTTATGGATAAAAACCCAACAATTTTTAAGGTACGTACTTTTAGGAGATTTCCGCGGCCTTCGTAGTATATTTTTAAAATTTTTGGAAAAGAAGAGCTTAAAAGTTTGGCAATATAACATCATTTAGTTTCAAACAAGTAATTTTATTTATTGCTTGTTTATATTGAAAGATTTAGTGGAGCAAAATTACTCTATGAAACTTTTATAAAAATATATTTGCATACATATGGCACAGCATGACCAAACTTTAGCACAATTTTGTACAAAAATCTAAGAACTACGACTAGCGAACTGTAAGTATTCTCGATTTTTTTTTCCCATAATCAACTGGATAATACGCATCGTTTGAGCACTGTTACGTAAAATGTACACTTCTGGGACACTCTAATGTGCATTAACACTTAAAAAAGATTTATGTCGTATTGTTTTTTGAAAACCTCAAAAGAGTAATATGTATCTTAATATTTTTCATGGACTTAACGGATATGATAGGATGATCAGATATTTGTATGAAATTGTGTATATTTTCATACAATCATATACAAAAATGTAACATTTAGTTCAATTTTGCAAGACTAAAACTCGGATTTAATTATATTTACATGTATCATTAATTCATATACAATTACATCAGGTGAAAATCCGGATACAACAATATCTGGTTTTTATAAAATTATATATATTTGTATCAGTTTAGATATAAACTAATGTAATCAGATACAAAACTGATACAATCTAATACAATTCTATCGGGCCATAATTTGGATAAAATTGCACTGGACATTTATCTAATTGCATCAGATATGATCTAAACCCATACAAACAGATAAAATTATATGGGTCAATATTTCGGATGAAATTTAATAAGATTACATATAGCGCCATATTAAAATTGATATGACTACATAAAGCTCCATATCGAACCTTTTTTCATCAATAATTAAAATTATGATTTTTTGAGTTTTGACAAAAAGTCGTTTTGCATAGCTTTTTTAACAATCAACGAAATGCCAAAAATTGGCAAATCTGGCAGCCTTGGTCATGGAACAGAAAAAAAATTACTGAAAAAACAAAACTTTTTTTAACAACCTACAAAATGCTTAAGGGTTTTAGTTTTACATTTTCTTTTTTTTTTCTCTAAAATTTGTTTGCTTTCTACAAAAAAAAATTGTTAAAAACGGATTTTATACGCTACTATGGCTTTGAGTTTTAGTAATAGTACGAACGTTTTCAATTGAAGTACGTACTTTTACTCTATGTCTTAGTTGACTATTTTTTCCAACCATATTTTTGTTCTCTGTGTGTGTCATTTACTAAAAGGACTTGAAATATTTTTTTTTTCTACTAATTATTTTTTCATTATCATTAAAGGCTGGAAAAATGTCACAGAAAAAATTCAATTAAATGAAAACCTTAAACAGAAATAATAGTTAAAACAACAATGCCCCACAAAATAAAAATGTTATTGTTTTATTTAATTTTGATTTTGTTATTTCATTTAAGCCACTAACTAAAAATAAATAAATATTTTATGTTTGTTTAGAAAAAAATATTTAGCCACAAAGTATGCAATAAAAATAGTTTTAGCAGAAAAATAAATAACTGTAGTTTGTTTTTGGCACAAAAAATAGTTGGAATTATATTTTTTAATGGACTAATAAAATAACAACGATGCTTTGAAGTTTTTTTTTAAGCGAGTGAATCAAATTTATTTAAAAAAACGCCATACAGTATGCTACAATATTTATGTATAGACACAGCTTATAAGCATACTGCAAATATTAAGGATTTAATTTTTTGGCTGAATTTCAGTTTATGGGGGACACCCTTAGAGAAAAAATCTGAATATGCCATCCCCTTCAGAATGTTCCCAGGAGTACGAAAATCATAATGAATAAGGGGGCTCACGCCCCCTATGGGCGTGGCAGTCGAAAAACGACCCGGCCCACCTACGTAGACAATATGGGTATCAAATGAAAGCTAATGTCTTCACGATTCCAAAAATAGCCATAGTTGCCAGATCGGGCGGTTTTTGCAGCCGATACGGCCATTTTTGTTAAATAGGGGCGGGGGTGAAAAACGACCCATGCCACCTACTTAGGCAATATTGGTATCAAATGAAAGGAAATGTCTTCACGATTCCAAAAATAACCGTAGTTGCCAGATCGTCCAGAATTTGAGGAAGATATGTTAATTTTTATAAAATGGGGGAAGGACTTTTTTTTGTTTATTTCTTTTTAGCTCGGCCAGAGGCCGAGCACTCGAGATCCCCGCCGTCTAGAATTAAGACATACTGGAGTTAAAAACCCCTAAGCCCGGCCGTAGGCCGGTCACGCAGAAAAACTTTACTAAGCGAAGCCAGTGTAACAAATGCGACTAGATGCAGATGGCATCTTGGCCGTGAGAAGCGTGGAAACTCACAACTTTACGTGAGTTCTCATGCTTCTCCAAGGGGATTGATTTACTATGACCTCCACGCGGTAATCCCTGGGTAAAGCTAACAATAGTAATCTTTTCGCACAAAATGCTCATTTTTGTTTGATTTTAACAAAATATAAGCAAAAAAAAAGGAAAAAAAAATTTCCCCCACCCCAAATTTTGCCAAAATGGCCATATCGGCTACAAAAAATCGCCCGATCTGGCAACTACGGCTATTTTTGGAATCGTGAAGACATTAGCTTTCATTTGATACCCATATTGTTTACGTAGGTGGGCCGGGTCGTTTTTCGACTGCCACGCCCATAAGGGGCGTGAGCCCCCTTATTCATTATGATTTTCGCACTCCTGGGGTCATTTAAGGGGGCGTGGCATTTTTTTTTTTCCAGGGGTGTCCCCCATAAACTGAAATTTTGCCAATTTTTTTAATAACAATGAAAGAGCCCTGTGGTGCGTTTCAGTAATTTTCAACTATCCGACAATCGCAAAATATATCGACAACTTTTTTTGTGGGCACTAACGATTAAGTGATTCACTAAGTACACCTTAACGATAGTCAACAACTCTATTTTTCAATTTAAAAATTTAACTTTTTCTCGATTGAATAAACATCACAAAGATTGTTGTCGTATAGATAACAACAACAGCTGACTTTAACAATAGCGAATATCGTTTAAAAATGTTAATGAAAAAAAATCGTTAATTTCGCTGTTTACTTTTTTTAAACAATTTGATTCTCGTTAACACAAGTTACTGAATCGCACTACGGATTGTGGTCAAATTATGTTATGTTGAAGAGAAGAAAAAAAAAATGGTTTTTATGATTTCTAAATGTGGTCCAAAAACTACACCGATTTTGCATGGAAGCATGTTTGAAATTTACGAAATTCAGATTAACTTGTAAAGTTAGTTTGATTTTTTTTAATTGAAAAAAACATGAAGATTTTATTTTTTACTTTTTAAGATTTGGTTAAAAAAAGAAACGAAAAATGGATTGATGTAACAGAAAAGCGATAAATGTAGGCCTGAAACAGGGATCGAACACGGAATACTCTGACTACAAACTTTTTTAAAAAAAAGCAGCATCATATTTATAAAATAAATGATCTAGCAGTGTTTAGCAATTTATGGCTGAATAGCACTGGGAAAACACGTTCTGAGTCAATTCTTTGCTAATGTTTTTTTTTGTAGACCGCAGAAATTTTTGTAAAACAAATACTGGCAAATCGCTTTTTGGAAACGCTGTTAAAGCGCCTCAAACAAGTGTTCTACCAGAAATATATTTACATTTTCTTGGTTAGCCAGTGGTATGCCAGTGGTAAACCAGAGCTAGATTTTTTATACTTTCCTGACTTGGTTAGTAAAAGGTAATTATTGTAAGAAAATGCCTATGGAGAACAGTGAAATTTACCTTAAAATACCTATCCTGTAACCAGTTAAAGCTGGACTTACCACAGAGCTAGTTCAATCTGCCATTGCTATGGGTAAGGCGATGCCGTTCAAATTAGTCACGCAATTGGTGAAAAGAGCACATACTACTTCGAAAGCAATAATAGATTTATTTTAATCTTTAAATTAAGTTTTTTTAAAATATTTTTAATTTAAAATTTTTTTTTGTAGTTTTTTTAGAGATTTGTTAAAATCAAAGTTTTAAAAATAGTATAATTTTTAAACATTATTAACTGAATATTTTTTCAATTTAGACCTGTTAACTTATCTCAAGTCAACCAAAATTTATGACTTAAACATAGTTATGAATGTGAACATGTTTGTTAGTCACAAAAAACTTTTTTTTCAAATTCCTCATTTGTATGGGAAGTTGTTGTTGGTTTGATGCTTATTTAATTTTATCGAGTGAATGTTTGGAGTTTTTTAAATTTTCGTAAATGTTCGTCTTTAACGCGATTCAAATAAGTGGCAACCCTGGAACACAGCATAAACAATATGGGTATCAAAATTATTGTTCTCTTGTGTACTTTAATCTGGATATAATAAATTTTAGACATGTTTTCAGAATTTAATAAATTTTAATTAATAAATAAACATTGCACGGTTTTTTGTTTAACAAAAAACAAATGATCTTGAACTTGAATAATCTTGCTCACATCAGAATTTATGATAAAAGATCGAAAAATAAATTTTTTTTTTTTTTTTTTTAAATTTTTTTTTTTTTTTTTAATTTTTTTTTTTTTTTTTATTAATTAATAATCATATAATTACAAATTATATACTATTACCCTAACCGAGCACTAGCTACTATGGCCTTCGGCGCGTTGTAGCGAAAACAGACCAGTGCATCTGGTGGGAATCGAACCCACGACTCGCACTGATAAGCCAGCACGCTACCAACTAGCCTACCAGAGCGCACTAATTTTTTTTTTTTTTTTAATTTAAAAGTAAAACATTTCATAAAAAATGTTTGTAATCTTTGATACCCATTTTGAACCCCTAACCGTGCGATTGCGCACCTAAAAAAATACGTTTCCATTACTTTTTTGTCCTCAACAACATATCCAAGTTTTATTAAAATCTAAGGCTTCACCACTATGTAGTTTCCTTGGCAGTTTTTTTTTTTTTAATTTATTTAAAAAACTATTTTCGGACACATCACTTAACACGTCGCAAGGTGTAGAGTGACCTGATACTTTTTTATACAGAGTAAGATATTTTTAGACACATTACACGTCACCAGGTATGCAAAGTTTGGCAATTGCTCTATTACAACAACGCCATGTTCAAGTACGACATTTTAAAGTTTTTCGAGATGTTTTTGTATAAATCTTTATTTTTCGTTAGAAATCGTTTCCTGAAAATTTTGCCAGCCTTAATAGCAAACCTTTACATTATAAATTTCTTTTAAAGTTTAAATAAAATTATTTGCATAAATCTTTAAAAACAATATCAGGAAGTTGGGTTATTCTGTTGTAATAGACAAATAAAATCCAACAAGATATGGCATTTTTGTCCTTGATGCAGTTTATTTTTCTCTTTTTTTTTTATTTGTTGAATAAAATTTATTTAAATGCTATTTTAATATTCGTTAAAAAATAATAAAGAAAAAACTACAAATTACATGCATAATTGTTTGCATACTTGTAGTGGATTAGTAAAGGTGTCTCAATGACCGGCCTTAAGATACAACCCATTTTCAAAAGTTTATAACGAAAAATAAATAACACTACTCATCAAATTTGAATATCTTGCAGAATCTGTCTTTGAAATACATATTTTTTAATAGATTTACGTACGCTCAATTCAAATCCGTTCACATTTGCAATTTTTGAAATATCGCGGTTTTTATATTTAGATCATTCCAACCATTTTTTCATATATTTTCTTAGTTTTTTGAAATTTAAGCTGAAAATAATGTTTAGTTTTATCCTTATAAATGTATGTATGCCCAAAAAAACTTAAGTTTGTTCGCTAGAAGTGAACTAACCCAGTAAAATAGTAAAATCCAAATAACTGGTTGCAGAACAACTTATACTGTATTATAACAGGTTCTAATTTCTGTTCTGCAACTGGTTCTTTTTATATGGAGTTTGTCCTATTTGCAATAGGTTCTTTACCTCCAAACAAGAACAGGTTGCTTTAGAACCGGTTCTAGAATTCGACTCCTAGGAACCGGTTCTAGAACCGGTTCCATGTAACCGGTGGTAAAAGAAGTTGTTCTAGAACAGGTTCAGAGGTAATCTGTTCTAAATAATTTTGATGGGATACATTATACTTAACTAGGGTTGCCAGATCCAGCTGTCAAAATTAAAAATTACGTATGGTCGTGATTTACTCTGTTTCTTTGTATTTTTGTAAAATAATTTACAGCTATTTTTTCTTATTATTATAATAACAAAAAATAACTTAATAAAAAAAAAAAAAAAAAAAACAAACAAAATTAAACGCACACGTGCTGAAGATGTTGCTGCCTCCTCAAGGCAAAACATGACAAAAAAACCAAGAAAAAAACAGTTCCCAGAGAATGGAAAACCAAAATTATTTTGCTCCGCTCCAAACAATTGATGATCAAGAAGACGAACTTATTGTCGAAAAAACCGTGAAAATAAATGTACCACCAATAACAATTCTTAAGTGTAAAATAGAACAAATACACGAAATATGTAAAATATTAAAAATAGAAAAATACTCGTTACGCAAAATATCAATTGGCATAAAATTATTTTGTACCAACAAAGATGATTATAAATTAGTTTGTGACTCACTTACTAACAAATTTCAACTTGAGCATTTTACATATGCAGCTAAAAATGAAAAGCCTTATAAGGCTGTGCTATTAGGTCTAGATAAATCTGACCCAGCAGTTGTTAAAAATCGACTTTTAAATCTAGGTCTCAAATGTACGGATGTAAAAATCATCACTAAAGCTAGAGAAGGTTATAGCGAACAAATCATTTTTATTGTCTATTTTGAACAGAAATCTATTACGCTAAAAGAGTTAAGACAAAACTATTCAATCATTGAATATATAAAAGTAAGATGGGAATACCAGAAACCTAATAAGCTAAACTGACCCAATGCTACAACTGCCAAATGTTTGGCCACGGTTCGAGTAGATGCAAGGTCAAAACATTCTGTGCCTGTTGCGCCGGGGATCATGCTACTAAAGATTGCGAAGCTTCCTTTGAAAAATGTGCAAATTGCAGTGGAGCCCATAAGGCAATGTCTCCCAATTGTCCTAGTAGAGAAACTTATGTTCAAACGAAACAACGTGCCCTTCCAAGGAACACTAGAGAAAGTAGCCGTTTATTTAATAATGGTACAAACTACAATGTTAATTTTCCTAATTCGTTAAATCAAAGGCAAAGTCCAAACACAAACAGAATAAATTACAATCAACCTAACATTACAAATACCAACTACAATACTGGTAATACCAACAAAAATGATGGTAATACCAACTACAATATCGGCAATACCAACAACTATACTGGTAATACGAACACCAATTCTGCTAATACCAACAACAATTCTAATAACTGCAATACCAATTTGTTTTCCTTTGAAGAAATGAAAAATTTGACCTTTGAACTGATCTCTAGTTTAAAAAATTGTAGGTCCCAAGAAGACCAATTTGAGGTTATAACAAACCTTGCCTGTAAGTTTTTGTATTCATGAATACCAATATAAATATAACATCATGGAACGCCCGCGGCGTTCGCAACAAAAAAGAAGAATTATTCCAGTTTTTGGTAAATCAAAATGTTGACATTTGTCTTATATGTGAAACTTGGCTCAACGATAAGTATTCAATAAAACATCAGAACTACCATTGCTACAGATATGATCGTCAACAAGGCAGGGGTGGGGGGTGTAGCAATCCTAGTTAAAAAACATATTCAGCATCAGCTACTACCCATATTAAATACAACTTTAATCGAAAATATAGGAATAAAAATTTTAACTGGTAACGAATATATTCATATTTATTCCTGTTATTTTCCAGGTGGAACAGCAGGTGCGGACCACACTAGAATCAATACATTTAAGTCAGACCTTCGTAAGCTAACCAGCGCTCATAGTAAATACGTTCTAGGTGGTGATTACAATTGCAGACACAGATATTGGGGTTGCCAACGAAGTAATTGTTGGGGTAACGTTCTATATAATAAAATTCAGCTAAATCAAACTCAAATTGTTTTCCCACACGAACACACTTACATACCTGCTGATCCGAATAGGCAGTCGTCCACATTAGACTTTTATTTAACAAACATGCCGCAAAATATGACCGCTGTCAGAGTTTTAAATGATCTAAGTTCGGATCACCTTCCAATCACCACCGTTTTAAATATGGGGTACGAGGTAGTTGATAATTATTATTATGCTTTTAATAAAGCAAATTGGACCCGTTTTAAAAAGTACATTAATAGGAATCTTCCAACGACTAATGCAAATGAAATAACGAATAGTATACAAGTAGACACTATGATAAATAAATTTGAGGCTACCATTAAAATGGCCATCGATGATTGTGTACCAAAATACAGAATATCACCCCCTAACAAACCATTACCCAACAACATAAAAGAAATGATACAAATTAGAAATGTTTATCTACGAAACTGGAAGCGTTTTAGGGACATCGATGACCACCAACAAATGTCCAGACTAAACAAAAGTATTACTAAAGAAATACAACATTTTAGAAATTATTCGTGGAATAATATGTTGTCCACACTTGACAAATCATCTTCCCCTTTTTGGAAAATATCAAAAATGCTTAGGAAGAAATCAAAAATTATTCCAATTCTAAAACACAATAACGTGGTATGTTACACCCAGCAAGAAAAGTGTGAAATCCTGGCTCAATGCTTTAAATCGAATCATTGTATTTCGGCACACCTTAGCGATGTAACCACAGTTTCTGAAGTAAATAATACTGTTAATGAAATTCATTCTGCAAATCCAAGTCCACAAGATTCTTACTTCATAAATCAAAGAACAACAGCCGACATTATAAAAAAACTAAAAAACAAAAAATCTCCTGGAGGGGATGGTATCAATAACAAATGCTTAAAAAATCTTCCTAACAAAGGAATAATTTTTCTTACAACAATATTCAACGCATGTCTAAAGCTGTGCTATTTCCCTAACTCATGAAAAATATCCAAGACCATACCAATACTAAAACCAAACAAGCCTGCAGATACTCCAGTGTCTTATAGGCCAATAAGTCTACTATCTTCTACAAGTAAAATACTGGAAAAAATAATAAAAGAAAAATTAAACTGTTTTATTGATGAAAATAATACCCTACCTCCTCAACAATTTGGTTTTAGAAAAGAGCATAACACTACCCAACCATTACTTAAAATTAGAAAATTTGTGAAAAATAATTTTAAAAACGGCAAATCAACGGGAATGGTTCTCCTAGACATAAAGGCTGCCTTTGATTCTGTCTGGCATAACGGACTTCTTTTTAAATTAAAAAAATTCAACTTTCCGATAGAAATTATAAAAATTATCCAAAGTTTTCTGTACAACAGATCTTTTAATGTATACTTGGGTACAACTTATTCTCATCAAACCAACATAATTGCTGGTTGTCCTCAAGGGTCATGCCTTTCACCTATCTTGTATAATATCTTCACTGCGGATATTCCATTATTTTCGAACTGCGTTACATCAATCTTTGCCGATGATACTTCAATACTTTGCTCAGATGTATTTTCAACAAATATAATGGCCAGTCTTCAATCAGCGTTAACCAATCTGAACAACTATTTTACCAAATGGAACATATTGGTTAACCCCGAGAAAACGCAAGCTATATATTTCACGAGAAAAAGAAAGGAGTGTTTCATCCCACAAAGCCCCCTTCAATTTATGAATCACGATGTCACCTGGGAAAAAAACGTCAAATATTTGGGTGTCATGCTTGACACAAAACTTTGTTTCAACGACCATATACCTTATCTTGTTGACAAAATAAATAAAATTACAAGAATGATGTACCCAATAATAAACAGGAGGTCTGAACTGAACTTCGAAAACAAAAAACTGATTATTAAATCAATATTCCACCCAATATTATTTTACTGCGCTCCGGTTTGGTCCACCTCGGCTAAATGCCATTTAAAAAAGCTTCAAGTAGCTCAAAACAAGCTACTTAAATTAATATATAGTTTACCTTGGCACTACTCCACCCAACGTTTACACGCACTTGCCAATTTTGATCTCGTTTATGATAAAATTGACAGACTCACAATAAATTTCCACAGAAGATGCCAATACTCCCAGTATATTCACATAAATGATCTGATCTCATCTTAAATTTTTACGCAAATCACCCTAGTTTAAGCTTTTTTTATCATATACCCCAAGTTTAAATAGGTTTTTGTTAAATTTTTCCCTTCCTTTAATATAACACAAACAGTAAATGTATATATGTAAATAATCCTACTTGAAATTAATTATTAAGAAGAAAAGGAACATTGTACCTAAACTCTTAACTAAAATAAGTCAAATGTAAAAATGCTAATATTATAGAAAAATAAACTGAATTGAAAAAAAAAATTTTATAGACCTGCAGGGAAAAGGCTTCATCATATTTATGAAAAACTTCATATATATGAAGGAAAACTTCATTGATTTTCGTCCAATGTAACTTTAACTTTATAAATTTGCTGAAGTTGTGTCTTAAAAGAGCAAATTGAGGACAGACTTCCATCATATTTATGAAATATTTCTTGAAGTTTCATAACTTTTTAAGAAGTGCTTAACAAATATTATGAAATATTTCATAAATAGGATAATGCTGCTTTAGCAATATTTCATAAATAGGATGATGCTGCTTCAGAAGCTTTAATGAAATTTTTCATAAATATTTTCATTAATGTAAAGTTAAAGTTCAACCCGATTAAAAAAATTGTTATGGAGCTTTATGAAGTAATATCAATTTCTATGTTACGCTATACATATGTAGTCTTATTAAATTTCGTCCGAAATATAGGCTCGTATGGGTTTAGATCTAATCTGATGCAATTAGATAAATGTCCAGTACAAATTAATCTGAATTATGGCCCGATAGAATTGTATTAGATTGTATCAGTTTTATATCGAATTGTATCAGTTTATATCTAAATATATATAATTATATAAAAATCAGATATGTTTGTATCCGGATTTTCACCCCATATAATTGTATGCAAACTGACTCTTCTAAAAATAATTAGCTCCGAGTTTAAGCCTGGTAAAATTACACTAAATGTTAAATATTTGTATGTATATGATTACACAGTGCAACATTTTTGAAGTCATCTAGTGCAAACCAATTCTCGTGTGGAATTTCTCGAAGTACTTATGGAAACTAAAAAAACCCCATTTGGGTTTTGGTAGTTTAGCTGCTGTTCGGATTTTATGGCCTCACGTATATTGTGCCTAAAACTTGACTTTTTTAAAGAACTTACAATTTTTCTCACCGCTATATCTCGGAAACCAATTGGAATTTTGCTTTCCTGTTCTCGACACAATTTTATCTGTAGACTAGGGAAATAAAGTGTAAAACAAACTAAACCCTAGTCTACAGATAAAATTGTGTCGAGAACAGGAAAGCAAATTCCAATTGGTTTCCGAGATATAGCGGTGAGAAAAATTGTAAGTTCTTTAAAAAAGTCAAGATTGCTAAAATGTCGAAATTTTTTAATTTTTTTTTATCTATTTTCACAATTTTTGGTCCATAGCTGCCAAACTGTGGGAATTCAGTAAAGTAATCTTCAGAAAAAATATTCCTCATAATATATTTCAGTATTTATTAGCTGCAGCTGTATTTTACATCAAAAACTCAAGAAATGTATGAAAAATGTAGCAAGAGGCAAAAAAAAAACTTGAATAAATTAATATCCATTAAAGTTGATGCTATCGGTGAAGACTGTGAAGGTGGTGCTCTTGGTTTTTTCATTGATGGTTCACGTCATTGATTTTCGTTTAATGTAACGCTTCATAAATATGATGAAGAAGCTGTTTCATAAAAGTTCAAGTTGATAACAAGCTTCTTCATATTTATAAAATGTTTCATAAATGTTAAGAAGTTTAATAGCTTTTCATGAAATGTTTCATAAATGTTATAGTCGCTTTATAAATATGATGAAGCAAACTCATAATTTTTTTTTAAATGAAAAATGTTCTTTGGTAGCTAAGAAACACAATAGAGACTACTGCGAATGACGAAAATTTATTTTTAATAAATTATACTGTGTGTAATTTTTTAAGTCATGGCAAAATAACCATATACGGACACCACTACGTGATAAAAGACTAAAAAAAAAAAGACCCGTGTCTCCCAATTTTTCTCAAAGTCATATCCTCTTTTGTTTATGGGCCGCCAAAGATTTGGGGCCTCGGTATCATTTTCGCAAAAAAGTGATCATTTTCTCAGGCTCATATCTTGCAAACCGTTCAGAAGTTGTAGCTCTTGTCATAAAGAACAAAAATTGCAAACATATAAAATCAAAAAAACTTCACCTTCCAGATCAAAATCGCAAAAATCTTAAAAAAATTCGATTTTTTTTTACCTTTTTTAACGTGTTCAGGTCCATAGGTAGCAAACCGTTCAAAATTCAAGGAAACAATCAACTACAAAAATTTACCTAAGATCTCAATAAACAAATTTCTAGAACATATAAACTTCCTAGAGATGATTCTTAACACTGTTTAGGTAGCGCGCAAAAGTGAAAAATTTTTTAATTTCATTTTTTTTCCTTTTTTCTCCTGTTCAGGTGCATAGGTTAATTTTACAAATTAAATTTTTCAATTGCAAATGAAAAATATTAATTACTATTAATTATTTATAAATTTCAAATTGAAATTCTGAATTTAAATTGATAGGAAACAAACAAAAATGGTTTATGAAACTTTTTTATGAAATGATGAAGATTTATGAAACATTTTTCATAGTTTTTTTATGAAAATCTTCATTATATCTATGAAAACTTCATAAATATGATAAAAAATTGATGACAAACGATTTATGAAACAGTTTCATAAACATGAAACTTTTTTCAATGTAGTTTATGCAAATTAGCAAAAATGTTCAATGTTTTTGCATACATAGAAGTTATGATAATAAGATTCGAAAATTATTTAAATTAAAGAAAATTTTGTGTAGATTTATATTCATAAAAACAATTTTTGATTCTGCAGTTAAATTTCGAAAAATTAAGCAAAATATACGAAAAAGTTGGGTAAATAATGTAAATATAAAAACCGCAATATTTCAAAAACTGCAAATGAGAAAATAAAAATTGCCAGATTTGGATTTAGCTTAGGTATATACATACATAGGTCTGCTGGTTTATTTTGACCTCAGGTTTATTTTGACCTCAAGTAGTGTAATAGAAGACGTCATATTTGAAATCTACTTTATATATTATTTTTTTTTTAATCAAATTGTTTTGGAAATAGAACAATTGCTAATAAGTTTCTTAAATTGTAATGCAGTTCAACGAGGTGTGGGTGTATGTTTTTTTAACAATGTTAGATGTGTAGGCACGTACAATAACAACAACAATAACTGAAAATGCATGATTCTGTCGTACAACCAATAAAAAATAGCATGAATGTCTCTCTAAGCATCCGTTTTCCGTTCTTCGTTTTTTTTTTATAAAACATTTTCCATTCCATTTTAGATTCATTAAAAACATGTACAAAACTTTTGTAATATTTCGTCATCAACTCATACATAGTTAAAAGTAAAAACAACAACAACAACAACATGATGAAATGCAACAAAAAATACATGAATAATAAAAATAATTACACGAAAAGGAAACAAACTTTAAATTGGTTGGAGTAGAGAGTTAAAAATAAAACTTTGGTTTTTTTTCATTATCCTATTACACATTTTGTTTTTGTAGCTACCTCCACAGAGAGAATTTTAGTAGACGAAATGTAATGAAAGTTTTCAGTAAAATACCCAAGCAAAAATTAAAAATTAAAAAAAAAAAATTTGTGAATTTTCGTATTATACATTAGCCAAAAAGAAAACATCATATTGAATCATATTAGAAATAATCTGATACAATTAGGCATTATTTGAAACAATTCATTAATGAATTGAACAGTAATTTAACATCGTCGGCTTGCCTGCAAATAGTGCTATGTGTTTTTCAACAGGTTTTCAGGAGAGCGACAAAACCAATTCATATTAGCCTTTTAAGATATTTTATTGACATCATATGCCTTAATGAGTCACGACCCTCGTTTACTCAAATATTGCATTAAAAGAAATCTGGATTTAATATCCGTTACAAAACGGTGCGTGGATTTTAACAAAAAATACATATAACACCTTTTGAAGAAGCCTTTTTTAAAATATGTTCAGACCAGTTTGTACACATAACACTTTTTCTTCATAGAAAAAAAGTTTAGTGATTTTTTTATATGTGAGTTATACATAACACTTTTTTCTATTTTTTATACCCATTTAGATATAGCAAAATCACTTGGTAGATATACAGGGGATGACAATACATTGAAAACTTTTAAATATGTTTATTTGTTTCATCTTTATTGGTCAGTAGCGAAATATTGGGAGTCAAAATTGTAAACTTTTTTATTAATTTTAACATATTTATATGTTTGTTATCGATGTAATATTGGTACAAATTGGATAAACTTTAGAGAGAAAAAAAATATTGAAAGGGTTAACTTTTATAATGTTGGCAAAAATTTGGAAACTCCTATCAAAGAAAAGTTAAAAACGTAGCTCAAATTTTAGGGTTCAATATTATGTTCGATACCCGGTTTAAAAAAAGTTCATATATGATCATATATATTTTTTATATGATCATATATGGTCATCCATATTCGCACATACTAGAAAAATGAAAATACATTTTCATATATGGACAAATGTTATGTTGAATATCCGGTTTAAAAAAAAATTCATATATGATCATATATATATTTTTATATGAATATATATTGTCATCCATATTCGCACATACTAGAAAAATTAACCTACATTTTCATATATGGTCAAATGTTATGTTGAATACCCGGTTTAAAAAAAGTTCATATATGATCATATATATTTTTTATATGATCAGATATGGTACTCTATATTCGTTCATACTAGAAAAATTAACCTACCTTTTCATATATGGATAAATATGGTCATATATGTTTAAGTCTTATTTGATATGGTTTTTAGAAAACTTTGTAATTTAAAAAATTGTTTAATAAGAAAACAATATTATTTAAAAGGCCTCATTGCTATACAAAAAACTGGGGTTTCAAATGGCAAAACATGCATGTTATGCATTTATATCAGCGCAAACATTCTGTTTATTATCGCATCAGAGCGAAATATTTGCCAATAATACGACATTTTAAACAACTTTAAAATAAAGTAGAATAGTCCACACCAAATTAAAACATTGTGAACAAATTTTATATTATAAGTTTTTTAAACAGGACCTTACAGATCAAAATACGAATTACTAAAAAATCTTATTTTTTTCTCTCTAACAATTAATAAATCTATGATTTTCTATTTAATAGTAAATTTAATTATGGTAGTGTACCTTAGAAATTTTAAATAATAATTTAAACATACCGTTCAACAATTTATACTAATTGAACGTTTTGAGTATTTCATATCTTTTTCTGAGAGGTCCTTTTTAATCTTAAATTTGCCCAGTGTTTTTATTTAAGTAACGGTTATACTTCTATTTGCACTTCCTTAGGGTTACAATAATTACTGAAATGCAATTTTTATTTTTGAAAAATGGTATAAACCACTTCTTTACTTAATAAAATTTTAAAATAAATCCTTATGAGTGCGCCCCGGTAGGCTAGTTGGTAGCGTGCTGGCTTATCAGTGCGGGGTCGTGGGTTCGATTCCCACCACAGGCATTGGTCTGTTTTCGATACAACGCGCCGAAAGCCATAGTAGCTAGTGCTCGGCTAGGGTAATAATATATGGTTTGTAATTATATGATTATTAATTAATAAAAAAAAAAGTCTTATGATTTTATTAGGAAATGAAGTTGTTTACAATCGGTCTTTAAAATAGGTTTTTAAAACGGATTTGATACACCATATTTATATATTTCAAAATCTTTACTGTCATATAGATTCTTCCATATATTAGTTTATAGGTATATGGAGTTAAATATAATTCCTTATAATGTTCTTGTATGAGCTCTTTTTACAAATAAGGAATTCCATATACTTTCATATTTGCCCTTATATTGCCCTCTTTGGCGAATATGAAATAGCATATACTTCCATATATGAGCACCTTTTGCAAAAACGGATTTGATATACCATTTTCATATGTTTCAAAATCTTTCCTGTCCTATACAATGGTCTATATATTGATCTATATTAGGCCGGGTCGATTTGTGGGGAGGCAAAAAAATCGCCCAAAGCTCAGTGAAAATCGTATTCTAGGGATCAAAATAAGAAACTTTGCGGAATTAACCATACCTCTAAAACGAATTCTACTACCCCGAAACTGTTGACTTTTGTCCCGTAGGGTCAAGTTTTGAAAAATCCCACTTTGACCCATGTAGAGTGCCCCAATCGAGTCCAAATGTATGACCGACCCCCACTAACTTTGAAGGGCCGATCCACCCATGCTCGTGGCACACCCCCCTGGAACTCCCCTGGGGGGTTCCCCATACAAACATTTCAAAAAATCTCCATTTTTGGCACTTTATTTTATTATTTTTTATTTATTTTATTTATTTTTAATATTTTATTTATTTTTTCTCTTTAGAAATTTATTTAGTCAGAACATATGTAAATGAAAAAATTAATTTAACTTAGTAATAGAAAAGAAAAGATAAAAATTACTGTTTGAAGTCTTTTTTGCTTTCAAGTCTGGGCAATTTCGCACGGCTCTCTAACGTCGTCGCCATAACAGCCTCTACATTTTCCGGTATAACTCGTTTGGAAACGCTAGCTAGCAATTGAACGTGTCGTTCTGTTCCTTGTATGTGTGATGGAATTTTTGGATCATTAAACGGTGGATCATCTTGATTTAAATATTCTTTCAAAGTATCGTATGGAATGCTTCGAGTGAATGGTGGTTCAAATACGTCATTTATGTCATTCATATTGATCATTTCCGTGTAACTTGTGCAATAAAAGTTTATATCTGGTTTTTTATAAGCTCTAAGTCCCGTTGGGTCGTCAACATCGGTTCGATAGCGTAGAATTATCTTGATAGCACAGTCGCGCTTTTCTTTGCTATCATCAAACAACATTGATAACAAGATATTTTCCGAATGCGCATAATATGAATTATCTGTAATTACTTTATTGACAATTTTGCGTAAACGAGGTTCTAGAAATCTTGACCAACTAATGAATTTGAAAAATAATCTACTACCGTACACGACAGAGCTGTAATACTTAATATTGAAGTACATTGGCACATAACATGTAATTATAAATTCAACCAGTATTCTTAAATTTGCATCTGGATTTTCCGTTGTCACATATAATCGTAATAGTCTAGCGGCCTTGGTGAGCCACCGAGAATGTACAATTTTCCCTGGTTTGATGTTAGCCAGATCCACTGAAACCACGCCGCTAGAAATTGCATGGGCCATGTCGTATAAGTACTTGGAATCGGTGGAAAATTCAATTTTTTCTGGAGCAGGGGGCATATTTTTCAACTCAATTTTCTGAAAGCCGTCCACCACCTGAAAATATATAAAAATAAAGCAATTAAAAACGGTTGACAATTATAATAAATGAGTGATAGCAATAACTTACCGGAAGAGTTTCACAAGTTTCGATTTGACGGCTCAATTTTCCGGTTGCCGATCTTGGTCCAGTGCTGGTTGATTTATCCAAAGCTTCAAACAAATGCCGAAACGGAAGTTCGTTGAAGTGTAGAAGGCAAACGAACCAATGCAATGGTCTTTTTAACAGCAATTCGAATCGTCGTATAATTCCACCGTGTGGGCCAGTGTTTGTTGGCTCACCGTCAACGCATATGCCAATTAATTCATTCAGTGATATATTTTTATCGTTAAAAAAATCATTTAATTTGGTTGTTTTGTATTCAGCGGTTTCATGTTCCAGTCTTACGTAACCAATCAATTCAGAATTCGGTTCTCTCAAAATAACAAGATGAGGTTCTTTTACCATCCTAGTATGATACTTCTCATCAATTGCATCTCTCGTTAAAGTATCATCTTTTCTGCCATCGAATGAAAATGCTAACAAATTGGTATCATCTAACCGTTTGCGAAGCACTTCTTGTCTGCATTTCTCTTTTTCTCGGCGAACTTTCGATTTATCCATGATGAGAGGTTTGCCATGGGTATCTTTCATTTAAAATCTTGGAAAAGAGCGGTTCCCATTGCTGATGCTACTCTATCAGGCACACCAAATCTGTCACATACCAAGGCAAAGTTAAAACAATCGTATCTCTGTGTGTATTGTGAACTTGTGCTTATATCCAAATCTTCTTGAACCGGTGGCGGTGCGTATGTTGAATCATCGGGATCTTGGTATGTTGGCATTGATGACATAGACGTTGCTCCTTGCTCTTCAATTTCCATCGCAAATCCATCCATTGTTAGTCTTCTCTGATTATGTTGATCGTGCATAAACTCTTTGAGGCGTTCGGGAACCAAACCGCATGCACATGGAGCTGCCTTCAAATCGCATTTACATGTTCCAATGAAAAAAATTGTTTCCAGAGATTTTACATACTCTGTAAATTCTTGGTGTTTGTTTCTATTCTTGATTTGCTCTTGATATTTGACAAGCAATCTATTCAATTTATTATATACACTTTTTTTCAGCATTATTTCCATACCAAGTTTTTTCCAAATTCCAATCAACTTATCTTGTACTTGAATAGTGAATGATTTATAGAGCAATTTTTTTTGTTCGCTCAAGTAAAAATAATATCTCAAAATATCCAGATGGGTTGGTAAATTAAGATCAGTCAAATCAGTAGACACACCAAAAACAGTAACATCATGCCTGGGTATATGACTCATTGGGTTTTCGATAGTTGTTGATGTTGTTATTGCTTCATCTTGCGGTGTAAAGGATGGTGGATTCATTGTAAACTTTTTGATTTGGAATGATTTTTTTTTTTAAATATTTTTTTATCTGAAATTAGAACTTCACACTTTGAGTTCTTCACAACGACTTAATGCATTCACAAAAACTGTTGCGTTATATATGGTCTACGAGGTAATAAAAATGAAATGGTAATTTTAATTCTACCTGTAACCGATTTTGTTGTTAAAACTGCCCATTAAATACTTACATGTAAATTAAAAGTTAATCTGACCACAAAATCTGTTAAGCAAGTGCGCCTTTTATTACTTCTGGAAAATCCTTTATGATAATTTTATGCTCAATTCTACCTGTAACCGATTTTGTTGTCAAAACTGCCCATAAAATACTTACATGTAAATTAAACGTTAATCTGACCACAAATACTGTTAAGCAAGTGCGCCTTTTATTACTTCTGGAAAATCCTTTATGATAATTTTATGCTTTCTGTTAAGCAAGTGCGCCTTTTATTACTTCTGGAAAATCCTTTATGATAATTTTATGCTCAATTCTACCTGTAACCGATTTTGCTTAAGTAAGTTTACGACATGCAGCTGTGTCTTGTGGTGGCTTAAAAAACCCACACAACCTATTTTACGACCTGCAACAGAACGACACGTTCAATTGCTAGCTAGCGTTTCCAAACGAGTTATACCGGAAAATGTAGAGGCTGTTATGGCGACGACATAAGAGAGCCGTGCGAAATTGCCCAGACTTGAAAGCAAAAAAGACTTCAAACAGTAATTTTTTTTATTTCTTTCTATTACTAAGTTAAATTATTTTTTTCATTTACATATGTTCTGACTAAATAAATTTCTAAAGAGAAAAAATAAATAAAATATTAAAAATAAATAAAATAAATAAAAAATAATAAAATAAAGTGCCAAAAATGGAGATTTTTTGAAATGTTTGTATGGGGAACCCCCCAGGGGAGTTCCAGGGGGGTGTGCCACGAGCATGGGTGGATCGGCCCTTCAAAGTTAGTGGGGGTCGGTCATACATTTGGACTCGATTGGGGCACTCTACATGGGTCAAAGTGGGATTTTTCAAAACTTGACCCTACGGGACAAAAGTCAACAGTTTCGGGGTAGTAGAATTCGTTTTAGAGGTATGGTTAATTCCGCAAAGTTTCTTATTTTGATCCCTAGAATACGATTTTCACTGAGCTTTGGGCGATTATTAAATCGACCCGCCCTAATCTATATATAAGGAGTTAAATATACTTCCTTATATGTTCATATATGAGCTCTTTTTGCCCATAAGGAATTCCATATGCTTTATGCTTATATGTGCTTATGGAATCATATACAATTCCATGTATGCCCATATATAAAAAAATATATGCCCATATTTGTCCTTATACGCAACCATATATATGTCCATATGCGCAACCATATATGTCCATATATGAACATATTTGTACATATGTGAAATTTTTTCACCGGGCAGTTATTATATTTAGCACTGCTTTATAACGTCCTCATATTAAGTCATTAAAATTGTTGTATTGAGTCATTAAAATCTCTGGAAAACGTTGGTAATGTCTGCGATAAAGTAATGCACTACGTTGTAATGTATACTCCATACCTGTATTTTATTATGTTCTAACAAAAAGTAATGAGTTACCAATAGTTGGTAACATAATGCAGTACATTGTAATATATATGTATTACCTTCAACATTGAAACATAAAGTAATAAGTTACCAATACTTGGACACTCATACATCATTACCGTTTACATTATTTCAAAACATCAAATAATGACTTACCGATAATCAATTACATAATGAAATATGAAAGTAAAGTAATATTAAAAATATTTTTTAGAAAATCTATGTTTAGACGCATTTCTTTTTTTTTTGTAAGCATGAAACGAAAACACGAAGCACCACCATTTATTTAAATTTTAAGGAACCCATTTATAAAAGTGAGGATAGCTCAATTGTTAGAGTTCGCTCCTAACAACCAGAGACCCCAGGTTCGAATCTCAGCGCAATAACGTTATTTGATTGGTCATTACAGTGAATATCTACAAAACATTTTAAAATTTTATTTTAAAATTCATACAAGTATGAGAACATTATTAAAATTAAATTGGAAAATATTTTTTAGACATTCACTAAAATGAGAGCGTTTGTTAAAAAAATTTCGCAATTTGTCTTAATTTTGGTACACGTAATTTTTTAGTCTATTTACTTTTTTTACTAAAAGATGAACTCATAGGTCGTCCTTTTTTGCTATGATATCATATAAATTTTAGTTCAGTTTTTTTTTTTCTTTTTTACACTATATAAATGTGCACATCTGCCTTTTTGCTTATGCACAAAAATGCTTTGATCGATTGCGAAATGGCATGATAAAGTGTGCAAAATTGATAAAATATAGTTTAAAACGCGGATTTACTTGTTAATGCTGCACATTTATTAACCATATTTGATAACCAAATGTTAATGAAAGTCTTTTGTGTATTTCTCATAAAATAATAAGTTAAAATATTTGAGTTTTGCAATTTTATGTGTAAAAAATTCAGCTGAAACATGCAAAATTTTGATGCAAATTTCCGAAAAATCTGGACCATAAGTAAAAATAACTAGGTACGCCATTAATATCCGCTTGGCCGAAATATTTAGGATTAATGGTTGGTACTCTTGTTTTATTTTTCGAATTGCGCAGTGGTATCAATTCATTTTTCATTGAATATGCGAGTTAGGATATTTTTGTATCCTATTCCAGTTAGAGTATCATTTATTATATAAATCTCGACCATTTCTTGTCCCGATAAACCACCTTAGACCAATATATGGACACCGCAGGACCTAAGTGTTTTAACTGTTCCTATGGGATATAGTCTCTTCGCTTTGTTTCTCTTAGAATCATTACTCCGGCTGTATCAAATTATATATAATGTGATACAATTGTATGTAATTAGATACGATTGTATACAAATATATGCAACTACATGTGACATATATTTATTTTTTTTTCTTTAAATTTGTAACCATATATAAATCGATATGTAAATAGATATTTTTGCATATAAAGATGTAATTAATTAATTTATTTGAGATATAATTGTATATAATTTTTTATGAACATATATTTCGCAATATATAAGTAATATAAGTAATGTATACCTATATCAAAACCTTTTTGCTTGGGTAATGAAACTTTTCTTCAAAATGTGAACGAAACATGACGTAATATTAATGAAAAAGCTTCATACTTTAAATGAAACCAGTTTTTAATGAAACTTCCAGATTGAGTACATGAAATTTTTAATAATGACATTTTCATAAAATTTGTTTAAACTTGATTTAGTTTAATGAAAAGTTTTATTAAACGAATTTCACAGCAAATTCCTTGATTCCATGAAAAAAAAATCGTAAACATCATGCAACGAATTCTCGCAGTGTATAAATGACATAATGAAAATGAATATTAGTTTGGTTTACCTTTATGGTTTTTATCATTTAATAAATATGAATATTTTTGTGTTATTTTATTAAAAAAGTGTTTTTAAAAAACTAATATTGGTAAAAGTAATTTATTCAATCAAGTGTGATGATTGATCATCAAATCACTACCAAATATGAACAGAAAAACTGTGTTTAAATTGGTTTTCAGAATATAACCCATTACACAGTGCAACAAATGAAGACTTTTGGAAAAATGCTCGGACTCGACAGTGTAGGTTCGATTGTACTACCAAAGGTTAGCAAAACCCTGTACTCGGTTTGGCCAGTTTGACTACCAATTTTTTTTATGGACCTCAAAAGATTTTGAAAATCAGTGTACCACTCCGAAATAGCTTACAAAGACCACTTTGTACCTTATAAATAGTAGTTTTTGACTAGACTAGACTTTTATTGCATTTTTGTTTACTGTCTTCAATAACAAAAAAAGTAAACAAAAATGCAATAAAAGTGTAGTCTAGTCAAAAACGACTATTTATAAGGTACAAAGTGGTCTTTGTAAGCTATTTCGGATGCCTAGACACATTCAGATTGTATTGATATGTTCACAAAAGTTGTTCAGATTTACAATGGCTACAATTTTGTCATATATTGTTAGTGAAAAATTATGAGTCCGTGGAAGTTATGCTGAAAAAAGCAAAAAAAAAAAAATAGTTTTCTCCTATATTTATTCAAAAATGTGCAGGAAAAAATGATTTTATGCACATAAAATGTTTATAAAATTTGTTCAGTAGACTCTTCACTACATTATAGCCAAATATAGTTAAGCAATATCATCAAGTCTGAATTAGCTGTTGGCCAAAAACTGAGGACGACTTTTTATGAGTGGTGCACTGATTTTCAAAATCTTTTGAGGTCCATAAAAAAATTGGTAACCAAACTGGACAAACCGAGTACAGGGATTTACTAACCTTTGGTAGTACAATCGAACCTATACTGTCGAGTCCGTGCATTTTTTCACTGTTGCACTGTGTTACTGACAAAATATTGATAGAAGCTTATTTTTTACGTGTTTTTTTATATGCAAATGAAAAAAAAAAAAAATAATAAGCTAAATTGTAAAAAATATGAATTCATTGGTGGATTTTCTTTTACTGGCACTATTTTTTTAATAAATTTTTAGAGAACTTAAAACTTACTTCAAGAATTTTAACTATCACAAAATATTAAATAAAAATGCACCAGCAATTTCTGTGGATTTTGTTTAAATTTTCAATATTTCCCACTATAACCAAAAATTTTTCACATACAAAAGAGGTATCCCGACCCGAACTCGCAGATTTTAACGCTAGAATGTTAATCTTGTTTTTTGCAAGGAAAAGTTATTTAGGTCTAAAAGGCCTTCTTAGGCCGCACTGATTTTAATTGCGTACCCAGTTTTTTCACTTATGATCTAGACTTTTCGCAAATTTGCCTCAGAGTTTTGTATGTTTTAACGCAATTTTTCATACAAACAAAATATTTTATAATAGTTTTTTATAAACCTTCATTAGTATTCGGGTACCAACCCATTAAAAAAAATCGTGTTTTTATTAGCAGGATAAATTAAATGCGCTTGGTGTTAGTGCTTACTATTACATAATACTGGGAAGCAGCAAAAAGAAACAAATAATTATCGTATAAAAATAAACAGACAAACAGTTTGAGCTTACTGTTTTCCCTAACAAGGAAGCAGGTTGTAAGCAGCTTACCCTAGTTCCTTATAAGGATGCAGGTTGTAATGCAGAAAGTTTCATATCGTGGATTATAAACGATCTGTAGCAATTTTCTCGAGGGATTTCCGATTGTGTTTTTGCTATTTTCGACTATGTAATAAAAAATAATTAGTTATTAAACTGTTTCTGAAGAGCAAGCACGTGGAGCGGTAAGAAAAATAAAATGATTATATTACCCAGCAAAACCACACATTACCAAATCATGGGTAAAGTAATGTATCGCCATAGGGCTTCACGCATTACATTACACCTTACTTCACTGATGAATTTTACAGGCGATGAGCCTAAAAGTAATGTGTGGAACCATTACCTTGTAGGGGGTAAAGTAACTGGTGGGAAAAAGTAATGTGTCTATAAATAGATTTTCATAAAAAAATTAATAAAAAAATTAAAAAATTACACATATTTTTTTTTTAATTAAATAAATAACTTTTTTTTTTACTAAATAAATTACGTGGTCATGCTGGGATTCGAACCTTGGGTCTCTGGTATTTAACAATTAGTTAGGCGGGAACTCTACCAACTGAGCTATCGATACATACAATATTTTATTGCTTAAAATGTAGATGAGTTGTTGGGCTTCGCGTTTTCGTTCGTGATATCAAAAATATACACCTTACTCTCATGCTTACAAAAAATCATAAAGTAATATGTATATAAATAGATTTTCAAAAATATATATTAATAATTACTTTACGTTTATAATTCATGCATTATGTAATTTATTATCGGTAAGTCATTATTTTATGTTTTGAAGTAATGTAAAATGTAATGAGTTATTATTACAAGGTTATCCATGAGTGTTCAATGATCGGTAATTCATTACTTCTCATTGGAAAATAATGATACAGGTAACGAGTACACATTACAAGGTAAGGCATTACTTTATCGCATCCATTACCAAAGTTTTGCTGGATATAGTCAAAAATTTTAAGAGCAAACAATTAATGTCTGTAGAATTTAATGTAAATTAAATTATGTATGGTATATTCATGTTATTACTTTTTATCGTAATAATATAGACATAAAATATGATTTTACTGTAAGCCATGAAATCACAGCTTTTTATAAGCGCTAAAATCAGCGCTTATTTTGACCAAAATTAATGCTTCCAAGTGGGAATTCGCCATATAAAATCATAGCATATGTAGGCAGGTTTGTATGGAATTATTTTGGCTTACTCCCATACAAACCTGCTTGCATGTAAGCAGCATTTTTTACTGCGAAATTTGGTTAATAAATGTGCAGCATTAAAAAATAAATACACGTTTTTTTCAGTTTTTACTATATTTTACCATTTTTGCCCAATTTATCATCAGATTGAATATTAAAACAAATCTGAACAATTATTTCGTGTAAAAAAAGAAAGTACCGTTAATGGGAAAAACGTGAAATGTGTATAATATTTATATGACATTATAGCGAAAGGAACGACTTATGAGACTAAAAAATTTACCAAAATTCAGCCAACAATTTTATTATAACAAACACTTTCATTACAGTGAATGTCTACAAAATAATTGCAAATTTTATTTTAAAATTCATACAAATACAAATTGTGGGCGTTGTGGTGTAATGGTTAGCGCGTTGAACTGTTACACAGATGGTCCCGGGTTCGATTCCCGGTGACAACAACATCAATTTAGAAAAATAATATGTATGAGTTTTCTATCACTTATATGTATCGCTGAGCCCACCTTCGGTGTTCCCATAGCACTTAACCCCACCGAAGTAAAATAATGAATCAGGGCTGTGAAACAAAAAGCTTCAATAAATTCGCCAACTCTACATCAGGTGGCGAGCAACAACTGTTCTAAGACTTATCATCTCGCGCAATTACAGTTTTGAAATGTTTGAAGCCCTTCATCTTTCACCACCTTTCATCTCTCCACTATCCCCTTTCCAAAGAAAGCAACACATTAATTAATAGGAAGAATTTCCTGAGTGTTGCTTCTCTTTTTTAAAATAATAATAAAAATAAATATGTATGTGAACATTTTTAAAATAAAATTTTAATATATTGAGGGATTCATACAAATCGTATTTGTAGGTACGGTAAATATAAAATTGCTGTCGCATTTTAAATATAAGTCGTTAGTGTCTGCACAAATTCCAATTCTATTTTCCAAAAAACATTCCTATATTTATAAAATAGAATATTTTATAATGACCAATCAAAACAATTATTTTTTTCTCATTTTTTTAAATGTTTCAAATATTCAAATAAAAATACAAAACGTTCGAGAGTTGGCAAAACATTTATGATACTAATGTTATAAAAATGCGATGTTTACACAGTATACGACTTTACATGAATCCGGCTATTTTGTAGAGATTCACTGTAGTGAAAGTGTTTATTAAAATAACTTTCGCAAATATAAATTTTTTTGGATGAATTTTGGTACACATAATTTTTTAAGCTCTTTACATATTATACTACAATATGAACGCATAGGTCGTCCGTTTTCGCTATGCTGACATAAAAATGTTAGACACATTTCGCGTTTTTCCCATGCACCCCATTTTTTTTACTGTTTGACACGAAATAATTGTTCACATATGTCGTCTTTTTGCTTTTGCACAAACACCCTTTAAACGATTGCGAAATGGGATGATAAATTGTGCAAAAATGGTAAAATATAGTAAATTTATTAAATAATTGTTGTAAAGTAGCTTTTCAGTTTGTTCTCGGGTGTTTTTTTTAAATCATTTGAATCGGCAAAAAGAGTAAGCTAAACGGAAATATTTTCAAACTTTTTTAGAAATCTCTTTAAACGATTTTTATTTTTGTGATAACTTGGAATTGACGAAATTATTGTTTCAAGTAGAGATGGGTATGAGTGAATTTGGACTTACTCACGAGAGAAAAAGTCTACTGACAAACATTTTTTTCTTCTCACCCTTATTCGCTTTCCTTTCTTAGAACAATCATTCGATTGAAATGAGCTACGACATTTGAATTTCGATTATCTCAACAAAAATTCGGTGATAACTACCAAAAAATTCGGTAGCAACAACCAAACCATTCAATTGGGTACAAATACCGTTGTTACTACCGAGTTTGTGTTCTAGCTGCACATTTTTGGTCTAAACACTCAGGTATTTGGATTGGATTTGTTTGTTTTTTGTAATGAAACCCTATTTTTTTGAATGAATTATATTTAATTGAATTTATTTTTTATTTCTAACATAGTTAAAGGTCATTTAAAACAAATTTTAATTGATATTTAAGAAAAGAAAATTTTTCATTTTTCATTTTTCATTTCTGCTTTTGAAACATTCAGAATACTATATTTGATCAGTAGTTCTGAATTTTATTAATTTGAAATGAGGTATAAAAACAGTAGCTTAAACTAAAATAACGTGTCAAATTTTATGAAAATCGGATAAGAATTTAATACAAAATAAAGGCACTTTCGTATAAGAGTTAATAATAATGCCATTGTACAAAAACTTTCAACTTTCAGCGCAACTCAAAAAGTATAAGTCTACTGAATCCAATGCTTGGACAAAATAACATTTTTCTTACTAATATAACTTCACTTACTAATATAACTCTCACTTTCCACTGTGCGAACATTTGAATAGCTCGATTAATTACTTAGAGATAGAATACGCAAAAACCGAAAAAATTAGAAAAAAAACACTTAATAGCGAGTTTGATTTTAAACTTTGGGAATCAAATATGTCTACTAAGGAAATTATGTAGGTAAAGACGATAGCAATTCTAGTCAAAAACAAATGAAATTTCACTTGAAGAACATTTCATGAAATTGACCTAACATTTGTCATTTGTTTTTAATGTTCAAAACATTACTAACAATTGTAGTAAAAATTAACCACTTATGTTAGTAAAAAATAGACAAACTTTTATTTTTTTAAATAACAAAAAGTTACTCTAAAAATGAATGTAAAATCATAAAACAGTCATTTGATTTGGTTTGTTTTATTTAAAAGAACTACAATTTTAGTAAATAATTAAATTTGCTCTACAAATGACTGACATTTACATTAAAAATAAAGAAACTGTATTACAACCCATGTTTGAAGCCCTTCATCTTTCACCACCTTTCATCTCTCCACTATCCCCTTTCCAAAGAAAGCAACACATTAATTAATAGGATGAATTTCCTGAGTGTTGCTTCTCTTTAAAAAAAAAACAAAAAAAAAAAACAGCAAACTACAAATTTTTAAAGCAGAAGTTCCCTGAGTGTACCCTAAATATTAATACTGGTCTTGTAGTTTGATTTCCACAGAAAGAATTCAGATTTATTGCATTTGCAAAATTATTGTGCATAAAAAACATTACGAAGATGTGTCAAACTTTAAACTAGTTTTGAGGAAAAAAGGTACCATAGATCAAAAATAAAGCACACCCTTAAAATCAGCATGCCCGAAATATAAAGAATTGATGGATTTCTCATGCCCTGTTTTTTAAGTTTACAGCATAACTTAGGCTTTTTTAAATTTTTACTTAACTAAAATTGAATTAAAACGGCTCAACAACAAAAAGAAAAAAAAACGACCAAATATCGTTTTGTTTCCGAAGGCTTCGGTCGGACACTATTATCATAATTTTTTGAAAATGGAATAGTACCACTCTCAAAATAAGTAGTTCATATATCGTTTACCAAAACTAAAAAGTTTAATCATAAAGAAACTTCATTTTGTGAAATTTCTTTATTTTCCAATTTATGACTATATCAATAAGGAAAGCAAATTTTTTGTTTGAAAGCATTAAATTAACTTTATTTCAACAATTACTAATCAAATAAGGTTAAATGAAATGAAATGGAAGGAGAAGTCAACAGCAATCATCGACAAATGAATAGAAGATGAATTGGTTGATTTATGTGGTCGGTTACATGGTTCTACACTCATAAAAAAGCCCGTACAAATAGTTGAAAATTCTTCTACAACAACAGAAAAAAGCACCAGAATTTGAGCCATCAGAATTTTTAGTAAAGTTGAGAACTGTATTCTGCTAAATTTAGGTAACCTAGATTCAAGCGAAAAAAGTTAGTTTAAAATTTTAACTAACTTGACTGTGAAATACATTGACTATACTAGGGAAATGAGCTAAAAATTTAGCTAGAATTTTTCAGCTAAACCAACAGAAAATTTCTGCTAAAATGTTCTATCCGGATCTGAACAGAGATAGGTAAACATTTATTTCCGAGAATATAAGTGGTTAATAAAGACTACTACAAATTAATGGAGTAACGATTTTAGATCTATTTTGATCGATCTAGCTTAGTTTTCGAGAAAAAAACTATTTTATGATTATATAAAAACGTTATGAGAAACTAACGCCATCTACAATTGAGACTCATAACGTAGACTAAATCGATGTTTTAAATGTAAGCAACAGAAAAATTTAGTTCAACTGAACCCGTTTAACATACATTTTAACTAACTCTTTTTGTTTAGTGTATAAATAACAAAAAAGGATAGATGCTTTAAATGATAAATACATAAACATCAACCATAATTTCCTGTTTCTTTCACAAATTTCTCTTTAGATGTTGATATGCTCGGTATATTTTCATCACAATTTTTCTATATTTTTTGTTATTTCCGTTGGTAGGGGAAAAAAATATAGACATTTTACTATTGTTAAATGTCTGGCATTATGATTGACTTTCTCATTCTCATATTAGAGACTCCTGTTGATATTTTGATGATAATGATGACGATGATGATTTTACTATTTGTATTTGGGTACAGTATCTTGTTTCTGCACTGAGAGAATTATTTACATCATATTAATGATGCAATGATGTTGCACTGGAACTACTTTGCAACTTTTCATTAAACTAATGCAAAATTTCATAACATTTTATGAAAAATGTCATTTTATTTATTAAAATTGGCATTCACTCAATGAAGAAGTTTTATTAAAAAACCAGTTTGATAAAAGTTATGTAGCTTTTCATTAATTTTATGAAACTTTACGTTTATTTTGTGAAGAAACGTTGTTTTTGTAGCAACTTCAACAACAACAACATTTCTTCACAAAATAAAAGAAAAATTTCTTAAAATTAATGAATTAATCATACCTTGTATGAAATTGGGTTTTCATGTTTCATTAGTTAACTGAAAATTTTCATTATTTTTCTTCCACTAAAATTCTCTCTGTGTAGTTTTTTTTTTGTTTGCCATACTATTTTTATTTTTTATTTTTCCTTCATATGTGTATTTCTTTTCATTTAGATATTTTTGCATTGTCATGATAAACGAGTGTTTATGACATATTTTGTTTGATTATATTGAGCTTATATTTTCTTACCCTATAATTTTGCTGAGGTTTTATAAAATAAAGGATGAACTTTGTTAAATGTATACAGAAGGAATAAGTTATAAATTTATTCGATGCGATTTATTATTAAGTACAACATAAGTACAATTAGGAAATTTTTGAAAATCACTTCTTAACCAAATACAATCTATAAAAATTCTACTAGACCCAGTTTTAAAAAACGTGATTTCAAATGTCTTTCTTGGAACCAGAATATTTGGATTAACCTACAGGGACTGAGTAGTCATTTGCTCTCAATGGACCTATACGCACAAAAAAAAAATATGGATAGGGCAACCATATTCGAAGAGCATTTTACATTTTTCCATTTATGATTGCGAGAACCATGTAACTATGGTTGTGACCACCATACGCTTATTTTTTTCCTTATCATAATATTATAATTATACTGATATATTATGATTCCCAATTGATCTCAATTTTATCATATTATGGTCATGGAAATGTTTTTAAATTATCATAGTATGATTCCTACATTGTTCTCCCAGCATTCTGTTAAAGATGGATTAAAAAGTTATGCATGTTATTTTAAATAGTACAAACGTATATTTTTTTATTTAATTATTTACACATTTAAATAAAGTTATTTTAAAATAAGTTAAGTAATCAAATTTTCTTTGCGCTGACGAATAAGATTTGTGTTATTAAGGAGTTATATAAACCATTATTTTGTCGCTATGCGATGTTTACACACATTTTTCATTTTAGTATCTAAAAAAGCAAAACTAAACTTTCTCTTTTTCAGCACAAATCTTTTTTTGTAAGGCAAAATAAAAGAAGAATACAATTCCATAATACGTTTGTAGGAATCATAATATATGCACTATAACCATTTTTTCAACATTTATTACCATAGTATAAGTATTGCAAACATATTATGATTATATCGTACTATAGACTTAAAGCATTTTTTTTATTTTTTTTTTTACAATTTTTACACTTGTTACATAATTTATAACAGTTTTATGTATAATAAACAATAACTTCATTTAAGGGATGCTTCATTTAAAGGCTGCTTGTCAATTTAACTTTTGCCTAGGCTCCCATGGTAAACCATGTTGAAACTACAAAGTTATTCCTTCTTCCACTAAAAATATCACCAAAAATACTACAGTTTTTCTATTTTTTTATGCATTTTTGTTTCATCACTTCAATAAAATTTTTTTTAACTTTTATAGAACTTGATTTTAAATCAAACCTTTTTCATTACATACATATAAGAAACGTTTTATTAATAAAATCATATTGTCTTTCCAATTTTACTAAAAATTTCATAAATTTAACATTTAAGTAATTGAATGAAATGGTTCATTAATTTAACGAAATGTTTCATTAATTTAACGAAATGTTTCATTAATTTCATGAAATGTTTCACTAATTTAATGTAGTGTAGTATATTATTATTTTAATAAAGTTTCTTTAATTTACTAAAAAGCTCAATTAAGTCACTGAAACTCACTCTCTTAATGAAATTTTTCATATTCTGTATTAAAACAAAAATTTTTCATTTGTGTAAAACATTAAAAAAAATTTTACAGTATATGAGAATTTTTCTAAAAAAATAATTTTTTTTTATATTTTTAATGAAAAGTTTTATTGGCTTCATTTCATTGTGATTTTGTAAAACGGTATTTTGTGCAGCAAAAATACTAAAAGCTGAATTAAAAAAAATATAAATTTTTAAAACAATTCGATAACACTGTAGTAAACTTTAAACTTTTGAAATGACATACCAAAACTTCGGTACACGTAAACTTAATATTGGGTCGAAAAATCCAATGTTATACTCCGTTTAGGTTAACATTAAAAGATATTTCATTTTTAAATTCGCATCAAAAGGATTTTTAATTTTGAGGGAAAATCATCGAAATTTCTTTTGAAATTACTTTATTTATTACTCAAATTTCAATTGCTTCATTAATTAAAGGAAATTTTTAATGAAATTGTTCATTTATTTAATAAAATGTGTTATTAATTCAATGAAATGTTTAATTAATTTTGTGTAGTGTTTTATTCAATTTCATTCAAATGTATCATTATTTTAATTAAAAATTTCGTTTGTTTTTTAAAAAGTTAATGAAATTTTCTAATTTAATGTAAATTTTCATTTTCTGAATTTCAAAAAAAAATCATCGGCTGTGTGAAATAATTCGATCATTTTTACAATATATGAAGTTTTTCCAAAAAATCAAATTTTCAGCAACAAAAACGATGTTAAAATTTTAATAATTTAATGAAAAGTTTCATTTGCTGCATTTTAAATAAAATTACTCGATTTTATAAAACAATTTGATAATTCTTACAATGAATTACGCTTTATCCAAAAAAAAAAAAATCCAATTTTCTGCGGCAATAATGCAAATGGCTGACTTAAAACTAAAACTTATAGATTTTCATAAATTTAATGAAAAAAAAATCAATACTTTAACGGAAAGTTCCTCTAACTCATTTTTAACGAAAATTTATATGTTTAGTAAAACAATTCTGTAAATCTTATAGTGGCATTTCGAAAATTGTCTAGACCAAAAGTTGTATTAAATGATTCATGGACGTTTTGAAAACATTCAGTCATTTAATGAAAAGTTTCATTTTCTGAACTTAAACGCATATTTATCGATTTTGTTAAACAATTCGTTAATTATGGACTTTGTCCATAAAATACAAATCTCTTGCCGTAAAAATGGTATAAATAATTTCATTAATTTAATGAAAATTTTATTTTCTAAGTTCAAAAAAAATGTTTCGAGTTTAGAAATTAATTCAATAATTCTTACAGTTTATGGCGCTGTTTCTTCAGCAAAAATTGTGTTAAAATCTTCATCAATTTAATGAAAAGTTTCATAAACAAACGAAAAGATTAATTGGAAAATTTGAACCAAAAAGTTTGAATTTCCTATATTATAAATGGTACTTTCATTAAATTTAAAGTTGATTAACCGTTTATCAACAAAAATTCATCGTTTTAGTAAAGAATTTCGATATTTTGATTAGTAAAGAATTTCTAACAATGTATAAGGCTTTTTCAAAAAAAAATAAAATTTACTGCAGCAAAACTCGTATAAAAAGTTTTATTTTTAAATAAAAAGTTTTATTAATTAAATGAAAAGTTTCCTTAATTTAATGAAAAGTTTCATTTATTTAAAAAAAAATGTCCATTAATTCAATGAACAATTTCATTAATTTAATAAAACATTTCTTTAGCTGATTTTCAACAAAAATTTCATAATTTTATTAAACAATGTACAAAAAACCAAACACTGGCCCACTGGCTAACCAAAAAATTGAAAGTAAATTAATGTCAGAACACTTCGCAAGTATTTGTTTTATATAAAATTTAGTGGATGAGAGCACTGTGCCAACGTTGGCTAAACGTGTTTTCCAAGTGCTAATCAATCAGATATTGCGAACGGCTCAAAAGTCTAACCACTGGTAGAGCAATTATTTTATACAGATGATGACGCTTTCTTTAAAACAGTTTGAAGTCAGACAGTTCCGGGTGCGATTCCGGTTCCAGGCATAAATTTTTTTGTGATTTTTTTACTTTTGAACATTTTTATATAAAACGGATTTTTTTTGTTTCTGGAAAAGCTCTTTTAAGACCAACATTTTCTCTGTTTTTTTCAAAGTTGGAAAATGTATTCCACCAAATGACATATTTGTGCAGCCAACAGTGGGTACATTTCCCGGCGGTATCAAAAAAAATATAAAAGAACTTTTTTTTTATTTTATTTTGGAAAATCTATTTTTAGACCACGTATTTCCTGGTTTTACTTTTATTTTGCCAAGATGGAAATTTTGTTGCCCCAGCCAGTGGTTGTCCGACAGTTTCTGAACAGAAGGGCCTTTTGTCGAAGATGCTATCATTTTGGGATTGGAAAAGCACTTGTTGCCAGCATTGTTGCCAGCACTGGTAGAGCATTTATTTTATACAAATGATGACGCTTTCTTTAAAACAGTTTGTAGTCAGACAATTCCGGGTATGATCCCAGTTCCGGGCATACATTTTTTGTGTTTTTTTTTTTTTATTTTTGAATATTTTTTTCATATAAAACGGATTTTTTTTGTTTCTGGAAAAGCTCTTTTAAGACCAAAATTTTTTCTGTTTTTTCAAAGTTGTAAAATGGATTCCACCAATTGACATATTTGAGCAGCCAACAGTGGTTACATTTCCCGGCGGTACCAAAAAAAAAATATAAAAGAACTTTTTTTAATTTTATTTTGGAAAATCTATTTTTATACCACATATTTCCTGGTTTTATCATAATTGTGCCAACGATGGAAATTTTGTTGCCCCAGTGGTTGTCCGACAATTTTTGAACAGAAGGGCATTTTGTCAAAGATGTTATCATTTTGAGATTGGAAAAGCACTTGCTGCCAGCATATGTACCCCCTGTTAAAGTGCTTTGTCCTTTGTCTTTTTGCGACTGGGTTGATTTTATAAAAAAAATTAGTTTGATTAATTTGTAAAGCATTTTTTTTTTGTCTCTCTTTCAGTCCTTTTTGTAGCAATTTTCTTTTTATCTTTACAAAAATGACATCCACTAAATTTAAAACGCTTTTAACAACCCAAAATATTTAGACCATTAAAACAAATTGAAACATGTTACAACATGATCTCAATTACCTTTAGCTGTAAATATATGACATTATGTATGTTGTATACTACAGTGAACTAAACAAATACATAAAAATTAGGCGCCCACTTTAGGGAGCAAGACAAAGAATAAAAATGAAGTATAAAGAGAGAAAGTGTACAAGTATTATAAAGTTTATTGCATAAAAGACTAGGGGAAATGTTCAAGTATTGTAAAACATTGAACAATTCATGCATTTATTGTCATTTTGTGCTAAATTTTAATTTGATAAATTGTTCATGTTTTTTTGTTTCTCGTTTTTACAAGGCAGAAGAAGAAACTCGAACACAATAGTATTTTAATTTAATTGGCAGGCTCTAAAGAGGATAAAATTGAGGTTAACTAAATAATTTAAATAGAGAGTGAATATGAATGCACAAAATTTAATATTTGCAGAAAAGAGCCTAAAAGAAGGCTTTAAATTTTAAATTATTATTTAACTTTCAAAGTAGGCTGCAGAATTTAAATAATCTTTAACTTATGAGTAGTAGGCCTCAATAATAAGTTATTATCCTTAAAGTATGCTTTAAATTATAAATTTTCTTTAACCCTAAAAGTAGGATTTTTTGTAATTAACAGTATTTTTTTTTTACACACAACTTTCATTATTTAATGTTTTCAAAATCTGCTTTTTCTTGTAGTTTTTGTTGTAAAATTTTCTCAAGTTAACATAATTTCACTTTCTACTTACTCGGCTTATTAAAAACTGTATTTTTTTCTGCCATATTTTCTTTTTGTTCTTTCAGCCAACAAAAACATGAGTAAAACATGTTTCTTCATCACTATAGTTAAGAACAACATATTTATTACCATGAACAATGAACAGCAAACATACTTTTTAAAGTTAATTCAAGCAGAAATTTATGAGCAAAAAAAAAAAAATAAAAAATTATATGCCGCCTCATATACCATCACAAGTTGTAAAAATGAAAAAGTTTTACATGGTAGTTGTTCATTTTTAACACAAGTTACTGTTAACATATGTTTAATACATATTAAGCCTTTTTCTGACTTTTCGTCATCTTAAAAACAGAGAAAGGAGAGATTGGTTGATTTCTTTTAAAGTTTTTGTAAAAATTAAAGAATTTTCTATATCAATGTGATTTTAATTACAATTGAAATATATTTAACGGCTAGAGGTTCTAACCCGGGAATTCGCTGGATGAAATTCCCGTTAAATTTTTAGATTTTTAACTACACGATTCACGGAAATTTTGGTCGGAATTCCCGGGTATTAAAAACACTGAAGCAACCATGTTTGCTTAACTAAAAATCTGCGAAAAAAAAACCAACGAAAAAATCAGAAAGTCCTGAAAATTTTTTAATTTTTTTATCTGTTTTTGTCAAATTTAGTTTATATTCAATAATCAGACTTCTCTTAAATTTGTAAAGCACATATAAATAAAATATTTTATTCCACTACATAAAAACAAATTTCTAAAAAGATTTAAAAAATTAAATTATTTTATTTGTTTTCAGTTAAATACCATGGCATAAGAATACAAGGTAAAGGCATTAGGGAGAAATAGAGTTTTTTGTCTTTCTATGGTTTTCTGTTTACTTTTTGTATAAGTTTTTGTCATTTTGTTTTTGAAAATGAGAGAACATTTTTCTAATAAGTCTACCAGATATTGTTTTGCCATGGTATAACACTAGCTTAACTAAATATCGATAAATATTTAGAAGAAAATTTAATTATATTTTTAAATCCACTTGTATTTATATTTATTAAATATTTTGTTTAAAAATTCTATTAAAACTTGTTGAATAGATTTGTTTTGGCCATTTTAAAAAACGCATGGAAGTTATTTAATGTGCCAAAATGCTAACGCTCAACATGAGACTAGATAAAAACTTATCGAATTTTGGGTTATTTTTGGGTTTTTACTAATTCATCCAACATTTAACATACATGTAAAAAATACATTTTTATAAGAGGCGAGGTGTTTTACTTCTGAAGATTTTGGAAATGTGAGCGGTTCCACGCCAGTCCCGATCTGGTATGGCATATATATCTTTCCATGTTCTAGCTAAGAGTGTAAAATTTCCTATCCCGTCCATTTTTAACACAGAGATAAAGAAATATACAGGAGCCGAGAAAAATCAGTTTAAAATTTTAAGTTGAAAATGACATGCCATATCCCTTTTTCATGTATCAACATAGAGTTGTGTAGTTCGTGAACGACCTAGTTCAATTTAACTAGTCTTTACTTTGAACTAGTTTGCTATCTTCGTCTCTTTTAGGTCTTTCGATCTTTTTATTTTAGTAATTTTTCTTTTCTTTATGTTGCTTTTGAGTTTAATTTTGTTTTTTTTTTTCAATGTTGCCAGCTCAATTTTTTTAATGTTAAAAAAAGGTGTCTAATGTGAATAATTGGCTTTATAATTATCAAACAAACGACCTAACGAAATTGTCAAAAATCGATTGAACTAGTAAAGTGACCTAGTTCATTGAGATCAATTGAACTAGAAAGAGCGCTCACTCAAACGAACTAAATTGTGCGAACTAAAGTCTAGTTCAACAGGAGCCAATATAGGAACACATTTGTTTTATTTTGTATGCCAGTTGCCACACCAAATAGTTTTATTAAAACTATGAAGCTTTTTCATAAAGTTTAAGAAATTTTTCATTCACTTTGTGGAGAAAACTTCATTAGTGAAAGAATTTCATTACAACTCGTCTAAGGAATTCTCTCTGTGTGCCAATCATAATTTCAGTATCGATCATGATATGTCCCGTGCTTACACTCGCTGTGTTTTTTATTTGATTTTTTTTTTTTAGATTATTCACGGTTGAGAGTATTTTGACCGATGTTTATACTTGGTCGTTTAGATATTTGTATATTTGCAAGAAATTAAAATGAACAAAATTTAGTTTTTCATTTGATAACATTTTCACTGTAGGAAGTGCCCCACATACAGTTGAGCAGAATATAATGTCCAAATGTATCTACTGAATAGTTAGAGAATAGATGTTACAAACTTTTCCATATAATGATTTATTAAAAATCTGAAATAGTACGTCACCTACCAAGTTTATTTTTTGTAATATATTTTCTTTCCACATAACTAATATACAGTCTAAATATGAGCCAAATCGGTTCCTAAATACAACCATAAATAACTAATATACAAATATTTTATATATGGGCCAAATCGGATTATAAATAAAAAATTTGTAAAAATAACAACTATAGCGCCACCTACCGGCCCAGTTTTGTGTAAAGCTTTTTCCAACCACATACATCAATTTATTCTGAATATGGCCAAAACGGGTCATAAAAACATTTTCATAAATATGTCAAGAAAAAAGCGGACCACCGAAGTAACATAAGGTATGAATATGGATTCGATACGTCTAGTGCTGTAAACGATATTAGATTACAAACATACACTCCAACGATTTTATATATTAAGTAGAAATACCATTAAGTATACGCCTGGGTGGCTTGTATGTAATGCAGATAGCGAATTTTAATTTACCACCACGTGCTTGCCAGTTAAGATATCGAAATTATTTAAACGGGGGCTTATTTGGAATTAATAGGGCTTTCATTAAGTATAATTTTTTTATATAAAGGGTCCGCCATATAACGTTTTTTTTTCAACTAGTGCTTATTTCGTGAATGGTAACACTTAGCTCATGTCTGATTTGACAGATAATTAGTTTTATCCTTCCGCTGAACGAATATGGTCCGTATGTTCGTTATCTTGTGAAAAAAGTGAAAGAAACTGGCATCCTCATCGATAAACCAAAGCGTGAAAAGCCTAAAACAGTGCGTACACCCGAGAATATTGCTGCTGTGGCAGAAAGTGTGCGTGAAGCGCCATCAACATCAATTCACCGTCGTTCTTAACAATTGAACATTTCGGAGACATCATTGAGACGAATTTTGCATAAAGACCTTGGTATGACGCCATACAAAGTCCAATTGGTTCAGGAGTTCAAAAAAAAGTTTTTTTTTTTTTTTTTTTTTTTTTTATACATGTATTTTGTCAGCTGTCAAGTGATTTATGTTTTGTTTGGTTTGGCATTTCAACATGAATAGACTGACGCCTGAACAACCCTTTCAAATTGTGCAAATTTATTTTGAAAATCATGGTGCTCTTCGAAATACGTATCGCGCACTACGTCCATTTTACAGTCAACACAATCGTCCATCAGATCAAATAATTCGATTAACTATGGAACGTTTTCGCACCAAGTTTACTCTAAATATTAATACGCATCCACAGAGACGTTGTACAGTGCGTACAGAAGAAGTCATTGTTTCTGTAGAGCGTAGCGTAGAGGAAGACCCCAATCAGTCTATCAATCAATGGTGACCGCTATAGAGCCATGTTTTCCCTCTTTTATTTGTTCATCAATTGAACAACCATGAAGTGCAGGAGCTGTGGTTTCAGCAAGACGGAGCAACATGTAACACAACTCGTGCCACAATTGATTTATTGAAGGAAACGTTTTGTAACCGAATAGTTTCACGTTTCGGACCCGTGAATTGGCCTCCAAGATCGTGCGATTTAATGCCGCTGGACTATTTTCTGTGGGGATATGTGAAGTCGCTAGTCTACGCCGATAAGCCCGAAATATGCACTTGGAGGACAACATTCGCCGCGTTGTTGCCAATATACTGCCACAAATGTTGGAGAAAGTCATCGAAAATTGGACCTCCAGTTTAGACTACGTCCAAGCCAGCTTTGGCCTTTATATGCCAGAAGTCATATTTAAATTATAATGCCAGAAGATTATCGTTCGAATAAAGTAAATTTCATGTCAATTTAAAAAATTCATTTTTGTTTTAATCCATTTCAAAGTTATATACCTCTATAAAAAACACCCTTTATAATTATTATAATCGACTTCCTGAAAAAGTAAAAATAAAGAGTTTTTGTATACCTTTTCCTCAACTACCACGCCCACTTAATTGTTATCAAAATAAAATATAGTCCATAGCAATCTACAACACCACAGCTTTCTAATGGAGCATTATTTGTGAAACTCCATTCAGTGGTTCATCCAAACACTCGGGAAAATTGTAAAAAAGTGTGTTTTATTATAAAGAAAAGACCGCTGCAAATGTAGCTAAAAACAAATGAAATTTCACTTGAAAATAGGACGACTTACATTTCAGTAAATTCAACTAACATTGCTCCCTGAGCGTGTAGAAATGTTTAAAAATGGTCCTGAATTAACAGCGATCATTATATTTTAATATGTTTAGCTTTGCCGCAAGAAGAATAATCTTTTACTATCAAAATATCTAATTTGGAAATCCCAGGAATTTCCAGGAATGGTCTAAAAAATCACCCGGGAGTTAAAAAATTACGGGAATTTGAAAACCCTATTAACAGCATAAATGGAGTTACCATAAAATTTAACAAAATTTTAAGTTTCCAATAGAGTATTTTAGAAAAATACTTCTTACGCCTGTGACTTATAATTTGCTCTATTTTCTATCAGTAAATTCTAGCCTGTGAACTAGTTTTTCTCATATTTTTGTTTTGTTTTAATGTAAAAAATGCCCTATTAGTTTTATCACCGTTTTCATTTGTAATCTTTTTGTTTAAAATGCATTTGACCTCAAGCTGTTTTTCGTACTACTATTTTAGAAATAGATAATGAAAAAAGTTTTACTACTAAATACTTTATTTTTTTTTTTGTTTTAGTTTTGTAAAAATTGTTTACATTTATACTTTCGCTTTTGTTTTATTCAATTGACTTTTTTTCTAAGAAAAATATTCATTACGCTGAAAATGTTTCAAGGAAACCACAATATAATTTTTAAAACAATAGATTTTTGTGGAAAAGGAATAAAATAAACAATAGAGAAGAACAAAATCTAAGGTTTAACAAAAAATTAATTATAGTTGCAGTAGTTTTTTATGAATAAATTTTGAATAAATAAATGAAATTTATTTCATACAAAATACGTACAAAATTAATGAATCCCAAAAATATGCACCAAAATTTTGTTTAGAGAAATTACATTTACAAAATTCTTTCAGTGAATTAATGCGTTGCTTTCTTTAAAGAGTCGTAGAAAAGAAATTACTGGTGTTAAATTAAACTGATGTTTCTTTAAATTTCACAGACATTAGTTTGATTGTATATTTTGATTTCAAGTAAGTAATTTAATTGTATTGAATAAGTTGTAATTTCAGTTTAGTTTGAGTCACCTTGTTTTAATACAGGTAAATAAATGTTAAACATTTCGGATAAAGAAAACCATTTCAAGAATAACTAATATATATACAAATAAGAACAGATTTCAACAATACTAAATTCAGTTATCATTATAGATAGATTGGACTTTTATAGCACGGCATTAGAGTCACCCTGTTACAATATAAGGAAACAAAATTCTTCATTAAAAATATCCAAATTAAAATTTTTAAAAAATAATCTCTTCAAATATGAAATAATTTAAATAATATTTATAAGAATTACATGAGTTCGATCTTTTTTATAAATTATATTATTAAGAGTCACCCTGTTGTACCATACATTGACAATATTGACCAGGCATTTCCGATGCTGTATTTTTTTAAATATAATAAAACTTGCAGAAAAGAAGAACGTTGTCCTTACAATGAATGCCGACGCTCTACCATCTGAGTCAATACATCAGTTCGAGTACAAAAAACTTGTAAGAACTTGAAATATGTCTTATATCCTGAACCATTTACATGTGTTTTTAGTTTAAAAAATGATTAAATTGAATAAATTTCTGTGTAAATCGTAGCCGAATAAAGTAACTTTAATGATTCACTTCAAAACTTGCATTTTGGCTATGTTAACTCAGGGTTTTTGTAATTTGTTTTATTTTACTATTTTTAATACTTATTTTTTATATTTTTAACCAAGTTTTGTTTTATATTTGGGCAAGTTATGTTCTGTTTTACTAATTTTACTAAAAATGTACTCGTACAACCTAATACTAACTAAACATATTGGCTGGTTAATAACAAACTGGTTAATAAAAAGCGGGAATCGCCACTTTTTTTTAAGACGCTGTCGTTACTCAACCAACATTTTTTTGAAAAAAATCTTCTTCATATAAAATTTTACACATCTTAATTGTATGTTTAAATTCAATTTGTATGCTACACCTATGGGGTAAATTCGCCAAGTTAATGTTGCACATTTGTCAGCTATAAAAATATCGGTACTGGTGGAGAACTTATATTTTATATTAAATAATCATACCAATAATCATATCGATTTCAATAGCTGCAATTTCAGCAAAAAAGAATTTTATAAAGTTAGTTTCCTTCGAATTTGTTGAACGACAACCATGGAACGAATTAATATAACGTATACGTCTTTTAAAGTGCTATCAATTTTAGCTGATGAAACTACCCCCGCCTTCTGGTCAGCCGCTTACATAATTTTATATTTTTTTACACTTTTTTAAAAAAAAATCTAAAAAGTCGTGTTAATATTATAAATTAATATCAACTCTTCGACACCCTAAACGGCATTTTGTTTTAATACTTGAAAAGAAAAAGTTATCCCAAATATACTAACTAAAGGGTACGCCAATTAACTTTTTTTTTTAAACTCCTGAACCAATTGGACTTTGTATGGCGTCATACCAAGGTCTTTATGCAAAATTCGTCTCAATGATGTCTCCGAAATGTTCAATTGTTGAAAACAACGGTGAATTGATGTTGATGGCGCTTCACGCACACTTTCTGCCACAGAAGCTATATTCTCGGGTGTACGCACTGTTTTTGGCTTTTCACGCTTTGGTTTATCGATGAGGATGCCAGTTTCTTTCACTTTTTTCACAAGATAACGAACATACGTGCCATATTCGTTCAGCGGAAGGATAAAACTAATTATCTGTCAAATCAGACATGAGCTAAGTGTTACCATTCACGAAATAAGCACTAGTTGAAAAAAAAAAAAGTTAGATGGCGGACCATTTATATATTATCTTATTTGCAATCCAAAAAACACAAAAACATGTCTATCATCGACCACGTGTGAAGTACAAGTGTAAAATTTGGTGCACAAACTATGGAAAGTAACATTTCCAATAACTTTTGTAAATACAGCGAAAATCTGGGGTGGCATACCTCTACCCTACTAACCCTACGAAAAATATATATAATATAAATATAAAAATAAGTAAGAGCACAATATCTTTCAACTGGTCTTTGCTTAGGGCATCTTGGGGGATTTGCCTCCATTGGTACAAAAGCAATGGTATTTGCTTCATACCACTCCAGGGGTCTCTTGCTGTAGTGGCAAGATGCCAAGTCAGGCAAGAAGTATGTGGACATATTATGTTGGCGTATAAATGGAAGTAGTATGTTTTACAAACATTATTTTATATAAATTTCCGCTTGTATTGCACCTGTTGTCACGAATGACTTGCTCCATTTTCCACAACTGCATATTGCTTGTGATACCAGGAACTTTTTAGGAAATATTTTTATAATGACGACCTCGTTTTCTTCCTGAGCCAGTTTTTCTCAATGGTCAAGGCTCCTTTAAATCGATGAATTACTTTTGAAACTAACTTTTGATTCCATGGCTAAGTTTTGATTGTCCAACAAGGATTTTGTTGAAAATATTTAATTATTTTCAAACAAACCTTTTTCTCATAACTCATTTTGGAAAAGACAAATTCTTGATTGTCATTAATTTATTTACTGACATATTTTTAAAAGGTACTATGATCAAAACTAATTTTAAAGAAACTTTAACTCTAACATTTAACATTTTTTCGAACTCACGCCTTATCACTAATAAACACCTTACAAAAAATGAAAATGATTTTTTATGCTTACCAATTTGGACAAAAGAAATTAGTAAAAAAAAAACTAAATTTAATAAACAAATATTTTTTTTATTGAAATTCTTTTAATAAAATGTACCCAAATAGTATTCGAACCCTGGCCTTCAGATTGTCAGTAGCCACTCTACCATCTGAGCTATCTCGACATGTTAAACTTGATATATAAAAACATAAATGACTTGCTTGCACAAAATGGCATTACTTTCCAGCTTACAAAAAATCAAAAATAAGTAGTTATGTATTTACTTGCTGGAAGGGAAAAATAATGAGTTTAAAAAAAAATTTCAAAAAATGTTCAAAAAAATGTTTAGATCAATACTTTACATTTAAAATAATGATAAAAATAAGTATTTATGAGTAACGCATTATTTGTCGTATTAAAATAATGGGAAAGTTAGCTCGTTATTAGTAAGTCCTTATTATTTGTGTTCAAGTAATGCAGAAAGTAAGCCGGTAGTGAGAAAAATGAGACAATTACATGTCATTACCGTTTCTACACTGGGTTATTAAGGTATCAATTTTGTAAAAAAAAACGCGGCCCGTTAAAAAATAGATTACCAAGTAATGATAGGTTATTACCTCTTGCATTACTTTTAAATACAAAATAATGACTTACTAAAATTGAGTTACATAAGTACTTATATGTACTTAGAAAATAGTGCGTTACTAGTAATTGGTTACATAAGTAACGATTTCTTTTTTAATTCTAATATTATATTCATTAATTTGATTTAAAAATTTAAAAGAAAATAATTTTCCAAGGTAAAATTTTTTTTTAAAAAACTCGAAAGATTTCTTTTAAAAATATTACCTTAACGGTAACCACATATTATGCAACTCCTAGGTAAACACTTATTCTTTATTTTAAAGTAACCACTTTTTCTTTCACTATTAGTAACGAATCAGATAACCCATTATTATCACTTTTTTGTAACCGAGGGGGTAGGTTAGGTTAGGTTAGGTCGGAGTGGTAGCCGGCTCCGTGATCACCAGCACACTTAGACTCTGAGGTCCGTTGTGATGCCACGAGACTGACGGATTACCGATCAGACTCCACCGTTGAACCAGTTAGAGCTCCTTACGAAGCTAAGGAGGTGCGGAATACCAGCACCTGAAAGATCCCCAAGATCGTGAAAGAACGCCGATCCAAGTGAGACCCTCCTACGTAGCGCCAGCGCAGGACATGAACAGAGAAAGTGCTCAATACTCTCCTCCTCCTCCTCGTCCCCGCAGCTCCTACAGAAGTCAGGCGATAACACCCCCAACCTACGAGCGTGTCTGCCAATAAGACAATGGCCGGTTATCACCGCCACCATGTTAGAGATTTCCCCCCTGGAAAGCGAGAGGAGCGCCCTCGTTCGCCACAGATCTAGAGCCGGCCAGATGTGCCTTGTCACCACACAAGTCACGCCATTAGCCCACCTAAGGTTAGTCGCCCTCTCGGAGTAGAGCCGATTGTTCAGCTTACAGGTTGCTAGGGGAACACCAACTCCAGCAAATTCCGCAGGAACTTGCAGGGTGATTCCTAGCCTTGCAAGCTCATCAGCTCTACAGTTCCCGGGTATGTCCCTGTGCCCCGGGACCCAAACCGAGGGGGTAAGGACCACCCATGAATTTTGGGTCATCTCAAACAAAAGTAATCAAGCGAGTAAATAACCTGGTAACTAGTGAATCCCTTTGTGCGCTACTTACACGCTTAATTATTTTTTCACCATTCTTCTCAGCTAAAAATACTTTTTGATTGCGTGTCATAAAAAAAATACTTCATATGTTTTTTGAAAATTTTTTATTTTTTTGAACACTCTATTTCCTAAATGAAAAAAAGTTTTATATACTTTTTTGAAGAACTCTAATATTTATGGCTTTTTAAAGTTCTATAGTTTTGTAGTTTTTTAAATATTCTTAAAAATTTCAACCCTTCAAAAATCGAGATTTTCTTGGAAACTAACTATGCTTTTAATGTAAAGAAAATCTGAAGTCTAATATTCTAATGTTTTTTCCATGATGTGGATGCTGAAGTCGGCTGTGACTAATTTTGTATGCCGTTCATCCATTAAGATGAAAAATTCCGAACAGCGAAATTATGAAGAATAATATATAACTTTTTTTGCCCTAAATTAGAACTTTGGTTTTTCCGTGCTGTTGCATGAATATGTCAAAACTATCAACTGTTATCAAGATTAAATTCCGCCATCACTATTTAAAAGAAAATTCGACTTAAATGCACACGTTCTTGTTGGTTTTATTGTGTCTTGGTTGCAAAGTGTTATTTTTTGTGAACACAAAAAGTTAATAACAAACAAGTTTTAAAAAATTTTCCAAGCCAGATTGTTGCATACGGTAAGAATTTTGTACACAATTTTAAATAAATAAAACTAAAATTTGAAAAATTAAATTTTCATAATGTTCCCTAAAGTGGATCTTTAATGTATTTGCATATTTTTTTGATTTTTCCCACGTTTTAAGTTTTCTTTTCGCGGTTTACGCATCACTTAACTGTTCTGGTCTATTTTGGGAAATTTTCCAATATGTATCACAAAACAATAATATCGTTTGTTTACCGCAATTAAAAAAGTTAACATTAAATATGCGGTTATCATACTATTACCAAGCAGCTCTAAGCAATACATAAAACGTTTTAATAAAAAAATTAAAATAACTTTTAATTTAAATACAAATTATTGTTGATTTTACTTCATTTTCTAACAATTTTATATGCTTTAAGATAATTTTTTTAACTTAGCTCCACTTTAAGGTACATGTTCCCTAATATGTACCTCATGAGATGTTTTGAAAAATGTTTCATAACTTTTTTAAATTAGTTCCCAGAGTAAAATTATCTATAGGCGAAAAAAGCCCAAGCTGATGTATTTGGATTAGGAATACGAGTACTGCACTTAAAACTAGTTTTTTTATATATCTCAAATACCATGTGTATGACCATGTATAGGGTATATTCCCGTGCTATCTAAAATATTTATATAGCTTTAAACATTTCAGCTAAGAACAAAATTTCTTAAACATACAAATTTTCTCAATGCTTAAAAACATTAATTTCCATATTCAACAAAAGTCTTTGAGCATTTGTGTATTTCTATTGTTCACCAAATATCACTATAATATGCATATGATGTACTTAAGTTAATAAGATATGATCGAATATATTACAATTTTACTAAAATTTCCTTTCATATGCCTATAACCAAATACAGGCACACTACTAAACATCCTTATTTACAACTAAATACTTATACAGACAAACTCAAGAACACAACTACACTTTAGAAATACAGTTGGTGGCCAAAGAAATGTGAACAAATTTGTTTCATAGATTTAAACGACTTTTGTTGAAAATATATCAAATCTTACAATAAATTTCAAAAAGCTTTTTCAATTTCCGTTCAAAATTGGCCATTAACTGTATTTAATACAAGAACATGCATACGATAAGTACAAATATGATTGGTGTCAAGTATGGCAAATAATTAAATATGTGTCAAAAACTCTCATACCAACTCAATGACTTTTATATGATATATTCTCGCTCGGTTTCTCTTCAAAATACAGGCAAAAAAGCATACCACATTAACCAACACACTTCCATGTATATTTTCATTAAGGCTTAAACGTAAATAACACAACCATTACCAGCATTAACTTGCTAACTATTGAGTAGGGAGTAGAAATACTCGTTCAATATGCAATAGTACACTCAGAAAAGTCATGCAATTACTACATGACAATAATGTAGTAATGCGGTTGTAGTTATTTTAACTGCATTTGCAGTAGTTTTACTTAAAAAAAAGTATTTTTAATGTTTTCTAAATAATCTACCGAAATTACTGCATTTCGGTATCATTTGTTTCAACTCTTTAACAAAGTGAGTGTGTTTCTTTTGATATATTTTGTTATTTTCTATTAAAATTTAATGAATTTTAATATTATCTTGCTTGTTTTATCTTAAAAATTGTAAATAAATAAAAAAATTTAAATTTGAAATCAATTAATAAATTTGAAATCAAAATAATTTATACATTATTTGTTGGGACAATATCCGAATAAAGAAATATAGAGTATGGCCTCGAACTTGAATAATTTTAATTTTCATTGCACAATTAAAGGTCGAAAAAAAAAACATAATTTTTATTTTTTATAAAAATTATTTCAAACGTGTATAAAAGACAAAGTACGGTCTTGTTTACTACTACCCCTGTATATTTTGCTTCAAAACAAAGCAAGTGTACAAATAAAAAGCGAAAAAAAAACAGAAAACGTGTATTGAATATCTACCAAAGGTGCTAGTCCTTTTTGATCAATGGTGATAATCTTTAACTTCGAGCTTATATATTAGTTCTCATTAAGTGAGAAAACTAGTTTATATGAATGCTTGATGTTTTGCATGGGATTGTTACCTCTTTCAAAACGTGTTCTGACGATGGGAACCTAGAAAATTCCCGAAATAGATTCCTTAGAATGGTCAATTAATAAATTTGAAACAAAAAACTCTATAGACTATTTGTTAGGACAATATCCTAATAAAGAAATATAGAGTATGGATTCGGACTTGAATAATTTTTATCTTCAATAAACAATTTATTAAATTTTTATTAAAAGACACGATAAAAATCAAATTAAACTTTTAAATGTCTGCAACCTGTTTTAATTAGATCGTTGCGAGTTTAAGAAGAAATAAAAAATGGGCAGATTGAGAGAGACTGATGTGGATATAAACCAATTCTTATTATAAGTCATGAAAAGAAAACGGAAAAAGACTAGTGGTAAGTGAAACATTTTAAAAATAAGTAACTGCGATGCAAAAAAAGTTATTGTAAATTAAACAGTAATTTTTGTATCCAAAATAATATTAAATTTTGACCGAAAAACTTGTAGCCTCCGTGAGCCTAACACATTGTATTATCACACATTTTGCAGCTTCAGAAGCTATATTTCAAATGTCCACACTGTGTATAGTAAACCAGGCACTTGATGCCAGCACTTGCGCTACCTGCTGAAGTGCCTTCCACATAAATTTGAGTTTAAAATTGTTGCTGTCTCTGAAAATATTGGCGGATTTCCGAGAAGTAATTAAATAAGAAAAATATTTAAAATAATAAAAAATTAACATGAATGAACTGAAATATAGGGTATGACCCACATACGAAATAAATTAATTAACAAGACTGATATAATTTTTATCAAAAATAAAAATTATGTTTTTTTCGACCTTTAACCCATTAATGCCTGACCCCCGATTCCATTGTCCAATATCGATGAAATTTCACACATTCTTTACTTAAGGTCTTAGAAGTTATTTGATATAATTTTCTTTTCGATTTCCCATACTTGGGACTTATGAATCAACCACTGATATAAAATAATTCCTCTGTGGTTTTTTAATTAAATTATTTTGTTATACTCTTTCATGTAAAACTCTTCATTTTTACTTGAAAATAATCGATATTTCAAGCAAGAGTACTTCATAAAACTGTAAAATACGTATTTTGATGGTCATGTTATGAAATCATGCCTGTAGCCCAAGTGAGTGGTCCTACCCAGCTACAAATTTTTTGCACTTTAAAGAATACCTAACCCTATTAGCCAACAATAAAGTTTTCCGATATGTCGCTTCTCCAATTTTTCAGAGGCAATTTCAATTCTTTCTTTCAATTTTTCAGAATATGTAAATTTGCAGACAATTGAACAGATAATTACCAATCCCCAATTTTACACCAACATTTTCCTAAAGTATTTTAATCCTTTCTCCACCTACCTGTAAAAATCAATTTGATGCAACTCTTACCTGTCTTTAGCTATAATTTTTTTAAGATGGCTCCTTTTTGGGTATTTAAATACCCAATAGGCAGGAATGGGTTAATTGTGCAATGAAAGTGAAAATTATTCAAGTTCGAGGCCATACTCTATTTTCTTTATTATGATATTGTCCTAACAAATAATCTATAGAGTTTTTGTTTTCAAATTTATTAATTGAACACTTTCAGGAATGTGTTGATAGATCTATTTCGTTAATTTTCTAGGTTCCCATCATCAGAACACGTTTTGAAAATAGTGACAATACCATACAAAATATCAAACACTCATATAACCTAGTTTTCCCACTAAATGAGAACTAATATATAAGCTCGAAGTTAAAGATTATCAAAATTGATCAAAAATAAATTGAAAACTTATTCGTTATGTGCAAGCTCTACCTTTGGTAGATATACAATATACGCTTTTTGTTTTTATGCTCCTTTTTATTTTCACACTTGTTTTGTTTCCGAAATAAATCTATCAACACATTCCCGGAAGTGGTCAATTAATGTGAAAACAAAAACTCAATAGATTATTTTTTAGGACAATATCCTAATAAAGAAATATAGAGTATGGCCTCGAACTTGAATAATTTTCATTTTCATTAAATTAATTAACTTTAATATTATTAAATATTGCATTTCCTTTCTTTTATCTCTTTAATAATTTCATCTGAATTCAATCTATGACAATAAATAAGAGAAGCAATATTATATCACTCATACAGATATATGGCAAGAATAATTTGGAAAAAATATCATGAAAGGTAAATAATTAAACTGCAAATACAGTTATTTTAGCTGTCATTTGCAGTTGATTCTACCAACATAATTTTCTGTGTGTAGTAGAAGATTTATGATACTTATATGACTTCTAGCACAGAAGCAGTTAAAAGCAACAGCCGAACCAACAACAAATACTAACTTTAACGCATGTTAGTGGATATTAGGGAATCAGTTATATTGTAAATCTTCAACGGAAATGCTATAACAACCGCATGATAGCTTGGCTTTTATGTAAAAAAAAAACACAAATACACATACTAACACACTTACATACATCCACATCCCCCTTCACACACTTATGTGTTTATACAAATACTAATCGTCAGGATTACTAGAAGCAAAAACTGACAAGGAAATTATAAAAAATTATACTTATTTGAATATTTAGTTATAACGCTACATGTTTTCATTATGTGTGTTTGTGTATTTGGCTTTGTAGTGTGTGTACGTGTGCATAATATTTTTGTGGCTGATTGTTCAACATAATAGCTTTGCATTTTCTATTATATTTCGTTACCAAAGCATTCAAATATAAATACAGTGCCAAACATTTAAATAGCGCCATTTTCAAATAACACCTTATTACAAAATGATAAAAAGTTAAAGTTCTGCCTATTATGGAGGTTTTAACTTTTCTAAATCATCGGGTTCTGATGAGATCTTTAGCCAGATCGAAATACTAGTATCAACCTAGCTAATATGTTTGCTTTATTTTTGTAAATATACGGAGGTTGAAAGCTCGTTATAAATTCAAAATAACATAAAACTAATCTCGATGTATATAAAAACAAAAAACTAACAAAACTGCAAAAAAATATTACTTGAGCCAGAGTAAAAACTAAAAAAAAAAATAATATAAATAGAACATATTTGGTCTTCAAAGTTCAGTAACGTCATGCTGCTTGTTAGGAAACGACTCTAACCCCGTCCTTGATTACTAAGAAGACAAGAATGAAGCAAAATTGATGATTAATAGGTTTTTTGTTAACGTTCCGCCTATTATGAAGGCTCTAACTTTTCTAAAACTTCGGGTTCTGATGAGATCTTTAGCCAGATCGAAATACTAGTATCAACCTAGCTAATATGTTTGATTTGCTTTATTTTAGTAAATATACGGAGGTTGGTTCCCAAAATGCCTTCTTTGATACAGTGAATAGTGCGTACAATTAAGCAATAAAGAATGCATACTACGAAGCATACAACATACAAAAAAGCGCTTCTTATTGCCTAAGAAGGCATGAATTTATTGCTTCTAAAAGAAGCGGTTTTTAACTTCTTAAAAGAGACATACCAAGTGAGACATCGCGAACAAAAATCATGCCTTCTGGATTTACTTTGGAAGCGTTTCGTAATTAAATAATACCTTTCGGAAGCTTCTGGGTAAGCACTATTATTTGCTGGGAATAATTTCAGTGGTCTACAGAAAAAATTATTGGCAAAGAATTGGCTGACACCACTATGGTAAAACATTTATTTAAAAATCATGATGTTTTGTTTAAAAATGTTTATAGTCGGAAGGTTCCGAGTTCAATCCCGGTTTCAGGCCAACATTTCGTTTGTGATTTTTTTATACTTTTTAATATTTTTTTCATATAAAATATTTTTTTTGTTTCTGGAAAAGTTATTTTAAGACCAACTTTTATATTTGTTTTCCCAACGTTGCCAAGTTCTTTTCATCAAATTTTATGCTAGTGCTGACGTATTTGAGCAGCCAACTGTTACCAAGCAGTTATCATTTACTAACGTTTTAATCGATCAAGTAGTACAAGTCTCGTTAGCTAAGTGGTTTGAGCTGTCGGCTGCCAATCTGGCGGTCAGGGTTTTAATGCCGCCGGCACCAAAAAATTATACATGAATTTTTTTAAGTTTATTTTAAGAAACAAATTTTTATACCACCCTTTCCATGGTTTTACCTATATTTTGCCAACCTTAGAAATGTTGTGCTCCCAGTGCTTGACCGACACGGTTTGAACATACAGACCTTTTGTATAATGAATTTATCATTTTCGGCTTCAGATAGCACTTGTTGCCAGCACTTTCACCGTTGGTCCGTTTGTCTTTTTCTGACTTTTCTGGAGTGGTACATACAAAAAAATCTCAAATTTTGAACTTCACTAATATAAATTAACAGCATATGCTAAACATTTTGCAAATTCAACTTAGGGGTTTTATAGTATTCACAAAAAACTAAAATTAGTGAAGTTTTCACTTAATTTGCAAGGATATCACACATGCTTCACCCAATCGCAATTCACAGATAATGTTCAAAGTCCATACTTTAAACACATATTTAAAGTGATTAGTAGCATATTCAAGTAAACTAGAGTTTTGGTAAAAGTTAAACTCGTGATTATTTCGAAAATAATATTAAAATTTGGTGTTAAAATTCGTGATCTACGTCCTGAAATCTATCGCGATGGAAGTGAAAATATCGCAAAACGCCGATATACGTGTTCACGTATTGTCCGTTTACTTGAGATTTGGAGTTTCATGTAGTAAAAGGTTAATGCGTATGAAATTTAATCGAGGGGGTGGGTGTCTTAGATTTTTCCAACATTCCTAATTATTAAACTTTTATGCGACTTTTTACGAAGAGCTTCTTAAACTATATTTTGAATATGTTAAATAAATGGCAACCCTAACACACTACATACATAGAGAGAATTTCTTGGACGAGTTTTAATGAAATTTGTTTACTAAACTCATGAAGTGTTCTTCACAATGTAAATGAAAAATTTCTTAAACTTCATAAAATAGCTTCATAGTTTAAATGAAACTATTTTAAATGAAACTTTTTCATTAGTCGTATGAAATTTTTGTTAAAATTTTATGAAAAACTGCATTAGACACTAGCATGAATGGAATGCATTTTCTGACCCACTACGGTCTTCATCAACATTCTTCGTGCCATTTTAGTGTTAATCGTAAATATCATCTATTTAACTCACATGTTAAAGAAATTGGGTAACTTTTAAATCCCACATTACTCTGTGTGTTGAGTTAGAATGAAATTTACCACGAACGATTTCTATTTATAGATTGTTTGTTTTCTCTAGTCATTATCATAGTTGCCAGTTTAACTTTTAGTTAAAACTTTAAATGGCAGTTTTTTTCTCTAATGCCATCATATACTATCCTTTTACATTAGCAAAGCATATCAACAAACATTAAAGATTTTTTATTAATACATATGACGAGCATATACATTAAATGATTTTTGCACTGTACCTGGTGAGTGGTTTAATAGTGAATTTTATCGTTGATCTATAAATTTATGTGTGAGATTTTATTTGTTCGGTTTTAGATCATGACAAATTTTTCTCTAAATTAACAGAAAAATTATAATTTTTATATGATAATTTACTTTGACTATTAGAAAAAAAAAACACAGAAAAAGTTATTAGACACTAGCATGAATGGAATGCATTTTCTGACCCACTACGGTCTTCATCAACATTCTTCGTGCCATTTTAGTGTTAATCGTAAATATCATCTATTTAACTCACATGTTAAAGAAATTGGGTAACTTTTAAATCCCACATTACTCTGTGTGTTGAGTTAGAATGAAATTTACCACGAACGATTTCTATTTATAGATTGTTTGTTTTCTCTAGTCATTATCATAGTTGCCAGTTTAACTTTTAGTTAAAACTTTAAATGGCAGTTTTTTTCTCTAATGCCATCATATACTATCCTTTTACATTAGCAAAGCATATCAACAAACATTAAAGATTTTTTATTAATACATATGACGAGCATATACATTAAATGATTTTTGCACTGTACCTGGTGAGTGGTTTAATAGTGAATTTTATCGTTGATCTATAAATTTATGTGTGAGATTTTATTTGTTCGGTTTTAGATCATGACAAATTTTTCTCTAAATTAACAGAAAAATTATAATTTTTATATGATAATTTACTTTGACTATTAGAAAAAAACACAGAAAAAGTTATTAGACACTAGCATGAATGGAATGCATTTTCTGACCCACTACGGTCTTCATCAACATTCTTCGTGCCATTTTAGTGTTAATCGTAAATATCATCTATTTAACTCACATGTTAAAGAAATTGGGTAACTTTTAAATCCCACATTACTCTGTGTGTTGAGTTAGAATGAAATTTACCACGAACGATTTCTATTTATAGATTGTTTGTTTTCTCTAGTCATTATCATAGTTGCCAGTTTAACTTTTAGTTAAAACTTTAAATGGCAGTTTTTTTCTCTAATGCCATCATATACTATCCTTTTACATTAGCAAAGCATATCAACAAACATTAAAGATTTTTTATTAATACATATGACGAGCATATACATTAAATGATTTTTGCACTGTACCTGGTGAGTGGTTTAATAGTGAATTTTATCGTTGATCTATAAATTTATGTGTGAGATTTTATTTGTTCGGTTTTAGATCATGACAAATTTTTCTCTAAATTAACAGAAAAATTATAATTTTTATATGATAATTTACTTTGACTATTAGAAAAAAACACAGAAAAAGTTATTAGACACTAGCATGAATGGAATGCATTTTCTGACCCACTACGGTCTTCATCAGCATTCTTCGTGCCATTTTAGTGTTAATCGTAAATATCATCTATTTAACTCACATGTTAAAGAAATTGGGTAACTTTTAAATCCCACATTACTCTGTGTGTTGAGTTAGAATGAAATTTACCACGAACGATTTCTATTTATAGATTGTTTGTTTTCTCTAGTCATTATCATAGTTGCCAGTTTAACTTTTAGTTAAAACTTTAAATGGCAGTTTTTTTCTCTAATGCCATCATATACTATCCTTTTACATTAGCAAAGCATATCAACAAACATTAAAGATTTTTTTATTAATACATATGACGAGCATATACATTAAATGATTTTTGCACTGTACCTGGTGAGTGGTTTAATAGTGAATTTTATCGTTGATCTATAAATTTATGTGTGAGATTTTATTTGTTCGGTTTTAGATCATGACAAATTTTTCTCTAAATTAACAGAAAAATTATAATTTTTATATGATAATTTACTTTGACTATTAGAAAAAAAAAACACAGAAAAAGTTATTAGACACTAGCATGAATGGAATGCATTTTCTGACCCACTACGGTCTTCATCAACATTCTTCGTGCCATTTTAGTGTTAATCGTAAATATCATCTATTTAACTCACATGTTAAAGAAATTGGGTAACTTTTAAATCCCACATTACTCTGTGTGTTGAGTTAGAATGAAATTTACCACGAACGATTTCTATTTATAGATTGTTTGTTTTCTCTAGTCATTATCATAGTTGCCAGTTTAACTTTTAGTTAAAACTTTAAATGGCAGTTTTTTTCTCTAATGCCATCATATACTATCCTTTTACATTAGCAAAGCATATCAACAAACATTAAAGATTTTTTATTAATACATATGACGAGCATATACATTAAATGATTTTTGCACTGTACCTGGTGAGTGGTTTAATAGTGAATTTTATCGTTGATCTATAAATTTATGTGTGAGATTTTATTTGTTCGGTTTTAGATCATGACAAATTTTTCTCTAAATTAACAGAAAAATTATAATTTTTATATGATAATTTACTTTGACTATTAGAAAAAAACCCAGAAAAAGTTATTAGACACTAGCATGAATGGAATGCATTTTCTGACCCACTACGGTCTTCATCAACATTCTTCGTGCCATTTTAGTGTTAATCGTAAATATCATCTATTTAACTCACATGTTAAAGAAATTGGGTAACTTTTAAATCCCACATTACTCTGTGTGTTGAGTTAGAATGAAATTTACCACGAACGATTTCTATTTATAGATTGTTTGTTTTCTCTAGTCATTATCATAGTTGCCAGTTTAACTTTTAGTTAAAACTTTAAATGGCAGTATTTTTCTCTAATGCCATCATATACTATCCTTTTACATTAGCAAAGCATATCAACAAACATTAAAGATTTTTTATTAATACATATGACGAGCATATACATTAAATGATTTTTGCACTGTACCTGGTGAGTGGTTTAATAGTGAATTTTATCGTTGATCTATAAATTTATGTGTGAGATTTTATTTGTTCGGTTTTAGATCATGACAAATTTTTCTCTAAATTAACAGAAAAATTATAATTTTTATATGATAATTTACTTTGACTATTAGAAAAAAACACAGAAAAAGTTATTAGACACTAGCATGAATGGAATGCATTTTCTGACCCACTACGGTCTTCATCAACATTCTTCGTGCCATTTTAGTGTTAATCGTAAATATCATCTATTTAACTCACATGTTAAAGAAATTGGGTAACTTTTAAATCCCACATTACTCTGTGTGTTGAGTTAGAATGAAATTTACCACGAACGATTTCTATTTATAGATTGTTTGTTTTCTCTAGTCATTATCATAGTTGCCAGTTTAACTTTTAGTTAAAACTTTAAATGGCAGTTTTTTTCTCTAATGCCATCATATACTATCCTTTTACATTAGCAAAGCATATCAACCAACATTAAAGATTTTTTATTAATACATATGACGAGCATATACATTAAATGATTTTTGCACTGTACCTGGTGAGTGGTTTAATAGTGAATTTTATCGTTGATCTATAAATTTATGTGTGAGATTTTATTTGTTCGGTTTTAGATCATGACAAATTTTTCTCTAAATTAACAGATGATGGCATTAGAGAAAAAAACTGCCATTTAAAGTTTTAACTAAAAGTTAAACTGGCAACTATGATAATGACTAGAGAAAACAAACAATCTATAAATAGAAATCGTTCGTGGTAAATTTCATTCTAACTCAACACACAGAGTAATGTGGGATTTAAAAGTTACCCAATTTCTTTAACATGTGAGTTAAATAGATGATATTTACGATTAACACTAAAATGGCACGAAGAATGTTGATGAAGACCGTAGTGGGTCAGAAAATGCATTCCATTCATGCTAGTGTCTAATAACTTTTTCTGTGTTTTTTTCTAATAGTCAAAGTAAATTATCATATAAAAATTATAATTTTTCTGTTAATTTAGAGAAAAATTTGTCATGATCTAAAACCGAACAAATAAAATCTCACACATAAATTTATAGATCAACGATAAAATTCACTATTAAACCACTCACCAGGTACAGTGCAAAAATCATTTAATGTATATGCTCGTCATATGTATTAATAAAAAATCTTTAATGTTTGTTGATATGCTTTGCTAATGTAAAAGGATAGTATATGATGGCATTAGAGAAAAAAACTGCCATTTAAAGTTTTAACTAAAAGTTAAACTGGCAACTATGATAATGACTAGAGAAAACAAACAATCTATAAATAGAAATCGTTCGTGGTAAATTTCATTCTAACTCAACACACAGAGTAATGTGGGATTTAAAAGTTACCCAATTTCTTTAACATGTGAGTTAAATAGATGATATTTACGATTAACACTAAAATGGCACGAAGAATGTTGATGAAGACCGTAGTGGGTCAGAAAATGCATTCCATTCATGCTAGTGTCTAATAACTTTTTCTGTGTTTTTTTTTTCTAATAGTCAAAGTAAATTATCATATAAAAATTATAATTTTTCTGTTAATTTAGAGAAAAATTTGTCATGATCTAAAACCGAACAAATAAAATCTCACACATAAATTTATAGATCAACGATAAAATTCACTATTAAACCACTCACCAGGTACAGTGCAAAAATCATTTAATGTATATGCTCGTCATATGTATTAATAAAAAATCTTTAATGTTTGTTGATATGCTTTGCTAATGTAAAAGGATAGTATATGATGGCATTAGAGAAAAAAACTGCCATTTAAAGTTTTAACTAAAAGTTAAACTGGCAACTATGATAATGACTAGAGAAAACAAACAATCTATAAATAGAAATCGTTCGTGGTAAATTTCATTCTAACTCAACACACAGAGTAATGTGGGATTTAAAAGTTACCCAATTTCTTTAACATGTGAGTTAAATAGATGATATTTACGATTAACACTAAAATGGCACGAAGAATGTTGATGAAGACCGTAGTGGGTCAGAAAATGCATTCCATTCATGCTAGTGTCTAATAACTTTTTCTGTGTTTTTTTCTAATAGTCAAAGTAAATTATCATATAAAAATTATAATTTTTCTGTTAATTTAGAGAAAAATTTGTCATGATCTAAAACCGAACAAATAAAATCTCACACATAAATTTATAGATCAACGATAAAATTCACTATTAAACCACTCACCAGGTACAGTGCAAAAATCATTTAATGTATATGCTCGTCATATGTATTAATAAAAAATCTTTAATGTTTGTTGATATGCTTTGCTAATGTAAAAGGATAGTATATGATGGCATTAGAGAAAAAAACTGCCATTTAAAGTTTTAACTAAAAGTTAAACTGGCAACTATGATAATGACTAGAGAAAACAAACAATCTATAAATAGAAATCGTTCGTGGTAAATTTCATTCTAACTCAACACACAGAGTAATGTGGGATTTAAAAGTTACCCAATTTCTTTAACATGTGAGTTAAATAGATGATATTTACGATTAACACTAAAATGGCACGAAGAATGTTGATGAAGACCGTAGTGGGTCAGAAAATGCATTCCATTCATGCTAGTGTCTAATAACTTTTTCTGTGTTTTTTTCTAATAGTCAAAGTAAATTATCATATAAAAATTATAATTTTTCTGTTAATTTAGAGAAAAATTTGTCATGATCTAAAACCGAACAAATAAAATCTCACACATAAATTTATAGATCAACGATAAAATTCACTATTAAACCACTCACCAGGTACAGTGCAAAAATCATTTAATGTATATGCTCGTCATATGTATTAATAAAAAATCTTTAATGTTTGTTGATATGCTTTGCTAATGTAAAAGGATAGTATATGATGGCATTAGAGAAAAAAACTGCCATTTAAAGTTTTAACTAAAAGTTAAACTGGCAACTATGATAATGACTAGAGAAAACAAACAATCTATAAATAGAAATCGTTCGTGGTAAATTTCATTCTAACTCAACACACAGAGTAATGTGGGATTTAAAAGTTACCCAATTTCTTTAACATGTGAGTTAAATAGATGATATTTACGATTAACACTAAAATGGCACGAAGAATGTTGATGAAGACCGTAGTGGGTCAGAAAATGCATTCCATTCATGCTAGTGTCTAATAACTTTTTCTGTGTTTTTTTTTTCTAATAGTCAAAGTAAATTATCATATAAAAATTATAATTTTTCTGTTAATTTAGAGAAAAATTTGTCATGATCTAAAACCGAACAAATAAAATCTCACACATAAATTTATAGATCAACGATAAAATTCACTATTAAACCACTCACCAGGTACAGTGCAAAAATCATTTAATGTATATGCTCGTCATATGTATTAATAAAAAATCTTTAATGTTTGTTGATATGCTTTGCTAATGTAAAAGGATAGTATATGATGGCATTAGAGAAAAAAACTGCCATTTAAAGTTTTAACTAAAAGTTAAACTGGCAACTATGATAATGACTAGAGAAAACAAACAATCTATAAATAGAAATCGTTCGTGGTAAATTTCATTCTAACTCAACACACAGAGTAATGTGGGATTTAAAAGTTACCCAATTTCTTTAACATGTGAGTTAAATAGATGATATTTACGATTAACACTAAAATGGCACGAAGAATGTTGATGAAGACCGTAGTGGGTCAGAAAATGCATTCCATTCATGCTAGTGTCTAATAACTTTTTCTGTGTTTTTTTCTAATAGTCAAAGTAAATTATCATATAAAAATTATAATTTTTCTGTTAATTTAGAGAAAAATTTGTCATGATCTAAAACCGAACAAATAAAATCTCACACATAAATTTATAGATCAACGATAAAATTCACTATTAAACCACTCACCAGGTACAGTGCAAAAATCATTTAATGTATATGCTCGTCATATGTATTAATAAAAAATCTTTAATGTTTGTTGATATGCTTTGCTAATGTAAAAGGATAGTATATGATGGCATTAGAGAAAAAAACTGCCATTTAAAGTTTTAACTAAAAGTTAAACTGGCAACTATGATAATGACTAGAGAAAACAAACAATCTATAAATAGAAATCGTTCGTGGTAAATTTCATTCTAACTCAACACACAGAGTAATGTGGGATTTAAAAGTTACCCAATTTCTTTAACATGTGAGTTAAATAGATGATATTTACGATTAACACTAAAATGGCACGAAGAATGTTGATGAAGACCGTAGTGGGTCAGAAAATGCATTCCATTCATGCTAGTGTCTAATAACTTTTTCTGTGTTTTTTTTTTCTAATAGTCAAAGTAAATTATCATATAAAAATTATAATTTTTCTGTTAATTTAGAGAAAAATTTGTCATGATCTAAAACCGAACAAATAAAATCTCACACATAAATTTATAGATCAACGATAAAATTCACTATTAAACCACTCACCAGGTACAGTGCAAAAATCATTTAATGTATATGCTCGTCATATGTATTAATAAAAAATCTTTAATGTTTGTTGATATGCTTTGCTAATGTAAAAGGATAGTATATGATGGCATTAGAGAAAAAAACTGCCATTTAAAGTTTTAACTAAAAGTTAAACTGGCAACTATGATAATGACTAGAGAAAACAAACAATCTATAAATAGAAATCGTTCGTGGTAAATTTCATTCTAACTCAACACACAGAGTAATGTGGGATTTAAAAGTTACCCAATTTCTTTAACATGTGAGTTAAATAGATGATATTTACGATTAACACTAAAATGGCACGAAGAATGTTGATGAAGACCGTAGTGGGTCAGAAAATGCATTCCATTCATGCTAGTGTCTAATAACTTTTTCTGTGTTTTTTTTTTCTAATAGTCAAAGTAAATTATCATATAAAAATTATAATTTTTCTGTTAATTTAGAGAAAAATTTGTCATGATCTAAAACCGAACAAATAAAATCTCACACATAAATTTATAGATCAACGATAAAATTCACTATTAAACCACTCACCAGGTACAGTGCAAAAATCATTTAATGTATATGCTCGTCATATGTATTAATAAAAAATCTTTAATGTTTGTTGATATGCTTTGCTAATGTAAAAGGATAGTATATGATGGCATTAGAGAAAAAAACTGCCATTTAAAGTTTTAACTAAAAGTTAAACTGGCAACTATGATAATGACTAGAGAAAACAAACAATCTATAAATAGAAATCGTTCGTGGTAAATTTCATTCTAACTCAACACACAGAGTAATGTGGGATTTAAAAGTTACCCAATTTCTTTAACATGTGAGTTAAATAGATGATATTTACGATTAACACTAAAATGGCACGAAGAATGTTGATGAAGACCGTAGTGGGTCAGAAAATGCATTCCATTCATGCTAGTGTCTAATAACTTTTTCTGTGTTTTTTTCTAATAGTCAAAGTAAATTATCATATAAAAATTATAATTTTTCTGTTAATTTAGAGAAAAATTTGTCATGATCTAAAACCGAACAAATAAAATCTCACACATAAATTTATAGATCAACGATAAAATTCACTATTAAACTGCATTAATTTAATGAAAAGTTTCAATGGACGAGTTCCAGTGATATTTCATATATCAAATGCAAAAATGCATTGATATTTTGTAAAGAATTCCTTCAGTGTAGGCAATATTGGTATCAAAATGTTTGTTTTCTCGAGTACATCAAAGCTGCGTTCAAAAAATCTGAATTTCATTAGTGAACTTTGGTCCACCTTTTAACCCTTAAACGTAAGGTTGAGCTGCTTAAAAAACTACCTGTACCTTATTTTTTTCGGAGAGAATCTATCTTGAGATTCGATTTGTGAGTGCTATTTAAATTACTTCGACTATAAATTTATAATCATTTATATATCAATGTATGTATTTCTATTATCAATGGGTGTACTACGTATATGTATTGGAATGAGTACTTATGTTTTACATATGTACGAATGTATGAGCGTTTAGAACATTTTGTACATTTCTGGTTTTATTGTTTCGCAGACAATAAATGTCATGTTGTTTGAGATTAGCTTTTTGATAGTTTGACATGGTTTTGCTATACCGAAAATAAAATACAATAGAATACATTATGAATGTATTGTATTCAAACATCTAAACATACACAAACATATTTCTATGTGTTTATTTTAGTTGAATGAACATTATCATATAACAGGGGTGGGCATGAAAATGGTTTGAAGGGCCAAATTTGTTATTTGACAATCTTACGTAGGGACACAAGAATAAACAAAAATCCGCACTGAAAAGGGGTGAACATTTTGTTTAACCCATTAACGCCAAAATTACATCTGCTGAAGAGAATTCAGTGAAAATGTATTTACATGATAGGCAAAGGCATCAAATATGATAAAAATTGAGACAAGTTAAAAGATATTCCTTTACAATTTGTAAAGGAACAAAAAGTGAAAAACAGCTCCCCTAATCAAGCCGTATCGACATTGTAAAACTTGATTCATGAGGTTTTAAATTAGTGCCTTAACAAATAATATATACTAATAATACATATCATATTATCAAAAATTTTTTAAATTAATATTTTTCTTTTGCCAAAAAAATTGCCAAAATTAATTTTTTTTTATTTGCTGTCAAATGATGTGAATTAAAAGGATGAAGAAATGGCGTGATTAGAAAAAACGTTTATTTCTTGATTTCTGAATTTAGTTGGCTTTCAGAAAATAAATTCTACTTTAATTATTGGACAAATAGTTCCAAAGAAAGTCGCAAAAATCAAGGTGTCCTCATATTTGGACAGTGGGCGTTAATGGGTCGAAGTCAAAAAGCGGACAGTGGGCGTTAATTGGATGAAGTCAAAAAGTTACGTATTTAGTTTTTCAATTGTTGGATTTGCTTTTTTAGCCCCTCACACAAGTGAAAATATTTTATCGGTAATTTTTTTGGATTTGCACTTTTAAAACTCAAATTTACTTAAAAATTTTGACACATAAATTCTGTATTCACACACTCATAGAAATAAACCTGTAAAACTAGCAGAAAAAGCTACTAAAAATTAGTTAAAAATTACCTAGCTAAAAATGCTAAGTTTAGCAGATTTTGGTAAATATTAATTAAATAAGACAGCAAAAATAAATCTGTTAACTTTACAAAATTTTAGTAACATTCGATGTGAATGGAATTTTACTCTGTAAACTTTTGCTAAATATTTGTAGACTCGCAAATAAAAACTGTAACATTAACAAAATTTTTGCTATATTTACCTCAAATTTAGTAGAATACAAATAAAAGTTTGTTTTGCTTAAATCAACAGAAATTTTGTATAAAAAATAGGAGATTGTTGATTTCATAAGGGCAGACTTTTATTCGCATTAAAAAAAAAAACCTAAAAAACAACATAAAAAATTTCACATTTTTTAATGATTTTTATGTCCACTAATACTAAGTAAAAACTTCAATTAACCAAAATGTAGCTCAAATATAACTAAATATTCGTAAATTCAACAGATTTGTTTTGCTATTCTTATATTACTAATATTTAGTAAAAAAACCGCTAATTTTAGCAGTTTTTTCTGCAAGATCATTTTAACTAATTTTTAGTAGTTTTTTTTTCTATTTTTACATGTTTATTTCTATGAGTGTACTACCTACATCAATAAATAGATCTCGAAGTAAAACTTTAGTGAACATTTTTGATTTCTACTGAAAAAGTTTTATTAGAAGTCTATGGAAAATAAGAGATTTTTTACATAGCACGACTTTTTGCTCTTAACTGAATATATTCCGTTAATTAAATTTTTTGATTACATTCGCATACAAGATTTTGGCACAGACACAGACTTTTCAAAGTATTATAGTCTGCCAAACAGGCACGTAGCTAGGAATTTGTTTCGGGGGGGGGGGGCTTTTCGATTTTTTATTTTGATTATATATTTTTTTATTTTTTTTGCACACTAACAGCTTTTTTTTTTTTTTTGTTTGCTAGATTTTTACCTACACGTAATGGGCAATCATGTAATAATAATAGAAATCGCTTTCTCAGGTCATTTTGAAACAAAAACCTCCCGCCTAAAGTGCATTTCCTTAAAATGCATTTTTTCATTTATTACTTATTGTGTTCATTATTTTGCGAATTTTGATATCTATATTGCGAAACAACGCTTTAATCTGTTTGATCACAAATTTGAAAATGTTTGTGTACTTTAAGTTGGATATGCATCGTTATTGTCTAATTACGTTAAATTTTTAGCTAAATATTAATTTTTAGTTTAATTAAATAAAAAAAGGATTATGCGGAAAACTTTTTGAAAACCACGAAAAATAAAATTGCGTTACTTTATATTTTTATGTGCTAATATACGTCTAGGGTAGCTAAAACTTGATAAATGTAAAAAAAGTAAAAAAGTTTCAACTTCTAATAACCCGATTAAAATTAATATGATGCTTTATATAATCATACGAAATTTAATATGAGTCTTAATAAAGTTTTATCCGAGAAATGGGCATAATAATTATATTTTCATTAGTTTAGTTTTAATTTGATAATATCAGATTAAATAACATCCGAATAATGACGCGATACAATTTAATACGATTTTATACAGCGGTATAAATTTATATGTGAACTGATACTGAAATATACAAAATAAGCTATAGTTGTGTCCGGTTTTTGATATTAAAACTTAATGAAAATCCGAAATATCTATTAATCCTTTTAGACTTTAGCCACTTGGTTTACAACTTTATAATTTGTAACAAATTCCATAGCATTTGGAAATTTTATTATAGAGCAATTCCATATGAAAACGATCAAAATTGGCAAATTTTTGGACGACCCCTCTCCGATTTTAAAATAAATAGTCTCAATCGATTGCCCAGCAAAAAATAAAGTACCTACATATTTTTTTTTTTTTTTATAGTGACTGGTTTAGTGGTGGTGTGCACCACTGTCATGTGACAAAATTGAAGAATTCTTCATAAGGGACCTCATTGAAAGTTGTTTTAAAAACGAGTGATAGCTCGTTGGAAAGGTATTGAATCAGGCTTTAATTGAAAAATAAAATTTTCCTAATTTTTCTCAGAAATTTACCTTTTCTCCCATGAAAATTAAATTTTCCCATGAAAATTAAATTTTCCGATTTTCCACAGAAGCTCCTAAATTTTCCGGCTAATTTTATTTTTTTGGATTCCTTATAATTTTTGCTTTAAGAATCAGCAATAAAAAAATGGGCCCCGACTCCTTGTTTGGACAGGAGAAGAGCATTTAAGAGACCACCTTGTTCTCATTGTTTTTATATTTTTTATAATTGAATTATTTTTAATTATTTAACAAGAAAAATTAGGAAAATTTTATTTTTCAATTAAAGCCTGATTCAATACCTTTCCAACGAGCTATCACTCGTTGCGAATTTTATTTTATATCGTATAATAACAACATTGAAACAAATGCAAAAATTTTAAAAATCGCCAAAATTAAAAAAATCGTTTAAAGTATAAAATTCGCGTTTCTTTAATTTTGGTGATTTTTTTTTAAATTTTTTTCGAATTTTGTGGGTTTATTTTGGGAGTTTTTTAAATTTCTGCAATTTTGAGGATTGTTTTTTAAATTTTAGCAAATTTTTTTTAAATTTTGCGATTTTTTTCAAATGGTCTCGATTTTTTTTAATTTTGGGCGATTTTTTTACAATTTTGGTGATTTTTTTAAAATTTTGTAATTTTTCCAATAGTAAACAACATTCAATTAAATTTTTAATAGGTGTGAATAAAACTATATGTAATTGAAAATAATAATAATTAGATACAAATTATTTTAGTTGTTACTACAATTGCATCAACACGACCGAATTCAGTTAAACTTTTGCTGAATCAACAAATATTTTAATTAAAACTCAATTTTAGTTTTTTCTGTGTAGACATATTTAATTTTTAGTTTGCATTGTCTCAAAGAATTTTTTGATTTTATTTTAAGTCAAAGACTTCGAAATCTCTTATGAAATGATTTTATTTAGTGCTTTTTGTCGAAAATCAACTCTAACAATGATAGCCGCCCATTTGCAGGCGATGTTTTCTAACGAAATTTTAAGAGTCGAACCATATAAATCTATTTCCTATTTGATCCTAGTCAAAAATAAATATTTTCATATTAAATTTATCAATAACATTGTTACTTTCTAACGAATTGTATTAAGTTTTTAAATTTGCTACGTGCCTGCTGCCAAATACGCATCTAAAGCAAAAAACTCTATCAAATCGATGTTATAAAATACAGAGTTCAAGTTATAAAAAATAATCAAAAAATGTTGACATATTTTTCAAATATTAGTGAATTTTCTTAATGAATTCTGAGAATTATCATATTGATGTAGTTTCCATAAATATCATCAAACTTTTCGTAAAATTTTATCAAACAAGTTTTACAATTTTTTCTATATTTGATAAAAAATTGTCATAAAAATTTTTATTTTTAAAATGGCCCACGCCAAGTGAAAAGTTTTGATATAGTTATATATTACTTTATATAGTTATTTATAATGATATATTGCAAAATGTATATTCATATAAAATCATATTAAATTTTATCTCAAATATTTAGATATATCTTTCTTTATATATCACCTTATATAGTGCAATATGTAAAAATATATAATTACCAGGAACCGGAAGTACATGCAAACGTATGTTTTTTCCTTAAGTATGATAACAGGGTAAATAAAATATCTTTGCTAATCAAAGAGTTTACGTTAACATGGCATCGATTTGTTAGTGCATATTTTTGAATTTTTTTTACATATTTTGATATAATTGCATATTTCGCTATAAATGCATATTTTTATTGCATATTTTTACATATTTTGCATATTTTTATTGAATTTTTCTTAGACTTTCTTAAGAATCTTATGTTTGACCAACGAGAATATAGACTAACGAGGACCAAAGATACTCAAGCCCTTTTAAGTGTTCTCTTAAATTTTGTTTGCAACCTGGAATTAAGAGATACAGGTTTAGTGTTTTTTAAATGCATATTTTTCAATAAAAATAATTAAAATGTTGTGTTAATTGTGCAAAACGTGTGCAGAGAATATATTAGACAATACAAATTAACTTTAAAATTTAACCCCTTCATTACCTTTGTATAGTGTTTATATTTTTGTTTAAAAATGTGTATTAGGATATTGGTCATTTAAAAAAATTTATTGTATGAATAAGCTGTTCATCAGAGCATTACACATAGTAGCGATATTTGTTAAGAAAGTCCGAAAAAGGGGCGTTTGGTGTATCTCTTCTCTTAAACTAAGAATGCTGGAATCTCGAAATTTGGCGTGTTGCTTTATCTAATGATCACAACAAAATAAAGTAAGGCATTTTTGGTTATTCAAATATTTTAGAGATAAACATATGCTGAGAATTTTAAAAAATTCGATTCGATTTCATACTTTTTCTTTCTAATTTAAGGACCCTTAATAAGAATCTGAAGTCAAAACAGAAATATATCCACAAAAAAAAGCGGTAGGTAGTGAAAGGGTTAATTAAAAAGATAAAAATTATTAATTTAACACAAATTTAAGTACATATTTTTTTAACTTTTAGTACATATTTTAAGATTTTGCAGGCATATTATTACATATGTCACATGCAGTGTGTATGAAATTGTATCTAATTGGATGTAAATGTATTTGGATGAGGATAAAATTTGTATACAATTGTATCAAACTGTCTCTAATTTCATCAATTTAGATCTAATTGTATCAAATAATGTCTAATTGCGTCAGATTTGATATTTTATGATACAATTAGATGTTCGCATTTTTCGAAAATTCAGAATATATTTTTTTACATGGAAATATTTACGGAGATAGAACAAAATTGATTTTTTTTATTTACTGATGTTTATTTGTCAAGGTTTTCATAAATATAATAAAACTTTCCTTTGAGTGTAGTATGAATAAGGTTGAAATGTGTCCAAATGTTTTACCAAATTTAGGCACTACAATGGCCATTCCCCAAAATTAAAATTTCGGATTATTGGTAAATAAATTATTGGAAATAAGTTTGACTTTTTTGACTTCAGATTCATTGTTTCTTTGTGGAGCAGCGTAATTTTCTATTGGGAGCTCCATTTTTAAATATATTTTCAAATCCAGATCTTTAGTACCGTTTTTTTTTTCTCTTACTCAATAATTATTTTTTTTTTAGTTGTTCTTTTTTTATTCAAAAATTATTAAACATTTTTTTACTATAAGGTGTTTGTTGTTTTATTTCAGTTTCGGGCCGCACGAATTTCTTTCTGGGGCCGCATTTGCCCATGTCTGTCATATAATGTGATAATGTGATATATAAAATTAAATAGATTTTCTATTCAATCACTTTGTGTTAATGAGTTAATAGTAATTTATTCAAGTGAGAGCCATCATAAATATAATTTAATCTAATAAATACTCAAAATCAGATGAAAATAATCAGATTATTTGATAATTTTCATAATGATTGTGGTTTAGGCATTTTTTTGTTTTATAGAAATGAATGATGGTAATTTAATTGATATCAATCATAGGTAGAAATATTTAAAATTTTATTTAATTATCATCAATTGTTAAAGGACTTTTAACAAAATAATTTCTAAAAGACTAAATAAAATGAATAATTTGGTGAAGCTATGTAAAAATTACGCATTTATCTTATAAATGAAGTACTTAATCAGTATTCTTTCAATGAAAAGTTTAATCGTAATTATAAGCAAATTCTTCAATATGATTAAATTTTTTATTGGATGGATATGTATAAATATGGCGAAACTTTTAATAAAACGAACATTAATTAAGATTTTGCTAAATATAATTGAATTAAAAAAGAACTAAAGAATTAATTTCAAAAATTATCACAATTTATGGTCGACTTTTTGTTTCTGTGTGGATGTATTTTATAACCAGCATTTTGGAATGTTTTTTTTTTTATAAAAACCTCTTTTTCTATTTATAATGCTTTTTCAACTTACCTTATATTTTTGTTATTATCACCCCAAAAATCCTTTGAAGAGCGTTTATAGTCTACAACGAAAAAAATAAAGAATAAATTAATTAAAATAAAAACTTGAGCTCAAGCATCATAGAAAAAATCATTATAAATGTTTTTAACAAAACTTATGCCTAATTTTTGTACTAAAACCACATTTAAAATACTTTAATGATGGTAATTAACCTCATAAACTAAAACACTTTAGAAGAAAATGTTAAAAAATACAACAAATGAACAAACAAAAAAGAATTAAATGAAAATTGTCCTCATAATATTAAAGCCAAAAGGTCAACAGAAACAAAATAAGAAAATATAATTTGTGATAGAAATAAAGAAGGCAAACAAAAATTGTAATAAAAATACATTTTAGAAGAAGTAATGCTAAATTGCAACCCAAACTTGCCATATTTTCTAATGAAAACATTTGCCGGTTCTTTGTTGGAAAGGGATCAACTAAAAAATCGACTGGACGTTAGTTAGGGTGTTTGATCACAAAAAAGTTTTGCTTACAAGGCAAATGCGGCTAACAGCAAAGTTATATTTTTTGCGTGTGTGTTTAAATACAAAAGAAAAAAATATACGCTTAAAGAAATATAAAAACAAAAAAAACGCTTACGTTACAAAAAACAAATAAAGTTGATATACAATCGGGTGAATTGTCACGGGATAGGTCCTTTGAGGTCAATTGACCTATTTGCTATCTGCTTTTGAATTTTTACTTTTGTAGAAAATTTTATCAAATAAAAGCAAAACTGACTTTTTCAACTGACTTCTTGAAAATATATAAATAAATAACATATAACATAAAATAATGTTGCTTTAACCAGTCACGCCATAGGTCATTTGAGAGCAATTGACTCCATCTTCCTGGTAGGGCATCACTTCATCCAAAATCATTATATTCCCCTGGTTAAACCTTCTCTGTTCAATATTTATTTTGGCTAAAGAGAACTCCCCACAAATCAAAATATATATGAGATTAAGTCAAAAAAATTTGAATTCTTGAAAACGGATTATTTTGCAATAACATTCCCAGCAAAAACTAACCTCAATTTGGTAAGCAGCAACTTCAATTGTATGCTTCCAAGAAAGCGCTTAACCGTCTTGCACACAATAAAGCAATTTGGAAGCAAATAATGCATACAATGAAGCAGTAAAGAATGCATACAATGAATCGTTATTGTTCTCAATACACCAAAAGCGCTTCTCAATTCCTACGAAGGCATGAAGGAAGCGATTTTTACCTGCTAAAAAGAGACATACCAATTGGAACATCGAGAAAGAAATCATGCCTTCTGGAATTTTTTCGAAAGCGCTCGGTAATAAAAGATTGCCTTCCAGAATTGCTTCTCGTAAGCACTATTTTTGCTGGGATATTTGGATAAACGATACTTTAACTCTTACGAGAGAAAAATTTTAGGGCCATAGGACTATATTTCTAATTATTATCGTTACGCAAAACTGAAAAATTATAAAAAATTATTTGAAATAAGATCACTTTTTTTTCTTTTTATTTTTTGTTTGGGGCTTTCAAATATTTTATTCCATTTGGTATTACGAAAAGCGTTGATGTTCAGTTAAGAGATAAAGAGTACTACCGCCACAAAAGTTGAAAAACATGAGCGTGAATTATGATAAAATATCAGTTTTGCGCATGGGGCATTCGCTGTCTAGTTTTATATTGGCCAGTTTGCTACGTGAACAGAGTAGCATATAAAAAAATGTAAATGCTAAATGGACTTTTGAAGATAGTTTAATTGGACTTTTTAAAAATGTCCAAAAATTGCATAATTTGTTTTTGCTTTTTTATATAGCAAACAATGATATTGAAAGATTTTAAAAACCTATAAATAATAGTAATAGCACATATAATTGATTGTCATGGCACATGTTTTGCAAAAGGGAATGTGAGCTAATAAAATTTACTCTTTTAGCTGAACACGTTTTGCTCCGTCACATCAACAATGCGCTGAATTCTTCAAAATTAACATTATTTGTACGTTTTGTCAATGCTTTAACACAAAATGTTTAGAGCATTAAAAATTGTATGAAATAAAGATTTTATGGACCAAATTAAGTTTAGTTAGTTTCAAAAATCACCATGTTAAAAAACTGCACTAACAAGGAAACTACACAGTGGTGAATCCCTAGATTTTAATGAAAAAAATAGTAGACGCATATTTATGTTTAGGCGCGCAATCGCACTTTTGTGTAAAATGAGCTTTAAAATTAAAAAATGCAGATTTTTTGAATAACAAAAATGTTCGGTAATGCACGGATATGTTTTAGATTTTTAGATAACAGTGTGTGCGTCTTCAAAATACCTTTCTTTCATTTGATACCCAATTTGCTTATAGTTTAATAAAATATTAAAAAATGTCATATTGGGTAATTTTTGACCACACTTTGTAGGGCCTAAACTTGAGATTGCGCAACTAAAAAAAAAACGTGTCTAATATTTTGTTGTCCTTTACAAGATAGAGTAAGTTCGGACAACGTGGAATACCTATTCTATTCTTATAGTTTCCGCCAAAGTATTGACGATTAATTTACAAAGTCGATGCAAAAATATAACTTGATTTGTTGTCGTACTGTGTTCATAATACAACTGCATTATCTTTATTGTAAAACAAGTTATACACAAAAAGCTCAAACATGGAGGGTAATGTTGAGTACTTAGTCGGGTAATATGGTATACTATTCCAGATTACCCGCAATAAACACAGAATCTGTTTAAGTTTTTTTCGATTCGATTTTTGTGCAGGAAGAATTTTAAACTGATGAAATTTTTCTTCGAAAAATTTCTTAAATTTGATAAAAATCCTTATAGATTTTACGAAACTAGTTTTTTAATGAAGCTGCTTCATTGAGCTGATGGAAATTTTAATAAACACAAAAAAAAATGGAGTGTAAATTGTAACACTGAATACGGGAAACGAAATGGAACGAGGAACTAACTTTCTATTATCCGATAACATATGTTTATGTTTGTATTATCCAGATATAGGTGGCGTCAATTACATTTCACAATCATTCACTTGTGAAATTTTTCAATATCATTAATAATTTCAGACCTTCTTGTAAAATTTAATACTATTTCACTAGTGAATAAAAATTTGCAAATAATATATATATGGAACGCTTTAAATCACACAGAAATGATAAATACCTTTAGAATGCGTCAGAGGCCTATTGCATGTTCCGATATATATTAAAGACAAGTAACTAAAATTAGGTAGTTATAGTAAATAAAATATAAAATTGTTATATTAGATTTTAGAAAAACACTGAACGGGTAATGAATGAGGAATAATATTCCACATTACCTGCCTTAAGGTATCCCAAATTAGCCGATCTGCAACTAAATCTTGGAAAAAATTATTAAAAATTATTAAACGTGATATTAACACACATTGATGTCTTTAAAAAAATCCATTATTCATCTACTTTCAGATACAACTGCAAATTATTAACATATGTAAACTTTTTTGTGCCAAATAAATCTTTGAACACATTTAAAAAAAAGTCAAGCTTACTAAGTTTTACTTTTTTAAATAATTTGAAAGTTAAGGTTATGGTGACATTATTTTATTTGAATATACAACGGTTTCACCAACAAACATTTCTGAAATAGTTCTTAGTTTACCTGCCTACTCAACATATCTTAGTTTCATTCAAATCTGCGGATTCACCACTGTGTAGTTTCCTTGGCAGTTGAAATTAAATTGTAAAACACTAGTGACGCAAAATTCAAATATAATCTCTAAAACAAGTTATCAGTTTTTAATACCTCGTAAACCGCGAATTTTAGTCAAAAACTTAAATTTTTTGAAACAGTACAGAATTTGCCAAAAAATTTTTGGAAAGCAGAAAATAAGGGAGTATTTTCCATGAAAACGTCAAAAAATAAAAAAAAAATGAAAAAAACTGTATTTTTAAATTTTTTTTTTTTAATTACACAAGGCAACAATTTTGAAAAAATTTTAGGGGCTTTGAAAACCACTATACAATTTTGATGTATTGTGGTCCCAGTAGTACAAATATGGTTCAATTTTGAAATTCTATGGAGAGGTTTTTTTTTTTAAAAATTTTTAAGTAAAATTATAAATTTTTTTAGACGTTTCTCCACATAATTAATGATAACTAAAAAAAAATTAGTCCGATATTATTCAAATAAATTTAGAAAAACTGAAATTTACATAGCCTTTAATCCGTTAATATATTGCGTTTCAATCGGCTCAGTAGTTTCGGAGTTATAATAAAAAATTGAGGGAAAAAATATTTTTTTTACGTGAAAATAGCAAATTTTTTTGTTTTAAAAAAATCATAAAAAATCGAAAACGACAAAAATCGTTCAGATTTATTGCTTTATCGCAAAGCCAAATGTAATAGGAACAAAATGAGATATCGATCATAAAAATCGATTGATTTTTTTTCGAATTTATTCCCAATTAAGTGAATTCGCTCATTTTCACCAAATTTTAGTTTTTTGTCTGATATACATAAAATTGAGTAGTTAATGTTCTTCTTTCGATTGATTGAATTTTGAAAACATTTTCCCCATGCTATGTACAAATTTTTACATCAAAAATGCATTACATAGTAACATTCGTGTATTTTTTGGCAAAACCCTACCTAGAATATACTGATTCTATTCTTCGGAAAGACATTTGTGTTGGATGAGCTTAAATGTAAATAAATAAATAAATTAAATAGTAGAAAATTTATATTTTATTATTCACATTTATTATAATAAATAAAACAAGAAAATAAATAAATAAATATGTATTATAAACTACAAACTCTGAAATTTTCTTTTAGTCGATTTTCTACTATTGTTGAATAACGAAGTGTTACTCTGAATACTCCAGCAAAAATCAGCCATCATGTGTGCATCCCAGCGACCCTGGTATCGTTCCTCCATTGTCCGGATATCTTGGTGGAATCGTTCGCCGTGTTCTTCACTCAAGTCTCCTAGATTTTCAGGAAAACGATCTAAGTGACTGTGCAGGTAGTGTACTTTGATGCTCATGTTGCATCCAAGATTCTGGAAGTGAGTTAACATCTCTTCAACGTGCGCAACGTAATCATCACCCTTGTTATTTCCTAAGAAATTTTGAATAACCCATACAAAAGAATCCCATGCATTCTTCTCAATTTCTGACATTGAACTGCCAAATTCAGTATCGTTCACCAATTTGCGAATTTGTGGGCCATCAAATATGCCTGCTTTCAGCTTTTCCATACTTAGATTGGGAAACTTCCTTGAAATATACTGGAAACATTCACTAGCGGTAATCACTCTTGATAGAAAAGTAAAGAAGAATCGAAGAAAACGAGAAAAGAAGAAAACTTTTGACAGATACAACAACAAAATGTATGGGATTTGTTTTTTCTCGTTTTCTTCGATTCTCCTTTTCTTGATAGGAAATTTCTTTGACTAAAACCTTGAGTAAGTTGTAGTAGAAAACAAGAAAAACTTTTTTTGACAGAAGAACAACTGATTTTAAGCGTCACAAGATAATTTCATATTTTTTAAATAAATTGTGAATTATAAATCTATTTGTGTTATTCTATATAAAATCTATTCTATATAAAATCTATTTGTGTTATTGCATTTTCCACTATAAATTTAATTTTTTCTGATGTTTTTGGCATTTTGCTTATTTAACTTTTAATTACATTTGGTGAAAAACGTGTTCAGCCTAGAACAAATGTAAATAAAGATCAGCTGACAGTGTTGAAAACAAACTTGCTAAAAAAGACGCTCACTCTTTAATGAAAAAGAAATCGATAATGTTTCCTCCAAGAAAAAGTTTTCTATCAAGAGTGATTACCGCTACTATCTTTGTTAAGTGCTTTAACATATTGTTTCATCAGACCAAGTTTAATGTGAAGAGGGGGTAATATGATGCGATCTCGGGGCACTAGAGCCACATTTATAACATTTGGCGTACCTGGAACTAGTGTTTCCCTAGAAGGCCATTGTTTTCTCTTCCAATGTTCTGTTTTAGCTCTGCTGTCCCATAAACATATAAAACAAGGATATTTTGTAAAGCCGCTTTGTTGGCCTAAGAGGAAATTTACCATCTTAAGATCAACACAAATTACCCACTTTTGTTCATCATACTTTATCTTCTTCATGACCAATGCAATTACAGAGTATTCTTCTTTTACTTTGGTTGAATGTGCGATCGGCAAGGAGTGAAATTTATTTCCATTATGCAAAAGGACACACTTCAAGCTCTATGTAAGCCCATGGCAGTCATCAAACCAGAAATATCTGTGCAGTACACAAAGTCATCCTCTTCAGCAAAATAATGAAGTAAGTCTTTTTCTCGAGTACGGTAATACGAAACTTTAGTTTCTTTAGTTATGAGACCTGTTTCTTTCATCCGGGACGCAGGTAATTCAGAAGATCTTTTCGACAATCCAAGGTCTCTAATTACATCATTAAGCTGATCTTGATTCCATGGTCTCGGCGAGAAATGTTTGTGTGGGATGAACTCGTCATTTTCAGCTGTAGATGGTAGTGCTGGATCTGACATATCTGATTGGTAAGACATACTAACATAACATACTGACATAAAAAAAAAAAATCATCCGTTACAGGTAGCTAACGGAAAATAAGAGCACTTCAGCGTACACGCACATTTATGAGCGTTTTATTACTATCCTACCGCAATCGTAAAAATTAAACAATCTTTTGTTTATTACTTATTTTTTTTTTTAATTATTAGAATCATAAAAATGTCATAGAGGTTTTTCCCAAAGGGGTTTTGCCAAAATGCGTGTCGTAAAATGCACCTGAGTTTTAATGTTCTGCATTTTCATTATATAGTAGGTACAATTTTCTACAGTGCTTGTAAATATGCGATACCTTCAATTAATTGTAAATAAAAATGTAAAGCATGCATCGATTTTTATGATCCATATCTAGTTTAATTCGCATGATATGTAGCTTTACTACAAAAAAATAAAAAGTAATATTTTTTGCAGTTTTCGATTTTTTCCAGATTTTTGTTTTTCAAATTTTTTTTTTTTTAGCATTTTTTTTTTTTTTTTTTGCTAACAATTTGTTTCATAACTTTAAAACTATTGATCGCATTAAAAAAATTTGTACACGTTCTTTAAAGATATTGTAAACCTTAATTTTTGTAAATTTAATTTGACAAAATCGGACTAGTTGTTTTTGAGTTATGACAACATAAGTGGGGAAATGTCTCAAAATATTGTCAATTTTACTTAAAAAATTTAAAAAAAAAAATTATCCATAGAATTGAAAAATTTTACCATTTTTGTACTTAGGCAGCCATGATGCATCAAATCTATATAGTGGTTAGTCAAGCCTTTTTTTCTTGTTGACCTGTGTTATTAACTTTAAAGCACCATAACTTTTTCGTCCCTAGCAGAAAGTGATTTATGCAAACGAATTTGACGTAACTAAATAATGGTTTATTATCGCGTAGAATCATGTTAATGTCCCATAAAGTTTAAACAAATAATTTTTAACCCCAATTTGAAATATTTTTGAGAATAGCCCATATATATAAATTTAGAATTACACAAGACAAAAAAAAACTAAAAAAAAAGAAAATTATGGACAAAATACACAAAAAAAAAAGAAAAAGAAACAAATATTTATTATTTATTTGTTTTATGGTGAGAATAGTTTTATGGCAATATAAAACTGGTGTCACACTCATACAAAGATAGAAAAAATATTCAATATGGTGACCAAGAATAAAAAACGAGAAGAGGAAACCAAAAAGTCATAAGTCTTGGACCAACGAACAAACAAATAAAGCGCAAACTAATGGCCTTCTATTGCAATAATAATATTTGTCCTCATTTTTTTTTTTCTTCTTTTCCTCTTAACTATCCTTTCACTTTAGTTTGAAAATACCCTATAGATGGATAATACTCAAAGGACATTTAAAAGATTATTTCATGAAATATTTTATTTTCAGTTATTGCTGATATAAGTCTTAAAAAAAAATGTGTAATGTGGCATGTTCTCTAATATGTCTAATATGAATATGTGAAAACTATCAACTGTCAACTGTAATCAACTTTAATTTCCGCTATTTCAATTAAAAAAAAAATCGACGTGAATGTACACGGGTTTCCTCGTTTTATATTGTCGTTGCCCGGCATTTTGGATTTTACAAATCCCGATCCCGAAATCCCGGGATTTTTAGGGATTTCGGGATTATGTGAAATCCCGAGTTTTTTCGGAATTTTTTCGGAAATTCGGTAACATCAGCAAAATCATTCAAAAAGCAACATATTCGATTGTCAGCACAAATAAGTTTTCTCCATTCGCAGAGGAATTTTGCTAATTTTGATGTTAAAAACTTCCTGAAAACAATATTAGTTTTGTTTGGTAATTGAACATCTAAAATTTAAGTTCATCGATTTTTGAACAACTATTTTTTGTGTGTTTAAAATGCACATTTTTGAACTTCTGCTACATTTTTTTCGCTAGTCACCTAATTTACTTGAGATTTTTGTTTTTAATTCAACAAAACGTCGAGTGCCACCGAAAATTCGCTGGCGTGTCATAGTTTTGCCTGCCCCCGTTCTAAGGAATCATCCAACAACTCTCGTAAAAAATTACTTGTGATAGTTTTTTGTCCCTTAATGTACCTTTTCCAACGATATCGATTTTTCATAAAATTATGATACCATTTTCGCTATCGAAATTACCTGGAATAATGATTGTAAATTCGCCATAGGCTAGTCTGGTATCAATATCGAAAATGGTATCGCTAAGGATATTATAATTTCTGACCATAGAATTTCCGATTTTAAATTTAAAAATTCCTAAAAATAACAAACCACTAAATATTTCACTATATCATGTATTTATTTCAAATTTTATATAAAAAACATACATTTTGAACAATTTCACATGTACATATTGGGATTATTACGAGTGCACTGGTAAAACCTATAGGTGTTGTTCAGAGTAGCAAAAAACCAAAAAAAAATATGAGAAAATTCAAGGAACAACGTAATTTATCTTAAGTTTTAGCAAAAAAACGAATCCGGAAATTCCCAAAAAATCCCAAAGAACCCGGGATTCAAAAAAAGAAAATCTCAGGATTCAGGATTTACTAAATCCTGAAGATCCCGGTGTTTCGGGATTTCTCGTTTGGCATCCCTACTAGCTACTTGGGCTTTCGGCTAGTTGTTGCGAATACAGACCGGTGCCTCTGGTGGGAATGAAACCCACGACCCCCAGGGACGCACAAGCAAAAATTAATTTTCCATTATGTTCGTTAAAGTGGACCTTATTTTTTTCAATTTTTTCGAATTTGAATCTTTTCTAAATGGTTTACGCATTATTTTAACTGTTCCAGTCAATTTTGGACAATTGTTTAACATGTTTCACAAAAACCAAAATATCGTTCGTTACCGCAAATTAAAAAAGTTATCATTGCATATGTTAACCCCTTAAGCAGCTTTAAATGATACATAAAACGTATTAGGCCCGATGATTTGAATGGAACTTGAATACTTATGTTGCAAAGGACATAAAAATTAACCAATTTGACGTTTTATTTTAAATATTTTATTTTATTTATTATATATTATTTTAAATATATTTTGGCACTCCCTCTAGCGCTGATACCCACAATATTTTTTTTTTTCATCTTCTCTTACATTTATTAACAATTAGATATTAACAATTTGTAATAGTAACATTTTAATTATGATCTCAAACCTGACATCTCAAAATGAAATGCAAATATAATTCTTTTATAATTTACTAAACTATAGACACATTGGGTATCAAATGAAAGTAATTTTAAAGACGCTTCCAATTTTGTATAGAACATGATCATATTATGACCACTGATGATCTGAAATCATAATATGATTATGTGGATCATATTATTATTGTTACGTGGTTTAACCATAATATGATGTTCTTTTTTCTGTGTGTTCATATTCTGTCGTAGTCTAAACTTTGATTGCTAATATTTTTACTAGAGGGCGGCCTTAAATATATTTTGTTTTTAAATAGTTTTCTGTTTGTTTGTACTACTTAAGAAACTTATCTTCATTTTATTAATAAATTGCTGGCTAAAATCGAATGTAAAAATCAGATATTAAAGAGCCTGAAGATCGTTCTTGCCTGACCAAATAATGTCCTTATATTTTTATAGTTAAATTTAGTTTACGTTATTCATGTATAAATGATTTTTAGTTTTGTTTCTTTCCTAGGTCATATTCATATTTTTTCCATAAAGACCTGAACAAAAAAAAAACAAAAAGAAAGCAGTACAACAACATGAAATACAAATTGCTATGATGCTGCCATATTCTTGGTTCAAAGAGCAACAGCAACAGAAAAATGAGCAACACAAACAATATTTATGGTTCAAAACATGTATTTTCTTCCTCTAGCCTTATTTTTAATTTCGCCTTTCCATAAAACTTTGTGTTATTTGTTGTTATATATATTTTTTTTGTCAACTTTTGTCAAGGTTATTTTAGTCCTGAAAACTAACACTATTATTAGAGTATGCAACCAAGTTAAGTTCAGAGCCAAAGGCAGTTTTAGTTTGGTTTGTGTGTGTTGGTTTTTTTGAGATATTTGGACCAGCAGAAACTAACTATTTTTGCAGTATGCTTTTTAAAGTGAAAGTAGCAGTTTTCCTTTTGGTTATTTTACATATATATTGAAACATACTGAATTTTAATTAGTTTTACAGGAGGGAACATAAAATGTAGAAAAATCTATGTACGTTGTCGTATAAATTGTTATAAATATTATTTAGATCTTATAAAAGGTAGGTCAACGTTTTTGTTTTTTTTGTTTATGTTGCAGTCATAAACGTTGGGAAAGTGTGTGTGTGTGTACGCTCTTAGATATTTACTGCTGCTGCTTGTAAGCAAACGGATATTGTGCATATATTTTATGCAAACGGAAATGAACAATATGTCCTGTTTGTAATATAGCACTGCACCTAAAAAACTAAGTCAATAAAAATAACTAAAAAAATAAAAAAAAATCGATCGGTTACGAATATCGGGAAAAGATAAGGCAGTCCCTCGATCAAATTAAATAGGGATTAATATACAATTTCTTAGCTTAATCCAATTAATTAATAAAGCTCCAGTTTAAATGTTACTTACAACACAATTTTTGAAATAACAAGAATATCGGAAAGTCTTTGAACATTGTTTATATACCAGCGAATGTGTCTTTAAACACGTATGAACGAAATAATCTGTAAACCCTAAATATGAGTTTGGGCAGATCTCTTACGTGTTTATTCTCTACAACATATTCAAAGTTCATTAGGATCTACGCGTCTGGAAAAAATGCCAAAAACGCGGTTAAAGTTGCGAAAATAGCTATTTTGTCTCTTTTTGTAGCTTTTTGTAAGATACCGCGATGAAATTTTCTAAAACTAATTGTTCAAATAGCGTAAAGATACATTTATCAAATGACTTTTACAAAAAAAATGTATTTATATTACTCGTCACATGAAAGAAAGTTGAAAAATCGGTATTTTTCGTGTCCTCCGATTTTTTATATTGGAGCCAAATAGACATTTACGTTTTTAGATTTTTAAAATTGTAAATTTATAGGATTTTATTCACGGTTTTCATTTAAAAAAAATTTTAAAAAATGCAAAACATAGTCTACTTTAAAGAACTACAAATCCTTAAGTAGTTTGAATTTTTTAAACTAAAGAGTTCCTGAAAATTTTTTTGCCTATTTTATGAATGCAGTTTTTACGTGCATTGTGCACTTTTTTCTCCCTTCGATTTTCAAAAAAAAATACATTTCTGTAAAATTTGGAATTTTGGCTATTAAATAAATATTTATTTTTTTTGTGACATGAAGGTTTACTATTTTTGCTGATTTTTTTTTAAAAAAGCCTTCTATATTTTTCCATATAAAAAGCTACCATTTTTATAATTTTTTGGATTTACAATTTTTTTTGATTATATTATACGAAATTCTATGAGAAAATAGAGATAGGAACGTGAGTGAATTTCGATTCACACACTCAGGGAACTTTTGCTTTAAAAATATGTAGTTGTTTGGATTGTAATAGTTTTTTTTTAATTTTAATGTAAATGTGGGTCATTTGTAGAACAAATTTAATTTTTTTACTAACCTTGTAGATCATTTAAAAAAACAAACCACATCAAATGACTGTATTATGATTTTACATTTATCTTTTACAGTCGATTTTTGTTATTTAAAAAAATATAAAAATAAAAATTTTTGTTTATTTTTTACTAACAAATGTGATTAATTTTTAATACAATTGTTAGTAATTTTTAGAACAGTAAAAACAAATGACAAATGTTAGTTGAATTAATGAAATGTTAGTCTTCATTTCTTCAAGTGAAATTTCTCTTGTTTTTGACTACATTTGCTGTAGTCTTTACATTCGCGAAAAACCCGAATAAAATTGCGAGCTTTTGCAATTTTAAAAATCTAAAAACGCAAATGTCTATTTGGCTCCATAGAGTATCTCTGTGCACAATTTAAAAAAATTTCGGAAGACCCTCTTATGATATCTCATATGAAAATACATTATGATATGTAATTATATGTGGTGTCATGCATGGCCATAAGTGCTTATATGTTTCTTATATTATTATATATTGACATTTATAAAATTATATATTAAGCATATATGCTATAAGTAATAAGTAATAAGAGATGACAGATCTATTGTCATATACAAAATTACAGTCTCATATATACAACAATATGCAATCGTATAGCAATATAATATAAGATATAATAATATATGCTGTATAATAAATATACTTTCAGTTTGTTTTATAAGATATGCTTATAAATGGTGCCATATGCATAATGCAATTCAAGATATAATGATATATGACATTAAGAATAACAATTTAGTTTACGATATGGCCCAACATAATTAATATTTTCTATGCGTATAAAACATAATTACATATTGTTATATATAACCCCATACATAATTGTATGTGCGCAAATGTCCAAATTATCTTTCTTTAATTTTTTAATATTTTTCTTAAAAATAATAAATGTCATGGGATATAAGTAAATCCCATTTAATCTTAAAATATCTCATTCTATTCACCAAAAACTACTTATCTTTTTGGATCTTATTAGTAGTAGTAGATCTAAATTAAGTAGATCTAAATTAATCCCACGGTATATTTTGGGATCTATCAGGATCTTAAATTAGATATTTTTGGATCCCCCAATTTTGAGATCAATTTTGATCTTACTTAATCCAGAAATATATTAGACGGATCTAATCGGAAATTATTGGATGCCCCAATTTTGAGATATACATGGATAAGAATAAATATCGATCTATGTATATCAAATGAGATATAATTTTGTATTATAGTTGTAACTTTTTTTGATCGGGTAATGTATTTTGATAAACAAATTTAGGAACTTTTCAGATACGTGAGCTGAGTCAAGAATCTTACTTTTTTGTCAGACCTGCAGCCTTCAAGGGGGCGTGTCTGACAAAAAAAAAAAAAAATTCTAGACTGTGCTCACGTATCTGAATCGTACCTATTTTTTTTTTTATCAAAATTGGAGAGGTGCCCATAAACTAAAGACAAGCCAAATTTTATATGGATCAAATCATAAAAAAAATTTTAGCGCAGAATTTCCCAAATTTTTGTTGTTTTTTGTATCAAAAAACATCGATTTACGACTTTTTTTGAACAAATTGCATATTTTTTTTAAGGAAAGACCACTGCACAACAAATTTGTACTTAAAATGAATGTACTTAAAATGAGGAAAAAGTAAAAACTTAAAATATTCTGTCGAAAAACTGAGTTTAACATAACTGAAGTTATAGTTATTTCTCAGGATAACAATGATCAATTTTTAAAAATTATTCAAAATTCAGCAAAAACTGCAACAAATAGATCGAAAGGGGTTTGGTATCTGCTGGTATTATTGTTATTTTTATGTGGCAGCAAAAATTATTATTATTTCGCCCACTGTATTTTCGCAAACAATAAAACAAGTGTTACACTTTTACTTATTTCAAATTAACCTTAAACTTTAACAAGGTCAAGTGATTGTTTTGTTTATTCTAAATATAAAAAGATTTCATTCATTTTCCTTCCATATAACAAAAATTATATAAATTTTTGTAATATTGTATCATTTATATAAATTAAATGGAAGTGATCGTATAATCGTTTATATTCTTATAAAACTGAAACATCATACAAGTTTAAACAATTCAACATAAAGGGTAATCACTGTCAAATGTCAGAACTTGTCAAAAAGAAACTTGTATCTAATAATTTTTAGAAATAACTTATAGGATAATTTTTTTAAATCACAACGCCTCACTAAAGTGAGGCAATTTTTTGTAATTTTGTAAAACACTATGATGAACGCGGCGACTGTATGCGTTGGCTTACGTTATTTTAAAACAACGTAAAACAGAAATTTCAAATCACATGAGGGTTATTTCAATCACTTAAACTGCCAAATCTATCACTTGCATTTTTAGGTGTTAAATGAATGAAAATGCATATTAACTTATAAACGTTTAATAAAAACACTACAAATTAATAACTTAACGATAATTATAACTAATTAAGAAAGAGTATCATCTCCGGCAGAATAAAAACACTGATAACACCACTTAATTTTTTTTATAAAGAGTGTTTTTTATACAGGTATCTTTAAGTTGGCAACACTTTTTTAACTGGCGGCCATCGCACACTACGTCCATTTTACGGTCAACATAATCGTCCATCAGAGCAATTAATTCGATTAACTATGGAACGTTTTCGCACCACGTTTACTCCAAATGTTATTATGCATCCATAGAGACGTCGTACAGTGCGTACAGAAGAAGTCATTGCTGCTGTAGAGCGTAGCGTAGAGGAAGACTCCAATCAGTCTATCCGCCATCGTGCACAGTAATTGGATATGTGTCTATCTACTTTATGGAAGATTTTGCAGAAAGATCTTGGTTTGCGTGCTTTCAAAATCCAACTCGTGCAACAATTGAAGCCACACAATCACCTACCAAGGCGTAGATTCGGTGAATGGTTTGGTAGCCGTATAGTTTCACGTTTCGGACCCGTGAATTGGCCTGCAAGATCGTGCGATTTACCACCGTTGGACTATTTGCTGTGGGAATATGTGAAGTCTCTAGTCTACTCCGATAAGCCCGAAACGATTGACCACTTGGAGGACAACATTCGCCGCGTTATTGACAATATACGGCCACAAATGTTGGAAAAAATCATCGAAAATTGGACCTCCAGGTTAGACTACGTTCGAGTCAGCCGTGGCGGTCATATGACAGAAGTCACATTTAAATTACGAGGGCGGATCAATAAATCCGTGACTTTTCGAACTTCCCTAGTAGTTATATGAAATGCAACACTGCTCCCATCAAGTACTACCCGTTAATAGACTACTATCAAATTTTGAGCAAGTTCCGTCATTTACTTTGCGTTTAACAGCTGTGCAAAACATACAACCTCGTGGATTTTTTTAAAAATGGAAAAAAATTGAATTTCGAGTGCTCATTAAACATTATTTTTTGCGAAAAAAAGCCTACAATCAAACCAAGGAAAAGCTTGATAAATACTATGGGGACTCTGCACCATCGATTTCAATGGTAAAAAAGTGGTTTACTGACAAATGACGCTGAACGTTCTGGACGGCCAATACACCGGAAAATGTCGAAAAAATCCACGATATGGTGTTAGCCGATCGAAGAGTAAGATTGTTGATGCCATAGGAATTTCATATGCCAGTGTGGTTTCCATTTGATAATTTTTATGATAGACAATACAATTGTTTCATTGGCATCACACAAATCTTCAGTTGTGTACAATAGAAAACAATAATTGGCTTAACTCAAACTGAGACATTACATACAACAGAAAAGATAAACTCAATGATAATCTTTTGGTCTGCCTTAGTGTATAAACTGGCTGATTTGGTCAACCTAATTATAAAATCAAAACTATTTGAAAAGCAACAATTTTTACATATCAATATACTTTGTATATCATTATATGTAGTATGTGTGTTTGTTGTATTACAATTTGTAAAATCAACATATATCCAACAAACATTGTTTGTATGAGAAGAGCCGTGGTATTGCAATTGTTCAAAAATGTTTTAGTTATTGTAAAAAATGTTTTAGTTATATTAAAAATAAAAAAATTGTTTTTTTCGGACTTTCTATATTTTCCTATATTTAGTTCGAATATTGTTCTACCTCAAGTCCAAAATCTAATATGATATTGTCATATTAGATTTTATTTGTTGCTTTTCAAAAAGTTAGATAATTTTCATGATAGACAATACAATTGTTTCATTGGCATCACACAAATTTTCAATTGTATACAATAGAAAACGATAATTGGCTTAACTCAAACCAAGACATTACACACAACAGACAAAATCAATTTATGGGAATTTGTCAGCCTTGGTGTATAAGCTGGCTGATTTGGTAAACCTAATTATAAACTCCAAACTATTTGAAAAGCAACAATTTTTATATATCAATATTCTTTGTATATCATTATATGTAGTATGTGTGTTTGTTGTTTTGCAATTTGTAAAATCAACATATATCCCAACAAACATTGTTTGTATGAGAAGAGCTGTGGTATTGTAATTGTTCTAAAATGATATAGTTTTTGTATTAAAATTAAAAAAATTGTTTTTTTTGGACTTTCTATATTTTCATATATTTAGTTACAATATTGTTCTACCTCAAGTCCAAAATCTAATATGCTAATGTCATATTAGATTTTATTTGTTGCTTTTCAAAATGTTTGATTATTTGCATGATAGACAATACAACTGTTTCATTGGCATCACCCAAATCTTCAGTTGTGTGCAATAAAAATCGATAATTGGCTTAACTCAAACTGAAACAGTTGTATTGTTTATCACGAAAATTATAAGAAAAGTAAGAAATAAAATGTAATATAACATTAGATTTTGGACTTGACATTCGATTTTGGACTTGGGGTAGAACAATATTATAACTAAATATATGTTATATTTTACTCTTAGTTATGGCATTTTAATATCGTAGACTGTAAATATCCTAAATAATTTTATACCGTATTTATTATGACTCGTCAGGTCGATCATTATAAACACAAGTTTGTATTATTTTTTTGCTTTCCTCTCTAGCGTTGCAACTTCAAGGTCGGCTAGTTTTCAATAAAACTAAAAAATTTAAACTGGGAATAAAAATACATTAGCAGAGAGAATTAAAAACACAAATATACAAAGTTAGTAAAAACTGTTATGTGCTTCATTTTGTATATCGTTACACATGATGTAGTATTTGACGATAATGATGATGAATCAATTTAACTGAGAGATCAACTACAACCGATTGCTTAAGTGAATATTGTGCAAAAAATAAATATTATGTTGTTTTGGCGTGTTTTTGGAAAAAGTACTTAAAACTGGTATAATGACGCCAATATCTATATATGAGACTTTCCATACCATTTGCCCAGCAAAGAGTAATATAATAACTTTATAATAATCAATAAATAGAATAATTTTCCCAAAAAGTGGGCGAATTAGGCGTGGATATATTTTTCATAAATCATGGAAGAAAAAAATTTTAACTCAGAACTATTTCTGAATATTGATTGTAAGGAATAACTCGATTTATCCAAAAATTGGCAAAATGTATTTCGATATTTTTTTAGTCTAAAACAAGTACCCATGTTTATATTGGTATAAAAAGTTTACTCGGCATCTTTTTTGAGAAAATGTTTCATAAACATTTAGATTTAGAACATCTGTACTTATGATCACCATCACATTTATCATACGTTCAGTTATCCCTAAACCTTAAATGCCCAAAAGCGTTGATTTGAATAAAAAGCTGTTTTTATGGTGAGAAATGCTAACTAAACACAAACTGCGTACCACGATTTTTAAAATCATTTTTTTTACAACCAAAAAACCAAAAATGAAGTGACTTAGTTACAAAAAAAAATATATCATTTGAAAGCTAACATTTGGCTCTAAATACTTTTGTAATTTATTTAAACTTTCTAATATTATTTTTGGCTTTTTTCGATATCATAACAACGCTTTTTTGAGTTTTTAATTAATTTCGCACATTTTTATTTTTTTGACTTTCATAATGCAATTATTAAAAAATGTATATTAATAAACTTCTAACCAGCAAGCCCGTCTCCAGGCGAGGCCAAATGAGTGATTTATAATTATAATTTAAGCTATTTCGATAGAAAACGAAATTTACAAAATATTTTGTGAAGTATTTTTTTTGTGTAAATAGCAGGGTGTGGAAGCGTAATTTCGTAAAATTTCAAAAAATACATATTTTGAAATTCCTTAAAACACATTTTTAAAAATCTTGAAATCTTGAAAACATATTTATGTTGACGGGAACAAATGCAACTGCTTGTAATTCAATATATTTATTAAAATTAAATTTTATTTTTTATTAAAATATATTTAAAATAATAACAGTAATAATACCCAGCAAAACGTTGGTAATGGGTCCGATAAAGTAATGCATTACCTTGTAATCTGTACTCCTTACCCGTATCATTATTTTCCAACAAGAAGTAATGAGTTGCCGATAATTGAACACTCATGGATTATCTTATAATGATACCTCATTACATTTTACAGTACTTCAAAACATAAAATAATGACTTACCGATCATCAATTACATAATGCATGAATTTTCAACGTAAAGTAATTATTAATATATATTTTTGAAAATCTATTTATAGACACATTACTTTGTGTTTTTTTTGTAAACATAAGGGTAAGGTGTATATTTTTGATATCACGAACTAAAACACGAAGCACAACGAATCCTAGCATGACCACGTTATTTATTTAATTTAAAAAAAAAAATATCTGTAAAAAAAAATTTGTTATGCATTTTTTTTATGAAAATCTATTTATAGACACATTACTTTTTCCCACCATGTAACCATATAAGTAACCAGTTACTTTACCCCATACAAGGTAATGAGTCCACCCATTACTTTTAGGCTCATCGCCTGTAAAATTCATCAGTGAAGTAAGGTGTAATGTAATGCGTGAAGCCCTATGGCGATACATTACTTGGTAATGTGTGGTTTTGCTGGATATTTCATTCGAAGCCATTATTTGCTAGTACTGCATTAAATCAACTAAGGATATGTATAATAGTATCCCCTATAGTTTTCAGAAATATTTCTAAATCTTCTAAATTTGATGGGATTTTCTTTTTTAATTCGCAATTTACAAGCTCCCATATATTTTTTATACGATGGAGATCTGGGGATTGTGACGGCCACTCCAAACGTGCACATCATTGGTGCTTAAAAAGTTGCGAGGTGTAGATATACTACCAGGGAACATTTTTCACGAAGGGAGGGTAGCATGCGTTGTTTTAGTATTACACAGAATGTTATGATCATATGACACAGCGTTGCATCTTTTATGTTCGCAATTGTATAACAAAAATATTAGATTTAATTGAACATTTTCTCAAAAATTTCATATATATAATCTAGTTTCATTAAAAATTTGTGTTAATTCAATTAAGAGTTTAATTGAATTCGGATCTATTAATTAAATTATAGTATCAATAACAATAATTTGAAGCTGTTTAATTAATTTAGTTTCAATTAAAAGTTTAGTCTTATCTATTTCAAATTTAATTGCATGTTGTTTTTAAAATTTTTTAGTAAATACTATTAAAACAAGAAAAACGCTCAAAAAGTTGATAAAAGAAACCGTAAATTTAAAAAAAATCGCTAGAACTGAAAAAATTTGTCGAAATTTAAAAATTATGCATTTAAAAAAAAATCATCAAAATCTAAAAAAATAGCCAATTGCAGATAAAAATAGTTATATCTAGTCATATATATTAAGTCATATCTGACTTTGAGAGGAGTCACATTACGGCTTATATCATTATATACATATACATCTGATAATTTTTATTTGGAAATTGTTTTATTGTTACATGATATTATCATATGTCTTCTAATCTTATTCCATATATAACTACTAAGCCATATAATAGTAATCCTAATATATGTAGTGATCGATATGATTATATATGGTCCGTGCTAAGTCTCATTAAACTATATGCGACGTCATACTGAAAATACTTTCCTTATAATTTTATATAGCTTAATATATAATCCTATATATGGTAAAGTTCAATATCAAATTAAGTTAAGCCTTTATTAAATATGGCTTCATATATAAACATATAAATTTTATAACGAAATCATTGTCAAGTGATTTCTTTTATATAATTTCAAATAAAAAAATTGGTACATTTTATAAGACAAAACTACTTAATTATATAGTTTTGAAACACTGAATTGTTCCTTAATAATTTTTAAACATTTCGTTATGTTTCATTTAAAAAAAAAGGTGGGTCTTTAAAATTTTTGATTTCTAGAAATTTTAATTTTCAACTTAAATACTTTTAAGCTTAACTTCAAGTAACAAAAAGCATACATGCTATAGGCTAAAATTTTATAAAATCAGATATATTTATATCCAATTAGATATAATTTAATAAACCGGATAAGGACAAATCTCGGATTAAATTGTATAAAATTATATCTAATTTGATATAATTAGATACATATAGATAGCCCATTATTCGGATTTAATTGTATGTGTTTCTATAAGGGAACCTATCAAATGAGATAATATTATATTAGACTTCATATTAAAGTTTTTATCCGGGATATAAAAAATCTTCAAAGTTGAAAAAATCGCAGAAATAAAACAAATCGCCGAGATTTAAAGAAAACGCTGAAGTTGGAAAAACCCGTAACTGAAAAAATCGCTAATATTTAAAAAAATCTCCAAAATTTGAAGAAAAAAAATTTCGGTGATAATTTGAAATTTTAGCAATTATTTTTTTTTTTTTATGTTCAATTTTCCATTTAGAATTAATTTTAGCGTTATTTTTAAATTTTGACGATTTTCCATTTATTTTATTGTTGTCATTATAAGTAAAAAAAACAGGAAATTTGTATGTGTACCAAATAGATTTTTAATTAAAAATTTAATATATCGGCCGTTTCTCCAAAGGCCGGACAAAAAATGGAATTTTTCAACCTTCGGTCATCCGATTTCAATTAAATTTTGTTCTTAGATTTTAAAATTTCGAAAACTATACGGTTTTCTGTGCGATTTAGTTTTTTTGAAAAATGAAAAAAGTGTATAAATTTGAGTATAAGTATTTTTTTTTAATATTCCTCGGATTATCACCAATTGCACTGGCATGGTATACTCCTTTTTTAGCGTTAAAAAGAAATGAATTTTTTATTCAATTTCTTTTTTAATGCACTTTTTTCAAATTTGGCCACTCTTGATTGGAAAAAAGACGCATATTTGTAAAATATGCAATTTTTACTAAAAAACAACACTTTCGTTTTTTTTTTGGTTCCGGGATTTATCTAATGATTTATTGAAAAAAGCTTGCATCATGTTTCCATGAAAAAAACAACAATTTGTTATTTTTCATTTTTCAAAACTAAAAAGATTAAATTTATTTTCTAGTCTACATGAAAAATGAACGAATCTATTTAATTATTAAGTTTTTAAAATTTAATTTTAACAGGTTCAACGTCAAGTTTAGTTCTTTAAAAATCTAATATTCGAATTTTTAAAACAGAATATGTCAGTAGAGGGTTTAATCTTTCAACTAGAGAAAAAATCACAAAATTAAATGTATAATTTTTAATACAGAGACGTTTAAAAGGCTCCTTAACATTACATTTTTAAATTTAATCTTAACAAATCTGAAAAATAAAAAAAAAATAAAAAGTTGCTATTTTTTCTATGCAAAACTGATATAAGCTCATTAAAAATAGTTAAGCCCCGGGACCCAAAAGAGTGAATGTGCAACTATTTGGTGAAAATTCCATATTTTGAAAGTATGCATTATTTTTTTTTGAGTTGAGAGTGGAAAAACCTTATAAAATGCATTTTTAAAATAAGTTGCATAAAAAATGCAATTCTTTTTGGAGCTGGAAACAAATTCTAATTCGCAGTATAAAAGTAAAGTACCGTTCCATTCGAATGCAATTTAAATGGTGATAATCCGATCAATACTAAAGCAAATACTATTACACTGACTTACACACTTTTTGCACACTCACATAAAAAATTCGGTTGTCTCAACGGAATTTCATCAAAACAAATTGATTCGATTGCTGTAATCTCGTAAGTTCGGGGTTGTGACAACCGAATTTAGTTGCGAAAACTGAATTTGGTTGTGGCAATCGAATTTACGAGGTTGCAGCAACCGAATGGATTCGGTTGGATGAAATTTTAGAATTTTTATAAGAGTGCATATTTCTTAATCTTTAAAGAGTCCATAAAGTTTCTGAATGCTAAATTTAATTGGAATCGGAAAACCCAAGGTCAGTTTTTGGCCGATTTTACGTAAAATGACCGATATATTATTAAACTTTTATTTGAAAGCGATTCGGAAGTCAAACAGAAGCATAATTTAAATTTGATTGGCAATAATTTTTTCTGCGTATATAGAAGTCAAAGCTAAAGTAATTCGAAAATTTCATTTAAGAAAATATAATTAAAAAAATTGAAATGGGACAAGATTTTATCACACCATCGCACACATTTGAGGAAAATTTTAAAAGGTTTTTTTTTTTAATTTTTTCGAGGTATCAAAAAGGACAATAATTACTGTAAGTTTGACAATGATACGATATACCTTTTTTGGTACGAAATGCCTCATATAAAGGGTCCGCCAAATAACTTTTTTTTTATGAAAATGCCATAAAGAACTACTGAATATTTTCTCAAATTTCTTTTTTTATTTGAAAGTACAATCCTTCCATTTTCCGAAAAAATATTCAGTAGTTTTTTTTATAGCATTTTCAAAAAAAAAAAGTTATTTGGCGGACCCTTTATAAAGATGGTCACTGTTTATTAGATTGCTTGTTGGGATAATAGAGAATAATTAAAAATCGTATAATTATACTAAGAACCTATAATTATTATTTGAATTTAATTGTTGCTTAAATATTGCGCTTTAAATACAATTCTAAGCCATAGAAAATATCAATACACTGAAAAAAACATGTTCGTAAAATTTATGAAAATGTGGCATAAAATTTATAAAAATTTTATAAATAATTTAATACATTTTATAAAAAAAAATGATATATATGTGTTGAAAAAAATAATTTATTAACAATATTGAGTTTTTATTTTTCAGTGTAAGAAGAATTTTTTACAAAAAACAAAAAGGAACTATGTATCTTTATTATTTTTAAGACCACTTTTTCCAGAATATTGTGCAGTAAATTGGTTGTCGTGGAATTGAAAGCAAGGAAGTAAATAATTTTGTTGTTAAAATTAATAAAGTTTATTTTCTTATTTTAAAAACCAAGTTAACTTTTCTCAAAAGAACTTTTGAGAAATTTTGTATTTAATGGGTTAATGTTGGAAGTTCGAACTGTTATCATACTTTTATGTGTAATTTCCTAAAAGTTTAAAATCAATAAATTAACTTAAAAATTTAAATATTTTGTTTTTGAATGTTAATTTAATTATCGTATTTTATGGCAAAACAAAATTAACATAATTTTTAAGGTATTGTTAACAAAAATATTTATATGAGTGTTAAGTTTGTTTACAGGAACCACTTATTTTTAAAGTGGTATGAGTCCATTTTCAAAAAAAAAAAAATAATGATAATGATGGGTTTCCATACTAGTCAATGGTTTTTATTTACTGCACAAACATTTTTTGACAAAATTTTAAAGGTCGAGAACATTTTAGCGGAATTACTTTATTCTAAGTTATTATGAATAACGCGGATATTCTTCCTATAAAAGTATTGTCTGTTTTTATTAATGCTTATCTCAAGAATCTACTCCTTGAATTTTTCCACCACAACGTACAATTTTCGGACAATTCGAAAAGAAAAAAATTAAAAGAATTTTTTAAGCAATTTTAATAATTTTCAGTTAATATTCTTTTTATATAAACTCACACCACTCTTGAAGTAAATAGTTCATATGATGAATTTCATATCAAAACCTATAAAAAAGGCACATTTGGAACCCGACCCTCTCAGAATTTAATGAAATTTTGCATACAGCTACATTTTACGTATACAAACACAACCTCATATTTAGAAATTGTATTTTTGAAAATATGTGGGCGTGGCAAGGTATCGAAGTTTTTGAAAAATGACGATAATATGTACTTTCAAGCTGTGATTACTACGGAATGGCTGAACCGATTTCAAAGATCAATACCATTAGAAAGGTATTTAAATTAGCTTTCGAAATTTATATTACACTGAACATTTTTTTTTTTGGCAAAAATAAAACTTTAAACTGGGAAAACACATCAAAGGCCAGGGTGTTTTTTTCCAAAAAAAAATTTTTTAGAAGGGTCTATTTAATATATATAACATATCTAAAAACTAAAATGGCATTTTTTTCTTTTTTTTCAATTTTTTTAAGTAAATGCATCTCTTGTTAACTTCCTTATATTTTAATATCATTGTGCGACAAAAAAGAATAAAGTAGCTATACTTTGAAAGTTATACAGATTTTTTGTAATTCTAATGGATTAGAAAAAGAATCGTATTATCAAATTTTTCAGACACCCTCAAAATATGGACTTACCCATGGAAAATTTTTTTTTTTATTTTTATTTTTTTTGGTTTAACATAAAATTTTGCGCAGCTCATACTGTTGACATTCGGAATATTTGCTAACTTTTAGTAAAGTTTCATCTAAAGGTATAAAAGAATGGAAGCTTTGAGTTCCTGTAACAGTTTTAGCATTTTTATAGCTTGAAGATAGCTCTTCTTTTGTTTTGTTATAGTCGTCAGCGTCTGCAAAAGCAACTTCTGTGGAGGTCTTATAAGTTTGTGAAGCCCAATGATAAAGGTTTTTCGCCGTTCGAATTTGGTTTTTATTTGGAAATTGCCTTACAGGACCTATCCCGTAACTCGTTTATAAATGTCTTATATCAGAACATGTACAGTTTACATTTACGAGCGTTGTTAACTATATTAAAAAGGAGGACTTACCACTTTACGAGCACTTAAAGCGTTATTTTAACTTAAAATTTTTATTTAGTTTTATTTTAGTTTTTTAGAGACTTGATTACCCAGCAAAATAAGAGCTGACTAAGAAGTAGTAAAAACGCTACATGGTTCAAACTTAAGTGAATCATTAATGATTTTAACATTATCGTTTTATTTTGCGGTTGGAGTGAATATATAACTTCTTTAGTAGTATTTTAAACAGTGCCACATAACAATAAAGAATATAAAACTTTAGGTTTTTAAACAAATTTTACAAAAAGTAACATCGCAATGGCTAAAAATAGATCTAATCAAATAATTATTTGTCAACACTGGATAAAAATGTTCTACAATTTTTTCTTTCGTTTTTAAATTATTTAATTATCTTAAAATGCACAGAAAAAACTCAATTAAATAAAAAATACTAAAAAATTAATAATTCCCGGTTCACACACGACAATTTTACTTGCGCAAGTTTTCTCCTTTGAACTTTCTTTTATGTTCACACAGGAAAAGTTTGTTTCAGCAATTTTTTTTTTTTAAATTCGTGTTGAAAATTGCGGATGACAAAACAAAACGGAATTGAAGTACGGGCAAGTCTGTACCCCCCTTCCATTCTCTTTTCCTCAATCTTCTATAAACTCAAGACTTGCGCGAGTAAAATTGCCGTGTGTGAACCGGGACTAAGAATTAAAAAAAAAAAAAATATAAAAAAAAATTATCTCACCAGTCCGGAATCGATCACCGTCAGATTGAAACTTCAAACACTTAACACCTTAAACCCCATATACAAAAAAAAAAAAATTATGTGAATGTTAATATTTTAGATGGATGTTACTAATTTAGCTGATGCAAATGCAAAATTTTTAAAACAAATTTAATTTAACATTTTTGGCAGTTTTTAACAATAACTTCTATGAAAGCGAAATATGTGCGTATGCTAATACTTTGGAAGTCAAGTTTAAGAGGTTCTTAAATCACTATTTAAACTTTATTTTGTTGGGTAGGTTAGCTATTTTTTTTGTTTGTTTCAATATTTTAAGAATTGTTTAATTTTTTGGAAAAAAAAATTATTAAACTTTTGTTTGATTTCAAACTCAACTTCAATTAAAAGTTAAATAAGATGTATTAAATATTTATTTGAAAAATATATTTGGAGCACACCAAATTTCAAGGTTTTATAACCGATAAAGAAAACAAAGAATAAAATACCGGAATTTAAAATCGAAACCAGAATCTAAAAAAAAAAAAACAAAATTGAAAAAAAATCGATTAAATAAAAAATTTCTACAAAATTTATAAAAAAACCTCAAAGTTTAAAAAAATAGCTAGAAATAAAAAAAATCTCTAAAACTATATATATATAAAAAATTGCTAGAATATAAGAAATCGTCAGAATTGAAATAAATCGCTATATTTAAATAAATCGCTAATATTGAACAAATTACCAAAAATTAAAAAAAAAAAATAAAATTAAAAGATGGCAAAAATTAAAAATGTGTTTGAAATTTTGACGTATTAATTTCTTTTTAGTTTTTTTTTTTAAATTTTGTTGATTTTTTCTGATATCAAAGATTTTTTCCAATTCGAGCGTTTTTTTATTTTAGCAATTTTTTTTTTTAATTTTGGCCTGATTTTTTTTTTATTTCGGAAATTTTGAGGATTTTTTTTTTGTTGAAATTTTTGATATTTTTTTTTTGTATTGGTGTTTTTTTTTTAAATTTTAAAAAATAATGAGCACATTTTTTTAAAATTTTTTTTTTCTTTTCAATTTCGATGATTTTTTTTAAATTAGAGAGTTTTCTTTTAACGTTGGCAATTTTTTTTAAAAATATTAGCGATTTTCCACTAATTTTTGGACATTTTTTTTTGCAAATTTTAATAAAATTAATTGTATTTAATTGTGTAAACTAAAAATTTGTTTGAAATTACAAAGAACATTCGATTAAGTTTTTAATAGATATGATTAAAACCTTAATTTAAAATAAAATCAATTAAATAGTTACAAATAGTTTTAATTGATAATTTCCTTAATAGCACCAAATTCATTTAAGCTATTTAAGAATTTTTAATTTTTTCGTTTCTTAAGGTTTTAAATAAAATTTTTTTTGAGAAATTTAAATTTTATTGATTTTTTGTTAAAAGTTTCCTATTTAATTGAAAAATGCAAAAACATCAAACAAGTCAATTAACCTCAAAGGACGTATTCAGTGACGAGAGAGCGTAGTATTGCACTTTTTGTTATCTTTTAGTGTTTTTTTTTTTTTGTTTTATATTTTCTTTTCTGTTTAACATACGCAAAATATATAAGTATGCTGTTAGCCAGCCACAAGGAATCACCGCTAATGGGTTGCTTCCGAATGCGATTAAATTTGAATATGTTATAGCGAATCAAAAAATCAGAGATACGAGAAAAAACGGCCTAAAAAGGGATGTATCTCCTAAACTAGCAAAAGCAAGAATCTCGAAATTTGGCACGTAGATTCATTTTATGACCAGAACAAAATAAAACAAAGCATTTTTGGTTATACGAAAGTTTCAGTGGCTATGGAATGGGCTATTGGGCTGAGAAATTTCCAAAACTCGATTTTCGAACCCATTTTTTGGTGGGAAGGAGATGCCATATACATAAAACTTTGTCTTTCTAATTTCAGGACCCCTAACAAGAGTCTGAAGTCAAAAGAGAAAGGGTTAAAAATGGTGTTTTAAGTGACAATGGCGTTCTGTTAAGGAATCAGCGGTGATTTCTTCTCAGAGCGTTCGTCTTGTAAGCAAATCGTCTGTAATTAAGCCTTAGATTGGCCAAATGTCGCACTGTGCGACGCGGTGGTGGTACGTTGTGGTGTAATGGTTAGCGCGTTGGACTGTTACACAGATGGTCCCTGGTTCGATTCCCGGTGACGACAACATCAATTTAGAAAAATAATATGTATGAGTTTTCTATCACTCCTATGTATCACAGCTACCACCTTCGGTGTTCCCATAGCACTTAACCCCACCGAAGTAAAATAATGAATCAGGGCTATGAAACAAAAAGCTTCAATAAATTCGCCAACTTGACATCAGGTGGCAAGCAACAACTGTTCTAAGACTTATCATCTCGCGCAATTACAGTGTTGCCATGTTTGAAGCCCTTCATCTTTCATCACCTTTCATCTCTCCACTATCCCCTTTCCAAAGAAAGCAACACATTAATTAATAGGAGTGCGCCCCGGTAGGCTAGTTGGTAGCGTGCTGGCTTATCAGTGAAAGTCATAGTAGCTAGTGCTCGGTTAGGGTAATAGTATATAATTTGTAATTATATGATTATTAAATAATAATAAAAAAAAAAAAAATTAATAGGAAGAATTTCCTGAGCCTTGCTTCTCTTAAAATAAAAAAAAAAAAAACAATTCTCAAGTTGACAAACAGGTCAAAAAGTACATTTTCATAGCGCGGAATTCATTTATTATTTGATTGGATTAGCTCTCTTACGGGTAAGTTGACCACAAATGTATCGAATAAATGGTTTATACTAGTAAATTGATATATTTTAATAGAAATTAAATTTTACAAAATTTTTTATCTGACGTGAACCTTTGGAAGCGATAAAGCGTCAAAATCAAAATTTCGCAAAATTTCAAAAAACAGTTATTTTTAAACACAATTTTCAAAAATTATAAAAAACAAATTCAAGTTAAAAAAACACTTGATAATGAACTCTAAGTAAAATTCAAGCATCAACTTTAATAATAAGTCCTAACTTTGATCCAAGGACACGCATGATTATATCATAACTTTAAAGTACATCACCTTAACTTTTAAACAAATAGACGGATTTTTATAAACTTTGGTAAAAAAGAAGACATTTAGTACTAGTAGCAAAGCGCAATAGTTTGAACAATATATCTTGAACTTTAGGTGCGTTTTCGCCCATTAACGATTATTATTTTATTATTTATTTAAATAAAAGAACAAAAAAAATAATTTTTGGATTGTAGTTATATCTTGGTAAGAAGAATAATTTGTGTCCATCATTTCCCTGTTTTATGCGTTAGTTTTCGAGATGCTCCCTAAACCTATTTTGGCTCATATCGTCTAAAATATTCAACGATATACATTTAGAAGAAATGTTTGATTATTTTTCAAAACAAGCACATGGTATGAATTTCAGTGTAAAACAGCGTTTGCCCTTTAGAGGGTTAAAAAAATCTTTAAAACTCATTTTTTTTTATTTTTTGTTTTTTTTTGTGTAATCCATTACCAACACAAATATATTTAACTTTCCACCTTAAAAAAAATAGTTTATGTAAAAAATCCAACTGTTCCTTACTTAACTCAGGTGTCATCAGCAGAGGGCGTTTAAAAATAAAAAAGATTTATGTGAAAGTAATTTCAAGAGTAAAAATAGTTGAGGGAAAAAAATGTGTATTTAAATCAGTGATGTGCTTCCTCTCAATTTCCAACCACACGGGGTTACAGAAGAAAATGCTGCTTACGCTGCGTCAACACACGTACACTATAAACATCTTCGTATGGCTTTCGATGTGCATATTCGGCTTTTGCTTTGTTCTCACTGAGTTAAAAGAAAACAAATCAATTGTAGTTGAACCATTGTTGAAGCAACACTACGCTGCGGAACACAAATAAAAATACACGTAGAAATATGTTTGATGATGAATGGGAAAATACTTTTTTTTTTTATAGAGAATATGGATGACGATGCACAATGCTTAATTTGTAATAAAATTATAAGTGAAAAATTTTTATTTATTTATTTTTTTATTTAAAAACCCTAAACAAACACCAGTGAAATATTCGTATTTTAAATAAAAATATTAATTGACCCAGCAATATCTTTACTTATAGAAATAAGTCTGTAGAAAAAGCATAAAAAGTAACTAAAAACTAGTTAAAAATGACCCCGCAGAAAAAAACCAGTTGAATTAACAGATTTTTAAACTAAATATTTGTAGACTTAAAATAGCAAAAATAAACCTGATGAATAGTAACAAAGTAACAAAAACACCTGCTAACATTAGCAAAACTAATTACTAAATATCTGTACCCAAATAAAATCATAAACATTTTGAAAATTTTAAGTTTTTTTTAATGCAATTAAAAATTTTCCGTTATTAAATCAGAAATTTACAATTATTTAGCAAAAATTTCAGTTGGTTTAACAATTTAACCTGTTATTTGCATTTTACAAAATTCGGGCTAAATTTAGCAAAAAAAAAAATGTTAACACAACAGTTTTTGTTTGATATTTTAAGTCTGCAAATATTTAGTTAAAAAATCTCTTAATTCAACTGGTTTTTTCTGCAGAGTCACTTTTATCTAATTTTTAGTACCTTTTTTTTGCTATTTCTACAGACTTATTTCTAGGAGTGTACCAAAATTATATTTGAAATTAATTCTTGTACAGTCATAGAAATGAAAGCTATACTCATAGAAATAAGTCTGTAGAAATAGCAAAAAAAAGTTACTAAAAATTAGTTAAAAATGCCCTTCTAAATTTAGCCCGAATTATGTAAAATTTCTATGAGCGCATTTGTACAGCTTTATTTCTATGAGTGTAGCTTTCTTTCTATGCAAAAAATCTATTTTTTTAAATTGTAACAAAATTTTTTTCACTTGAGTACACACACTAATATGATACAACGCTAAACTGTTTCTGAGCCATGGTGGTTCCCAGGAGCCCTTGTCCGCTTAAGCCGAAATAGAAAAAAATATATATTTTTTAGTTTCAAAGGGGTTCATATATTAAAAAATATATTTTTATGAAATTCACTTTTTTCAAAAAAAATCTTTTTTCTGCAATTGAAATTTATTATCAGTGTACCGTAGAATAAACTTCGTTTTTTCGCTGCTACACACACAAGTATAAATGCAATAGTGTGCGTAAAGAACATCACTGATTTAAATAGAAGTAAATTTGTAGGTGTCAAAAATTATTTTAATCTTCGAACAAAAAAATCAGTCAGAAGCATGTGTAAATATAATTTAAATTTATTTATTACATTTTCGCTAACTTTTACTTATTACACTAAATATTTCAATTGCGGCACATTGGTAGGTGTTAAAATGTTTAAAATTAAATTTCTTGCTAAATAAATAAAAACAGCATAATTATATTTTTCTAATTTGAGAGTTTTTTTTTTTTTTTGAATATTTAGGTCATATTTTAGAGCATTTTTTTTACTTTCATACTTTGATTCAATTTATGGCCATAGTTATTTAACGCAATGGTTTTAATTATTTGGAATCTTGTTTTTTTAATGTACATTTTTATTTCTATTTTCCTGCATTATGTCATTTTGTGGTTTAAAAAGTTGAAAATTGTTTAGATGAAGAGAAGAAGAACGTAAATGAGAAAAAGGATATTTTTTAGGTCAAATTTATGAATAATAATTTTTTCGTCGTATATTAACCAAAAATAATACTACCCTAACAACCTGAGTTTGGTACGGGTAATAAGTATTCAGGCACACAGAGAAAAATTTTTCTATTTGCCAACTGAAATTAGGTTGTTACGACTCGAATTCGGTTATTACTAAATTCAGACGGTTGGCACAACTTTACAACAAAGTTGGGTGAATTCAACTGAATTCTAGTTGCCACACCCAAAATATTTAGAAATCTAATGTAAATATTGTGGTTCTAACTGAATTTTTTAAGTTGTTACCATTAATACAGTTCATAAATTATAGCACATTTGCCAATCTGTAAATCAATGTTTTATAAAATTTTAACAGTGGATGCTTTAATCATCATCTCTTTGTGGAACTTGTATCAATATATCCTCTTTCTAAAAATTAAATAATATTCCTCAAAACTCCCATTAATTAGAAATACCTTTATTAAAATCATTTAAATTGCATATTAAATCGTTCAAATTGTATAGCACAAAAACAAAAAAGTCTTTGTTTAACAAAAATAAACAATTAATTCCTTTATTTATTTTACAAAAATAACAAAAGTAATAAAAAATAACAATATCTCAATAATTTGTAATACCACCTTTCGCTTTAATGCAATCAAATATTCTATTTTTCATAGAACTTATTAATCTTTTCAGAAGAGCTTGATCCAGTCCTTCCCATTCTCTGAAAATTAAATTGTTTAGCTCATTCGCATTTATATATTGACGATTGTCATCATACACTCTCCTGGCGAGAATTCCCCATATGTTTTCGATAGGGTTCATATCTGGAGAGCAAGCAGGTCATTCCAAAACATCGACATCATTCGAGCTTAACCATTCATTTGTGAATTTGCTGGCATGGCAGGCTGCATTGTCTTGCTGGAAAATATATTTTTTATCTGTATTTGCATGTAAAAATGGCAATAAAAGGCATTTTAGTAATTCGCAGTATTTTTCGTTGTTCATTTTAGTTGGGACGATTTGCAATTAGAAACAACATTCTTCAGTAAATGCACCCCAAATCATTAAAGATAATTTTTTCAGATGAAAAAAAAAAATAATTTGGATGGCTCTGACGGGAATTGTTGTTACAGGCGTACGAAAAGAATCCCAATATTTCTCTTAAAGAAACTTTGGTAGCGGTTCAGTTATGATTTGGGGTACATTTACTGAAGAATGTTGTTTGGAGTTGCAAATCGTCCCAACTGAAATGAACAGCGAAAAATACTGCGAATTACTAAAATGCCTTTTATTGCCATTTTTACATGCAAATACAGACAAAAATCAGCAAATTCACAAATGAATGGTTAAGCTCGAATGATGTCGATGTTTTGGAATGATCTGCTTGCTCTTCAGATATGAACCCTATCGAAAACATCGATCGTTGATTTAAATCTTGATGTTGATATGATAAAGCGCGCTACAATTATACTCCTTAATTAATAGTTGCTTGCTGTTGCATCAATTTTTGTTGATGAATGTTTTTATTTGTAATATTTATATTTTTACAAGATTTCTTGTTAGTATTATTATTATTATCAGCTTCTGATTTAATCTGTAGCTGATTTTACGGAATACTTTAAACCATATTTCTTACTTATCATTTCAAAATCCGCCGAGGCTCGGGCCCAGCAGTGTAAGCGGTTTCCACGTTATGGGGACGAGCCCTCTGTCGGTAACTAACGATCGTAGTCTGCGCGATACTAACGTAATATGAAATATTTATTACAACTCATTCGTCTGGGTGTTTAATTTTTCCTAATTAGTGGTACTTAAGTATGAAACAGTCGGTATACATTAATACCCTGGTTTGCGTCGGTAATGGGGGACCAGAGAAATGTGACGCAAACCGAAACGACGCTAACCGAAACAAGATTTCCCATACATTTGTACTGATTTTTATTTAATTGGTTCCATTCAATTTATTTAAGCCGAAAAAAATTATTTTTCAATAAAAAATAAACGTTTTTCAATAAAAGAAAATATAATTTTTTCTATAACATATTTTCGAAAACCAAGTTTTTATTAAAATAAAACTACAAAAATTCATAAAAAAAACAACATAACACAAATAAATTAAAATAAGGAATTCATTGTATAAAATTAAAAATCTAAATCGATATGTTTATTTTTCTTCTTGCTGAATTTTCATTTCTTGACACTTTTAAACTGCGATCTTTGTCCGGATCATTATTTTCAAAAATTGCCACTGCTTGCAATATCAACTGCATCGCTTCAGAGATATTAGCAGTAGTGTCCGACCGAGTATTCGGCTTCGGCTTCGGAGTTCGGCCAAAAAGTGAAGTTCGGCCAAGTTCGGTGTTCGGCCAAATTTTGGCCGAATTTGGCCGAACTACCAAACTTTTTATGATTATTTATAAAAAGCACAAATAAATAGCAACTGTGGTTATATTTACTTTTCAGAATTTACAAAAAAACTACATAAAAAAATACAACGTTGATTATGATAGAATACCAAAAAAACAACAACGATATTTAAATATCAATGTGTGTGAAAAAAATTCAAAAAGCCAAAAGAGTATAAAAAAAATTTCCAGAAATATACCTGCAAGACTTATAAGCAAATAATCAAGTTTAATGCGATATAATTTAAACAAACGTATACTTTTATATTTTGAAATTAATTTCGAGTAGTAAGTAATCCTAATAAGTGATTAACAATCAATTTGGGATAGACATGATGCAGTACCAGACTTAGAAGTAGCAGAACCAAATGAAAATTTTATTGAAAAAGAAAATAAAATGTTTATTACGGAGCCTTTAAGTCCCGAAATATAAATATATTTGAGTATTGGAATTCAAATATAAAAGCTGTAGCAATAAAGTATTTATCAGCCCCACCAATTAGTGTAGCTAGCGAACAGCTTTTTAGCGCTGCCGGGCAGCTTTATTCTGATAGACAAAGCAATTTACATGGTGTGAATGCGGAAAAATTGATTTTCTGTCATTACCATATCAAACTTTTTAATTTTAAATTTCAAATATTAAAGTTTAAGTTTTTTTTCTATATCGACTTAAAAATCGATCAACTATTTTTCTTTGACTATAAAATATAGTACAAATACTTTATTCTTTTTTTGTACTTAAAATAGTACAACTATTTTCCAAATATGATTTTTTAAAAAAATATACCTATACATTTTTATTTTTGTTTATGTTTAATAACTTTTTGGTTTAAATTTATTGATCTAAAAAAACAATTTAAATTTTTTTTTATTAAAACAAAAAGTTCGGCTTTGGCTTCGGTTTCGGCCGAACATTGATATTATGGCCGAAGTTCGGCCTCGGCTTCGGCCGAAAAAAATGAGTTCGGTCGGACACTAATTAGCAGTTTACAGCTTTTTGTGTTTTGCTTCATATTGTGTGTGTTAAAAAATCGGGGTTCGACAAACATTTTCATATTAAAGACGCAAATCGAAGCAATTGTGACACAACTTCGAAGCCATACGACGCAAACTGAGACATAAAAAACGCAATTTCGAAATCACAGAAAATGTTTAAACGACTTAACTTCCAAACGACGCAAATCGAAGCGACTCAAACCGAGGTATTAGTGTACTGTTATTTTAGCAATATTTTCCTTTTAACATTTAAAATTTAGAAAACAATTCTAAAGCTTTTTAAAACAACATATTTTTATCTGCATTACATAATCTTTTTAACTTTCAATTTTCACCTCTAATGAAAAAACAGTTGAAAATAGCCAAATTCCATAAGTCTATAAGATTTAAATACTAAAATTTTTAAAATCCTTCGGGTTATTTTTGTCTACTGATAGTCTAGTTTTATTTCCTGCTGGTCTCCTTAATGATATAATTTCTTGTTTCACTGTGTAATTAAAACATTCGTGAAAATAGTTATATGGAAAATATCGAGGATATTGGTCCAAAACAAAAAAGGCAAGACATACAGTTTGTTTGAAAAGGTTGAATAATGAATCGTATTATTCCAACTGATTATTTTTTATAAAATTTTTTTTATATTTTTTATAGAAAAGATATATATTTAAAAAAAAATAAATTAAATTGAAATACACTCAGGAAACTTCAGATAACAGTTTCATTATTTTTAATGCAAATGTAAGTCACATGTAGAACAAATAAAATTTTTAACTAACCTTGTGGTTCATTTAAAAAAACAACTCACATCAAATGACTGTTTTATGATTTTACATTCATTTTTTACAGTTGTTTTTTGTTATTTAAAAAAATAAAAATAAATAAATGTTTGTTTATTTTTTACTACCATGTGGTTCATTTTTACTACAATTGTTAGTCATTTTTTGAACATTAAAAAACAAATGACAATGTTAGTTGAATTTAATGAAATGTAAGTCGTCCTTTTTTTAACTGAAACTTCATTTGTTTTTGACTACAATTGCTGTCGTCTTTACCAACATAATTTCCTAAGTGTACAAATGCTAACGTATTTAGGTTAGGTTAGGTGGAAAAGAGGATTCGGAGAAGGGAAAATGCTTCCCTAATCCGACTCAAGTCCCTGAGGACTTACACTTAAGCCAGAATGTCGATTTTTTGAGCGCTCTAAACAATCGGTCCTATTCACATTCTTACTCCAGGAACTCCGTCGCACTGACGAAATTCCTCAACTTCTTCCATCCTATGCCCCTAAGATCCCATAATGTGGATATTGGGGGATCTTGTTTTTAATTGTCAAGATTTTTTTTGGTGAATGTCACGCATTTTCAAAATATGAATCTTGTAATCCTACGTACGCTCGTGTTTCCGTCTCAAGTTAAATCTCGTTTACTGCTATTTTTAACTTTTCGTTGACATTTTTGTGTCGAACTGATGAAGTAAGGTGCAAAAGATGATAAAGAAAATACAAAAAAAAATGCAAATTTGCGCTTGCGCAAACGCACTACTTTTAGGTTATGGAGAGCTCTTAAAATAAGCTTTTGCGAAAAACCAAAATTTTGCAGGAATTGACTTATTTTTGAGGAAGTTATAACAAATTGAAAAATAAACATATTAATATTTAATTCTTGCCATAGAAATAAAAAAAAAAGATCAAAGAAAACTTAACACTTTTTTCATATTAATATTTATTACTCGTACCGAACTAAAATTGTTTGGGTAGTATAGTAGTACATAAATTATAGAAATTTATGAAGAAATATTTTTTTAAATGTTTAAATATATCTTGCACTCGTATAGAAAATAAATTTATGTGTTGCTTAGAAATTAAAAATATAAATGAAATTTCCATAGAAATAGAAAAAATTCAACGATTTTATTGCTGAAATAACTATACAAATAAAAGGAGTATAATTACAAAATGAAATAAAAAGATTTTAAATGGTTTGTATTTAATTAAATTTAATTTCCAATTAATATAGTTTAATTCAAACTTTTGGAAAAATGTTACAGTTGACCATTTCCATTTTATTTCAACGTCTAATTTTTCAATAGCTTCCGATTTTGAGTATGTTGGTAGTGAACGAATATTCACAAAACAATTTTGTTTTTTCTTATTCCTGAAATGGTCAAATAATAAATTTGAAAACAAAAAAACTCTATAGATTATTTGTTATTACAATATACTAATAAAGAAATATAGAGTATGGCCTTGAACTTGAATAATTTTCATTTTCATAGCACAATTAAAGGTCGAAAAAAACATAATTTTTATTTTTAATAAAAATTATATCAAACTTGTATAAAAGACAAAGTACAGTCTAGTTTAGTCCCCCTGGTTTTGTTTATAAACGAAACAAAAAATAAAAAGGAGGAATAAACACAAAAAACGTGTATTGAATTTCCACCAGAGGTGGAACTTGCACATAACAAACAAGTTTTCAATTTATTTTTTGATCAATGGTGATAATCTTTAACTTCGAGCTCATATATTAGTTCTCATGTAGTGAGTAAACTAGTTTATATGAATGTTTGATGTTTGGCATGGGATTGTTACCTCTTTCAAAACGTATTCTGATGATGGGAACCTAGAAAATTCCCGAAATAGACAACACATTCCTGAAAGGGGACAATTAAAACAAAAACTCTATAGATTATTTGTTAGGACAATATCCTAATAAAGAAATATAGAGTATGGCCTCGAACTTGAATAATTTTCATTTTTTACTCTACTTTTTTTAGAACTTTGTAAAGAAAAGGATGGGCTTATTGTAAAAACTTGATAAGCCACATTTAATTTTTAATTAGTTTTCGTCCCTTTAAAAGTGAATTAATTTAGGAAATAAAGGGTCCGCCATCTAACGTTTTTTTTTCAACTAGTGCTTATTTCGTGAATGGTAACACTTAGCTCATGTCTGATTTGACACATAATTAGTTTTATCCTTCCGCTGAACGAATATGGTTATGTATACGCTTGAACAACGCTGGAAAATATTGCGACATTACTTTGAAAATCATGGTAATGTTGCAGAATGTGTGCGAAAATTGCGTACTGATTTTGGAAGAAGAGAAGCACCGTCAGCTCCGTATGTTCGTTATCTTGTGAAAAAAGTGAAAGAAACTGGCATCCTCATCGATAAACCAAAGCGTGAAAAGCCAAAAACAGTGCGTACACCCGAGAATATTGTTGCTGTGGCAGAAAGTGTGCGTGAAGCGCCATCAACATCAATTCATCGTCGTTCTCAACAATTGAACATTTCGGAGACATCATTGAGAATTTTTGTTCACAAAAATTGAAGAGGAGGATATTGGCAACATTTGGTTTCAACAGGACGGCGCTACGTGCCACACAGCCGAAGCTACACTCGATGTTTTGTGCTCTGTTTTAGAAGATCGCATTATCAGCCGCAGAGCTGATGTCGTTTTGCCACCACGGAGCTGCGATTTGACACCGTTGGACTATTATTTGTGGGGTGCCGTCAACGATAAGTGTTACGCCAACAAGCCAGAGACAATTGATGCTTTAAAGGACAATATTCGTGAAGCCATTGGTGAAATACAGCTGCACACAATCGATAATGTGCTTAAAAATTGGACCGATCGTGTAGGCTACTGCATGGCCAGCCGAGGCAGCCATTTGAATGAAATTATTTTCCATTATTAACCGGAAGGATTGTACTTTCAAATAAAAAAAGAAATTTAAGAAAATATTCAGTAGTTTTTTTTTTATAGCATTTTCAAAAAAAAAAAAAAGTTATTTGGCGGGCCCTGTACTTCTATTATTGGACTTTTATACTCTATATACGTACAGCAAGTGTTTAAACAAGGCTCCATTCAAAATTTAATCAAGAGATATCTAGAAAACAGCGAAAACTAGAAAATTATAAATGTGGCTTGTCAAGTTTTTACAATAAGCTCTTCATTTATAAAGTAATTTTAATGTAGTTCAGTTCTATCCGAATTATTGGGTAAAATATACGATTTTTAAATTGATATACATCTTAAAATAAATTACACACAATTCAAGTGATTTTTTATATGATGCAGCGTTGGGCTCCCACATTTTAAGAAGTAGGACCTGCCTGGGTTTTTCATGTTTGTTTCCACATTAGTTAGAATGTTATTTATTAAATACTAAAAAACTGGACTAATCAGAAAACTTTTATTTTTTTATTTTTGTCGTTCATCAAAAAAAGTTTAAGTTTAAATTTTATGGAACAAACATAATTTTTATTGCCCCCAAAGAGCATCCTTATATAAAATTTTTATTTTGCGAATTTAAAAGAATTTAAAATGATTTCCTGCAAATAAATAACCCTAAACCATGGATGGTAACCCATTCGATGGGGTATCGGTAAGGTTAACGCTATTTTCTTTTATTTCGGTAACGGTGTTTTATTGGTACCGATATTTCAGTTATTTCGGTAACGATTTTTTAGCCTTAAAGGTTTTTTACTTATTTCGGTAATGGTAGTTTAGCGGTAACGGCATTTTAGTTATTTCGGTATGGCTATTTTAGGGTTAAAGGTTTTTTTAAGTTATTGCGGTAACGGTATTTTAAGGGTAAGGCTATTTTTGTTATTCAGGTTGTGTCAATGAACATCGATATTTTTAGCGCCAGTATGAGCGAGTTCCAATGTCTGTCTAGTTTATGATCAAACTTTTTGGAAATATATCTATTTACAGCGATTTTTTTCTTTTCAGATATTGTCAGATTATTTCGGTAACGGTATTTTAGCGATTACGGTATTTTAGTTATTTCGGTAACGGTATTTTAGCGATAACGGTATTTTAGTTATTTCGGTAACGGTATTTTAAGGATATTATTATTTTAGTTTAGTTCGGCAATGGTATTTTGCGGATAACAGTATTTCAATTATTTCGGTAATGGTATTTTAGGGATAACGATAGCCAGTTGAAAGGGTTTTGAATCGATAACGATATTTTTGCCTGTTAGCCCTGACCTAAACCCAATTATATATCATAAAACCTGCAAAAAATGCATCTTTTCCAAAATAATTTCCTTTTTAAGTTCTAATATATGACAAAACATTTTGTTAAGTGTATTTTTGTATTTTTCTTTGTGGTTTTAACTATATATATTTTTAAATGTAATAAATGCAATAAGATCTATAAATCGATATAACTTTAATGAAATCCAAGCCAAAACTGTAACTATGATGTTTTTAGTTTGTTTGAAACTTAAAACCGCCATAATTTCTGCGCAGTGAAATTAAATGATTAAAGCGGATGGATTTAGCATATTTAAACATCGCATAACACATACACAAAAGGTTATTCATGTCATACAAAAAAAAAAAAAAATTTTAAATATTTAGCTTCAGTGTCGGATATTTTTGAAATTTCTGATACACTTTTTTTTTTTTTCAATGACTTACCAACGGAATGATAAACCGATATAAACCCTTCTTTAAATTGGAATTTAGGGTATAAAAACAGTAATTGTTATTTTTAACAGAAATTACAGATGCATTGTACAAAAAAATATTAAAATTGTATAAATATTGAAAAGAAAATTTTTCATAATTTTTACTAAAAGTTAGATTATTTTAAGCACAATAAAATGTTTGTCATTTTAATGAAAATTTAATTTGATCATTCCTTTTGTAACAGTTTTCTAACAGTTTCCACTTAAAAAACAAATATTGGAATCACAACATCAAAACAAATTTTTTTTTTATGATTAATCATTAAATTTTTCAAAAGCATTTTTCATATACTTCTAAGCCAAAAAGATAGCAGCAAATAAATCTAATGAAATAGGCCCAATTTTTATTCCCAAAATAAATATTTGATTTGTGATTATTTTGAGGTCATTATGTTTTTCCTTTTGAAAAATATGTTTTATGACAAAAACGATGAGTAATCATACATGTGTCCATAAATATGTCTTTGACACTTTAGTTTGTTATTTTTTTTTTTTTTTTTTTTTTTTTTTTTGGAATACCATCCATATATCTTTATATAAAACTGTTTGATTTTCAAGCGAATTTTTGTACACACGTTTTTTTTTTATAAACCACAAAATGTGTCTAATGCCAAGACATTGACACTTTTACGCTACAGCTCTACACGTTCGGAATATGAAAAATACTATATGAACAAAAAAATCAAGAACGTGCAAGACACATTTTCCAGACTATATTAACCTTAGGTGATGTAAGATGTATAAAATATTATTTTTATGTATTGTTTTATGTAAAAAAAAATCGATTTTCATGTTAACTGTCAATGATGGCAGTTTTCAGCGGTTTAAGAAAAAAAAAAAAAAAATTAAAGAGCAATTCCATATGAAAGCGATCACCTTTTGGACGACCCCTCTCCGATTTTAAAATAAATAGTCTCAATCGATTGCCCAGCAAAAAATAATGTACCTACATATTTTTTTTTTTTTATAGTGACTGGTTTAGTGGTGGTGTGCACCACTGTCATGTGACAAAATTAAAGAATTCTTCATAAGGGGCCTCATTGAAAGTTGTTTACTACTAAAGCGATCGCAACGAGTGATAGCTCGTTGGAAAGGTATTGAATCAGGCTTTAATTGAAAACAACTTTCAATGAGGTCCCTTATGAAGAATTCTTCAATTTTGTCACATGACAGTGGTGCACACCACCACTAAACCAGTCACTATAAAAAAAAAAAAAATATGTAGGTGCATTATTTTTTGCTGGGCAATCGATTGAGACTATTTATTTTAAAATCGGAGAGGGGTCGTCCAAAAATTTGCCAATTTTGATCGTTTTCATATGGAATTGCTCTAAAGTAAATTTTATAGAACAACTAAAAGAAAAACTTTTAAAATTTATCCGAGCTTAATTATGTTTTTTTTTTATTTAAAATAGTTTAATTAATTGAAGATGAAATTTTAAAAAACAAAAATTTATTATTATTTTATTTAATTTAAATCAATAAATGTTGTTTAGACAACTGCCAAAAACAGTAAAATCAAGCAACACTACTCGACGGCCAAAAACCGTTCCATTTGAAACACATATTTTTTAAAAAAAACCTTACCTAATTAATACGTTACAAACCTAACTCTGGCAAAAAAAAACATTTTTTCATTTGCAGTTTCTAAAATATCGCGATTTTTATACAGTACTTTTCGCTTATAGTCACATCTCTTAGTTGCACACAAGTTGTGGACTATATCGCTAATGTGACTATATCGCTAATGTGACTATATCGCTAGTTTTTTTTATATGCCATTTTGTTGCCTATAAATAAATTGTGATATAGTCATTATGTTACTATATGCAATTTATTTATTATTATAACAGGTGGAAAATTTGGAATATAAAAACGATGTTTGAAACGATTCAGCTCAGTTTCCTTGTTCCAATTTTCGTTTTAGCCTCTTAAATTCAAGATTTCACAATTATATTAGAAATTTTCTGTATTGTGACTATAACTTAAATTATTTGCATATAAATTTACTTTTAGTAGCCAGAGTTTAGTGGCATATAAGCCAAATGTGATTATATCGTGAATGGACTATATCCTAAATATTTTTTATGCAATTTGATTTTAGATGACAGTAAAAGTGTAAAAATGGACTATATCGCTAAATGGACTATAAGCGATGTGACTATAAACGAAAAGTACTGTATTTACATCCTTCACAGTTCATAAATTTTTTTTAAGAACATAAATCTTTATAAAATTATCTCTAGTTTTAGTATAATCATGTCGGCGTTTGTATAAGAATATCTCAAGGGTATTGCAAGATAGTTTAAAATTTTACTTTTTCAGTTTTATCCTTATACATTTTATGCATGTTTAAAAATTTCAATTGCCTCAAATAACAAAAGTAAAAACTAATTTTCTACTACCCATGTAAAAAAAATATTTTGTGAATTTTCGTATTATATATAACTATTAGTGTCCGACCGAACAGTTCGGCCAGAAAATGCATTTGGGGTGTATTCGGTATTTTAAAGAATTATGGAAAAATTTGGCGGATGGAAAAATGTTAATTGGACTGATTAGATGCTATTTTGAGTGTCAAATTTGAAGAAAAGTCTTTAGTTAAGCAATGAATTCACTGTTCGGCCTTAGAAAGTTCGGCCAAATCGAAAATAATTTGGCGGCCGAACTTTTAACTTTATAGCTAAACTTCGGCTTTTCTCTTAAATTTTATACACAAAATCGAATTAAATCGGCTCAACAAACATGTTTCCAATACCAAAATTTGTCATCATTTGCCTCTAGATATCAAAAAACCGACAAAATATAGTTTTTTGGCCGAACAGTTCGGTCGGACACTAATAACTATATCCGAAAAATGAGAACATCTAATTGTATCATATCATATCTAATCTGATACAATTAGACATTATGTGATGCAATTAGATTTAATTTAATGAAATTAGATATACAGTAGACTCGCGGAAACGTGAACTATTAAAACCTGAGCGTGTTCACGTTTGCGAAGTTGTTCATGTTTACGAAAGTGTAATTTTTTAAATCTTAAAAATAAAATAGACATATATTTAACTCAAATTCATACATAGTCACGCTTGATCCTCTTTTTAAAAAAGTAGTGATTGCTTAAAATTGTTCAAAAGAAAACAACATTTTCTATGTTCCATTAATTTTACATTTGTTCACGTTATAGGGCTGTCTTACTGTGTTCACGCTACAGAGTAGTCAGTGTAAAAAAAATTATGTTCATGCTAGACGGTGTTCACGTAAGGCGGTGTTATTGTTATCGCGAGTCTACTGTAGTTTGATACAATTGTATCCGAATTTTGACCTCATCCACATGATGCAAACTATATATAATGTGATACATTTACATCCAATTGTGAAATATATAATCATATATAGATCGATGTGTAATTATATATTTTTAAATATTGCACAATATAAAGTGTAATATAAACATAATATTTTATATTGGAGATATAATTTTATTTGATTTTATATGAATATATATTTTGTAATATATCATTATAAATAGCAGTATAAAGTAATATATAACTATGTATATCAAAGCTTTTTTATTTGGATACTGAAGATTTTGCAGCTTTTTGCAGAACCAGTGTTTGTAATACATATTTTCTAATAGATTTAGGCACTGTGAGTCTAAATCTAGTAAAACAGTTGTGTCCGCGCCTGATATTATACGCCAATTTGTATGACAAATTTAGAGGAACCTTCCCATTTTCAGTCATAACTTTTGAACCCCTTGACCGATTTTGTTCATTTTCAATACCAAACTTTTCGGGATGTCAATTAAAATAGCGATTTGTCGATTTTCGATCATTACACTACACAGATTTATTACAAGTGGCTCCAAATGGAAGAAATAGATTTTTTTTTTTTTTTGAACACGTTAACCATGCCGAAAATTGCCCATTTTGGAAAAAAAAGAGTATTATTATTAAAAATTCCCAAAATTCGAAATTTCGAAAAAAAAAATTTACTTTTTATGTCATTTATTCCTTTAATATGCTCAAAATTTTTCAGATCTGGAATTCTGACTTCATCGGATATCACTAAACCATTTTAGACAGGAATCCAAAAACCATTTAATAAAAATGCAAAAACGTCTTTTTATAAATTAATTTTAAAGATTTTTTAAAATTTCTAATTTGCAGATGTCGATTGCTGTTTTTATAAGATAATAGGTGTTATTAAAGAAAAACAAATAAATTGGAAAAATTATAATTCGAGTTTGTATTTGGAAGGACTACTTTCCAGGAATTTTTATGAAAATAGCTTATTTTGTCAAAAATTTTACATAATTAACCTTTTGTGGTCTGGGGACAAAAAATACCCATGTAAATTAACTTTAATTATGACTACGAGATTGTAAAGCTTTTAAACTGATACAAAAAGTCTCAACTTGATAAAAATAATGATGTTATGTAACTTGATCCATGTAGGGTTAATTTTTAACCTTTTGTCTGAAAAAATACCCACTAGAAAATTTACAGAATAACATCTTTCATAATTTTTATGACAATGCATGTATAACCTAGCACTGGTCCCTATCACCTAGGAGCCTGTCTTACTTGCCACCTAGGATCGGTAACTTTCACCTTATGGAATAAATGACAAAAAATTTTTGAAAATCCATATTAAGCCATTTTTGACCTCATATTAAAAAAAAAAGAAAAAAGTTGTTCCATGCCTTTTATAAGATAAAAAATAACTTACATAGAGTTTAATTATAAGTCATGTATAAACGTACCTGCAAAGAAAAATAAAAAGTTTTATGAAAAAAATTATATTTTTTAACAGAATACTTAAAAAACATGAAATTTGACTTTAAATTGATTGAGATAAAAAAAATTAGAGACAAACCCAACTTTGTGATATTGGACAAAATTGAGGTGAATATAATATATTATTAACCTTTAGGAGTTTAGTAAAAAAAAGATGACGAAATATTTTATATACTAGACGCTACTACGAAATTGAACAATATTTTGTGTGAAAAATTTAGAGGTACCTTAACATTTTCAATCATAAACAGTGTTTTCAAATTCGCTACTTTTTTGACTACCGGGAATCGGGAATTTTTTTCCAAAATTCCTGGAATTTCTAAAATAAATATTTATTAAGATTTTTAATAGTTAAGGCTTATTTTTCTGAGACAAAATCAGAAAACATATCGACCCCTTATATTCAATACCCTCTATGAACCAATTTCTTGAATATCACTTTTTGATGGAATACTATTCATTGATTTTAGCTTTATCTCTGACAGAAATTTCAGACAGCAAAAATCAGTTTTAGTACTTTATTTCTCTATCAACCATAATATTTATTTTTTAATTCAATATTCACTATCAACCATATTAAGGTTACTCGAAGTTGTTTCCTAAAACTGTATTCAATATAGATTGATTCATACTTTAGGAGTTTGGTAATAAATCAGTTTTGTGATTTCTTTTATACAATTTCAAATAAAAAATGCGCACATTTTATAAGACAAAACCACATAAATAAATATTTTTGAAACACCCCAGCCAGAAAATGCCAATGGTTTGAACAATCAAGCACTGGCAGAGCACTGTTTGCCAATAATCCAACAAATAAAGTGCTGGCAAAGCACTGATTTACAACGCTCTGCCAACGTTAGTGAAAAGTGCATTGCCAGTGCTTGGTTGGTTTAAGTGGCAGCTCACGCTACTCGTGAGCATCAAGTAGAGTCAAAAAGCGACTCCGTTTTGAGTGCTTAATTAACAAAATTTACAACAGTAAAAATAATAAAAGCATAGGTACAGCCCTGGCTGAGAACGCTCACTCAACGTTCGTAAAAACTGCTTTACCAGTACTTGATTTACAAAATTTACAACCGTAAAAATAAAAAAACACTGGCACAGTACTGACTTAGAACGCTTTCCCAACATTGGCAAAAAGTGCATTGCCAGTACTTATTTACAAAATTTACAACCGTTAACTTAATAAAAACAGTGGCACATCCCTTGTTCACAACGCTTTCTCAACGAAATTTAATGCATGTACTTGTTTTTAAATAAGTTAGCAGGTTTTAATAAAAACAACAAATGAATAGTATTTTAACTCTTTTTTTCAAATATTAAATGAATTTAAAATCAACAAACCATAAGCATATGGTATTGAAATCAAATTCACACAATAAAAAAAGTCTATAAAGTCAGCAACATTTTTGATCAAAGGATCCTTGTAGAAAAATTGCTAATTTAGCATTTTTTTTTTTTTTTTTTTTTTACAAAAAAAAATTGTAGTAGTGGACGGTATTTCACGTCCCCATGGCGGGGTATTGGTTAAAGTTTTCAACTAGCAATAATAGCACCTCGGTAGAACCTCATTGGTTAGGTTATCACCTCTGCGCAAATTTTTTGCTGATATTAGCAATTTTTCTGCAAGTATCCTCAAAGCAAAAATGATGCTGACTTTACTGCCTTTTTTTGAGTGTATAATAAGTATTTACTCAAATCGTAATTAACAACTTTTCTAATTTACACCTTTATAAAATTTAAAATTAAAAGAGTAGACAAATTCAAAACTAAATTGCAATTTATGATTTGAAGTTAAAAATATTATGGTCTCCTATTATAGTCAGCACAAAGTATAGTTTTTGTACTAAAATTTTACTTACGAAATTTATTTTCAAATTTCTTTCTTTAGTAAAATTGTTGTAAAAAAATCGTGCTAACTTATCACAAAAAATAATTTGATAAAAAAAATATTCAGTTATTTTGTAATTAACTTAACTGAAGCAAGCCTATTGTTTTGTTTTTTCTTAAAAAGAGAGGCAACACTCAGGAAATACTTCCTATATTTAGTGCGTTGCTTTCTTTGGAAAGGGATAGTATAGAGATGAAAGGTGGGGAAAGATGAAGGACTTCAGACATGGCAACACTGTAATTGCGCGAGATGATAAGTCTTAGATCAGTTGTTGCTCGCCACCTGATGGAGAGTTGGCGAACTTATTGAAGCTTTTGGTTCATAGCCCTGATTCATTATTTTACTTCGGTGGGGTTAATTGATATGGGAACACCGAAGGTGGACATTGCGATACGTATGAGGGATAGAAAAAACTCATACATATTATTTTGATGTTGCCGGCACCGGGGATCGAACCCGGGACCTTCTGTGTAAAAGTCCAACGCTCTAACCATTACACCACAAATTATTATTTCTGTTCAAATTACCAAAATCATTCAATAAGAAATAATACAACTCTTTACTGTGAAGTGAACTACTTAGTAGGACTTTATTGGTTTTTTTTTGGTTTTGCCAGTGCTTTGCCAACGTTTTAAAAAATAAACGGCCAAGCCCTGCCGGTAGTTATCATTTTAGGGTTAGCAAAGCACTCATTATATTATTAAAAAGGCACTTTATTGGTTGTTCCTCCAATGCTTTGTCAACGTTTTAAAATTATGGTTTTGGTACTGGCAAAGCGCTCATTGCCAGTGCTTTGCCAACGTTTTAAAAAAAGAACGGCCAAGCCCTGCCCGGTGTTATCATTTTTGGGTTGCAAAGCACTTAAATCTTCAGATATCCAACGCTCATACCACACTGATGGAAATTTGTGTGTAGTATTAATGAATTCCTTCATTAATCCAATGAATGTTTTCATAAGAAAGTCCCCAAAGAAACGTTTCATTGAGTCAATTAAAGGCGTTTCATTAAATCAAACCATTCATTAATAGTTTTATAAAATTATGACAAATACGAAATTTTATTTTTTTATATTTTTTTTTTTTTTTAAACGAACTCATTATTGAAAGAAATTACAAACGACCAATCTAAAATTATTTGACAAAAAATTATTTCACAAAGTTTCAATTACAGAGTTTCCCACAATATTCCTCCTCCAGTGAAGGACTTACGAAGAATTTAAGTGATATTCTCATGTTACATAAGATTCAGGAAAAATCATTTGAAACATAGGCAGGTTTTACTCTGTCTTTCGAAATAGTTTTCTGACTGCCATTAACATTGACTGTAACAAGTTTTGGAGACCGACTAAGGACCTGATACGCACCTTCATATGGAGGTTGGAGAGATTTTTTTACGTCATCTTGTCGAATGAAAACATAATAACAAGATTTGAGATCCTTGTTCACAAAAACTGTACTTTTTGATTTTCTAGTAACGACTAATCTAAATGTTTCATTTACATAGTTTCATTGACCAAACGAAAATTTCATAAAGTATATGAAATTTTTTTCATTAATCCTAGCCTAATCGTTATGAAGGCTTCATTTGTTTAATGAATAAAATTCATAGTTTGTATGAAATATTTTGGTTGATATTTAATAATTTGCACTTTTTATGATTATTTCAGCATAGCATTAATTTGGTGGTTATTGAGAAATTATCATTCGTTAATAAGGTCTGGTCTTTATAGGATCTATTAAATATTTTTATGGAAAAAAGTTCGAAATCTAATGAATTCTGAATTACCTTATACATTCCAACTATGTAATAAAACAATTTGTTTTTATTTATAAAAAATTTTCCATTACATTTTTTATAATTTGTGTTAAAAGATGACATATTTTCTTATATGTCGGTAAAAAAATATGTAATTTTTTATCGCTGGCTGGGAATTCTGTTGAATGATCGACGATTATAGTACATTTTTTGTAGTTAAATTACGACCATATTAGATAAAAATGTTAAATATTGTTAAAAATGTTGTTAAAAAAACAAAATTTTATTATCGTTTAGCATAACGTTTTTGTGTAACATCGTCAAAACGATAACAATTTTGGACTCGTTTTGAACAAAACTATGACGCTTTTCTTAAAAAAACTGTTCCCTGGAATTTAGTGACCAACTATTCAAGTTCGTCAAAAACTGTTAGCTCTAGGCAATTTTAATAAAAAATTTATTAATATCAAAGTTTTGGTTAATTCTGTTAAAAGAAATTTTTAATTTTTTTTTATTTCAAAATGATAGTACAAAAAAAATTTTTTTTTCTAATTACAAGTCAAAATTTTTATCGAAAAAAATTAGAAAATGCTTCATTGATTTAATGATTTTTTTTTTATGGAAGTATGAAAAAATCATGAAAAATGTTAATGAAAATAGTACCAATATTAATGAATTTTCATTCAGTTAATGAAATTTTTCATTAAACCAATGAATCGATTTTAATGAAATTGTTTAATTAATACTATGAAGGAAAATTCTATCAGTGCACCGTTGGGAGCACTGGGCCAATGCTTTGCCGTTCGTATTTTTCTGGCTGGGACTCAATATTTTATTGATAATTTTTTAACATTTCGTTTTATTTAATAAATGTTGGGTCTTTAAAATTATTGATTTCTAGAAATTTTAATTTGAAACTTAAATACTTTTAAGCATAACTTCAAGTCCCGAAAAGCATACCTACTATCGGCTAAAATTATATAAAGTCACATATATTTTGATCCAATTAGATATAATTTAAAGTCCCGGAGATGAAAAAATCTCGGTTAAAATTTTATCAAATTATATCTTTTTTGATATACCCATTAGATGACCAATTTTTCGGATCAATTTGTATGTGTTTATAAATGGGAACTTATCAAATAAGATATAATTATATTAGATTTCATATTGAAATTTTTAACCAGGTTGGCGGCTTTTTATAATTTTGGTGATTTTTAAAGTTTAATCGATTTTGTCTTGAATTTCGGCGATTTCTTTTTAAATTTTGGTATTTTTTAAATTTGTTGTCATTATTGGTTATAAAAACTGCTCAATTTATTTTTTCGAAGGATTTGGTGTTTAAAACGAGATTTTGCTTTTGTGTTGTGTTCAATATTCGAATTTTATTATTACAATTTTTTTTCTACATTTTCAATAAATATTTGTTTTAAATATGTATGCAATTAATTTTAAATATATTAAATTTTTAGATATAAATTCATATTTATTTATACATAAAATATATTACATCTCCATATTTATGTTTTTTTTTTTGTTGTTGTAATACCCCCAATTTACTATCAATCTCTTGATGACATATTTAAATCCCCACTTGTTAAATGTATAAATCGTTTTATTATTTTTTTTTTTTTTTTTTTTTTTTTTTGCATAAATTGCTATACAAATGTTTTGTATAGTATTAAATTTGTACATAAATTGCTGCTTACACAAAAAGTGTCAGTTTTGAATGTTATATTTTATATTATACAGAGATTTATAATAGGGTAATACTTAATTTTATGATTGAAATAAAAATTAAATTTCAAATTTTAATATTTAACAACAAATTGCAAAAAAAAACACACGTTACAAAAAATATGAAAAGCCTGCCATACATACAAAAATGTATAATTTGTGAGTTTAAGTTACAAATTTTATACGAAATCTTTAATACGTTTTGAGTTATAGGTTTTGAATTAAAATCAATTTATCAATCAGATAGTTGTCTCCCAAATGAATGAACATTGTACTAAATTGTTATACAAAAACTTTCAAAATTATTAGTATTATCATTATATATTATGTAGATAAATTGTTATTGATAAGACCTTTTATTTTGTTAAAATATTAAAAGAAAAATTCATACATTTCCTTTTGAATATTTTTGACATCTTTGTATATAAATGTCTTTTATTATCATTATTTAATATCACTAAAGATTTGTTTTTTTTATGTTTTAAAAGAGATAAAATTTTATGAAGTGTAAAGAAGTATTATATTCTTAAATGACATACTCCCAAATTATACTATTTTTATTACAGATATTTTCATAAACGTTTAAAGCACTGTTGCCAGGTTTGACGATTTATCGTCATATTGACGATTTTAAGTACCTAAATTACTAAATGACGATTTGACGATTTTTGCTTCCAAAATGACGATTTTTTGACAAACGTTGAATATGTCAGCAAAACATGTTTATTTGTTATTATTAAAAAATCACCGGATCTATTTTTGGATTTTTATTATTTCGTTAAAATTAAAAACTATTTTTTATTGAAAGTTTAGCAAAAAAGTTATTTTGTGGATTCATGTTAGGTTTATTTTAATTTATTTTCTGCACTTAATAAAGGTAAAGACCACTGCAAATGCAGCTAAAAACAAATGAAATTTCACTTGAAAAAACAACGACTTACATTTTAGTAAATTCAACTAACATAGTCATTTGTTTTTTACTGTTCAAAAAATTAACTACAATTGTATTATTAATGAGTGGTTCCAGTCAGTGCAGTAAAATATAAACAAACATCAATTTGTTTTATTTTTTTAAATAAAAAAAAAATACTGTTTAAAATGAATGTAAAATCATAATACTGTAATTTAATGTGGTTTGTTTTTTAAATGCACTACAATTGAACAGTTCATGCGAATAAGGACGAATAGACCACTTTTTCGCAAACACGTTTTTTTGCATAAATGCATTTTATTAGCAGAGCCCTACAATCCTATGCAGAAATATTGGGGAAATTTTGACTTTTAAGGCTAAAAAAATGACTTTGAAAGTGCAATAATTCGTATATTTTTATATTTTTGTTTAAATTGGGAGTGAACTAACGCACAATTTTGATTAAATACAACACAAAAACATACAAAAATTTCGCTTTCGGTAACAATGTGTTAAAAGAACATTACGAGGAACAAACCACACTTATTATATTGGCAAAAAATTTTACCGTTCTTGAGTTATAAGACTGTAAAGTGTGGAAAGCAAAAAGGGCGAATATCCATCCTTAACAAAATATTATATAAAAATTATTTAGCTGCGAGTTTAAAATTGATATTAGCTAAAATTTGAAATTGTACACAAAAAAACAATCTTAGCACATACAAACAAATTAATAATGTCAGGAATAAAAAACAAAAATTTTTTCATGTCCTTTTATGTTACGTCGTAATATGCAGTCAAGGGTTAATATTATAATTCCTAAAAATGTATTTAGTGTCATAAAGAATTACTACTGCATCAAATGGCAGGAATATTAAAAAAAAAATTAACAAAAAAAAATTTTTTTGCATGTCCTTGCAATCCTTAAAAAGTGTATCCTTGAAGTGCTTAAAGTGTTACAAACAAATACCAACCATAGTTCGTCAAGTTTTGCAAGTCTCATGAAAATGTAGTCAAAATCTGCTGCAAAATAACACACTTTTGTTCAAATTTCAATACATTTTTTTTGGATATTCGCCCTTTTTCCATTTAAGCAAAAATTGAAGTCCAATTTTTGGCAAGTTCTCTTTCGAATACCTTACTAAAATTTTGTATATAGGTAGATGTGACTTAAATCTTTTAGCTAATACCAAAAAAGTTGACAAAAATATTATTTTTTAACTGTTTCCTGCGTTTTTATTGTCCCCTGTAAAATTCTACAAATGGTCTATTCGTCTTTATTCGCATGAACTGTTCAATTGTAGTCAAAAATGAAATTTCTTCTACAAATGTCTGTTTTTTCACTTAAAAATAAAGATACTGTATTACAACTGAAACAACGACAAATATTTACAGCAGAAGTTCCCTGAGTATGTGCTTATTTTTTTCATGGTTGGCAAACACTACCTTTTCATTATAATGACAGTTGCCTACCACGGCCACACCAATGCCGTTATGAAAGTTTTAAAGCTACGACTCCAATAGTGGCATGTGTCTATACAGGGTTTATTTCAAAATTCTACCCATTAAATTTTGTTACATCAACAAAATAACGTTAAAAATCTTCGTTTCGGTATTTTGGCGTTATTTTGACTTTAACTAGTTCAAGATATTTCAAAATCAAACAGGTTAAATAGAAAACTAAAACCGTTTACATAAGAAGAAACATGTATTTAATGGAATCGCTTTTTTTAAATTTCCATTCCGCTATTAGTGTTACTGTGATAGCCAATCGTTATTATAAAAAGTTATTGAATGCCAACCCAGCTTTTTTAATATTTATATTTTTATAAAGTTTGATTAGTGTAAGATTGAGATAAAAATAAAATATTTTTTTAAATTAAAAAAAAAAAAAACATCCAAGTTTTTGCGAAACAAACATCGAGTTCGAATATTCTGATTTATAAATCCAAAAATAAATCCGTTGCTTAAAAAACAGGCCTAATAATAATATAAATAAAGTGTTCCAAAGTGAAACTTCGGATATTCACAATTTATATTTGAAAATAGAAAAACATGCAGTAATAAACAATATTTAAATAAAAACAAATAATAATATACAAAATAAATAAAATAATAAATAATTTTTAGCAATATTAAAAACCAACCCAAAATAAAAAATATGAAATAATCAAAAATTTCACAATTTATTGTATTAAACTATGCTAAAATTTTTGTTATACTTATTCAGCACTTAACTATTTTATACTAATGATTTACTAATATACTAATGCTTTACTAATTAATTTTGCTAAAAAAAAATTGTGCTGATAAGCACATTAATAGTGTGGACGACAACCAGATTGAAAGATATACGCAGAATGAAGTAGATGTCGCGGCATGTCAAGATGTAGTAGAGAAGGTGAAAATGATACTAAAAAGTACAACTCTAATAAGACATATAAAAAAATCAACCATGGAAGTTTTTGTATCTGTTTTTCATACATAAAACAAAATTGAGGATTAAAACAACTTAAATTTTGCGTTGTCACCGGCTTGTGAAAATAATTGTCTATTAATTAAATAAAAGACAAAATAAAATATTTAAATTTAATATGTATTTCTAAACTAAATGTTTATAGATTAACAATCTAGTGTGGTCAAATTGCAAACAAACATATACAGAAATGTAGACAGAGTAAAGCGAAAGACAAAGACACACATCTTAGGTAGATTTTTATGGTTCCTTTTTCTTATTGCAAAAAAAGGGTTGTTTTTTTTGTTTCGTTTGTTTATTTTTTCGTTTCGTTTCTATAATTATCTTCGGCAGTTGCGTCCTTTCAAAGAAAGCATCATTTAGACAAACATTTATGTAAGTAAATAAAAGAATTTTTTTTTTATGTTATATATATTTATTTCTATATATTTTCAGATATTGAATTAATTCATGTGGTCAATGTGGGAAAATGAAAATTTTTATGTTTCGCAATTATTGTAAATTATTTTTAAAAGAATCACAAAAATATGTTTTATGATTTTCAGCAAATAAATTAACTAAATTTCAATTTTTCTACAATTTTTTTGCGTTTTTTTTCAGTCTACTAAAATTTAGCAAAAAATTTATTAATTTTTAGCAAGGCTTTTTTATTTCTAATCTACTAAGTGTTAGCAAAACTTTTGCTGAATCTACTAACTTTGTTGCTAAAAAAAAGATTTTGCTGACATTAGCAATTTTTTTGCAAGCACCCTCCTGACTAAAATTTTGCTGACACAGCAAAATTTTTTGCTGACTTTACAAACTTTTTTTTTGAGTGTATGTCATCACATGTATTGCAATTTGAAACTTTAACTCGCTAATGGAAGTCAAAATTTAATAATTAAAGAAAATAACATTGTTAATGAATTTCTAAACTATGTAAAAGAAATTAAGATTTAAAAATTGTGCTACTGAAGTGGTGTTTACAGAATTATGTAGAAGGAATTAACAGTTAAAGTGGTAAAGTGCTATCGTTATAAAATATCATGATTTTCGAAGTTTAAATTACAGAAAAGTGTAAAAAATCGCATTATATTGCACCGATAGTACATGAGCATTTGAAATGCGAATTACATTATTATTCTTTTTTTATTAAAACTTTATCCCCCTTTTATTGGAAAATTTGACGATTTTATGCTCAACATACCTGGCAACACTGGTTTAAAGGATTAAACATTGAAAAGAAAAAATTGTTATGATAAAAAAATATTTTATATAAAAACAATTTTTATTAAATTATATTTTCAATTAAAATTCATTACAACACCTTTTTTTAAAACTATTTTATTAATGCATGTTAGAATTTATGAACAATTTTTAATATATTTTAATATAAATTTGTTGCAATTTTTTTGTTATACTTTTTCATTGAAAAAAAGTTGACCTCATTTGTTTGGCAATTATATCATAAATTTTTACATAACTATTTATTTTATTGTGTGTAATTGTGGTTTTATCACTGCATTAAAATTAAACTCTACTTTTATTACTATTATTAATTTTAATTCGCAATAAACAGGGGAAAAAATCAATAAAGTCTTTGATTGTTTTAGGCATTTATTTAACACAATTTTAGGCCTTTAATTACAAACATTTTCCATTTATATTGTTAATTTGTTTTATATATAATTATAAATATATGAACTATTTCAAAAATGTTCGCCAACTGTTGAAACCGACTTTAGATGCCTTTTATTTCTCTAGTTTTTTTTTTTATTGAGAGAACCGATGTGAAGGTTTAGATATAATATATATTAAAACTAGGACATGCAATGTGTCACGTTGAAAAGTATTCATGATGACTATTTAAAAGTCGAAAAACTAGAAAAAAATGACTTGAAACTAACAACCCGATTAAAAAATATTGATATGTAGTTATGTAGTCATATCAATTTCTATGTGACGATATATGTAATTTTATTAAATTTCATCCGAAATATGGTCCCATATCTGTTGTATATGTTTGTATGGGTTTAGATCTAATCTGATGCAATTAGATAAATTTGCAGTTCAATGTTAACCGAATTATGGCTCGATATAATTGTAGTAAAGTGTATCAGTTTTGTATATAATTCTTTATAGCTAAACTGATACAAATACATATAATTATATTAAAAACAGACATTGTTCTATGCGGAGTTTGACCTGCTTTAACTGTATATCATTTTATATAAACTGATACATCTAAATATAATTAGATCCGAGTTTTAGTCTGGTAAAATTGCACAAAATGTTACATTTTTGTATATGAATGTATGCAAAAATAAACACAATTTCATACAAAAATGTGCTCATTAGGGAGGGTCGAATTAAAAATTGGCCAACGTTCAAGGAAAATCGTATTTTAGGGATCAAAATAAGAAACTTTGCCGAAGGAACCATACCTCTAAAACGAATTCTGATGTCCCGACTTTTGACCCGTAGGGTCAAATTTTGAAAAAGCCCACTTTGATATTTCAGAAAGTAGGAGGAATCTCTCCAAGATTATGGGAGCTACTTCTTCTCCGGGAGACGCACTAGCAGATTAATGCATAAATCATCATTCTAGGTGACCGTTAAGGGGTTAAGAGAGCCTTTTTAACCGTGTTTTTATATCAAAATGTACAAATCTCGGGATAGAGATATTTCAGAAAGTAGGAGGAGTCTTTCCAAGATTAGGGTCTCCATTTCTTCTCCAGAAGACGTTCTAGCAGATACATGTAGAAATTATATTCGATTGGGGTTGGATTCGATTGGGGCACTCTAAATGGGTCAAAGTGGAATTTTTCAAAATTTGACCCTACCGGTCAAAAGTCGGGACATCAGAATTCGTTTTAGAGGTATGGGTGCTTCGGCAAAGTTTCTTATTTTGATCTCTAGAATACGATTTTCCTTGAACGTTGAACGATTTTTTTGCCTCCATACAAATCGACCCGGCCTAGTGCTCATCCTATCATATCCGTTAATGCCATACAAAATATTATGGCATTAATGGATGTTTTCGTCTACAATAACGATCGTCACGTTACTGTGAATGGCGATCGTTATCGCACCATGATTACCGATTATTTATGGCCCGAATTGGAAAACATGGACTTGGACGACATGTGGTTTCAACAGGACGGTGGTACCGTCCTGTTGAACACAGCACACGTTACAATCGATTTATTGAAGAGTAAGTTTGGTGAGCGTGTTGTCTCAAGAAATGGACCAGTCAATTGGTCGCTTCGTTTGTGCGATTTAACGCCTCTAGACTTTTTTCTTTCGGGCTACGTCAAATCATTGGTCTATGCCAACAAGCCGACGGCGTTGGAAGAACTCAAAGCCAACATTGAATGCGAAATAGCGGCCGTTACGGGCGAAATGTGTGTCCGAGTCATCGAAAATTGGGTCCAACGAATCAACCGCTGCCGACGTGCCCGCGGTGACCATATGAACGAAGTCGAGTTCCATTCATAAATGTTTTGATTGTATATCAAGTCGATAATAAAGTTTTAGAAATATCTCAAATGGTTTGCGTTTTATTTAAAAAAAAAAGTTTTCAAGTCCTTATTGAAAATCCCGTTATTACTTTTTCTAAGTTTTAATTTACATTAGGGTGTCCCGAAAGTGTACAATATGACGTAATAGTGCTCAAACGATGAGTATTATCAAGTTGATTATGGGAAAAATAAAAAAAATCGAGAATATTTACAGTTCGCTACTCGTATTTTATAGATTTTTGTGCAAAATCGGGCTCAAGTTATAAAATGCTGAGCAAATTTTTGAAAATATATTTATAATGATTCAATTTAAAACAAATTATAAATAAAATTAATTGTTCCAAACTAAATGATGCTGTGGTGGACAAAAATTAATATATAGAAATTTTATAAATGTTTTTCCCTATAATACGCTCAGCATTGACAAGCTTTTAAACTCTTCTGTGCCCAAAAATATCAAAAACCCGTGTAAAAATTTGGTTGTTTTTACATTTCAAAAGAAAGAAGTCAGTCTGATTGCATATTAAAAACTTTGTATGCAAAAAAGCATGCTCCAAACTTTAAAGTCGTTTTGTGGAAAAATTGTACCATAAATCGACAAATAAAGCACGCAATTGAAATCAGCCTGCGTGTAAAGAGACAAATTTTTCACTAATGAAGTTTTCTTCACAATGTGAATGAACAATTTCTTTAACTCTATGAAAAGCTACATCATTTTTACTAAACTATGTTTAATGTATCTTTTTTACTAGGCGAGTGAATAAAAGTTTTCCATGGTTGGCAAACATTATCTTTTCATTATAATGGTTGCTGCCTACCACGCTCTCCTCAATACCGATATGAACATTTTAAAACTGCGATTTCAATAGTGGCATGTGTATTCTAATATTACAGGGTTGATATCAAAATTTTGCCGATTCAATTTTGTTATATCTACAAAATTCCCATATAAATTGGCATATCGGTATTTTAAATTTAGTTCAAGATATTTCAAAATCAAACCGGTAAAATATAGAAATGAAACCGGTTATACAAGAACAAACATGTATTAAATGGAATTGCTCTTTTAAAATTTTCATTTCGGCCTTGATGTAACTGTGGTAGACACAGTGGGGAAAATTGGATTTTTTGAGCAAATTTGCATGCAGCCCACAGTTTTAAAATTTGAAAAATAACTGAAAAAATTTCATATCGATTCCTTATGGCCGATTTTAAAAAGTCATTTATTTTATATCCTTAATAAATCGTAAAAGTCTGCGAAAATTTAAATTTTTTTGATTTTTCGGCTGTTAAAAAATTTAAAAGTTGTGGGATATAAATTAAATATGTGGTAGCCACAGTGGGGAAAATTGGATTTTTTGAGTAAATTTGCATGCAGTCCACAGTTTTGAAATTTGAAAAATAACTGAAAAAATTTCAGGTCGATTCCTTATGGCCGATTTTAAAAAGTCATTTATTTTATATTCTTAATAAATCGTATAATTCTGCGAAAATTTCCATTTTTTTGATATTTCGGCTATTAAAAAATTTGAAAGTTGTGGGATATAAATGAAATATATCTTTTTTTTTATTTATTAATGTGTAGCTTTCTTTGGAAATTGGATAGAGGAGAGGTGAAAGGTGGGGAAAGATGAAGAGCTTCAAACATGGCAACACTGTAATTGCGCGAGATGATATGTCTTAGAACAGTTGTTGCTCGACACCTGATGTAGAGTTGGCGAACTTATTGAAGCTTTTTTGGTTCATAGCCCTGATTCATTATTTTACTTCGGTGGGGTTAAGCGCTATGGGAACACCGAAGGTGGGAGCTGCGATATATATGAGCAATAGAAAACTCATACATATTATTTTTCTAATTTGATGTTGTCTTGATAATAATCAAATTAAATTTAAAATATTCAGTGTTTGGTAAAAGCAGCATATTTACAATCTCCCTAAATGCCTTGAACTTTCCTTTATTTAAAAACAAATATTTTGCTCTACAAATGCCTTTCATTAAAATAATGTTAAAAAATGACACAGTCTTGTGTTTTTAACAGGATTATGATATACTTATTTTCTTTTGAAAAATACCAAATACTTCTAATAAGTTTCTTATGTTTTTTAGTTAAAAAAGTTAACAACTTTGTTAATAAAGTTATGTAATTTTCTTTGCTCTTTTATAGCACCTCAATTACATTTCTTGAAAATTGTAAAGATGTACTCGTATGTCGATAAAGCAAAATATCCACATTCATCTCCATAAAAGACCAACACGATTGGTAAATTCTTAAAGATATTGTATTAAAAATAAAAAGGCTCCATTTCCAACAGAATTTGTTTATACGAAACAAAACAAAAAAGTCACCACGGATTTGATAACGGTTATCAATAGGAAAAAAAAATTACATAAAAGTTGAGATACATTTCTATTGTATCCCACTATTTTTAAATTTTTTATAGCAGTGATATTAAAAAAATGTAAATTTCGCTGATTTTCACGATTTATTAAGGATATAAATTAAATGACTTTTAAAAATCGACCATAAGGAATCGATTACGAGTTTATTCAATTATTTTTAAAATTTTAGTTTTTTCAAATTCATTTCAAACTGGCAAATTTGCTCAAAAAAAAATCCAATTTTCCCTACTGTGGTAGCCAACTACCGTTATTGTGAAAATTTATTGAATACCAACACTGAATTTTTCACAAAAGTTTATGAAAATCTGCATTCATTTTATGAAAAGTTTCAATGAACGAATTCCAGTGACACATCATAGGTCAAATGTAAAAATTCACTAATATCATGCACGCAATTCTCTCAGTGTGAAATATAGAGAATTTGTGGTCATAACCTTATAAATTGTTAAAAGTTAAGATTTTGTCCTCCTGTGTAATTAAAAAAAAACTTTAAACTTTAACATGATTTAAAATTTTGTATTAAATTTAAAAATATTTATGTATATTTAAATAAATGCAATGAAAACACATACAAAATATGAATTTAATTTTGTAGAAAATTTAAAAAAATGCATATTAGAGTGGCATTTTTTTGTATGAAGAAAAATTATTTTTGTATTGTATTGTAGCACTATATTTAAAAGCTAGGTATGTGTTGCGCATTTGAAAAAAATCCGAAAACTTTAACCCGAGGCGCGCTGTGACCAAAGTTTCTTTTATATTTTCTATTAGGTTAATACAAACAATTTTTGTTTCCTTACTTAAAGACTAAGAACAAAATAACTATAATACGAAAGAGTCTTAATAACTTTTTGGACCAATTGCCAGGGTATTGCGTCCCAGAATGGGACTGCGACAGGATTTCAGAGAGGTCTGTCACGACGCTCTGTGACACGTTAATCCCCGACAGGGAACCATGGTTAAATGGGACCTTCTTGGGGAACCATTCGGGGATCCACTTTTACACGGATGGATCAAAACTGGATGGGAAAACGGGTCTGGGCTTCTGTGACGCTGACTTCAATGTACGCAAATGCTTCCGTCCGCTTCCTGACCATAATAGCGTACTACAGGCGGAGGTCACCGCGATTACGGAGTGCAACGATTTCTCTGCACGGGGACGCATTGAGATCATATGGGTGCCGGGACACTATGGTATAGCAGGGAACGAAGTGGCTAATGATTTGGCTAGGGGAGGATCTTCCCTGGAATTAGTCACTTTGGGGAACGCTAAACCTTTTCGAGCTCTCAAGGCGGAGCTGGTGGGCTGGGCTGACATCATGCATAGGACCATCTGGGAAAATGCGGGTGCTGGCAGGACTACGAATATTCTCGGGGGCAACCCGGACAAGGACAAGACGAGGGAAATTCTGAATGTCAGTAGGAAGGAACTGAGTCTTTTGATGGAAATCCTCTCGGGACACTCGACACTTAGGGCCCATCTCCACCGTATTGGTAGGGCGGACTCGGAAGTGTGCAGGGCCTGTGGGGAGGACGAGGAGACCTTGGAACACTATCTCTGTGAATGCCCTGCATTTGCCGGGATCCGGGTCGAAATACTATCCAGTGACCAAATATACACATTGGGGGATCTTAGGGGCATAAGATGGAAGAAGTTGAGGAGTTTCGTCAGAGCGACGGAGTTCCTGGGGTAGAAAGGTGACATAGGACCGATTGTTTAGAGCGCACAACAAGCCGACATTCTGGCTTAAGTGTAAGTCCTCAGGGACTTGAGTCGGATTAGGGAAGTATTTTCCCTTCTCCGAATCCTCTTTTCGACCTAACCTAACCCTAACCTAATAACTTTTTAAAGCATTCACAAATTTTAACAAAAGTTACCATTTATTGAATAAAATTCTATGCGAATTTATATACAATTTCAAAAAGTTATGAAATTTTTGTTTAAGATAGAGTTTATGGGACTTATCTAAAAAGGTCTCTTTTTGAAAGTTTACTATATATTTCATAGAGGTTTGGTTTGATGCAGGACACTTTTGTCAAAACTTTTGGGCATTATTGGAAATACGTGCAGTGCTTGTCATAACTGTTTAACAAACAGTCAAATATCCCTCTTCTGGACGAAGTACTATGAAGTTATTTAGATTCGATTATTTGGACTAAAAACTGATATTTTTATTTTGTGACCAGGAATTCTGCTAATTGTTATAATGGCATTATCCATGATCGTAGAATTAATTATGAACACTTCGTGATGTATTATGGAGTTATAGCAGTTTCCTGCTCTAACTCTATTTGTGTCAAATTTTGATACTAATTGTATACAATATCAGATCCAAACGGATTTCCTTACATGTCCGCCAAATTAAATCATATTTAAGGACATGTAATTTTTTGTGTGCTAAATTTTCATTGATATTTCCTATAACATATTGGTGGCAAAATTGTATTACCTCAAGCCTGTGAGGAGTCTTCAGAAGAGTATCTTTATCCAATATAATTTTAAAAAGCAGTTTGATCCGAGTTTGTACCTTCTGAGACCATTTTAAATATGTGTTTTGGACGTTTAAAGATTTGTAAATGTCATATTTTTGTTTATTTTTAAAAACCACCAAGAAATCAATTTTTGCGCCTTTTTTACCCGGGTACACTAAATATTTTATCTTTAAAGTCACTAATTCCAAGCATTAATTGAGTGAGACATAAAAGTATCTCATCTCGTTTAGTAGAAATTTTTACAAATGATTTAATGCCTTTTTTGTTTAGGAGCCAATTAAGGGCAACATAAACTTCCCACAAGGCTGATTTTTCATTTAATTTCATTTATTAATTCAAAAACCAAGCCCATAGGGCCAAATATCGTTCGTATTCTACAATAAATTTTTACAAAAAATAAAAAAATAAATTTATAATTTAAAGAAATGCCTAAAATAAATAAAATTATAACTAAAGTTTAACGGTCCAAAATGTAGCAATAAGATTATCAAAATAAGTAGACGATTAACAACTAAAACAAAATATATAAAAAAAAAATATGAAAAATACACGATTTTTGACATGGTTCTCAAAGCTAACTGGATTAAACACATTTTAACTTTTTACATAAGAGAAAACTTACAAGTGAAAAACCATGTTATGGTGGTAATTTGGGACGTGTAGTTTACTAAAATTTAAACGTTTCTTTCTGTTGTTTGTATTGCATATATTGTAAATTAATAATTTATTTAGAGGAGCGGAGGTACAAGAAGAAAGTAACAAAGCATTTTCTGGAGTATGATTTAGTAAAATCCATACAGGATATCAAACTTAACGAATGGACGGCGCTTAAAAGGTCTTCAGTAAGAAACATTATGCTACTAAACCACCTTTGAAAAACCCACGGCTGTCATTATCTTATCCAATATATTTGGATATAAATTTTTGCATATTGTTTTTTATGTAAATTTCAGTATATTTTTTATCGAGTTCCAAATTACCCCTCAACCTCACAAATTGCCCCGCCTTGAAAAAAATGTGGAGCTACAACACAAAACACTTTTTGGAATGGATCTATCAAAAGTCTAAAGAAAACTAGAGTGGAGTGCTTTTTAGGAGCTACAAAATAACTAGTAGCAAACTACCCCAGCTTCCCCTATTATTTTTAAAAAAAATTCTAGATTAGAAGAAAAAAATGCCATTTTGTAAAAATAAAATTGCAATATCTCAAAAACCGTTAGTACGATTAAAAACAAAGTTAATAAAATATTATATATCGCAAGAAATATTTATATTAACGCCAGTAAAAAAGTTTATATAAAATTATATATAATGATATAGTTTCCGCAAATATAAAAGGATATAATTCGATCCGCAAAATGTTTCTATTAAATTGTATTACTTTGGATCTAATTATATTTAAATTTAATAAAAAACTATCCAATTCTATCCAAGTTTTGTCCCAATATAATAATATCTAATATCAATAATAATAATCCAAATATATTTAAATTAAAAGATATTAAGTTCCACATATTTGATAACCAAAAACGGGTTCAAAATACAAAATGTATGATTGAAATTTGTAAATAACTTAAATTTTATTTATATTTTTTTAAGACATCAAATTTTCGTTTTAATCGAAATTGTAATTTATAATTTAATTAAAGAAATATGTTTGTCAATATAAAAATGGTACAGTAATATCCAAATAACAGGCTACAGAACAACTTATACATTATTATAATAGCTTATAATTTCTGTTTTACAACTGATTCTTTTTATATGAAGTTTGTCCTATTTTCAATAGGTTCGTTACCTCCAAACTAGAACAAGTTGCTTTAGAACCGGTTCAGAAACCAGGTTTAAGACTGGTTCTGGGACACTAAAACCTTACAATTTGACTCATAGGAACCTGTTCTGTAAACGGTGGTAAAAGGAGCTGTTCTCAACAGGTTCATAGGTAATCTGTTCTAAAATTTTTGCTGAAGAGTTTATTAGTAATGGAAATCGATTTTCTTAAAATATTTTTCCAGTTTTGGATTATATGTAAGTATGTCAAAAATGACATTATATATAATTATGTATTGGGTTATATCTAATTTTATAAAAATTTAAACAAATTTATCAATCATGTATTATCATATATAAAATTCAGAATAGTACTTTTTATACATGATTGGATGTGCTTATACATGAATTTTTTTGGTAAAACATTTTGAAAATATTATTATATATAAATACATATTGATACATATGCTAGTTTATATGATCATATATTTTTATATTAAGGACGGCAATTCGAGAAAAATTTTCAAAAATCGAAAAATTTAATAGCAACAATAATTGATAAAAATCGAAAGTAGAAAAAATCCACTCTAATGCACATAAATAAATCAGATTATCTTTTGCAAATGAGATTTAATACTTAAACTAAACAATTTCTTTAGGCATTTCGAAAAACACACATACAGATACCATACAATATATAAAAGGACCTTTTCTTCGTTAAACAAAAACTAACTGGAAAAAAATCAGTCTTTAGAAGTTTCCATTGAAACTTAACAACCTGTATACATAAAAGTAAAATAAAGAAAAACTCCTGGACACAAAAACGAAGTAAATACTCGTATGTAATACTTTTACAAGTAATGTACAATATTCTATAGATATGTAGCAAAAAAAAAAACTGAAATTGACAAAGAAGTGTGATGATTTTGCACAAAAAATGTACAACTTTTTAAATAAAAAAAAAGAGTAAAACAGCAAAAAAAAAACAACTAGAAGAGTGTATTTATTCATCTATAGATTGTAAAGTACTCGTAAGTAAAATTCTATACATACAAACATACATTTTGTTATTTATAAACCACCTCATATGTATGTTTTATATAAAATGTGGTTGTGTGCTTGGTATATTATATGAATAACTACCTAAACCAGTATGTTTCCTGTAATGCTAGGGAAGGAAGAACATATAAAAAAAAAAACTTACATACACTAACCGACAGTCATCATTTAACTAACCAGCCCTTAAAACTTTAACAAGAAAATTCTTGGTAGACACATACGGCAGTGGGTAACAGGAAAAAAAACTTAAATTCAACCAAAACACATGACTGCTGCAACATGATATACAGTGGCGCTTAGGACCTACCGAATAAAAACGTTTACATATAATCATGCATTATATTACATAAGCATATATGTTATTGCATGATATTATATGAGAATACATATGTTTATGTATGTCAATATATATACTCAGAGAACTTCTGCTTTAAAAATATGTAGTTGTTTGGGTTGTAATACAGTTTCTTTATTTTTAATGTAAATGCCAGTCATTTGTAGAACAAATTTAATTCTTTACTAACCTTGTAGTTCATTTAAAAAAACAAACCACATCAAATGTCTGTTTTATGATTTTACATTCATTTTTTTACAGTAGTTTTTTGTTATTTAAAAAAATAAAACAAATAAATATAGCGGTCACCATTGACTGTAACGTTCTGACCACAATTAAAGAAACACGATTAAAGAAGTGCGGACCAATGATTCCACCATCCCATAAAGCACACCAAACAGTCAGTTTGCATATTATCATATGCATATTATCATTTAGAGTAAACGTGGAGCGAAAGCGTTCCATAGTTAATCAAATTAATTGCTCTGATGGACGATTATGTTGACCGTAAAATGGACGTAGTGCGCGATACGTATTTCGAACAGAAAAATGATTTTCAAAATAAATTTGCACAATTTGGAAGCATTGTTCAGGCGTCAGTCTATTCATGTTGAAATGCCAAACCAACCTAAACATAAACCACTTGACAGCTGACAAAATGGCCGCCAGTTAAAAAAGTGTTGCCAACTTAAAGTGTTGCCAACTTTTATACAGGTATAAAAAACACGCTTTACATTGCAAGATAAAAAATTCACATAAAACAATTATTTTCGTCCAAATTTTCAAGAAATTCGTACACTGAGATAATTAATTATCTACATAATATTAACGAATTTTTGCATTGAAGTAATGAAGTTGCACTGGAACTCGTTTATTGAAACTTTTCGTTAAATTAATATAACTTTTCATTAAATTTTATTGAAATTGTCATTTTATTTATTAAAAATGTCATTCACTCAACGGAGAAGTTTCATTGAAAAACAAGTGTCATGAAAAGTATGAAGCTTTTCATAATTTTTAGGAAATTTCTCGTTTATTTCGTGAAAAAGTTTCGTTAGTGTAGTAAAATGTTTAACTATTTTTCGTCCACTAAAACGAATAATCGAATATTGTATCTTAAATCCCACTGTACAATGTCGGAAACTTAAATCTACAAGAAACAAGAACATCAACAGAAAAAAAGCATTTTTAAAATGTCTCGACGCATTACTTTAGAACAAAGTTTTACAAGAGATAAGTTAACATATATGATACACATCTAAACATACACACATACATGTTTAGGTTGATAGGAATGTATATGTGGTTATATGTCTATGTCATGTTTTGCTTACAGGCATATTCATGAATACTCTTTACACATCCACATAAATGTGTACAACTCACAACCATCACACATACAGGAGCTACTAACTATAACCATCTACTTTTACTATTTTAGTGATTTGTGGTTAAAAAATTTTTAGCCAAACACTATTTTGGATTTTTTACGTAGGACGAAATGAATGAATGTTTCTCATAACAAGACGAAAAACATAAAATCCACATATACCAACAAAAAAAAAACACATGCATACAACTACACTATACACATACACATTGAAAAGAGTAGGTTGTTTTGTATATTTGTATTCATTCTGATGTTTGTTTGTATTATGCCATGTATTTATTTGTATTTTATGGGTCTCACACAAAAATTTCATAAATGGATCGGTTTTTTTGAAACAATTATGAATGAATGGTTGAACATGTATTAAAAATACAGTTTTCTATGTATTGTGAGGATGTGTATTAGGATGTCTTATAAAAAACGATGTGTCGCTTTTCGTTCATTACATCTCCCAGTCTTATTGCAAATGTTTCCAAATGGAAACGTTAAGCTACGCCGAATTTCAGCCAAAAATGTTCACTTTTGGAAAATAAGGGTTTTATTTTTTAATTCCCAAATTCGAACTTTAAAAAAATTTTATTTTTTATTTCAATTATTCCTCTAATATACTCAAAATTATTCAGATATGGAATTCTAACTTCATCGAATATCGTTAACCCACTTAAGCCTGGAATCAAAAATGAAGCACAAATTTGATAAAAATTCAAAAATGTGTTTTTTAAATTATTTTTAGAGACGTTTTTAAAATGCCCAATTTGGATATGCCGATTGCTATTTTTTAATATAATACAACTTCTTTCAGAACATTTTATAAAATTTGATTATTTTCTCAGTGGAACAGAATTTTAATGTTTTCATTAAAGTTTACATAATTTTCTTAAAAATATCACCATAATTTGACTATACTAAACTTATCATTACTTTTATTTAAAAAATCTTTAACCATTAGTGGCCAGGGGACAAAAAAGACATATAAAATGTAATTTAAATAATGACTACAATCAGGTAAAATTTTTTATCATATTGATGATATTGGTTCATAAATCGTTTGTCATCAATTATTCGTCATATTTATGAAGTTTTCATAAATATGATGAAGAGTTTCATACAAATTTAGGACTTTAGTTTCATAAAGCTTTATCATTTATAAAAAAAGGTTTAATAAACGTTGTGAAAATAAATTTTTGCTTTTTATTGAAATTTTTAATTTTTATTTGATATTTAGAAAATATAATTTGCAATTTAGACTTTTTTAAATTCACAAACTGTTCGAAATTTTTAAAATTTTAAAACATCAAATAAATATTATATGATGTGTTCTTAACTTAAAATATAAATTGTTGGAATATAATATTAAATTTAGAAATTTTAATTGAATATATATTAAATAGAAAATTGTAAACATTGTTTCAAAATTCATGAAAATTGTTCATAATATTTATGAAAAGTTTCATAATATTTATGAAACATTTCATAAAAATTTATAAAACTGCTTCATCCAATTTATGAAATGTTAAATAACTTTTGTGACGCATTTCATAAAAAACTAAAAAAAATATTTTTAAATAAAAATAATGCTAAAACAAGGCTACAAAACAGTCTCCTAAAATCAAAAACAAGAGTACCGATTTAAATATTTCGGCCATATGCTGGTTTTAATGACGTACATTATTGGCCAGATTTTTCGCAAAATTTTACTAACGAGTTGCATGTTTTAATGGAGTTTATTATACATACAATATTAAAAATAAGATGTTTTTTCTTAATTTTATATGGTAAATACTGATGAGACTTTCAACAACATTTGGGGATCAAAATTGTTTAATAAATTAACTATTGCAATGCTCTGGCTAACATTCTTTAGTGATATAAGTATCTGATTTAAAATAAAGTTAGCGTTGAAGTGGGTGTTAAATTGTGCGTGGTTGAAAGTTATATGGCGACGTTACCCGGATTAATTGCAATATTCTACCAAATAAAAAAAAAATTCATGTTAGAAAGTGTTTTGCAACCGTCAGATAATGACAATCGTAATTAATTTTTATATTAATTACTGTAGAATATTACTTTAGTTATGCCCGTAATTTCAAGCAATAGATACCTACCGGTGCTTAGATATCTACCCGTATACACAAACAAAATCGGGTAGGTATCTAAGCACCGGTAGGTAAATATTGCAGTTTCGTCCCCCTCCTGGGACTCGTCAGTGGTTAATTTATGTGTCAATTGAACAAAGTATTTTATATTGTTAATTTGCTCTATATGAAAAACTTTTTATTTTTTGGTGTCGTACTGTGATTTGAACTCACTGCCTTAGCATCAAGCTATGCATCGTAATCTCACCTCTTAACGAGTTGAGCCACGGTCGACACAGCGATGACTGCGGCTAAAGTGGAGTTTGGTCACACTACATACACACAAGTATTGTTTCGATCAGAAGAGACAGAATTAACTAATACCAATGCACAATTCATTTTTCAACTAGAATGCTTTTTCTTCTTAATCCTATCTCTTTTTCACAAGTAATTATCACGTTTTATGATGCGCTTTATTCACATACAATAGTTGGATACCAAGTGTAGGTTAGAGATTGGGTCGCCGTTGAAGGGGACAAATTTGTACAGCGGACAAAAAACTTTAAAACTTTTAAACAAAATTGGGGCGTGGCATATGAAAAGTGTATTTCTACATTGCCTGAAGTATCATGTGTACAGTCTGAATTCTCTGGTTACTGGCAAAACTCTCCTGGTCAGCGCCAGGCTAAGAGATTGATCTAGGAGGTCGAGGCGCTTGAAAGCTTGAATCTGTAGGTAACTTTAGGCAGCACAAAAGACCTACATTGGTCGCGGTGCACAGTGCCTGATCTAATCTAATCTGATCATGTGTACAAAATTTGAAGTGAATCTGTTCAAAACTATATGGAATGGCAAACATTCTTAGTAATATAAGCAATTACATGATTTTAAAAAAGTGGGCGTAAAAGTGCGCATGTTCAAAACAATACCTATTATTCATTTCAGAGTCCCAGTTATATGCTATGAAAATTTCAGGAAAATCGGTCCAGAGCGTGGTCTCGTATAAGGTACAAATAAACAAACATACATTTAATTTTATATATAATGCATTAACAAGTAAATTCGTTGTTTTTCTCAGATTTTACTATATTTTACTATTTTTGCACAACTGACTATACCATTTCGTAAACGATCAAAGCATTTTTGTGCATACTCAGAAAGACAAATCTGAACAATTATTGCTGGTAAAAAAAAGAAAAAAAAAGATAGTGGACTCATGGGAAAAACGCGAAAAAGAATGACCAAACTATAAGTTCATATTTTAGTATAATATGTAAATAGCTTAAAAAATGGAATATAATTTTTTCAAATGGTTTTTTTTTTTTTTTTTGTTAATTACAACTATTTCTTTTTCTATAATTACAACTCTTATATCAAAAAATTGCAATCGATATCCCTAAATTTGGCATTTTAAAAATCTCTAAAATTAATTTAAAATACACTTTTTGCATTTTTTTATCAAATTTGTGAATTATTTTTGATTCCAGGCTAAAGTGGGTTAGTGATATCCGATTAAGTCAGAATTCCATATTTGCCTTATTTTTAGTATATTAAAGATAATAAATAAAATAGAAAATTAAATTTCGAATTTTGGTAATTTTTTTTTTAAATAAAATTCCTTTTTACAAAAATGGGCCACTTTTGGCTGATATTCGGCACGGGATACGCTTACCAAACAAATCGCTTTCTTCTATTCGGAACCATTTGCAATAAAACTGGAGGGTGTAATGGCAAATCTAATTTTAAGGGACTCTCTAATGTGTATGTTAGTATGGGTATATATGTATGGATAGTTGTTGATATCGTTGTGCATTCATACACAAATGAATGAATAAATAAACAAAACTTTAAATACACAACATGCATCATCATCATCATTCTAGAGAATAGAACAACAACAAAAACTTCCTTTCAAATAGAGTTATTTTTGATTTATACGAGAAGTTGTAAACGAAATGGACTGCATAATAAGCAGTATATCAGCTGTAGTCTACAGTTTATAGTTAGGCAGTCCTAAAGTCAATTTAATATGAACTTTTTATACAAGAGATTAATTTAAATTCAGCTTTTAAGTAGACTAAATTTAATGAGGAAACTGAACAAAAAAAAACTGAATTGAATTTCAAAATAAGATTAATTACAAGTGTGAAATGGAAAAAAAAGTGTCATGTAGTTTTTTCTATTCATATATCTCATAATTTACACTGTTGTACAGTGAAAATATACTTAAAAAGCGAGCTAGTGTATTTAAATAAACTTCCAAAATCTGAAGTCTATGACTGGCAGATAGCCAGCTGTGGCGCAATGCTCGTGAGAATGGAATGCTCACGAGTCGACCATTTTATTGCCGGATATACCCACATGATCCGGAATCCATAAAAGACAGATTTAGTTCCACATATAAACCATGATGAGTCTGCGCCTACACTTCTCAACAATCTTGGATGAAGTGGCCGGAGATTCAAGTGATTAAGAGCAGCCTGACTGTCACTACAGATGCTGATACTCCTATCCCTCACACAGGGAAATTTTTGCCATTTGCCGACTAAAATTCGGTTACTACGAACAAAATTGGTTGGTACAACTGAATATCGGTTTTCAAAACAAAATTCGGTTAATATAAATGAATTTTAAGATACAACACCCAAAATATTAAGAGATCGCATTTAACTTTGGTTGTACTAACCAAATTTATTGGTTGTATCCACCAAAATACACTTTTTAATTCGTTTGACACTTTATTTTTATGTGTGCTCCATCTGTAATCGATTTTCCCGTTCGCAACATTCAAAGTAGCAAAATCTTCAGTTTGAAAAATTGCTGACATTCTGCCCGTGGCACACACAGAGAAATTTTGCAATTCCCCAACTAAAATTCGGTTACTACAACTAAAATCGGTTGGTACAACTGAATTTTGGTTTGCACAAACAAATTCGGTTAGCACAACTGAATTTTAATTACAACATCCAAAATATTTAGAAATCACACTTTGCAATGGTTGTACTAACCGAATTTATTGGTTGTAGCAACTAAAATACATTTTTAAATTCGGTTGGCCCTTTCTTGTTTAGTGTGTAACTGATCAGTTCATGCCGATACCAGAAAGATGCAATACCAGTGTAGAAGGTATCAGAGTAATCCCCAGCTTGCTCACTCCTCCCTGCTCGGTAACAGAGTATCATGTTAATTAGAGAATTTGAAAACACTGGACAAAGTTCCGAAAGCCTCTTAACGAAAAGACCATGCCCGGTGATGCATACATACTGCCTTAATTGCCTCGCCCTGTATATGGAGGTCCAGGGGTAACATCTACAACATACTCATTGCACCAGTAATACTTAGAACAACAGCTCTTTGTAGTATATTTATCCTAGCCCGAACGATTTTTAATATTGTCCTAGGCCACCAGATACATACAATGACACTGCCAAAAAACCGCTGCTCCTGAAACACCTTCAGTTCAACATGACTTGACTACATCAGTTTACTATCCAGATAGTTGACCTCTGTAGACAGCTTGAGAGTTACCTCTGTAGACAGTTGGAGAGTAACCACCATTAACATCGCAAGCATGTATTTGGTCCTACGAGTATAAAACACAAGCGTTGTCTTACCAGCTATCTATCAGGCTCAATACAGCTTGCACTTTTCTGCAAACCATTCCCAGTGAGAGCCTGAATTTAAATCAAAAGTGAGTCAGCCACAAAACTCCACATCAGAGGGGGGAATACACCACCTTGAGGGCATGCTCTACTGAATTTAACTGTGACATTTGTATGTTTGTTTCTCCACCATTTCTTAAAAAAAAATTTCAGCCATAAAGGATGATAAGCTGATCGGTTTAAAAGTCTTCGCCAAAGTATAGTCTTCCTTCCCAGGTTTGGGAATGACAACCACATTGGCATCGCACCAAGGTGACGGAACATATCCATTGATCAAGTTGGCCAAAAAGACCTGTCTGAAGGTTCTTACCAGGATCTTCCCGCCACTCTTTAGTGTGATAGAATATATAAACTCTGGACTGGGGATTTAAATTCACTAAAGGAAGAAAAGGCATACAAGGAAGTGCGTAGACAATTCAATATCATTGACTTCCTTTTGGTTGTTCGTAAAGGTACCACAGGTTTCCTGAGAAAGTCAAGCTTCTCTGTATTATCTTTCTGTAAGGTCTTAGAGATTCTAGCAGTCTATCTCACTCCATTTATCTCCCCACAAACAGTCCTATAAGAACAAGGAATGGCAGGCAATACCGCAATAGCCTTGTGCAAAAATCGTCCACCCCCTTTTAAAAAGTGTTATCCAGTTGCAATAAGATCAAAGCAAGGATGACAAGCAATACCGCTAACAAAACCGTTATCGATTCAAACCAACTTCAACTGGCTATCGTTATCTCTAAAATACCGTTGCCAAAATAATTGAAATACCGTTATTCGTATAATAACGTTACCGAAATAACTAAAATACCGTTACCGAAATAATTTAAATCGCGTTATCCTTAAAATGCCGTTACCGAAATAATCTGGCAAGATCGAAAACACTAAAAGCGCTGAAAATAGATATGTTTTCCCAAAGTTTAATCATAAACTAGACAGTCATTGCAACTTGGGCATAATGGGGCTACAAAATCGGTGGTAACTGACCCAGCAAAAAACGCTGCTTGATTGCAAGCAGTTTCGATAGGGAAAGTAAACAGCTAAGCGCTTGCAATATTGGTGATATAAGTCACGATATTTGCTTAAGATAGCTCGCGTGAAAGCACTTGTTTCGATATCTAAAATGCGCTTAATTCACAGCTCTAAATAAAGCCATGAATTCACTGATTTTAGGACGAAATTTTGTTCTTTCGAGCTTTCGCGAAGCGATAGTGTGATAAAAAACCCTCTATTGCTTCTTTAGACGCACTACTGCAATCTATTAATATCAGGAAGCAGTATAATAAGCAGAAAAGAAGCAACACGTATATCAATTTCACCGCTTCCGAATTTAGTCTGGGGAATAACGTTATCCTTAAAATACCGTTACCGAAATAACTACAAAAAAAAACGTTATCCCTAAAACAACGTTATCGAAATAACTGAACTATCGTAACAGCTAAAATATCGTTACCGAAATAAGTAAACTATCGTTAACGCTAAAAACCGTTAACGAAATAACTGAAATATCGTTACCTCTAAAGTACCGTCACCGAAATAAAAGAAAATAGCATTATCCTTACCGATACCCGCATCAAGTCGCTTACCATCCATCGATTTAAGTGATTAACTTAAAAATGTATAAAATAAATGTATAACTTTGCGGTCATGTTTAATCTGCAATCATAGTTTAATAAATAAAATTTATGCGGTTTTCAATAAAAAAATAAATAAAGGTATTTTTTTATTGCAAATCATACATCTACTTGTTATTCACAGAACGTTAACATTTCAAGAGAAATCATTAAGTTTGTATATAAATAAATATGTGGGTTTTGAATAAATTTAAACAAAAAAATTGCAATTTTAATTATAATATAAAATTTCCCCATTTAAAATTTTTATTGGCTTAAATAAAAAAAAACAACAAACACTAATAAATTAATTGTGAAACAATTAAATTACAAACATATAAAATTTAACCTTTTCAGCAACGAATAATTAATTTTGGCTACACAGCACGAAAATTGTATGACGAATGCAAAGCTTTTGAGTAAAAAATGGCTACCCAGGCAGAAAAATATATTCGGCACAGTGTTGGCAAAGCGTCGGTGACAGTCGGTTATGCGTTGTCAGAGCGTGGGTTAACAATCTCGACAGTATTGTCCTGTTACCCGATTGATAACAGTGGCCAACCGTTGGTTTGAGTGAACTTGACACCGTTGGCAAAACTTTGGCAATTAAAAAACTGTGTTGCTTTTAAAATAGCTTAAATTAAATTAATTTTGAGAAATATGTGTAATAAAACACATTTAAAAAGCAGCAATACAGTTCAGTCTTAATTTTATACATCATATTAAAATGTGTGAAATATAATAGAATATTATAAAAGCACTTCTAATTGGTTAGAATATCGGTAAAAGCCATATTGGCAAATAATTTTTCGGGCCGTACTGGCAAAAACACATGCTTTGTAAACAAAATAGTGTTTTCCTAGTACAATATTAGTTGTACCTTTGGTTATTTTTAACACTGGGGTATTTACAAAAATAACATTGGTTTGCCAGTAATATTTTTTTTGGTACGATTGGCAATTTCTACCTGAGTACTTTTGTTAAATTTTCGGTTTTTTTTTCATATTTAAAAACGCACTATTTCCAAAATCGTTCGAGTTAGCAACCCCAAACCCGGATGACGACATATTTATATGATATTTACTGATGCTTTCATATGGAATGAGTCTAAATTAAATATTATGAGTAAAATTTAAAAATTTTCAAAAAAAAAAACAATATTCTTGGTCACGCTTCCTAAAATTAGCTAGCCTGTTAACAATCGACATATATGGATCTACACATGAGCACACATGCTTCATACATGTCCATATGCATCCAAACATGATTCATATGTGTTCATATATGATTCATATATGTTCATTTAAGGGATCATATGTGTGCATGTGTGTGTATTAACGAAAATTTAGGTAATATTTACTGAAGGGTTTTCCAATATGTACTTGACAACTTTGAATTTAATTTGTGAACGCACTATATCACTGATCATCTAACTTTCCTTTTTTTTCAATGAACTCAACATATTCATCAGGGTAAAGTACACGAACGAACAACGTATGCAAATTATTAAAATGTACTACCGAAATTCGGAGTCGGTGACCGCAACTTTAACAGCGAATTTCATCGCAAAATCATCTTCAGTGACGAAGCTCATTTTTGGCTCTATGGGTTCGTCCATAAGCAAAATATGCATTATTGGTTTGGTGAAAATCCACATGTGCTTCATGAATCACCACTTCATCCACAAAAAATAACTGTTTGGTGCGGTTTGCATGCCGGCGGAGTCATTGGGCCATATTTTTTCGTCGACAATAACGATCGTCACGTTACTGTGACTGGCGATCGTTATCGCACCATGATTACCGATTATTTTTGGCCCGAATTGAAAAACGTGGACTTGGACGACATGTGGTTTCAACAGGACGGTGCCACACAGCACACGTTACAATCGATTTATTGAAGAGTAAGTTTGGTGAGCGTGTTATCTCAAGAAATGGAGCAGTGAATTGGCCGCCTCGTTTGTGTGATTTAACGCATCTAGGCTTTATTCTTTGCAGCTACGTCAAATCATTGGTCTATGCCAACAAGCCGACGACGTTGGAATAACTCAGAGCCAACATTGAACGCGAAATGTGTGACCGAGTCTTCGAAAATTGCGTCCAACGAATCGACCGCGGTGGCGATATGAACAAAGTCGAGTTCCATTCATAAATGTTTTGATTGTATTTCAAGTCGATAATAAAGTTTTGGAAATATCTCAAATGGTTTGCGTTTTATTTTAAAAATGTATACATTTCCATACATGGACATATGAAAACATTAACGAAAATTGAGGTAATATTTACATGTATGATCACATATGAACTCCTATGAGCATATATGAATCCTATATGGTGGTATATGAGCATATATGACCTCAACTGACTTTATATATGAGCACGAATGAGATCATACATGTTCATAAAGGGATGCATATATGTTGCATTTTAACCGGGTATACACTTTTTATATTTTATGTGAAAAAATAATTATAGCATTTTCTACTTTTCTACATAAAAACATGTTAACCCTTTACTGCATGAAACATCGGACATTGATAGTAAATTGTAAATAAGTGAACTTTTAACGATTTTATTAACAAAAATCCTAAAAGGATAAAAACTTCGGATCACCCAATAACCAAAACTATAGGGAATGTATGAAGACAAAATTATGTGTGTGGGAAAGCCTATAATTTTTTCTTAGTACATAAGTAGTTTGTTTAATAACTTTTGAAATATGACTGCCTATGAATTGTAATTGTTTAAAAATTATAAAAGTTATAAACATTAACGCCAGTTACTGTGTTGCAATATTATAATTAACCTGTGATATAATTTTTAAGTTTGTGTTTAATTTAATTTTCATGTTTACTGTTTTATGTTTGTCTACAATAAAAATTATTGTTCAATGTAATAAAAATAATTTTTCTTACAACGAATCCCTTGATAAAGTGAACATAACATTCACGAAACGTTGGGAAAATATGGATTAAATGCATTTTTAATTACATAAAGAACTTTAGGCCTTATTAGCTAAAATAAAAACAAATTTATTAAACAACTACATTGACCAAACAACAAAGTTATACATATATTCAACTTACTTGCTCGTCACAAAAAAGCCTATATCTCCAAATTTACCGTTAATTAACAAAAAAAAATGTGTCTTGGTTATTTATATCATGTGCTGCATTCGGTCAAATTATTCGCTACATATATGTAATCGTGGAGTAAATTCTTTTAAAGAATTATTAAAAAAAAAATTTAAAAAACCTTAAAATTTACAGACAAAACAATTAGAAGCACTAATTAGAACTGAAGTTAAATTCATTGATCACAAAACGACAAAACTTTAAGAGTGACCAATTAAAAAAAAAAATTATATATCAATAATCTCTGTAACAATTACTAATTTTTCATTTAAAACTGTAACTGTAAGCATTTTATAAATTTTTCTAGAATGTGTCATTTATTTATTTATTGAAAACCAAGCCTTCATGACTAAAACAAAATGGTAAAACAATAATTTCTTTGTTTAACAAATGATCTCAAGAGTATAGAAAACTATTTTTATTTTCAAATAAAATAATGTAGACAATAATTAAAAACGGCCTAATTGTGGCGTGAAAAAAGCGCTAAATTGCTCACAATTTATTCATTATCATTTTATTCTCTATAAATGTATATCATTATCTTTTGAAATTCCGAGTTTTTTGCTAAAGTCCGTTTCATGTTTATAACTCATGTGTAAAATCATACTATGCAGATCTATAAAATTTTAACTAATCAAGTTACTCGTACTTTGGATTTTTTAATTGGGTAAGAATAGGCGGAATGTCAGTTATTGAAATATTTATTTGGTTTGAAGCATTCGTGTATTGTTTTAATCGATATTAAGTATATTCTGAAGGCCTTTTTTACTCGAATTTCATAATTACTCGAATTTCATAAATATAAATTTCAAAATTATAAACTTTTTTGGGGGTTTGAAAAGAATTCACAATTTTTAGCGACTTTTGTAATAATCAGTATTTATCATAGATGATAACCTATTCGATGCGGGTATAAGTAAGGGTAACGGTATTTTCTTTTTTTCGGTAACGTTATTTTAGGGGTATCGATATTTCAATTATTTCGGAAACGGTTGCTATTGTTAGCGGTATTTTTCTTATTTAGGTAACGCTATTTTATCGGTAGCGGTATTTTAGTTATTTCGATAAAGTTATTTAGGGACAACGTTTTAGTTATTTCGGTAACGGTATTTTAAGGGTAACGTTATTTTAGTTATTCGAGTAATGTCAATGCACACCGATATTGTTAGCCCCATTATGCCCAAGTTCTAGTTTATGATCAATTTTTGGAAAAATATATCTATTTAAAGCGATTTTTTTGCAAATCTTGTCAGATTATTTCGGTAACGGCATTTTAAGGATAACGCTATTTAAATTATTTAAGTAACGGTGTTTTAGCGATAACGGTATATTAGTTATTTCGGTGGCGGTATTTCAGGGATATTAGTATTTCGGTTATATCGGTGAAGTTATTTTACGAATAACGGTATTTCAATTGTATCGGTAACGGTATTTGAATGATAACGATAGTCAGCTGAAAGGGTTCTGAATCGATACCGGTATTTTAGCGGTATTGCCTGCCATCCCTGGTATTTATTAGTAAAATGCTAAAGGAACTTCCCTTTCTGATTTGGAATAAGGACAAATTTTGAGTTTTACAACCCAAAAATATCTTTTTCTAAAATTGCGAAATTAATTGGCCGAAGTCGTTGGGAATAACCAACTTTGTTAGCAATAAGGAATATTAAGGAGCAAAGAACTGAAAGAAAATCCAAGCTGTCGAATCACGATACACGCAGGATTTAACTCTACCATAAGCTGCAGAGCGCTCGGTGCCCTAGTTTACCCTTCTGTGAGCAAATCAAAAGCTTGAAGAGTTCCTAATGCATCCGAAAATATTGTGCGAAGTAAAATACACGTAGTTCCACGTCTTTTAGAAAGGCCCGAACCCAAACGTATTGAGTTCGTAGAGTTAAACATGACCAAAAATGGGTATGCCAAAATTACGATATCCTTTCTTTTATAAATTAATCCATTCATTCACTAAAGGTTATATTTTCGGAAGAGAAAATATGGATTTTGGACGCGATCTACACTCAGGGAAAAAAGTTTCATCATATTGATGAAACTGTTTCATAAATCGTTTGGCATCAATTATTCATAACATTTATGAAGTTTTCATAGATATGTTGAAGAATTTCATAAAAATGTATGTCAAATGTGTCATAGAACGTCATCATTTCATAAAAAAGTTTCAAAAACCTTGTGAACATATTTTTGTTTGTTTTCCTAGCAATTGAAATCCAGAACTTAAATTTGAAATTTAAAAACCATCAATACAAATTAAGAATTTTAATATGAATTTAAGAAAATTTAATTTGTAATTTAGGTTTTTTGTTTAAAATTGAAAAACTACACAGAATAAACTAAAAACGGGGTTCAATAAAAAAATTTATTGAATTAATATTTTAATTGATTTTGCACCTATAACTACCCTATGGGGAATGAGGTGTTAATTGACCTAAAAGGATATACCCCGTGGCTGGTTAAAGAAGGACTTATCACAGGACTTATCACAATTTTGCATTGAGGTGGGTTAAGGTTAAAAATAAAACAAAAAAAATCGACTCTTTTACAAACGCCGTTAGTTTTTTTTATAATAGTGCTGGTAAAAACAAGAGTAGTATATATGTTGTATGTAAAAACACAGAGATGGAAAGATGGATTTTGGTTTTTTGAAGTTTTTCGGATTCATTAGTACTTTGTTAAAAAAAAAACTATACGAGCTTTTGTTCGTGATTTTGTTCATGTAAATCTTAGTAAAATTTATTATATTTTTAAGTTTAGTATTACACTTACCGATCTATAAGTGTCACCTACAAAAATCAAAAGCAGGTGACCATAATAGATCGGTTAGTGTATTACATTTTCTTGAGAAAAAAAAATGTTGCAAATTAAAATAAATATATTTATATTTAAACATTACAAAAAAATAAAAGTTTTTGTAAAATGTTTTACTATTAACAATTTTAATTTTTAACCAAATACTGAATTTTCCATCTCTGCTACAAAACGAAAATAAAGCTAGGTTGGGAACCGAAACGAGTAAAGGTATTGGCATTGAAATTTTATTTTTTTATTTTGTATTGGTATCGGTATTGGTATTACCGTTACGTATTTTCGTATTTTCCATTTGCATATATTTATTAAGTTTAATTAATTAACAGTTTTGGATAATTTATATAAAAAAAAAAACAATTTTAGAAAGTTAAAAAATACCAATATATTTTCAAAACCGATTTAATACCGGTACGATAACGGTACTTCGGTAAACGGTATCGGTATACCGGTATTATTGAAATTAAGTGATTCGTTATCGGTTGTCAATTGTACGAGGTTTTAAAACGGATTACGGTACTGAAAAGGTATCGGTTGCCAACCTTCCTTTTTGCTATACAGAAAAGCAGAAAAAAGAGAGTTACAAACTAAAAAAAAAAAAATACTCTGTGATCAGTTTCGTTTTTGCTTTTGCCAAATGCGGTTGTTTTTTTTTTTGCAGTGAGTGAAAATATAATTAACTAAAAGAAGTTGTTTTACAGTGTTTACTTTGATTTTTATTTTTTTTTTCAATTTATTTTCCTAGTTCCTTTTTTTGTTTTTTTTTTGCTATTTCTTCGTTAAAAAATTGGTGCTTTTTAGGAGTAAGCTGTGTTCCAACAGCGTTTTTTAGCGATTTTTTAACTAGGTTAAAGTTTGCAAAAAATGTCAAAAAGAGGGTTAAGTAGGAGCAATATAAAACGTTTAGTTAAAACAAAACAAGTGGAATTTTTGGAATTGCTAAACAATGAAAGTCCAACTTCTTCAGTGTATAACACTTCCACAAATTCTTCTAGTCTCCCCGAAATAAGCGTTTCTGATATCTTGACTGAAGCAAATGCGGCTGATGCAAATGTGTTAGATCAAAATGCTTCACAAGACAGTGCGGCTGTGGTGAATGAGACCTTAAGAGACAAAATAAGACTCTGGTTCATTAGAAATAGGCCGACACGAATTTGCGCAGAGGAGTTATTGGGTATTTTAAATGATGAAGGGTTAGGTGTTCCAAGAACAACCAAAACCCTAATAGGAAATAGGGAAAAATGCACTATTAAAAGAGTTTCGCCAGGATTATATAGCCACTTTGGAATTAAAAACCAATTCGAATTACTTAGTGACATTATTGTTGACTACACAGATATAGTTGTTGACCTCAACATTGACGGATTACCACTTTTCAATAGTTCGCGTGTGCAGTTATGGCCAATTTTACTTAGGGTAGTAAATATAGCAAATATTTCTGTTATTGCAGTTGGTATTTACGTGGGTAAAAGCAAACCAAACAGCATTTCCGACTACTTTTCAGACTTTGTTTCAGAAATGAAACACATTATTGACAATGGTATGGAGATAGGTGGTAAATTTTTAAAGCTGACCATTAGGGCAGTAGTTTGCGATTCACCGGCAAAAGCCTTTATTTGCGGAATCGTTGGTCACACAGCATGTCATGGGTGTTCAAAATGCACCCAGGTTGCCAAAAAAATTAATAATACTCTGACTTATTCGACCGAGTCTGGTGTACTAATATCGGATGATGATTTTAATAAAAGAAAATATAAAAAACATCATCAAAAAATTTTTTATTTAAAAAAAACACCATTAGAGGACATAGGTTTAAGAATGGTAAGCCAAGTTGCATTAGACAGTATGCATCTTATAGACCTGGGTATAATGCGCAAAATGCTACTGCGTATCATACAAAATAAAATTAATTACGATTTTTCAAAAGCCGATGGTGATCGCATTTCTAGTCACTTGGAATCGATAAGTAATTATATTCCGCAAGAGTATAATAGATATCCAAGAAGTTTAGATGACATTTACCATTGGAAAGCAACCGAATTTCGCCAGCTTTTGTTGTATACTGGCATTTTAGTCTTTAAAGGTAAAATACACGATGACGTATACCAGCAGTATCTTTTATTGCATTGTGCGTGTAGATTGTTATCTACCACAAAAAATTTGAGCCAAAATATTGAAGTCGCGCAAAAGTTATTAGAAAAATTTGTTGTAAATTTTTCGGTTATATTTGGAGAAAATAGTATATCTTATAACGTACATAATCTTTTACACATAAGCGATTGTGTAAGACAGTTTGGGGTTCTGATAAAGTTTTCAGCATATGCTTTTGAAAATTATCTTCAAATTTTAAAGTCATATGTTAGACTACCTAGATTTGCTTTAATTTTACCACAATTATTCAATAATATCCAAACAGAAACAAAGATTGTGCCTCAAACGAATACTCAAACACTTGATAATGAAAGTTATACTACTAAAAATTTTATCTTTAAGACAAAATTGCCAGACAACTATTGCTATATAAAGTCTGATATACCTTTTCAAATTAAAAAATTTAATAAAAAACAAAAACTTGTTGTGGGAAAAAGATTGTTAAACAAAAAAAGTTTTTTCAATAATCCTATGGATTCTATTGATTTGCGAATATTTTTAACAGATCTGAATCCCTCAGAATTTGAAGAAACGTTTAATATTGATGATATTGATACAAAAGTAATGTGTCTTCCATATAAAAATATGTTGCTTTTAGTTCCATTTCTTCACGACTGTTAAGATATATTTTTAAATTTTATTTTTTATCTTGTAATCACCAAAAAACAAAAACAAAGTAAAAAAAACAATAAAAAGGCAAAAATATTAAAAAAAAAAACAAAAGGCAAAAATATTAAAAAAAAAAACAAAAGGCAAAAATATTTAAAAAACATTTTTTTATAAATATTTATAAACATTAAAATTACTAAACATTTAATTTTTCGTGCTAAAGCAATAATGAAACGGTCAAGCAAATCTGAATCATTCAAGGAAACCCATCCACAAAAGTCAAATAGCTGCCAAGAAATTGCTGAATTAAAAACATTAATTCTAAAACAGTCGGGTAACAAAAAATACTGTGAAATGTTTATTAGTTAAATTAACAATTTTAATTTTCAGAAAAAATTGATCAACATATTTTAACAACAGCGGAGCAAAATACGAAAATTATGAATGTCTTGGCTGAACAGCAAGCTTTGACGAAATTATTGGTTCGCCAAGAACGTGCTACTAGTGGCGTAGCTTCGTTATTTCCAATAACATCTATAGATGGTCTGAAAGAATTGGATAAGAAAATAGACGATAATAACAGAGAAATATATGTAAGTATTAATAAAACATCATAAACTTTTTTTAAGGTTTTTGAAACATAGTGGTTTCAATCAGTTAAGATTTTCAATTTAAATCGGTATTTTAGCAGTTATGATATTCATCCTTGTTTTAAACATATCTCTTATGAACTTACATATTTACGAATTTTTGTTATCATTTTTAATTTTAGGTTGATGCTATAAAGGGTCTTTTGAGAAATAATTTAATTAAAAATATGCGTAACGTTATATCGGAAGAAGTAATTTACCATTATAATCTAGACGGATCACACGGAAAAATACATTTTAAATCCTTAATAAAATTTTATCCCGTTTTTGAAAGTAAGTGTAAAATCAAATGCATAATTAATTAAAAAAAAGTTAAATTATTTTTTTTTTTTAACCTTAGCTGCAGTATTATCAATTCCACAAATTGATGACGCCGAATCACATATAAGACGAGCATTTTTCTTGATTAAAAAACGGGTGCAGAAAAAATCCAAAAGTCCAAACAATAATGATGGTGATGAAGAAAATGACAATTAGTTACAAACATTAATGGAGTGATTCAGCAATTCGAATTTGGGCAAACTCAGTGTGGTGGTTGTATATCTTAAGATAATTATGTGACTAAGATACTATGTAAAAATTTATTGAAAACTACGCTTATAAAATGGTTAAAACTTTTTTAATATTTTGGCTAAAAAATAGTATTTTTTAAAATATGTTCTTAACTTGTCGACTATCTTGTCACTAAATCTGTATGTATGTATTCTTATGGGTTCAAAAGTTATTAACAAAAATTTAAAAAATGATATAAAATTATATCAAAACCATTTGTGTTTTTTCAAACAAATGTGAACACAAAAAAAAGTTGTGTACATTTGTTTGAAAAACAAACTGTTTTGATACAACTTTATATAATTTTTAAAATTGTTTTTAATAACTTTGGGACCCAAAACAATACCACACACAAATTTGGTGACCAGATAGTGGACTAGTTAACAGTTGAAGCAAAATCTTATCAGCTTTAAAACGTCAACCTCAATCACATATCTCAAATATTGAAAAAGTTAAGATCGCCAGTGGGGCTAGAGCTCTAATTTTTGGGAGGAGATATCTTGGTTATACACATTACGACAACTGTACCGAGTTTGGGCAAATTCGAAGAGGGTGAAGAAATTTTAATCGTTTGTTATATGTTTTGAGACAATACTTCAATATGAAATATTTTTATTTTTTGTGTAGGTATATCTGACTGAATTCTTTACCTAATTTATTTTTATTTTTTTTTTATTGTATGAGATTTGGTAATGCGCTGTTTAAATCCTAAAAGTACAAAATAAAATTACTTTTAAAGTTTATATTTATATGATTTACAAAAAACTTAATTTTAAATTAAAATTTAAAAATATTTAATTGAAAAAAACTATAATATAATATGTATTTTTAACTAATTACGTAAAATTTTATTTGAAGTATGAATTTTTGTTTTGTTTAGTTAACTAACCTAGAAGGTTATAAAAAAATGTAGACATATAAAATATGTATTTTTACCTTATTTCATTAAATTTTAAGAATGAATTTGTTTTGTTATAATAAAAAATATTTAATTTTAAAAATTTAACCAGAAGAAGTTTTTGTAATTTTGGAATAATGTTAACTAACCTAAATCTGTATGTAGTTGACGTATCTGTAATTTTTTTATGTGAATGGTTTTTTTATATATATCCAATGACAGGTCCCTTATGGGTTGGTCGTCGGACATGTCCCTTCTAGATAGGTCCTCTTACATATCATTTTTGGGTAGTCCTGTGGTATGTCTCTGTTGGGTTAGTCCTGTGGTATGTCTCTGGTGGGTTAGTCCTGTGGTATGTCTCTGTTGGGTTAGCCCTGTGGTATGTCTCTGTTGGGTTAGTCCTGGGTATGTCTCTGTTGGGTTAGTCCTGTGGTATGTCTCTATTGGATAAGTCCTCGGATATGTCCCTTTTGGATAATCGTGGGGTTAATCCTCCGACATGCTCCCTTTTCGCCAGTCTTGTGATATGCCCCTCTTGAGCGAGTCATGGACACTTCACAAGGTGGTGTGGGACGTGGCAATTAACCCCTTGCAATGCCAAGCCCATGTTAAAGTTGCCGGTTCTTTACATGGGCAGTGGTCTAAAGTAGGACCGATCACCTGCCACCAAGGGACCGATCCTGTGGTACCCGCAGGACCGGTCCCATTCCCCATAGGGTATATAGTGTGTGAAAGATACGTTTGTATATGTGCTTTTGGTATTGCTGTGTCTGTTTGTGCGGCTGTGCGTTTTCTTGTTGTGTTTGTAAACTTCAAATGCATTTGTTTTTTGATACTGAAACTTTCTATTTAAAATACAGTTTATGAAAAATTTATTTGAGAGTTATGTTTAAAATAAAATATGTATTTATACGTTTAAAAGTCAATTAAAATATTAATTGATTCAATTAATCATTTCTTTAGAAGCTAATTTAATTCAAATTAAATATTTCAGGTTGATAATTTTTTCTGTGTATCATAACATCAATTGAAATTCAAAATTTCTAATCAGTTGATGTATTCTAAATGTTACAGGAATTTTGTGAATATAAATTTAATTTTTATAAATCTCAGTGGGAACGGAATATCCTAACATCAATTAACGTTATTCAATTCAAAATTCAATAAAAACTAAAAAATTATTTTTATTGTGAAATAACATTTTTCAATTGTTTTGTGTTGAAAAAACATTTTTGTGGTGAAAAAAAAAATTTGAGGTGAATTTTAAATTGTATTCACCTCTTAGCGTCTGGTAGACAAATGTGACGTTATATTTTATACACCAGACGCTTCTAGAAAATTGTATACAGTATATTATACACCAATTTGTATGGCAAATTTAGAGGCGCATTCACATTTTCACTCATAACTTTTGAACACTCATAAATTTACACCAATGTGTTTGGCAATTTTAGAGGTGCCATCACATTTTGTATCATAACTTTTGAACCCCTTTACCGATTTTGCACATACCATACCACTTTGCATTAGGATGTATATCAATTTAGATGAAATGAGCAGAATCTATTGCGTTTTCGCGCAGTGATTGACATTCTAACAGACAGACAGCTATCGATATACTGTATGGGGTCTAAGACCTAGATTTCGATGCGTAACAAACGAAATGATCTACCCTTACCACAGAAGGTGAAGGGTGGTCAAATTGACTATTAAGAAGTTAAAAATGCGATTTTTCTTTAAAAAATGTCACCTGGGTTATAAATATGAAACTAAGAGAATAATATGGTTAAAAAAATAGTTTTTTGCAAAATAGTTCTTATAGTTTCGAGATTTTGTAAATAGGATATGTAACCAATGAAATAAACAAGTATTGTCAGCTGTCAAAATTTAAATAACTTGATTAGTTCAAATTTTATAGAACTGAAAATTATAACTTCATACATGGGTTATATATGTATATGAAACGGACCTTATAAATCAAATATTTGTGTATTAAAATTTTTGTATAGTTAAAGATTTAGTTTTAAAATGTATTTGCTAAGTACTTGTTTTGTTACTGCAATGAGTTTCTTTTATTTATTATTTCAATGATAACCTTATGTTAAGGTCAATACCATTGGATTTTTTATATTTCAAGTAATATTTTTTATAAAAATACAAATATTTTAGTCAAGTTTAGAGCAATATGTTGAATGGATTGTTGAATATATTTTGTAGGTACTTACAAAAGATTAGATCTATTGCAAAAGGTCAAATATAGTATGGAATTTTTAGAAAAAATACAGAAATAGAATTAACTAAATAAATAACAGTTTTAATTAAATTAAGGAAATTCATTATTGTATAATTAATCAATTATATAAATACAATTGCCTACTTTTTGGCTGACAATTAAATAATATTTTATAACATACTTTTAGGATTAGAATACTATAAATCTTTATTACAACCCTGACCTCTTCTTCTTTTTCGTATTAATATTCAGTATTCTATTTTCCCACCACATAATGATAAATTACAATGCCAAAATATTTGAGACATTACTAATTATCAAAGCCAAAACAGACAAAAATATAATAATAAAAATAAAAATACTTACTACCACAATATGTAGTATATTTTATAAATAAACCCACCACTTAACATGACAGGATATATTACACAAATAATAAAACTCAAGTACAAATATACTGCAGAAGTACGTAAGAATAGTACACAATAGCACTGTGTTTTGAGAAATTGACGATGCCAAATTAGTTAATTATCTGAACAACTAGATGATTATATAAATTATATTTATAGCTTGAACAAAACAATAAAAGAGGAGTTGGGGAAAAGGGGGGCATAAAGTGAATTGCATATGTGGAAGAAAAATGTCAGAGAGAATTGTTTTAGTATCATGTGTTACTGAGAATAATGATGATGACGTTAAAGATGGTAGTAATGATAATAAGGTCAATGTAAATGTAACACAGACAATAACACACAAAAACGGTACAATTTTGCTATTACACAAACTAATACAGAGAAAATTGCATAGATGTGTGCAAGAATTTTTTATAAAGTTAAACGGAAATACTTTAGTTGTTAAATATTTTCACATACACTAGGGTGTCCCTTATAATATAGATAATTTATTTTTTTGCTGTTAGCAATGCAGTTCGATCGATATTTTTGTTGTAATGGTCCATGGTGAAAAATTGTCTTAAATAGACAAAAATAATAAAAGTAATGGGCAATGAAATGTATCAGAAAATAAGAAAACAAAATACAAAATAACATCAGTGGTTCACTTCACCGAACAAATTTTAAATGATTTTCATAGTATTTATGTAGACGAATGCAATATGTTTTATTAAAATTGTGAAAATCGGATTGGACAACAACATGGAAAATATCAAATGGCTCACTTTAACAACAACTCCCCTATAAAATCGAGTGTCTTTTGGCTACGCAATGACTCCCAAATGGCTTAACCGCCATATTACATTCTCTGAAATGAAATATAGGCCATATAATATTATGTCTGGACAAAGGGGCGTGACACCGCACTCATCCGTTTCTAGGCTTCTGTGGAAAGCCTTTAAATATAATTTGGCACAGCATCTTGTTATAGCAACATTTGTATGTACTGTCTTTAATGTGGGCGTGAAAGGACAAAAGGACATCGCAACTTCCGTACAAAACAAAAATTCTAATTTATTTATTCAGGTTTCGACTGTTAAAAATGTTTGTGCAAAATTTGGCAAGGCGATAAGTGCAACTAGAGGGCTTTAAACATCCCATAGAGCATAAATTTGTAAAAATCTTTTTTTGACTCCAGTTAAATATATGTACATATATTGTAATTTTCTGAATTTGAATTGATTTTTATAATTTCATTAATAACAAATTTCAATTTACTTTTTGTTTCGTTATAAATATTTGATTGAAAGTCGTTTTAGGACATTTCTACTTAAATAAAATGTATATATAGTCCGAGAACAAATCTCTGCACATCAAATATATTTTGTTTTTTATTTTTGTTTTTTCCTTTATTTTCCTACTAGTATTTACTATCAAAACCTGATGTACACTGCGTTGCATAACTATAATAACAAATGATTTTTGCTATTTTTTTTAATATTACAACCATTTATTTAAAACTTATAACTGTTTTTAAGAGTGCTATAACTGATCTCTTATTGTGTAAAATTTAAGAGATTACTTAATAGATTTAAGAGAAAAATTATGTAATAAGAATGTTTCACTAACCGTAAACAAAAAAGAATAGAAAATAAAGAAAAATTAAAGAATTATTTTAGTTGTTAATGAAATTTATTCGATTTGCAATAAAATGCTATCTAAGTGATTAAAAAAAAATTAAAATTTCAGCCTATTTAAAAAGTGGCTTAAGTTTTCGAAAAATTGCTAGGAAAATAAACAGTGCTCATATGGTTGTCACAAATTTTGCAAATAATTAGAATGCTTATTATAAAAATAAAACAGACAGCCCGAAAAAAGCTTTCTAATAGGGACCGGCGTAAAATAATCAACTGTGCCAGCAACTCAATGAAGGATCTCAATCAATAATCGATTAATGTAAGGTAAATGTGTCCAAATCAACCATCAGTAGGCTCCTAAAGTCTCTTATGATACAGGTATAGCTGACAGAGAGCTTCGCATATTGCAAAGTTCAAAGACCAAAAAATATTGGTGGTTAAATGGATAATAATAATATAACCCCTTTTTTAACCTTTAGACTTTAGTTTTAACTTTTCACCAATAAATAAGTAATGTTTTTATATAATTTTCATTACAAATTAATATATTTTCTGCAATTGTAAAAGCAAACCAAAAAAATATAAATTGTAAACCAAATCTATTATATTAAAAATACTCGAGAGCTCGTTCTGGGACTTTGTATATGTATATGTAAATAGAATTACTATTATAACTAGTGTTTATTATAAGGATTCCCAGACAATAACGCCAAAAGATGATGTCTGTGCAAAGGTTTATTACCCCGCTATAAAACTGATCGACTTGAATTCGGTAAAACAAATTTACAAACTAACTGCAGAAAGATAAGTCAATAATCGCTGTTGTTGGTAGGACTGTTGAAATATAAATTTCTTTTAAAGGTGATTTTTTCTGATGAGAAAAAGTTCAATATTGATGGTCCAGATGGTTTTTGAACCTATTATAGAGACCTTAATGGTTTAGGCGCTTTTTGTTTCGACGGTATGGTTTATTTGGCATTTCCAAGCACCATCAAGAAGTCTTCTGAGTACTTTACTGTATTAGAAGAGATATTGGAGCCATTTATGGTAAAAAACTACGAAGAAGAACTCTTTTTCCGACAAGACAATGCCTCAGTATATGTAAGTCGTCAGAAGATGGAATGGCTATTATCAAAAACTATGAGAGTATTGGAATGGCCCGCATGTTCTTCGGATCAAAACCGCATTGAGAATATTTGAGGAGTTTCCGTCGAGTTTATGCAGAAAACAGTCAATATGAAAGCGTTTTTCATCTAAATGTGTTTTTATAGTTATGAAACACTAATTGATTTTGCTATTCCTTTCTAAAATACTTTGAAAAAGCACAGTCCAATGATGTCACCGGCCCATAATCCACACCAAACAGTGCATTTTTCGGGAGTTCTTGCAATGCTTTTGGCTGCTCTTCACAATAAATATGGCAATTTTGTTTGTTCATTCAACCAGAAACGAACTTCGTCGCTGAACACAACTTTCCGATAAAGAAGTGTAAATTCATAAAACTTTGCCAGCGCCCATTCACCAAAAGTTAGCCGTTGTGGTAGGTCGTGTGGCTTCAATTCTTACACCAGCTGCATTTTAAAAGGTTTTACACCAAAATCCTTCCGCAAAATTTTCCACGTAATGGAGTAACAGAGGCCCAATTGCTGCGAACGGCGCCGAATCAATAATTCACGGTCATCAACCACACTGGCGGATACAGCTGCAATATTTTTCTTTGTCCGCACTCTACGTATGCGTTTTGGTGGTTTAATGTCCAATAATGTAAATTTGGTGCGAAATTTAGTCACAAGATTCCAAATAGCCGCCTCAGAAGGCCGCCCAAACTGACCATAAATTGGAAGAAGTGCACGATGCACTTTCTTAACCGAACATGAATTTTGATCAAAAAAAAACTACAATAATCTGCAAGCATTGTTCATTTGTAAGTCGATTCATGGTTAAATTATAAAACAAACTGAACATGTTTAACAGTAACATGTAACACGAAAACAGCTGAGGTGCCAAAAACAGTGTTGCCAAAAAGAAAGTTGCTAAAAAAATCAGTTCCCTGAGTGTATTATATATAGAAAAAACTAATTGTTAATAAATGTAAGAGAATGATGGAAAAAAACCTTGTGAGGATCAGTGCTAGAGGGAGTACCACAACCCATCAACCAAATACAGAAAATTCGACATTGTGATTAGTTAATTGGTTACCCGAACAATACGAGCTTCCTGTATCTTATCTTACAAGTTTAGCCAACAGCTTCAACTTTTAAAGCTTTTTAATTGGCAGAGTTAACTGACCAACTGCTAATGTTAACATTACTGGGAACGAATTGGAAATCCGACATGTACACTAATATTTAAACACAACATATTGTAGTTGACTGTTTCCTTATTAGATTCAACATCGCATTGTATCTGTACACACAGAGAAATAAAGTACCAACCAAATTGAAAAGTGTATTTTAATGGTAACAACTTATTAACTCAGTTAGTACAACGATATTAGTATTAGATTTCTGTTGAATTAACCGAATTTCAGTTGAATTAACCGAACGTTGTTATTGAAAACTAACAAACTACTGAAATTCGTTATAACCGAATTAGAGTTCAAGTAACCAAATTTCAATTGGCAAATAGCTAAATTTTTCTCTGTGTGTATGTTTGGTATGTTATTTTGGATGTGTTGTTGATCTTTAAAGTTGCAGTTTATTTTGAATTGTCAGGTTCGAGATCAAAATTTAAATGAAATATATTTTTTTCTTTCAGCTCTTCAATATATTCATACAAATTTTACCTGCATAAGAAAAAAAAATAAACTTATCAATATTATATCCTATGACAAACCAAATTTCATTAAATTCGTATTGAATTTGCAATCTGACGAGTTCGGATAATAGAATATGGATGGACAGAACTAAATTTTAAAAAAATTGCCTTAAAGATAATTAATCAAAAAGATCTACTAAAAGTAATTTCTATGATTTTTTTATAGAAAAATTCCAACATTTATAAATATTATTATAAAATTTTTTTTTTCTATCAGCTATTCAATAGTTTCATACAAATTAAGTTCTATCTGCATATGAAAAACGATGAACAATTCAATATTACATCCTATGACAAACCAAATTTCATTAAATTAGTGTGGAATTTTCAATCTGACGGGTGCGGATAACATAATATGGACAGGCTGAAGAACTAAAAATGATTATAAGTTAATTTTTTAAAAATTTCCTTTCAAAAAATTAATTCAAAAGATCTAATGAAAGTAATGTCTATAATTTTTCTAAAGAAAAAAATTCAAAAAATTTTAAAACGTTTTTCTATTGGACAAATATAAATCTAGATCAAGTTCCTCAAAAAACTCATTGCACAATTATAGTAAGTGCAACCTTAATATGCATATGACTGTGTGTCATACATATAAATACAAAGAAATACCGCATTAGATGGTAAGTCGTCTCGTAGTTAAACCAAAAAAAAACAGAAAAAATTCTTCATTATATATGACTCAAAAGGTTAGAGCAAATCTTTTTTTGTTGGCGTTTAAATGTAAAATCTTTACAAGAATGTGTATGTTAAAGTCTATATTGTATAGTAGGGACATATAGAAGATACCAAAACTCTATTGTAAAGAGTAGAGTAGTAGTATTATAGTGGTATTGCCGCCTCTATGCGACTCAGCATTAGTGGTAAAGTCGTTACAATTACATACACAACATAACACAACCACAATGAAAAACAACAAAACCCAAATAATATAGTTGTAGTAGAAGCAATATCAACTGCAGATTACAGTGGTGTGAGTTAAATGTTATAGAAGTATTTCTATAGGAAATAGCATTTATGGTAACCAACTCGATGCCGGTATGGGTAAGGCTTAAGCTATTTTCGTTTATTTCGGTAACGGTATTTTAGGGGTAACGAAATTTAAGTTTTTTTTTTTTTTTGTTTTATTAATTAATAATCATATAATTACAAATTATATACTATTACCCTAACCGAGCACTAGCTACTATGGCCTTCGGCGCGTTGTAGCGAAAACAGACCAGTGCCTCTGGTGGGAATCGAACCCACGACCCCCGCACTGATAAGCCAGCACGCTACCAACAAGCCTACCGGGGCTCACGATATTTAAGTTATTTCGGTAACGGTTTTCAGAGTTAACGGTATTTTACTTATTTCGGTATCGGTATTTTAGCGGTAACGCTATTTTAGTTTATTTCGTCAAGGTTATTTTAGGGATAACGGTTTTTCAGTTATTTCGGTAAAGGTATTTTAAGGATAACGTTATTCAATTTATTCAGGTAATGTCAATGCACATCGATAATTTTGGCACCATTATGCCGGAATTCTAATGACTAGCTAGCTTATGATCAAACTATGGGGAAATATATATATAATATATATATATTTACAGAGATTATTTTTTCTGATTTTCTCAGATTATTTCGGTAATGGTATTTTAAGGATAATGCTATTTCAGTTATAGCGTTACCGAATTATATCGGTAACGGTATTTTAGGGATAACGATAGTCAGTTGAAATTGTTTTGAATCGATAACGGTATTTTAGCGGTGTTGTCCACCATCCCTGGGAAATATTCATGGGAGTTGAGGGCGTTTTAGAAAAATGTCTTCAGAATCTGAGAATTTTTTTTTATAAGAAAAAGTCAGCACAAAATACCAACTTCTGGTCGCGGTGCATGGTGCCACTATAGTCGAATAAGAAAAAGTTGTCAGAATTTTAGTTTTTTGTTTTATAACAAAAAGATGTTAGAATCTAAAAGTTTGTTTTTTTTTTTTGAGAAAAAGTCTTCATTATCAGGGTTTTAGTCTATAGAAAATTTTTTTCAGAATCTGTAGAGTTTTCTATAAGAAAATATCTCTTATTTGCAAAATGAAAAAGTTCTCTGAATTTAAGAGTTTTTCTATAGCAAAAGCACTCATAATCTGAAGATTTTTTATTGTGAAATTTTTTAAGAATATGCTGATTTTCTATAAAGGGAAGGTGTTTTCTATATGCAAATGTCCTCAGAATCTGATGGTTTTTATATAGGAAAATGTGCTGACAAAAATACTCTGCGTTTGAGGGGGTTTGTTTAAGAAAAATTCCTTGAAAGCTGATAGTTTTTCTATAGAAAAAAAAAGTACTGAGAATATGAGAATTTTTCTACAGGTTTTTCTGTATAGGAAATATTTCTCGAAATCTGGTGAGTTTTCCATAAAGAAAAAGGTCTCAGACTCTGAGAGGTTTTCTACAGGAAAACGTTAACAGAAACTTAGGCTTTTCTATAATGAAATGTTCCCAGGATATAAGTTTGTTAAAGGAATAAAAAACTTCAGAATCTGAGAGTTTTTTAAACTACAATAATCTGAGGGTGTTTATAGAAAAAACTTTTTAAAATCATCCAGTTTGTTTAAGAAAAACATTTCTAGAATTTAGAAGTTTTTAGTAAAAATTAAACCTTAGGTCTGAGAGTTGTTTCTATGAGAAAAAAATTTTCAAAGATTTAGAAATTTTAATCAAAATGTAATTTGTCCACAAAACTACATACCAAACAACTGTCCGCTGTTGCATGCAATATCTTAACAAATAAATGAAGAACACGATGTAAAGACCAATGAATTTATATAAACCGAAGGACTTGTTATAATAATGTGTAACCAAGAAACTGAGAAAATAACAAAAAAAAAACCAAAATGCAGAGAAAATGTCAGCTTAAAACACCAGCCATATAGGCAGCAGTCAGCATCATCGTCATTATCAACATTCAGAAATAAAAACGACATCATCAGTAGCAACAAACAACACTGATAAATCGAAAAATTTAGCAAACAATGAGAATAACAAGGCAAAAAAAATATATATAATGCTATCTATAAAATCATGAAGGACATAATGGTATAGCTAGTATTATTTCTTTATTTTTTGAGAGAAAATAATACAACGAACAGCAAACAAGATTGCCAATTTAGCCGTTTTTATCTAGCCATAAAAATTGTATCTAGCAGGAAGATTTAGCCATTAAATTTTTTTTCATTTTTTTCTTACACATTTTCCAATTAGTTCCATACCAGGTGCTTAAATATTTGCGTTTTTGTGCGCCCCGGTAGGCTAGTTGGTAGCGTGCTGGCTTATCAGTGCTGGGGTCGTGGGTTCGATTCCCACCAGAGACACTGGTCTGTTTCCGCTACAACGCGCCGAAGGCCGCAGTAGCTAGTGCTCGGTTAGGGTAATAGTATATAATTGGTAATTATATGATTATTGATTAATAAAATAGAAAAAAAAAACAAAAAATTTACGTTTTTAAATTTTTTTTACAAAATTTTCAATTTTCAACGAATAATTTTAACATGTAATTTTTACATTCGATTTAAAATTATGTTCTTTTTGTTAAAATTTACCAAAAATATTTTAGAAACTAGAAAAACATTCAAGTTAAAATAGTGCTTTTGTTAAATTCATGTAAGAATCCATTATTATTAATAATTTGCATTCAAAAAATTATTGAGTTTTAGCAAGGACTATTCAACGACCTAACCCTCTGCTAACACCTTGTGCCTGCAAACAGTAAATACGCCGTTTTTAAGGAAAACCAAAGCTAAATTGAAAAAATGTTTGCTCAAATCATAACAAATATGTCAAAAACTATCAGCAGCAACATTAAAAAAGTCAATTTATCAATTTAGAGCCGCGAAAAAATATTAATTTTCCCATTTTCAGACATAAGTTATATATTTTTTCTCAGTTAGTGAGAGTATTGCAATCTCTTTATTTTTTAAACTCTTTGGTTTTAGTGCCATTTTCCGAATTTAGTCATTTCTAGCAATTTTTTCTCCGTAATCTAGCCATTTATTCACTTCAGGTGTTGGCAACCTTGAAACCAAATGACAATCAACTAAAACGACAACCAGCAGAAAGAAGTTGTAGTTGCAGTAGCAGCAATAATAGCAAACAACCGGCAACAACCCATAGTATTGCCAATAATGGTTGAATGCATAAAAAAAACAACAAAAATTGCTATACACATGGTCTGGATGCACAAATTGTAAAAAAACAATACTCCACAAAACTGTATTTGGGGTTTAACACTAAACAAACCGCAAGAATATTAACCCTTTGATCAAGAAATATGTATGCCCGTATGCTCATGTGTAAAAAATAGTAGATCTGCTTATGATTGAATCAGGTTAGATATGACAGAATATTATTAGATATGGTGTCAGATCTGAACATATATGATAAGATATGGCATTTATGATGTTCTTTGCACCCAGACCTGATTAGATCTAATACCAGATCAGTTCATATCTGAATAGATCTGGAATATTTTATAATTTTCATGACCAGATATGAACAAATCTGGTCGTATTGGATCATATCTGGTGCCAGATATATTCATATTTACATATATTTTATTATCCTTTAATCCAGATTTAGTCTAGAAAGGTACCAAAAAATATGTAGATACATTTTATTTTTTTTATGACATATTCACTTCAAATTTGTATTATTGTGTTTGTTATTTAGTTTATTTTTAAAATTTTTAAAACTTTAGGAAAACTTCAATTATGGTCATACATTTCTTGGATGTACGATTACTATAAACGTGTTCTTGATTTTTTAAAATATGCCGTTTTTGACAAATAGAAAAAAAGTAGAATAAAATGATAGTTGTTTTGTTAGTGCATCAAGCAATATTTTGTACAAATTCAAATGTTCATATCTGATCAAACAAAACAGACGAAGACGGCGGTTGCTTCTCGGATTAAACAAGATTTATAAACCCTTTAACAAATAACTGCGCAAAGTTTTGAGATGAACACAGCAGCCATAGACCAATTCTAATTTAAAAAGTGAAACATTTAAAAATGTAGATTTGTTTCACCTTGTCTTTGTTATACATTTATTTGGTCCAAGCTTTTGAATAAACGTATTAAAATAAACGTTTTTTTAATTATTTAACCACAAAATTATAATAATTACACTGCGCAACTCGAAAAATAAAACAAGAGTACCGATCATTGATCCTAAATATTTTGGCCACACTGATGTTAATGGCGTCCCCACTTTTTTTTTTAAATATGGGCCAGATTTTTCTCAAATTTGCATTAAAGTTTCGCATGTTTTAACGCTGTTTTTTATACATAAAAATCATATATTTTATCACAGTTATGTATGCTAAATACGTAAAAGACCTTCATTAACATTCGGGTATAACATTTTTTAATAAATGTGCAACAATAAGAAGTAAATCCATTTTAAAATCCAAGTTATCATACCATTTCGCAATCGATCAAAGCATTTTTGGGCGTAAACAAAAAGACAAATCTGAGAAATTGTATCCCGAACGAGTCCAATAGACCAAAACCCCCAATGGGTTTTTTTTTAAGAGGTTGCTTCTCTTCTGCTCAGGAACTTCTTCCTATTAATTAATGAGTTGCTTTCTTTGGAAAGTGGATAGCAGAGAGATGAAAGATGGGGAAAAATGAAGGGCTTCAGACATGGCAACACTGTAATTGCGCTAAATGATAAGTCTGAGAACAGTTGTTGCTAGCCACCTGATGGAGAGTTGGCGAACATATTGAAGCTTTTTAATTCATAGCCCTGATTAATTTTTTAACTTCGGAGGGGTTAAGTGCTATGGGAACACCGAAGGCAAATTGTTGTTGTCGTCACCGGGAATCGAACCCGGGACCATCTGTATAACAGTCCAACGCGCTAACCATTACACCACAAAGTCCACCAATTTAAAGATTATTTACGATTTTATGAAAGTTAAAGATTAATTAGTGCACACAAAAGTATGTTTTAACGAGTTAGATCCGATGTTGAAACCAAAGAAAATATTTGGTTTTTCTAAACTGGTCAAAAATAGAGTTCATATTAAAAAATTTTTAATTTTGGGTTGACCTTTTTAATGACGTTCGTTTTGGTTACAATTCTAAAAAATGATATTTATATATGAGCAAACATGTGAATAGCCATATATAGTTCAGTATGGCACCACAAATGGTCCCATATGTGTAGATATCCTATCATATATGGTCATAAATGAGATCATACATGATAATATATATATTAAACTGTATATGGTCATATATGATAATTTACATCCGTTAAGATTTTTAATCGTTTTGTATCTTATTTTAAAGGTTATACCTTGACAAATAACATGTGAAATTTTCAGAATTTTTTGCATTTTTTTTTTAAGTTTTTTAAGCTGTATGAAACGAAAAATCGAAAATTGTTCCTTATTTTCTTAATAGTTTAATTGCAATGTTTTTTGAATTAAGCTTTCATTATTCGCATTTTGTTGTATTGACAACAACAGAGACTGCAAATTTAAGCTGACAGTCAACATAAAAGCAGAACAAGTGTGAAAATAAAAAGGAGAATAAAACCAAAAAGCGTGTATTGTATATCTACCAAAGGCAGAGCTTGCACATAACGAATAAGTTTTCAATATATTTTTGATTAATGGTGATAATCTCTAACTTCGAGCTCATATATTAGTGGGAAAACTACACGTAGTAGGAAAACTAGGTTATATGAATGTTTGATGTTTTGCATGGGATTGTCACTTTTTTCAAAACGTGTTCTGATGATGGGAACCAAGAAAATTCCCGAAATAGATCTATCAACACATTCCTGAAAGTGGTCAATTAATGAATTTGAAAACAAAAACTCTATAGATTATCTGTGAGGACAATATCCTAATAAAGAAATATAGAGTATGGCCTCGAACTTAAATAATTCTCATTTTCATTGCACAATTAAAGGTCGAAAAAACATAATTTTTATTTTTAATAAAAATTGTATCAATCTTGTTTAATAATATCTATTAAATGTTTACAACTACCAAAATTAAAAACAAATCCCTAAAATAAAAAAATGCTAAAACTTTAAAAAAATTGTCAAAACTTGAAAAACGCCCAATTAAACTTTTAATTGAATTAAGAAATATTTTTTTAGAAACTCGATTTTAGTTTTTTCTGTGGACGGTCAAAATGTGTCTTATATTAGACCAAGAATTTTTTAAACCTATAATTTTAAAAGTGGTATAAAGGTAGTAAAAATTTGCATAAACACACTATTCTTTCATTTTTGTAAATGAATTTAATATTGACAATTAATGACTTCATACCACGTGTGTTTTCCAGTAATGTGTGTAGTTTTGCTGCTACTGAAAATTGTTGCTGTTGCTGGTGCTGCAATTGCAATTCTTTTGATGTTGTTGCCATTGTCTTTGGGTTAACAACAATGGCTTTAAGAAGACGACATCAAGCATGAAAATAATGTTATTCACAAATACATGTACACAATGCGACTTAACACATACATTTAAAGGCATCAAGCGTACACGCATACCAGCATATAAATGCAACTGTATTAATACAATCACAGATAAACACAATATAAATGTGTATAACGTGACCAACCATCCTGCCTTGAATTTTTTCAAGCTTTTTATACCAAATTCGTTTTTTATATAGTTTGGATAGATTTTTATTTTTTGATATTTTAAAAATGCAGAAGTTTTTTATTGAAAGAACGTTATCAGAACCAGTGAAAGAATTCGGAAACTTTTCATGTGTGCCAAATCGAAGACTAAAATATGCCATAAGGGCATTCTTTGTAACAAACATTGATTTTTTTATAAAAAGAGTATCTCTAAATATGTAAAATCCAAGGTTTGTTTTGTGAAGTTTTGTGAAGTTTTCTGAGTTTTTTTATTTTATAAAAAAAAAAAAGTTTTTTTTTACAAAAAAAAAAAAAAATAGTATAAAAATTTGCTATTTTCCGGAATTTTATACACAATTTTTGTCTGGAAGAATTTTACAAAAGTCCTTTAAACAATTGGAAAACTTTTCGGAAAATTTTTAACAAACTGCTGTCAAATATTTTCATAAAACAACTAAAATTTAACTCAAAAGTTTCAAAATAATTTCTTAAGATAAACTAGATTTTTTTTAAAAATTAGAAAGTTTTAAAATAAAAGTAACTTCACACAATTTAAGAAGTAATATTTGAGTTTTGTTTCTCGGAAAGACATTTTTACGGTACCGTGAAATAACTCCCAAATGAAATAACTCCCAAAAAAAAAATGAAATAACTCCCAAAAATTTTCCATATAAATTGGGATTTATTTCACTATGAAACAACTTCCAATGCGTTAGGACTTATTTCACAATTTTCAGTTAGGAATTATTTCGTTATGAAATAACTCCCAAATTAAATAATTCCCAACCAGATTTTGTTGGAAGTTATTTCACTTATTTTTGTTATTGGGAGTTATTTCACATTTGTTGGGACTTATTTCATTTTCATTTTTAAATGTGATTTTATCCTTGGGAGTTATTTCATTTTTGTTGGGAGTTATTTCATTTCTATTAAAATTACATTTTGGTAAATGTTATGAATTTGTAACGGTTCTTAAAATTGTCGTAAAGTAAATAATAGCAATACAATGAGTAATTTTACCAAAAGGAACGCAGTTCTTGCTAGAATTTTGGTAATTTTGGTGGCATGTCATAACGTCCAATGACATAATGTCCATGGACGTTATGTCACTCGAAAAGTGTCATAATGTCCATGGACTTTGTGACACTCTGCAATGTGACATTATGTCCTCAAATGGAATGATATAAAGTCCATGGACATTATACTCCAGTGTGGAAACAGATCAGTAATTTTGAAGTTTCTTTTGTGTCGCACGCAGAAAAAACTTTATTTCGCGAAGCCGCCTGCCGCGTTCTACGGAGAAAAAACCCTTAAGAGCGGCCGAAGGCCGCCACCTAGAAAAACTTGTTTTTTAAATCAGATGTCGAATCCGTTGAAATCTTATATTTTTAAGACATCAAGTAATTTGTAAAAACAAGTGTTTCTGTGTGGCTCTTAGGTTTTTTTCCTCCGTAGAAGGCGGCAGGCGGCTTCGCGAAATAAAGTTTTTTCTGCGTGCGATTATACGATTTATAAGTTTAGTTTTATTTTGTGATATACATATATTTAAAAAAATTGTATTAATATACTAAATATTATTAATCTTTTTATTTTAAAAAATCTGAACGCCACATTTGAAAGTGACATAATGTCCAAAATTGTCAAATTCCAAATTGTCATACAGTCCATGGACATTATGACACTTTTCGAGTGACATAACGTCCATGGACATTATGTCATTGGAAGTTATGACATGCCACCTTTGGAAAGCGGTGCGTGCGATTCGCGTCCTGCTGCGCGGCCGCGTTTCGCGTAATGCGGCGCCACCGTAGATCGCGTTCTATAGGAGCGGCCACGGCCGCGAATCGCATGCGCCGCGAATAGCAGAATACGATATTATTGAATTTTTTTGGGACTTTTTTCATTGGAAGATGTTTCATTCTTTGTTGGGAGTTATTTTATTACTATGAAATAACTCCCAAATGTTGGGGCTTATTTCATTTTTTCTTTGGAGGTTATTTTATTTATTAAAATTGGGACTAATTTAATTTTTTTTGGGACTTATTTCATTGGGAGTTATTTCATTGGGACTTATTTCATTTGGGAGTTATTTCACGGTACCCATTTGTTATGTAAAAATGGGTACCGTGAAATAACTCCCAAATGAAATAAGTCCCAATGAAATAACTCCCAATGAAATAAGTCCCCGAATCGCATGCACCGCGAATCGCAGAATACGATATTTTTGAATTGGGAATTATTTCATTTTTTTGGGACTTTTTTCATTGGAAGTTGTTTCATTCTTTGTAGGGAGTTATTTTATTACTATGAAATAACTCCCAAATGTTGGGACTTATTTCGTTTTTTCTTTGGAGGTTATTTTATTTATTATAATTGGGACTAATTTAATTTTTTTGGGACTTATTTCATTGGGAGTTATTTCATTGGGACTTATTTCATTTGGGAGTTATTTCACGGTACCCATTTTTACATAACAAATGTTTCAGGCGATTTTATGGCATATTTAATAAAAATTGTATTTTTCGCCAAACTAATTTAAATATCCCGCCTTTTCACCAAAATCCTATTTTTTTGTCTGCCGAATCCCGCTTTCGTATCAAATCCAGTTGGTCATGTTAAGTATACGAGTACCTTATTCTACTCGCTGTTTCTTTGTTACTGTGTTTACCAACGATTTATTTCTTTTTTTTTCGTTTACCTAAAAGTTTTGCTATAATAACGCAATAAAAGTGGATGCAACTTAAAGTCGTTAAATTTTTTTTTAAGGATTTAAATTTATTTTAAATGCTTTTTGAGATATTCTCCATAATTTTTCATTCGAATTTTCTTAGTTAAAGATATATTTCAGGTTTTTATATCTTCTTAGTATAGTAACCTTTTTAATTACCCCTCGTATTAAAGTTTTCGGTATTATAAATAACAAACCACAAAAGAAATTTTCTTTTCCAGTTGCATTGTATTGTACATAGTTAGAGAGAAAAAACAAAGCAAAAAAAATACTTCCAAATATATTTGTACAACTTTGTCATAGTATTTGTGTGTGTTTTAATGCAGTTTAAATAAAACATTCGAGTTTTTGTAAGTGCATGTTTTCAAAGCACATAGTCCTGGTTAAATATAATGGTATTGCTTTGACTATTACCACTACTACTTATAAAACTACTACTACTACCACTACATGTACCACCATTTTCTACTACTGCTGATGCTGTTGTTTAACAAAACAAATTTCAAGGTCTTGTATATTATTCTATTTTTAGCCTTTTACATTCTTTTGGTAAATACGGACAATATAATGCATTTAAGGACTTTCAAACAAACATTAATACATATACATAGGCTGACCATTCGTACTGATTTGTTCAGTACATGTACTAATGTTTGGCCACTTGTACTGATGAAAAAATCGTGGACTGATTTTTAACATTTTTAGAAAATTTTGTTTTTATCCATTTAGAGTAAAGTTTTCAGAATTTACAATTTTACAAAACATAAAGCATTCAGAACCAGACGTGTTTTCTCCATTAAGCATTTTGAATCTGATGGAAATTGTAAAAAAATCTTTAAAAGTAAAAGTATTTATGTGGGAACTCTAAGATATGTTCGAAAAGAAGTGCTTAGAATCCGAAAGATTCAATATTTTAGAATCTTGGGTGCTTTTAAAAACAAATATTCAGGACCAAAAATTAAAGAATTTTTTTTTTACCGCTTTTCAACTGAAATTCAGTTACTTCGACTCAAATAAGTTGGTACAACTAAATATTGGTTTAGGACGGATAATTTTCTTTAAACAAATTAACTTTTTCACAAAGTGAAAAAGCTTTTTAATTTTTATGAAACTATTTTCAATGAAAATAAAATTTTATGAAAAACTGCATTAATCTGATGAAAAGAAAACCAGCGAAAATTCATAAATTCAATGAAAAAATACATTAATATAATTCGTATAATTATCGCAGTGTACAATTTAACAATTTAAATCATAAAAACTAGCTGTTTGTTTTTATAAATTTTAGTTAATTTCATACTTTTGTGGGCAAATTTGCATTTAACCTGAAAGTGCAAAGTAAATTCGATGTGATTTTTAGAATTCATCACAAGATATATATTTTTTAATTTGTACTGATATCATGTCAGAAAAAAATGGTCACCCTACGTAGACAGCAACAGTAAAAGAAAAACTATTAAATAAATATTTAAAATTATTGTTAGGGCCATATTTATGTAAATTTTCAGTTTCTCTCTTTGTATTATTTGTTGCAAGGGGGATATATTCGATGCCAGTTAGTTTAACAAGTCTATTGTTTTTAACCATTTGCATTTGTTGGCTTTTTAAGAATATTAAATACATGTAATTTCTTTAGGATTTTCCCTTTAGGCCAATTTCTGTATTCGAAGCGAGCAGTTGCTTTGTTAAGTGCTTAAAATAAGATTTTACAGTTTTTTATTGTTGCTTATATAGATTGCAGTTATACAAACAAAGAAGATAGTCAAAGAAGTATAGTATATTTTTAAGGCTAATTTAAGTTGATTAATATTGCATACTTTTGGGTGCTAAGTTTATTTAATAAAGGCTAGACACATTTAAAAAACCATAAAAAGATTTAAATTTGTTAAAATTAAATTTTCGCAAATGTTGAACAAAAAATTATTTTGCGACAGTATTAAAAAGTTTTCTATATAAAACAGATTTATAAATATTAGACGCGGATCCTAAAGGAGAGAAATCCAACATTTTCTTTTAAAAAAAAATCAATTTGAGAGGTTTATTCTCTTAATAAATCAATACCCAGCAAAAAATAACCTGGATTTGGTAAGCAGTAACTACATTTGTATGCTTCCAAAATAGCGCTTCACCGCCTTACATACAATAAAGCAATTAGGGAAGGCATTCTGTTGTGCTTCCCATAATGCTTTCTTTGAAGCAGTGAATAATACTTACAATGAAACAGTAAAGAATGCATACCATGAAGCATTTATGTTGTCAATATACAAAAAAAGCGCTTTTTATTGCCTACGAAGGCATGAATTTATTGCTTGTTAGAGCACATGAAAGAAGCGCTTGTAACCTGCTTAAAGGAGACATACCAAGTGGGACATCGCGAATAGTTTGCTTTGGAAGCGCTCGGTAATTATATAATGCCTTCCGGAAGTGCTTGTGGGTAAGCACTATTTTTTGCTGGGTATAAACTGCCATGTTTAAAGAATTATAAGAAAATAAAGAAATGGTCTATTCAAAAAACTGTTTTTGCAATAGAAATATACACTATTTAATATTATTCTTAAAATGATAATTTGAAATTCGGGCTTAAATGTCAAACCCTGGGGCCATTTCATTATAGACCCTTTTTTAAGGCAAAATCGAGTTGCATCGTGGAGCCTCATCTGAGAATAAAGTTTTTATATTTTTTACAAACGCATAAATTCTTCAGTCCCTAATGTAGCAGGACTTTAAAATTTTCGATTTGCATTAATGGTACAAGGGTTAACACAAAAATTAAAAAAACACCCAAAAAAACCTGCTTTTTATTTTCAAAAAAAAAAAATATACAAAAATTTAAAGAACTTAAGTTTTAGTTCTCTACAAAACAAACAAAAACGAATGATAATCGGATAATAAGTTAATTCTGCACAGATTTACCAGATTTTTAATATGATGTTTTGAGATAAAGGCATTTAAGTTAAATATCACGCAAGAAAATTGTAGTGCAAGGAGTTAGCTTAAAAGCTGAAACTTTTTTAAATTTGCTTAAAAAGCTTAAACTATTGACATGTGAAATAAAAAAATATTACTAAATAAAACAATTTAAAAGGAGTAAACTTTTTAAAAATATCAAACAAAATAACATAAAAATTAATTTAAAAGAAAACAATACTCTTACTTCCCTGCGTAAAACCTTTTTTTTGAATCCGCGCCTTCGAAACCTAAAGATTTTTCTTTTAAAAACAAATTTCTATGAAAAAAAAATCAACCTCTGTATATTAATTGCTGCAGTGCCAGTGCTTTTCAGTACGTGGAGTTTTTGTATAAAAATTCTTTGGAACCTGAACATTTTTCAATCAAAAAATGAAACGAAAAATGATACGGTGGATGTCGCTGAAAATAAACATATCGATATTCAACGTTTCTACACTCAGAATATTATGTAATTTACTGAGTGTAGTCTAATAAAAAAGTGTTCACGAATTAATTTTTGGTACCACGGAGTTCATCTTAATTGGGTTATACCGCATTTGGTTTTTGTAATGTTTTTTTTTTTTTTTAATAATTACATGAAATAATTAATAACTACATGAAAAAAAAAATGTTTGGGTAGCAATGCGTCAAAGAATACGGGAAGTAAAATTTGGGGGGAACCGCTTTTTTATATTCACCCCTATCGTAAATAAAAAAAGGAAATGTTTGTTCAATTATCATTCCCCCTCAAGTGAAAATTGGTATCGTGAATTTCCCCTGAAATTGTATTCTGCTATAGTAGACAAAGGGAACAAATTAAGAGGAACTTTTATTCACTATTGGAATTGAGTGAAAATGGAAAACAATTCGAGGGGAAAAATATTCACGATAGGGGTGGTTATCTCCTATATTTATATTTATAATATTTTTTTTTATTTTATTGTATTAATTAATAATCATATAATTACAAATTATTTATATAATATTACCATAAACGAGCACTAGCTACTATGGCCTTCGGCGCGTTGTAGCGAAAACAGACCAGTGCCTCTGGTGGGAATCGAACCCACGACCCCCGCACTGATAAGCCAGCACGCTACCAACTAGCCTACCGGGGCGCACATATTTATAATATATTTACTCCATTCTACTACATACTACTCCTCAAACGCTTTTTCATACTATTTTCGGTTTTAGGAGTCCTAAACTAGTGTAATATATCTACTCAACCAGACCTACACTAGGTCACTTTTTAGCTACCCCTCGAAAAAAGTTTATATATAGTCATATATGCATATAATATATAATTATATATACAGTGCACTAGCGATAATATGAACTAACTAGCTGACATGGCAAACGTTGTTTTGCCTTCAAATTTTAATTGTAATTAATTCTTTAAATCAAGAAATTTTTTTTTACGCAAATAAATAATTAAATAAATAAATTCACATTAGTAAATCATTTTAAAATTTGTAATTTCTTGGGAAGCCCACACTTCTTTGTCCTTCTATCGCCTTTATTTGCTGAAGTATATAAAATGAATAGCTGAAAACAACTGCGACGTCACCTATCACCGGTGCATTGAAGCGCCGCTCATGCTCACCAGCCGGTGTCTTGTCAGCTCTTATCACAACCGTATAATCATCTGTCGGCATCTGGTCTAGGGCTGTTTTGAATAGACGGATGAGTCTGTTGTGTTCGTGTAACATAGCTTGAAGATTAACATAGGTTTTTTGTAAATATCTTCGGAACTACATAACCGATTTAAGAGTTTGATATATCGTTTTGAAAAACATGACAACGGCTTTCAAAAAAAATAAAATAAAATAAAAAAAGCAAAAAAAAATAAATATATGTATGTCATTGGTGGTACAATATGAAAATTGGATTTTGCCACGCCCCTCTGCCCACAGGCCGAAAATCAAAAATCAGACAGTGTCACCCGCCTCAATATTCTGAAGATTCACTGAAAATTTCATCAAAATCGGCCCAGCCGTTTTGGAGTCCATACGTTACATACATACACACATCCTGTTTTATATATATAGATTAAAACCAAGCCAGTTCACTTTTGCAAGATTGTTCATATTTGCGAAAGACATCGCATTTACCTTTAAAACGTTTTTTCAATAAAAATAAAAGTTTCTTATGTTAAATTTTTTATTTATTGCTTATTGGATTAAAAAAAAAGAATTAATTTTTGAAAAAGAAACAAAATTTAAAAGTTATTTTGCGAAAAATACGTTAAAAATACAAAAATAAGCTGTTCATATTTTAAAGCTTTGACACTAAGTTCATATTTTAGAGTAGTCAATGGAAGAAAAAAAATGTTCATATTTTGGGGTGTTTATATTTTCGCGAGTGCACTGTACTTACATATGTGGCCATATGTAACGATATATATTTACATCTCATATTTATTTCTACGAAATATATCAGTATATATAGTTATATCTCTGTTATATAAGTTAATCTTTTTTAGCTCATCATATATACTTGATATAGCTAAATATGAGTTCATATATTCTTCCATATATAAAAATATATAAGTATATATGACACAATAAAACCAAAAAAAAAAATCTAACACTTTTATATATTATTATGAGAAAAGACGAAAAAAGACAAAATTCAATGCATTTAAGCAAAAAAAAAAAAGAAAATATTGTAAAAGTAAAAAAACTTAACTTAAAAGCAAAAGTTTACAGTTACCCAGCAAAATTTTTTAGAACAGATTAGCTCTGAACCTGTTTTAGAACAACTTCTTTTACCACCGGTTACATGGAACCGGTTCTAGAACAGGTTCCAGGGTGCCGAAATGTAAGGTGTCACTGTCCCAGAATCAGTTTTATAACTGGTTCTAGAACCGGTTCTAAAGCAACCTGTTCTTGTTTGGAGGTAAAGAACCTATTGCAAATTGGACAAACTCCATATAAAAAGAACCAGTTGCAGAATCGAAATTAGAACGTGTTATAATACAGTATAAGCTGTTCTGCAACCAGTTATTTGGATTTTACTATTTTACTGGGTAATAGAATAAATAATATTTTATGAGTATAAAAAGAACTTTAAGTCCGAAAATCTTACAACAACAATGAAAAGCCCAACAATCTTAACAAAAATCTATCCAAATAAAGCTAATAAAAATATAAAATAGTAATAATTTTAGAATTACATATAAACATATATGGTAGAAACAAGAATAAATTCTATCACTTTTATATATAATTGTATATGGCATCACATATTAGTTAAATTGAAATTCTGTATAATTTTCCAATACATTGATTTATACTTAAATTATAATTATTATTATTTGGAATGTGAAGCAAAATAGTAGGTCGGATTTCCAAAGAATTTTATGAAGTTATATCAAATTCTATCAAATTATATATAAATTGATCAAATTAGATAGACCTATTTTGAGGATCAAATTATATCAGATCAGATCCCATCGGATCTTATGAGATAAGATTATGTATGCCATCTTTCGAATCAGCTATGATATGATGTAATAATCAATTATATATATGACTATATATGATTATATATACCTATATTGGGTGTGAATATTTTCATTTGTTTTTAATATGTTTTGTTGTTTTGTGATCATTTTTTGACCTCAAAGACAATTTGTAAGTGTTTTTTTTTATTGCAAACAAATACTTTTATCTAAAATTTGATTTTTTGCCAAATTGTAAACATTTTGGCTAACTTATAAATTTTCAAAATAATAAATTTAGATTTCCACAATGACATACCAGATTTTAGACATAAAAAATTTAAGTTTCATATAATTGGAAAATGCATGTCAATTTATACAAACAACGCAGTTTTTAGAAAAGTTTTCTTTATTTTAAATATTTTTCTAGCATTTTGAAAATTACAATATTTTCTTTGCATATTCTTTTTATAAAATAATTGCAATTTAGCATAACTTGATCTCATTTCATTATAATCATGTTTTTAAAAACAAAAAAAAAATATTTTCTTATTTTGTTTTTCTAAATGGTTGTCATAATTTCCATTACAATAAGTACCCACCAAGAGTAACAACATGGTAAAATATACAATAAACAAATAATGTTAATACAAAAACACTCAAAAAAGTTTTACTGTAACAAGCACTTGTGTGAAAACATGTCAACTTAGTCATCATTCAGATAAGAAATCTCAAAATGACCATCTTTTAAAATTCCTAAAGAAAAATATATCGTTGCACCGAAGACCGGACAAACAAATTTTTAGGTCTTCTTATTTCAATTAAGTTTGCATTTAGAAACTCTAGGAAGACACTTAAAGATTGGGATTTTTAATTTTTAGAATTTCAAATTTCGAAAAATTCCCGGTTTTATGCTTAATTTAGTTTTTTTGAAAAATTCAAATTTTTCAAAAGTGTGTAAGTTTGAAGTTTGTTTAATATTCATCGAATCATCATCACTTAAATTGCGTTGGAATCGTACACTCCCCTTTTCTTTATAGAGGAATTCAAATTTTTCAGCCTCAAAAATTAATAATTTGTTTTTAAAATACACTTTTCACAAATTTGGCCACATTCGATTTGAAAAACGTGGAATTTTTACTAAAAAACAAATCTTTCGTTTTTTTTTGGTCCAGGGGATTATCTTTTAAATTTAAAAATATAATTTTTTAAATGTTCTCTGCACTTGAAAGATAGACGAATCTACTAAAATAGTATGTTTTTAAAAATTATGTTTAACCCTTTTAAGCCCACGTTTGTTCTTATATATCAGATTTATATAAAAAAAGTGGTATGAAAAGGGTTAATTTGAAGAATATTTCAGTATACATATTTATTTACCAGACAAAAAAATATTCTTAAAAGGAAATAAATAGTCTTCGAAATAGATGCATTTAAAGATACATGTTACACTCAATTTTCAAGAAAATTTTGTATAACCTTTTTAATTAAATTTGTGGATGGTGTCGCTTTAAATGCATCGATCTCGAAGGCTATTAATTAAATTTTTGAAATTATTTTCTTGTGTGGCAGACATTTGTATCTACTGAAGTATTTGCTGTTAAAAACTAATAATTTTATCTTTTATAGCCCATGTTTCTTTCTATGAAAAGATCTGATATGCTACTATCGCATAAGGGGTTAAAAATTAAATTTTTATCTTCCACATACAGAAAAAATCTTAAATTTTTAACTGTTAAGTTTTTTAAAAAGAGGCGTTTAAAGGGCCTCTTAACACTGCATTGTGGGTTATGAAGGGTCAATTGATCCAAATTGTCAATTCTGTGATATATGATTAGGGGGCACGTCACGAAACTGGTGAAACCAAAAAACGGTTAATTTGGGTGTTAACGTGCTTGGTCATTAATCACGTGACTGTAGTTATGGTGACAACACATTGACTGGTTGGAACCAGAAATATCATGTAACTGGAGAAAAAGTAATATTACATCAAAGTGTACTGAAGTAACTAGGGACGTTGCAGTTGAAATTGTTACTGGTCATTGAACTGGTTCAAAACCGTTATCAGTGTATGAAAACATGACAATAAGTGTCAAAGGATTCAGTCCCTTAACTGCAACAGAGCGGACACAGCACTGAAGGAATTTTACCGCTACCGACTTTGTGAAAGTAGAAATTAAGACGTGATGTTATAATGAATTTAAGGTTATATTTTTTATTGTGTATAGAAAAAACTTATTTTAAAATTGATTTTTTTTAACTTTTTGGAGGTTTTTTGAATAAGTGCTCTGAAACACTGTGTCGGGTAAATTCAGTGACTGGTTTCTGATGGGCTATTTAGCAACCCGTAAATAATATGGTGAATAAAAAGTGACAGGTTACTTGCTAATTAATTTTTGTCATGCCCGACGATATATACCCCATAGACCAGTGCAGTGGCACGTCACAAAACTAGTCCATTCAAACTACCCCTGTAACAGGACACATGGCTCCTAATATCTGACTAGTTTTCCATCAAAAATTTGTCTCCAGTTCTACGATACGTACACCTACACCAGTCACGTGATAATTATTTTCCTACTGGTCCTATTACATAACACATAAATCCTAAAATTATTCTACTTCAACACTACCTACTTCCAACTTGTCACGTAGTTTATTTATTTCAGTAGGTTATTCGACAATTCACAAGGTGCTACAAAGGTAGAAATTGTCACCTCATATGACAAGGTTATGCTCAAAGTACCGGTCACATTCATATAACAGAACTGAAACCACCAGGACAGGTTCATACACACAAAGTTCTAGTCACGTGACCATACCAGTGACTGTCCCATTTCCCGCAAAGTACATTTTTAAATTAAATCTTTATTAATCTTACAAATAGAAAAAATAACAAATTGGTGTTTCTTCTATGTAAAATTTCTACAAGATCTTTTCCAAAAACTCATAAAAAATTGTTATACCTTGTAAGCCACAAAATGTTAATGTGTAACTTTTTGGTAAAATCTCCATATTTTGAAAATATGCATTCTGCTCTTAAATCGAGAATGCACAAATTTTAGAAGAAAAAATTAAAAATTAATTGCATAGAAAATACAATAAAAGAAGAGAAGTGTACCATTCCAATGCATTCCAATACAGAGAAAATTCGTTTTTTAGTCGAACGATTCGTATGTGGAAGAAACTTCCCGCAGAAGTCTTCCCTGTTACTTACAATTTAGAAAAATTTAAATCAAATATCCACAAACACTACTCCCTCCTTCCTCACTCCCATACCCTATTTTCCTGATCAATACAATGTACTGCATAAGTAGGGGCCATCCTCTGAGTATTGGTTAAAATTAAAAAAAAATGTGTGCCATATAAATACCATGTGTAGAAAAGCATTACCATATAAGTGGTTATATAAGTACATATTTGGTAATGGCAAGTTCATACAATTGTCATTACAAATCTCATTACTTTGATATGGGGATGTCGCGCAAAATAATGACATATTATTACTTTACAAAAAATAGAAAAATATGTGGTTACCTATATGCCTACCAAATGCTGGACAAAGATAATGGGCCCTAAAATAAATTTAAAAAAAAACTAAATTTAATAAAAAAAAATAATTTTTTATTGAAATTTTTTTTTTCAATAAAATGTACCCAAGTGGTATTCGAACCCGGACTATCTCAACATGTTATACTTGATAGATAAAAACATAAATGACTTGCTTGCACAAAATGTCATTACATTCCAGCTTAGAAAAAATCAAAAAAAAGTAGTTATATATGTACTTACTAGAAGTTAAAAAATAATGAGTCTACAAGAAGATTTTCAAAAAATTGTTCGATCATTACTTTATACTTAAAATAATGATAAAAATAAGTACTTATAAGTAACGCCTTATTTTTTTAATTAAAATGCATTGGTAATGGCAAGTGTTTACTTATATATGGGGATGTAGCGCAAAATAATAAAATATCATTACTAAACACCTTACGAAAACTCAAAAAATATGTCTGCGCCTATTTGCTTACTAGTATGGATAAAAATAATGAGCATGAAACTAAATTAAAAAAATACACTAAAAAAAAATATTAAAATCAATAAAAAAATATTTTTTAATAAAAACACTGGATTCAAACGGCGGTATGAAACAAGACCCCAATGAAATAAGGCCCCAAAACCGAAAATGAAGTAAGGCAACAAAAATTTCGATAAAAAAAAATTTTATTTTTTGGGACTTTATTTAATTTTTTTTGTTGGTACTTTATTTCATAATGAAATTAGGCCCCAATATGAGAAATGAAATAAGTCCCCAAATAATATTTTTGGGGTGTTATTTCATTTTCTTAAAAAGCACAATTTTTAAGTAATATAGGCAAATAACCGTTATAATTACTGCATGAATTATCAAGTTATTAATGTAAATAGTTATTTGATATTAGTAAGTGAGATTATACCGTGTAGTAATTTTGAAGTTTCTTTTATGTCGCACGCAGAAAAAAACTTTATTTCGCGAAGCCGCCTGCCGCGTTCTACGGAGGAAAAAAACCTCTAAGACTGGCCGAAGGCCCCCACCCAAAAGAACTTGTTTTTCAAATCAGATGTCGAATCCGTTGAAATCTTATATTTTTAAGACATCAAGTAATTTGTAAAAACAAGTTTTTCTGTGTGGCGGCCTTCGGCCGCTCTTAGGGGCTTTTTCCTCCGTAGAACGAGGCAGGCGGCTTCGCGAAATAAATTTTTTTCTGCGTGCGATTATACGATTTATAAATTTAGTTTTATTTTGTGATATACTACCAAAAAATATTAAAAAAAAGTGTATTGATATACTAAATATTATTAATCTTTTTATTTTAAAAAGGCTGAAAATAAATCGCGCAATAAAGAAATATTTCAAAGTAATATATAATTTTGTTTTTTTTTTTTTTATTGGGGCCTTATTTTATTTTCAAAATGGGGCTTTACTGCATTACGAAATAAAGCCCCAAAAATTGGGGCGTAACTTCATTTTGTTTTGGGGTGTCGTTTCGTTTGGTTGGGGGTTTATTTCATTTTTTTTGGGGTATTGTTTCATAATGAAATAAAGACCCAAAAAATGGGGCGTTATTTAATTTTTGGTTTGGGGCTTATTTCATTGGGGTGTTGTTTCATACCGCCGATTCAAACCTGGGACTTCAGTTTGTCAGTCAAACGATCTAACATCTGAGCTATCTCGATATTTTATACGTGATAGTTAAAATGTCATTACTTTCCAGCTTAAAAAAATTAACAATAGGTAGTTATATAGATAGGTGTACGTAGTACAGTTGAAAAAACAATGAGTCTAAACATAGATTTTCAAAAAATATTTAGATGAGTACTTTATATTCAAAATAAAGATACAAATAAGTACACTCACAATATTAGTACTTTAAAAACTACCTAAAATACCTATTAAATTAACTGAAAACACAATTAAAAAAATTACTGATTTTCCATTATGTTCAGCCCATTTTGATGTTTATTTTTAAACATTGTTTAAATAACAAATCAAGTAGTAAAAACAACAGAAAGTCCTTTAAAATAACCGTTAATATTTAACGGACGAAACGTAAAAAAACGTTTTTTACCTTTGTTTTTAAAATTTAAAAGCTCTTTTTTGTGATTACACTACTGTACACATACACAAGCCAATATTTGTATTTGTTTTATGTTTGTATATTTGAATTTCTTGTAAATTCAATTAAAATAATTTTGTATTTAAACAAACTCTTTTTTTTAAAAATTGTTATGGGAATTATTGGACTTTTTTTTTAAAGAGAAAAAGTAAAATTTAAAATTTAATACAAAAAGTTGATAAAAATATTTCTATAAACGAAAATGAAATTGATCAAAAAATAAATTGAAAACTAAAAACAAGTTTTCAATTTATTTTTTGATCAATGGTGATAATCTTTAACTTCGAGCTCATATATATATATATTAGTTCTCATGTAGTGAGTAAACTAGTTTATATGAATATTTGATGTTTGCCATTTGATTGTTACCTATTTCAAAATGTGTTCTAATGATGGGAACCTAGAAAATTCCCGAAATAGATCTATCAACACATTGCTGAAAGGGTCAAAGAATACATTTGAAAACAAAAACTCTATAGACAATATCCTAATAAAGAAATATAGAGTATGGCCTCGAACTTAAATAATTTTCGTTTTCATTGCACAATTAAAGGTCGAAAAAAACAAAAGTTTTATTTTCAATAAAAATTATATCAAAAAATATATATATCAAATAAAAATTATATCAAACTTATTTCTATAAAATTGATTCTTCATTTGAAAACAAACTTTACGTAAAACTTTATAAATAATCTTTAATCGGTAACAGAAAATATATTGTGAGTGTATTTATGGGAAACACATTATTTTTTGTATTGAAATAATGGGTTTGTATTGAAATTATTATTATTTGTATTAAAGTAGTGCAAAGAGTAAGCTGGTGTCACTACTGTTAGTCCAAAAATTAATGATATGCCATTAATGTTTCCACACTGGGTTAAGATATCATTTTAAAGAGTACGTTTTTTTCTAAAAAAAAATGGGACTAAACGAATGTTGTAACCTGTATAGTTAAAAAGTTATAGTCCATTTTGTAACCATACCTTAGTTAGTCAAATTTTAGCGTTATTTCAAGTTTCATGACGTCATATTTCTGAAACCGAAAGGGTGCGGACTCTAAAATAAATTTTTCTCTGAGTTCTTGTCGAGTACGACCGTTAAGGTGAATTTCATTCAAATCGCAGATGGTGAAGCGGAAAATGTTATTTTTTTTTTTTTTATTAAATTGATGTTTTTTTTTTTTTTTTATTAATTAATAATCATATAATTACACATTATATACTATTACCCTAACCGAGCAGTAGCTACTATGGCCTTCGGCGCGTTGTAGCGAAAACAGACCAGTACCTCTGGTGGGAATCGAACCCACGACCCCCGTACTAATAAGCCAGCACGCTACCAACTAGCCTACCGGGGCGCACAAAAATTGATATGTTATTATCACACAATTGCTTAAATAAACTGCTATTTTAAGAGACATTAGGTTTTGTCAGTTATTTTTTTTTAGGAATTTAGTTAAAGGTTATTTTTTTTTCCAGATTTTTATAGTTAAAAGAAAATTTTCCATTATTTTTTTATTGATTTTAAGTAAAATAACTACAAAAATCTTTGGGTGTTTCAAAAAAAATAAAAGTATAAAAATGCATTATAAAACAAATGAAGAAAATATGAAAAACAAAAATCCAAAAAGAATATAATAATGCCATAATATTTAGTTGGAAAAACAAAACAAAAAAAACCCAGTACGAGTATGAAAAGAAAAACTAGATAAAGTAATACTGACCTGACCTACTCTAACGACGAGAAATAAACAACAACAAAAAATGCGATGATGGCTCCGTTGGAGTTCACTGTTTGGTGCACTGCTCCAAAAATGTCGTCGTCGTTGTTGTTGTTGTTGTTGTAGTAGTAGCACACACACACACACTACTACAAATGAATAATAAAGTAGTAGAGCAATTTATGTTAAACAATACTATTTTTTTGGAGTAGATGTTATGATGTTTTTAGCACTGTTTTCTTCTTTTACTTTTATTATGGATTTTTTCTTTATTGTTTAAAAACGCGCTTTTAAAAGCGTCTTTTTTATAATGTATGGCTGTAACACTGATTTTACAATTAAGAGAAAAAATAAACAAGAAAAGAATAATTAATTTGATAAATATTTATTTTGGTGGCAATTTAAAGATGTTTTTGATTGCTTTTATTTTATCGTTATCTCTCTGCGGTTATTTATTAACGAACACAGTGAGGCGAAATATCGAAATTTTGTTTAAATTATTAGCAAAAAATGTAAAAAAGCAGTGTCGATATTTAGCGATATTTTTATTGACGCCTTAGGTTAGGTCAAAAAGAAGATTCGGAGAAGGGAAATGCTTCCCTAATCCGATTCAAGTCGCTAAGGACTTACACCTAAGCCAGAATGTTGGCTTGTTGTGCGCTCTAAAAATCAGTCCCATGTCATATTCCTACCCCAGGAACTTCGGCGCACTGACGAAATTCCTCAACCTCTTCCATCCAATGCCACTAAGATCCCCCAATGTGGATATTGGGTCACTGGATGGTATTTCGACCCAGATCCCGGTAAATGTCGGGCATTCACAGAGATATTGTTTCAAGGTCTCCTCGTCCTCCCCACAGGCATTAAACGATTTTTTATAACGGTATCAATTACCCCTTAAACCTGAACTTTTTTGCAATGAAATTTATGCCACGTATTCCGCACGAAAAATTAACAATATATTCTTCTACCAAATTTTTTCGTTGCCTACACTCAAAAAAAACAAGTTAGTAGAAAAGTTAGTAAAACGTCTTGTAAATCAGGTATACTATTTTTTAGCAAATTTTGCTAAAATCGTGTTTTCAGCTAAAATTTTTGTTATACTTATTCAGGAGCAATTTCATATGAAAACGATCAAAATTGGCAAATTTTTGGACGACCCCTCTCCGATTTTAAAATAAATAGTCTCAATCGATTGCCCAGCAAAAAATAATGTACCTACATATTTTTTTTTTTTATAGTGACTGGTTTAGTGGTGGTGTGCACCACTGTCATGTGACAAAATTGAAGAATTCTTCATAAGGGACCTCATTGAAAGTTGTTTTAAAAAAAAACTACTAAAGCGATCGCAACGAGTGATAGGAAAGGTATTGAATCAGGCTTTAATTGAAAAATAAAATTTTCCTAATTTTTCTCAGAAATTTACCTTTTTTCCCATGAAAATTAAATTTTCCCATGAAAATTAAATTTTCCGATTTTCCACAGAAGCTCCTAAATTTTCCGGCTAATTTTATTTTTTTTTGGATTCCTCATAATTTTTGCTTTAAGAATCAGCAATAAAAAAATGGGCCCCGACTTCTTGTTTGGACAGGAGAAGAGCATTTAAGAGACCACCTTGTTCTCATTGTTTTTATATTTTTTATAATTGAATTATTTTTAATTATTTAACAAGAACAACTTTCAATGAGGTCCCTTATGAAGAATTCTTCAATTTTGTCACATGACAGTGGTGCACACCACCACTAAACCAGTCACTATAAAAAAAAAAAAATATGTAGGTACATTATTTTTTGCTGGGCAATCGATTGAGACTATTTATTTTAAAATCGGAGAGGGGTCGTCCAAAAGGTGATCGCTTTCATATGGAATTGCTCTCAGCACTTAACTGTTTTATACTAATGCTTTACTAATATTATACTAATGTTTTACTAAATAATTTTGATAAAAAAATTGTGCTGATAAGCACATTAATAGTGTGGACGACAACCAGATTGAAAGATATGCGCAGAATGAAACAGATGTCGCGTCATGTCAAGATGTAGTAGAGAAGAGGAAAATGATACCAAAAAGTACAACTCTAGTAAGACCCATAACAAAATCAACAATGGAAGATTTATGTATGTGTTTTTCATTAATAAAACAAAATTGTCTGATAAAGCAACTTAAATTTTGCGTAGTCACCGGCTTGTGAAAGTAATTGCCAATAATTAAATAAAAGACAAGATAAAATATTTAAATTTAATATGTATTTCTAAACTAAATGTTTATAGATTAACAATCTAGTGTGGTCAAATTGCAAACAACATATACAGACATGTAGACAGAGTAAAGCGAATGACACACATCATAGGTAGATTTTTATGGTTCCTTTTTCTTATTTCAAAAAAAAGGGTTGTTTTTTCGTTTCGTTTGTTTTTGTTTATGTTTTCGTTTCGTTTCTATAGTTATCTTCGGCAGTTGCGTCCTTTAAAAGATAGCATCATTTAGACAACCATTGATATAAGTAGTTGAAAGAAAATTTTTGTTATGTTATATATATTTATTTCTATATATTTTGAGATATTAAATTAATTCATGTCGTCAATGTGGGAAAATGAAAATTTTTATATTTCGTAATTATTGTAAATTATTTTTAAAAGAATCACAAAAATACGTTTTATGACTTTCAGCAAATAAATTAACTAAATTACAATTTTTCTACAAATTTTTTGCGCTTTTCTCAGTCTACTAAAACTCAGCAAAAAATTTATTAATTTTTAGCAAGGCTTTTTTATTTCTAATTAACTAATCTACTAATTTTGTTGCTAAAAATCAGCTCGCTGGTTTTCAGCAAAAGATTTTGCTGACATTCGCAATTTTTTTGCAAGCACCATCCTGACTAAAATTTTGCTGACTTTACAAACTTTTTTTTTTTTGAGTGTACATTAGGCGATATCACCCAAAATTGTTTTAGAGTGAATCTCCAAAACTAGTTCATAAAATTTATAAGTTTTGGCATAAATTATTTTTATTAACTACACTCATAGAAATAATCCTGTAAAAATAGCAGAAAAATCTACTGAAAATTTATTTAAAAATTACCTTGCAGAAAAAAATGCTAAATTTAGCAGATTTTTTTGCTAAATAATAATGAAATAAAAACAGCAAAAATAAATCTGTTAACAAATGTTTTACTTTTAAATTTTAAAACATTAAAACCAAAAGTTTGTTTTTCGATCTTTTATCAAAAATTATGATGTGAGCAAGGTTATTCAAGTTCAAGATCATTTGTTTTTTGTTAAACAATAATAATATTGCTAACATCATCATTTATGATAAAAGATCGAAAAATAAACTTTTGGTTTTAATTTTAAAAATTTTAGTAAATAAACATTGCACGGTTTTTTGTTTAACAAAAAACAAATGATCTTGAGCTTGTATAATCTTGCTCACATCATAAATCTGTTAACTTTACAAAATTTTAGTTATGTTCGATGTGAATTTTAGTTAATTGCAATTAGCATTTTACTCGGTAAAATTAGCAAAAACTTTTACTAAATATTTGCAGACTCAATATACCAAACAAAAACTGTCGTGTTAACAAAAAAAATTCTACATTTACCTTAAATTTAGTAGAATGCAAATAAGAATTTATTTTGCTAAAATCAACAGAAATTTTTGGTAAAAAAATTGTAGATTGCTGATTTCATAAGGGCATACTTTTATTCGCATTAAAAAAAATAAAAAAAACTTTAAAAATATCACACTTTTAATGATTTTTTCTCTACTAATATTTAGTAAATGTTATTGCTGATTTTAGCAACTATTTTTTTTAACTTTCAATTAACTAAAATTTAGCTCAAATATAACTAAATATTTGTAAATTAAACAGATTTATTTTTGGTGTTCTTATATTATTAATATTTAGTAAAAAAAATCTGCTAATTTAGCAGTTTTTTCTGCAAGCTCATTTTTAACTGATTTTTAGTAGATTTTTTTGTGCTATTTTTGCAGGTTTATTTCTATGAGTGTAGATATAACCACAGCTTAAAAATTACATTATTCCTGCTTTTCCATAAGAAGATCTGGAGATTTTCGTTTTTCAAAAAACGCGAAATTGAGCGAAAATGCGCCTTGTGCAAAATTGTTATCAGACAGACTTGCCAAATATTAATTTTTAATGGAACTTTTTTCAAAAGTTATTTCAAAATATAAAAATGCCTAATCTTGTATATTTTTAATTGTTCAACAACATGAAAAAATATAAAAATGTATTTCTCTGCTAGAAATTAGATAGTCTATTGTATAAAATTTTTGAAAATCTGACCGATCGGATGATGAATTTTTCAAATACACAAAGTCCATAATATTCCAAAATTTATTCCGTTTTCGCTTAAATTATAAATAACACAGTAAGTATGTGAAAATGACACACCGAAACCCCGGGACACGAAAACATATTTTTGGGGCGTAGAATCCAGATGTATACTCCGTTTCATGAGGTTAAGTCAAAATATATAGATATTTAAATTTAAAATGTGCCTTGACTGAAGCGAATTTTTTTAATGTGTATCTTAAGTAAAATATATCAAGATCTTTTTCTATTTACTGTTTATTTGTGTAAACTTAAGTCTAAACATGGCCGTCCAATTTTAGCAGGATACAATTCATTTATATACAATCCGAAACGTCATGGTAATAACCTTTGACTTACACGGACACCTGTTAGTTTAGTGTCATTGGGTTTGTATCTTCAAATTTCATTAGAAAACATCGTCTCAAAATGGACGGCTATCCTTGGCAGTTTTGGCTTTCGACATATAAACAATAAATAAGTAATTTCAAAAATAATTTCGATGGCCTTTACTTAAAATACACTCAAAAAATCGATTTAGTCAAGGGAAACTTTAAATTGAAACATGTTTTTATTTTCAACTAACCTATTAAAACGGCGTACACCACAGGATTCTACGACCCAAAATTAAGTTTACGTTTCCCGGGGTTTTGGTGTGTCCTTTGAAATGTTGAAATTTTACGTACAGTGTAATGGATGGATTTTACTAAAATACTACTAAACTTAAAAAAATTATATCGTCAGGGTTACCATATTTTAAAACAATAATAATGTTTTACTTTAGAAATGTTGAATTTAAGAAGAAGAATAAACGTTATTCTCTAAAAATTATAAACACTATTAATTTTTAAATCAGACTAGACTAGTTTCTACCTCTTTTTATGGACAGTCGTCATCAGTGATTTTCCATTTAAATTGTATTATTATTTGTGTGTTTATAATTGTCAGATTGTCTCTATATGATAAATTCTTCAACAACCTGCGGCTGTAAGAATCAAACCTGCGCTCTTCTTACATTACAAACGTAACAATACCAAGTCATGACCGTTTAGCGATCACACCCAAGTATGGCTTCGAATGTAATGCGGCTAAATTGTAGTTTTCTTTCCTATTAGCTTTTCTGTTATTGTATATTATACTCAGAAGTGACAAACACCAACAAACACAAATATTCTATTTTTAGATTTTTGTTTATTTTGCTAATCTCCTCCGTCTCTATTTTACAATGTTACCAGATTGACGTATGGTTTTTACGTTAACATTTTTCATATATTTTATAAAGGTTTGTTCACAAAAATATACAATATTAAAATTTTTAAAATATCTTCAACCGTTTTTAATTTATGTGCTGTCAAATGTCAACTTTGGTTGCTAATATTTTTTTAGTTTTTATAATATTGTTAATCCTTAACCACACTAGGCCAAAAAAAATGTGCAAAATTTTAATTATTTTTAAAGCTGAAATTATGAATAAATAATTTTAAAAAATTTAAAGATTGCGAACATTAAAATAATGTTGGGCGCTTTTCTTTAAAGACGTCATGAGAATTAAAAAATACATAATTGTGAAGGGCTGCCTTAATCCGCATAGCGTGTGGACCGATTTAATTTGGCGGCTTTAGAGCAAAGTCAGTATTTTGGATAAAAAAAATCAAAATTACAAAGTTCCGAAATATTTAATATTTGGCGCTTCGTTAAAATGTATGGTTATAACTGAATTTTGATTAATTTATCCAACTGAAAATAAGTTCAGTTCTTAGCTAAGTAAAATTTTTAAAGTATTTTTTTTTTTTTAATTTTAAGAACTAAAAACGCCAATCTAAAAGTGGCTGCATAGAATTTCTAAATCCAAAGTTTAATTTAAATCGGAAGACCCAAGATCAAAAAATATTCTTTTTTGGCCGGTGGTGTGTGGAATTCCCGATATATTTTTAAAATTAAGAATGTATATTAAACTTCATGATTAATCAGTTTTTTACTCTTTCGTTACTTTTAACAACACAAAAAACTTTAAACTTTTCGCGTTTACGGACGAATAAAAAATTTAAATTTTTTGCCATAAAATATCGATTTTTTTTCAAATTTACCATTACTTCAGAAATGATTGCATTTGAATATTAAAATTAAGTTGTTGTCAAATAACAATTGAAAAAAAATGTTTTAATTCAATTCATACACAAGGTCAGTGGCGTACCCATGGGGTGCCCAGGGGGCCGCCTCTCCCGAAATGATTTATATATTTTTTTTTGTTCTAGGAATTTATAACTTTTTGTGAATTAAAACTTTTATTAATCCTAAAAAAATATACATTGTGTTACAGTTATACAAATAAACCTTTAAAAATAGCAGTTAACAAATGCTAAAAATTAGTTAAAAATTGCGTTGCAGGATAAGCACAGCAAAAATAAAAATGTTAAATATACAAAATTTTAATTATATTAGAGTTGAATTTTAGTAAATTGAAAATGGCAAATTGTTTTATTAGCAACAATTTTGGCTAAATATTTGTAGACAAAAAATAACAGTATATTTTGCTAAAATATTGTTAATTGTTGATATATTTTAATAAACTAAAATTTAGCACAAATATAACAAAATTTTTGTAGATTTAACAGATTTATTTTTGCTTTTCTTACTTAAACAAAACTTAGCACAAACGAAAAACTGCCAATTTTAAAATTGTTTCCAGCAACGTCATTTTGAATTAGTTTCAGCAAATTTGTTTACTAATTTGATTCTATTTTTTATTGCATAAAAAATTTTGATTTTTGCTGATTTTAGTACATTAATTTAACCAAACTTTAAATCAAATATTAATAAAATTTTGTATATTTAACAGATTTATTTTCGCTATCGCTTATCTCATTAATGTTTAGCACAAAAGCTGCTAATTTTAGCAGTGTTTCCTGCAACGTTATATTGAACTAATTTTTAGTAGTTTTAGCAAACATTTTGAATGGATTTTTGATCTTAGTGCAAGTATTATTAAAAAAATACGCAAAAACTTAAAAAATTCAATAAATTTGCATTAGAAATGCATAGCTTCTTTTCAAGTTCCAGCACAAAAAAATTCAAATTCCAATTGACTTTTTTCAAACTCAAAATCAAATTATTTGTCGAAAATGTTCAAAGAGCGCTGTTGTTTACAAGATGACTTTTGTCGCGAGAAAATTTTTGTGTAAAATAATATTAATTAATGTGTCAAAAATTAAAAAAAAATTACAGTTATAGGGTCCAAAATAACCGACGATTTAGAAAATCGGTTTTCGGTTTGTTCGAAAAATCAATTTAAAAAAAAAACCGATTTCGAATGCGGTTTTAATTAAAAACCCGTTTAAAACCAGTTTTTTTTTTTTGTATGCATTGTGTTTTGAACCTTTTCGCGTTCTACTGTACTCCATAAACAAAATATCATTTCTCATATTTATATATTTTGCATGGGTGGTTTTCAAATTTTTATAATAAATTTTCGAATATGTTGTAATTTTAATTTAATTATTTTTAAAATGTAATTTTTAGCGTTTCCTATTCGGTTAATCGATTAACCGATTGCTCGATTAAACGCATCTCTTTCGGTTAACGTCGAAACAAAATTATTTACCATAACTTTTGAACAAACAGTCCAAAATTTAGTTGTAATGGCTCAAAAGATAGACAAGATATTATACTATTAAATGCATTAAATAATAAAGTACTACTATTTATGACTTTTATATAAATCTTGTGTAAAGTTAGCTATGAAGTTTTTTTTACTGCCGCAGCATATGCGGCAAACTCAGTTAATCGGTTAAAAAATCAAATTATTGTTAATTTTATACCAGTTTGTTTACATGATATTTTGAACAATTTTGTCTCCTAAATTAGTTCTTGACGTGAAATTTGCTAATGTTTTAGTTTAGTTGTTTTATATACTATTTTCGTCAGTATTTTCTTTTATTCTACTTGAAAGGAGACTGCAAGTTACATTTGTTTTAAATAAAGTCCAATTTACATGTTGAAACTGTAGGAAATTTACTTCTTCTGAAAATAAAATTTTGTATTTTTTTAGAATGAGTTGGCAACCCTTTGAATAAAACGTACTTTTTTGTCAGTGCTTAATCGTTCTTAGAAAAAATTAAAATTTTGTATTAAAAACTGTGCTATATATTTCACAAAGTTGTAAACATATAAAATAAATCATAAGGTGTTTGAAAAAAATAAAATATGCCTAAAAATAAAGCTCGCCGTAGTTTGGCAAATAAAAAAATAATAATGCTTTGTAATCATTGCGAAGATGAGATCAAAGAGGAATCAGATGATTTTATAGAGTGTGACAAGTGCGGGAAAAATTTTCATTTTCAATGCACTCAATTGAGTAAAAGAGAGTTTGAGAGTCTATTAAAAAATGAAAAAGAAACTTTCAACTGTCATTTGTGTAAAGAAGGAGATGGCGAAATCAGGAAAGAACTAAATACAATTAAAACTGAGCTTAGAAAACTAGAGAAGTTAGAAAAATTGGATCAGCTGACTGAATCGATAAATTTCATGTCAGCGAAGTTCGATGAAGTATTTAAAGATGTTGCAGAAAATAAGAAGAAGATAGCAGAAGTGCAAAAAGAAAATAAAAAATTGAAAACTGAAATAAAAACTTTAAAGACATCTGTAAAAATACTGAATGATTATCGAGTTCAAAATGATTGTGTAATAAGAGGATTGAAAGTTGATGTCAAAGATAATGCAATGGATGCTGTAGTTAATCTGTCTAAGGATGTTGGTGTTCATTTTGAACCGAATGCTGTTAATGCTGCATATTTTCTTAGAACTAAAAAAGAATCTGAGGATGGAAAAAAAACTGTTGTGGTTAAATTTTCTTCCAAATTTCATAAGGAACGGCTGATGGCTTCCAAATCCAAACTGAAAGAAAAAGAAAGTACAAGTGAGGTGTTTGTAAATGATTTTCATAGCAAGGAAACTATGAACCTTTTTTATTATGCCAAATCATTAAAAACTATTGGTTATCAACATATTTATGTAAGAAATGGCAGAGTCTATTGTAGAAAAAGTGATATTGCAAAACAACAGCTTATCAGAGATGAAGATGATGTTGATAATATGTTATTAGAAGCAACTACAAATAAACATTGGAAGAGAAGATCTATGGTTAATAGTAGAAGAGTTGATGATGCTAATTCAAGTGATGATGGCGATGATGGTGCTGCTTACGTGTCCCCTTAAAAAGGAATGTATATATTTAATTTGTATAATTTTTTATAATTTTTTATTTTTTTATGATTAAAAATCAATATTTCCAACAATTTGCAAATTTTAAAACTTATTTTTGTAATTTGAATTTAAATTTTCTTAATATTATTAGTATAAATATCAGAAGCGTTTCGTCTGTTGATAAATTTAATAAATTTAAATCGTTGATAGCAAGCTTTCCTAAGTTACCGGATATAATAGCTGTCCAAGAAACTTGGTTTCAGAAGGATATTACGCAAATTTACAAACTTCCAGGTTTTAATAATATACATTGTTGTAGAGAAGATGCTTACGGTGGTACGAGTATATATATTAATAAAAACATACAATTTAGTGTTGAAATATGCAAGAGTAGTAATTTTGTTGAGCTTATAGTTGTGACTTTGAACAGTGTTAAAGTTGAAAGGAAACCTTTGAAGATAGTGTCTTTTTATCGATCGCAAAAGTGTAGCGTAAATGACTTTATTAATATTTTTGACGGTATTTTAAGCGAACATGCTCGGAGTCCAATAATTATAGTTGGAGATTCTAACATTGATCTCATTCAAAATCCTCATTTTATTGATTTGTTGACCGTTTTTCAAAATTATGATTGTGACAGTGCTCATAATTTAATAACAAGACCTGTCAGTAGAACGTGTATTGATCATGTTTTTAGCAATTTTTCTGAAGAAATTTATATTGATTCAGTTGAATGTAATTTATCTGATCACAATATAATTTGCTGTAAATTTAAGAAAGAGGTTATGAAAAATGGATATGTAGAGATTGAAAAGACACACTGTGACTATGAAAAGGCTAGAGAATACTTGCTTAATAATTTACCTGACAACTATGCGTCATTTAATTCTTCAGAATTAACAAACGTATTGGTGCATTGTATTAAAGGTGCTATAAATAATTCAACTGTAGTAACTAAATGTAAAAAACCGTTGCGTTTTGAGCTAACTCCATGGGTTAACAAGAATCTTCAAGATTTAATTTTATTTAAAGAAAAACTTTTAAGGAAAAGACATAAATCCAAAAACAAACAAAACGTTAATGATATCTTAAAGCGAATCAGCAAAGTTATAAAAATTTCTACAAAAAAGTGTAGAGATGATTATTACGCTGGAAATTTATTAAAGGCAGGTAATGATCCTAAGAAATCGTGGAAATTTATAAATAGTACTCTTGGTCGAACAAAAAGTAACGTCATTAACCTTAACGATTTTCAAGGGCAACCAATGATATGTGAGCAAGACAAAGTAAATTGCCTTAATAATTATTTTATTACAAGTGTTGCAAATCTTAAAAGGGAAATTGAAATTTATCCTGGTGAAGTGTTCAATTCTTTACGGACTCTTTCTCAGTCACCTCATCGTTTTACACTTTGTAACGTTAATGATAATGATATGTATGAAATAATTCAAAATTTAAAAGATAATAAAAGTCCAGGTTTTGATGGTATTTCGCCTAAATTTGTAAAAGAATGTAGAGATATTATAATCCCAATATTAAGAGATGTTTTTAATAAAATCGTTAACGATTCAGTGTACCCTGACATCTTAAAAGTCCACAAAATAGTTCCAATTCCAAAAGAAGTTAATGCAACAAATATAGATAAATTTAGACCTATTGCTGTTCTTTCTACAATTGATAAAATTTTTGAGAAGATTCTTTATGATAAACTTTTATCTTACATGGACGAAAATACTTTTTTATACAAGTACCAATTTGGATTTCGAAGGGGATGTAGTACTGAAGATGCTGTGTTGAATGTAGTGCAGTTTATTTGTAGTGGGCTTGATGGAGGTTCTAGTGGAGTTGCCGGAATATTTTTTGATTTTACTAAAGCTTTTGATTTAGTAGATCATGAAATAATGTTACGGAAATTGATGAAATATGGTATTCAGGGACGAGAACTTTTATTGTTTAAAAATTATTTCGTTAATAGGAAACAATATGTTAATATAAATAACACGGACAGTTTTCTTCTCTCTGTTGATTACGGTGTGCCGCAGGGTAGTGGACTTGGTCCTCTATTGTTCTCTATATATTTAAATGATTTAAAAAATCTGAATTTAGATGGGCAACTTTTTATGTTTGCAGATGATGTGTGCTTGTTTTACCCCTACAAGTATGATTTATCACTTAAAACAAGAATTCAAAGAGATGCTGCTTTGATATTTGAATTTGCGCGATTAAATTTATTAGTTCTTAACCCTGATAAAACCAAATTAATACGCTTTAGACCACATGCTTTAAGTAGAAATAGTGATTTCAACGTGTTTATTAATGGGAAAGCTGTTTATGAAACCCATTCCGTTAAGTATTTGGGAATCATATTGCAAAGTAACTTGTCATGGGATTTACATATAAACGATTTAAAAAGGAAAATAGCTCCAGCTATTGGAATTTTATATAAATTGAAAAATAAACTGGATGTTAAATCAAAGATGATGATATTTCAATCTTTGATTCAATCGCATTTGAATTACCTAGCAATTATATATGCTTACAATAAAAATAACATTTCACTGAAATCGCTTCAATGCATGCAAAACAAAGCATTAAAAATTATTTACAAACTACCAATACTGTATTCAACTGTCACATTGTATAAAGATATAAGCAAAACAATTTTACCAATTTATGGATTGCATGAGTATCAGGTGTTAATGTTTGTTTTTAAATGCATTAACCATATTGGTCACCAAAGCATAACATTTTCTCAACTGCAATTTAATATTAACACACGGAACAGAACAAATTTAAGAATTCCTCGATGTAGACTAGTAACTACCAAGCAACGCATTGATTACCTAGGTGCTGTAAAATTCAATAATTTACATATAGATTTGAAATCAATTACTCGAATTTCATTATTTAAATCGTCTTGTAAACAACATTTATTTAACAACTTTGAAACGCTTTTGTAAATATATTTTTTTTTTGTAAAACAGTTTTTTATACATATTTATTGTAATTTAATAATCTTTTAACATTAAGTTAAATATTTTATTTGTACTTTTGAAAATGAATTAATTTGCCAACTTGCCTCAATAATGCCTTACGGCGCTGAGGCCGAAATTGAAATGTATTTAAAATATTTTGTACAAATAAAATTTTTTCTGTAGAAAAGTTTTTTCTATAGAAAAAAAAAAAAAAAAAAAAAAAAAAAAAAAAAAAAAATCATTTCTAAAACATGTTCCACCATAAGTAATCTCAAGGAAACCGAAGCCGTTAAACGATAAATAGTTTAAAGAGTTGGTGTTCTATTTGAGAGAACAAGCATCGGTGTAAAAATTCAAACAAAAATCATCAGTGTAAAAACTGACCATAGAACTAGAAAATAAGTTGTTCTACAAGCCGTTCTTTAAAACTCTCATATTTTAAAAATGGCAACACTGGCACTCTTACTTTTTTTATCAAAAAACTCTGTAATCCTAAGGATTAAATTTCTCCTAAATAAATCTTTAAGTTTCTCAGGATGCTTTTAATCAGCCCAAACAAACTATTTATATACCAAATAAAACACTTTTTCGTGTTTTTTATTGATAAAATACCAAAAAAATAAATTTATTTCGCTTTAAACGATTAATCGATTAACCGCCAATTTTGTCGCTTAACCGGCCCAAATAACCGGTTGATCATTTTTAGCGATTTTTCGAATAATACCTTAATCGGTTAATCACCTAGGTCGAATAATTGGAAACACTAACAATTTTCGTATCTCCGCTACCATCTGGTAGATAACCCTAACCGATTTTCCGAAATTTAAGGTGGTCGAATTTGTAAATAAAATTTTCGACTTGATACAAAATGGAGTTGTGTACATGTGAAAATATAAAGAAATGAAATTCTGAAAATAAGTTATTTTTATTGGTATTTGTGATAAATTCAATAAAAAAATTTTAAAAGTTGTGCTACTAACAAATTTTTAACAAATTTGACTAACTCATGATTTTGTCAACGACAACCGTAATAACTGAAAATGGCCGCATCTTAATTTAAACTCATTCTCACTACATACAGAGAAATAAAGTGCCAACCGAATTAAAAAGTGTTAATAGTAACAACTTATACATTCAGTTAGTACAGTGATATTTACATTCGATTTCTCAATATTTTTTGGTGTTGCAACAAAAACTCAGTTGACTTAACCGAATATTAATGCGTAAACTAATTTTAAGTTAAGCCAATCATCTGAAATTCGTAGTAACCGAATTTGAGTCGTAGTAAATAGCAAAATTTTTCTCTGTACAAATGATTTTGTTAAAGTAACAGGTTTTTAGATGTTGAATTGATTAAAATTGTATACGATGGTGTAAAATGTCGAATTGAAAAAAATTTTTAAAACTTTTAAAAGTTTATTTTTTTTTTTTTAGGTTTTTTTGGTTTTTTTTTTAATAAAATATCTTTTTAACAGGTTAACCGACCCAAAAACAACCGGTTTCTAGAATATTCGAAAATGCAAAATATTTCAACCCAGTTTGGTTTTTGAAAATAAAAAAAAATAAACGGTTTTTGATACTCCAAATATTTATAAATAAATAAATATAAAAATAAAAATATATAAAAAAAAAAACAAATAAAAATAAATATAAAATATTTTTAAATTTATATGTTTTTTATTAAAAAAACAAAGGTAAGAACAATTATTTATTTAAAACTAACAAGGATGCACCCCTGATTGCTGTGAGTCGATTGCCATAAAATATGGATAAGTGATAGAGCGGAGAAAATTAATTAGAATAAAATTTGGGGCAAAAATAATCCAATTTTCATGCATTTTTCAAAGAAACAATATACAAATTTGATATCAAATGAAATACAAATTGGTATTAACCTTTTCATTGAAGTACAAAAATATTAAAAACTTAACTTGATCCAAAGTAAAAACTTGAAAATTTTTTGTTTGTATTATATAGAACATTTTTAGTCTTCAAAGTTTAGTAACGTCATGATGCTTGTTAGGAAAAGATCCTAGCCACGTATTTGATTACTAAGAAGACAAGAATGGAGCAAAATGTATGATTAAAAGGTTTTTTGTTAAAACTCTGCCTATTCTGGAGACTCCAGCTTCTCTAAAACTTCAGGCTCTGATGAGATCTTTAGATAGTCCAAAATACTAGTATCAACCTAGCTAATATGTTTGATTTGCTTTATTTTTGTAAATAAACGGAGTTTAAAGATCGTTATAAATTAAAAAAAAAAAAACAAAAATTATCTCGATATATATAAAAACCAAAAACTAATAAAACTGTAAAAAATATTACTTGAGCCAGAGTAAAAACTAAAATTTTTTTTTATTAATCGAACATTTTTGGTCTTCAAAGTTAAGTATCGTAGGAAAATACAATAGACACGTGCTTCATTACTAAGAAGACAAGAATGGAGCAAAATTGATGATTAATAGGTTTTTTGTTAAAACTCTGTCTATTCTGGAGGGTCTAGCTTCTCTAAAACTTCGGGTTCTGATGAGATTTTTAGCCAGTTCAAAATACCAGTATCAACCTAGCTAATATGTTTGATTTGCTTTATTTCTGTAAATATACGGAGGTTGAAAGCTCGTTATAAATTAAAACATAAAACAAAGAAGTTTCGAGCAACATTGAAATACACATTTACCCTAAATATGCGATTGGCCCGTTATGTTTCTAACCAATTTTATTATTCTTTGTCGCCTTGATCTTATATCCGAATTTCAAAGAAATCTGGAGGAATCGCACAAAAAACAAGTTTCAAATATGTATAAAATGTTACGTTTCGATATTTTAAACTATCTGAAATTTTTCATACAAAATATATGTTGCCCTCCCGAAACAAAATCCTGAGTACGCCACTAAACAAGGTGACACATAGGTTCAAAATATTCGTAACATATATGTAAAAAAAATTTTATTCACTTGCTTTGAAAAAAAAAACCCCCGCTAAAGCCACATTCACACTAGATAGCAAAACACATGTTTTGCCAAAACACGTATTTAAGCTGTTTATTCTATTCCAAGAGTTCTTTATTCTTTACTACTTGTTTTGGCAAATCACGTGTTTTCCTATCTAGTGTGAATGCCATATAATTATCGACACTGTTTAGCATTAATTTAAAAGTTAATACAATAAAATAAAATATTATTATGAAAAAAAAAACTTAATAAAACTATGACAAAACGTATGCCCCGATTATACCAGATGTTCTCTTCGTTTGTGTAAAGAAAAACGTCATCTAAAAACAGGGTATTAATTGGAAAATCATGCAAAACTTGTCAAAATTGTGTTTGTCGCATCGCAAAATATACAAATTAAAAACTACAAAGAATATGAACGGAAGCAACACACAAAAATGATAAATGTGTGTGTAAAAACAAATAAGTTCAAAACAAAAGAAAAGTGAATATAAAGTTAAGTTAAATAACAAAAAAAATTTAAATAAATTTCACTGGCGTTATTTTTTTTTTTAATAATTGTGTAAATAATAATATATTCAATTTCACATCTTAACACCGCAATGACGTGTTTGTTTTTCTTAGTAATTCCGTTTTTGTTGAATGCTTTTTTCTCGAATATACAAATTAATTATTCTTTTTTTTTTATTTATTTTTTCTTAATATTAATTAAAAGATTATTTCATATAAATATTTTTTTGTTTTCTTTTTAAATATTGCTTTGCTGGCAGAGATTATTTCATTAGCTTATTTTTTTTTTTTTTTTTATTCAAACACTTTATTAACACTTACGCGTTTTGTATAGTAATATAAAATTTTGTTTTAGTAATGCCACAAATTTATTTAATACGTTTTTACGAATTTTCTTAAAAAACAACACAACTTATAGCGAAATCAACCGTACACAACGATTACACGTTTCCAACTAAATATGAGATATTTTGTGGAGCTCCACTTTACTAAATTTGTGTTAAACAATTTAGTAAAGCAGGTTTTTTTTTAATTCTATACTGTTAACTTAACATTATATCACTGTGTTTTACTCATGTTATGTTAGTGTTATATTTGTGTTTCTCTTTGAGGTCTATTTAGTATAAAGTGATGCCAGATAACAAAATTTTAGATATTTCATTGGGAATGTGAATGATAGTTGGGGTATTTTTACTGAGCATATATGGAGTTGCCACACAAAAAATCGTTGCCATAAATTATTCAATAATTAAGAAGAAACAAATAAAAACTAAAATGTTACTAGTTTTTGCATAACTTTTGTATATTAGCTTTATTAGTTGAAATGATCCTAGTTACTTGGCAACTATTGTTTTGTATGTAGATTGGGAAATTAATTTATTTGATTAAAGTATATCCACCTTTTTATTCTTCTTCGTTTACATTGATAGAAAACAAAATAGTTCAAAATTACGTTGCATAAAAAACTGCTGAAATTAGCAAATGTTTTTTCTAAATATTAGTAAGATATGAATAGTAAAAATAAATCTATCGAAGCTGCAAATATTTTGTCATACAGTGGAATACGCTTTTAACGAGCACCGGTTATACTGAACTTTTTTTAAACGAACGATTTTTCAGGTCCCAACGCGCTTACTTACATATTTCATACAAAGTAATACGGTCATAACGAACACCGTTTATAGCAAACTTTTTATGTAAAGAACGTTGAAAAACAGTTTTTTTACACCCAGAAAAAAAGTGGTGGAATATTATCGAAGTGCTTAGTAATTATACAACTACATAAGTTTCAAGTCAGTTTTAGAAAGTTCTGTTATAAAAGCATTTCTTTTAATATGCTGGACTGCGTTTCTGTTAAATTCCACAATTTCGTTTTTTTTATTCAAGTTCATGCTATATAAAATTTACATTGGTGATCTTTAATACAAAATATGCTATGTAGAATTTACATTGATGAAATTTGGAAAATAAAATAAGCTACAAGTATATTTTTCTAATAAAAAAGATAAATTACAAAAAACACTAAGAATTTAGTTTGACATACACAAATCAATAGTTTTTTTAACCTGGAAAACTTTGCAATATTATACAAAAAAAAAAATCGGCTAATTTACATATATATCACTTCGAATATTTACCTAAGCGTTTTGGGAAAATTGTCTTTAATTTTATGTAGTTGTATAATTACCACGAAACTTTGTAAACTATTACTCTATTTTTTATAAATGATAAACCTTTTTTCTGGGTGTGCGTTGCAAAACTATGTATACACATTAATTTCACTAAATTTAGTAAGATAAAAAATATGTAAAAGAGTTCAACCGGCATATAAGTAAAACTAATGGAAAATTAAAAATATTTAACAAAAAAGCAATTCATTTATTTTTTATTTTACTATTTACTAAAAAGGAATGACAAAATCAATTAGTATTTCATAACTATAAACAGCCTAACTTAATATATCAAAACTTACGAACATTTAAGAAAAATATTTTAAAGCCGCAGTTTAAATAATGCGTGAGGCCTCCTTTTTTAATCAACTCCAAAATTCTATCAGTCAATGTGTCTACCAGATTTTTTCGAAGATCTCCACTCATCAATAACTGCTTCATATAGATGAAAAACGCTTTCATATTGACGGTTTTCTGCGTCAACTCGATGGGTTAATACTCCCAAAATATTCTCAATGGGGTTTTGATCCGGAGAACATGCGTGCCATTCCATTCCATGATATTTGCAAAAAATGACACCAAATTTTCGTATAATACTGTAATGTACTCAGAAGAATTCATTCTAGTGCTTGGAAATACCAAATCACCCATACCGCCTAAACAAAAAGTGCCCCAAATTATTAAGGATCCGCCTCCGAAATTTCTTTTTGAGAAATATCGTGGATCCTTGTGTAGGTCTCTCCAATAGTTGTTAAAACCATCTGGACCATTAAGATTGAACTTTTCTCATCAGAAAAAATCCGTTTTAAAATTTATGTTTAAATAGTCTCACTACTCTTGGCACAGACATCGGCTTTTGGCGAGTAATTCTCTGGGAATACTTTAAGAGCCTACACTCAGAGAACTTCTGCTTTAAAAATATGTAGTTGTTTGGGTTGTAATACAGTTTCTTTATTTTTAATGTAAATGACAGTCATTTGTAGAACAAATTTAATTTTTTACTAACCTTGTAGTTTATTTAAAAAAACAAACTACATCAAATGACTGTTTTATGATTTTACATTCATTTGTTACAGTCGTTTTTTGTTATTTAAAAAAATAAAAAAAATAAATGGTTGTTTATTTTTTACTAACATATGTGGTTCATTTTTGCTACAATTGTTAGTAATTTTTTGAACAGTAAAAAGAAATGACAAATGTTAGTTGAATTTAAGTGAAATTTCATTTGTTTTTGACAACAATAATGTCCTTAGTGTACTTATGGTTGATTTGGATTCATCGATTATCTGATTGAGACTCTTCATTGAGTTGCTGGCACAGTTGATTATTTTACGCCGGTCCCGATCAGAAAGCACTCCGATTATTTGCAAAATTTACGACAACCTCATGTGAACGCTTTATTTGTCTTACAATTTCCCGAAAACTTAAGCCACTTTTTAAATAGGCTGAAATTTATCGCTCAAGTCTACTCTTTCGCTGATTATAGCGGCGTTCGTTTATTTTGATTGTAGGCCAAGCCTTTTAGAGGTTGGGGGCAGAAGACATATTATGAATGACAAGCTTAATTACAACCCTTCCACAATCTCTGAGTGGGGTCTTGCAAATGGCGCCGATTTTAATGCACGTAACACCCAATGCTGTATGATGACTCATAGGGCTGTGGGGTCATCAATGTCATCAGTGAATATGGGAGGTATAAACTTCCGAGTTTTTATTGGAAATACTCGTTTGTCTAGTAGAGCACATCAGTTAGTAGTCGATTGTCCAGTGAATTGCACAACGCATTACAGAGAGAATTCGTTCATCAGTCGTACTTGTCGCATGTGGAATAAACTCCCCACAGAAGACTTTCCAGTTACTTACAATATAGAGAAATTTAAATCAAGTGTTCACAAACAATATTCCTTCTTTGCTCCCTCTCATAACCTATTTTCCTAATTCCAATACAATGCAAATCTTTAGTAGGGGACTCCCCTGGGTAGGGTTGCCATTCGTACTGTTTTAAACAGTACATGTACTGTTTTTTGAAAAATGTACTGTTTTATTCACAACACCTAAAACAGTACGCAAAAGTACTGTTTTTGGATTTGTACTGTTTTTGTACTGTCTTTTTGTATATTTTACATATTTTTATATAAACAAGTTTTTTTGCGTGTACAAAGAATATATATTTTTAACCATGTTTTTTTTCGTGTGTACAATAGTATTAATTATTAAGTATTTAGTATTAATTCCACTTCGTTTCTTTATACATATATAAGTTTGGTTTGTTTACTTTTCAAGCAATGGATGTTTGTAAACACAATTTTTTTTCATGACACTGCCCAATGCAAAAAGGTATGGCGTCCAAACTAATAATTTTAGCCAATTTGACGAAATTTAGTCAATTTGATGAAATTTAGTCAATTTTACTTCTTTAGAGGATGTAAACTTGACGAAATTTTGTTGATTTGAATAAAATTTGTTAAATCTTAAAAAAAAAAATTGACGAAATTTCGTTAAAGATCTACAAATTTTTTTTTGTTGATTTTACCTACGCTATTTGGTTCGGTGTATTAACTTATTTTAAGTAAATATGTGATGTATTGAAGTAAAAGTTATGTTAACAATAAATACAAAAATGTGCTGTTTTTTCTTGAAAAGTACTGTTTTTTTTCATCAATGTACTTTTTTTTCACTTTTCAAATATGGCAACCGTACCCCTGGGTGTTGGTCTATCGTTAAAAAATAAGTATACAAGCACGAAATTTTTTTAAATTCAATCAAGAAAGGTAATTTTAAGCATTTTTTTAATTTAAACCGCCATAACATTTGCTCCGTTTGCAGAAAATAATTTACGCAAACAGATTTGTAGCCCATAAATAGTGGTTAATTATGGTGTAAAACCCTATTAAAGTGTCATATATTTGTTTCATTCTAATCCCAAAACTAAATTTGACAAAGCTGTCAAAATTTAAGACCTCTTGTCTGTTTAGTCTGTGATATAGTGTCACACAAATGTGACCGTGTAAATACATACAATTTGGGATATAAGTAAATTTGTTTCTGGCAAATCTCTTACAGTTGTCTTTTTCTGGCAACACTATCAAATTCTCTCCCTTAATTGATTGCTGTATTATTATTTTTATTACTGTTGTTCTTGTTTTGTTCGGTTAAAGTTATTTGTTTTTGTTATTGGCATGTGTGTTTGTTGTTGGGCTTTGTTTGCAGTTTGTTCATTCAAAACATAAAAACATTTTATTTCAAGTTCAACATGTGTTTGTTTTTATATTCTCAATTATTATATTACTCACTCAACTTTAAGGTTTGTGCACTTATTGAATAATTTATTAGAAATTGTTGGAAACTTTGAAAAAAACCTCTAATAATATATTTTCATTACAAATTTTAATAATTAAAAAAAATTAAATTTCATTGCATTTTTGATGCAATTTAATAAATTCAAGTAAGATAAGTTTGCATAGAGTAGCTGCTAAAAACCCATTATGGTTTTTTAAATTTTTCATTTAACATGACTCACATTAGCAGCAGCTGTTTATTTACATAATTCTAAACTGTTAATTTAACAGTGCCTTAATTTTTAGGGTGACCTAATAAATCAAATAACAGTTCTTGAAAAATACGCAGCAAAAACATGGTAATGACTACCCAATTAGAAATTACCAACCGTACAAAAAAAAACATAGTACTGGCAAACCACAGCTAGTTTTGTAAAACCCACCGTTCCAAAAATTACCAATGGTACAATTAATATTGTACTACACACAGAGAAAAATTTAGCTGTTTGCCAACTGAAATTCGGTTATTTCGATTCAAATTTGGTTATTAAGAATTTCAGTCGGTTGGAACAACTCAACATTAGTTTTCACAACAAAGTTTGGTCAATTCAATTGAACTTTAGTTGCAACATGCAAAATATTCAGAAAGCTAATGTAAATATCGTTGTACTAACTGAATTTTTAAGTTGTTACCATTAAAATACACTTCAATTTATTTCTCTGTGTGTAGAAAAGCACTATTTTATTTGCTAAGCATGTGTTTTGCCAGTACCAAACGCAAAATTCTTTGCCCACAATTTTTGATGTAAATGACTAACATAAGACGGAACTGTATTGATGCTTTTTATGATTTTATATTAACTATACATATTTCTCAAAACTAATTAAATTTTTTTAACATCCAACGTTATGTCAACGGTGGCAAGTTCGTTCAAACCAACGGTTAGCCACTGTTATCAATCGGGTAACAGGACAATACTGTCAAAATTGTTATTCCTGCGTTCTGCCATCGCATAACCGACCGTAGCCTACGCTTTGAAAACACTGAGCCGATTGTATTTCTCTATTTGAGTACTTATTATTTATATACATTTAGGTTTGTTTTCAGCAGTTCGAGTACTTTTTTCCCCCAATTGTACTTTTTTCTGCATAACACCTAAAGAAGTACGCAAAAGTACTTTTCTTTGGCCTCTGTTCTTCTTTTTGTACTTTTTATTTTGTTAAAAACATAAATTTAGAAAATGTTTTCTTCTTTAATAACAAAAAATTTGTTCAGCGTATAAAAAAAACAAATTGTATACGCTGAACACGAATTTTAAAGTGAAATATGATAAAAATGACAATAGATGGTTTTACAAAATTCATTGTAGGAAAATGAAAATTATTAAAAATTTGCAATTTTTTATACAATTTTTCAAGTTTTTTCACTATTATTTACAGACAAATTTATTTTTTTTTTTTTTATTAATTAATAATCATATAATTACAAATTATATACTATTACCCTAACCAAACACTAGCTACTATGGCCTTAGGCGCGTTGTAGCGAAAACAGACCAGTGCCTCTAGTGGGAATCGAACCCACGACCCCGCACTGATAAGCCAGCACGCCACCAACTAGCCTACCTACCGGGGCGCACAGACAAAATTTTTTCAAGCTTTTTCCATCGAAAACATCATCAAATGAAAAAAAAATTATATCAAATTGAACAAAAATTATCAATTTAATTTTAAATGATCAACTTACACATAAACTTTATCAATTTGAAAGGTTATTTTAATTTTATTTAATTAAAAATGTATTGAAAAAAAAAACGAAAACGGAAGAGATTTTTATAGGATTTAGGAAGAAAAATCCTCAAGTGTCAATATTTTAAATCGTTTAGCTTCAAAAACACGTTTTTAAATATTTATTGATCAATATTTTTCTTGAATGCCATTTTGGGTATGCCCCAATTTTGCAAAACCAAATATCGGCAAAAAATTTAGAAATTAACATTTTGTTATAGAAGTTAGCACATTTTAAAATAGAACTGCAATTTTAAAATTCTATTCCGCGTATTTGGGAGTTGTTTTGTTAAGACTCATAGGCTACGGAACAAATAATAAAGAGCATCAAACTGTTGAATAATTGCAATAAATTTATCGAAACGAACCATTTTTTTATTGAAATATAAGGAGTTTTGGGAATGTCGATTTCTCATTCTCACAATTTTGACAATTTGTTTCGCAAAAATTGACGAGTTTGTAACAAATTTTCTTTTTTTTCGGACTTTAACTTTGATGAAGATTAAAATAATATAAAAAGGGATTATTAAACGTGACTAAAACTTTTTTGAAGCAAAACGCGCAGTCAAGTCCATAAAAAGCGTTAGATTATAAATTTGATCAAAATGTCTACTTGTTCCACTAATTTTTTTTCGTAAAAACAGTCCAAACGCCCTATTTTAGGCAGAAATAACCGAATTTTATATCCTTGTTGGTTAAGAAGTTTTGAAAATTGTTAATGTTTTTTTAGTGTAAATTTATAGCAAAAATCATGTTGAGAACCATTTTAAGTTATTTTTATGCCAAATAGTAAAAATATGTACAAAAAAGGTGTTCTTTGTCTTAAAAATTATATAATTAGCAAAAATTGTATTTAAATTAAACGATTTCCAAAAAGGCCCTAAAAGAGCTAAATGAAACGCGAAAACCGCCAACCAAGCGCCTTTTTCAGCAAAAGCGCTATCAGAAAATAATGGGCGTTTTGGTAGCACAACAGCGATATGTTAAAACTACTAAAAATTAGTTCAAAATGATAAAATGAATGATAAATCTTTTGTATTTACAAAAATTTAGTTATATTTTAGCTAAATTCAGCACAATTGAAAGTAACAAATTATTCTGCTAAAATCAGCAAAAAAATTTTTAAATATTAGTGAAACAAAAAAAAAATACAAAAAATGTAAAAAAATTTTAAAGTTTTTTTTAGATTTTTTTTTATATAAATAAAAATTTGCAGTCTACAATTTTTAGCAAACATTTTTGCTTATTTTAGCAAAGTATACTGTTATTTTCAATTAACAAAATTTAAGGCAAATATATCAAAAATTTTGTTGGTATTAGTTTTTGTTTGCTACAAATATTTAGTAAAAGTTTTTGCTAATTTTAGCACAGTAAATTTATATTTTCAATTAACTAAAATTTGCCTCGAATATAACTAAAATTTTGTAAGATTAACAGTTTTATTTTTGCTGTTATGCTAATTTTAGCAATTTTTTTCTAAAACAGTAAGGGTTAAAGATTTTTTGAATATAAAGAAATATAATTATAGTCTTATCAAATTTAAGTGACATTTTTTCGAAAATTATTAAAGATGTTATTCTGTAAATTTCCTAGTGGGTATTTTTTGGGGTGTAAAAATTAACCCTATATGGTTCAACTTACATAAAATAATTATTTTTATCTAGTTTATATTTTATTTTTTAAATTTTTAAAATTTTCTTAAAATGACGTTAAACCAGAAACTACAACGTACAATAACAACTTTCTATGTAGCATCAATCGGGCATGACAGCGTTGAGTTGATCTACTGAAGACACTTAAGCGATGGGTTCAGTTATTTAAGAAATAATTGGCAAACAAAATGACGTTATAGCTATGAAAGTCAGTGTTTAAGTCAAAATGAAATCATGCCTAACTTTCCCATTTATTGATTTATATTTAACTCATTAATGCCCATTGGTAACTTAAGTTGCCAGCAGAGTTGCTGCAATTTAGCATGCTCTAAAAAAAAAGTGAGAGTGTTCAAAAATGTTGTCTCAAAATTAAAAAAAAAAAATGTCTGGGCATTAATGGGTTAATTTATTTTGTATTATTTGAAATGTGAAACAAAATTGAAGAGCGGATTTCTAAAGAATTTTATGAAGATCAAATTGTATCAAATTATATTTAATTTGATCAAATTAGATAGACCCATTTTTCGGATCAAATTATATCAAATGAGATCCCATGGGATCTCATGAGATAAGTTTATATATGCCAATTTTTGGATCACCTGATATATGATGTGATATGGAATTATATATATGACTATATATCAGATATATCGAAACTTTTTCATCAGGTTTTTACTTTTTTTATGTTTTGTTTAGCTTTATTTGAATTTTCTGTTTTTGAGCATTAAAATATATTTTTCTTAAGAGTTTTTGGTTTTTCAATGTTTTTTTTTTAAATTTTTCGACTTGGAAGTTCTTTTTATACTCATGAAATATTATTTATTCTATTAACTTTGTTTGGATTTATTGTATCATATATACTTATATATATTTATATATGGAAGTATATATGATGAGATACAATGTATCAACTTATATATAACATGAGATATAACGATATATGATGATATATAGCGCAGTATTAAATATATTCGTAAAAATAAATATGGGATGTAAATATATATCGCTACATATGGCCACATATGTAATCATATATAATTATATCAAGAAATATATATATATATAAATTTTTTTCATCGGGTCATCATATATAATTACATATATATTTTTTATAACTAATTGTGTTAAAGTTTAAAAAAAAAAGAATTTATCAGTTTTATATATAATTATCAGAGAAGACAAAAAAAAAATTCAATGTATATAAAGCTAAAGAAAAAAGTTCAAAGTTAATAGAATAAATAATATTTTATATGTTAAAAAAGAAGCATGTTAAGTCATAAAGTCTTAAAATAAGCAATTAATCCCAAAACTCGTAAGAAAAATCGTAAGAAAACTCAAAATCGTAATAGCCCGAAGAACCGAATCGGATTGAGCGTAAAAACATAATATAGCGATATTTCTAGCGTGGTATTAACTCTTTTCTGTCAAAATTATTTGTTTTCAATCTAGGAAGTAGTTAGGATTCCCACAAAATATTGGTAATGTCATCTCATTACTGTTTGCATTACCAATAGTAAATTACAGCCTATTCTAGTGATTATTTAAAATAATGATGTTCTCATAATGGGTTATTTAAACACATTATGAGTACATCATAACGACGTTAAATTTTATATGAATTTAGCTTATTTTAAAATGTGTTTAAATTTTTATTATGATTCCTAAAACTTACAGTAGGACTTAAAAATTAGTTCATTAAAAAATTGTAATCATTAAACAAAGAGGGATTAAGCCCAAATTGTACCCTTAACCCTCTAATGCCCGAATTTTGTTTTGCAATGAAATTCATATCATGTATTCGTCTCGCAAAAAAAATAATAATTTCTCTTAAAAAAATGTTTTTCGCTGACTATTTTCGGCGATATGAGCAAAAATAATTTAAAATTTATCTCGAAAACTAATGCAAGTAAAACAAAAGTTTGTACCAAATATTATTGCTCTTACCAAGACATAACCACAATCCAAAAATAAACTTTTTTGTGCTTCTTTTTAAGAAGATATGGCGATTTTCGCTTTTTGCAAAATGCGAAAAAGTATCTTAACTTCAATATTTTTTGTTCAGACTTTTGCTACTATTATTGATTGTCTTCTCTATACCAAATTTCAAAACGATCCGTCCATTACTTTATAAGTTAAGACAATGTCCTTTAGAGATATCCTGATAAAATCCTGTTCGTCCTTGAAGAAAAATAAGGACTGATTATTAAAGGTAATACTTCAATCTTACTTATACTTAATTTTCAAGAGTTTTAAAGCAACTTAAATAAGTGTTTTAGTTGTTGGAAATCTCAGTTAATTAAAAAATAATTATTTTTTTAATTTTTACAAAATTTGAACTTTAAAGCTTTCTCGCGTTTTAACAGTGCACTGAATACGAACAGTTTCTTCGCAAAACTTTAAGCTAATTCACTTTTATATCGAACTATATCAATTTCTAAGTATAAAACACTCATTCGAAGCATTTGGGTTCAATTTTATAAACGATGACAAATGTCATCGTTAGGCGTTAGAGGGTTAACATAAATATAATACCTCAAATGAATGTTTACTTAATTTTTTTTTGTTGTGGGCATCGAGAACAAAAGTGATGTTGCGAGTAAATGAGTTAAAGCCTTGTTTTTGCTGGGTAAATACTGATTAAGACAAAAACCGCGGAAAATTTACGTTTTTTCGGTACAAACTGAGACTAACCAAATTAAAGAAAGCTCGAATGCTAATACAGAGATGAGTTAATCTTGTGAAGACAGTTAAGCGATCGGTTCAGTTGTTTAATAAAAACTAAATAACTTTTAAGAATGTAGATCTTAAAATTTAGATATTTTTAGAATTTTTAAATTTTTTTAAAAATTTAAAAAAAAGCGTGACTAAATCTAGGTTTTTAGTAAATTTTAAAAACAGACTAAAGAGATGTGCTCCATTTTTTATTTTTATTATTTATTTATTTTTTTTAACAAAATTTTTAATCTAAAAACTCATTAAACATCATAGCAACAGAATATATCGTTTTGGTCAATTGTAGAGCTGTATTCATCGATAATGGTGCAATGCCACCAATTAAGATACCATTATTTTTTTGAGATTCTGACAACATTATCATACTCATTTTTTGTTCCGGTATAGTTAAATGATACCAATTGGAATTATATATCATTACAGTTACATCATCATTCTAGTTGATAAATTAGGAGAAAATAGAAAAAATGTATACTCTGAAAAATTGAAAATATTTATAACACCGATCCGACCGATGAGTTAAGCAGAACAAACCACGATATTTGTACTCATTTTTGGTATGACGAGGCATTATGGACAAGTTTTGATATTGGAAAATGTTTTATAAAAAAATTAAGAACAAAAGCTTAAGTCAACGAAATTTTTTTGGATTTAACAGAATTTGTTGCTTAAAAAGTTTTCTTAAATCGCTTCCAATGACCAAAACCAAAAATTTTTCTGTTAAATAAATTTGTTCATTATTGCCCTAAAATACCAAATAACGGCTAAATAAATACATTTTGTGTGTATTTTTATTATTTTGGGTATCTGTAGGCATTATAGAAAAATTTTTATATCAAAAACATGATTATTTAGCCGATTTAATACGATTTTGTATATAAAATTTAAGATAAAGCCGAAGTTAATTAAACTGCTCGACCTCTGAAATATTTCGGTTTGGCTGATCGTTAGGCTGCCGAAGAGCGAATTTATTGTTTAACTATGGACTTTTTCTTAAATTTTATACTCACTCATCTAATCAGCCCAATATACATTTTGACATATGAATGCCTCGCTCGAATAAGGGCATAAGCGACATTTTTTTGAAAACGAGTTTTTTTTGCATAACTTGGTTTATAAAGCTTTAATATACCTAAGCCAAAATTTTTTGCTAAATTTTGTCATTTTCTGTCCCAAAACTAGCCTTAAAACACGATTTTTGTTGAAAATATTTTTTTTCTTTTCAGAAATTTAATAAAAATTGAAATGAAAGACTTATGAATTTTGCAATGCTAATGCTTATTTACCAAAATTTTAACATTTCTGCTATATAACGTATTAAGAATAACCCATAGTAGAGTTGTGTAGTTCGTGAACGAACTAGTTCAATTGAACTAGTCCTTTCTTTGAACTAGTAAGCTGGATCACAATAATCAGCTCTTTTAGGTCCTTCGTTCTTTTTGTCTTTTGAGTAATATTTATTTTCTTTATGTTTGCTTTTGAGTTTTTTTTAATGTTGCCAGCTCATTTTTTTTTAAAGTTTAAAGGAGACGTTATTCATTTCTTCTTTCTTTCGAAAAATTGTTACCTAGTTCTTTGAAAAATACAATCATTTCTGAAAATTAATAAAAAATTCAATTTTGAGTTCATAAAATGTCGAGAAAACGTAAATTTTTATAATTACCGTACCATTCTATGATTTAACAATCATTTTAAATATATTTTAAAGTGTTGAATTATTCTCAGATAGTAAATTTAATTGAAAGTTACACATTTTGTTTCGCATCAGCTAATTCAATTTACTTCAAATAGTTCGTGTCGCACAGCTCAATTTAGGATAAAGAGCTGTTGAACTATAATAGCGACCTAGTTCATTGAAAGGAGCTGAACTGTAAAGAGCGATTTTTAGAAAGACCTAAAATGCCCAAGCCTAACCCATAGTTATAATATTGATATTTTAATCTGCAAAAAATACTCTTTTAATAGTGAAATATTAACGTATAAATTGTGAACACAGAAAAAGGGTACACTTAGGGAACTTCTGCTTTAAAAATATGTAGTTGTTGGGGTTGTAATACAGTTTCTTTATTTTTAATGCAAATGTCAGTCATTTGTAGAAAAAATTAAATTTTTTACTGACCTTGTAGTTCATTTTAAAAACAAACCACATCAAATGACTGTTTTATGATTTTACAATCATTTTTTACAGTAGTTTTTTTGTTATTTAAAAAAATAAAAGAAATAAATGTTTATTTTTTACTAACATGTGGTTCATTTTTACTGCAATTGTTAGTTATTTTTTGAACATTAAAAACAAATGACAATGTTAGTTGAATTTACTGAAATGTAAGTCGTCCTTTCTTTAAGTGAAATTTCATTTGTTTTTAACTACATTTGCAGTGGTCTTTACCTACATAGTTTTCTAAGTGTATAAATCCACATATAACTGAAATATTATATATCTATTATTTTGACGATACATATTTTTAGTTATGATCATGGCAAACTGAAGAATTAAATGTAACATGCAATAGACTGAAATCCGCGAAATCCTTCTTTGTTCAAGCGGGCAATAAAAGTGTACCATAGTTTCGTTCAAATTTTATTGTAATGAAATTCGTTAGTCAGGTGAACTGAAAAAAACCAAAGGATGCATGTTTTATTTTTTTAGGCCATTTAACGTTTCCAAAAAAATAAAATACAAATAAAATTGTAATAAAGGGTAATTTTTTAAGAGTTTTCATATTTGATTTAAAAAAAATGTATAAAATCTTTATTTGAGGCGATAGAACGATCTATAAAATTCAATGTTTAAAGATGATTTCATGTAAATGTTGACCGCGGCTTCGCCTCAAATGGTTCATACGCTGGATCCAATTTTGGCATACTCTCTCCAACATATCGGCCGGTATCTCACGAATAAATTATTCAATATTGGCTTCCAGTGCGTCAACCGTTGCGGAGTTGTCCCTATCGACATGAGTCTTAACATAGCCCCACAAAAAATAGTCTAAAAGCGTTAAATCGCACGATCTAGGCGGACAATTGACCGGCCCAAAACGTGAAATAAACTGTTCACCGTACTCGCCTCTCAATTGGGTCATTGTTTCGCGTACTGTGTGGCATGTGGCACCGTCTTGTTGAAACCACATGTCAACCAAGTCCAGCTATTCCATTTTGGGCGCACTGTAGCGCTCGCCATTCACAGTAACGTTCCTGCCTTTGTCTTTTTTGAAAAAGTACAGTCCCATGATGCCACCGGCCCATAATGCACAGCAAATAGTTAATTTTTCGGGATGCATTGGCAGTTCGTGCAATGCTTCTGGCTGCTCTTCACACCAAATATGACAATTTTGCTTGTTTACATATCCATTCAACTAGAAATGAGCCTCGTCGCTGAACACAATTTTCCGATAAAAAAGTGGACCTTCATCCAACTTTGCCAGCGCCGATTCACCAAAAGTTAGCCGTTGCGGTAGGTCGTGAGGCTTCAATTCTTCCACCAGCTGTATTTTAAAAGTTTTCACACCCAAATCCTTCTGTAAAATTTTCCACGTAGTGGAGTAACAGTGGCCCAATTGCTGCGAACGGCGCCGAATCGATAATTCACGGTCATCAACAACACTGTCGGATACAGCTGCAATATTTCCCTTTGGCCGCACTCTACAAATGCGTGTTGGTGGTTTAATGTCCAATAATGTAAATTTGGTTCGAAATTTAGTCACAAGATTCCGAATAGCTGCCTCAGAAGGTCGCCCAAACTGACCATAAATTGGAAGAAGTGCACGATGCATAAATTTTAACCGAGCATGAATTTTTATAATAAAATTCAATAATCTGCAAGCGTTGTTCGTTTGTCAGTTGATTTATTGTTAAATTATAGATCAAACTGAACATGTTTAACAGTAACATGTTACACGAAAACAGCTGAGCTGCCAAAAACAGTGTTGCAAAAAGGAATGTGCTAAAAAAATCACCCTTTATATACCCTTATTCTTAATAGTTTCAAATTAAATTTTGTACTTAGGTATATGTGGCCTACTTTTGTGAAATAGCAAAAAATATTTATCAAAAATCATTTTTTTTACCGTTTCCCACATTTTTTACCTCTTCTGAACGCTTCGGTTTTTGTATTTTATATCCTTGTTCGAGCGAGGCATTCATATGACAAATTTGGCCATAATGCTTCAAATTCGCTGGCCGAACTATTCGGTCGGACACTAATAATATTTATATTAATACCGCAATTTCAACTAAATTTCCAAGTCCACAATATGCATACAGTATAACAAAAGAATAAAGCAGATAGACTGGTCCAGCTGGCCAAACATGCAAGAATATACAAACTGTCGTGCAAGCTATACCAAAAAAAGCGGAGGCAACTTGTACAAAGATGATCCAGAAAAATGCACTCTTAGCAGTATCACAAAAACTAAAAACAATAAAATAAACAGAAAAAAATATTATTTTTATTAAACTCCAAAATTCTTTAAAACTTTAGAGGTTTTTTTGGGGGATATTTAACGCCTACGACCCAGCGCACAGTGGGATATTTAACAAAAAATTTTAATAAATAGACCAAGGAATTTCATGCTTATAAAATGCAGCTAAAAATTTAAAATATGTACTAAAAACATGAAAAATATACACTAGCAATAGAGCTTTTTGCAAAATTCAAAGCGTAAAAACATAAATAATAAAAATCCTAAGGTATTCTTCGGTTCAGCAAAATATAAAAATGTATGCTACTTTTATTTTTAATCCATTAAGGTTCATAGAATGTTTGTATATGATCATAAACATGCATACATGCCCGTACATGGATACATTAATTTCCATACATGTGCATTAACGAAATTTAAGGTAATATCTACATGTGTGTTTATGTATGATCGCACATGAAAGAGCATGAACACTAGGCTGCTTCTTAAAAAAACAAATTGCCGAAGTTTGAAGGGGACAACCCTGGGTTAGATTAAGATTTATGAAAAGAAAATTCTAAAATTTTTTCAAAATTTTTGAAAAAAATTTAAGGGTCGCTACCATACTTTGAAAATTATAACGATTTTTAAAATGACTGTCAAAAGTCAAAAAAATGGATTTTTGAGTTAGTGATGCAGATTTATTAGTTATATCATGCTTCTCATTGTGTAAAAATGTCATATTAATATCCTGTATACTTTTCGAGTTAGAGGAGAATATATTTTATTTTTTCTGAAAAGTGGGTGCCAACAGTATATACTTTATAGAGAAACTGTGCTACTCACTGGCCTCTCTATATTTAGCGAATTCGCACACAACTCTCACTAAGAGCAAAATGCATTAAAACCCCTATTTATAAAAAATGTCACCAAATAAATAGAGAAAGGGTCGAGCGAGGCACATATTGATTGAAAACTTTAAAGGCGTATTCAGCAAAATCGTGTTTTTTGAGTTATGTCAGTCTTTTAGTATATGAGCAATATGTTCATAAATATAATTTTTTTAAAAAACTTCAAACAAAATTAACCATTTTTTTGAATTATATTTAACCCTGACAGCTCAAAAAATAATTACTTTTTATAAGATTGTTAACCCTTAACATTAAATTTTGCATTATTTTACAGCTCCAATTACAAATAAAAAATTTTAAAAAATTTAAAGATTGCAAACATTAAAATAATTTTGGTCGTTTTTCTTTACACACATTATGGGTATTTAAAAAAAAATAATACTGAAGTGAGCCCTCTATCCACTTAACGTACTGATTTAATTTTGGCGGATTTGGAGGAATGTCAGTATTTTTTAAATATATTTTTGGTAAAAAAAAACTAATTTTACATTGTAAATTGTTTTATTAAATCGAAATTACTTAATTCGGAAATATTAAATATCTGGCGCATCGTTAACCCATGTTAACCGAAGTTCAAAATTGTCCCACAAAATAAAATTGATGGTTACAATATAATTTTGTTTAAATTAACTAACTGAAAACAAGTTTAATTCTTAATTAAATAAAATTTTCAAAGTAATAAATTATTAATATTAAAAAGTAGTAACCCTTGTTGACCGAAGCCCAAAAAAGTCCCGACAAAAAAATCGAAAACGGATTTGTCATATGAGATGCTTTTGATGAATAGCAATTTTTGGCAAGTATTAGTATTCAAACAGAGAAAAAGTAGATATTATTATTGAAATATCTGGTTTTTGTCTCGTGTCTACAAAATTTTGTTTTTTTTTTTAATTTTTTTATTTTAACATATTCAGTCATAACCAGAGAACCCAACTAAAAATAACCTGGATTTGGTAAGCAGTAACTACATTTGTATGCTTCCAAAATAGCGCTTCACCACCTTGCATACAATAAAGCAATTGGGGAAGGCATTCTGTTATGCTTCCCAAAATGAATTCTTTGAAGCAGTGAATAATGATTACAATGAAGCAATAAATAATGCATACCATAAAGCATTAATGTTGTCAACATACAAAAAAAAGCGCTTCTTATTGCCTAAGAAGGCATGAATTTATTGCTTCTAAGAGCACTTGAAAGGAGCGCTTTTCACCTGCTTAAAAGAGACTTACCAAGTGGGACATCGCGAACTAAAATCATGACTTCTGGATTTGCTCTGGAAGCGCTTCGTAATTAAATAATGCCTTCCGAAAACGCTTCTGGGTAAGCACTATTTTTTGATGGGAAGACAAATATGTTTTTTTTACCATTTTTTTTCATTTTTACTTATGTTTGCTTTTTATGCCATTTTTTATGTTACATTTGTGGGCTTTAACATAATAGTTTTTTCATACATTCTTCGCTTTAAATGCTATTTCCTCAATTGGTTTAACTTTTTCTTTCAAAAAGATTAAGTTTTTTACCTTATTAGTAATATTTGAAAATATTCTGGCATAACCAGAAAAGACAAATATGTTTTTTTTTTTTTGCTTTTTGCCATTTTTACTCATGTTTGCTTTTTATGCAATTTTTTGATTTTTAATATTTGGGCTTTAAAAAAAATGGCTTTTTCAGACATTCTTCGTTTTAAATGCTTTTTTCGTCAATTTGTTAAACTTTTTCTTTTACTTTTTTGGCTTTTTTTAGAATGTTTTTCTGACATAAAAAACTCGGAGTTTGCCGTTTTTTGTCTTCTCTGCTCATAACCAAACTTTATTTTATGTAACATTTTTGACCTACGGAAACATAGTTTAATGATGGACCAGAGGTATCCTAATTTGGAGTCTAATTGATAGATATACTGGGCCCTTCTTTGAATCTTAAGCTTGAAATCACGTTCGTTAAGACTGTGTGAAGTTTCATAGCAATCTGAGTAACAAGTAAGAAATGACTGAATTATTTCCAAAATATTTGTGAAACACCCCACTGTGGGTAGCTGACTATATTCTTCTAACTTGTTAATTTTTTCAAAAGTTGATTTAATTAATCTTAATACTCACTTAATATATTTCTGATGCCATTGAAATATGTCACGTAACAAATGCTTTGATTTTTCCGAATCTCTGGGATTATCTTCGAGAATTTGATCCAAATCATTAAATTTACATTGTAAAATATTTTTGAAACACGGTATATGACCAACAAATAGAAAACACCAAGAGTCACTTACGAAATTACCGAAACAACCAAAAAATATACACACGGCATGTAATGCAAACGTGATCTTAAAACCAAAATCGGTATTCGAATCTACAAACGGTATCATAAATTGCATGATAAACACACGTTGATCTAAGAAAATCCAATAGATGGCGGGAACACCAATTAAACACACAGATGCAACAATATAGATTCCAATTAATGTCGCAATTAAGTTTTTAATTAAGAAAATGTTATTTTTTAAATACTTTCGATATTCATCATGTTTACATTCATATGCTGTATACATATTAATAATTTCGTTATATAGAAAACAATATTTGTTCCGTTTCGTAATGGCATTTATAAGTTTGCAATATCCCTGAAAATGAAATGCAATTTTAGTAAGCTCAAAAAATCCTTTTCGTAAAAGAGATTTCCTCATTCACCTGTATTCCAGAACTTAACATACAAATACATTTTAAAGCTTCTGTCCAATCATTATTGGAACTCACTCCAATGTATATAGTGTACAAAGAAAAAGAAAATGCTAAATTTATTAGTAAAATAACGCTCCATGTTAACCAGGACATATAGAAATTATCTTTAATAACATTGCAACCGCAGACTTCAGCGAAAATCGCAATCAAGTTAATAATTCTATTACAACGTTCTGAATACCGAATATTGACCATTTTATATGATAAATTTAGTTTTAAACCGCGACAATTGCACTTGAACTGAAGTTAAAACTAAGATTGTTAAAAATATTTTATATAGTTCATTTAAATATTCATTTTATGTGAAATAATCACTGTGATAATTATATAATCAAATGCATTTACGGTGCTAATCTATGAGAATAGTTAATAAGTATTGGTAATTTGTCACAGCTGGTTTTAAAAGTTTAAATACCAATAATTTTTGAAATTTAACCGCTTTCGAGAAAACAACTAAAAGCATAAAAGTCGGCTGTGCCGATTTTTATATACCCTACATCCAAAAAAATCCCGAAAAAGAATTCGTGAAAAAACTTTTTGTCAAAAAAAAAAAAAAAAGTACGGATTTTTTAATTGATCTATTTTTGCGTTAGTTTTTAAAGCATAAATTGTTATAAGTTTAAGAATGTCGTCATGATTTAAAAAAACTGTGAATTATAAAATGTGACTTTGAATTTCCACTTATGTGTTTTGTACCCCAAAGCTGATTTCACTCATTACACTATGCGACAGTCAAAATCGGGAAGGGTTCAAACTACCGGGGAAAGTTATATCCGTAAAATAGAAGTTATACGTGTCCCGGCGTTTCGCTGGGTCACGTCTAGGAATCGAGATATATCGATTTGAAGTAAGTAACTATCATATAGGGGAAATTGACACCTTTGGTGGTCTTTTTTTTTAACATAACTCGAGAACCACTAGTCCGATTTTGCTGAAACAAAAAAAACCCACCAAAGGTGACAATTTCCCCTATATGATAGTTACTAACTTCAAATCGATATATCTCGATTCCTAGACGTGACCCAGCAAAACGCCGGGACACGTATAACTTCTTTTTTACCGATATAACTTTCCCCGGTAGTTTGAACCCTTCCCGATCACTGACCCCTACCATTTGTCTCACAGTGTTATGAGTAGCAGATTGCATATAATATCTACAAACAATTTCATTAAAAACAAGTAACCTCGCTCCTGTACTGGCAAAGTATTTCCGATTTCAACAGACACAGTGTCACATTTGCCCAATAGAGAACGACAAAACTAAGTTTTAATATTATTTTTTAGTGTTTAATAGCTAACATTCTAGCTGCTATGAAAACCAACATAAAATATCGGCGAAGCTCATACTTCTTAACATGTGGTTGCACAAAGTTGCCACAAAGTAAAACTTACTTTACATGTGTGTAATATTCCTTAACAGCCCAGCAAAACTTTGGTAATGGGTGCGATAAAGTAATGCATTACCTTCTAATGTATCATTATTTTCCAACAAGAAGTAATGAGTTACCGATAATTGAATACTCATGGATTACCTTGTAATGATATCTCATTATTTTTGAAAATCTATTTATAGACACATTACTTTGTGATTTTTTGTAAGCGAACGAAAACACGAAGCACAACAACTCATTTACATTTTAAGCAATAAAATAGTATATGTATTGATAGCTCAGTTGGTAGAGTTCTCGCCTAATTGTTAAATACCAGAGACCCCAGGTTCGAATCCCAGCATGATAACGTAATTTATTTAATAAAACCAAAAGTTATTTGTTTAATTAAAAAAAAATATCTGTAAACAAAAAAATTTTATGCATTTTTTTATGAAAATCTATTTATAGACACATTACTTTTTCCCACGCTGTAACCACATAAGTAACCAGTTACTTTACCACCTACAAGGTAATAAGTCCACCCATTACTTTTAGGCTCATCGCCTGTAAAATTCATCAGTGAGATAAGGTGTAATGTAATGCGTGAAGCCCTTTGGCGATACATTACTTTACCCATGATTAGGTAATGTGTGGTTTTGCTGGGAGATATATGAGTAATAGGGTGTCCCTTAAAAATATATTTTTATCACTACACCACCATCCCTCCCCACCAGTTTTACAACAAATGTTTCCAAATGGAAGAAATCGATTTTTTTGGAAAACGTTAACCCATCCCGCAAAACTTACAAAAATGGCCCATTTTGGAAAAAAAAAATGTATTATTAAAAATTCTAAAAATTTCAAGTTTCAAAAAAGCAAAATTTTTTAAATCATTTATTCATTTAATATTGTGAATTCATCGGGTATTAGTAACACACTTTAGCCTGGAATCCAAAATGACTCACTCAAAAACGTCGTTTTTAAAAATTAATTTAAAGATTTTTTCAAATGCCTAATTTGGAGATGTCGATTGCAATTTTTTATAATACAGTTTTTTATAAAATAGCTGTTATTAAAGAAAAAAAAATTAGTTGAGAAATGAATTGTGCATTGGTATTAGCTAATTCTGTCTCTTCTGATCGAAACAATACTTGTGTGTACGTAGTGTGACCAAACTCCAATTTAGTCGCAGTCAACGCTGTGTCGACCGTGGCTCAACTCGTTAAGAGGTGAGATTACGATGCATAGCTTGTTGCTAAGACCGTGAGTTCAAATCACAGTACGACACCAAAAAATAAAAAGTTTTTCATATAGAGCAAAATTAACAATATAAAATACTTTGTTCAATTGACACATAAATTAACCACTGACGAGTCCCAGGAGGGGGACGAAACTGCAGCAGTCTGGTGTATCCCTTGTGTCCGTAAAATTTTTCAATAAAAATGTTTTCTTCTTCTTCTTCCTGTAAAGAGACTAACTAAAGAAATATTCTACAGTAATTAATATAAAAAAAATTAATTACGATTGTCATTATCTGACGGTTGCAAAACACTTTCTAAAATGGAAAAATTATAATTCGAGTTTGTGTTTGAAGCGACTCCTTGCCAGGACATTTTTTGAAAATTAATTATTTTGTCAAAAATTAAACTAAATTTGGATGTTTTTATTAAAGTTTGCATAATTTTGGGAAAAATATCACTTAAATTTAATAAGACAATAATTATCTTTACTTTTATCTAAAAAATTGTTAACTCTTAGTGGCCTGGAGACAACAAAGGACCCATGAAACTTAAGATTTTAAAAGCCTTTAAATTGATAAAAAAAAATCCAATTAACAAAAATTATTATTTTCAATTTATTACGAGCTTTCAACCTCCGTATATTTACAAAAATAAAGCAAATCCAACATATTAGCTAGGTTGATACTAGTATTTCGATCTGGCTAAAGATCTCATCAGAACCCGAAGTTTTAGAAAAGCTAGAGCTTCCATAATAGGCAGAACTTTAACAAAAAACCTATTAATAATCAATTTTGCTCCACGAGGAAACTTACAGAATAACATTTTTAAGATTTTTATTAAATATGGATATTTGGTAAATAAATTTATTTAATTTCTAACATTGCAATATACTATTATTGGCCACCCACACAACACTGTGCAGCGCGTGCTAAGTGGTCCTCTTTTCACCAGTCACGCTGATATATTTGACTATCTAGCTCTGCGATAAGTCTTAACGTGCCACGGGATAAGTGCTTTAAGGTCAATTGACTTCTCATTCCCCGTGAGAATACTCCATACATGTTTTCTTTAACTCACATTTATTTTAATTTTAACGTAATTCTATTAGTACACTCTGTCTGTAAATTCAGCACATTTTTGCTGGGAGGATCCTTGCAGAAAAATTGCTAATATTAACAAAAAAATAGCAAAAATTTTGCTGAATTTAGCAAAAAAAATTTCCTGATATTAGGAATTTTTCTGCAAAGATCGTAACAGCAAAAATTTTGCTGACTTCACAGACTTTGTTTTGACTTTGTGAACTTTATGTATATTGAATTTGTCTTTTTTAGAGTTCTGTTAAAAGAATTAAATAATTAAAAAAAAATAATAAAAAGTTATTCCAATACATTAAGTCGCTTTTATTAAAAAATTTAAAACTACGAGGGCGGATCAATAAGTCCGTGACTTTTCGAACTTCCCTCGTAGTTATATGAAATTCAACACTGCTTCCATCAAGTACCATCTGTTAATAGACTACTGTCAAATTTTGAGCAAGTTCTGTCATTTACTTTGCGTTAAATAGCTGATCAAAATGGTGGATTTTTTTTTAAATGTAAAAAAATTAATTTCGAGTGCTCATAAGCATTATTTTTTGCGAAAAAAAACCGTCAATCAAACCAAGGAAAAGCTTGATAAATATTATGGGGACTATGCACCATCGATTTCAATGGTAAAAAGTGATTTGCTGACTTTCGTTGTGGTCGCACAATTACATATGACGCTGAACGTTCTGGAATTCCAATTGAGGTCAATACACCCGAAAATGTCGAAAAAATCCACGATATGGGGTTGGCCGATCGAAGAATAAAAGTGCGTGAGATTGTTGATGCCATAAGCATTTCATATGGCAGTGTGGTTTCGATTTTAAATGATCAATTGGGTTTAAGAAAGCTGTCTGCAATATGGGTGCCGCGTTTGCCCTCAATTGACCATATTGATGCACGCGGGATAATCCACATCGGTTACCTTCAAAAGGGAAAAACAATAAACGGCGAATATTATGCCAACTTATTTAACAAACGACCCCATATGGCCAAGAAATGTCAATTTTTGGACCTCGAAAAATCCTATTTTTTGGAAGGGATACAAAAATAGGAGAAACGTTGGACTAAGTGTATTGAAGGAGAATATATTGAAAAATAATTTTTTTTTGCAAAAAAAAAAAATGTGTTTCATTAAAAAAGACTCGGACTTATTGATCCGCCCTCGTACCTAACTATAACATTGTTATTTTACGTAATTTTACTAAAAAAAAGAATGCAATTATTGAGGTAGTAATAAAATATTCTCTTTTATAATAAATGTGTTAGTACAGTGGGCGTCCATACAACTTAGTGTCGCTCAATCTGATATCTTTGTATTTATTCGTAAACTCGCACCGAGCAAATGAAAACATGTTGCAGAAAATTATAAGTTAAAATTAATTTTTATCAGGTTTTTAAATAATAATTTAATAAAATTTTTAATTATTTCAAATATTAATGATAAAATCAGCAAGATAAAATTAAAATATATTAGCATTTATAGTAATTAAATGTGCTAAAGTCCCAAAACTTATTTAACAAATTGTGAAGCAATCTGATGTAGGCGTGTCCCTATCCGGATTTCATTCCTGCCTAAGGAAATCTTCAGGGGACTTTGTTATTCGAATTTCTAGAGATATTTGTTATGTTAAATCACAAACTCAATGAGAATTTCTTGTCCTCGTCTAGGAGCGAGATTCAAAATTTAAAATATCAAAGAAAAAACAAAAACAACAACAACAACAAAATATTGTCACAATTGGCTTTGTCATCTTCCAAATACTACTCTGTTTTTTTGACAGACCTAGCAATGTAGTGACGTTTATTCAAGTAAATCAACAATAGAAAATCATATGTTTTCTATTAGTGTCAGTTACATTTAAATTTGCACAAGCACCTGCATATTTGTTATTTAAATTTATTTTCATCGGGATGAACATTAATTGAGTTTGTGATTTAACATAACAAATATCTCTAGAAATTCGAATAACAAAGTCCCCTGAAGATTTCCTTAGGCAGGAATGAAATCCGGATAGGGACACGCCTACATCAGATTGTTTCACAATTTGTTAAATAAGTTTTGGGACTTTAGCACATTTAATTACTATAAATGCAATTAATGTTTATCCCGATGAAAATAAATTAAAAAAAAAAAAAAATATATATATTAGTTTTTAATGGGAAATAACAAAATATAAGCAAAATAAAAGTGTGTGTTTCAAGCAACAATTTTTTAATGCAACATTTTGCGCTTTTATGCTATGCAAAAATCGTATGTTTTTGCTAATTGCAATATTTGCAAAAAAAGACACTTGGTTGGCTCTTTCCCTTTTTTTATTTAGCTCTTTTATCGTCTTTTCCTCTTGCTTTTACCTACACTCTAAAAAAGCTTGTAAATTCACTCTATAAAGTTTGTAAAATTTTATGCACTGTTACGCAAAATGCTTAAACTTAGACATCAAATGTTTGCCTACAAAAATACACATTAAATGTGTAAATATGCATTTTTTAATTAGAATTACACATAATGCGTGTACGATTAACATGTTGTGCCTAAATAAAAACTATTAGGCATAATGTGTGTAAATATACTAACATTTCAAGGTAGTACTTAATTTGTCATTCATTAGTTTAAAAAATAATAATATGACAAAAATTTTAAAAAATATTTTCAAATAATAACTCAAATTTGTACGCATCACAACGTTACGATTACAAAATTTATATTGCAATAATAGACAACCACTTTTGGAGCTGTAAAGATAGAAATCAATCTGAAGCTTTAATTATATTTTAATAATTAATAATAATTAATATTATTATATTTTAATTTTTGTTCCTAATTTATTTTTTTTTTCTCTGGCGACAGCCTAAAGTTGTACCAAGACCATTAAAGTCAAATGAATGGATTGATGAATTTCTGGAAAATTTATCTGAGCTTTGCCTTTTTCAAATTAACGGTATTTATAACAATATTGGAAGATTGCTGGATTTAGTGTTTGTTAATGAACCTGCAGACTGCTCTCTAAAACGAACTGATCCAATTACAAAACCTGAGGACTGTTACCATCCTACTATTGAAATCAGCTGTAATTTACCACTGGTACTTAATCGTAAAAAACTGGACAAACCCGTAAAAACTTTCTGTTTTAAACGTGCTAATTACAACGATTTAAATTTTCTTCTATGTAAAACAAACTGGCTACAATTGTTATCAATTTCCAACAATTCTTTAACTGCTATTGATGACATGATTAATATTTTTTATGAAACAATTTTTACGTATATGGAAGATTGCATCCCAAAACAATACGTTCGTAAACTTTCTGGCCCGCCGTGGAGCTCTAAACAATTATCGAGAATCAAAAATTTAAAAAATAAACGTTATAAAAACTACAAGAAATCTGGTTCTCTTACAGATTATGGTAAATATTCAGTTACACGAGCTGAATATCACTTACTTAATACGAAATTATATAATGAATATCTAAACAATATGAAACTAAATTTTAAACGAGATCCGAAGGCGTTCTATAAATTTGTTAATTCAAAGCGGAAGTCTTGTGGATATCCACCTGTCATGAAATATTTATCTAATGAGTCTAGCGATGATTTACTGATAAGTGACATGTTTGCTGATTTTTTTGCAACTACGTATTCTGATGCTCGATATGATGATTCTGTCAATTATCCAATCCCTTTAACTGAACAACAGTCGTTATCGTTTTCACTTCTTACCACTTCAGATATAAAAAAATGTATTAAAAGCTTAAAATCTTCATTTTATCATGGACCTGATGGCATACCCAGTTTCATGCTAATTAATTGTGCTCATGCTTTAGCTACTCCTCTATCGATTATGTTTAATGTATCCATCAAACACGGTTATTTTCCTAAACAGTGGAAGGAGTCCTACATTATACCTTTATTTAAATCTGGTAATAAATCGGCGGTAACAAATTATAGAGGTATTGCTAAATTGAGTAATATCCCAAAACTATTCGAGAAATGTTTAACAACAACTATGTCATAATATCTCCTCCGTATTGTCACCATTTCAACACGGTTTCCGAAAAGGTTGCTCTACAACTACAAACCTGTTACACCTTACAACTTTAGTTAACCGGGGATTTACCAAAAGCCAACATACTGATGCTATTTATACAGACTTCAGCAAAGCCTTTGACAAAGTAAATCACATCTTCTTGTAAAAAAGTTATTTTTAATGGGATTCACAAACAACGGTTTGGATTGGATTAAATCTTATCTAAGTAACAGAAAACAACGCGTACTATTTAACAATTCTTTATCTAAGAATATTGATGTTAAATCAGGAGTACCTCAGCGTAGCCATCTTGGACCTATTTTGTTTTCGTTATTCATTAATGATCTACCGTTAGTGATTAAATTTTCAAATGTTTTAATGTACGCTGATGATGTGAAAATCTTCCATAGCTTCGATAATTTTTCTGATCACATATACCTTCAGGAAGATTTGGACAGTCTTAACGAATGGTGCAGTTTAAATTTAATGGAGTTAAACCTGAAAAAATGCAAACATATGAGATTTTTCAGAAAATTCTGTGTTCCCGATTTCTATTCTTTAGGGGGCTATCAGTTGGAGTTAGTTGATACCTTTAATGACCTTGGTGTTTTTTTGGATCCTAAATTAACTTTTATACAACATATTACTTTGACTGCAAATAAAGCACGCGGTGTGCTTTCATTTATCAAACGATGGGCAAAAGAATTCATTGAACCGAATATCACAAGGCAACTTTATACTTCCCTTGTAAGACCAATTTTGGAATATAGTTCCATAATCTGGGATCCTCAGGAAAATGTTCGTATCCAACTAATTGAGTCCGTCCAAAAACAATTTTTGCTATTCTGTTTACGGAGTTTTTATTTGGATGCTGCAGCTGATCTTCCATCCTACACTACTAGACTGGCTTGCATCAAGCTGCCAACCTTGGAAAGCCGAAGAAAAATGATGAATGTTACGTTTTTATTCAAGCTGATTAATGGTGAAATTTGCTCGGAATTCCTCGTCAATAACCTGTTATTTAATGTTCCTCAACGCCCTCTATTTATTCCATTTCACCATTATGCTGATGCTGATCCTCTTTTACGAATGAGCAATGATTTTAATAATTTTTATAATTGTATCGATTTTTCAAAAAATGTTAACTTTGTTAAACGTAGTATAATTTTAACTTTGAATGTCTGATTTCTGTGATATTATGTTAGGTGTCTACTTATGTAATTTTTATGATATTGTCTGTAAGGATTTTTTCCATAGACTAAATAAATACAAATACAAATACAAGACATTCCTTTCTTGATCTCGTCTTTTAATAAAATTACAGTCATGGAAGAGGTTATAAGTGGAGTTCAATGTTGGGCTCTGGAAATTTTAGTTTAATTGACGGTTTGGTTCTAAAGAAAGACTCTCAGATTTTAAGGTATTTTTCTAGAGAAAAAACCTCTGAAACTCCAGATTCTTTTAGAAAAAACCTTTCAAAAAATATGTATATTAAATTCTGCCAATAATGATTATTCTCCTGTAACAAAGTTTTGTATGTTATATTCTTTAAATTAAGTAAATTGCTATAAATACACCTTTTATATATGTATATTTTTTTATGAAATAAAAACTTTATACTGCTTTATTAATATTTAAATAAGCACATCTTTATATATTACGGCAGTTTAATATGCGTTTTCAAGCATTTTATTCGTATTCTACTGATTGATATGGTTTTTATACGCACAAAATTATGGTATATTTACACACTTTGTGAGCATGAAAATTACACTCATTGTGTGTAATACTTTAACAAAAAGTTACCTACTATAAATAGGGTAAATTTAAACTAAAACTTATTAGAGTGTAATTTTAACGTTTGTACTAACTTCTAATAACACAGTTAATCTCTAAAAAAGCAACGGTGATGAGACTTATCAATTATGATAGATTTTAGGACTTAGATCACACATGTGAACATCATATTTTAATATTAGCTCAGTGTTGCCAACAGCAAAACAAAAAATTACACTGCCGTAGGGCCAAAATTATCTAAAACCATATGAAACTACACAAAAAAAAAATTATAAAAAAATTTGTTTATATAATTTAAAAATAATCGTTAATTTTAATATAAATAATTCATATATACACATTTGAGGCCCCTTAGACCAAATCTCCATCCAGCATTAACAAAATTTTTGTCTGATCAAAGGCAACTTTGCAATTTCATTCCACAATTTTTAACGTGTTTAATGTAAAAAAGTATTAGCCCAAAATTTGCAAAAACTAAAAAAAAAATTCTGTAAAAAGTGAAATTACACAGAAATTACACAAAATTGTTATTATTCAAAAATTATTCAACGAATGTGTAAACCGTGGGATATTCAAATTACTGGGGATTGCTTTTGTTTGAGTAAACGGGTAACTCGATTTTGCGGTTTTATATTTTCTCGATTAATCAAGTAAATTTTTAAAATTAGTCGATTAAATCGAACAATTAAAATGTTTTTTTCTTATGTGTTTTCTTGAAAGTACACAATAATAGTGCGCCCCGGTAGGCTAGTTGGTAGCGTGCTGGCTTATCAGTGCGGGGGTCGTGGGTTCGATTCCCACCAGAGGCACTGGTATGTTTCGCTACAACGCGCCGAAAGCCATAGTAGCTAGTGCTCGGTTAAGGAAATATTATATAATTTGTAATTATATGATTATTAATTAATAAAATAAATACTCAATAATACATAAAGTAAATACAATATCAGCAGTTCGGAAATGTTTTATCAATATTAAACATAAACGTTTGTTAATATTATTAATTTAAAATTAAAAGGATCTAAAATATGCTTGGATTGTGGTGTTTTACTTTTTAAAGATTTTTTTTTGTTTTTATAATGTTCGACTTAACCCATAGTCTATCTTAGCAATAAGTGAAATGCGTTGGCAGAATAACGGTATAATATTGCTTATTGCTGAGCTTATGTTAAGGGAATATGAACACGCATTTATGTTAACACATATTTTAAAAACTTTTAATTTTAAAAAATTTACGATTACTTTAAAATAACCTTTTAAAGAATTTTTTGTTTTATTTTAATTCTTCAATAAATTTTAAAAAATTCTTTTAAATTTAATGATTTTTGTTTGTTTTTTGCCTTATTTTTTTTTCTAAACCTCAAACGAAAATGACAACTGAATTTGACGTAATATCTTAGCAATAAATGTTAACGAATATTGCTAAATACTTATTGCAGCTTATATTGCCGGCAATAAATATTTATGCAATTGAGTGGTCCACACAAGATATAACATAATTTTGACATTTACTGCAATTTATTTCTATATATTTATCTCTAGTATAGACTGTGGGTAAAGAAAACTAGGGACATAACTTTCAGATTTTTTTGTGTTGCAAATAAAAAAATAAAATGCCATAGCAATCTAAACCTCGGGAAAATATAAAGAAATATTATATTACCGGTTCACATTCGTTAAAAGTGTTTCCGATCGTTCGATATTATAATTTAATTTTGCAAAATAATTTTTAACTATTAGATCCGAATAAAAGAAAAAAAGTGACCAGTGTAATAGGACTGTAACACCAAAAGACGGTGACGAATTATGGTCAATTTATATCTTACAAAAAATTAAAACCCAATTTAATAGTTTTGCGATTGTTGCGATTGTTGCAATTTTTTATTTTTTGTTAAATATTTAGATATTTAAAAATTTCGCTCAATGTCTAGAAACCGGACTTATTGGTCTAATTTTTTTTTATAGTTTCGATTTTTTATGAAATATTAATAATTCGATTTTCTCGATTAACTCGATTAATCGACCAAAATTCGAGTTATTCGTTACTCGAAATTGGCCATTTTAATTTAATTGATAGAAATTCACCGATAAATCGAGTAACGGTTTACCGATTGAATAAACTGTCCCGTTTTTGAATAATTACACGGGCCACCTGCGCTGAGTCCGAATCAGGCGGTTTTCCAGATATCTTAGCCAAAAGTTTGAAGAAACTCCGTTTTTCGCCATGTTCGAGGCGGTATAACAGAACGAATTCACCGTTATTTTTTAAATAAAGGCTTAACCTCTGTTATATCTTGTTCGTTCTTTGAGATAAAAAAAATATTTTCGCTATGAATGATTTTTCGAAACATTTTTGTTTAGATATCTCTTCTATTTGCTGAAATTTAGTAAAATGATGTGTTTAATGATTTCATACTACCACTCTCAGCCGAGCCTAGAGTCGAGAAACGAGGGCGTGGCGGTATTGACTCCACTATGAATAATAATATGAAAAACATCTTAGGAAAACATAAACGAAGTAAATTTTTTGTCGTGATCCTGGTTTCGTCGTGAACCTGTCAGAGACCATATCTCAGAGAACAGAAGAACAGTTAAAAAGCATTTTTATGGGAAAAAGTAAAACTACTAGATTCGTATAAGTTCGCTGTAAAATAAAGGCAAAATGTAGTGAAAAATTTCATTTGTTGCATTCATAGCGAAGACACCATGAATATAGCGAGAAACTTTAGGATAATATATTAAAATTTTGGATCTTATTTTTGTTGTAGATTTTTTAATTAGCGAAATGAGAAGCTTCAACTTTAAAAACATTTCTGCAAATTGTTTTTTTTTTACTATAATAGGTACTGTCTTCCTCTGGTTTTTGCGAATTGTTTCCTTGGAAACGCGAAATTGTCTGGCCAACGTACGATTTGATGAGCTAAAAACGTCCCTTCTTTTTTATTCCGGTTGATGCCACTCAATTTTCTAACCGTTTCTATACGGAATATATTGTGCTACATGGTACTCGTTCCTTAAGGAAATCGTTTTTAGGATACCGTCCAAGCATTTCATAGGCATTTTTTCTTAAACTGTTTTGTTCAACCACTTTAATTTTGAACTTTTTCACTTTTGGTCCAGAAAGGAGTCAGATTTACTGCATTTTAAAAACGTTATATGTAAAAGTCTTCAGTTATATGCGCCAAAGTTTAAGGTCATATTGTTGAAAAACTATAGCATACATCGAAAAATAAAGTACGTCATTCAAATATATATAATTTATGGTCATAACATTATTAATTTTTTAAAAGTTAATGATTTTGTCCTCCTGAAATTTTGCCAAATTTTAATTTTGCAGCTTTCTCTCTTTCAAACCGTGCAAGGCACACGACATTTTTCTATCGGAATATATATATTTCTAAGTATTTGTGGTCACTTTTATGGAGGCTGCCCTGAAGCAGCCTTATCCATTAGAGGGTTATGTTGAAATTTGTGAAATTTATTTTGCAATATATTTATTAAGAGATATTTTTTATATAAAAATATTCTTGAACAATTTTTCAATTCCTTTTATTAGTTTTCATCTTAAACGAGTTTTACTGTGTCATTAACACTTTAGTAGAAAACATAAATAGGCAGGGAAATTGACACCTGCTTTCGCAGTCGATATAATTTTCCGTTGCAAAACAATTTCGGTTTCTTTGTATTATTTAATTCATATACAATCTAATAAAAAAAGTCTTCAAAGTCAGCACCATTTTTGCTGACAACATTACAAACGCAAAAAATTAGTCAATTCAGCAAATATTAAATTCACCACCTTTTTACTGATGTTCGCAATTTTTCAGCAAAAATGCTCCTAGCAAAAATGTAGCTGACTTTACTAACTTTTTTTGAGTGTAGTTATTAATAAAATCTTCACATACTTAGAAAAAAATTTAATAAAGCCGTAAAAACAAAAAATTAAGGGCGTTGTGGTGTAATGGTTAGCGCGTTGGACTGTTACACAGATGGTCCCGGGTTCGATTCCCGGTGACGACAACATCAATTTAGAAAAATAATATGTATGAGTTTTCTTTCACTTATATGTATCGCAGCGCCCACCTTCGGTGTTCCCATAGCACTTAACCCCACCGAAGTAAAATAATGAAACAGGGCTATGAAACAAAAAGCTTCAATAACTTCGCCAACTCTACATCAGATGGCCAGCAACAACTCGCGCAATTACAATGTTGCCATGTTTGAAGCCCTTCATCTTTCACCACCTTTCACCTCTCTACTATCCCCTTTCCAAAGAAAGTCACACTGCTCGTGTGGCAGTGACATTAGAAAGTGGTAAGAGAACTCCTCGAATGGAAAGTAAAAATGACCTTAAAAAATAATATTACCACGTTAAAACATTAAATTGTAGGTCGAGAATAATATTTAAAAATAAATTGAATTAAAAATGTAAAAATAGTGTTTTTTTGTTGAAACCTTGAAAATGTTGATTTTTTCAGATCGATTTTCCTACAAAAAGGACTTCGAAAACAAAAAAATGTATCGTAATAAAACTTGTTGGAAATTATCTGAACTTTCATAATCTGCAAAAAAAAAACTCGAAAAAAATCGAAGAAAATTCAGAATTTATTAGTTAAAAGTTCATTTTAGGCTATTTTTCTACAAAAAATTCCTAATATCTCTACTAAAAATAAAAAAAAAATATTGATATCAATACAGATGCTGAAAGGTGATATCCGATTTTATGCCGAATTTAATTAAATTATTCTATGTATATATGGAAAAATATCTATTTTGAAATTTTGGGGGGCTCCAAATCCGACTTAGAGCTATGGTCTCTTGAGCAAAATTTCTCAGAATCACTTATAGATTACATTTTTGCTATACGCTTCATCAAAAAAAAATTAACCCGCCCTAATGATTATATATACCTATAACGGAACCTTTTTCATCGGGTGATTTTGAGATAACCGACAACATAAAATATATTCCACTTTATTATTTACTTTACAATAAAGATTTGCAGTCACTAAAATATTTTTTTTCAAAAATGGTTTTGTTCTTTAAAAAAAAAATGCCCACTTAAGTGTTCAAAAACTAATCCCCTGGCCCCTTAACATTACTTTCACTTAAATTTTTATAAATTTCGAACAAAATTGGAATACAATTTAATTAGTGCAAATTTAATTAATACAAATTAGTGCAAAGTTTAAAATAATATTAAATAATTTCGTTTTTTATTAATGTTTATAAATTTTTATAAATTAAAATTTGTATTAATGATTTTTTGTCATTGAAATCACACATCATTACCCTGTAAACTCTTATATTTGTTAAAAATTTACAAACCATTGTTCATTTACAAACAATTTAAATTCGATAGAATATTTTATATACTGGGTAAAAACGTAGCAGGTTTTTCACCAACAATATAAATACAATGAAATCATACGCGTTTTGTATTTCATAATGAGCTCTCACACTTACTTTAGTCATACCCCTGTGCCGTTTTTTTAAAGTATAATACTTTTTATAATTATGTGTTCATTTTTTGAATATTAACTTCCGATTCATGTCAATTTACCAAAGATAAGTACTTAAATTGATATTTTAGAGTGTTTTGTACACATAGCTCATTCCCCTGTCATCATTTCCCTGGCAAACCTTTTTTTTTATTTTATTTTACGTTAGACCAACACTCAGGGGCTAAAAATGAAGGGGGAAAAAAAGCGAAAAGTGTACCTTCTGTAATTAAGAAGATATTCTTAAAAGAATTAAAGTCACCAGCTGAAATACTAAATTTTGTAAAAAAAAAAAAAAACTCCAATGCCATAAATGATGTCGAAATTGGCCCGTAATATCAGAATCAACCATTTATTTGTTGTTTTTTAGAATTCACCACAAAATATATATTTTTGAAAAACGTTTGTACCGATTTCATGTCTGAAAAAATAATCAATGCTCAAAAATTTTAAGAAATGTTTTTAAAGCTAAATATCGGATAATCCAAATAAATCATAAACAGCACTAATGGGTAAAAGAAAGCATAACAACGAAAAAAGGAACAAATCTAATTTGTCTTCGCAGCATTTAAATTGAGAGAACCTTTGCAAATTATGTCAAAAAATCTTTATTTTTCTGAAATTTTTAAAATAAAATATAACTCAGAAACCACCCTTTTTCAAAAACCGGTTTTAAAAAACCGGAAAAATAGATAAAATGGGTTTATTAAATAATTCGGAAACCGGTGCTGACAACTCTAACATTGTTGCTGTCTAGAAATCAGTTCTCACTTAAGATTACATAGATCTCTAACTTTTTTTATTCTCGTAATAACAAACTCATTTTCTCATACATATTCAAATAGTTTTTGTCCTCTGACACCAACTGTTAAAGATTTTGAGATCTATGTAATCTATGGATAAATTCGGAAGTTATAGCCAATTGTGTTCAACAAAATAGGTTAATTTCAAAATTAATAAATACTAAAATATTACTCATACCCCGAGCACTTCATATCGTTTTTCGACACCCCCGCCGCACCAGTACAAACATTAGAAATGACAAAAGTTACAAAGTAAAAGTTAAGTAGTATATTTTATTACATCTCGTTTAGACATCAATGTAACCAAAATTTATTTACTTGTATGTATTTTTAAATTGGCAAACATATCGAAAACGTTAGTGAAACTAATATATTTACATATGTGACCAAATAACCCAGATTATGAAAAAAAACGAGTACCACTATCTTTTAAGCTTTAAAAAATAGTACAAAAAACTGTAAAAAAAAAATTAAAGAAAAAACTTTTTAAAATCAATTTGGTCATAACGGAAATATTATCACTATTACCAAAGGACATACTCACACACTTAAAGTATAATCTGAAATATATGAACATTTTCTAAATGTATGTCACACATACTATCAAATCAAAAAAACCAAATACTAAGAAATGCTAAAAAAAAACAATAATATCTAAACGGATGGACAGATACTTTGGATGAGTTTCCGTTTTGTCTATTCCTTTGCATGAACAAAAAAAAAACGTAATGAGCCAAAAATATCAAGTTGAAAACTTATTTTGTTTGTTTTCGCAAAATAGAAAAATGAATTGGAACTTTTCATACATATTTAAACACATTCATACAATAGTTACGATTTGTTTGTTTTCAAAAGATTTTACGATCATCATCATCCTCAACAACTTTAGTATAGTATATAGTAGTACACAAAGAGAATTTTATTGGATGATTTTTAATGAAATTTTTCACTAAAAGAATGAAGCTTTTTCTTTACAAAGTGAATCAAAATTTTCTTAATGTTTATGAAAAAGCTTCACATTTGGCAGACATGGGCGGCATCAATTACATTTCACAATCATTCACTAGTGAAATTTTTGATATAATTAATAATTGCAGACCTACGCTTCCTTAAAAATTTAAATTTTTTTCAATACCAGACATGGGACATAATACCAATATTGGTGTATTTAATTACATATATGGCAATTACTTTTTTACGTCTAATTACATGTAATTGGGTGTAATTGAGTAATTAAATACACAAATGTTGTTACTTATCCACACACTCACAAGAACTTTACCATAAAAGTTCAACAGTTATTTAAAAAATTAATCTGTAAAGTTGTTTCAATGGAATATACAGTTAAATTACCAAAGAAATATATATTTTAACTTTCTGTCTGTTATTAACTAAACAAAATAATGTATATGTCAGTCATTTGTAGAACAAATTCAATTTTTACTAACCTTGTAGTTCATTTAAAAAATCAAACCACATCAAATGACTGTTTTATGATTTTACATTCATTTCTTACAGTTATTTTTTGTTATTTAAAACAATAAAAAAAATAAATGTTTGTTTATTTTTGACTAACATGTGGTTCATTTTAACTACAATTGTTAGTCATTTTTTGAACATTAAAAAACAAATGACAATGTTAGTTGAATTTACTGTAATGTAAGTCGTCCTTTCGTTAAGTCAAATTTCATTTGTTATTAACTACATTTGCAGTGGTCTTTACCTACATAGTATTCTAAGTGTAATAGTTAAAATATTCAGTTAAAATTTTATATCTAAAACAAAAAGTTGTTATTTTATATTGAGTATTATATATACATATATTATATTGAAACAAACGAAAACAATCTATTGTTTTTACTGATTTTGTCAATTAGTTTTTCAACAGTTGAAAACAAACTAAAAAAATACAATTGTTTTAAACTAAAAGTAAGTAGTCCTGTTTTTAACTGATTTTCAATTGGTTTAATGCGTATATTCAGTAGTCTTTACGGAAGAAATATTGTGAGTGCATGTTTGGTATTAAACATTTTACAAATTTTATAATTATATTGAAAAATTTCAAAAGTAAATGATTGTGAAATGTAATTGACGCCGCCCATGCCTGATTGACGCTGCCTATTTTTAATAAAACTTTTCCGTTAGGCGTATGAAATTTTGAATAAATAATGTGAAAATTTTCACAAAATTTTCTGAAAAACTTCATTGAATGAATGAAAAGTTTCATTAGACGAATTCCAGTGACATTTCATAGATCTAATGCAAAAATTATTTGTTATCATGCAGATAATTCTCTCAGTGTAGACAAATATTTGGCAAGTAATAAAATAAGTAGTTTCTGCTGGAAAAGGTCAATATGGAATATATGAATGTTTTTGTATTTAAGTATGTTCAAAATGGCACTTTGTAGGAGTAGGTACATACAAACAAACAGTTTAAGAATTTTTATTAAAAACATTAAAATTTATTTTATATATTTATGTTCATATGAGTGATTTTCTGTGCTCAATTTTAGGTCAAACATATAGTTTGGTGGCAATTGATTTTTCGTTTTAAAATAACTGCCAAAATTGGTAAAACGTACTGTTTGTTTATAGTTGTCTTATGCGATTTTTTAAAAACATAGTTAGGGCGAATAACTTTTCTAAAAATAAGCAGAGTTTAACTTTAACCATAGATAAAGTTGGCCCTTTGTTCCTCTTAAGGAACCATAGGACATTATATATGTATCTTCTTATATATAAAATTCTCGTGTCACAATGTTCGTTCCCGTACTCCTCCGAAACGGCTTGACCGATTCTCATTAAATTTTGTGAGCATATTGAGTAGGTCTGAGAATCGGCCAACATCTAAAAATGGGCGTGATCGGACCAGTGGGCGTGTCAGCTCCCATACAAAGTAAATATTTAATATCATATATCTACAGTTCTAATATAGCCAGAGTCTTAGAAATTTGTGCACGTTGATTATTTGTTAATGTGAATAGTCATGGGAAAAATGGGCGTGATCGGACAAGCGGGCGTGTCAGCTCCCATACAAAGTAAATATTTAATATCATATATCTACAGTAATATAACAGCCATAGTCTTAGAAATTTGTGCACGTTGATTATATTATGAATAGTCATGGGAAAATTGGGCGGGATCATACCAGTGGGCGTGGCAGCTCCCATACAAATTGATTATTTAGCTCATATACAAAATTAATATTAATATTAAATATCTAGGGTTCTATATTAGCTATATAGCCTTCAAATTTTGTACGAGTCCATCAATTACAAATATTAGTAGTCGAACTGAAAATGGGCGGAATGGGATAAGTGGGCGTGGCACCAAAAGCAAAAAACAAATAAGCATTAAAATAAATCATCACATTGAAGACTTTTTGCAAAGTTATTTAATAATGTTGTTCAAAAATTGTTTTAGCTTTCTTCATAGTCCTAGAATAAAGGCGATAGAAGGACAAAGAGGCGTTGGGCCTCCCATGAAATTACAAATTTTAAAATGATTTACTAATGTGAATTTATTTTTTTAATTATATATTTGCGTAAAAAAATTTTCTTGATTTAAAGAATTAATTACAATTAAAATTTGAAGGCAAAGCAACGTTTGCCGGGTCAGCTAGTATATGAAAGCGATCACCTTTTGGACGACCCCTCTCCGATTTTAAAATAAATAGTCTCAATCGATTGCCCAGCAAAAAATAATGTACCTACATATTTTTTTTTTTTTTTTATAGTGACTGGTTTAGTGGTGGTGTGCACCACTGTCATGTGACAAAATTGAAGAATTCTTCATAAGGGACCTCATTGAAAGTTGTTTTAAAGGAAAGGTATTGAATCAGGCTTTAATTGAAAAATAAAATTTTCCTAATTTTTCTTGTTAAATAATTAAAAATAATTCAATTATAAAAAATATAAAAACAATGAGAACAATGTGGTCTCTTAAATGCTCTTCTCCTGTCCAAACAAGGAGTCGGGCCCATTTTTTTATTGCTGATTCTTAAAGCAAAAATTATAAGGAATCCAAAAAAAATAAAATTAGCCGGAAAATTTAGGAGCTTCTTTGGAAAATCGGAAAATTTAATTTTCATGGGATAATTTAATTTTCATGGGAAAAAAGGTAAATTTCTGAGAAAAATTAGGAAAATTTTATTTTTCAATTAAAGCCTGATTCAATACCTTTCCAACGAGCTATCACTCGTTGCGATCGCTTTAGTAGTTTTTTTTTTAAACAACTTTCAATGAGGTCCCTTATGAAGAATTCTTCAATTTTGTCACATGACAGTGGTGCACACCACCACTAAACCAGTCACTATAAAAAAAAAAAAATATGTAGGTACATTATTTTTTGCTGGGCAATCGATTGAGACTATTTATTTTAAAATCGGAGAGGGTCGTCCAAAAATTTGCCAATTTTGATCGTTTTCATATGGAATTGCTCTATATAGATATTTCCATATAAGTTTCACATTCAAACGTAACTATGGTTAAGCCTTAAACTTTGGTTATTGTGATATAAGTTAGCAGAGCTTATTAGTATAAATATTAGGGTGGCAATGAAAACTCAACTTTAGAATTTTAAAAAACTTTGAAAAAAAATTTTAATCCAAGAATTGTTGCTGAATACAAAATTTAATTGTTCTAGGTGTTCTCGTAACAAATACCCCCACTCAAGTAAAACAACATAACTTGGCTATGAACTCAAAAACATCAACGAGTTCGTCAAATCTCCATCAGATGGCGCACAAAAGCTGTGCTAAGAAGTAGTATTTCGCGCAATTACTAGTATGTTTTCGCTACAACGCGCCGAAGGCCATAGAAGCTAGTGCTCGGTTAGGGTAATAGGATATAATTTGTAATTGTATGATTATTAACTAATAAAAAAAAAAAACACACATCGCGGGTAAAAATAGTTAAATCTAGTCATATATAATATGATGAAGCCATATCTGACTTCGAATGGTGTCATATTACGGCTTATATCATTATATACAAATACATCTACATATATTAGATTAGATCAGAAGGCACTATGCACCGCGACCAATGTAGGTCTTTTGTGCTGATCTATTTGCCAACTGAAATTCTGTTACTACGACTCAAATTCGATTATTACGATTTTCATCCGGTTGGTACAACTTAACATTAGTTTTCACAACAACATGCAGTAAATTCAACTAAATTTTAGTTGCAACACCAAAAATATTCAGAAATCTAATGTTAATATCATTATACTAACTGAATTTATGAGTTGTTGCCATTAAAATACACTTTTTAATTCGGTTGTCAATTTATTTCTCTGTGTGTATATGTGCCCAAATATATAACTACATATGTTATATAATAATAAACCAAATATATGTAGTGCTCGATATGATTATATATCATCCCATGCTAAGTTTTATTAAACTATATGTGACGTCATACTTACAATATTTTCATTATAATTTTATACATATTCATATATAATCCTATACATATTTTGGTATAGTTCAATATCAAATAAAGTTATCTGCAACACAGTGTACCATATAAATGGTTATATAAGTACATATTTGGTAATGGCAACTACTTATTGTTGTGATTACAAATATCATTACTTTTATAAGGGAATCTCTCGGAAAATAATGGCATACATTACTAAACGAATTACAAAAAAATAGAAAATATTTTGTTACTTATCTGCTTACCAGTAAAGACAAAAATAATGAGTTTAAAAATTAATAAAAAAAAAACAAAGTTTAATAAAAAAAATATTTTTTATTGAATTTTTTTTTTAATAAAAATAAAATTCATTCTGATGATGGGGACCTAGAAAATCCCCGAAATGGAACCATCAACAAATTCTTGAAAGTAGTCAATTCATAAATTAAAAACAAAAAACTCTATAGATTGTTTGTTAGGACAATATCCTAATAAATAAATATAGAGTATGACCTTGAACTTGAATAAATTTTCATTTTCAAAATGTAAAAACTTTTGCTGGATCTACTAATTTTGTTGCAACCGATTTAGGTAACCGATTCAATACGGGTATCGGTAAGGGTAACGCTAATTTCTTTTATTTTAGTAACGGCATTTTAGAGGTAACGATATTTTAGTTATTTCGGTAGCGGCTTTTTAGCGTGAACGGTATTTTACTTGTTTCGGTAACGTCATTTTTTAGTTATTTTGGTACCGTTATTTTAGGGATAACGGGTTTTCAGCTATTTCGGTAACGGTATTTTAGGTGTAACGTAATTTTATTTATTCAGGTAATGTTAATACACACCGATATCTTTAGCCCCAATACTGGCTGGTTTATAATTAAATTTCCAAAGACTGGCTAGTTTATAATCGAACTTTGGCAAAATATATCTATTTACAGCGATTTTTCTTTTTAGATCTTGTCAGATTACTTCGGTAACGCAAAAAAAACTGGGGGAATAGTTTCGAAGTGCTTAGTAATTTTACAACTACATAAGTTTCAAGTTAGTTTTACAAGTTTCTTGTAAAATATATGAATTTTTTTTGGAAATTGTTTACTAGGCTTGTATATATTATACAAACATTTGTAAATATTTTACTAGAACTTTGTAAAACTAACTTGAAACTTATGTAGTTGTATAATCACTAAGCATTTCTATAATATTCCCCTAATTATTTTCTGTGTGTATGGTTTTGTTTACATTATAGTGATTTGCGGAGTGAGATAGAAATATAAACCCCCATATACATTATATGGAACATTTTGTATGTATATCTATCACTATAATTTTGACATTTCATTTTACTCATTTTTTTACCATTTTCGATTCATCAGCTGATTAATGTTTATGTAAATTGTGATATTAACCTACTATATGTTCTGTGCTTTCAACAGGGTGGCAGCATTGTTATTTTTCATATTCTCTTTTACTCTTTCTTTTATTTACAATCAGTTGATTGTCATTTCAGTGTAGTATAGGCGAGAGTAAATTTTTTCTTTAATAAATTAAAATTATTTGTGAAAAGAAACATAAAAAATAATTTAACTGTGTTGAAAAGTATAAATGACAACTAATATCATTAAGTGAATTCTTATAATGTGGAACATTTAAACGGAATAATGAAATAATCAAAAATATTTCAAAAGGGAAATACTAGAAGAAAAAAATATATAATTATTCGTGTTTACACTGCCGTGATAATTTTTCTTAACAAAACTTGACTACAAGAGGGAAGGATGTTAAGTTGTCATACGTAAGTAATAATATGGCTATAGTGCATTTTATGTGGCGTTTTCCAAAAAAAAAAATTAGGTGGTCCCCTCCAGAAATAAAAATGAAAATTTTTTTTCTATAAACCTTTACGCTTAGTAACACACAAGTGTGGGTACTGTAATGAAAGGAAATTTCCTCAGGATTTCAAAAATTATATTTTTAGGCTCTATGTTACGTAGCGCCCTCTACACCCGTTTACAAATTTAGCATGTAGCGCTATTTTCGAAAACACAAATTCCAACAAAATTATTCTTTTATGATAAAATGGCAAAATGGAAAACTTTACTCAGAGCAGTCGCTAAACTGCTTATTACATAAAAAAAACCCAAGTCCGCTGAAAAACTTTACTCAGAGAAGACACTAAACTGCCTATCACATAATAGAAAACCCCTCAGCATGGTCAACGGTCGGTCACGCAGAAAAGCTTTTCTCAGCGAAGTCAGGCTTTGGACGGACTGAAGGAGGAAACCTTTTTTTTTAATTTGTGGTTTGCCTGATGAGATCAGGCGGTTGGCGAAGTATTCCTCAGATACTTATATGCCAGTACTAAATAATCCAAAAAGATGTATGCATAACTTGAAGATAGTTGATGTTTTCAGAATAAATAGATTTGTTGTACTGCCAAGTGGTGAAAAAAAAACGAAATGTCCGATTGGTTGATACATAGCAGGAATGAAACGTGTGTGCGTGAATAAGAACAGCTGATGTTATTAGACGAGCAAGGAAACATTGCAGTTACTGATGATTCAATGATGGTTAGACAGCTATTAGAGGTCGATTTGACACAGGTTAATGAAAGCAACAAGTTTTTTGAAGACAGCATCTTGAAACGTATTCAGTAATGTATACAGGTTGTTGAATTGTGCGAAGAAATCAAAATTTTTTCGTATTTCCGAAAATTTCGGGCATATGAAAATAAGGTGGTCAGGAGGAAACCTTTAAGCCAATAAATTTTGTACAATCACCTCCAGTCGATTATCCCTGGGTAATGCCAATGATAGCATCTAAGAACAAAAAAAAAACAATTAAAAAAACTTCCTTCCCATTTGTGTACTTAAAATATACTTTAAATAGCTCTAGAGGGCTCTACGTTCAAGGGATCATAAAAATAATATAACTTTTGAAATCTTGAGGAAATTTCCTTTCATTTGAGGTACCCACTTATACGCATATCGGTTTTGTGAGCTCTAGAGGGCTCTACGTTCAAGGGATCATAAAAATAATATAATTTTTGAAATCTTGAGGAAATTTCCTTTCATTTGAGGTACCAACTTATACGCATACCGGTTTTATGAGCTCTAGAGGGCTCTACGTTCAAGGGATCATAAAAATAATATAATTTTTGAAATCTTGAGGAAATTTCCTTTCATTTGAGGTACCGGTTTTTGTGATTTTTTTTTTAATTCCAGAGGGGGTCATATTTTTTTTTTATTTATTTAGGAAAGCCCCATAAAGTGCAGTTTTGGCAAAAATTTAATTCTTGAAGAAGTACATAGTGGATTTATCAATAATAATTTTTAAGGCTTCATTACTCAAGCAGATAAGTTTCATAAATGGACTGTAACTCCATACAATGTGTAAAAATTTTGATGTAACTTTTTTCAAAAATTATTTAATAATATAAAAAAGCCTAATTTTTTTTTTATGTTAAAGAAAAAAATATGAAATCGTTTTTCTCTGCTAGAAATTAGTTCATCAATTGTATATATTTTTTGAAAATCTGACCGATCGAACAATGAACTTTTGAAATATACTAAGTCAAAAATATTCCAAAAATTTGTTCCGTTTTCAATCAAAACATAAATAATGGATGGTTTTTATTAAAATACACTAAACTCATAAAAAATATATCGTCAGGTTTGCAATATGGCAATTTTAAAAAATGGTTAAAAATGACGATATTTTCCCAATAAGTTTTAAAAATCTGTTAACTTAAAAAATTAAATGTTTCACATATTTTTGACTTCGTTGTACACAAAATTAAAATTTTTAAAATATCTTTAACCGTCTGGGATTTATATGCTTTCAAAGTTTGAACTTTGGGCGCTTTCTTGTTGAAGCATCTTTCTATATATCTGGAAAGTTTTGTGGACAAATATCCAGCGGATCTATGACTGTCCATTAATGAGTTAATTGTAAGATCAAATGTAATCCAGTTTTATATAAAATTTAAAATCAAGGTTTTAATTCAAGCATATTTACACTATGTTTGACTGGAATTCAAGTCTCCATTTTGCTGGAGTATGCTATTGAATAAAAGTGTAAATCAAGGCTTGAAATTGGAAAATATGACTTAAATTGAAATTGAATTCCAGCTAAAAGGTATATTGGGTTACCAGACATAAATAACCCTTATGTTGATATATGCGATTGCAGCAGGCGATCTTAATTTAGTTTGACTCTACATATTTGCCGAAAGAAAGAAGACAACAAAATCTTTACCAAATGCAGCACCCGGAAAGGAACTTGTAGTATTTGTAACACCAAATAGGGGGCTGACGTGTAGAATCTAAAGTCCCAAAATCCGTCCGTTATTTGTTTCGATATAAAATATTTCTAATATTGTCGTTATTTTATATATATTCCCATTGTTTTCTCTTACATTTTCTTAGATTTCCCATGGATTGTCTAATCTGCTTTAAGCATCACGCCCTTAGTTCATGCCCGATTTTTAGAACCTACAATGTGAAACAGCGGTCATATACTGTACGGGTACACCGCTACTGCAGCAACTGCTTCAGCAGAAGTCATACAGCTATGGCATGTTCCTCGATAGGAAGATGTTTAAAATGCGGCGAACCACACCACACCATGTTACACCCAGATAATATTGAACCAACAAAAAAAACTGGGAACATATTACCGGCTCAGCAATGTTCAGTGAAAGATCCTCTAACGGTTTCACGTAAGACGATAACCCCTTTAAATGGAGTTGGCCACAATGCATCGCAGCCAAGACAAAATAAACCACACAAACAACGATCACGGAAATCATGTTCAGGTATGTATTTCAACGATTTTTGACAAGAAAAAATATAAATAATTTATTGTTTTAGACGACTTAACATCTGTATCGCTGAACGAAGATGATGATTTTCAGGCTGAGGATGACATTAAGGTTGAGCAAGAAAAACTTGAATCTAATGATGATTCAGAACAAAGTGATAGTGGATGCAACAAAACTGAAGATGATGAATTTGAGGATGATAATAACTTAGAACGAGATAAAAGTGGGCGCTACAAACATAAAGGTTGTTGCTATCTATGTCGCCGAGAATCAAAATTTAAAAGAAAAACACGACAAATATGTGGAACATGCATGAAGCCCATATGCCTAAAACATAGCTTGCAGCAGACAAAGTGTAAAGAATGTCATATGGGTGCATTTAAAGCTGATACTTTATTTGCATCGAACTCCGACGATAAACAATTTAATGCTGATGATGTTGAAGAACGTGATGCTAGTGGTCGCTTACTACACAAAGGTCGTTGCAGCATGTGCTACGAAGAAATGAAAAGAAGGAGATTAACACGGAGATCATGTTCAACATGTAAAAAGCCCGTGTGCGCTCAACATTACAACATACAGATTAAATGTGGAGATTGTTATGCGGCACCATCGAAAACATCGGAGATTTCTTAAAGAAATGTTTTATATTTTCCATAATTTGTCCATTTCAATAAACTCATACCCACTTCCACATACATTTGAACATGCTTTATTGTTTTTTTTTTTTTTTTTGTTATTCAATCATTTTAGGGAATATTTTCTTGATATTGTCATATGAAATCCTATTATTTTGCATTTCCTTAGTTAAAAGTTTACTTTATTCAACAAATTTAAGGTTTTGGAAGGAACTCCTCTTGCAATACATTTTTTTCGCATAATTTTAGGACGCTGGTCACAAACATTGTAAAAATTTTTAAATCGGTCGGTTAGTTTTCGAAGTATTTAAACTTTTTGATGTTCATTAAACACACTGTTTTTTTTATTATTTTTGTCTCAATACTGTGGAATCAAACTTAAAGTGTTGAAAAAGTTTTATAGTTAATAATTCATTTGAGTATAATACTACTCTAACAACTTAAGATTCGTACAGGTAATAAATATGTATGGGTTTAAATATGGAGATTTGTTCTAACTGCCGCATAAAATACTTCAATTCGTAGAAATTTGGACTTTTCGGAAAATTTATTTTAAGAGCTCTTTAAAACAGTTATAATCTTAAAGCAATGCATTTGCATTAGCGCATACGCACGCAGTCACTGAAATTTAATCGGATTTTGCATTAGCCTCATTCCATTAAAACCATCAAAAAATATCCAATTTTTCAACCCCTACCACCTTCAATTTTATTCATACTTGGTATGGAAAGTAAGTGTGATATAAATATGTCATCGTACAAGTTTTGGATTGTTAGCTCTAACTATTGTGGAAATATAGCGTTTTAAAATATGGCAAAAAATTTAAAAACAAAAAAAAAACGTATTCGTACTTAATCGTCCATATCTTCTTAACGGTTAAAGCTATGTGATTCATTGCTACCAGTGATGCAAAACGTGGCACAATAGGGCCATTTTTGGCACTTTTGACTGCTTGATGGCCCTGTGGTACTTTCTTATCTATTTTGGCTCCTTCAGCTCAAAATGAACTAACTACTTTAAACAGTTTAGTTCAGACTTTTATAAAATTTGCCTGATTTTTTTATTCGATGAGAGCATATGCTAGTACCTTAGAGAATGAAAAACGGGGAGTTGTTTAATTTTTTATAAAAATCGCATTCAAAATCTCATATTATCGTACCAGGAGGTCAGGTTTTAAAGTTTTTAAATGCAGGACGATAACATTTTGAAATCTTTTATAGTTGTCCAAATTTTTAAAAGAAGTGCCGCAATTCATTTTTTATTAAAAAAATGCGTTTTTGGAGGCTTTTTAAAAATGTTATGTTATCGCAAGAGCGGAAATAATTTATGAGAATTCATAAAATATGTTAAACTTTATTGTCAGGGGTTTGTATTGCATTTTTAAAAAAGCATTAAAATGACGAACTCTAATTAACAAATTAATATTATTTTTATATTAGTAAAAATCTAATAATCGAATTTTTCAAAAAATATGGGTCTACAGGGATGATAAATGGGATTTTCAAATAGTACCAACCAGCATAAAAAATAGTACTTTTTCGACCCTCATAGTACTAAATACAAGTTTTTATTACAAATTAACGTTTTTAAAATTTATTTGTATATAAAAACAAAATTTAGTTGATTTTAGTTACAGAATTTATAAAAATTATCAGACTATTTTTAAATTTAACTTTTTTTGCAAGGAAATCTAATTCATTACTCATTCGATTTTAGAATCACAATGCAAATTTGAAGATGTTGGCAATGGCCTTTTTTCAATTGTACTTTTTTAAGATATTTATTTTTCACTTTTCGAACACTTTTTTTTACTCGAACTCAAAAAAAATCATCTTAAATCAATTCCATTTACAACGATTGGATCCAAATAAATACATTTGATAAATGTTAATTTATGAATGGGTAATTGAATTAAATGTTGAATCTTCAAGTTTCTCTGAAGTTTCTAAAAATAGAACTGTTGTGTTGTTGGAGTTGTACTTCTGAGATTATGTATGAAAGAACAAAAACACCGTGTATTGAATAAAACTAGTATTAATCACAACAAAACTCGACCTGACGATAGATCAGTGCACTAAAGCGTTCTGTCTAACGTGTGGTGCGAGTGCATGTGGCATTAGAAATCAGTTTATCTATACCACGGTCAGTGGTTGCCCAGAAAATTTCATATAGACGCAGTCGAACAAATAAAAACATAACAAATATTACATTATTCAAATTCAAAAAACAGGGTCACTGACAAAGATTCAATACCAGAAACTGCACAGTCTGATTCAGGAAAATTGAAAAATTTACAATGTAGTAATGATTTTTAGAAAATACACTCATTCTTCTCTCCACGTCTTTCACAATTAAAATTAAATAAAATTGCATATTAATTATAGTATTAATTGCAATTGTGTTAAAAAGACGTTAAAATTCAAACTCAATCTTTAATTTCTATTTAATTGTAAATAGTACTAAAAGAGTCAAAGAAGTACCATTGTACTTTTCCGGATCAAATAGTACCAAAAAAGTACTATAGTACTAACTTTATTATCCCTGTGGCTCTATCAATGGTATTTGATTACTTAAATTTTTTTCGCATTTTTATTCATAACTCAAGATACTGTAAGGTCTCCGCATAGGGATTTAGACACGGCATAGCGAAGTAATTTATAATTAACATATATTTATATTTTTTTTTAGTTTTAAAACCCCAGTTTTTTATACACATACAGTTTTTAAGCCGTGATTTTTGAAAACAATTCATTTTTCCGTGGAGAAGTGAATAATTTGTGTGCATAAGAAAAACCACAATTTAAGTAGCTTTAAAATTTTCGAATATTTGTCATATTTTGAAAAGCGATATTTCTAGATCCGCTGGGATTATCTGTCCTACATTTGGACGAGGTTATATTTAAATGATTTACATCTTATATACCAAGTTTGGTTAAAATCAGATGAGGTAGATAAAATAGAGTATGTTTTCAGTCATTATGGAAAAAAATTGACAAAAGAAAATTAAAAATTTGAATTGTTATAAAAAAAAAATCAAGGTTTTCAAATTGTATAATAACACTTAACGTCCGAACTGCCGAAGTGCACTGGCAGAGCACTATTTGCAAATGATCCAACAAATAAAGTGGTGGCAAAGCACTGATTTACAACGCTTTGCCAACGTTAGTAAAAAATGCTTTGCCCGTGCTTAATTAACAAAATTTACAGAAGTAAAAACAATTAAAGCACTTTCACAGCTCTGGCTTAGAACGCTCTGCCAACGTTCGTAAAAATTGCTTTGCCAGCACTTGATTTACAAAATTTACAATCGTAAAAACAAAAAAGCACTGGCACAGTACTGACTTGGAACGCTTTCCCAACATTGGCAAAAAGTGCATTGCCAGTACTTACTTACAAAATTTGCAACCTTTAACTTAATAAAAACAGTGGCACATCCCTTGTTCACAACAAGAGTGGACAAATTCAAAACTAAATTGTAATTCATGATTTGAAGTTAAGAATATTAAGATCTCCTATTATAGTCAGCACAAAGTATAGTTTTTGTACTAAAATTTTACTTAAGAAATTTATTTTTAAATTTCTTTCTTTAGTATAATTGTAGTAAAAAATCGTACTAACTTATCACAAAAATAATTTTATAAAAAAAATATTCAGTTATTTTGTAATTAACTTAGCTGAAGCAAGCCTATTGTTATTTCTGTTCAAATTACCAAAATTATTCAATAATAAGTAATACAACTCTTTACTGAAGTGAATTACTAAGTAGGACTTTATTGGTAGTTTTTGGTACTGGCAAAGCGCTTTTTGCCAGTGCTTTGCCAACGTTTTAAAAAAGAAACGGCCAAGACCTGCCCGTAGTTATCATTTTGGGGTTGGCAAAGCACTTATTATATTATTAAAAAAACACTTTATTGGTTGTTCTACCAATGCTTTGCCAACGTTTTAAAAGTATGGATTTGGTACTGGCAAAGCGCTCATTGCCAGTGCTATGCCAACGTTTTAAAAAAGGAACGGCCAAGCCCTGCCCGGTGTTATCATTTTGCGGTTGGCAAAGCACTTAAATCTTCAGATATCCAACGCTCTGCCAACGCTCATACCACCGTTGAAAGCACTGGGCCAATGCTTTGCCGTTCGTATTTTTCTGGCTGGGTTGTTTAAAGTTTTTGAAGGGGTTACCATACAAAATGCTAACTTTTTTAATTTCAGTAAACAACCGATATTTTTTGTTGTTGTTGCGAAACATGTAGAATAATTGTCCAAAACAGTTAACCCTATAACCGGAAAGCTCGCCTCGAGGCGAGGTATTTTAAATTGGACATAAATGTGCCAAATGAGTAATTAATAAAATGAAATTAATCTATTTCGATAGAAAACCAAATTTACAAAATATTTTGTGTAGTAATTTTTTGTGTGGAGTGCACGGTTTGGAAGCGAGAAAGAGTTCAAGTTAAAATTTCATAAATTTTAAAAAAATAAATATTGAGAAATAAACACAATTTTAAGAAACATTAAAAACATATTTATGTTAACCATAAATCGTTGATAGTAAACACAAGGTATGACTGAAGCTTAAGCTTTTAAAAATATCTTTTATTTTGGTCCAAGGGCACGCAGGATTCTCATAGGATGCCTCTAAAGGACATTGTCTTTACTTGAAAACTTATGGACGGATTTTTATGAAATTTGGCAGAAAGATTATATTTAGTTGTAGTAGTAGTAGTAGCAAAGCCTTTAAGTTTGATCAATATATATTGAAACTATGGTGCTTTTTCGCTATATTTCGCGTTTTTTTGAAAAACGAAAATCCCCATATCTTAAGTAAATCACAAAATGTGTAACTTTTGAGCTGTATTTATATCGTAGGAAAATTAATAATTTTCGCCTAAACTTATTCGTTTTTGTGGATTAGTTTTTGAGATTCACTCTAAAACTATTTTGGCCCATATCGCCTAAAGTAGGCAACGAAAAAAATTTAGTAGAAGAACATATTGTTTATTTTTCTTGCCGAACAAGTGGTATAAATTTTATTGTAAAAAAGCTTAGACCGGTTTGAGGGTTTAAGTGATGCGTAAACCATTTAAAAAAGACTAAAACTAAAAAAAATAATTAGGAAATAAGAAAATATCTCAAAGGTCCACTTTAGCGAATATTATGAAAAATTAGTTTTTTGCATTTTTTGTTATTTATTATATTTTGTTATGGAATCCAGTTTTATTAAAATTGTGAATAAAGTTCTTACCGTTTGCAAAAATCCGACTTGGAAAATTCTTTAAAACTGGCTTTACTTTTTATGTTAATGAAAAATTATACTTTATGTTGCGTTTTTTGTTTGCTTCTACATAATAAAACCATGAAACGCGTATGCATTCACGTCACAAATTTTAAAAATAAAGATAGCGGAAACTAAGCTCGATGACGGTTAACAGTTTTGACATATTCATGCAACAAAACGTAAAAAACGAAAGGTTCGGTTTAGCGAACAGGCCTCAATACGGAAGGTTCCCTAAGTTTTTAGAATTGCTCTTTCTCGTGTTTTTGAAAATCAAAAATACATTTAAAAAACGCAGGAAAGTGGTTTTATATTGGTGGCTGACATTCTTAAGTTGTTTTTGAATACTTTATTAACAATTTTCAATAATTACAGTTAAATAAATTTAACTAGTAGTTGCATATTTATTTACATTTTATGTTCGCACATACATAGAGTACTTTAAAACTACATTCAACAAAATTTGTTGAAAAGAAGAATTTGAAATTTTGGCAAAACAGAAAAATATTTTATAATTAACCAATTTTTTTCCTTTAAACCTGAAACAAGACAACAGTCAGTTTGTAGCAGCCAAATTTGTAACTTATATATTTGTAATCTAATATAGTTAGAGGTTGCTGGTTCCAAATATGACAATGATCTTTGAGATCATCTCGAGTTTAGGAGATATAACCACAAAACTGAAACATTAGTTTTTAAGGTAGAGCATTTTAACTGATAAACCTATCAGCTCAGTTATTATTATAATTGATTAAGAGATGTCTGCCTTCAATTCAGAAACACCTATGTTGTTTATAATTCAAATAGTTTTTGAGTTATAGCGTTCCAAAGTTGAAAATTTAGTTTTTTTTCCAAAACTGGACAATTAAAGTGTCAGCAGCATTTTCTTTAAGCATCGGATGTCTTTAAACATAACTATATATCGCACACCTAGTTCAAAAGTGGCTCAACTCAAAATTTTTAGTTTTTCAGAAATCGAAAAAAAATATTTGCATCTTTATACGCATTGAAACATAAAGAAAGCCATAACTGTTTTTTAGCAACAGCTAACAACCACAAAATACACTGATATTTTTTTTTAAGATAAACAAGTCTATTGTGCATAGATCTCGTATCTACATTCTTTCCGACAGTCAGGCGGCATTAAGGGCTTTAATGTCCTATGAGGTGTCATCTGGTCTGGTCATGGAATGCATTCTGGCTCTTAACCAACTTGGCAGGCGCAACTCGCTTAACTTAGGGTGGGTCCCTGGTCACGAGGGGCATGAGGGCAACGAGAGGGCAGATTGTCTTGCTAATTGCGGGGCCCGAAGGCCCTTTATTGGCCCTGAACCATTCTGTGGTATACCTTTGGGGTATGTTAGGGAGAAGCTCGGGTCGTGGAGGGAGTCAGAATTCTCTCTCTATTGGGAAAACTCTCTTGGCCAACGACAGGCTAAGAGATTGATTTCTTTTTCCAGTGCAGGATCGAGGAGACTCTTGTCCCTCGGGAGGGGTGACTTGAGAACCCTGGTGTCTTACCTGACTGGACACTGCAATCTCAGATACCACCTGCTCAAAAGGGGTCTTTCGGACACGGATGAGTGTAGGTTTTGCGAACTGGTAGCTGAGACATCAGAGCATGTTCTTTGCGAATGTCCGAGGCTATGTGAAAGGCGTGCCAAGTTTCTTGGCAATCGCTTTGTCTCCCCTTCGGACATTATGAAGATTTTGCCTAATAGGATTATTGGCTTTATAGGTAGCTTGAATCTTTAGGGTAACTTTAGGCAGCACAAAAGACCTAAGTTGGTCGCGGTGCATAGTGCCATATAATCTAATCTAATTGTGCATAGTTTAAGCATATAAACCCGAAAATGTAACAGTGGAATTTTCATAAAAAGCTAAGTTGGAGCCGATATCTCTAAAGGTTTTCGAGAAATAATTTTCGAAAAAAATTTTTCTTTTAAATTTATATTTCTTTTTAATTATAAAACAAAACTACAGTCATCATAATTCGATCATTCGAACTCCTTACAGGTTCAACAGCTAATGTTGATGTAGAATAAATCCCTTTACAGCGATTAATCTTGTTGATTCCTGATATATTCACAATACCAAAAACCAGATATCGCGTTGTTTAAAAATGTTCACTCCAAATCATTAGAGACCAGAATTTAAAAGGGATTATCTTCTTAGTGGCCCATAAACGTTATTTATAAACACAGATTTTGTATACTTTAGGCATTTCGTACCTGTTTTTGTCTCGAATGAAAAACAAAAACAATCCAAAAATTCATGTTTTTCAAAATCTGAGACAGTGAAACGAAGTTTTTAAAAAATATATTCACCACAGATATTACAAAAACTATTTGGATCGTTAATGCAGCCATTATTGATGAAGAAGCGATGGAAATTGCTAAGATTTGTTTAAAACGCAACACACAAATTAAAGTAAACAGACTCAACATGCACATAGTAGCTAGAACTCAAAAACTGGAGCTGCTAGAAAAAACTAAGCATAAATTCAATATCAGCGACCTCGAATTTGTAAACAACCAATAACATTTTTCATGCAACAGCACAAGTTTGATTTTGTTGTGCTGTGTAATTGGTCATAAGTAGGACTGGGAAGTTAATGCATTTATTATCGTGTTTTATGCACATAAAAATTTAAAAATATACATTTATTATTATGTCAAGATTGTTAATCCTAAGTACGCATAACCGACCGTCACCGACGCTTTTACAGTACTGTGCTGATTGTAGTTTTCTGCCTGGGTGATTTTAGTAAAATATCAAAAAATTGTCTTAAAAATATAAATTTAATGCATTTATAGCAAAATATTTAAAAAAAAATGGCAAAATATGCATTAAATTTTAAATTTATAGCAAAATATGTAATAATTTGCGTTTATAACAAAATATACAAAAATATGCATTAAAAAAATCGATGCTTTTTTGTTGCAAATTTGTTGATTTGTAAAAAACACAAAAACATGTCTATCCTCGACCACGTGTGAACTACAAGTGTAAAATTTGGTGACATGAAAGATGGTCAATAACTGCACATTAGCATTTTAATAACTCTTTTAAATACAACGAAAATGGGGGGTGGCATATGTGCCCGGATTCAAGTAAAGTCGTATGTAGTGTAAACATTAGGGCGGGTCGATTTAAAAATCGCTCAACGTTCAAGGAAAATCGTATTCTAGGGATCAAAATAAGAAACTTTGCCGAAGGAACCATACCTCTAAAACGTATACTTATACGCGTCAAAAGTCGGGACATCAGAATTCGTTTTAGAGGTATGGTTCCTTCGGCAAAGTTTCTTATTTTGATCCCTAGAATACGAGTTTCCTTGAACGTTGAGCGATTTTTTTGCCTCCATACAAATCGACCCGGCCTAGTAAACATCGTATATTAATAACATTAGTGTCACAAATGTTTTGCCAACCCTGAAAAGTCGATTGTCGATTGTTTATAATTAAATATTTTATTTTATAAATATAGGAATATTTTTGGAGTTATACTACGAATTATATTAAAAATGCAATAACAATTTTTATTTGCCGTACCTGCAAATACGCTTTGTCTACATATGCACCAAAAACAGAGCGTATTATGAATGCCCCAATATTTTAAAATTTTATTTTAAAAATGTTCACATATTTGTATAAATTTTAAAATAAAATTTGAAACGCTCCATTTTTTGGGGCTTTATTACATTATGAAATAATACCCAACAAAAAAAAAATGAAATAAACCCCCAACCAAATGAAACGACACCCCAAAACAAAATGAAGTAACGCCCCGATTTTTGGGGCTTTATTTCGTAATGCAGTAAAGCCCCATTTTGAAAATGAAATAAGGCCCCAATAAAAAAAAAAAAAACAAAATTATATATTACTTTGAAATATTTCTTTATTCCTAATTAATACATAGTAAAAAGGCTGGAAAAAAAATTGCGCGATTTTTTTCAGCCTTTTTAAAATAAAAAGATTAATAATATTTAGTATATCAATACATTTTTTTTAAATATTTTTTAGTAGTATATCACAAAATAAAACTAAATTTATAAATCGTATAATCGCACGCAGAAAAAACTTTATTTCGCGAAGCCGCCTGCCGCGTTCTACGGAGGAAAAAACCCCTAAGAGCGGCCGAAGGCCTCCACACAGAAAAACTTGTTTTTACAAATTACTTGATGTCTTAAAAATATAAGATTTCAACGGATTCGACATCTGATTTGAAAAACAAGTTCTTCTGGGTGGCGGCCTTCGGCCGGTCTTAGGGGTTTTTCCTCCGTAGAACGCGGCAAATTACTTGATGTCTTAAAAATATAAGATTTCAACGGATTCGACATCTGATTTGAAAACAAGTTCTTCTGGGTGGGGGCCTTCGGCCGGTCTTAGGGGGTTTTCCTCCGTAGAACGCGGCAGGCGGCTTCGCGAAATAAAGTTTTTTTCTGCGTGCGACATAAAAGAAACTTCAAAATTACTACACGGTATAATCTCACTTTCTAATAGCAAATAACTATTTACATTAATAACTTGATAATTCATGCAGTAATTATAACGGTTATTTGCTTATATTACTTAAAAATTGTGCTTTTTAAGAAAATAAAATAATACCCCAAAAATATTATTTGGGGACTTATTTCATTTCTCATATTGGGGCCTTATTTCATTATGAAATAAAGTCCCAAAAAAAAAATGAAATAAAGTCCAAAAAAATGAAATAACGCCCCAATTTTTTTTATCGAAATTTTTGGGGCCTTACTTCATTTTCGGTTTGGGGCCTTATTTCATTGTGGTCTTGTTTCATACTGCCTGATATGATAGGTCGTCCTTTTTCGCAATGCTATCATATAAATTCTAGGCACATTCCGGGTTTTTCACATTAACAGTACTTTGTTTTTTCTTTTTTACACAAAATAATTAAACAGATTTCTCTGTTTGTTTACTCACAAAAATGCTTTGATCGATTGCGAAATTGGATGATCAAATCTGAACAAATGGTAAAATATAGTAAAAACTGAGAAAAACTCGGATTTACACATTTATTAACCAAATTTGATACCCGAAAATAAATAACGGTCTTTTATGTGTTTACCATAAAAACTAAGACGAAATATTTTATGAATGAAAAAACTGCGTGGAAAAAATTTGGCCCATAAGTGACAAACTGGGTACGCTTGTTTTATTTTTCGAGCTTCGGCACTTGTTCGGCACGAAAAATAAACAATATGTTCTTCTATATAAATTCTTTTTGTTGCCTATTTTAGGCGATATAGTTCAAAATATGTCTAGAGCAAATGTCAAAAGCTAATCCATAAAAATAAATAAGTTAAAGCATAAATTATTCTTCTAACGAAGATATAACTACAATCCAAAAATTACCGTTTTTGTGGTTTTATTTAAGAAGATATGGCTATTTTCGTTTTTTGAAATACCGCGAAATTGAGCGAACACGCATCTAAACTTCAACATATACTGATTAAACTTAAAGGCTTGCTCCTAAATATAATCTTTCTGTTAAATTTCATAAAAATCCGTCCATACGTTTTCAAGTTAAGACGATGTCTTTTACAGTTATGATATTGGAATCCTGTATGTTATTAAACTAAAATTAGAGCTTTTTTAAATAGTTTAAGCTTCAATCTTATTTTGTATCCAGTATCAACGGTTTCTAGTGCACATAAATATGCTTTAAAGATTTTTGAAAATCCTGTTCATTTCAAAATATTTATTTTTTGAAATTTTACAAAATTCTAACTTTAACGCTTTCTTGTTTTCCAACCGTGCCATGAACACAAAAAATTACTTCGCAAAATATTTTGTAAATTTGGTAAAGACAAGTATCTTTTTAATCAAATCTGGACAAAACATTTTGTTTTCAAAAAAGCAAAATTTGATTTAAAAATGCTATGAAAATTAGTTTGGCATTTTTTGGTGTTAAGATTTTTTAGTGTATTAGACGTTTTTTAGCTGTTATTTCATTAGCCTTGTGTCTTTAAAAAGCATCCTGTATATTTATTTTTGTGGCGTCTTGATTCTGTGTTGTAGTTATTACTTTTACAAAAAATGCCTACAAGAAGATTTTCAAATGTTTGCTCACTGGCAAAACAAAAACTTCAAGGCGAAATTTCTAGTCGATTTGTAGCGACTGTAGGATAACCTTTACACCAATTTTGAATGATGGACCAAAAACCATAGACAAATACTTTCATATCGCTTAAAACTTTACAGACTAAATTAAATTAAAATAGTTTTTCATTAATGGATATTTAGACCCTATAAATATTTAATTAATATTTTATTGGACGAAAATTAATGAAATTTTTCTATAAACTAATGAAACTTTTATAAAACTTTACAAAATTAAAATTAAACTAGTGTTTTTCAATGAAACTTCTTCATTATGCGTATGAAACGTTTAATAAATAAAGTGAAGTTTTTCATTAAATCAATGAAAAGTTTTAATGCTGCAATTTTTAAAAATTTAAAAATTACTTACACTTACACAAATTTATTATAGCCATTGCCAGTGTAGGGTGTAAAAAACTACCAACATTAGGGATATAACTTTTCATACTTTTTTTGCAATTATCAAATTTTACCTATCCTAGTTGTATAGTCCATAAAAAAATATAAAAAAACACAATTTTATTTTTATCTGGTTGTCAAAAAAGTTTCCGTTTGAAATTCTACACAGGTTTTTTTTTGTTGATTTAAACTAAAAGTTAAAGTAATTAGACTCTAATGATGCCGGCCTATTTTAATAGACAACGACCACATTACGTAAAAATATTTTAGAATATGTTTGCAGTAATTTTGTTCCACTAATGTAATTTAACCCATTTTATACCAATTATCGATTCCGTGGTATTTTTTTTACGAAATTTGGCAGAAGGATTTAATGGTGTCTCAATAAGCTTTTTCTGAATACATCTGATAATTTTTATTGAGAAAATTTGTATATGGTTCTTGATATAACTACACACAGAGAAAAATTTAGATATTTGCCAACTGATATACGGTTACTATGACTCAAATTCGGTTATTACTATTTTCAGTCGGTAAGCACAACTTATCATTAGTTTTTACAACAAAGTTCGATTAATTCAACTGAATTTTAGTTGCAACACCCAAAATATTCAGAAATGTAATGTAAATATCGTTGTATTAACTGAATTTATAAGTTGTTGCCATTAATATACACTTTTCAATTCGGTTGGCACTTTATTTCTCTGTGTGTATGTCTCCTAATCTTACTCCATATATAATTACATAAGCCATAATATAATCCAAATACATAATAATCGAAATGTATGCAATGATCGATTTGATTACACAGGTCAACAGCAAAAAAAGGCTTGACTAACCACTATATAGATTTGATGCATCATGGCTGCCTAAGTACAAAAATGGTAAAAATTTTCAATTCTATGGATAATTTTTTTTTTAAAAATTTTTTTTTTTAAAATTGACAATATTTTGAGCCATTTCTCCACTTATGTTGTCATAACTCAAAAACAACTAGTCCGATTTTGTCAAATTAAATTTACAAAAATTAAGGTTTACAATATCTTTAAAGAACGTGTACAAATTTTTTTAATGCGATCAATAGTTTCAAAGTTATGAAACAAATTGTTAGCAAAAAAAAAAAAAAAATGCTAAAAAAAAAAAAAAATTTGAAAAACAAAAATCTGGAAAAAATCGAAAACTGCAAAAAATATTACTTTTTATTTTTTTGTAGTAAAGCTACATATCATGCGAATTAAACTAGATATGGATCATAAAAATCGATGCATGCTTTACATTTTTATTTACAATTAATTGAAGGTATCGCATATTTACAAGCACTGTAGAAAATTGTACCTACTATATAATGAAAATGCAGAACATAAAAACTCAGGTGCATTTTACGACACGCATTTTGGCAAAACCCCTTTGGGAAAAACCTCTATGACATTTTATGATTCTAATAATTAAAAAAAAATAAGTAATAAACAAAAGATTGTTTAATTTTTACGATTGCGGTAGGATAGTAATAAAACGCTCATAAATGTGCGTGTACGCTGAAGTGCTCTTATTTTCCGTTAGCTACCTGTAACGGATAATTTTTTTTTTTTCATAAAAGTCCTTAATGTTTTTTAGGATTCTTGGGAATAATAAAAAATTTGCAGCACACACAAACTGTATCCACACAAAGGGTTATCCCAAATTATAGTATCAGTATTTATAAGATCTCCTTGACCCTTTTTATTTCATTCAAGAAGTGTTTGCGATAACGCAAACATCATTTAATACCTACACAAAAATTAGAGTCATACAGCTTAGAAGTTAAAAACAATTTTCAAATATTAATAAAAATGAGCCAGAAAGCCAGAACATTTTCATGTAAAAACGATCCAGATTTATTTTGTTATGTGTGCGGCCAATATATCACCGGGAAAAAACGGAAGTGGTTCTTAACTTCATTGCAAAAGTCATATCAAGATTGCTATAATATCTATCCGCACAATTTGAACCAGCATTGGACACCGAGTACTATATGCATTCCATGTCGATTGAATTTATCTATGAAGTCTTCTAACGTAAAGTAAGTATAAATTAATAGATTTGGAATATTTTATAATTACAATATTTCTTAATTAAAATTTGAATTCTTCATATTCCTGATTTCAATTTTTTTTTTCATTTTACAGACGACACTTGGAAATTTTGAAGCCTATGCTATGGAGAGAAACAGCGAACCACGCATCCGAGTGTTATTTTTGTTTAAGTACAAAAAGCATATTTGATGGCCCACGAATTCGCAAATTGGTGAACGATACTGAATTTGGCAGTTCAATGTCAGAAATTGAGAAGAATGCATGGGATTCGTTTGTATGGGTTATTCAAAATTTCTTAGGAAATAACAAGGGTGATGATTACGTTGCGCACGTTGAAGAGATGTTAACTCACTTCCAGAATCTTGGATGCAACATGAGCATCAAATTACACTACCTGCACAGTCACTTAGATCGTTTTCCTGAAAACGATTCCACCAAGATATCCGGACAATGGAGGAACGATACCAGGGTCGCTGGGATGCACACATGATGGCTGATTTTTGCTGGAGTATTCAGAGTAACACTTCGTTATTCAACAATAGTAGAAAATCGACTAAAAGAAAATTTCAGAGTTTGTAGTTTATAATACATATTTATTTATTTATTTTCTTGTTTTATTTATTATAATAAATGTGAATAATAAAATATAAATTTTCTACTATTTAATTTATTTATTTATTTACATTTAAGCTCATCCAACACAAATGTCTTTCCGAAGAATAGAATCAGTATATTCTAGGTAGGGTTTTGCCAAAAAATACACGAATGTTACTATGTAATGCATTTTTGATGTGAAAATTTGTACATAGCATGGGGAAAATGTTTTCAAAATTCAATCAATCGAAAGAAGAACATTAACTACTCAATTTTATGTATATCAGACAAAAAACTAAAATTTGGTGAAAATGAGCGAATTCACTTAATTGTGAATAAATTCGAAAAAAATCAATCGATTTTTATGATCGATATCTCATTTTGTTCCTATTACATGTGGTTTTGCGATAAAGCAATAAATCTGAACGATTTTTGCCGTTTTCGATTTTTTATGATTTTTTTTAACCAAAAAAATTTGCTATTTTCACGTAAAAAAAATATTTTTTCCCTCAATTTTTTATTATAACTCCAAAACTACTGAGCCGATTGAAACGCAATATATTAACGGATTAAAGGCTATGTAAATTTCAGTTTTTCTAAATTTATTTGAATAATATCGGACTAATTTTTTTTTAGTTATCATTAATTATGTGGAGACACGTCTAAAAAAATTTATAATTTTAATTAAAAATTTTTTAAAAAAAAACCTCTCCATAGAATTTCAAAATTGAACCATATTTGTACTACTGGGACCACAATACATCAAAATTGTATAGTGGTTTTCAAAGCCCCTAAAATTTTTTCAAAATTGTTGCCTTGTGTTATATATGGTCCCATGCTAAATCTTTTAAAACTATATATGACTTCATACTGAAACAATTTTCCTGATAATTTAAACATTGCGTTGGTTCATTTCAAAAAATTTGGGCCTTTCAAATTGTTGAGTTCTAGAAATTTGAATTTTCAACATAAATACTTTTAGCATAACTTCAAGTCACAAAAGGCATACCTAAAATTATATAAAATCAGATTTATTTATATCCAATTAGATACAATTTAATGTCCCGGATATGGACAAATCTTTATTTATTTTTCTTTAAAGAGAAGCTACACTCAGGAAATTCTTCCTATTAATTAATGTGTTGCTTTCTTTGGAAAGGGGATAGTGGAGAGATGAAAGGTGGTGAAAGATGAAGGGCTTCAAACATGGTACCACTGTAATTGCGCGAGATGATAAGTCTTAGAACAGTTGTTGCTCGCCACCTGATGTAGAGTTGGCGAATATATTGTAGCTTTTTGTTTCATAGCCCTGATTCATTATTTTATTTCGGTGGGGTTAAGTGCTATGGGAACACCGATGGTGGGTGTGGCGATACATATAAGTGAAAGAAAACTCATACATATTATTCTTCTAAATTGATGTTGTCGTCACCGGGAATCGAACCCGGGACCATCCGTGTTCGACCATTACAAAACAACGCCCACGATCTTGGATAAAATTGTATTAAATTATATCTCATTTGATATAATTAGATCCATGTAGATGACCCATTTTTCGGATCAATTTGTATGTGTTTATATATCGGAACTTGTCAAATGAGATATCATTATATGGGACCCCATATTAAAATTTTACCGGGCCAAATTTTTATTTATTACTTAGACAAATATCTATCAAACTGTAATACACAATTTGATATATCGTATTCTCACGGTTTTTGAGAATTTTTTAAAAATATTGGTATTTTTAAACAAATTTTTTAAATTTGAAATTAATTAAATTTTTTACACTAATAAAAAAATTTATTTATTTTCAGCATACTAAAGTTTTTGCAAGATCGCAAAGTTCTTGATCCGATCTTTTAATTTTACAAAATAAGTACATAATATTCTTCTCATTGAAAAAAATTTCATATAGTTCCCTAACCAATTCAGCATATAACCTTTATAACGCCGGTCTTCTTTCTATTAATTAATAATTTTTCAAAAAAGTCCTATTCAAAAATGACAAAAATTGTGTTTTTTTAATAATTATTTAAAAAAACACAATATATGGCAACCCTGGAACAATAGTTTTGAAATTTTATTTAATTATTTGTATAGTGAAGACCTCAAATTATCACATGCTTCTTACTGCGTTTTTTTATATCACTCCTGTCCAAAATTATTAGGCTTTAAAAGTAGGCGTTGCTTTAAAGCGGCTGTGTAAAATGGGTTAAATGGTACAAACGTGAAAAAAGTGAATATATACAAAATGCGGTTCATGCGGGAGGTTTCCGTTCCAAAAATGATTTTTATTTATACTTATCTACAGTTTTGCCTATCTTGTGGTGATACGTAAACATCTTGTGGTCATAGATAACAAAAAAAGTTATAACCCTAACCAACATGCTGTTGGGTGATTTTTTGTTTTTTGTTGTTCTGATTCTTAATTTCATGCACAACAATTGCCAATAAAATGCAATAAATCTCTGGTATAAGAAATCATGTCGCATAATAATAAAAAAAAAAACAAGAAAAATTTCGTCTAACTAACCAATTTTTTTATACTCCTTCTATACTAGACATTTATTTTGTCTTTTCATTTGATAGCAGCTTAGAGCGAAAGTTTTTCTAGTATCCCCTACAAATACAGATATGGAAATAAGTATAAGGTACAAATATTAATTTAAAATTTTTGTTTATCCAATTATAAGGAACTCAAAAAAGTTTGACAGTAGAATCTACTGAAAATTACAGATGTAATAACTGTAATTTCAGTTAAAAAGGTGAAAAAGGTAATTACCGTTAACATAACTAAATATGTTGTTTTTTTTAACTGTTGAAAAATAACTAACAAATGTAGTAAAAGCAACTAACAATGTCGTAAAAACAACTGAAAATACTTTACTACAAAAACTTTGCAACAACTGTAAAAATTTTTAAATACTATTGTTTTTAGCAGTTATTTTTCGGTATTGAAAAAATATTTTTTTTTCTTTCAAAACATCTTATTTGAAACGCAAAGTCAAATTTCTACATTAGAAAAATCGGAACATTTTGATTAAAAAAACTACACTTTTCCTGTTATTTGGAAGCGTTGATCAGGCGTCAGTCTATTCATGTTAAAATGCCAAAAAAAAAAAATAAACATAAATCACTTGACAGCTGAGAAAATGGCAGCAAGTTAAAAAGTGTTGCCAACTTAAAGTTATATATCTGTATAAAAACACCCTTTAGTTGAAAAATGATTTTGTTTATATAATTATTTCTATTTTTTTAGATATAACATTAATTCATGTCGTCAATTTGGAAGTATGAACATTTTTATATTTTGTAACTTTATTTATTAACTTTTAACAAGGGTTTTTAATTTCTAATCCACTAAGTTTTGGCAAATCTTTTGCTGAATCTACCAATTTTGTTGTTAAAAATCAGCTCGCTGATTTTCAGCAAAAGATTTGCTGACTTTATTAACTTTTTTTGAGTGTATGAAACTCAGTGAATATGTCAACAATAATGTTAAAGAAAACTTGGTTAAGTTTAGATGCACTGATAGATTATACTGTTAATTTACTAGATAATTGGACGTCTTCAAATTATCTTTAATGCTGTTAAATTTGTGGATAAGTTTAAATGGTTGGGTGTGACTCTAGACACCAAGTTAAGTTTAGAATCATATCAATAGGGTTGTTTCTAAAGATAATTTCACTTTGAGAAAATTGTACAGCTAAGATGTTATGCTGACATTTAATGTCAAGCTTGAAGTTTTTCAGGGGTTAGTTATGCCCATATTTTTATATTGTTTAGAAGTGTATCCTGGAGTTTTGGGTAATGTTATGAAGAAGCTGAGATTGGCTTTTAATCGTGTCATTAGATATGTATACTCTCTTAGACTGCTTTACCACATTTTGTCTTATATTTTGAAATTTTTGGGATGTTCATTTGATAATTTTATTCAAACTAGGTGCTTTTTGCATTTTTATAAAGTGTATAAATTGCAAAACCCCGAAATTTGTGTTTGCTATTTTTAAATTTGGTAGATCTACTAGGAATATACAATTGGTTATTCCGAGACTTGCCCCGCTAAAAAGGTTGCCCCACATTTTCTTGTTAGGGTTGCCCATGAATAAAACAAATTGCCATATACTTTTTAGACATTCGATTTGCCTATGATTACGTATAAAAGAGGAGAATTTTTCAATTATTTTCACAAGATACTCGTACTTGATTTTTTTGGTTTTTAAATTAAGGTTCGCTCATGTTTTTTTTTTCGCCCGTAAATCTTGGGAATTTAATAAAAAAGTGGTATCACTCCTATTCTTTTTATTTATATTTAGTATTATTGTATTTATGTTATCATCAATTTTTTTTTTATTATTTTATTTATATCAAATTATATTGTTTACTTTGTAAGACTTAGTATAAATTTGTTACCGATTATAAATTAGATTTAAAATAAAAAACAAAATTTTTTTTTAAAAAAATATAATTTTTTTTATAAATACAAATTTTTTTTAAAAAATAAGAATATTTCTTAAAAATATATATTTTTAAATTTATATTTTTATTAATTGAGTGTAATTTGGTGTATGTACCTTAAACCGACTCACGAAAAAAAATTTCTTTTGCCCACCCCTCACAATGTACTTTGGTTTGTTTTATGATGATCCCCAAAGTATTTCGTGTCTAGTATATAGATCCCGTGAGCTGGACCGTTTTCATAAAAGCACCTATTTTAGTTTTTCAAAGAATTTTATACTTCCACTAAAGACAATCAGGGACCGTAAATAATGATTATTGTTCGTGTTTTTAAATCAAAAAATCAATCACTTAGAACAGACATAAAAAAAAATTTATTGCACCATTATAATTATTTTTTGACAATCTTTGCATATCCGTCATGATTTTTAAATTTCTGATTTTTAAAGTTTTCTTCAATGGTAATGATTATTTTTGAGTAATTATAAAAAAAATAATCATTATTTATGATTTTTATTTTTTTCGCTCAAAATAAAACTCACTTTCATTGACCTACTCGTGGTGCTATGCCAAAAATTTGGTTATAGCTATAATATGCATGTATACTGGGCATTAAGAATAGTAAAGCTGGTATGTAAATCTATACCCAATTTAAAAAAAAAAAAATAAAAAATCAATGTCATGAAGACTGCAAGCTGTTATAATTCAAATTGAAAGCAAACTAATACTAAATTTTTTCCATATCATTTTTAATTATACGAATATTTAGTCTTTTTATAGATTGTTGTTTAAATTGGGTACGAGTAAAATACTATTACTAACTCGGTCAGTTGTAAGGAATATTCCAAAGTAAGCACAATATTAAAATTAATACTAATAATAAATATTAATAATAATAAATTACCGCAACCAGTGCTTGATGTTGCAACTCGTTGAAATTCAACCTATCATATGTTGAACACACTCCAAAAGTTCGAGGATTTTTGTGAAAGGCACCTTAAAAATTCTATGAAAGTGAGTTTTATTTTGAGCGAAAAAAATAAAAATCTTAAATAATGATTATTTTTGAGTTGTATTTTTTTTTTTTGCTTAAAAATAATGATTATGGCTGATTTTTATTAATATTACTCAAAAATAATCATTACCATTGAAGAAAATCCTAAAAACTTATAATGTAATCATTATTGTGTCATTTTTATTATAAAACTTATAATGATTACGGTCCCTGAAGACAATATTAGTATCAAATAAATGGTTTCATTAATTCGAGTCCAGCGGTATATAAAACATGGCAATGCATGTCTAAACGTTTCCTTTTTTCAGGGAAATTCTCTGTAAAATTAGATTTGTTAGGTTTTTTGTACGGGCATTTTTGTCATTTAAACGTCAAATTGACATATTTTAATTCTTAATCAATTTAAGCAAATACGTGTTTCAGCTTTATATTAAAATTCGCATAAGTTCGAGTTTTTCCAAAAATGCATTATGGTGGTAAAACAGTGTTAACAGTTTTAATCATATCAATATCGGTATCAATTTTTTTTTAGGCAAGTACATATGTTTGGAAATATTTTAGATTTTTGCAAATTTAGTGCATTTTCTCGGTGCGCTAGAAAACAAATTGAGAACAAAAAATGTACGTATTTTTTATTTTTATATATATTGAGATTAAATTGTTGCATTTTTAAAACAAAAAACTTCGTAAAATTTTTGATTCGAGATAAAAAAAAAGATGCAGACAAAAAAGAGTGTGGTGAATTTTTTCTTAAAGCCCAATTTTTATCTTTACATCAATTAGAAACTCAGTCGGTTTGTAGATTGGATTAATTAAAATTTTTTCTAAATTTAGATTAGACAACCATGAAAAATGCATTAAATTTGCATTATCGATAATGCACTTGACTAAAGAAAAATTTTAATACGAAAATTGAACTGTTTAAATCATAGTTTTCCCACATTATTGAATTTTTGCCAAAACGCGAACTAGTGTGAATTTCGATAAAAGCTGTAACACGTATTTTCTTAAATCGACTAAAGATTAAAATACGTCAATATGTTATTTATATCACAAAAATCTCCGTACAAAAAATTTTAAAATCTTTTTTTATAATGATGTGGGCAAGATTATTCAAGTTCAAGATCATTTGTTTTTTGTTAAACAAAAAACCGTGCAATGTTTATTTACATTGCTCCTCTTAAGATTTTTGGTGACGCGAAATGAAACACGTAAGGACCTGTCAGTAGATAAAGTCTGCATTAAATTAGCGTATGAAGAAATTTTTTAATTAATAAATAAACATTGCACCAAAACTATAAAAAAATTTATATTATTTTAGAATTATTATTTTATTAATAAAAAATTCTTCTCCGCGAATTGGGCTCGAACCGGCGACCTTCCGCTTGTCAGACAATTACTTTACCTCTAACATAAACCCAATTTGAAATTGTACTTTCCAATTTTAACCTTGAATGTTTTTTTGTTTCAAATTTAAATATGTATGTCTAAAAACAGATTTGTTTGTACAACAGAAATTGGGTTGCTAATTTTTATATTTTATAAGAGTTACCAAAACTATAAAAAAAATTAATATATTTTTTTAAAATTATTTTATTACAACAAATTCTTATAGAAGATTGTACTTATTCCAACCAATTTTTTCTCTGTGTGTGCCATTATTAAAATGGTAGTTTTACAATTATCATATCGGTATTGAGGTGGGCACGGTACACTCAAAAAAATAAGTTAGTAGAAAAGTTAGTTAAACGTCTTGTAAATCAGGTATACTATTTGTTAGCAAATTTTTTGCTAAAATTCTGTTCTAAGCTAAAATTTTTGTTATACTTATTCAGCACTTAACTGTTTTAAACTAATGTTTTACTTATATTATACTAATGTTTTACTAATTTATTTTGCTAAAAAAAATTGTGCTGATAAGCACATTAATAGTGTGGATGACAACCAGATTGAAAGATATGCGCAGAATGAAGCAGATGTCGCGGAATGCCAAGATGTAGTAGAGAAGAGGAAAATGATACTAAAAAGTACAACTCTAATAAGACATATAAAAAAATCAACCATGGAAGATTTTTGTATCTGTTTTTCATACATAAAACAAAATCGAGGATTAAAACAACTTAAATTTTGCGTTGTCACCGGCTTGTGAAAATAATTGTCTATTAATTAAATACAAGACCAAATAAAATATTTCAATTTAATAGTGTTTATAGATTAAAAATCTAGTGTGGTCAAATTGCAAACATATACAGACATGTAGACAGAGTAAAGCGAAAGACAAAGACACACATCATAGGTAGATTTTTATGGTTCCTTTTTCTTATTTCAAAAAAGGGTTGTTTTTTCGTTTCGTTTTCGTTTGTTTTTGTTTATTTTTTCGTTTCGTTTCTATAATTATCTCCGGCAGTTGCGTCCTTTAAAAGATAGCATCATTTAGACAACCATTGATGTAAGTAGTTGAAATAAAATTTTTGTTATGTTATATATATTTATTTCTATATATTTTCAGATATTATATTAATTCATGTCGTCAATGCGGGAAAATGAAAATTTTTATATATCGTAATTATTGTAAATTATGCTTAAAAGAATCACAAAAATATGTTTCATGATTTTCAGCAAATAAATTAACTAAATTACAATTTTTCTACAAATTTTTTGCGTTTTTTTTTAGTCTACTAAAATTCAGCAAAAAAATTATTAATTTTTAGCAAGGCTTTTGTATTTCTAATCCACTAAGTGTTAGCAAAACTTTTGCTGAATCTACTAATTTTGCTGACATTAGCAATTTTTTTGCAAGCATCCTCCTGACTAAAATTTTGCTGACTCAGCAAAATTTTTTGCTGACTTTACAAACTTTTTTTTTTGAGTGTATGCAACCATCGTTATAATAAAAAGGTAGTGTTTTCCAACCATGGTATTTTGTTTACAATAAAGGAAAATTAAAAAAGATTTCATAGAAAATAATTCTATGGCGCAAAATGACATAAAGTTAAAATTAACTAAAAATTTCCAAACAACGTATGTCAGTTTATAAATCTAAGAAATAAATCTGTAGTCTATATGACTAAATAAAACAAAATTTTAGGGCATTTTATATGTCTATACATTCCAGTGGAAATCTTTCTCTTAATTAATATATGAGTAGTATGTATACTACAAAATGTTTAACAAAAATAATGAAGCCATATTTACAATATTGGAAAAACATTTAAATAACTCTATCATAAAGTTTTGTGTTAAAAATTTGTTTTAAATATAACATATCTAAAGTTTGTTTTAGTAATTTGTAATTTTGTACTATATACTTATTTCATATGAAGGCATAAAAATTAACCACAACTTGTTCTTTTAACTTTCAGACAAAATGCCAAATATTCAAGGAAATTACGTATTTTAATTGAGGGATTGTTTAACATTAGTAAAACAGAAATAAAATTACTTTGTTTTTTTGTACCATATATTTTTTTCCTTATCTGTATACTAACAAAGCACATAGATGGTGTTGTTGTTACAAAAGCGAATAGTACTTGAAATTGTGTAATATCTACCAATACACTGCCAAATTGTACTCGTGTATTTGCGTACGATTATTTTGACTCTATCTCTTCAGATTACATCCGGTCAAAAGGATTGTTGTCGCCATTAGGACAAATGCGGTCACTAGTAACTTTTATTTCTTTTAAAATTATTAAAATCCTTACACACTTCGCCATACACAAAAACAAACCAAAAAAATATTTAAGAGTATGAAAGGTTTTGAACTTTATATTGAAGATAGTGCATAAATATTTGAAGTTAAGCAAAAAGGTCTTAAGTGAGAAACTGGAGTTTTTCTTTAATATCAAACAAATTATGATTTGTCTGACATATGCCTAAAGAGCAAATGATTACGATGGGAAGCAGTTGTGCTAAACTTAAGTTATTGATACCAAACGAAAGAGAAAAGAATCAAGTTAAACCCAATCAAAAACTCAAAATGCTTTTTTTTTGACTTAATACCTTTTTGCCTAACGTCAAAGAAATATCAATTTGAATTTTTATGAAAATAAAATCATGATAATGAAAACTATAGAAAATACCAAAATGAATCAGCTGTTGTTGGCAATCTGGCTTGAGTGACCATTTTTGCGTATTAAAATTTATACAAAAATTAAAAAAATCAACTTAATCTTCCTATTTGTTTACTTACTACAATTTACTATTTTTACTACAATTGGAAAATTTCGTATTGAAATTTTCCAGTTGGAGTAAAATTAGTAAATTGGAGTGAGTAAACGAACAGTTATAACGTACATTTATATAGTCATATAGTTGCAACAAAAAGACGACTTTTCCGCTTTTTTCCAACTATTGATTAGAATCAGATTTTGTATGCAAATTTTTGATTCACGAAAAAGCTTATTGTTTAGATTTTTTTGTAGTCAATTAATTGGCATCTGGCTTTATAATAATAATGATAACGAAGTCGACTTTTAACCCATTTTCGGCCACTGTTCGTACTTGCGAACAGTAAATTTACTGAATTTGATTGCCAAGTTACAAAGTTTGGTACATTAATTTGTTAAAACCTAATGTTTCCATTATTTAATATTAAGTCTTAATTTTAATTAGCCGTTAAAAAAAAAATCAAAAATGTGTTTTATGTTTTGCCTGCAGGGGTATTTTTGAGGACGCTTTTTAGGAAGATTTTTATATAACTGCAAAAAAACATAAATTGTTAAAAAATGTTCAAACTAAATAAAGGGAATTTGTCTAAATAATTTAAATGACCAAACAAAAATAAAAAACCTAAGTAAAAAATAATTTTTCTGCTAAATTATAGCTGTTTGTTTCATTGTTCGCAAGTGCGAACATTGGCTGCTATTTGGAGAATACGCTTTTTTGATTTTAAGTGTATTTTTATTTAACAAAACATACAAGCAATCCAGATAACGGTAAATGCAAGATGCTTTAAGTTTCAAATGCACAATTTCTGCTGCTTAGTGATTTGTTTTGCGTTGATTTTTTTACAAGTAAACAACAGTTAGATAAAACAAAGTTTTTTTGTTGCAACACATTGTATTTTGAACAAATACAAACAGTTGAGTGATATTTGCTGAGCTGTAAAGATCTCTTTTGTTTTAACGTTACAAAGTGAATTAATTAAAAATGGCTTATCGGCGTGTGCTCACTATGAAAGAAATTGAAAGAATAATAGAAAGTGACGAAGAACTTGAAAACCCAATAGAGTCTATAATTGTATTACCACCAGAAAATATTGGTGATGTTACAGATGAAGAAATGTTTGATGAAGACCTTATTCCAATCAATGACATGGTAAGTTAACTAGTTATTACATTTTTTATGCTTTTAATGCTTTAATTTCCAGGAACCTTCTACGTGCGAGCTTGCAGGAACATATGAAGTATTAAAAGCAAATGATGAAGATTTTGAAGACTTGGAGTCGCAATTACCGTCAGTGGCATCCTGTGGAGCACCACCATTGAAGCGAGGAAGACCTACGTACAAACCGTTGGACTCTTTTGACCACCCAAAATGGACAAAGAAATGTGACGCCAATAAGCAGTTCGATTTTAATTTGGAACCTAATGCTGAACCATTGAAAATCATTCAAGCAAAGCTACGTGCTGAAATCAGTGACCTCTCACCAATTCAATTGTTTGAAAAGTTTTTTGATAAAGAAATGTTTGATTTTATTATCATGCAGTCAAACACGTATGCGCAACAAAAACTTGCAAATATTATTTTTAATGATGTGGACTTAAAGCATTTTTTTGGAATACTGATTTTGTCAGGATATAACACCCTGCCATCCATTGATGACTACTGGTCAAAAGATCCTTGCCTTGGAAATTCAATTGTCAAGCAAACTATGTCAAGAAACAAATTCAAAGAGATTAAACGCTTTCTTCATTTCAACAACAATAATAACCTGGATAAAGATGATAAGCTGTCAAAGGTAAAGAACGCTATTTCTTCTACTAATTTGATTTTTAAAAATTTTACTGTCAATTAGGTTCGCCCGTTGTTTGATCTTGCCAACAAGAAATATATACAATTCGGTGTATGGAGTGAACTACTATCGATTGATGAACAAATGGTCCCATACTTTGGTCGTCAGTCATGCAAAATGTATATCCGGAATAAACCAATTCGTTTTGGGTACAAGATTTGGTGTTTGTGTTCGAGTGGTGGTTACTTGTTTAATTGTATACCATATTCTGGTTCGAGTGACAACTACGATCGTCAAATTGGCTTGGGTGCAGACGTTGTTTTAAGACTATTGAAATGTGTAAAAGATCCCATTGTCTATCAAATTTATTTTGACAATTTCTTTACATCATATTATTTGATGTGTCTTTTAAGTGAAAAAAGATTTTGCGCCACAGGAACCGTTCGACCCAATCGAATCGCAAAAGCCCCACTACGCACAGGAAAGCAGCTGAAGCGGGGAGAAAGTGATTATCAATATGATAGAACAAATTCTATATTGGTTTGTCGTTGGGCAGATAACAAAGAGGTAACGGTTCTCACCAACTTCGAACAAATTGAACCGATGCACAGCGTAAAGCGATGGAAAAAGGATTTAAAAAAATACGAGAATGTATCACAACCACTACTTCTCAACTCCTACAATAATGGGATGGGCGGTGTAGACCTTCACGACAATGCCGTCTCAAATTACAGAATAAATATAAGGTCAAAGAAGTGGTATTGGCCTTTATTTGTTTCTGTTCTAAGCTCCTCACTCACTAATGCTTGGAAACTGCACTGCTTTTTGAAACAAGAAGACAAGAAAAATATGCTTTCTCAAAAAAAATTCAGAGTAAGCGTAAGCAAAGCTTTGCTACTTAGTTCTCAGACAGATGCTGAATCCGCTCAGGAAAGATGCGACAAAAGCGTTGGTTATCAATTGCCAAATATTGTAGGGGAGCATATTCCAACAGTTCAGCCACAAGGAAAACCTCGCAGGTGCCAACTTAAAGGATGTGGCAAACCAATCAAATGGATGTGCCAAAAATGCAACGTACATTTGCACCCAAAATGCTTTGAGAAATTTCATTTAAAATAAGACATTATTATTTTAATATCCTAATAAATATATTTTGAAACATTGCTCATTTGTTATTATTTTATTTTGCACATTTTTATAAATGAACAAAAATTTGTTGATATTGCAAATTCACGTCAAATAGCAGCCAGTGTTCGCACTTGCGAACACCCATTTCCGGGACTCATGGACGAGGCAGCGGCAAACCAACAACGGATTTGGATTTAGAAGGCTCAAATTACTATAAAAAGAGTAAACATTTTTAAAAATATCACGTTTGAATTTTCTTGGCCGAATATGGGTTAAAAACGCGAAAAAATCTTTTAGCGTTATGCAGTGGCTTTAAATATAAAAATTAATAATAAATAAGCAACTTCTAAAATAAAAATCCGATTTGAACAAATGTATGTATACTCAAAAAAATTAGTAAGTAAGTAGAAAAATTAGTAAAATGTCTTGTAAATCAAGTATACTATTATTGAGCAAATTTTTTGCTGAATTTGTGTTTTCAGCTAAAATTTTAGTTAAACTTATTCAGCACTAAACTGTTTTGAACTAATGTTTTACTAATATTTTACTTATGTTTTACTAATTTATTTTGCTAACAAAATTGTGTTGATATACTCATTAATAGTGTGTTCAACAACCAGATTAATAAATGTACACAGAATGAAGAAGATGTCGTGTCATGTCAAAATGTAGTACAGACGAGGTTACTATGATGCTAAAAGGTACAACTATTGTAAGACATATAAAAAATCAATCATGGGAGATTTTTGTAAATGATTTTTGATACATAAAACAAAAGAACGCCAACAATGTATATACATATACATTTTGGATATAAAAAACTCAAATAACAAATATACCTTCAGCTAGACAGACTGTTTGCAAAAAAAGGGTTGTATGTGTCATATGTTATTATTTTTTTTGTCCCGTTTCTAGAATAACTGCAATTGTCTTTATTCAAAAATGTCACCATTTAGACAACCATTGATGTAAGTAGTTAAAAGATGTTTTTGTTTAAGTTATATACAATTATTTCTATATATTTTCAGATATTTAATAAAATCATGTCGTCTTAAAAATAATTTACAATATGTCCCGAAATGTTCATATTCCCACATTATATGAACATTTCGGGACATATTGTAAATTATTTTTAAGAAAATCACAAACATTTTTTATGGATTTTCAGCAAATAAATTAACTAAAATATAAATTTTAAACAAATTTTTTAAAGTTTTTTCATCCTAATAATATTCAGGAAACATTTTATTAATTTTTAGCAAGGATTTTTTAATTTTTAATCAATTACACGGTGCTACAATGAAAAAAAACTTGGAAAACGACCTAGCGTGGGTTATAGGTCTTGTTGAGTACATTACAAATTGTGTCAAAAAATTTCAGAAACACCCTCAAATTCAGAAGTTATTCTAAAAAACCGTTTCAAGTGATGTTCGTCAACTTATCGACCTGTTACTCAGTCAGTTTTTGTGCGATTTACATTTTTTTAACGGGTTTGGAAAGAAAACTGATTAGGCTTTAAAATGACGTGCATTTCTTATACATTTGTAAGTTATAAGTATTGTTTTTGTTAAGAATATCTACAAAAAAAAACGAAAATTATAAACTTTTTTGATTTGAGTAGCTTTTCATTGCTCATTTTAATATGAAAGCTTATAAAAATTTATACCAACGTATAAAGAAAATTTAGTTCTTAACAAAACATGGTTTTAATTTTTCAAATCGGATGAAAATTGTAAAAGTTATTCAACTTTTCATTAACACCTGTTTTTAGCATTTTCTCCCCCAGCGCAAACCATATGAATAAAAAAAAAAAAATTAAACAAGCGTTTTTGTAAGTCAAGTGGTTTACCAGAAGAAAAGTCTGCAATCTTAACATTTTACTTTAGAAAAAGTTTAGTAACTTTTGCAAATAGAAACCGATTTTAACAAATAATATCTCGTTTTTTTCTATATAAAATTGTCTTTAAAATACAGTGCAAAAAAAGATAGGTTTTCATAAAAAAAAATTAAAATAACTCTTGTTGAATTTGAAAAATTTGGAAAAAAAAAATAAAAAAAAGAGAAACTTTTGCTAAACACTTACCTAATGTCTTGGAATATATATTTAGTGAATACATTTCATGAAAGCCTAATTCTTTGTCTTTCCAAAACTGTTTAAAATTTTGAAATCGGTCAAAAAATGTGTGAGTTAGAGGTACTAAAGTGCTACGACCTACCCTAAAACAGTTTTTTGAAAATAACTCAAAATTTTGAGGGTGTTTCAAAATTTTTGAAAACGGGTTTTGTATGTCCTCACCTAGGCCTACAACCCCCACTAGGTCGGTTTTCAAGTTCTGACAAAAAGTTTTTTTTTGTAGCAGTGTGTTATTAATTTAGCAAAACTTTTGCTGTATTTACTAAGATTATGCTTGCATCAGCAATTTTTTTGAAAGCACCCTCCTGACTAAAATTTTGCTGACTTTAATGACTTTTTATGAGTGTAGAAAGAGTAAAGATTTTAAAAACAAATTTTGTAGTATAACTAGTTTATTGCATGGACTGCACCATATGAATCTTCTACACTCCTGATAAAGTCTTGTTCACAAAAATTCAAGAGGGGAACTTAGCATATAAGAAAATTATTTGTATAGTTACCCTGTTTTAACACAAGGTGTGCTAAAGGGTGTCAAAGTTGACGTCTCGGGTATATACATATTTTATGATTGTATAACTTTTACAAATGTGGACAAATTTATTAGATTTTAAACTTATTTTTGACAACTACTTATTTTTTAATTAGTGATAAGTAGGGCAACGAATATCATACAACTAAAAAAGGAATATAGGCGCTTTAAATATGCAGTAAGAAATCCAAAATATGCATTTAAATCCAAATATGCACAAAAAACCAAATAATATGCACTAAAAATCCAAAAATATGCACTCAAAATCCAACAAATATGCACGTACAATTTTTGGATTTTTAAAAATCGAGTTATTTCTTGAGCTTGTTGGTTTAAACATGCAATCCAATATAAAATGTCTAAAGCCACATTCACACTGGATTACAAAGCACTTGTATTGCCAAAACACGTATTTAAGCTCTTTATTCTATTCCAACGGTTATTTTTTCTTTTCCACTCGTTTTTACAAAACACGTGTTTTGCAATGAAGTCTGAATAGCGTATAACAAATGACAACTATACTAAAAAAAAAGTTAGTTGAAAATGTTGTTAAACGTCTATATAAATTATTAAACTAACTTTCAACAATTTTTTTGCTGATATCACGTTTTCAGCTAAAATTTTAGTTAAACGCTTTTACTAAAAAATTAATTTTGAACTAATGTTTAACTAATTTACGTTGCTAAACACATTAATAACATGAAGAATAAGTAAAAAGGTTAGATGTAGATGTCGCAGCTTGTATAGACGAAGTAGAGAAAAGATATAAACAAAGACATGCATCTTTACATAAAAATTGTGAATATTAAAAAATAAATAAATAAAACAATAAATAAATTAAAAAAAAGCTAATTTAAAAAATTTACTAAATTAATGATATTTTGATTAATTTGAAAATAAGGATACAGGCAAAAATAAAAAATAAAATACTCTTTGGTTGGACTGTACGAAACAATACATACCAGTCTAAGGTAGTTGTTTTTAAAAGATAAAGGGTTTTTATGATATTTAGCGATATTTTAAATATTTTTTTTTTTGTATTTTAGAATTATCTTAGTTTGAAAAATGTAAAATTGCGTCACTCAAATCAGCTCACTGATTTTCAGGAAAACACTTTTGCAGATATTAGCAATTTTTCTCCAAGAATCCTACAAGCAAACCTTTTGCTGACTCAACTAATTTTTTTGCTAACTTTATGGACTTTTTTTTTTGAGTGTAGATTCTATATTTAGGGTTGCAAATGATTTGTTTTATTTATTTTTAAATAAAATTAAATTTTAATTTCTACAATATATGAACAAATTTGCAATTAAATTGAAAATATTCAAAATATTCAACAAAAAAACCAAAATATGCCATAAAATATGCATTAATAAAATAAAAGGCAAAAATATGCATTTATAACAAACTATGCAACGACTAATCGATGCCATTTTGTTGCAAATTCTTTGATTCGGAAAAATGTTTTGTCAAAATCGATTTTGGGCTACTGACTTCAAATATGCATTTGCATGGAATTCCTTGCCCTAGTGATAAGTATAAGGGTAAGACTTATTATTGAAAAACTTGTAACCACGTATTTTTCTAGTTGTTTATATGCCTACAAATAACTAATTATTTTGGTAACCATATATTTTTAATTTTTTTGTAATGCAGTTAAGCGAGTGTACAAATTTTGTAGGTTATTTCATGAAGCAAATATTTAAAACTGCCCAGGCAGAAAATACAATCGGCACAGTATTGCCAAAGCGTCGACGATGTTCGGTTATGCGTTGGCAGAACTTGGGATTAACAGTCTTGGCAGCATTGTCCTGTTACCCGATTGATAACAGAGGCCAACCGTTGGTTTAAACGAACTTGCCACCGTCCCCATAACGCTGGTAATACAAAAAATTTGGTGCTTTTAAAATAGCTTAAATTAAATTAATTTTGAGAAATATGCTAATAAAAACACATTTAAAAATCAGCAATACAGTTCGCTCTAAGTCTTATACATAATATTTAAATGTGTGAAATATAATAAAATAAAAATACTTCTAATTGGTTGTAATATTTTTCAAAAACAATATTGGCAAAGAATTTTGCGGGTGGTACTGGGAAATCACATACTTTGCAAACACAATTGTATTGTCTTAGTACAATATTAGCTGTACCTTTGGTGAATTTTAACACGGTGGGTTTTACAAAAAATAGCAGTGGTTTTTCACTTGCGAATGAAAAATTTCCTAAACTTCATGAAAACCCTTTATAGTTTTAATGAAACTATTTTTAATGAAACTTTGTTAATAGGCGTGTGAACTTTTTAATAAATAATATGAAATATTTCATTAAATTTTATGAAAAACTACATTAACTGAATGAAAAGTTTTAATGGACGAATTCCCATGACAATTAATAGATCTAATGTAAAAATCCATTGATATCATGCAGATAATTCTCTCAGTGTACTAAAAATAAGTATTACAACCGTAAAGTGACATTGGAAACTATATTTTATGTAGCCAACCTAGTGCCAACTTCAAAAATTTAAAAAGCATCTTAAGGCAACGATTGTCTACTTTTACGGTCTTTAACGTAAAAGGCATTTTTATTAGGGACCATAAATAATCAAATATATTTTTTTTTTGATTATAATTTTTTCTGGTAAAAATAAAAATATTTTTTTTTTTGATTTTTGTTGTTTGAACAAATACAAAACTTATTTTTTGATTTTTATTTTTTTGTCCATTTTTTTTCTGGTTTTGAAATTAATGCATAGATGGTAAACGATTCGATGCGTGTTTCGGTAGGGTAACGCTATTTTTTTATTTCGGTAACGGTATTTTAGGGGCATCGATATTTTAGTTATTTTGGTAACGGCTATTTAGCGTTAACGGTATTACACTTACTTCGGTAACGGTATATTATATGTAACGGTATTTTAGTTATTTCTGTAACGTTATTTTAGGTATAACGATTTTTTAGTTATTTCGGTAACGGTATTTTAAGGGTAACGTTATTTGAGTTAGCAGGCAATGACAATGCACACCGATATTTTTAGCCCCATTATGCCCGAGTTCTAATGTCTAGCTAGTTTATGATCAAACTTTGGGGAAATATATCTATTTGTAATTATTTTTTTTTTAAATTTAGACAGATTATTTCGGTAACGGTATATTAAAGATAACGCTATTTCCATTATTTCGGTAATGGTATTTAGCGATAAAGGTAATTTAGTTATTTCGGCATCGGTGTTTTAGGGATATCGGTATTTCGGTTATATCGGTAACGGTATTTTATGGACAATATAACAAAATTTTAGGGACAACGATAGTCAACTGAAAGGGTTTTGAATCGATTTTAGCGGTATTGCCTGCCATCCATGAATTAATGTCACTTAAAAGTTCTCTAGAAAGTAAAGTAATACCGTTACCAAAATAACTAAAATACCGTTATCCGTAAAATACCGTTATCGATATAACTGAAATACCAATATCCCTAAAATACCGTCCGCAAAATAACTAAAATACCGTTATCGCTAAAATATCGTTACCGACATAATTAAAATAGCGTTATCCTTAAAATACCGTTACCGAAATAATCTGTAAAGATTAGAAGTAAAAATAATAACTGTAAATGCATATATTTTAGAAATTTTATCAGCATACCCAGTCATTGAAATTAGCTCATGATGAGGATAAAAATATCGGTGTGCAGGCATAGTCATACATATACCAATATAACTAAAATATCGTTACCCTTAAAATACAAATGCCGAAATAACTGGAAACCCGTTATCCTTAAAATACCATTACCGAAATAACGTTACCACTATAAACCGTTACCGAAATAATTAAAATACTGTTATCGCTAAAAACCCGTTACCGAAATAACTGAAACATCGATACCTAGTTTTAAATTTCAAATAATTTACAAAATTTTACTTTTTGTCCAAACGGATAGTTCTAAAATTGCTTATTATGTTGTAATTCTGCAATCGACATAGATTTATTTAAACGATTTTTTCTGAAACCTAAAAAATATGGCAACTTTGTACACCGTTAAGTTGTTATATCAGTTTCTTTTAGACTTGTCAAATATTCCACCTATTTAAAACCCCAGTTTTCGAATGTATATCTGAAAATGAGTGTACACTCAGAGAATTTTCTGCATGATATTAATTTATTTTTATGCAAGTATTCATAAAATGTCATGAAAATTGTCATTTAATTTATTAAAAGTTTCATTCACTTTTTGAAGAACTTTCATTAAAAAACTAGTTTCATAAAAATTTCACTTTGTGAAAAAAAGTTTCATTAGTTTAGTGAAAGTTTTCATTATTTTTCGTCCACTTATATTCTCTCTGTCAAATTTTAAAAAACTACAGTAAAATTACAATTAGGATTTTTTAATTTATTTTTTTATTAAGTAGTCTTATGGTGTTTTCTTTTCTGGAAAAAAGTATTGCCTTCTTAATGTGCAACATTTTTAAACATTTTTAAAAAAAAAAATCGTAAATTAAATTTAACAAAAAAAAAATATATATATAAAAAAATGTGATACCAATATGGGTTCGAACGCGGGATCTTCTGTGTCAGAAGCCAGAACACTACCACTCTGCTATCTCGCCAAAAACTTTGCAATATATACACATGAGATTGATAAACCAAAAAAATAGGGCAACATCCTACCCTGTAAATTTTTTGAGAGCAGAAAATGTTGCATTTTTTGCCTTCTATAAGGCAATATTTTCAGAAAGAAACACGGCACCCTCTCAGAGTGTTTACCTTATTTTAGAAAATAACACAAAAAGGTAATTTGAGGGCAAAGTTCAAAAAAATGTGACATTTTTGCAAAATATTGTAAAATAATAGTGTGAGAAAAAAATGCATAACTTTTGCCGATGGAGTGCTTAAAATTTAAGTTATCTAAATTTACAAGATAGCAATAGTACTAGACCCTTTCGCTTAAACTTTTTTTTATCAATATTGAAGTAATATACTCAGGGAGAAAAGTTTCATCATATTGATGATATTGTTTCATAAATCGGTCGTCATCAATTATTCATCATATTTATGAAGTTTCGATAAATATGATGAAAAGTTTCATAAATACAAGTTTGATATAATTTTTATTAAAAATAAAAATTATGTTTTTTCGACCTTTAATTGTGCAATGAAAATGAAAAATTATTCAAGTTCGAGGCCATACTCTATATTTCTTTATTAGGATATTGTCCTCACAGATAATCTATAGAGTTTTTGTTTTCAAATTTATTAATTGACCCTTTCAGGAATGTGTTGATAGATCTATTTCGGGAATTTTCTAGGTTCCCATCATCAGAACACGTTTTGAAAGCGGTAACAATCCCATGCCAAACATCAAACATTCATATAAACTAATTTACTCACTACATGAGAACTAATTAATATATGAGCTTGAAGTTAGATATTATAACCATTGATCAAAAAATAAATTGAAAACTTGTTTATTATGTGCAAGTTCCACCTCTGGTAGAATAACTTGAATAATTTTTCATTTTCATTGCACAATTAAAGGTCGAAAAAACATAATTTTTATTTTTAATAAAAATTATATCAAACTTGTATTAAAGACAGAGTACCGTCTAGTTTACTCCCCCTGTTGTTAATAAAATAAACAAAATATAAAAAAGAGAGAGAAACAAAAAACGTGTATTGAATATCTACCAGAGGTGGAACTTGCACATAATAAACAAGTTTTCAATTTACACTGATCAATAGTACACTGATTTTGTTAGATTTTTACTGCGTTCATAGTCAAAATCTCAATTTTTTTTAACAGCGCAGTAAATTGACTTAAGTTTTACCAACAAATTAAAAAAAAAGTTACAATTATGAGAAAAGTTTTTACAAAAATAATAATCGAACCGAAAATTTTATTTTTATAAATGCAAAATTACAACTTTTAATCAGATTTATATACCCCTTCAAAATTAACCCTAACAAATTGTTACCCCTACAATTACATTAAACGTCTAGAACCCCCTCTAAATTTAGGGCGAAACCCCCTAACATGGCAACACTGCTCTACTCACAACTAAGTGGTACAAATTTATTCCCCTTTTTAGTCAGTCTCAAAGACAACAAAAATGATGAATAACGGCTTTTTACCTTTAAAAAACTTATTTGCAAAAAAAAAAGTGTTAAAATACAATCATGCAATAAAACGTACCATATTATTATTCTCTTCCGATGACCTTAGATCATTTTTTTTTCTAGATTTTTCTGTATTGCACAAACCCATGTGTGAGTTTTTGAAGATTTTTTTTTACTCCTCCTACTTATATACAATACATACTTTTTTGCATTTTTATATATATGTATGTATGTATTTGGCTTTACACTTTGCTTTTGTGATGCTATTTATTAGAAATATTTTAAACACTTGCACTAGCCCAATAAACTTGGATATATTTTATTATTGGAGAAACAACTCTCTGGAATTTTATATACATCCATACATATATTTACGAAGCGAATTATATGGAAAGACGAAACAACCGACACGCAAACGCAATTCATTATTGAAATTTTAACAACCGTTTTAGCCATATATGTATAATAAATATATTAAAGAATTTTTTCAGAATATATATAGATACACTTTAGCTATATTTTTAACGAATAATATTTACATTAACTTAATTATTTGAACAAATTTGAATTAAAAAAAGGAGAATATCACTACCGTACACCCGCATTTGTCAAAAGTTGAGCGAAAACTGAAAATTGCAATAAAATAATAAAGAAGAAAGTTATTTTTTACTTAAAAAACCAGGAAGACGAGTGTTCTTGCAATTAAAGCTCTACTAAGAGTTAGTTCTCAAAATTAGTGCTGCCACTTTTTTAAGACCTTATCCCCAATCCCACGGGGCTACACTAAATATCAGTAAGAATTAAGATTGGAAACTGCATTTTTTTTTCTAATACACACAGAAAAATAAATTGCCAACCAAATTGAAAAATGTTTTTTGGAGACTACAGCTAATAAATTACGTTAGTACAATCACGTTTAAATGTAATTTCTGAATAGTATGGTGGTGGCAACTAAAATTCAGTTGTATTAATCAAATTTTGTTCTAAAACCCAATATTAAGTTGTACCAACCGATTGTAGTTATAGTAACCGTATTTTAGTGTGCAAATGGCTAAAATTTTGTCTGTGTATGCTTAATGCTCTTTAGCATATTTCGTTCTTTAAAAACAGAAATTTAGCATATTTTTTCCAAAAAAAGATTAAGTTTTTAAACGCTATTTATTAAAAATGTCACTACTTTTTGCTAAATATGCTCAAACCGTTTATTTAACAGTAAGAATATCAATTTTTATAAGGCAGCAGATTTTTATCATATATTTTTGTGTAGAAATTTAGCAGATTTTTGGCATATTATATATTACATCACTTTTTCAATCTTTGGATTGGCAGATTTTTAGCATATCGTTGTCTTATATCGTCGTGCGACAGTCGTTTTCACACATGGCCAAATCAATATATACCTGAATCTATAAACCATATATAGTTAATAGTGTCCGACCGAACAGTTCGGCCAGAAAATGCAATTGGTCTGTATTCGGTATTTTAAAGCATTATGGACAAATTTGGCGGATGGAAAAATGTTTATTGGACTGATTATATGCTATTTTGAGTGTCAAATATGAAGAAAAGTCTGTAGTTAAGCAATGAATTCACTGTTCGTCCTCAGAAAGTTCGGCCGAATCGAAAATAGTTCGGCGGCCGAACTTTTAACTTTATAGCTAAACTTCGGCTTTTCTCTTAAATTTTATACACAAAATCGAATTAAATCGGCTCAACAAACATGTTTCCAATACCAAAATTTGTCATCATTGCCTCTAGATATCAAAAAACCTACAAAATATAGTTTTTTGGCCGAACTGTTCGGTCGGACACTAATAGTTAAACTGCGTTCTCAATTTTCCACCATCACGTCAAAATTCCTTTTGAAAGGACTTTAAAATATAAATTTTTCCAAAAAAACATTAAAATACTTGTACTCATAATACGACTTAAATATTGATATCAAATGAAAGGTGATAACCTCTGGTTTAAAAATCTGGTTTTAATATTCCAGGATCAAACATTTCAATTTCAATAATTTTTAAAAATAAATAAGTTTTGGGACTTTAGCACATTTAATTACTCTAAATGCAATTAATGTTTATCCCGATAAAAATAAATTTAAATAACAAATATGCAGGTGCTTGTGCAAATTTAAATGTAACTGACACTAATAGAAAACATATGATTTTCTATTGTTGATTTACTTGAATAAACGTCACTACATTGCTAGGTCTGTCAAAAAAACAGAGTAGTATTTGGAAGATGACAAAGCCAATTGTGACAATTTTTTGTTGTTGTTTTGGTTTTTCTTTGATATTTTAAATTTTGAATCTCGCTCCTAGACGAGGACAAGAAATTCTCATTGAGTTTGTGATTTAACATAACAAATATCTCTAGAAACTCTAATAACAAAGTCCCCTGAAGATTTCCTTAGGCAGGAATGAAATCCGGATAGGGACACGCCTACATTAGATTGCTTTTCACAATTTGTTAAATAAGTTTTGGGACTTTAGCACATTTAATTACTCTAAATGCAATTAATGTTTATCCCGATAAAAAAAAATTAAAAAAAAAAAAAAAAAAAATTTTAATATCTATTGAATTTTGATCAATTTGTGCAAAATATAATCTTTCTAAAGACTGGAATGTTCTGAAAAATATATAGAAATTTCATCAACTTGACTTTTTTTGTTAAGTTTTACCAAAACTCAAAATCAATGAAGAAACACTATAGATGTGATACAGTATTTTTCGGTTATAGTCACATCGCTTGTTTAGCGATATAGTCCACATTTTACGTTTTTACTGTCATCTAAAATCAAATTTCATACAAAATAAGTGCGATATAGTCCATTAACGATATAATCACATTTGACATATATATATGCAACGTAACTTTAGTTAACAAAATTATAATTATATGCAAATAATTCAAGTTGTAGTCACAATACAAATACATTACAAAATAATTTTGACATCTTAAAATTCTTAAGTTCTAAATTATTTAAAAATTTAAGATGCTTAAACGAAAATCAGTCACATTAATTGATGACAATATCCGAAGTCGAAATTAAAAAAAATAAAAATTAGGCATATAGGCATATTAGTGAAAATTTGTATGCAGCTAAGAGATGTGACTATAAGCGAAAAGTTCTGTATACATAAGTTTGTGGATGTGAAAACCCAATTTCTGTGGGGAAAAAACGTATGTGGTGAAAAAAAACTTATATGTTTGAGGTGAAAATAAAATATTATTCACCCAAGCGCCAGCTAAAAAAATATTTTATTCGCCAGACGCATATAGATGAATTAGTACTGAAATAACTATATCAGTACATTAAGAGGTACTCATAAGTTTTACTCATAAATGCTCGGAAATATGTTCATTAACTGAGCAACACCGCTTTCGTGTTCGTGCCGAATATAATGGCTTTTGTAAAATTTTTAACCGTGAAAACTTATAACCAATTATTTTTTAAAATTAGTAAAAATTCTTAAATTTCATTTGATTGGCATTCTAAAATGAGTACAAGCATATTAATATTTTTTGGAAAAATTGAAACTTTAAAGTGCTTTTAAAATGAATTTTGACGTGATGGCGAAAACAGTTTAACTATATTTGGCCTCTAGTTTCTCAAACATATCGATTTTTTCATGTGTGTGATAAAAAATTCAAATATGTTGCAGGGTGTATTCAAATGGAGCTATATACTTCTATACAATAGTTCGCGATAGTGGAAAAAATGTAGAATTTGCTTAAAATAAAACCATTTGCAAATTGACCTTCTACAACATTAATTAAAAACTGCTACTGAATACTACATGTAATTTTTATTAATAATCCGTAATATATGCGGCGTATATTGCAATGAATAGCTACATATTTTATTTCAAATTAATCAACATGAGTAGATAGGCCCTTTAAATTACTTTTATTAATATTAGAAATAAGTATTTTTGTTTCCCAAAAAAATATATTTTCTGCGGATTTTTTAAAAAAATTTATTCAAATTTTTGCAATGCGTGGAAAGTGATAAGAACCAGAATTTTTAAAGAAACGTAATCGAGAAAAAAAAACTTTGGAGATAATTTATGGAAAGCAGTGTAAGAACCAATTAGCGGGGAAAAAATTTGTCTAGGTACTTTTCTGTCAATGGATTGAAATAAGCTATAAAAAATTTATTAAATATTATGGCCCATAATCATAGTCATCGAAAAAGTATACTTTAAGTATCATTTTTGAAAAGTATACTTTACAGCTACTATAGACGAGAAAAAGCATACTTTTTCCGCAAAAGTCAGTTCTAAATTTAAAACATGCTGAAGTTGTTTTTAACAAAATTAACATCACTTTAACTCTCTATCTTTCTCTCTTCATCTCTCTTGAAAAAAGTGACAAAATCAAAACAAAACAAAAAGATTAAATAATTGAAATAAATTAAGTGGATTTTTTTAAATTGTGAAAAAGGTGGTGTTAATAAAAAAAAAAATGTGTTCTATTGAGGACATAGAAAATTGGAACCATTATTGTAAAAATGTTAGATCTACATTACTTTTCTAAATTTTCCATTGAACCAATTTCCATTGTGCAATTTCAAATAACTTTTTATTTTTTGTTTACTTTTTTTGTCGTGTTTATCTATCATCTGTGCAGAGATGCCACTTGTTAAGTATTCACACCAGTTTGTATAAAAAGTTTTCAACATTTTACCAATCACCCACTAAAAGCCCATTCAACTTAAAGCTGATGTTAATATTCACTATAGTTAATAAACAATTAGTAACAGGTTAAAATATTTAACTTGCTTCTAAATAGAACCAACTTTAGTGACTGACTATGATTATGGGCCTATGTCTTTCTGCACAAAAAAAAAAAAAATTAAATATAATTGAAATATATAATAGTGCAAATATCGCGGAAACAAGTGCTAACTTTAAAATGTGTATATGTCCAATCAATTCAGCGTTCTACAATTTCGTTTACAAGCTGTATTTCCAGCTGATCAAAATTTTTGAATAGCACTAAGAATGCTATGTAAATAAAGACCACTGCAAATGTAGTTGAAAATAAACGAAACTACACTTGAAAAAAGGACGACTTACTTTTCATTAAATTTAACTAACATTGTCAGTTGTTTAATAACATCAACCATAAATGTAGTAAAAATTAACCACAAATGTAGTAAAAAATTACAAACGTTTATTTGTTTTATTTCTATAAAGAAAAACATTTGAATAAAATAATTGTAGTTAAAATCAAATATTAGTTTGCTTCTATCAATTGCAACTATTATATTTTTATTGAGTTCTTGCTAAATTTTGTTTTAAAATTATGTTAGGTAAAAATTTGAGAATTTTTGGGGATTTTAACTTGTGAATTGGAGACATGAGATAATAAGATTCTGGCAACACTGATCACTGGTAAAAAACAAGATAATTGCCAATAAAAGCTTTTTACTCTCAATAAACGCTTAAGGAAAAAAAAAGAGTCAATATGTAATCATGAAATAAAATTTACTTGAAAAATTTCCTCTTCCGATGAGCTTAGATCATTTTTTCTAGACTTTTTCCGTATGCCTTAGTAAAGCTTTTTTTTGTAATCTCGTATATGCGAGATATTTTTTTTATATACATATACTGATTTTTTTTGCATTTATATATTTTATATTTTTTATACTATATGCATTTATACATATTATATGGCCTGACACTTGGCTTTTTTATGACTTTTTTTTAGCAACACTTTACTTTTCATAAAAGATTTACTAACACAAATAACCATTTATATATATATTTTTTTTTCTATTGGACACCATTTTTATTTTTTATATACATACATTTATAAGACGAAGAAAAAAAAAAACGGAAACGACCGGCACGCAAACGCAATTTATTTTTCAACTTTTAACACTTTTTTTTAGCTATTACCAATAAATATTTTAAAGAAATTTTTATCTACAAACATTAAGCAACAATTGAGCTTTAGTTTTATCAAAAAATATTTACATTTACTCAATTATTTAAACAAATTTTAATTAAAAAAGAAGAGCACCTCTAACGAACAACCGTATCTTCCGAAAATTCCTCGACAACTAAAAAATTCTATAAAAGAGTAATGAAGAAAAGAATTATATTCTAAAAAAACAAGAAGTAGTGTTGCTGGAATTAATGCTCTACTAAGAACTAGTCAAATTTAAAGAGTAGATCTTCAAGAGAAACCAAAGTAGTAGCGAGTGGTAATAGTAAGTTTACAATATAAGTTAAAACTATAAGCGAAACTTATAGCCAGTCGAATATTTTGCACTTCAAACAATATGTATGAGAAAATATTTTCGCCTTTAGTTAAAGTTTTTATTGTGAACATTAAGTAATGTGTTAGAACACGTTGCTTTTTTCAATGCATTTTATATGAGAACTAACGAGTGTTTTTTGCGCATACAAATTATTAGTAGAACAGTTAGTAAAACGTCTTGTAAATGAAGTATTTTTCAGCAAAGTTTTTGCTAAAATTATGTTTTCAGCTTAAATATTATTTATACTTATTCAGCACTTAAATGAGTCGAACTAATGTTTTACTAATATTTTACCAATGTTTTATTAATTTAGTTTTCTAAAAAAATTGTGCAGATAAGCTCATTAATAGTGTGAACGACAACCTGATTGAAAAATAAAAAAAATAAACAAACATTCATCAAAAATTTTGTTAACTTTTAGCAAGGAATTTTTAATCAACTAAGTCTTAGCAAAAATTGTGTTGCTTAAAATCAGCGAGATTTTGCTGACATTAGCAACTTTTTTTGCAAGCATCCTCCAAAATAAAATTTTGCTGACTCAGCAACATTTGTTGCTCACTTAACTAACTTCTTTTTCGAGTGTAGGTGATAATCATGCGCGGCGTTAGTAATTAATATAAAGGGAAATTTCATACGCCCTAGTGTACAAAAAACAACAAACACATGCAATTGTAAATCATGGCGTATTAAATTTGCCTGTATATTAATTGCTAAAGCCGTACATGTGATAATTGAGCTACTTTTGTACTCAGAACCAAATTTGTTCATAAATAGTATGAACTGCTTTCGATAAGGTCGTTCACAATGTAGGGTTCTTTAAATCGACTTACGACTTTTGGAAGTCGACTTTTTTCTGATGAAAAAGTCGAAAAGTCAAATTTCGTCTAATGAAAAATTCGAAAAGTCGACTTTTCCTTTCGACTTTTTTATTTCTCATATATTTTTGGCTTAAGAGTAAATCCAGTTTTAGTCGATCACATAATATACAAACATAAAACCATTGTTTCCAACAAAATCGATATTTATGATATAAAACCCAAAGCAAAAAAATTGCAAAATGAGGTCAAATCACAGACTAAGCAGACCCGACACAAGTGACAGATGCCAAAATTGTTTATAAAAACCGTATTTTTTTAAAATAACTGAATACCGTGAGAGAACGGATAAGAACGTTGAATTACTCATTAGTTATTATAGATACTGTATTGTGTATATATTTGTTTCATTCTAACACAATATTTTGAAGAGCACTGAAGTAGAATACCTCAAGTGTTAAAGTTCATTCGGAGCTTCAAATTTCATTACACATTGGCAGGTTTAAATGATTTTAGACTTTTAGCAATTTGCTAGATGAGATAAGTCTTATATCCAAGACTTATTTGTTCGCTGACATAACAATTTTATTTTTTGGTAATGACTTTTGGGGTTTTTGGAAAGACGTAATTTTTTTCGATCTTTTTAGGAAAGTTTTAGAATTTTTTTTTAAAGACTTTTTTCACGTTAATAAAATTCGAATTCGTTATCATTAACAAATAAAGAATAAATTCTATGTTAAGATGCCTATTAACCTCAAACAAGTTTTTATACAAGAAATCAAGTAATCGCCTTTTACTGAAAAATCTCACATTTTAACTTTTTGGAAATCCAAATTTTCATAAAATCCCAAAATTTTCCGTAGTCATTTGTTAGACTGTTAATAAATCCCAATTTATCTGCAGAGTAACCGCCGCACTGTGGCGCCTTTTACCGAAACCAGTAGCAAAAATACAAAATTTGATGTCAAAATTTTGCGAAATGAATGAATACATCGTATAAAGAGCTTCTTACTGATCACAATTCAAAAACCTTTTCCTTAATTGGATAAAAATCATAGTTGGTGGAGCTGCTCAAAGTCGACAATTTTTTAGAAAGCAAAAATAAGGCGATTTTGAAAATAAAATAAACTTTATAATTGAAGTGTCAGAAACATTGCCGTTTGATCATTACTTTTTTTATTTTTTTTCTTTTAAAGTATGTTTATTTTTTATTAAAAGAAGTAACAAAATGTTCATCAGATTCCTTACTTTTTCGGCAGTTGCCGTTTTTCAGACACCCTTTATTTAGGTCATTTTTACAAATAAAATATAGCATTTCTAAAAATGGCCAAAAATGGTCTCGCCCATTTTTTCTAAGCATATTTGCTACACAATGCTTTAAATAATTAAATTTAAGAAATTTAATTAAATTATAATTTAATTAAATTTGGCCACAAAAAATGACAAGTTTATTTGAAATAAGAACACTTTTTTACCAGTTTTAAAGTATGTAACAAAGATGTGTTCAAAATGTGAAAATAAATTAAAAAGGCTCTCCAAAATTGTTTTCACTGCAGCAATCATAGTGCAAAATCAAGTTACTTGTTACATATGGTTATTGCTTGCTCTGCCAAACAGGTAGGCATAACTACATATTACAATTTTTTTATTTATTTAAATTTAAAAACCGCTTACTTCTACGGTACATAAGATTTTGGCAAGGTGGCCCCACGCTTTATGAAAACTGCTGCTTTAAAACATTGTTCTTAAATTTTCGTAAATTTTGATATATTAAGTGTATTCACACACTTAGAATATTATGTATGTAAAGACCACTGCATATGTAGTTAAAAACAAATGAAATTTCACTTAAAGAAAGGACGACTTACATTTCAGTAAATTCAACTAACATTGTCATTTGTTTTTTAATGTTCAAAAAATGACTAACAATTGTAGTAAAAATGAACCACATGAAAAAAACGTTTATTCTTCTTCTTAACCTCAACCTTTGTAAATTTATTTTTTTTAAATAACAAAAAACAACTGTAAAAAATTAATGTAAAATCATATAACAGTCATTTAATGTGATTTGTTTTTTTTAAATAAACTACAAGTAAAAAATTTAATTTGTTCTACAAATGACTGACATTTACATTAAAAACAAAGAACTGTACTACAACCCAAACAACTACATATTTTTAAAGCAGAAGTTCCTTGAGTGTAGTTATGAAACACTAATTGATTTTTTATTCCTTTTTAAATCGGAAAATAAAAAATAAATGAATTGTTTTTTGTTATATATTATTAATTTTCCATTGATTTTACATTTATACCGGTTAAACTCTTCTAAATTTTTTTGTAACTTACGAAATTTAGTGAAATTAATATGTAATTATAGTGTTGCAACGCAGTGTACAACATTTAGTACACACCCCTTATGAACTTCATTAATGTTTAAAAAAAATAAACAAATACTTTAAAAAATATTTTTCTTTTGACAATGAATAGATATTAAAAGCTTTGGCATAATCAGTGATAATTTAATAAAATTTTTACTTATTTTTCTATTAATTTTATTTTTTTTTAGATTAGGCTTTAGTCTTTGACATTTAGCATTCCGATGTACATACACTCAAAAAAATAAGTTAGTAAAAAAGTCAGTAAAACATCTTGTAAATCAGGTATACTATATTTCAGCAAATTTTTTGCTCAACTTATGTTTTAAACTAAAATTTTAGTTATACTTAGTCAGCACTTAACTATTTTGAACTAATGTTTTACTAATATTTTACTAATGTTTTACTAATTTATTTTGCTAAAAAAAATTGTGCTGATTGGCACATAAATAGTGTTAACGACAACCAGATTAAAAGTTATACGCAAAATGAATTAGATGTCAAGATGTAGTAGAGACGAGGAAAATTATACTAAAAAGTACAACTCTAGTAAGACACTTAAAAAAAATCAAACATGAAAGATTTTGTATCTGTTTTTCATACATAAAACAAAATTGTGGATTGAAACAACTTAAATTTTGCGTTTTCAGCGGCTTGTGAAAGTAATTGTCTCTTAATTAAATAAAAGACAAAATAAAATATATAAATTTAAAAAAGATTAAACGTGTATTTGTAGTCAAATTGAGTGGTCAAGTTGATAGCAAAAAAAGGGTTGTATATGTTACGTTTTGTTATTTTTTCGTTTCGTTTCTATAATTCTCTGCTGCATTAGCTTTCCTTTAAAAGATAGCATCATTGAGACAACCAATGATGTAAGTAGTTGAAAGATAAACTATTTTAAAAAGAATCACAAAAATATGTTTTATGATTTTCAGCAAAATAAATTAACTAAAGTAAAAATTTTCCACAAATTTTTTGAGTTTTTTTTAGTCTACTAATATTCAGCAAAAATTTTATTAATGTTTAGCAAGGGTTTTTTAGTTTCTAATCCACTTAGTTTTAGCAAAACTTTTGCTGAATCTACTAATTTTGTTGCTAAAAATCAGCTCGCTGATTTTCAGCAAAATATTTTGCTGACATTAGCAATTTGTTTGCAAGCACCCTCCTGACTAAAATTTTTCTGGCTCAGCAAAATTTTTGCTGACTTCGCTAACTTTTTTATTTGAGTGTATAAAAGGAACAATGGAAATAATAAAGACAAATAAAATACAGATACAAGTCTGTCTTTTATGTATTTCATAAATAAAGAACTGTATTTTAGTTGCCTTATTATTTATCATAAAAATTTTCACGAATATGTGGTTCTTAGTTTTCATGAAAACAACTAAAAATTTAACAAAAATTTTGTAGATTTTACAGTTTGTTTTTCCTGTTTTATTTTATCAATCTTCAGCAAAAAGATTCTGCTAATTCTACTGCTTTTTCCTGCAATGTAATTTTAAAAAAAATTTTAGTAACCTTTTCTGCTATTTTTACAGACTTATTTGTATGAGTGTAGTGTGAATGCCGTATTAGAAAAATATATGGTAACCTTTATGTGTGTGGAAATTTCTTGATTGGAAAAATTGTGACTACTAGCGAAAGAAATTTCATGCACATAAAAATCGAAAATAAGATCTTACAAAATACAACTTAAAACGAAAATTGTGTACATAAAACTTTAGAAATTTGAAGTTATAAGGCATTCACACCAGCTTGCAAAACACGTGTTTTGTCGATACGAGTGGAATAGAATAAAGAACTGTTGGGATCAGAATAAAGAGCTTAAATAAATGTTTCGGAAAGACATGTGTTTTGAAATCTAGTGCGAACGTGGCTTTATTTTTACAAAAATAACATAAAAATAACATATTTTTATAGATATTAAAAAGCAAAAGTTAAATTGCGTTGCTTAACCCTTTCGCGGACACACGAAAATTAGGAAATGTTAGCAGAATGACACATTTATTTGGCTTATGAAACAGATAATTGAGTTCGGATTTTCACTCACGAAAATTTCAGTTATAGTTAAACAAAAAAAAATCCAAAAAAAATCGAATTGGGGCACTAACTTAAGTCTGATTGCTTCTGCAGTGGCACACAATATGCTACTACATATAAAACCAATGCAGTTGACGTCTCCTATGTCCGACGTGATTATACGATTTTTTTATTTTTTTTCCATGTCGGCATATACCGACGTGTCCCATTTAAACCATTCGTAGTGTCGGCTTATGCCGACGTGTCCGCGAAAGGGTTAAATGAAAATATTAAAATGTTCCAATTTTTATGAATTTTTAAACCAATCAAAAAAATACATCTAATAACTGGCCTATAGCCCTATGTTTTTATTGAGTTCGTACTAAGGTTTGTTTAAAAATTATGTTGGATAAAAAGTTGAGAATTTTTGGGGATTTTAACTTGTGAAATGGAGACATGAGATAATAAGTTTCTGGCAACACTGATCCCTGGTAAAAAACAAGATAATTTTCAATAAAAGCTTTTTACTCTCAATAAATGCTTTAGGAAAAAAAAGAGTCAATATGTAATCATCAAATAAAACTTACTTTAAAAATTTCCTCTTCCGATGAGCTTAGATCATTTTTTCTAGATTTTTTCGGTATGCCTTTGTAAAGCTTTTTTTTGTAATCTCGTATATGCGAGATATTTTTTTTATATACATATACATACTGATTTTTTTTGCATTTATATATTTTATATACTATATGCATTTATACATATTATATGGCCTGACACTTGGCTTTTTTATGACTTTTTTTTTAGCAACACTTTACTTTTCATAAAAGATTCACTAACACAAATAACCATTTATAGGTATATATTTTTTTTCTATTGGACACCATTTTTATTTTTTATATACATACATACATTTATGAGACGAAGAAAAAAAAAACGGCAACGACCGGCACGCAAACGCAATTTATTTTTCAACTTTTAACACTTTTTTTTAGCTATTACCAATAAATATTTTAAAGAAATTTTTATCTACAAACATTAAGCAACAACTGAGCTTTAGTTTTATCAAAAAATATTTACATTTACTTAATTATTTAAACAAATTTTAATTTAAAAAAAAAGAGCACCTCTACCGAACAACCGTATCTTCCGAAAATTCCTCGACAACTAAAAAATTCTATAAAAGAGTAATGAAGAAAAGAATTATATTCTAAAAAACAAGTAGTGTTGTTGGAATTAATGCTCTACTAAGACTAGTCAAATTTAAAGAGTAGATCTTCAAGAGAAACCAAAGTAGTAGTGAGTGGTAATAGTAAGTTTACAACATAAGATAAAACTAAAAGCGAAAAAAAATGTCCAATACATTTTGCATTTCATACAATATGTATGAGAAAATAATTTCGCCTTTAGTTAAAGTTTTTTATTGTGAACATTAACTCATGTGTTACAACACGTTGCTTTTTTCAATGCATTTTATATGAGAACTAACTAGTGATGTGACTCTTTTAGTTTGCAACACCTTCCACTTAAGCGACTCTTGGACATAAATGACTTTGTCAATATTAGTGTTTTTAAGACAGAGATGCCAAGTAGTGGCTGATATCAGCAAATTAAACTCACACGTATACTTACGCTCTTTTGTTTGATCGTCAATCAACCTTACATTGCTACAGTGAAAATCAATAAAAATCTTACTCGAGTGGATTAAAAGGCCTGTAACTCCATACAATGTGTAAGAATAGTAACCAACATACAATATGTTGTCTCTATTTTACATACTAAACAAATGGTTACGAATTTGCGGAAAGTAAATTCTGTTTTACTTTCCTCAAATCCGTCACCATTTATTTAGTATGTAAAACAGAGACAACATATTGTATGTTGGTACTAGTTTTACACATTGTAGGGTGTTACAGTCCATTTACAAAACGTATTCGCTCGAGTAATGACGCCTTTAATACTACATTTATACTACCTATAACCAAAACTTACCCAGCATAATTTTTTGGAACGGGTTACCTCTGAATCTATTGAAGAACAACTTCTTTATTACCGGTTGAATGTAACCGGGTCTAGAACAGGTTTTAAAGCACAATACTGGCAGTAAAAATATAAGGTTTCACTGTCCCAGAACCTGTTATACAGCTGGTTCTAAAACCGGTTCTAAAGCAACCTGTTCTTGTTTGGAGGTAAATAACAAATTGCAAATAGGAGAAACTCCATACAAAAATAATCGGTTGCAGAACATAAATTGGAACCTATGATAACTAGTGTCCGACCGAACAGTTCGGTTAGAAAATGCATTTGGTCTGTATGCGGTATTTTAAAGCATTATGGACAAATTTGGCGTATGGAAAAATGTTTATTGGGCTGATTAGATGCTATTTTGAGTGTCAAATTTGAAGAAAAGTCTTTAGATGGGCAATAAATTCACTGTTCGGCCTCAGAAAGTTCGGCCAAATTGAAAATAGTTCGGCGGTCGAACTTTTAACTTTATAGCTAAACTCCGGCTTTTCTCTTAAATTTTATACACAAAATCGAATTAAATCGGCTCAACAAACATGTTTCCAATACCACAATTTGTCATCATTGCCTCTAGATATCAAAAAACCGACAAAATATAGTTTTTTGGCCGAACTGTTCGGTCGGACACTAATGATAACACAATATTAGCTGTTCTGCAACCTGTTATTTGGATTTTATACAGCATTAATACTACAACCAAAAACTAGAAGTTTTTAAAAACTACTTGCAATTACAAATTCCTAACAAAATTCTAAGCAAAAAATAGAAGTTTTCAAAAATTACTAGTTTTTGGTTGCAGTAAAAATGAGGTGCAACATTTGAACTGCAACATTAACTCTGTAAGAAAATTTCCTTTAAAAAAACTTTTATACCACAGGTTATAATAATTGCTACACATTAATAAATATTTAACATTTGAAATGTATTTCAATAAATTAAGCACAGATTTGAAACACATTTAAGGTACATTTGGAAAAATTTTAGTTGTATTCTTAATACTAAAGTTGAAATTTAACTCATAAACTTAACAGGTTTACATTGTTTACGAGTAATATACGAGTTTACATGAACCCAAATTATTAGTTATTTTGTTGAAAATATTTATTAACTACACTAAAATTAATACATACACTCATAGATATAAACCTGAAGGAATAGCAAAAAAAAAGCTACTAAAAATTAGTTAAAAATGGCCTTGCAGAAAAAACTACTAAAATTAGCAGATTTTTTTTTTTTTTTACTAAATATTAGTAATACAGTTGAACCTCGATTTTCCGGGCCTCCATTAACCGTGTACATCTGTTAACCGGCATGCTGGATATTTGATTTATACCTCTATTAACCGTGTTTTATATCTATTATCCGTGCTTTTATTTTTTTCCTTTATTAACCGTGCTTTACCCCTATTACACAGTGGTACAAAATTGAATGAAATAGAAAAACCTGAGGAGTGATATTATTTTTCTTGTAGGTCTTGTCGAGTTAAAGAAGAATTAAATAGTGAAATATGCCGGAAACCTCCAAAATCCGGATTTACGGTTACGGTTAAAGTTTAATAACTCAGTCAATTATTTATCTATTTTTAACCCCAAATATGCGTTGTAATTGTTAATAAACGTACTTTTTAAATAAATTCAATAGTATTATAGTTTCTTAATAAAATAATGTATAAAAACGTCACCAAAGTTGAAATTTTTTTGAAAAATCTACAAAATTTGTGTTTGCTGGACTATAACACCCAAATTTCTCAAGTTTTCTTAGATAAATTATATATCATTCGAAAGATCTCAGTTTCTTTTTTCCAAATCTAGTAAGATTTTGAAAATCGGATCATTGTCAACAAAATTACAGGCTTATAAGTGCGCAAAGGTACAAAAAACCGGTTTTTTAACCGTAAATCCGGATTTTGGAGGTGTGCGGCATATTTCACTATTGGAATCTTGTTTTACTCGACAAACCCTACAAGAAAAATAATATCCGGTCCCAGGTTTTTTGGAATGTCATATATTTGTTTGGTTTTTGGTTCTATTAACGAACATACAAATAATTGAAATTCGGGAAAAATAAATAACCTTGTTTTCGATTATCCGTGCTGAGTTCATTCCCGTGTAACCCGGATAACCGAGGTTCAACTGTATAAGAATAGCAAAAATAAATCTGTTGAATTTACAAGTATTTAGTTATATTTGAGCTAAATTTGAGTTAATTGAAAGTAACAAAATAATCATTTACATTTACTAAATATTAGTAAATGTTTTTGGTTTTTTTTTAGTTCTTTTAATGCGAATAAAAGTCTGACCTTATGAAATCAGCAATCTACAATTTTTTAGCAAAAATTTTTGTTGATTTTATCAAAATATACTGTTATTTACATTCTACTAAATTTGAGGTAAATATAGCAAAAACAAATTTTAATATTACAGTTTTTGTTTTGCTATTTTCAGTCTACAAATATTTAGTAAAAGTTTTTTGCTAATTTTAAAAACTAAAATGCTATTTTCAATTAAATCAAAAATTCACATCGAATAAAATTTTGTAAAGTTAATAGATTTATTTTTGATGTTCTAACTTTATTCATATTTAGCAAAAAAAATCTGTTAAATTTAGCAATTCTTTCTGAAAGGTAATTTTTAACAAATTTTTACAAGCTTTTCCTTTATTCTAGGAGTGTATTTATTTCTATGAGTGTATTAAAATATTTATAAAAATATAATATATACTTATGAAATTGTAGATGTATAAGTAATAAAAAAGGACATTCTGTAAGTTGTTTACAAAATAAACGTAGAATTTATAAAGATTTACTATTTCGAAGATATATGGTATAATTTTCAGGATAATCACATTAACATCATTGCACTGGCAATTTTTCTATACTTGATCCTCAGGTAAAGTTGCTGGCAAAGAATTTGAAACACTTGGTGATACTCAGCTAGTATTTTCTGTTTTTAAACAGCCACAACACCAATCACAACTTTTTGAAGATCTTAAGAATATTATAAAAATTTATTATTATTATTATTTGTTTTAAATTTGTGACAATAAGATAAAATATCTACAATGATGATTAAGGCGTTAGAGTGTATTTAGAAACTATAAAAAAATCTCTTAATTTTTGAACATTTATAAAGTCGGCTTGTTTTACTCTACTCAACAATTTTTCAACTTTTTGCAGAACTTGTCTTTGGAATATATATTTTAATACACTTAAATCCGCTGAATCCAAATCTGTCAAACATTTTTTTTCTTATTTGCCGATTTTAAAATATCGCGGCCTTACATATACACAATTCACCGCATTTTGCTAATTTTCCTAAATTTAAGAGTAAAATCATGAATTTATTTTAAAGAATATAAATCCACACAATATTATCTTTCATTTAGGTTTTATTTCGGTACAACTAGAAAGTGAAAGTTTTGAAATGTTTAGTTTTATCCTTATAAATTTTTTTGTAATAATATTTTTATATAAAAAAAATGGAGTACATAAAGTGAATATTTTAAAAGCCGCAACGAGGAAGTTTTTTTTTGCCTGATTCAGATTCAGAGTACCTAACTCTCTTAGAAAATATGTATTACAGAGACATGTTCTTCAAAATATTAATAATATATTCTAATATGAGGAGAAGTTTTCTTTATTTTAATTTCTGAAGCATGCGGAAATTAAAATTTGAAGTTCATTTATAAATATTTCAGGACATTATTAATGGATTTGCAATTTTAATACAAAAATTTATTCATAGGAATGTTGAGTTAATGCACAGTAATAAATTGAAAACATTTTTTAGCATATATAAAATTTATAAGGATAAAACTAAAAACGTACAATTTTCAACTTCCCTTACAATAACAGTACGATATCCTGATGCAAACACCGATTTGATTATACTGAAATTAAAGATAATTTTGTGAAGATTTTTAACTTTAAAAAAAATCCATGATATTGCGGTTAATTTTCGAAAATTTAAGAAAAATGTAGGGAAAAATTTGGTGTGTAATGGAAATATAAAAAAGCCGTTATTTCAAAAACCGCAAATGAGAATTGTTTTTGCAAGATTACATTTTAGCGTAAATATAGCTCTATTGAAAAAGATGTATGTCAAATATAGTTTTTGGCCATTTAGTAGTGTTATTTGTTTTCAGTAAACAAAAAATATAAATATTAACCATAGTTATCGAGTATTAGTAATTTTCTCAAGTCAATGCTTAAATTATACTTCAATAGCATATAAATTTATAGGTAGCAAACCATAAGATTAATTGAATCTAAATTTGTAAATTCACTAGGAAAATTTTGCCAAAGTTTAACTAGATTTACATTTGAATATTTGACTTTATTTTTATTTATTTGCCACACTCAAAAAAGTTTTACAATTACTACATGACAGTTGTTTGTGTAGTAATCAGAAGAAGTTGATTTTAATTGCAATTACAGTTGTTTTTCTATAAAATAATACAAAACAACTATTATAACAGTTATTTAAAAAAAACAACTAAAGATAATTACTGTATTTTGTAACAGTTGTTTGAAGCAGTTTTTTTTGGTATATTAATAAACTACTACCAAAATAGTAATTTTGCAGTAAATAGTTTATTTTTGGTAGTTATCTAACAAAAAACAGATAATGTCAAGTTTTTAAAAATTCTCGATTAGTTTATTTTTTTTTTTTTTTTATTAATTAATAATCATATAATTACAAATTATATACTATTACCCTAACCGAGACTAGCTACTATGGCCTTCGGCGCGTTGTAGCGAAAACATACCAGTGTCTCTGGTGGGAATCGAACCCACGATAAGCCAGCACGCTACCAACTAGCCTACCGGGGAGCACAAAATCGATCAGTTTATATTTGTTATTATTGCTATGTTCATAGTTTGCAAATAAATATTTGTAAAAAAAAAAATATTATTAAACTACCTGTTTCGGTAGTTAAATAATACTGTTATAAACAGTAATAATTGCCAATTTTTACAGTTGTTTCAAAATTTTTGTAGTACACAATTTGAGTTTTTTTTTACGTTTTTACTGTAATTTTTAGTAGATTCTACTGTAAAACTCTTTTGAGTGCAGTGAAAAATATTTAGAATTTTATCTATAAAAATCTTCAATTTTAAATTAAGAGATTTTTTCATGAATTCACTATTAATCCATGCATAAACCGAAGCAGTTAGAGGTGTTCAGAGTGCTTGAAAATAAAAACTATTTACAAAAATGTGCGTAAAATGCCAACTAAAAAAAAAATTATAAATTACATAAAATTAGTAAAATTGTGCTTTAAATATAACCAATATTTTATTAACAAATTCAATTTATATAAATAACTAAAAATAAAAATAATTGTCTACAAATGCTATATTAATTTGTAGTTTAATATTAAATAGAGCTAAAGAAATAAAAAATATCAAGTCGTCATTATGTTGTACTTTTTTTTTTTTAAATCTGATTCAAGAGTTTTTTATCTTGTTTTCCAGATTTTGCTTAAAAAAATAGTACACAACATTTTAAGGACTTAAATACAACAATTAATAATTAAATAAATTATAAATTTTCTGTGCATTTTGTTAAATTTATGTGCGAACAATAATCAATCATGCTCACTTGATTTGTCTAGGATCTTCTCTTTGATATTTAGCAAATTCTAAGAAAATTTCTTCTAATGTTGTCTGTGATATTGAATAATCTTCTATGTTTAATTCATCACGCTTACGTTCCATTAGTCCAAAAATCTTAGACCATTTAATACTTGATAAGGGAATGTAAAAGGTAAGAATACCTTGGTATTCCTCTCTGTAAAAAAAAAGAAAGATATAAAAAAGCAACAAATGTGTTAAAGATTTTCATTGTAAATGTATATAAAATTATTTGATAAGGGAAAAACGTTTTTCGTATGCTAGAAAAAATATCAAAATTCTTAAATTTCTACAAAAAAAAAAAAAAAAAAACACTGCGAGACAAAAAATTTTTTTTAATAAAAAATTTTGCAAATTTGAAATGTTTCTTTTGCCAAGGTCCTATGAATTATTATTATATGAAAATAAAATCTCACAATCTGAGATGTTTAATAGGCAATATGTCTTTAAATGTTTAAATATTTCTTTACAATTCTCTTATTACAGTTTTAGTTTGGGGATGAATTCCCTGCTGAATTTTAAGGAATTAAATTATTTTTTTTTTCAATTTGATATATCTTAAAGGAATTTATTATTTTTTATAATTCTTTGATACAAATTAATACATTTATTCAAATCTAGTTAAAACAACTTTTGGCCAAGGAATAATTTCACTACTGAATAAACTACAAAGTAAAATCCAAATACCAGGTTGCAGAACAACTTATACTGTAATACACAATCGCTTCTAATTTCTGTTCTAAAATCCTTTACCTCCAAACAGGAACAGGTTGCTTTAGAACCGGTTCTAGAACAGTGAAGCCTTATATTTTGACTCCCAGGAACTTGTTCTGAAACCGGTTTTTTGCAACCGGTGTCAAAAGATGCTGTTCTGGATAGATTCTGATTTAACCAGTTCTAAAAAAATTTTGCTGGGTACTCTTTATTTAATTTAGGCAATTGTACGTTTGATTCTCTAAAGAAATTATAATTTTACTTTTAATTCCCTAAATGAATTAACTTTTTCTTTTAAGTCTCTGAAAGAGAGTTGTAATCCACCAACAGTTAAATTAAACGTGATTTGTTTTAAAACTTTAAACGCCAATTGTGAAAGTTCTATAAAAGCTAGAATTAAAAATCAAATATTTAGACGTTAAACAAATATAACACTGTTTTATGAAAATGAAAATTGTTCAAGTTCGAGGCCATACTCTATATTTTTTTATTACGATATTGTCCTAACAAATAATCTACAGAATTTTTGTTTTCAAATTCAGTAAATGACCACTTTCCGGAATGTGTTGATAGATCTATTTCAGGAATTTTCCAGGTTCCCATCTTCAGAGCACGTTTTGAAAGAAATTCAAACCTCAAACATGTGCAAAACCTCATGCAAACCTCAAACATTCATATAACCTAGTTATCTCACTAAATGCGAACAAAAATATGAGCTTGAAGTTAAATATTACTACCACTGAACAAAAAAAAAAAAAATAAATTGAAAACTTTTTCGTTTGTGCAAGCTCTACCTTTGGTAGATACACAATACACGCTGTTTGTTTTTATTCTCATTTTCATTTTTACACTTGTTTTGTTTTATTTGAAAACAAGATGTAAAGTGGAGGTAAAACTTTTTTTATATCAATATTGTCCAAAGAAGAAAATATTAAAAAAATGTAGGTTTTAATGTTCTTTGAAATAGATTCCAATTTTATTGCAAATGGTTAGTTTTTTTATTTTTGGTACTCATTTGGAAAAAAATATATTCTTATTAAAATTCCCAAAAATCTCAAAATTTTTAATAATAAATAATACTTTTTTTTTCAAATGAGTGCAAAAAAAAATATCGAACCATTTGCACTTACACTTTTTTTTCCAAAATAGGCCATTTGCGGCCGTTTTGCTCACGGGTTAACGTTTTCCAAAAAAAAAATCGATTTCTTCCATTTGACAAATATTTACCAATAATGGTTCTGTAAAAGCAACAGCCCTGGGAATAAAAATGTATTCCATATATCGGAGCCCAAGGTCTTCTTAAAAATACTTGAAGCTAACTCAAAAAAAACTTTGGAAGATTTCCTGTTAAGAAGTTATGAACATATCATATAAGTGTTTGGTATCGTTGGAAAGAAAATTAGTTGTTGATTACGGTATTTTTATAAAGAATCTCATTTAGAACTCTTGATAGAACAAAAACTTGGGTAATACATTGGGTAATAAATAAAAAGGAATGTAAAAATTTCAGTTTTTGGTAAAATGTAAATTTTCACTATTCATTAAAATATTTGTTAAAAGACATAATCCAATGATTGTTTGGACTTAAATAGACTTTTAAGTCAACAATGTGAAATTTATGACCGAATGATTTCCTGTAAGCAAACCCCCAATATCCAAAAATAAAATAAAATTAAAAAAAATGGATTTTTTACATTTTTGCTGAAACGTCTATATTTAAAGGACAAAATAAAAAAAAAATTATTTGATTATTTTTCTTTGTTTACTATTTAAACGAATTTTTTGTTTTATTTTTCTTTTGGGTGATTTTTTGGTTTTCGATTTAGGGCCGCTCGAAATTTGTTCTGGGGACCCATGTGGCCCGTGGGCCCACATTTGTACATATCTGTTAAATAAATATCGAAAAAATAGAATATATGTACATGATTAGTGTACACGTATAAAAAATAACGTAAGTGTTTTGGGGTTAATGGGTTTGTATTTAAGTTGAAAATTTAGTCCAATTTTTGATTTTTATTATGTTATTGTAGCTTACACATCACTTGGATCAATATGATCTTATAATGAGACTCTCCCAAAAAATATAAACACGTTTTATTTCTTGTGGCCCAATCTCATGTGAAAAGGGTAAAGTGGTATAATAAATAACACTGAATTTCGTGTCTGAAATTTACGAAATTTAAATCTAATCTTTGCACTGTTAATAATTCATGCACAAAAATATAAAAATAAATTCAAAATTACAAAAGTTTTTGTTGTTTTGACATTAATTTCGTATTTTTATGCATGGATTATTATGAGTGTATGATATCAAAAGTAACAAAAAATCTTAGCATGACAGTCATGTCTTGTATACTAAAGGGAAGCATGAATGTTTTGAAAAATATTCTTTTGCGTGCTGTCATGCCTGTTTTGACGATTTGTATACTTAAAACAGGAGTGCCCACGGTCTATGCGCTTGGTACTCAATTGTTTTTGTAAAAACACTTAGCTATAGGCTGTGTGTTTTAATATACATATAGAGCGCTCAGCACTAGCAATACGAAATACACAAACAACTTTGCCTTATTAGTTTTTTTGTCGTTCTTCACTTTATACACGCAAGCGCAAAGCAACAACACTTTCGTATGCTTTGCTGGTAAACATTGAAATATTGTTTTCTTTTTTCTTTGTATGTATTGGTTTTTACAACAAAAAATATTGAATAAAAATTAGTTTTTCTTTAAATGTATTGGTGTTTGCTCTTCCATAAGGAACTTTTGGGTACTCCTGACTTAAAATATCAAAAAAACAGACTAAAGCTATGTACAGACGGTTGTCAGATCTTATCTTTAGCAAAAGGTAAAGTGTCAGTTCAGACGATTCTAAGAAAATCTTTCAATTTCATTGTTAGACAATTGTCAAACAATAAATTTATCTGCCAACGAAAATTGTCAGTTGACACGGTTGTCAGATTCTTGTATGAATGACAAAAATTGCCAGATCTGTTGGTAGACATTGCCAGAACTGTCAAAGCATTTGAAAGAAATTATTAATTGTCAATCGTATGTTTAATTTAATTGAAAAAGTAATAATATTAATTGTCATGGAACAAAAAAAAAGCAATTGCAACGATTTTAGCTCCATATGTATTAGAAAGCAGCGAGGATGAAGACAAAATATTTTTGCAAATTGCAGTTGAAAGAGGTGCGGAGATTTGCCCATTTTCCTTTGCAATCGCTCACACTTATCTGGATGGCATCTGCGACCTCTTGCCATAAAATATCTTTGGGAAGTTTATACTCAGCGCAACCAGCATCCCATAAACTTCGCCGTACCTCAACTTCCTCGATAAGTTTGATAATACTTTCGTGTGACCACACGGATTCCACCTTTTTGCGGTAGGTTCGTTGTTTGGGTGTGTTTTTTTCCCGGCTTTAGAGCCTGTTGGCGACTGGATACGAAACATCAAGTCAGTTGGCTCATAGCTGCAATCTATGACGCAGGTTTCATTAATGGAAATGTCGCATTCCATTTTTTTATTTAATTTGATTACCTATTTTGTTTCACTTTTGATTTTTAATATTATTAATATGAACTTTTGTTTTTTTTTTTCATTATTTTTGGACAGTGCCGCCAATAGAAACATTTCTGCGACAATACTTCCATTATCAGATGCATTAATATAAACACATCTGCCAATAAAAAATAGTTTACAGTGTCTTGCAATTATCTGACAATGGCAACGTAGGGTGTTCCCACGAATGTCAGATGTCTCACAATATTATTGTCTTACAATGTACAGACAATGCTTTTTCTGACAATGTTGCAAGACAAAAGTTGTAAGTTCACACTGTTGTTAGACATTTTCTGAACATTTTTCTGACAATATTGTAAGATCTGACAACCGTCTGTACATAGCTTAAGGTTTAATATTATTAGAGCAAAAAAAAAAATTGTTGTTGTATAAGAAAATGTCTTGCGAATGTTTTGCACGAATGTGCTATCCTTAATTGTATACCACGAGATAAAAATTTAAAATACCTTTAGGTTTACCAAAAAAAAAAACTTGTTTTCTATTTTCGCCTGCCCTTTTAGCGCATAAACACAAGATTGAACCGAACAGAAAAAATACCAGTGCATTAAAATTGGTCTCCTCTATTCAATTCACACTAAGAAGAGTTCCGTTGACAATGTGTCGATAAAAACGCAAACAAAAATTAGAATTTATGTTCGGTCATGAGAAAGTTAAAAATATATACGCACATAACAAACAAGTTTTCAATTTATTTTTTTAATCAATGGTTATAATCTTTAACTTCAACCTCATATATTAGTTCTCATGTAGTGAGTAAACTAGTTTATATGAATGTTTGATGTTTGGCATGGGATTGTTACCGCTTTCAAAACGTGTTCTGATGATGGGAACCTAGAAAATTCCCGAAATAGATCTATCAACACATTCCTGAAAGGGTTAAATAATAAATTTGAAAACAAAAAACTCTATAGATTATTTGTTAGGACAATATCCTAATAAAGAAATATAGAGTATGGCCTCGAACTTGAATAATTTTCATTTTCATTGCACAATTAAAGGTCGAAAAAAACATAATTTTTATTTTTAATAAAAATTATATCAAACTTATATACGAAAATATTTTTTCCCTCATCTAATATTGAAGTAAGTTGTTTTGTACTCACTGTAAAATAGCTTGTGGAAATTCTCTTTCCACAAAACCTTTAACATTATTTATGTCCTGTTCCATAGTTTGAGCAGGCACTGACGTTTCATCGGCATCTAATAATATTGTGCTAAAAATTAAAAAAAAATCAATTACTTCATTTGATTGAAAGGCAATAAATAGTTTTAATAAATTGAATTTCATTGCTAATACAAAAATAAAAATAAAAAAAGTCAGTAAAGTCAGTAAAGTCAGTAACAGTTTTGCTAGGAGGATCCTTGCAGAAAAATTGCTAATATCAGCAAAAATTAGACGGCGGTGGAGACACAACGATTATTTTTAAGCATTTATGTTTTGTGTTAAATATTAAATAGCTATTCCTGATGATGCTTTTCAATGAAAAGCGAAATATCGATGAAATGAATAAATAAAGAATATTTATACAAAACCAACATAGACCTCGAGCCTGAATATTTTATTTCGAAAAAAAAAAAAAAAAAAAAAAATAGTAAATTCAGAAACTTTTTTTTGCTAAATTTTTAAATTTTTTTGTTGATATTAGCAATTTTTCTACAAGGATCCTCTCAGCAAAAATGTCGCTGACTTTACTCACTTTTTGTTTTTAGTGTAGTATCGATTTAAAATTTAGAAATTCCTGTAATAGAAATCTTTTTTTACATCAAAGTTAAACCTGACTTCATAACAAAAGGAATTTCTTAATTTTAAATTTTAATCGCTAAAAGCGAGTAACTAATCTAAAAATAACCAGATTTTAACTTTTACCACAGATATTTCCATATAAATGGTTAAGAGATAAACTATGGTTAAGAGATAAACTTTTGGTTAATTTGAGATAAGTTAGCAGGTCTAAGTTATGGAAATCTTATTCGAAATTGTATATTAACCCGACGGTAAAATTTGTTATTTTGGAGTTAATATTTTTTAATCAAGCGTAAGAATTTTACTCACTTTGCCGATTTCACCAAATCCGCATTACGTTTAACTTTAATTTTCAATATAAGACCCTTGGAGAATTTATTCTTCAAATGCTGCGTTGAGCCAATACATTTAAATTCACCATTTACCATTATGGCCAAACGTGTACACAATGCCTCACATTCTTCCATACTGTGTGAAGTCAAAACTATAGATTTACCCGAATCTCTAATACGACAAACCATATTCCAAAGTTGACGTCTTGCCGCAGGATCCATACCCGTTGTAGGTTCATCCAAATATATAACCGAAGGACTGCCTATAACCGAAATAGCTGTGCTTAATTTTCGTTTATTACCACCACTATAGGCCTTAGTTTCTTTATCTATATGTTTCATAAAACCAAAAGATCTAGCCAATTCTTCGGAAATCTGACTAATACGATTAATATTAATGCCTCTTAAAAGACAGAATATTTTTAAAGTTTCACGACCAGTTAAATCGTCTAATAGAGCATCGAATTGTGGACAATAACCAATTTCTTTATAAATATCATTCATATCAGAGGCTAAATTCATGCCCTTAACATAGGCAGAGCCAAAAGTAATGCGTTCATCACCGGTCATCATTTTGAAAGTAGTCGTTTTACCAGCACCATTAACACCCAACAAACCAAAACATTCGATTCTAAAAAAAAAACGAAAGAAAATTTTTCAATTATTTGGGACTAGTAAATTTTTTTAAAAATAACCAGATCTTTAAACACAGAAATTTCCATATAAATTTGACATTCAACATTGATTATTTTGAAATAAGTTAACAAGTCCCATTTAAATTTAACTTACGGTTTAACACACAACGATACTTGATTGACGGCTAAAAATTTACCATAGTATTTGGTAACACGATCCAATACCAAATTGGTGGCTGTCAAATCTGAGGATGACATGTCTAATATACGTTGTTTTTCTTGATCCACATCTTCATCGAAATAACCATCTTCCGGTGGTGGTGGAGGTTTGCTATAATCAACAGAGATACAGTTTCGATTCTCAAAATTTATGTAGATTTGATTGATTTTTAAAACTTACAAATTCCTTTGTTTGATTTTATACATTATTTCACTGAGTATATTATATTCCCGGAAAATTATAAACAAAAAGAAAATCACAGCTGTCACCACCATATAAACAACTTCAGATAAAACGCCAGGTTCAGCCCAAGCAAAGTATGGAATAGTGGCTAAAATATAAAGAAATTTTAAAAATTAAATTTTAAAAAATTATAGTCAGACGGCAGGCAATTTAATTTTGTATGAAAAAAATCGTCATACAAAATTGGTTTTGCAGGACAAACTATTTCATAAAAAAATTATCAATTGTCTCTTTTAAAAGAATACACTCAAAAAAGTTTTAAAGTAAAATCTACTGAAACTATCAGTTAAAACAACTGTAATTTCACTTTGAAAGGTGAAAAAGGTAATTACCGTTAAAATAACTAAAAAAATGTAATTGTTTTCAAAAACAAGTAAAAAATGTGGTAAAAACAACTAACAATTTTGGAAAAACAGCTAACAATGTCGTACAAACAAATTTCAGTATAAACTAAAACTAAAACTACTGTTAAATTAGCTAAATTCTTAGCTAATTTAGTTAGTATTTTTAATTTATTTAACAGTCTAGATTATCAACTTCATTGGAAATTCTGCTGGAGCAGATTCAAAAACTTTTTTCGGTTCTCATAACTGAATTTTCAACTATTTGTACGGACTTTTTTTATGAGTGTAGGCTATTAAGAAGGAGATAATTTCCCCTTTTGAAACTTTACTTTCACTGCGTTCCTAACGAAAATTGCAAAAAGTAACTTATCTGTGATCTAAAACATAAATAAATTTTAACAACTTAACTAAGCAGTAAAAATAAAAAAAAAAACTTCGCTGGTTGCGTCGAAATAAAAAAAAACACATGCTGCACTTATGTAGACTGGATGTATATATACGTCTTATGCAACAGCATAGAGTTTTGGTAAAACACACAGAGAGGTTTAATTGAATTTTTCTAGCCAAAACAGTATATGCACGCCCCCTTTGTTCCTTTGGTACGAATTCTCAAAAATTCCGCCTAAGCGGATGTCTTTAAGAGAGGAGGGACCTAAACACCAGTCTTCAAATTCCAAGCTTCAGTGGTTTGGCCAGGCCGATTAAGGGGGAGATTTTTTGCCTTTAAGCTCCTCCCCGGATGAATATCTTAGAGGGATTAGGATCCCACATACCAATTTTGAAGTTCCTCATTTGAGCGGTTGGGCCAGCCGCCATGGATGTGTTTTTGCCCCTTCGTGCTTCTCTGCGTAGGAATTTCCGAAAGTCCCGTCTGTTCGAATGTCTGCACGGGACCAGTAAGCCACATTTCAAATTACAAATTACTCGCTTTAGCGGTGTGGCCGGGCCACCAAGGGGAAGACTTTCTTCTCATTTTTGTCCCTACGCATAGATATATCTAAATATCCAGTCTAAGTAGATATGCTAGATAAGAAACCAACATATCAAATTTCAAGTTGCTAGCTTAAACGGTTTGGCCAGGCCCCCAAGGGTGAGACATTCCCTCCTTTAAAAACTGTTTTTACCACTTTCCTGGTCAGAATTCCAAAAATATCATATCAGTGAGTTGGGTCCTATTCAAATGAACATTTATACTAAAATTCTAGCCAAATTCTTGGGAAAGTCGCCAAGGCAGTGACTTTTTGACCCTTTCCGTAAGAATTTAAAAAATATTCCATTTTATATATTCTACACTGGATGAGGGTCCTTAATAAAGGGTGTTTTTTATTCAAGTTCGAGACCATACTCTATATTTTTTTATTGGGATATTGTCCTAACAAATAATCTATAGAGTTTTTGTTTTCAAATTTATTAATTGACCACTTTCAGGAATGTGTTGATAGAGCTATTACCTTCAATATGATTTTGAAACATAAAGTAATGTGTTACCAATAATTGGAAACTCATGGATTACCTTGTAATGATACATCATTACCTTTTACATTATTTCAATACATACAATAATGACTAACTGATCATCTAATACGTAATGCATGAAAAATAAACCTAAAGTAATAATTAAAATATTTTTTTGAAAATCTATATTTAGACACATTACTTTGAAATTTTTTGTAACCATGGGGGTAAGGTATATATTTTTAACATTAACAAAAACTCGAAGCACAACAATAAATTTACATTTAAATATGTGACATTATTATATGTGACGATAAGCTCAGTTGGTAGAGTTCTCGCCTAACAACCAGAGACCTCAGGTTCGAGTCCCAGCGTGAACACTTTTATTTAGTTTAACAAGATGTTTCTAATAATTTTTTTTTAATCAAATTTTTTTTATGAAAGTCTATTTATACAGACATTACTTTTCAATACCAAGTAGCCTTATAAGTAACCAGTTACTTTAGCCCCTACACGGTAATGAGTCCACCTATTACTTTTAGGCTCATCGCCTGTAAAATTCATCAGTGAAGTAAGGTGTAATGTAATGCGTGAAGTCCTATGGCGATACATTACTTTACGTATTATTTGGTAATGTGTGGTTTTGCTGGGGGGTGTTTGTATTTACAAATCATCATTGTAGGTGCCAATTCAAACAAATTGTTTTTTTTGTATTTACAAAAATGCTCATATTTAATATTACAAACAGAGTTTTGTAATTTATTTCTGTGCAAGACAATATATTTTTTACGAAATATTTTTATGAAATTTGTATTAATTAATTAAATTTGTACTTACTACAACATTTAGGTACTAATTGGCATCTCAAAGCATCCGGTAGTATGACAATGACATTAGCACTGCAAGCCGATCTCGTAGCCACATTAACATACAATTTATTTAGACCCATGGCCAAAGAGAAGTGAGGGAATATTCTAAAGATCCAACCCAAAATATCGGCAGTGTCTTTGGTATCAAAGAATTCGAAAGACATCACTATAACCACAATAAACAAAGCCATGCCTAGAAAAGAAGAATAATAATATCTTCAGGTACACAGAGAAAATGTTACTCGACGAAAAAAAATAAAACTTTCGAAATTTTTTTTTTTATTAAGGAAAGACTTTATATTTTTTTTATAAAACTCTCTTTTCGGAAATTTCTTCATTAAGTGAATACAACTTTTAATAAACAAAATGATCTTTTCAAATAACATTAAAAAAAAATTATTTTAAACGAGCTTAAGAAAATTTATTTATTAATTATAATTATTTATTTCCAATATTTCGTCTCCAAATTCGGTGACTTCTTCATGGAACAATTATTACAATTTGATTGAAACAAAAAAAAATTGTAATAATTGTTCCCTGAAGTAGTCACCAAATGAGGAGACAAAATATTGGAAATAAATAATTATAACTAATAAATAAATGATATTAAGCTCGTTTAAAATAGGAAGAATTAATAAAAGAGGATCAAATAAAACTTAACATTTTTAAAATTAAAAAACGTTAATTAACATAACGAAAAGTTTCAATGAACAAGTTAAAGTGCATTTCAGTGTTTTTTTTTTTTTTATTTTAGAAAAATTTATTAATAACATGAAAGTAATTCTCTCATTGTATATAAACTTACCAGCAAATATATTAATAATAGAAATTCTAGCAAACCCTGTAGCGGGTTCAGTAAAGTAAAAGGAAATCAAATAGGTAAATGGAAGCACAGCACAACCAAATAACATAATTATTAGAAAGTAGCGTCCTGAAAAAATTTTGTTTATTAATATTTATTTGTATTATTAAAATCAGGAATTTCATTTTACTCACCCAAATCATCAAACGATGAAAAACCTTCTTCTTGCCAACATGCTATGGTGCATATAACAATAAAAGCGGTCAAAGCAAATGTTAATATATCCCATAGAAGTTGTGATAACCAGAATGTCCATATCTTGACACCGCCCACAAATTGTAAAAGTTTGGAACGCGATTCACGCTCCTTAATCAGAAATAATATATAGAAGGCACTTACGAAACAGAAGCAGAAACATAAATTTGTTGATAATTGAGTACCCAAATTGTTGCCAGTATTCAATTGTTTTAATAATGTTTCTGTAGTATAAGGTAGAGGAGCATTTGTAACTGTTATTTGATAGGAATCATCCATTAGGGCTCTGAAATAAGGAGAATATTTATATGTTAGGAATTAGAGTTTTTACAATTGAACCAATTATATTTAAGATTGCTCAGATTCAATACAAAATAAAAAGTTGAATTGCATATTTACACACAGGTAAATTATGTAGGTAGAATCAACAAATGACAATTGAAATAACTGCACTTGCTGACAAAAGGGGTACCCTTTCATTTGGTACCCCATTTGTCTATATGTAATTGCAATAATACGAAAACACAGAATAAAACAAACAATTTTGTAAATTATTGCCAGATTCAGATTCGCAAAAAGCTGGACATTCGGATTAAAAAAGCTGGATTTTGCAAAAAAAAACTGGACATTTTTAAAACATGTTTTTAAGAAAAAAACTAAATCCTATAAATATGTAGAAAAGTATGGGAAAATTGAATTTATGCCAGTAAATCGGGTTTTTTGCCCCAATGTGAGTTGTCAAGTTTTGTTTTGTGTCAAGAATTTTTATTTTAAAACTAGTTTTGCATTATGTTGGGAACATAAAGTGTTTAATATAATAAAAATTAAAAATATTATTAATTTCTAACGAGCTTTCAACCTCCGTATATTTATAAAAATAAAGCAAATCAAATATATTAGCTAGGTTGATAATAGTATTTCGATCTGGCTAAAGATCTCTTCAGAACGAAAAGTTTAAGAAAAGCTAGAGTCTCCAGAACAGGCAGCACTTTAACAAAAAACCTATTAATTATCAATTTTGCTCTATACTTGTATTCTTAGTAATCAAACACGTGGCTAGGGTATTTTCCTAACAAGCATTATGACGTTACTAAAAAAATTTTAGTTTTTAATCTGGCTCAAGTAATATTTTTTACAGTTTTATTAGTTCTTTGTTTTTATATTGCAACGAGAGTATTTTTGTTATTTTTAATTTATAACGTATATTTACAAAAATAAAGCAAATCAAACATATTAGCTAGGTTGATACTAGAATTTCGACCTGGCTAAAGGTCTCATCAGAATCAGATTTAAAATGCAATAAATTAAATAAAAGTTAAAATTTTTCAACTCAATCTCTCAAATCTGTGAAATGTAAAATGTACTAATAAGAATATTTATAACTTAAAAAGATTTTGTTTTTGTTTTTTTTTGAAAATTTCTATTTAGCTGGACAATTTTTTTTAGCTGGACTGTGCAGTGTAAAGCTGGACAATTCAGCTGCATCCAGCCAGCCTGGTAACTCTAGTCTGGCCCGATAAAAAAATAAGTCTTCCTTTTTGTGTCTCTATTATTTTATTTTATTTATTTTTTTATTTATTTCATTCATTTGCAATACAATAAGACTTAAAGGCCAAAGACGTATTGCTAGTGTGCTACATAAATTCAAGAATATATTTACAAATAGCTTAGATTAAATTCAATAAACAGTATATATATATATAAAAAAATACGAAAATATCCTTAGAACAGGATAGCAATAGCTATAAAATTGTACACTTTATTTTTGGATATGGTTCAGCTGTTTCAACATAACTAGGAAAATGTAAAAAGTCCATACTGGAGAAAGCCTGACCTAAAACAATTTAAAAACACTCATTCATACAGTGTCCCGGAAATGTGACAAAAGTCTGTTCCTAAAAACATTATACGATAATGTAAAAGTACGTAAATTCAAAGGCAAAAAATTCCAGCTTCTAGCAGTTCTAATAAGTAAAGATCGTTCAAAGATTGTATAGTTTATAAGAGGTTCAACTATCTGAGGGTTTCTCTCAGACCTAGAAAATATAAATTCAGAACGTAAGTAATTGGGTACACCAGATCTAATGACCTTATAAAAGAACAATAAATTGCGAAGTTCTATATACTGTGTTAGGGGGCAACCGAGAAAGTTAATAACTGCACTAGATACGTGATCACGAAATCTAATTCCATATACAAACCGCACAATTCTTTTCACAATTAGCTCAAGCCGCACTATATTATACCCAAAAGTACCAGAATCAACCTCAAGGCAGTAATTAACATGCGACATCAACAAGGTGTGAGCAAGAATATATTTCACCCTTACAGGCAAATACAAGCCACAATTGTAAAGTTTTCTGAGTCCCAAAGTTACCCTAGATGAAACAACATCAATTTGTTCACTAAAATTTAGATATTGGTCAATTACAACACCCAAACATTTAAGCGATTCAACATATTCTATATCGGTTCCACAAATTCCTATCCGAGGGTAAGCAATTCTGCGATAACCCGTTCGAAACATTATTGCCTTTGTCTTAGTAGCATTTATCGAAAAATCGTTTAATATTATCCAATCATGCAATCTATCCAGTGTAAAATTCACAACCGTCTCCAAAACAGCAGGGAAATCCCTGCAATTGCCAAATAAAAGCTGAATGTCATCAGCAAAAATAAACGGTTTTACCAATTGCAAATCCAAAGAATCAGCACAATCATTTAAATACAGAAAAAACAAAATTGGCCCAATAACGGACCCTTGCGGGACACCAGAAAAGACAGAGGCGATACTAGAATTAATACCACGCACACTTACAAATTGTGACCTTCCTTGCAAATAAGAGTATATTAACCTACAAGCCTGAATCTTATTAACTAGACTCTACTTGTTAATCTTATTAACTGAATCTTATTAACTAGACTCTACTTGTTAATCAACATTTGGTTTGTGATTTGTCATGTGGAGAGATCTTTTGATCGGAACTGCTTCACTCTGGCAATTTTTATTGATATAGAGGGGGCCAATGTGCTTATCCAGTCTCTAGACCAGTTTGACATTCACTGGGACATAGTAGCCTGGGTCGGTTATATGTTAGGGAATAGGTGGATAAATTGCGAGGCAAATGGCATAGGGATCAGAGACAGGGTTAACCGTAAGGGGGGGGGGGGGGGGGGGTTCATATCTCCACTCCTATGGGTGACCACGATTAATAGTCTCTTGATGATTCTATCCAGTGAAGGTTTCCAACCTGTCTGCTACGCAGACGATGTGGCGATACTTTTAAGGCGGGAGAATCCTGGATATCTATGTAGGAGGGCATCTTATGCCCTCGAACTGGCGTACAACTGGGCTAGGCCCAGGGGCCAAAATGTCAATCTGGACAAAACTGAATTATGCCTTTTTACTAGGAAGAGGAAGATCACTGATTTTGATGAACCTGGGAAAAACGGTTCACATCTCCGATAGGGTCAAGTATCTGGGAGTTGTTCTTGATAGAAAACTATCCTGGAGGGACCATATTGAGGAAAGGGTGAAGAGGGCCCACATAACGTGGGCCGTCTGTAGAAGGGCAATAGGATCTAAATGGGGTCTGAATCCCAGGATGACATACTGGCTATACATTAGCGTTGTCAGACCTATACTGACGTTCGCATCTGTAGTATGGTGGACATCGATGAGATTTGGCTCGTATGTGGGACTATTGCAGAAGGTACAGCGCCTATGCTGTTTGGGCATTAGTGACGCAATGAGAACCACATCTACTAGGGCTGTCGAGACTATTCGCCCAATTGAGGTACAGGTGAAGTACGATGCCGCATTGACTATGATGCGGTTGAGGGCCACCGTGGAATAGGACAGTAATGGCCATATTACCGGGCACCGTACTATTTTGGACCAATTGCCAGGGTATTGCGTCCCAGAATGGGACTGCGACAGGATTTCAGAGAGGTCGGTCACGACGCTCTGTGACACGATAATCCCCGACAGGGAACCATGGTTAAATGGGACCTTCTTGGGGAACCACCCGGGGATCCACTTTTACACGGATGGATCGAAACTGGATGGGAAAACGGGTCTGGGCTTCTGCGACGCTGACTTAAATGTATGCTTCCGTCTTCCTGACCATAATACCGTACTACAGGCGGCGGTCACCGCGATTACGGAGTGCATTAAGCAGGTGAATATCATGGGCTTGACCGGTGATATTGTGATTTTCACGGATAGCCAAGCGGGATTGAAAACTGTTTTGCTAATTTTTTTACTAACTTATTTTTTGAGTGTATTCAAAAAAATGTGAAATAAAAATTTGTCCTTCTTAAATCCACAGTCTTATCAAAATTAACTAAAAGCTATTTATTTGTTTTAGTGTTTATTTTCACAAAATTTACAAATTCATTTTAGACGTTCTTGACATGCATTCTTCTATTTTGAATCTATTGAACTGATCTCTTGTCAAATAAATAAAGAAATAGTACCGGTGCTTTTCTTTTCTTATCTTTTGTTTTGCTATTGTGATTTGTTTTCTTTTTGCAGCTATGGATTGAAATCAGTTCATATTTCATTTCGCATACGTTATTGTCTTTGCATTTAATTAAGTTTAAGATAAAAATAACAAACATTTTGTAGATATTACAGTTTATGTTTGCTGTGTTTGTTTACTAATGTTTAGCAATTTTTTTTTTTGATTTTAGCAGAACAAAACTTTTATTTTATATTTTTTCGCTATGCTGTCATGTAAATTTTAGGTACATTTCGCGTTTTTCCCATGAACCGCATTATCGTTTTTTTTTACACGAAATAATTTTCCAGATTTGCCTTTTTGTTTATGTACAAAATTACCTTGATCCTTTGCAATATGGGATGATGATTTGTGAAAAATAGTAAAATCTGAGAAGAACATTAATGCAATTTTGTGAAAAATCTGGCCCATATGTGAAAAAACTGCATACGTCATTAAAAGCAGCGTGGCCAAAATTAGGATCAGTCGTCCGTACTCAGTGGTCGGAACTCTTGTTTTAATTTTCGAATTGTGCAGTGTAAGTTATCGGGGATTGGATTCGGTTGGGTACAAATTATGTAGCTACGGCCAAGTATGTTTTCTAGGTGACTGATTTTTCAGTTAATTTACCTGCCATACTACACCAAGTACTTACTACCTATTATTTAGAAACCATTTTTAATTAAAATAAATACTCACTTTATCATAGCATTATGTACCAAATTCACCGTCAATGGTGCTGTATGTAATGCTTGATTATTCAGCCATGCTGTAATATTTCCATTTGTTACCGAAGCCGATGCTAAATATCTTGAATTAATGCGTACTTGTATTGAAAGACCCAAATCCAATATATAACTGGAGAAACTTTGATTGCCCGTCGTAGAGAACTCATAATCACGTCCATATGATGTTACAATATTTTTATATTTATCCGAAATTTGTTGTTGCAATGAACCGGCAACAACATCGGGCGATGTTTCCAATACCGTAGCAGCTAGAGGATATTGTGTCAGACTCATAGTCATAGGTGCCAATGGCTTGAAAGTACCCTGAGTTCGGGTTATTAAAATTGTAACAGTAACAAAGAAAATCGGCATAATATTTTGTATAAGGAAGAGTAATTTATTACGATACGTATAGAGGAATTTCTTTAACATCATGGCTCTCCATTGATTTGTCAAAAGATTTACACCCTTCAAAAGGCGGGTATTTTCCGAGAACAAACGATCAGCTAAAAAAAATGAAAAACAAATTGATTTATAAATTATAATGAGATCTATTAAAGTTTTTGCTTACATGTTATCGATTCCACATCTTCATCGGGATAACCCGAGCCACCATTCATTATAGCACTAGCTTCTTTACGTGTACCATCTTGAGCATTTTCTGCTCCCACTTTCATAAAAACTTCTTCCAAAGATGTTATACCTATGCCATAACCATTCAATTTCAGTTCATCAGATTGATCTTCTATGGCACCAAACATTTCTTCAAATTGACTAGAGTAGCTGTCGGGTAATTGATATGATAATTCGGCACCAATATCACCTTCTGGTTTTAAATCAGGTATATATTTTTGTAGTAAAGCAGTGATTTCATCTGAATTACAGCCATCACGTTTTACACAAATCTATAAAGGGAAAAAAATGGATAAGTAACGAAAAAAACGACTAAACGGGAAGTTTATGTGATTTATCATAGGATCGTTGTGTGAAAGAGCTCTGTAACATTTGCTTGGCGTTCTTATAGGAATGGGAAGCAAAACAGCTGTCATATAGTAAATGTCAACCTTTAATAGTTTTTGAATGGATTTGAGCATTATGTGGTAAGAGATGTGATATCTAGAAAAAAAAACGTTGATTTTTATCATTCTTAGTACCCTGCGGGGAAAAAGGGGACATTTGGGATCTCTCCTGTGATACGATAAAACAATTCCGGTTCATAAAATACTTATCCCGTGATATGTGAAAAGAGGACTGGTTTCTAATGTGAAAAGAGGATTGGTTTCTATCACGTGATGGGTCTGAAAGAACCAGTCCTGTGGTAGGTGAAAACATGATCGGTTCCTAAAGTACATACTTCGTGATCGGTATGAAAGATATATCACGTGATGGGTCTGAAAGTACTAGCCCCGTGGTAGGTGAAAAAAGTACCGGTTCCCAAAGTTCCTACCACATGATCGGTTTAAAAGTCTCTATACCGTTATAGGTCTGAAAGTATCAGGCCTGTGGTAGGTATAAATAAGTCCGGTTCCTAAAGTACTTATCACGTTACCAGTTTAAAAGTGTTTTTCACGTGACTGGTCTGAATAGATGTAAATATGACGGGGTTTAAAGTATCTATCATTTGGCGGGTCTTAAAGTATCTACTAGGGAAGTCTTTCAATGAAGAACTCCGCCTGAACTAAAAAAAATAGAAAAAATAGATAAAGGATAAAAAGTAGTTAGTTCAGTGAAATGTTGTTTTGTGTTAGTTAAGGGACCCTTTCTTTTGCAGTGGTTGTGTGATATGTTCTTTTGTTCCAGGACATGTTCTTTTGCGTCAGTCATGTGACATGATCTTGGGGTTAGTTGTGTAACATGTTCTTTTATACCGGTCCTGTGACATGTCACAGAGGACAATTAACCCCCTGCTATTGCAAGCCCATGTTAAAGTGACCGGTACCTTTCATATACGAAAACCGGTCCCGTAACCGGTCCCTATCGCAATAGATCGCTTAGAAAGAGAAAAGTTAATTTTCCAAAAACCAAGTATGTACTTAAAATAGTTAATCTAACCGTTCTTGGTAAATTTAGTGTTAAATTCATAAATGTAAACTTACCAATCTATAACCAGAGCCATACTTCTTTTTTAAAAAGAACGATGTACCATGACATTTTAATTCACCATCACACATAATAGCAATACGATCACCCAAAACATCAGCTTCATCCATAAAATGTGTTGTCAAAAGAACTGTGCGTCCAACTTTTTCACTCTGCAGCAGATCCCATAATTGGCGACGAGCCGAAGGATCCATACCAGAACTAGGTTCATCACATAGCACAACTTTAGTGTTGCCCGTTAAAGCACAGCAAACGGAAAGTTTACGTTTCATACCACCCGATAATTTCTTTGAAGCCACATTTGTTTTATCTTCCAATTCTATTAATTTAATATATTTGTCCACTTCCTTTTGTATGGCCGCACCTTTAAGACCCTTTAAACGACTGAAGAATATTAAATGTTCGGCTACGGTTAAATCATCAAAGAGAACATTATGTTGGGGGCAAACACCCAAAGACATTCTAGCTCCTTCAATATTAGTTCGTATATCACTGCCATTTATAATGGCCGTACCGGAAGTTGGTGGAAACATACCGGTTAACATGGAAATGGTAGTGGTTTTACCAGCGCCATTATGACCCAGTAATACAGTGATTTCATCTTCATACATATTGACAGATAAACCATTTACAGCGAAACGATCACCAAATTTCTTTATTAAATTTTTCACCTGCAAACCAACATGCTTTCCTGATGGTTCCGGCTCAAAGGCATCTGGATTTTGACGTTCAACATGACAATTTGGCAGATCTTCTATACCCAGATATTCTTTTTCACCACACCAAAATGATGTCGTAAATATGAAATTCCATTTACGTGGTACTCCAAAATCGCCGGGAAAAATTTGTTCAACATATAAACATATACACATATAAATAACACAGGAAGCCAACATCATTAGAATAATATAACCAACAGTAAAAGTATCATCAATATTTACGGGCGTAAATAGATTGCTCCATTGTAAGCCTTCACCGCTACCTTCAAATTCTAAGATCAGCTTAAAAGCGAAACCCATGGCAGTATTCGATATTAAAGACCAGCCCAATTTGGTACCCAATGACAATTCATCATAGGTTTGTATGGTAAATGAAAATGGCATATATGCAATAAACCATACTAAACCGGTAACGGCGGCAGCTGTACTGGCCTTAGAGAAAAGAGTGGCCATCATAAAACAGAAACAAATACTGGTGATAATATAGATCAACATAAAGAATAATAACACCGACCAATCGGCATATGTTAAAACGGCCACACCATCAGACCATCGAATCTGCAAGGAATATAACTAAATTTGGAATACCACATTCAGAAAGCGCACTTACCTTCATTAAAATCGTTATTAATATGGCAGAAATGCCCAACATTATAAATGATTTAACAAACCAGGCAGTCCAGTGTATCCAATTATTTAAACCCATAATTTTCATAACTTCCTTTAATTGTTTTTCTTTTTCAGCGGTAATATACTGGAAAGGGAAAGGAATTACTTAGTAAAATTTTATAATAGGGACATTTTAAAAATAATGAGCACAAAAAATTAAATTTTCAACTTAACCGCTTCTGATTTTAGTTAAGCTTGGTATAGACATTATTTTAGTAAATATGGAGCTCATATAGTTTTTCTTTTTACAAAATTCGTTATGGTTTTCGCTTAATCGCTGCTCAAAGTTGGCGTTTTTTAACAAATGTGTACACACAGCGAAATAAAAAAAAACAACCGAATTGAAAAGTGTATTTTAATGGTAACAACTTATAAATTCAGTTAATACAACGATATTTACATTAGATTTCTGTATATTTTTAAATTCAGTGGAATTAACAAAACTTTATTGTGAAAAAAAAAAATTTTAAGTTTGTTATAATTTTTATTAACATAAAAATTATGTTTTTTTCGACCTTTAATTGTGCAATGAAAATGAAAATTATTCAAGTTCGAGGCCATACTCTATATTTCTTCATTAGGATATTGTCTTAACAAATATTCTATAGAGTTTTTTGTTTTCAAATTTATTATTTGACCCTTTCAGGAATGTGTTGATAGATCTATTTCGGGCATTTTCTAGGTTCCCATCATCAGAACACGTTTTGAAAGCGGTAACAATCCCATGCCAAACATCAAACATTCATATGAACTAGTTTACTCACTACATGAGAACTAATATACATATGAGTTTGAAGTTAAAGATTATAACCATTGATCAAAAAATAAATTGAAAACTTGTTTGATGTGCAAGATCCACCTCTGGTGAATATTCAATACACGTTTTTTTGTTTTGCTCTCCTTTTTACATTTTGTTTAGTTTGTAAACAAAACAGGGGAAGTAAACTAGGCGGTACTTTGCCTTTTTTACAAGTTTGTTATAATTTTTATTAACAATAAAAATTATGTTTTTTTCGACCTTTAATTGTGCAATGAAAATGAAAATTATTCAAGTTCGAGGCCATACTCTATATTTCTTCATTAGGATATTGTCCTAACAAATAATCTATAGAGTTTTTTGTTTTCAAATTTATTATTTGACCCTTTCAGGAATGTGTTGATAGATGATTTGATCAAACAAGTTTTCAATTTATTTTTTGATCAATGGTTATAATCTTTAACTTCAAACTCATATGTATATTAGTTCTCATGTAGTGAGTAAACTAGTTCATATGAATGTTTGATGTTTGGCATGGGATTGTTACCGCTTTCAAAACGTGTTCTGATGATGGGAACCTAGAAAATTCCCGAAATAGATCTATCAACACATTCCTGAAAGGGTCAAATAATAAATTTGAAAACAAAAAACTCTATAGATTATTTGTTAGGACAATATCCTAATGAAGAAATATAAAGTATGGCCTCGAACTTGAATAATTTTCATTTTCATTGAAAAATTTTAAGTTTTACCAACCCACTGAAATTCGTAATAACCGAATTTGAGTCGTAGTAACCGAATTTCAGTTGGAAAATAGCTAAATTTCTTTCTGTGTGTAAGAAGTATACAATATTTGAATTCTCATAACTTTTGAACGCGTCAACAAAAATTTTATTTTTTTTTTAAAAAATAAGTCCTCCTCTTTAAGTAGTTTTGCATAAAAATAAATTTTTTTTTTGGCTAAAAGGATAATGAAATTGAAAAACTAGCTTGATTCGCGAATATCTCAAAAAACCCATAAAATAATTTTTATGAAATCTATCTTTCAATAAATCACTTACAACAGAGAACAATTTTAAGTTGGAAATCGGAGAGGTTCAAAATAAGCGGAATTTTTATAAAAGTATCTTTGATAGTACCCTACGACATACATAGTACCTACGAAAAATTTCAATATATTTTGCCATGCATGATAAAATCGATATGTATGTTAAACAGTAGACGACATATCCTTTGTTATTTAAATATTTGTACAAGTTCAATGATGCCATTATTGATATCAAATAGAAGATAATAAACTCAACTATTCCACAAAATTATAATTGTCGAAATATTGCACAACAAACAATTTTAAAAATGTCCTTTTAATGTCCTTTAAATGTCCTTCAATATCATTGACCGTTTTAAATAAAATCGTCAGAAGACAAGGTTCATGTTAAAGATTGGACTTCACTGTAATACATGCTCAAATTTCAGCATTCTTGCTTTATTAGTTAAGCACGTGATAACGAAAATCTGAGTACGCAGTACATGTGATCTCCTGATTAACACGCTTATAAATTTTCCCATGCGTGGCAAGAAATATTGAAATTTTTCGTAGGGTAGGTGAATATACTAAATTTTATATTAAATATTAAAGATACTTTCGGAAAAATACCATTCATTTTTGAACGCCCCTGATTCCCAACTTAAAACATTTTTATGTTGCAAGTGATACTTCGAGATCAATTAAAAAAAAAATCCAGATGCCTTTGAGCCGGAACCAAAATAAATAAAATGTAAATAATTTATCTGTTAATAAGCACGAATATGAGATTACTGTATTACTGTCATAATGGCGCCGGTAAAACCACTACCATTTAAATGTCAACCGGTATGTTTCCACCAACTTCTGGTACGGTCATTATAAATGGCAGTGACATACGAACTAATATATAAGGAGCTAGAATGTCTTTTGGTGTTTGCCCTCAATATAATGTTCCCTTTGATGATTTAACCGTAGCCGAACATTTAATATTCTTCAGTCGTTCTAAGGTTCTTAAAGGAGCGGCCATACAAAAGGATGTGGACAAATATATTAAAGTAATAGAATTGGAAGATAAAACAAATGTGGCTTCAAAGAAATTAAAACTTAATTCTGGGTTTTTAAGATATTCGCAATTTAAGGACATTTTTCAATTTCGTTATCCTTTTCGCGAAAAGGATAACCTCAACATTGTTGGATTCTATATTAAAAATTTTTAATTTTCTGTTGACGCGTTCAAAAGTTATGATAACTCACACATTGTATATTCTTACACATTTGTTCAAAACCCCCGAACTTTGAGCAGTTATTAAACGCGAACTAGAAAAAATTTTGGAAAAAGAAAAAATACGTAACCTCCACATTTACTAGGAGAATATAAATACCAAGATCAATGCAATTTTAAGGACTATTAGCTGAAAGTTGTGTCGAAAGTTTTTAAAAGCTCTAAATACATTTTAGTCGGGAGAAGCTCAAATAAATTTTTGTGTAGATTTCTTTAATGGCTCGATTCTCCACGAAGTTTTTAAATGGCTTCCTCCTCAAATCTGACTTAATACTTTTTTTGGCGAGCAACAACTGTTCTAAGACTTATTAGCTCGCACAATTACAGTGTTGCCTTGTCTGAAGCCCTTCTTCTTTCCCCACCTTTCATCTCTCCTCTATCAACTTTCCAAAGAAAGCAACACATAAATAAATAGGAAGAATTTCATGAGTGTTCCCATCTCTTTTATAAAAAAATATGGCTGTATTCATCTATAAAGGCAGTGCTGCCAACCCAATTTGTTCAAAAATCGTCAAGTTTTGTGGAAAAAATCTTCAAAATCGTCATTTTGAGAATAAGAAATCGTCAAAAAATCGTCATTCTGAAAACTATTTATATTTCAATAAAAAAAAATGAAATTTTACGTTTTAATCACTTTAATTGTAATTTTTTCACGATTTTAATGTTCTTTTTTATTAGTTCCTTTACAAACGACTCTGAGTCTTAACAACACAACTCCCAATACTCATTTCGGGAAATATAATTTTAAAATCACTGACCTATTTTAAAATCTGCAAAATTCCTTTAGTTTTAAAATTTTTTTTCCGATATTTGGTTTCACAAAATTTGGGCATACATACAATAAAAAGGGAATTAAAGAAAAATATTGTTTTACCAAGAATTACAAATGTAGAAAATCACTCTTTTATCAGTGATTTTGAAGCTAAATGATTTAAATTATTAAAAAATAAAGATTTTGGATTTGCCTTTGTAAAATATATAAAAAAATCCATTCGAATTTCATTATTTTTTAATAAAAATTAAAATAAACCTTTCAAAATGATGGGTAAATGAAGAATTTTTATTCGATTTGAGATCATTTTATCACATTTTCCTTAGATGTTTTAAACAAAAAGAAACTTGATCAAATTTCGTCAATAAATTTTAGAGCAAAAATTAAAAAAATTTAAAAATTCTATAAAAATTGAAAATTTTTATAAATCGTCATTTTCCATACAATAAATTTTGTGAAATCGTCAATCGTCATTTTATCATATTTCACTTCAAAAATCGTCAAAATGGAGACAAATCGTCAAAGTTGGCAGCGCTGTATAAAGGTGTAAATACTTTGATAATATCGTAAAAGGCTTGATTAACTAACACGAAAGGATACCGTTTGAAATATAAAAACAGAGGGCAAGTATTTTCAAGCAGTCATACATTATTTTCAACGTGTCTGACTGATTCAACATTGCCCAGCAAACACCACTCTAGTTAGGAACTTAAACTTTTGGAAATTTCTTTGAGGTGGAGAAAAAGGGAAACACTTGCCTTTGATGACCAGCCTTTTAAAGATAAACCTGAATTTTAAAATGTATGCTCACTGGAGAATGGGCTAACTCACTTATCAGTAAATTTTTGGAACTTTCGTCAGAACGTCGTAAACATGGGGAATAAATCTGAATCTGAGAATATTTTTATAGAAAAACTTTCTAGAACTTAAGTGTTTGTGTAAAAAACAATCATCAGAAAATTAGATCTTTTTGTAGAAAAAAATCCTATAGAAAAATTTGAGATTCTGTGGAGTTTCCTATAGGAAAAGTGTTTCCAGAAACTGAGGGATTTAAGAATTTTTCTATAGAAAACCCCCTCATCTTATGTTTTATTGAAAAAATTCCGCCTAATGAAAGGGGTTTCTCTAAAATAAAATTCACCAAATCTGAGGATTTTTTTAGAAGGCTATTCCCAGAGTACGAAGGTTTTTCTGTAGAATAAAGTTCTCTTAAACTGGTGATTTTATTCTTAGAATCTAGAGGTTTTCTGTTGAAAAATGTCATGAAAACTCACTGATTTTTTTCCTAATAATATCCACAGAATCTGAAGATATTTCTATAGAAAAAAAAAATATTCAGAAATTAAGGGTTTTTTTTTGTAACAACTGTTCTTAGAAATTTTCTATAGAAAAAAAGTCCTCAGACTTTTTTCGACAGATTGATGAAATGTCCACAAATCGTTAGAATCTGATAGTTTTTCTAATGTAATGTTAATTTTTTCCTATAGAAAACATTTGATCGTACCCAGCAAAAAATAGTGCTTACCCAGAAGCACTTCTTTAAGACATTATTTAATTACCAAGCGCTTCCGAAACAATTACAGAAGGCATGATTTTTGTTCGCGATGTCCCACTTGGTATGTCTCTTTTTAGCAGCTGAAAAGCGCTTCTATCATGTGCTCTAAGAAGCAATAAATTCATGCCTTCGTATACAATAAAAAGCGATTTTTTGTGCGTTTACAACATTAATGATTCATGGTATGCATTCTTTACTGCTTCATGCTAAGCATTATTTACTGCTTCAAAAAAGACATCAAAGGAAGCACAACAGAATGCCTTCCGTAATTGCTTTATTGTATGCAAGGCTGTGAAGCGCTATTTGGGAAGCATACAAATGTAGTTACTGCTTACCAAAGCCAGGTTATTTTTTTGCTGGGTAAGGTCTCTATCTTGTAGAAAACCCTCGGATTATATGGATTTTAATTCTATTGAAAAACTCTCACAAGGGTATGGGTTCGCTGAGATTTTAATGAAATTTGGATATGTAACACGTATGTTTTTAGCGGCCCAATCTCACGTTTAAGGCTTAAAAGGTGGGGCCGAAGTTAATACATTTTTGTATGGAAACATGTTTGAAACTAATGAAATTCAAATTTTCTTGAACGTAGTTTTGATGTACCAATATTGCCTATGCAGTGTGTTAGGGTTGCCATTTTTTTTAAATATTTAAAATATAGGTTAAAAAGCTATTCGCATAAAAGCCGAACAATTACGAATGTCGGAAAAATCTCAGACACCCCACGAATTAATTTAATAGGCATTAATATACATATTTTTTTTAGCTTAATCCAACTATAATTCTTTAAAAATAAACGCCAGTTTAAATATCACTTAAAACACATTTTTTCGAATAACAAAAATATTTGAAGGACACATTTCGAGTACCATTTAATGCGTCTCCAAAAGCTCTTTCATTTAGTACCTCATTTGTGTAAAATTTCTCTAAACAATTCGAAATAAGGGGAAAAATCGCAAAATGGTGTAATTTTTGATCCCACTTTTTAACCCCTAAACATGAGATTGGGCCACTAAAAAATGGATTTATGCCTTTGAATATAAACAATTCTTAATGAGAACAATCAACGAGAAGCTTTATCAAATTTATTTACCTCTAAAGAAAAAACTTTTTATAAATATAATTAAGTTGAACAAAATCTTGAAAAAATTTAACAAACTCCTCCCAACAAACTTAAAATCGTTCACTTACCTTAACAATATAAGTACAAGGATAAATGAAACTTAATAAAACAATCAACGACATAATTGAGGCCAATCCTTCGAGCAAAGGATCCCAAATATATTTAGGATATGGATAACGCTGCATAACAACTTGTGGTAAATCTTCTTTTTGTGATACTAATTTCATATAGGCCATTGTTAAAGCATTCTGAACGGGCAAAAAACCTTCACGTAAATAGCCCACTGGTAGACCACCATCAGTAGCATTCGGATTTCGGGGACCGGTTAATTCGAAGGGCAAAAATAATTTCATTGTTAACCATGTAAAACCTAAATTTGTCATCGATGTTCTCAATTCACTTGGAAAACGTAAAGCAAATGAGAAATCCTTTGGATATTCCGTTAAATTAGCCCAACTGTCAGCGAATTGTATGCCGGCTAAATAATTTTGACCAACTAATTCAGATTCCAAGGCTGAAGAATTTGGATAACCTTTGTAACCGTCCAGTTCTAATGTGTGAACCGCTGCTTTAACGATTCTGTCCAAATATTCATTTTGGGGAGAATAAAGAAGTTGATAGTCGACGGGTTTAACGATTTGTACCATAGACATTTGAGACCTAAGGAAAAAAATATTGTAAAACGGATTAGATATATTGCAAAACAAATTTTGTAAAAATTATTAAAATATCGTATACATGCAGTATGATATTTGTTAATCTGAAAAGCATTTTCTAACTGATTAAATGATTAGTAAAATAATATTTTATATTATTTTCGATTTGTTATTGTTTTTTAGTTTAAATTGTTAAATTATTTAGTAACACAATTTTACAATACAAAAATTAGTCATGTTTAAATATTTAAAAACTGCTATAATACCAATGAATTACACTAGTTTACAAAATATTACAATTTTTCTAAGTGAGATATGTTTTATGTATTTCGATATGCTAAACTCGTTAATCGAATTCTAAATATTGTTTGTGGAATTAGTTTGTAATTTTTTTAGGGAAGTTGAAGTTTCCGTGGAATGTGTTTAAAGCATTATGTTAAAAATATAATTTCCAATCACTAGCCTCATTAAATTATTAAACCAAATTAGAAGTCCTTTTTGGCAAACCCTATTTTAGCTATAAAGGTTCAATAGCCCTCGCTTGTTAGGTACATTCAGAAAAAAAAGTTAGTAGCAAAAATTTTCAATAGCACTTTACTATTTTTGTACTAATTTTTTTTTATTTTAGTAACATTTTTTGCTATTCTCATTTTACAAATTACTGAATTTTGTAATAATTTTTGTAGCTGATTTTAGCAAAACATTTTACCAATTTTTGAAAGCCAGTTGCTAAATTTAGCAAAAATTTTGCTTATTTACACAATATGATACAGTCAAAAAAACAAGTTAGTAGAAAAGTTAGTAAAACGTCTTGTGAATCAGGTATACTATTTTTTTGCTAAAATCGTGTTTTCAGCTAAAATTTTTGTTATAATTATTCAGCACTTAACTGTTTTATACTAATGCTTTACTAATATACTAATGTTTTACTAATTAATTTTGCTAAAAAAAAATTGTGCTGATAAGCACATTAATACACTCATAAAAAAAAGTTTGTAAAGTCAGCAAAAAATTTTGCTGAGTCAGCAAAATTTTAGTCAGGAGGATGCTAGCAAAAAAGTTGCTAATGTCAGCAAAATCTTTTGCTGAAAATCAGCGAGCTGATTTTTAGCAACAAAATTTGTAGATTCAGCAAAAGTTTTGCTAACACTTAGTAGATTAGAAATAAAAAAGCGTTGGTAAAAATTAATAAATTTTTTGCTGAATTTTAGTAGACTGAAAAAAACGCAAAAAATTTGTAGAAAAATTGTAATTTAGTTAATTTATTTGCTGAAAATCATAAAACATATTTTTGTGATTCTTTTAAAAATAATTTACTATAATAACGAAATATAACAATTTTAATTTTCCCACATTGACGACATGAATTAATTTAATATCTGAAAATATATAGAAATAAATATATATAACATAACAAAAATTTTCTTTCAACTACTTACATCAATGGTTGTCTTAATGATGCTATGACGAAACTGCCGAAGATAATTCTAGAAACGAAACGAAAAAATAAACAAAACAAACGAAACGAAAAAAACAACCCTTTTTTTGCAATAAGAAAAAGAAACCATACAAATCTACCTAAGATGTGTGTTTTTGTCTTTCTCTTTACTCTGTCTACATGTCTGTATATGTTTTTTCATGGTTGATTTTTTTACTTTTCTTGTTAGAGTTGTACTTTTTAATATCATTTTCCTCTTCTCTACTACATCTTGACATGCCGCGACATCTGCTTATCAGCACAATTTTTTTTAGCAAAATTAATTAGTAAAACATTAGTATATTAGTAAAGCATTAGTATAAAACAGTTAAGTGCTGAATAAGTATAACAAAAATTTTAGCTGAAAACACGATTTTAGCAAAAATATTTGCTAAAAAATAGTATACCTGATTTACAAGACGTTTTACTAACTTTTCTACTAACTTATTTTTTTGAGTGTAGTGTGGACGACAACCAGATTGAAAGATATACGCAGAATGAAGTAGATGTCGCGGCATGTCAAGATGTAGTACAGAAGAGGAAAATGATACTAAAAAGAACAACTCTAATAAGACATATAAAAACCATGGAAGTTTTTGTATCTGTTTTTCATACATAAAACAAAATTGAGGATTAAAACAACTTAAATTTTGCGTTGTCACCGGCTTGTGAAAATAATTGTCTATTAATTAAATAAAAGACAAAATAAAATATTTAAATTTAATATGTATTTCTAAACTAAATGTTTATAGATTAACAATCTGGTGTGGTCAAATTGCAAGCAAACATATACAGACATGTAGACAGAGTAAAGCGAAAGACAAAGACACACATCTTAGGTAGATTTTTATGGGTCCCTTTTCTTATTGCAAAAAAAGGGTTGTTTTTTTTTTTGTTTCGTTTGTGTTTGTTTATTTTTTCGTTTCGTTTCTATAATTATCATCGGCAGTTGCGTCCTTTAAAAGATAGCATCATTTAGACAATCATTGATGTAAGTAAATGAAAGAACATTTTTTTTATGTTATATATATTTATTTCTATATATTTTCAGATATTAAATTAATTCATGTGGTCAATGTGGGAAAATGAAAATTTTTATATTTCGCAATTATTGTAAATTATTTTTAAAAGAACCACAAAAATATGTTTTATGATTTTCAGCAAATAAATTAACTAAATTACAATTTTTCTACAAATTTTTTGCGTTTTTTTCAGTCTACTAAAATTCAGCGAAAAATTTATTAATTTTTAGCAAGGCTTTTTTATTTCTAATCTACTAAGTGTTAGCAAAACTTTTGCTGAATCTACAAATTTTGTTGCTAAAAATCAGCTCGCAAAATTTTTTGCTGACTTTACAAACTTTTTTTTTTGAGTGTACGTGATAACTCAAAATTCATTTTTTTTAGTTGTGACGTTCTTGCAGTTAATAAGCAATGTGTTCTTGAGGTACTGGCTGATGCACTTTTCATAAAATTTTTATATAAATGAAATTGACCTATTCAAAGCCTTTGAGGCAGAAATGTGAAACTTGGAGCTTAAACTTCCACTACAAGATATTAAAAAAATGTATTAAAGAGAAAATTCTTATGCAAATTACAATATATTTCGGTGTTTAAAACTCTTGGTAACGAAGCTATTTTCTATAAGGTAATCAAAATATAAGGACATGAAATGTTTTCTTTATTCAAGACAATTTAATTTACATTTGTTAACAAAAATTATCGATCTAGTAGAGCAATTAGCGTTAAGTAACTCATATGTATACTGTTAATGAATTTTATCAATACAATACTATAGCTAATTAAATATTTTTTATATAAAATTTATATCAACTAAACTACGTCATTAGTATAATTAAAAAGGAAACTATATGTAATAAATTATATAGAACAATTAAATAAAATGCGCTTTTTATATACTATAGGGTGACTCAATAAGACCGCAGATTTGTTAAATTTGTCGAAACGATATTTTTTTTATTTCATAATGTTTTTTAGTCTATGGTATTTATGCAGAAAACACAATATCAGTTAAATTCCCACCACGACTCCTCCGGCAACACAGGATACGGGTATCCACATTTCCAGAGTAAAAAGAATTATATTTGGTCTTATGTTTTTTCATCTTAAAATGTATTAGAACATGTGATTATATATGGTGTCATGCATATCCATATATTATTATATATTTTTTATGTGGTAACATATATAACGATATATTGTTAAATATTAACCTTTATAAAATACGATATGAAGTATATGTGCTATACATATTAAGATATGATTGATCTATTGTCATATATAACACATACTTATATATAACACAATATGTAATCATATATGCTACCATAATATATACTGTCTTATAAAAAATATGTTTGTGTGTTACATAAGATATGCTTATATATGGTGCTATATGAATAACGCAATTCAAGATATAATTATGTATGACATTCAGATTAACAATTTAGTTTGAGATATGATTATATATGGCCCAATATCATTTATATTTTGCATGTGTATAAGACATAATTATATATTGCAATATATAACCCCATATATTTTCTATATCTTTTATATTTTTATTAAAAATAATATATTTTATGGGATATAAGTAAATCCAATTTAAGCTCAAAATAACTCATTCCATCCACCAAATATTACCTATCTTTTTGGATCTAATTAGATCCAAGTAGATCTAAATTCATCCCACGGGATATTTGGGGGTACATCAGGATTTTATATTATATATTTTTGGATCTCCCAATTTTGCGATCAATTTTAATCTAACTTAATCCGGTAATCTATTTGAGGGATCTAATCGGATATTACTGGATACCCCAATTTTCAGATACACTTGAATTATATCAAACGAGATCTGTTTTTGTATTTCAGATGTAACTTTATTTCGATCGGGTTTCCGTTACTTTTTGGCATAGTTCGTATTGAATATCTTTTATTAGGAGTCTGATTTCGTTCTTCAGCTCTGAAATCGTCTCGAGCTTATTGTCATAGCCCAGCAGAAAATAGGAAACAGTAAAAACCGTTTAATGCATCCTTACTGCTTCTCCTACTGCTTTGTAAGATGCATAGTTTCTTAAAGAGCAGAAATGAAAGGCCAAATTTAGTTGATTGTTTACATCTCTTTTTGGTTGTAATGAAATTAGCAATAAATTTTGCATCCTGTGAACTTCGTTCGCAATATGGCCATTGTTTCAGGCGCTGCGTGGCAAGTGGAACCGTCCTGTTGAAATCACATATTGTCCAATCTCATGTCAACTAATTCAGGCCATAAAAAGTATGTTATTATGATGTAGTAGAGGTTAAATTGCTGTGCACGATGGAGAATTGAGGTTATCTCGGCCTGGTCCACACTTTGTTCTACAACAGCAATATTTTTGACAGAACGACCTGTACGAAGACGCCCGAGTGTTGTCACGTCTTGCACCAACCCAGTTTCTTCGAGCTTCTGTACCAAACGGCTGATTGTTGACTCAGATGGCCGGTTATATTGACCGAGAAATATCAAACAAATCACGAAATGCACTTTTTGCATATCGACCATTTTCATAATACGTTAGGATCACTTTTACGCGTTTTTCAACTGAGTGTCCAATTCATAGTGATAGAAGCCGAACATAACTCTATAGCTTCTTTGTTTGTTAATTTAAGTAACTGAAATTTGGTAAATGAATAATGGATGTACTTTCTTAATTTTGGTGCAATAAATACAGGGGTTGGCCAAGTCAGTATGGACATGACATTTGTACATATAATGTGTTGAAGATGTACTCAAATATTTTACAATTTGTCTGATATTTGGGAAAACTATTAATAAATATTGCCTAATGCCTGATATCAAAAATTTTCAAATTCGGTTCATTCATTCAGAAGTTATTTACACTCAGAATATGCTTACAGTAACTACATGTAGGTCATGCGGGTAGTAAACAGCTGTAGTTGTTTTAACTGTTATTGCAGTAATTTGTTTACGAAAAAATGGAAAACGACTATTTTTGACAGTTATTTCAAAAAACAACTAACCGAAAACTACCAGAACAGTAAACAGTTAATTTTTGTTAGTTATTTAAAAATAGAAGATTATGTCGAGTTTTTAAAATTCTGGTTTAGTTTATATTTGTTATTATTGATATGTTCATAGTTTGCAAATAATAATTAGAAAATTTCATTGTATATCAAATGCATAAAAACTCCATAACTGGAATACCATTTGAAAATTTGACTTTGCATTTAAATAGGACGTAGGAAATACAGATTTTTATTGTAATTAAAAGAAAAAAATATTTTTTTTTTTTTAATTTTAAAATACCGAAACAATAACTGTTAAAAATAGTAGTTTTTAGAAGTTATATAGTCGTTTTATGTTCATAGTTTTTATTGTTTTGTTTCTCATTTTTATGGTTTAGACATTCATTTAAATTAACGCATTTATGCCAAATACAGGCATCGCCTTTTTGATTACATTTGTCATTTCAGTCATTTCTACCTTCTTAATTTCCTGAGTATGTAAAAGTATGCACTTTTTTAGATTTCATACATTTTCTGCAAAATACATTACATACATTGGACCTAATTCGGTGGTGATAATAAGTCGCTTTAGGGTAAAACTAACTCGCTGAGTCCGAAAAAGTAACTAAAATCTTCGTAGGGTTGCACGATATTTTTATTGAGTTGCCACATTTTTTTAAGCAACCCCTAAACAAAAGTAAGTTGCATTTTTGAGCTAATCGCATGATTTTTACCTAAGAACGAATTTTTAATACGACCATTTTAATTCAGTCTTCAAAAAATAAGTGATTTTCAGAAAACATATTAAAACCAAATAAATTTTCATATTTGCACATACACAGAAAAAATTATGGCCCAAAAATATCTAATTAATCGATTGTTTGAATATCAATGGCAATTTAAACAATTTTTTTAATCGATTCAATTACAGTGTTGACAACATGTAAACAAAATTTTTAAAAATTTGGCAAACTTTTTTTTTATTTTATTTAGATTAAGTAATCAAACAAAGGTTTAATTATATCAACATATTATTTAATTTGTAAATAAAAAGAAAAAAAAATCGCAAATGATTAACTTTTAATAAGTTGAATAGTTTACCGATTTCAAATACACGCAAAATCGTAGTTATTTCACTAGAGTTTGCGATACTCTTTTTGCTGAGATATTCGAGTACGCACGAAAACTTAATTTAGTTTCGTGTTTTATCTGTGGTAATAAAAGTGCACATGTGGATTTAAATAAACCTTATCGAAAAAGGACAATTAAACTATTATTTTTGTAAATAATTAAATTTTCAATAAGTATAAGTGTCATTAAACTATCATTTTAAAGTTGTGTGTGATTTTTTTTAAGAAAGCAATTCAATTACAAGAAAAAGTATAAGACAAGACAAGCAAAACAAAAATTTTGTCTTTACTTTTATTTGTTTTCTTATAATACATTTTTATATTAAAAAGCATTAATTTTATTATAAATAAAATGTCAATTTAATTTACAAACCTACATTTCTTTTTTTATTTAATATATATATGCGCCCCCCCCCCCCCCCCCCCCCCCACCATACTAAAACAAAAATAAAAAAATACGAGTTTTTAATTAAAACTACCATTGTTTTCTTCTCAAGTTTCAATTAAAGTTTTAATCAATTTAACTAAACTTTTTAATTGAGGTTGTAAAGAAAAACAATAACTCTTTTAATGGATATTATTATTATTTTAATTGAAAGAGTTTTAATAAACTGTCTGCAAAATTTTTGTAGTTAATACTATCATTTCAGTAGTAGGTGCATCATCAATTAAAATATTAATTGATTCAATAAAATTTTTAATTGAAACCCGTTTTTAGTGTTTTCTGTGTATGTATATAGTTTTAGTACATGTAGTTTTAGCCCAAAATTCGTAATGTATATAGTACATTCCATGTGTACTTTTGTTCCATGGTACTTTTGGGATGCCTTTACCAATAATAAATTTCCAACATGGCAATGAGACGTCATTAGTTTTCACGCTACCAGTAATGACAACAGCTTACTCGATGCATTACTTTAACACAAATAATAAGGACTTTTAGTAACAAGTTAATGTTCCCATTATTTCAATAATAATCCCTTACCCATACGTACTTATTTTTATCATTATTTTAGACATATTATTTTTTCACTTCTAGTAAGTACATATATAACTACTTATTTTAGATTTTTTGTAAGCTGGAAAGTGATGACATTTTGTGCAAGCACGTCATTTATGTTTTTATCTATCAGGAATAACATGTAGAGATCGCTCAAATGGTAGAGCGGTTGACTGATAACCAGGAGGCCCGCGTTCGAATTCCGTGTGGGCACATGTTATTAAAAAATAATTTCAATAAAAATATACATTTTTTTATTAAATTTAGTTATTTTATTTTTAATTTATTTTAGACTCATTATTTTTCTCCATACTGGTAAGCTTATCGGTAACAACATATTTTTCAACTTTTTGTAAGGTGTTTAGTAATGATATCAATATTTTGTGCGACATCCCCACATAAAAGCAATGGCATTTGTAATGACAATTGTAAGTACTTGCCATTACCAAATATGTACTTCTAAAAACACTTATGTGGTAATGCCTTTCTGCACTGGGTTATTAATACTTGACAGCTTTACTTTTTTTTATTTCTTAAAAAGACAATATCTAGGATTAGCTTTAGACTAGCTTTAGACTTTTATTTTAAAAATTTTTTTGTTTTATATTTAAATAGTTTGAACTTTTTTCTATAAGCTATGAAAATTTTGGATAAATAATCTCAGAAATAAAAATGTTACATTTTGTTAAACAAACTAATTGCCCTATATTTTACATGAGCAATATTTTACATGCTTTTGTCTCAAAACAAGATATTGAAAATCGGGTGCCACTGTGCAGCCTTAACGGGTGGACCGATTTGCAATCGGTTTTTTCTTTTGTTTTGTAAAGGACTAAAAAATTAAGTCCATAACGTAGAGACATTTTTAATTTTTTGCCTAGTAGTTTTTTGAAAAATAAAAAACAACGATTTTTTGGGGAGTTTTTTTAATTTTTGAGTTTACCCTCGTAGCATATTAATTCAAATCAAAAATTTAAAATGATAGAATTTATTCGTGTGTAAAACAAAATTCAACATGATTTTCTCAGATGAGTAATCAGGCTCCACGATGGCACCCGATTTTGCCTTTAAAAAAGTGCCTGCAATGAAATGGTTACCAGGGTTGCCATGTTAGTCCACATTCTAAATTATAATTTTTAGAATATTATTTAATATTGTGTTTTTATATCGCCAACGAATTTTTCGAATAAGCCGTTTATTTGTTATTTATACAGTAAAACCCGGTTAAGACGACCTGCGAGGGACCAAAAATATTAGTTAGTCTTAAGCGAGGTTCGTATTAAGCGGGGTTTTTTTAAACGATAAAAAATATGTATTTATTAAAACAGAAACAAGATTATTCAGATCTTTACATAAATAAAAAATAAAATTAGCATTTCATGCATTCACAATTAAAAATTCAATTAAAATTCTTAATTTTATTAAAAAAAATATGTTATTTTTTCTGAATGACTGAATTAACTATTTCATTCGTTATAAGTTTTTCTATTACCAAAATATGATTGTCAGCTTCTTCGGCACACGATTTTGTTCGAATATATATATATATATATATTTTTTTTTTTTTTTTTTTTTTCAATTTATAACGAGCTTTCAACCTCCGTATATTTACAAAAATAAAACAAATCAAACATATTAGCTAGGTTGATACTAGTATTTCGATCTGGCTAAAGATCTCAACAGAACCCGAAGTTTTAGAAAAGCTAGAGCCTATATAATAGGCAGAACTTTAACAAAAAACCTATTAATAATCAATTTTGCTCCATTCTTGTCTTCTTAGTAATCAACCACGTGGTTAGGTCTTTTCCTAACAAGCATCATGACGTTACTAAACTTTGAAGACCAAAAATGTTCTATTTATATAAAAAAAATTTAGTGTGTACTCTGGCTCAAGTAATATTTTTTACAGTTATATTAGTTTTTTGTTTTTATATATGTACATCGAGATTATTTTTATGTTATTTTCAATTTATAACGTGCTTTCAACCTCCGTATATTTACAAAAATAAAGCAAATCAAACATATTAGCTAGGTTGATACTAGTATTTCGATCTGGCTAAAGATCTTTTATGTTTATTAAGCTATTGTGTACCGTTTGTATATTAGATACCTCTATTTCGACTTCTTATCACTTGACAAATTTTAGACATCGGGAGGATTAACAATTTCCAATATTTCTTCATCTTTTTTTTTTTTTTTATATTTTAACTAATACTCAGGGGATGCCCCCTACTCATGCAGTGCATTGTATTGATCAGGAAAATAAGGTATGGGATGGAGGAAAGAGGGAGTAGTGTTTGTGGATATTTGATTTAAATTTTTCTAAATTGTAAGTAACAGGGAAGACTTCTGCGGGAAGTTTGTTCCATATACGAATCGTTCGACTAAAAAACGAATTTTCTCTGTAATGCGTTGTGCGAAACACAGGACAATCAACTACAAACGGATGTGCTCTACTAGATAAGCGAGTATTACGAATAAAAACTCGGGCTCGTGGAATAAGTTCACTTATCTCAGATGAGCATCTCCCATGGTAATATCGATAGAAAAGTGTCACACAACCCACATTCCGACGATGCTCCAATGAATCAATAGAGTTGGATACACTACTGTCATTGATAAGCTTCACCGCCCTCCCCTGAACACGGTCCAGAAGCTTCAGAATAGACAATGGAGCCCCTGCCCATATATGAGAGTTGTATTCCATTTTTGGCCGGATATAGCTGGTATAAATAGTAAGGAGATCGGATGGAGTGAAGTAAGTCTTGCACCGTTTTAGAAAACCGAGACACTTGAATGCCTCTTTCGACACTTGAAATACGTGCTTATTCCAACGGACATCACACTGTATTCTCATGCCCAGAACATCAAGAGTATCCGATTCCTCAATACCTATACCATCCATAGTTACAGATGACAATGTCAATTCCACAGCCCGTCTGTGGGTTAACATACAACATTGGGTCTTGCGTGCATTAAAAGTGACCTTATTCGCGCGACCCCACTCGGAGATTGTAGAAAGGTCTTGATTGAGTGTGTCATTCATGTTCTGCCGCATGCCCTCTATCTCCAAAGAGCTTGGCCTGTGATCGAATGAAAATGAATGACAAATGTTGCTGTCATCTGCAAAAGAGTAGATAGGGTTGATGGTCTGACCAAGAAGGTCATTAATAAAAATAAGAAAAAGGGTAGGAGAATGAACAGAACCTTGCGGTACCCCTGAATTTAGCTGAAACTCGTTTGATGAGACCCCATCTAAAACAACACGTATAGTGCGGTCTCTGAGAAAACTCGTTATAAATCGAGAGAAGACATTACCGACACCAAAAGCAACTAGCTTAGTCACGAGTGCTCCGTGCCACACACGATCGAACGCCTTAGAAATATCTAGAGCAACCACTTTACTCTCACCAAAGCGGTGGATTGACCGGCTCCAACGTTCCGATAGAAACGCCAACAGGTCTCCCGTAGATCGACCACTACGGAAGCCATACTGTCGATCATTTAAAAGTGAATTGGTCTCTAAATATTTCACAAGATGGTGGTTAACCATGGTCTCCATCACTTTGGAGAGCGCAGAGCAAATTGCGATTGGGCGGTAATTTTCAGGGTTGTTAGCCGCACCCTTTTTAGGGATAGGCTGGACATTGGCCACCTTCCAGCATGAGGGGAAAATTCCCGCAAGGTACGAAGAGCTGAAAAGTTTTGCCAATGGACGTGTATTAACCGAGTTCGTATTAAAAGATTGATTGATATAGAAATAATTTTATTAAAAACTAAAATCAAAAGTATTGCTATATCCTACTTTGTTTTCCTAGTTTGAAATTGTTTAATTCGTAGATCGATATAAGAAAAGTAGCAACTTTGATGAATCATAAAATTTAATATAGTCCACTTACAAAAACAAAAGTGGCTGATTCTTTTTATTTGGAATATAAATTTTCGTTTGGCATAATAATTTCTTAAAAAAATCAAAAATTTTTTTTTTTATTTTGGCCACATTTTACCATTGTGTAATTGTGTGAAAATAAATAAAAACACAAACATATCACAAATATTTGCTGTCTGCATTACTATTGAATCACCCTGTACAAATAAAAATTTGGTTAGTAATCAAAGCAAAATAAAAAGTACCAAATAAATAACATTTATATTAATTGATTAAAAAAAAATAAAATAATTATACAGTGAGCACTAAAAGGGAGTACCTAATTTTAAAATAATTCTTCTATCACAGGATCGATTCGAAAAATAGTTTACATTTTTTTAAAGGCAGTAAATTTTACTTTAATCTTCAAAAATAATTTGATTTCTAAACATTTATTGAAAATCAAAATATTTTTTTATTTATTATTGATTTGTTTTTAATTCGGTAGAATTCGTTAAAACTTTTTAATATTTTGAATTACTGATCAAAAATTAATAAATTGAAATAAATTTTTTTGATTTGAAACCATTTTTTTAGCAATAACACTGCGCAACTCGAAAAAATAAAACAAGAGTACCGAACATTTCTCCTAAATATTTCGGCCACGATGATTGTAATGGCGTAACCAGTTTCTTTACTTGTGGGCCATATTTTTTCCAAATTTTTCATGTTTCTATGTGTTTTATACATAAACTTTTAAGAATCAAATATTTTATCTTAAAAGGAAACAAGGCAGTAGTGAATCCTAAGTTTTGAATGAAACTAGGATATGTTGTAAATACTTTAATACTGCGTACAAAAAGATCTGAATTTCTTAAATTTTAAAGATGTTTTCATACAAAAAATCATGTTATTTTTGACGCAATTTTAAACCCCTAAACGTGCGATTGCGCACCTAACAAAAATACGTGTCTAATATTTTTTTGTCCTCAACAACATATCCAAGTTTGAATAAAATCGGCGTATTGACCACTGTGTAGTTTCCTTGTTAGTTTTTTATGGTAAATACTAGATGGGCACGTGAGTGAATTTTGATTTACACTCACTCACGCTCACGAGAGAATATTACCGCTCACACACAATCGCTCACGAGAAATTTTTTTCTACTCACACTCACTCACTCACTCACTCACTCACTCACTCACTCACTCACTCACTCACATCACTCACCACTTCACTCACTCACTCACTCACTCACTCACTCACTCACTCACTCACTCACTCACTCACTCACTCACTCACTCACTCACTCACTCACATCACTCACTCACTCACTCACTCACTCACTCACTCACTCACTCACTCACTCACTCACTCACGCACTCACTCACTCACTCACTCACTCACTCACTCACTCACTCACTCCACATCACGCACTCACTCACTCACGCACTCACGCACTCACTCACTCACTCACTCACTCACTCACTCACTCACACTCACTCACTCACGCACTCACTCACTCACTCACTCACTCACTCACTCATCACTCACTCACGCACTCACTCACTCACTCACTCACTCACGCACTCACGCACTCACTCACTCACTCACTCACGCACTCACTCACTCACTCACTCACTCACTCACGCACTCACTCACGCACTCACTCACTCACGCACTCACTCACTCACTCACGCACTCACTCATCACACACTCACTCACTCACTCACTCACTCACACTCACTCACGCACGCACGCACTCACTCACTCACTCACTCACTCACTCACTCACTCACTCACTCACGCACTCACTCACGCACTCACTCACTCACGCACTCACTCACTCACTCACTCACTCACTCACTCACTCACTCACTCACTCACTCACTCACTCACTCACTCACTCACCTCACCTTCACTCACTCACTCACTCACTCACTCACTCACCACTCACTCACTCACTCACTCACTCACTCACTCACTCACTCACTCACTCACTACACTCACTCACTCACTCACTCACTCACTCACTCACGTGAGTATATTCAGATTTTACTCACACACAAGCGAGAATATTTCCACTCACGAGAATTTTTTCTTACTCACACTCACTCACTCACGCTCAGGTGAGTATATTCAGATTTTACTCACACGCACGCGTGATTCACGTGAATCACGCAAATTCAAAACGTAAAAATGATGGTACATTGTGAACGTTTAACTCAGAATTGCTCTGAATATGCAAATTTGCCATTTATTTTGTATTTTAACAGCCCAACCTTATGAAATCAGTGAACAATTTAAAGCAATTATTTATTAAAAGCAAAAAAATATTATTTTGTAAAATTTTACTCATGCAGACTCACTCACGAAGAAATTTAACTCATGCACACTCACGAAAAAAATGTTTACTATTCACACTCACTGAGGTTCACGTGAGTAAATTTATGTTTCACTCTCACTCACGCGTGAATCACGCAAAATTCTGCTCACGTGCTCATCTCTAGTAAATACATAAAAGACCTTCATTAACATTCGGGTATCAAATTTGCGTTTTTTCTCAATTTTTACTATATTTTAGCATTTTTGCAAAATTTATTATCCCATTTCGCAATCGATCAAAGCATTTTTGTGTATAAGCAAAAAGACAAATATGAACAAATATTTTGTGTAAGAACGAAAAAAAGAAAGTGCGGATAATGGGAAACACGCGAAATGTGCCTAAAATTGAAATGACATCATAGCGAAAAAGGACTACATATGAGTTCATCTTTAAGTATAATATGGAAATAAATTCAACAATTATTTGTACCAAAATTCAGCCAAAAATGTTTATATTAGTGAAAAATATTTTAACAAACACTCTCATTACAGTGAATGTTTAAAAAATATTTTCCAATTTTATTTTAAATATGTTCACATATTTGTATGAATTTTAAAATAAATTTTTGAAAATATTTTGTATACATTCACAGTAATGAGAGTGTTTGTCGCAAATATAAACATTTTTGTCTGGTTGCTCTAGATCAGCGGTCACCAACTACTTTCATTTGGGTCCGTTTTTTAAAAAATCACGACCGTCGCGGTCCGGAAGGTAATAAACTGAACTATTTAAATAATATGTTTAGATACTTTTTACAATATTAATGAGAAAAATTACATTTTTTGTCTTGGACTATCCGTCTGAAGTTTGAAGTAAAGCTTGTGCAGGCTATTCTCATTAAATCTTGGAGATGTTCATCGGCAAGTCTGTTTCGGAATTTTTTTAAATGAAGTTCATCTTAGAAAATGCTGCTTCACAAACATATGTTCACCCAAACAAAATGAGAAGTTTCAAGGCTAATTTTTTTAATTCTGGGTATTTATTAGCACAAACAAATTGTATCCAAAACTCTTGACAAGAAACTTCCTGTTTTTGGTGTTTTAAAACTGTATTTTCTTGGAAATCGATCATTTCCATCTGGAGAGAAGCTTTATTACTCCCTAAAATATTTGCAGCTTCATTACTCCATTTCATCCCCAGGATTCAGAGAGTAAATGTTACTGAGGATATCGACAACATTCTTAATTTTTTTAAAATCTGCGAATCTGTTTTCATATTCCGATTTTAGATCCTCAATTTAGATCTTGTATTGGCCAACGTCAAGCTCGTTGTCATTGCAGATTTTTTTTTTTAAATTGGGCAAGTTTAGGCGTTCATTATCCAGATCAATGTTGAAAAGATCGAGTTTTCGGTTTTTACTTCTGTCAGGAGCTCCCATACAAGATAGAGTTTTCGCTTTTTACTTCTGTCAGGAGCTCCCATACAAGCTTTCCTTTGCCTTGAAGTTTAAGGTTCAGATCATTGATGTGTTTAAAAATATTTAATAAGAAAGCAATGGAAGTTACGTTGCACCTCGCTGATGACGACAATATTAATAATGAAACTGTTTGTGTTATCGCTCCCAAATTATCTTTTTTTTTTTGCATAGGTTTCCCTATTACTTGTTAGTTAACGGATCATCAATCATCACCAAAGGCTGATGTCGAGACGAAAATATTTCTCATTATTTTGTTGTTAGATAATGTAAAATATTTTGTATTGTTAACACAAGGTCCGCATAAAATAGGTCTACGGTCCGGATACGGACCGCGGTCCGACAGTTGGTGACCCCTGCTCTAGATATTTCCAAGGCGTTCGTTGGTGTGTGGCACGGCGCACTGTTATCAAAGCTAATTGCCTTTGGTGTTGGTAATGATTTCTCTAGAGTTTTCTCACAGATCGTACTACACGTATTGTTATAGATGGGGTCTCATCAGACGAGTTTCAGTTAGGTTCAGGGGTACCACAGGGCCCGTTTCTTTCACCATTTCTTTTTATCATCTTTCTTAATGACCTCCTTGGTCGAACTTTCAATCTTATCTACTCCTTTGCAAATAACAGCAACATTTGTCATGCAATTTCCTTCGATCGTAGTCCAAGCTTTGAAGAGGTTGGGGGGCAAAAGGTACATTATGAATGACACACTCAATCATAACCTTTCTACAATCTCTGAGTGGGGTCGTGCGAACAGGGTCGATTTTAACCCAATGTTGTATGATGACCGTGGACTCAACTATGTCATCACTAATTCCTCTTTGCTCCTCCCCATCATCTATTTTCCAGATATCAACACAATGCATCAGTAGGGGCATTCCCTGTGTGTTGCTTCACGCAGAGAAAAAATATGGTTGCAATATGATTGCGGCCACAAAACTATGTTTCCTACAGCAATAAAAGGTTGTGTCAATTAAACTATTATTGTTTTAATCATATTTCACCAATAATATGGTTGCTTTTATCATTTACTAGTAAAAATTTATCTTTTTTTGAAAAGTTGTGAGAAACAGTCAGCCCCAACAAATTTACTAATATTAAACAAAAAGACATTAAAAGTGGGCAAACAAAGTAGTGGTATTAATTGTAATGGTGTTTGTAGTCTCAACCCGGTCTACACTGGAAGTCTAGGTAAAAGTTTAATTGTAGCGCACAAACAACGTAGTGGTGATAATTGTAATGGTGATTTGTTTTGTGGAAGAAGTAATAAATTGTAGTCTTAACTCGGTCTGCCCTGGAGGTCTAGGCAAAAGTTTAAATGTAGCGGACCCTTTAAATAAAGTTAGTGTTTACTATAAAAAAGTGATACAAAAAAGTACTTTGTTTTTTAATTGTTTATAATTACGTAACAAAATATTGTTAAAGAAAAAAAAAATGTGAAAGAAAAATTTAAACAAAATGCACGTGCTTTTAAGTATGTAGTACGAAATAATCATAATATGTTTGCAATAACCATAATATGTTTGCGTAAATCGTGTACATGATCATAATATGATAACTAGGGCTATAATATGGTTATAATGCAATTATTGCTGCAAATATGGTTTTTCATTATAAATGTATTGTGAAATTGTATTCTTAACAATATTTTTATGCGAGTTTTATTCTGTAACTACATGTGTACTTCTTCAGCACAAAGACAATTTGATTACTTAATTTTTTTTAAACCTAAGTTTATTTAAATATGTGAATTATTACATAAATAAATATACTATTAAAAAACACGCATATCTTTTTTATCCAGCTTCAACAGAATGCTAGGAGAATACTGTTGGCCTATATTATGATAATTAATACAAATTTTCATAACCATAATATGATAATATTGGGATATATTTGGAACCATAATATGGCCATCTAATTATCATATTATGATACAAAAGCAGATAAGGGTATGGTTGTCACAACCATAGTAATATGGTTGTCGCAATCATAAATCCAAAAATGTATGATGCTCTTCGAATATGGTTCCCGCAACCGTATGTTTTCCTTCTTCGCTATGCTGCCATACAAATTTTTAGCACATTTCGCGTTTTTCATACAACCACACTTTCTGTTTTTTTTTTACACGAAATAATTGTTCAGATTTGTCTTTCTGCTTATGCACAAAAATGCTTTGATAGCTTGCGAAATAGGATGATAAATTGTGCAAAAATGGTAAAATATGGTAGAAACTGAGAAAAATACGAACTAACTTGTTAATGCTGCACATTTATCAACCAAATTTGATACCCGAATATTAATGAAGGTCTTTTACATATGTGTTTACCATAAAAAATAAGGTAAAATATTTGGCGTTAACACATGCTAATTTGCAAAAATGTTAATAAGTGAAAAAATGAGTACGCCAATAAAATCAGCGTGGCCGAAATATTTAAGATCAATGATCGGTAGTCTTGTTTTCGAGTTTAGGGGTCAATTTTGTAGCTCAGTGTAATTATTTTGGTATTGGTTTTATAAAGCTTTGAATTTTGTTAGAAGAATTATTTTTTTTTTCACCTGCTATTTAAGTGCCCACAATTGTATTAAAAGCTTAAGACCAACTAAAAAGGAAACACAATCTCTATATTTTACCTTTCTTTCACTAAGGACAATAAAAAACGCCTTCCTAACGCAGGTACTACTGTTTTTCTGTTATAAATTTCATTTAGTTTTTTGTTTTTTTTTTGAAAGTAAATAAAAGAGAAATATTCGATAAAGGACATTTAATTATTCTAAACTAATTACTATTTATATGAGCAATTTCAAAAATTTTCGATACTTTGAGGTTTATCATGAATAAACTTTTGTGTATGTGTTAGCCGATGTGTAAGCATGCTAAATCCATCCGCTTTAATCATTTATCTTCAACGGGCGAACAAATCATGGCGGTTTTAAGTTTGAAGTAAATTAAACATATTCAAATCACAGTTTTTGATTGGATTTAATTAAAGTTACATCAATTTAGAGATTTCATTGTATTTACAATGTGTGAAAATACAAAAAATATAAAAATACACTAAAAAATTTTTTGTCATATCGCTCAACTACTGCAATAAAGTCATAACTCAAAAATTTTGATTTTGTAGAAAACGAGTTTAAAGTTTTCAATTTACTCCCACTTTGAAGAAAAAAATAACGACATAACTTTTCTCAAGAGATGAGTAAACAAGATATCAATACGACTTTTTTACACAATATGATACGTGATCAGTGTTGCCAGGTATGTTAAGCATAAAATCGTCCAATTTTCCAATAAAAATCGTCAAAATCGTCATTCTATTTTCAAAAATCGTCAAAAAATCGTCATATCAAAAAATATTTGTTACAATTGGGATAAAGTTTTAATAAAATAAAAAGAATAATAATGTAATTCACATTTCAAGTGCTCATGTACTATCGGTGTAATATAATACGATTTTTTACACTTTTCTGTAATTTAAACTTCGAAAATCATGATATTTTATAACGATAGCACTTTACCTGTTAATTCCTTCTATATAATTCTGTAAATACCACTTCAGTAGCAAAATTTAAATCTTAAATTCTTTTACAAAGTTTAGAAATTCTTTAACAATGTTATTTTCTTTAATTATTAAATTTGGACTTCCATTAAAGTTTCAAATTGCATTACATGTGATGACATAGTTTAAAACAATAAATTGTGAAATTTTTGATTATTTCATATTTTTCATTTTGGGTTGGTTTTTAATATTGCTAAAAATTATTTATTATTTTATTTATTATTTATATTATTATTAATTTTTATTTAAATATTGTTTATTGCTGCAAGTTTTTCCATTTTCAAATATAAATTGTGAATATCTGAAGTTTCACTTTGGAACACTTTATTTATATTATTATTAGGCCTGTTTTTTAAGCACCGGATTTATTTTTGGATTTATAAATGAGAATATTCGAACTCGATGTTTGATTCGCAAAAACTTGGAAGTTTTTTTAATTTAAAAAATATTTTATTTTTATCTCAATCTTACACTAACTAAACTTTATAAAATATAAATATTAAAAAAGCAGGGTTGGCATTCAATAACTTTTCATAATAACGATTGGCTATCACAGTAACTCTAATAGCGGAATGGAAATTTAAAAAAAGCGATTCCATTAAAGACATGTTTCTTCTTATGTAAAAGGTTTTAGTTTTCTATTTAACCTGTTTGATTTTGAAATATCTTGAACTAGTTAAAGTCAAAATAACGCTAAAATACCGAAACGACGATTTATAATGTTATTTTGTTGATGTAACAAAATTTAATGGGTAGAATTTTGAAATAAATCCTGTAAAGCTTTAAAACGTTCATAACGGCATTGGTGTGGCCGTGGCAGGCAACTGCCATTATAACGAAAAGGTAGTGTTTGCCAACCATGAAAAAAGTAAGCACATACTCAGGGAACTTCTGCTGTAAATATTTGTCGTTGTTTCAGTATCTTTATTTTTAAGTGAAAAAACAGTCATTTGTAGAAGAAATTTAATTTTTGACTACAGTTGTAGTTCATTTAAACAACAAACCACATTAAATTACAGTATTATGATTTTACATTCATTTTATACAGTATTTTTTTTTTTATTTAAAAAAATAAAACAAATTAATGTTTGTTTATTTTTTACTGCATTGACTGAACCACTCATTAATAATACAATTGTAGTTAATTTTTTGAACAGTAAAAAACAAATGACTATGTTAGTTGAATTTACTAAAATGGAAGTCGTTCTTTTTTCAAATGAAATTTCATTTGTTTTTAGCTACATTTGCAGTGGTATTTACTAAATGCATTATTAAATGCAGAAAATAAATTAAAATAAACCTAACATGAATCCATAAAATAACTTTTTTGCTAAACTTTAAATAAAAAATTGTTTTTAATTTTAACGAAATAATAAAAATCCAAAAATAGATCCGGCGATTTTTTAATAATTGCAAATAAACATGTTTTGCTGACATATTAAACGTTTGTCAAAAAATCGTCATTTTGGAAGCAAAAATCGTCCAATCGTCATTTAGTAATTTAGGTACTAAAAATCGTCAAAATGACGATAAATCGTCAAACCTGGCAACAGTGTACGTGATATAACGAATAATTCTGCGTCATTAAGTCAAAAATCATGTGTTTTGAGTTGTGACGTTCTTGCAGTAAATGAGCGATATGAAAAGAAAAACACAATAACTTTGGAAAACTCGAATTTTTATTTAATTTAAATTCTCAAATTTGATATAAGGATGGTTAAAATCTTTAATTTGATGTTCGTTTTGGGGAAATTGATACAGCTCTTTAGTTGTAACAAAACGAAATGTGTTTGGTAAAAACTGCAGCGGTAGGAATGAAAAAAAATATTTTTTTTGCACTTTATCAATTTAGTCCGTCGTGAAGATTCACTCCTAGATACAGAATTATGTTATCCAATCATGTTTTTTTTAATGCAAAAAAAGTAATTTAAATAAATTAATTTTTGAGTTTAAAAATTTTAAAATTTTATTCGAAAGTGATTTTTACTAAGAAACTCGGTTCACGCAATCCGCTAACCAATTGTCAATGCCAGAACATAAATTTTAAAAAAATTTCGTATGCCCTTATTGGTGAGCTGACATCAACTTGGTATACCTTAAACTGTATAATTTTACACCGTTTTTTAAATAATGCATTCAAAACTCAATTCCATTAAACAGCGCACAGTGGGGTGTGCCCCACTGACTAATCGAATTGCCACACAATGTAAGTTTCAAAGAAAGGCCCACTTAAACTATCAGGCGCTGATCTATTAGACTCCAAAGTAGGACACCTCTGAGGTTCTAAAATAGTTAGAGTTTGACAATTCTAAATTTATCAACAGATTTTAGAAAATTAAACATTTTTGTAATCTGTTTGTAATTTCAAATACGCTTAATCATGTTAGTTATCTCTTAAAGTGCAAAAGTTATTCGCATTTTGAAGTTGACATTTTGCATTTTTGCGAAACCTGTTTCGGTTTTGTTGGTGATATTAATAACAAGTTATTTAATTAAACAAAAAAAAAAACTTTTGTTCACGATTAAAATAAAATGCCTCAAAAATTTTAAATTATAAAAAAGTGATTTTAGTAATTTTTTAATCAAAAAGGTAGCAACCCTCTTTTGCCTCCAGATTAAAAGTTTCTTCAGCAACATATATGGTGTGTATTTGAAACTAGTCACAAATTTTCTCAAAATTTGGCACATATTCATGGAATCAGATCTAAATAAATATTATGCGCCAAGTTTCAACCGAATCGAATAAAATTTTCGGATATTAGTAAAATAAAATTAAATTTTTTGTGAAAATGCCAACATTTATTTTGAAATAAAATATTTGCTAATTGTAACGTATTGTAATGAAATTTAATACTAAACTGTACCTTATCCAGTAAAATAGTAAAATCCAAATAACAGGTTGCAGAACAACTTATACTGCATTATAACAGGTTCTAATTTCTGTTCTACAACCGATTCTTTTTATATGGAGTTTGTCCCATTTGCAATAGGTGCTTTACCTCCAAACTAAAACAGGTTGCTTTAGAACCGGTTCTAGAACCAGTTATAGAACTGGTTCTGGGACAGTGACACCTTATATTTTTACTCCTAACAACATGTTCTAGAACCGGTTCCATGTAACCGGTGCTAAAAGAAGCTGTTCTAGAACAGGTTCAAAGGTAATCTGTTCCAAAAATTTTGCTGGGTACTATTTTTTTAATCATGGATGGTAACCGATTCGATGCTTCTATCGGTAGGAGTAACGCTATTTTCTTATATTTAGTGGTAACGATATTTTAGGGATAACGGTTTTTGAGTTATTTCGGAAACGATATTTTAAGGGTAACGGTATTTTAGTTACTAAGGTAATGTTAATGCACACCGATATTTTTAGCCACATTATGTAAGTGTTCCAATGTCTTGCAAGTTTATGATCTGACATTGGGAAAATAGCAGCGATGTTTTTTCAGATACTGTCAGATTATTTCGGTAACAGTATTTTAAGGATAACACCAATACAATTATTCCGGTAACGATATTTAAGCGATAACTGTATTTTATTTATTTCGGTAGCGGTATTTTTGGGGATATTGATATTTTAGTTACATCGGTAACGGTATTTTAGGGATAACGATAGCCAGTTGAAAGGGGTTTGAATCGATAGCGGTATTTATGAGGTATTGCCTGCCATCCTTGGTTTCTATTAAAGCCGAAAAAAATATAGGACTAAAGTAAATCCCAGAATTCCCAAAAAAACTTTAAAAAATTTCCTAAAATGGGATTTTTTATATTTATTGCTGTGTTGGCACATTTGAAGCGATGTTGAAAAAGTATAATGCTATCATATTTGGACTAAATTGTAGGACCTGCCCCTTTTTTTAATTTTCTAATTTCGGTGGTGCACTCAGCGAAAAAATTGGTTATAATTAAAATTTAGGTAAAAAAATTATCGAATTCGGAGGCTTCTGGGGGGAGAACAATAATCAACTGGGGAATATAATTTTCACAAAACGCAACTACTATATTTAGTATAGAAAAATACACACACTATATATGTTCCTGAAGAAACTTTTAATATGTAGGCAAAAGAGTCTTGCTACGTTTTTGACAAACGAATTTCTAAATTTTTTTTATAACTTACAAATTTATAGGAATTTTATTTTAAGCGTGAACAATATATATCATTAAAGTTTTTTGTTTAATTAAATAACATGTTATTAATATCACCAACACTTTTCAAAGCAATCGGACTTGAGTTGCCTTTTCTATTGGGATTGTCAAATGCGGATAACTTTTTAAATGCGGATAACCCACATGAGTAAGCGAATTTATTGTTGGAAAGTAAAAGCAGATAACTGCGTGAAGTGTCATGGCAATGCGATCAACAAGTAAGAAATTGCTGAATTACTTCCAAAATATTTATGATACAATCCACAGTTCGAAGTTAAAAACCTGCGAAAGTTTAAAATTATTAAAAATTCTGATTTCGCTTTTACACCATCATACAACTTTTGACCAAACAGCGATTAGTTTTATAGTAAATTTATCTCCCAAGTCTATTGCCTCCATTTTGTATTTGTTTGGATTTGTAAGTCAAAAGCTATGAGCAGAAAATGAAATCAATGCAAAAACTCTTGTAAGTTTCAAGTATTTTTTTTTTTTTCATTTCTCGACATTTAAATGGCCATCAATTCTTTATGCGAAGACTTTTTAACATGAAACTTTGCATGTCCTAGTTTTTAACCGTTTCGAAAATTTTTGAAATTACTCGTATAAATTAAACCAAAAAATTTTGAACTTTACAATATGTACTTCCAATTCAAAAATCTTACAATTTTAAAACAATTGACAGTAAAATGTACTTAAAAAGTAAATTAACTTAAAATTGATTCCATAATTTATTTTAGCTCCCCTAATTCAGAATGCCGGCACAAAATACACGTGATAAACGAAAAATTATACTTTGTGCCGTCTTTTTGAATCAGGGGGTAAATGTTTTTAATACATATCAATTTTATCTAACAGATTGTCATGACTTTTGTAAAGGGATTACGAAATTTAAAAATCCGGTAAACTTAATATAGTTTCTTCACTGAAAGAATTATCCTTCATGAATTAATGAAACAATTTCATAGAATTTTTTCGTAGATTCAATGAAGAATTTCATTCTATCCAAGAAATTTTATTATTATTAAGAAATTTTTCATAAAATGTTATAGTTTCATAAAAAAAATTCATTCGATTTCATAAATTATCACTTTATAAATTTAATGAAAAATTTTATGAGCGATGAAATTATTTCAAAGATTTGTTTGTTTTATTTTTTCATAAAATTTCATTAATTTTCATACATTTCAAACTTTAGTTTTAAGATTTAATTCTCAAGTGTTCAACATGTTTTAGAAAGTGTTTTATTATTTTAATGTAGCCTTTGATTAATTTTGGACTTCAATGAAATTGTTTAAAAAATCATGTGAAGTGGTTCATTGCCTTAGTTCCAATGCATTTTTCAAGACATTCATGAAGAGTTTTATTAATACAAGAAAACGTCTTAATATTAAAAAAAGTTATGAAACTATTTCATAAATTCTATAAACGCTTCATTGTCGGAATGATTCATAAGTTTTATGAAGAGTTTTATTAATTCGACAAACGTTGCATAAACATTGACTTTAATAAAACCTGTTTCATAGATTCTATGAAAAGTTTCAATGGACGAGTTCCAGTGACAATTTTCATTAAAGCTATGAAGAAATTCAGTACTAAAGTGAAGATAATTCTCTCAGTGTTTCATTAATATCGATACTAAATAAAATTTGGTTGCAGTACTTACTTAAATAAACTGAGATTACTTATATTTAGTGATGGATATGTGGTAATATCCATCGGTTCGGCCGTCACTAATGTTCGCACCAACACCATCAACAAAGAGAATACGGCCGGCAGTAATAATTCGATTACTAATTGCCATTTGGAATTCCATTGTAGAAGCCAATTTTTCCATAATAATAATTTAAATTTTTCCCAATTTGTAACACGAACCATTTTGTAATATTCTGCTTCTCTATTATCACCTGTACTGAGACATTAAGCTGGTGAATGTGATTAAAGGTAGTCGAGGAAAATAAAAGTTGCTAACTTTGTTAAATCAGAAGCTGAAAAAGAAGAAATGAAAGAAATTATGTTAAGAAAACTTTATATATGCAGCGGTCTTTTTTACCATTATACTATTCTAAGTATTATTATTAGGGCAACCAAAAGTATTATACTTTTATTGTTTACTTAAAAGCATAGCACTATTTAGATTTATACAAGACCGGATCTTAAAAATATTAATACACAGAGAGAATTGCTTGAACGAGTTTTAATGTAATTGGTTCACTAAACTACCCAGCAAAACTTTGGTAATGGGTGTGATAAAGTAATGCATTACCTTGTAATGTGTACTCCTTATCTGTATCATTATTTTCTAACAAGAAGTAATGAGTTACCGATAATTGAACACTCATGGATTACCTTGTAATGACTTACCGATCATCAATTACATAATGCATGAATTATAAACGTAAAGTAATTATTAGTATATATTTTTGAAAATCTATTTATAGACGAATTACTATGTGATTTTTTTGTAAGCATGACTGTAAGGTGTATATTTTGATATCACGAAAGAAAACACGAAGCACAACAACTCACTTACATTTTAAGCAATAAAATATTATATGTATCGATGCTCAGTTGGTAGAGTTCTCGCCTAGCTAATTGTTAAATATCAGAGGCCCCAGGTTCGATTCCCAGCATGACCACGTAATTTATTTAATAAAAAAAAAAATTATTTATTAAATTAAATTTCTTAAACTTTATGAAAACGCTTCATAGTTTTAATGCAACTATTTTTAATGAAAGTTTTTCTTTTGCTGTATGAAATTTTTAATAAATAAATTGAAATTTTTCATTAAATTTTAGGAAATTTTTCATTAAATATTAAATGAGAAACTGAATTAATTTGAGACAAATCTAGAAGAAGGTAAAAATAAATCTTGTGGGGATCAGCGCTAGAGGGAGTGCCGCACTTTCGACGTAAACGAGTAGGTCATATTCAGCCTCATTTTAATCAGCCACCCACAATAAACTCAAGGTTGGATCAGGTATATATGTATAACAACCAACCACAGAAAATCTGTGATGTTAACTGAGTACCAGAACACCATGAGTTATTTTCGCCTTTCCTTACAAGTTTAGCCAACAGCTTTAAATATCAAAGCTTTTTATTTAGCAAGGCTGTCAGTCCAACTACCAATGTTACCATTACAGTAGAATCTCACAAATTAGAACTCTCACAAATTAGAACCGTCCAGAAATTAGAACCGGCCATTCCAATATTGTACGCCTAGAACCTGTGGTTCTAATTTCTGTAAGTTTTTTTATTTTGTTTTGTATTTTCACTACAAATTACTTTTTTGCTCATTGAAGTAAAAATAAAACGGGGAGTCCCCGAGTTATTCGTGGTGAGTACCATTCGGTCATATGCATGTGAAATTTGATATGTTTGTACAAAATTAAATACTAAACTAAAAACTATACATTTAATTTTCAATATTTCTTCTCTAGAGAAGCTACATCAAAGAAAAACGAATCTACTTAAAACTTAAGTTTTTAAAATTTTATTTTTAGCCCTTTCAACATCATGATTCTTTCTTTAAAAATCTGAAATCTGAAATTGTTAAAATTTTAAATTTTTAAAACAGAATATTTCAGTAGATAAGAAGAGAAAAGGAATCTTTCACCTACAGAAAAATCCACAAAATTAAATGCTCCTTAACATTATATTTTTAAATTTAAATCTTAAAAATAAAAAAATAACAAATTGCTATTTTTTCTATGTAAAAGTGCTATAAGCTTTTTTTACAAAAAATTATTAATAATAGTTAAATCATGGGAACCGAAAATGTGAATGTGCAACTATTTGGCGAAAATTCCATATTTTGCAAATATGCATTCTTTTTTTAAATCGAGAGTGAGTGGCCAAAGTTTAGAAAAATGCATTTTAAAAATAAATTGCATAAAAAATGCAATTATTTTTGAAGCAGGAAAAATATTTTAATTTGCAGTATAAAAGTAGAGTGCCTTGCCATTCTAATGCAATGTACATAGTGATAATCCGATCAATATTAAAGAATATACGAATACACAGACTCACACACTTTTTCCATATTTCTCATTTTTCAAAAAAAACTAAATAGCGAATAAAACCGTAAATTTTTCTAAATTTAAAAAAACTAAAAACGCCAATATTTAAGTGGGTCCATAAAGTTTCTGAATGCAACATTTAATTGAAAGCGGAAAACCCAAGCTAAGATTTTGCCCGATTTTGTGTGGAATGGCCGATATCTATTTACAGCGATTATTTTTTCTGATTTTGTCAGATTATTTCGGTAACGGTATTATAAGGATAGTGGTATTTAAATTATTTCGGTAACTGTACTTTAAGGCTAACGATAGTCAGGTGAAAGGGTTTTAAATCGATAACGGTATTTTAGCGGTATTGCCTGTAATTTAGACTTGCCAACCGTCCAGTTTTCGTCGGGACAAACCAGTTTTAGAGTGGAGTGTCCCGTGTCCCGGCGATACCCTGAACGGGACGCCATTTGTCCCGTTTTGAGAAAAAAAATTAATTTTTTCATTGTCACAAAAAATAAAAAAAAAATCGTTAACTTTAGTAGTTATTTTTGTACTTTTTCATTGTCACAAAAAATAAAAAAAAAAATCGTTAACTTTAGTAGTTATTTTTGTACTACTACATTCTAAATATTAGCAACACTGACATTTTTTTAAATAGATTAGCAACACTGGCATTTTTTTTAATATATTAGCAACACTTGTATATTTTGATTTGTTTTATGCCATTTGTGAAAGTGTCAAATGAAAATTTTGAATTTTTTATTTCATTTGTCAACTTTTAAATGAATTAAAATTTTAACCGAGCGTGATTTTTTAATAGGTATTTTTTTATTATTTTAGTAAACATTCTTTCCAATAAGTTTGCACAAATGTTAAAACTATTAAACTTTGCATAGGAAAATGAACGGAAAAAGACCAGCAGATATGAATGAATCGGCAGCAACACAAGAAAAGGAAAAAAATAGAACAAAAAGGTATTGCAAATTTCAACCAGATTGGATAAAGTTACCGGATTTCCAGAGTTGGTTAAGAAAAACGCCAGATGATGAAATGAGTGCTTATTGTAATATTTGCAAGCTAATTTTTTCAGTAAAATTTGAAGGAGTTGCAATGATAAAGAAGCATGCAAATTCTAAAAAACATATACAACTCATAAATGCAATGAACGTTAGTACTAGAATGACAAAGTTTTTTACAAAACCCAATACAATTGATGAGGATGAAGCAATAATATCTGAAATAGCATTAACGTATCATGGTGTAATGCATAATCACAGCTATATGTCTCAAGATTGTGGAATAAAACTTGCAAAAAAATTATTTAATGATTCGAAAAAAAAGCCAACGTATTCACTGCTGCCGAACGAAGGCTGAGGCAATTGTTGAGAATGTGTTAGCTCCATATTCTATTGAAAATATTTTATTAGATGTTGGTAGTGGTCCTATTTCTATAGCCACAGACGCTTCCAACAAGGGAAATAAAAAACTGTTTCCTGTTGCTATTCGATATTTTTCAATTAAGAAAGGACCAACAACATTTCTTATTGATTTTTATGAAGATAACGACGAGACATCGGAAGCCATAGCAGCGAAGTTGATTGAGTGCCTAGAAAAATCTGGAATGTTGCGTAGTAATAAATTAGTAGCATATGGAGCAGACAATGCATCCGTTAACTATGGAAAATTTAAATCAGTATTTCAACATCTGAAACGAATACTGAATTTACCGAATTTAATTGCTGGTCATTGTCATGCTCATATTTTGCATAATACTGCTAAACAAGCACTAAAAACCTTATCGTTCAATGTAGAAAGTTTTGTTATTGAAGTTTTCAGTGAATTTTCTTCAAGTGCTAAAAATCTGGCAGAACTGAAAGATTTTTTCATTTTTATGGAAACTGATTATATTCAATTACTAGGACATTCACGTATTAGATTTCTGACATTATTTCCAGCTGTTGGTCGTATTCTTCAATCTTGGCCTGTTTTAAAATCGTATTTTTTAAGTAAAGGAAAAGAAAATGTTTCCAAACTAATTTGGAAATTTGTTGCCTGTGATCAAGATTCGGAAGTACAGAAAGACGAGAATCAATTATCTGAGGCATACCTATATTTTATTCATAATATTATGAGCATATTATCATCATATATAAAACATTTAGAAAGTGATTACATTCAACCCACAGAAGTTTATGATATTTTTCATAAAATTAAACTAGAATTTTCAAATAGATTGGAAAAACTTTTTTTTGGATTTAAAGCAAATCAAATTTTGTTGCAAGTGGATCGAAATAAAAAAGAATATTTCACTGAAGAAGCCGTTTCTGTGTACAAAAAAATTCTAGATTATTTGAATAAATGGTTTGATTATTCAACTGAAGCTTTTTTTTATAAATGTAAACAGTTTAATTTGGATAATGAGTTAAAATATGATGAAGTAGTTGAAGTTGCTTCAAAATTGGAAATACCGATAGATAATGATGCTTTATTTTCTGAAATATGTTTCCTAAATAATATTTTGCCAAAACTGAATAACACTATTGAACAAAATAGTGAATCAACTTCTATGAGTACCGAAAAGCCGCATTCAAATAAAGTTATCCAAAAATGGTTAATATTTTTCGATAACGGGGAAAGTCCAAATTTGTTTATGATAGTGCAATATATTTTCATAGTACCGCCTAGTAATTGCTATGTAGAGCGTGTTTTCAGCTCTAAGATGCTTGTACCTTTAGTTAAAGCTGAGTTGTTGGTCCACTTCAATTTCAGCTTAAGGTGTGCTGAGTTTGTTGAATTTATTACTTCAAATAAAGATTTAATAAAAGCTGCTAAAAGTGATAAAAAATATAAATTTAAAACTAAATAAATAAACTTTATTAAATATTTTATGTTCCTATTAATATTAACTATTCCTATTATATTTACGTTTTTGTTTTGTTAAAGTTTTATGAGTCTAGATTTTACACAATTTGAATTAATGTGTTATTGTTTTTTTTTTTAATAAATAAATAGGAAAATAATTTTAAAATAATTTTTTGGAATTTTTTTTTAAGTTTTTTAGTGGTGTCCCGTTTTGGAAATTTCAAAAGATGGCAAGTCTACTGTAATTCCTATCATATATTGTTTTACAATTGAAAATTAGTATTATCTATCCTTATCGGTATACGATTACATTTACAAAATAGCATGCCCTATGATTCAATATTTTTTAATATTCATTTATTGCAATTCATTCCGTGAATGTTTACAATATTTTTCTATTTTTGCAAATAAAAACATTAATATTAAATATTTAACAAAGAACAATAGGGAACAGGTGCTCGCTCGTGTTACCAACAATAAACAATTGTTTATAAAAATAAGTGCGAAATGTACTCGCTTCGATTGATAATTTTTCGTTTATATTACACGAATACATTCGCGGTATGTACCGACTGTTCATTGATTTTATTGCTTGCACTAATGATGTCTGTAAGTGAAATCGTGTCTACATTTTATTTCGCGTTAAGTACAAATAAACATTATGCTTGTTTCAGGAATATCGATAATATTTTCTTTATTTATTGATATACAATTTTCGATTACATGATTATAAAAATAAAATGTTTTACTTATGCCCGTAATTTCAAGCAATAGATACCTACCGGTACTTAGATATCTACCCGTATACACGAACAAAATCGGGTAGGTATCTAAGCACCGGTAGGTAAATATTGCTTGAAATTACAGGCCTTAGACATTAACAAGGAAACTACACAGTGATATAAACCCTAGATTTAAATGTTACCCCATATTTTGTTTTTTTTCGGGATTTATTATGTCGGTTTGAAAATTGGGTATCAACGGAAAGGTATATCTAAGTCCTACCCAATGGGAAAAAGATCTCGAACATTTTTACTATCTAAAAATTATATTGCGCAGGTATGTTTCCTACTTTTTTTCCCTATATCCCCCTATCAAATGTAATTAAGGGTTGTGCGTTACATTAACCCACTTTTGCCTGGAGTCCAAAATTATTTTTAAGATTTTTTAAAATGTCTAGTTTGGAGATGTCGACTGCTATTTTTTTAATAGAATGTTATTAAACGAAAAACTATAATTCGAGTTTGTATTAGGAGTGACTCCTGTCCAGGACATTTTATGAAAATTGCTTATTTTGTCAAAATTTGAACAAAATGTTAATGTTTTTATTAAAGTTTGCATAATTTTCAGCAAAATGTCACTAAGATTTGATTAGACAATAATTATCTTTAATTTTATCTAAAAAAAATATTTAACCATTAGTGGCATGGGGACAAAATAGACCCATAAAACTTAATTTTAAATAAGACTACAAAATTGTAAAGCCTTTGAATTGATAAAAAAAAATCCCCACCTAATAAAATAATTATTTTTTGTAATTTGATAAATAAAGGGTCAATTTTTACACTTTTGCTTAAAAAATGCCCACTAGGAAATTTAGAGAATAACACCTTTCATAAATTTCAGCAAAATATCACTTCAATTTTATTAGGCTATTATTATCTTCACTTTTATTCAAAAAAAATCGTTAACGCTTTGTGGCCGTGGGACAAAAAAGTCGAAATTACATTTAAATTATAACCTCAAGAAAATAATATTATTTTGTGTAACTTGATCCATATAGGGCTAATGGTTTCACAAGTGAAAACAGTATCCCTATATGGATCAAGTTACACAAAATAATAATTTTTATAAAGTTGAATTTGTTTTGTTGTTTCTTTGTAATAATTAAAGTTAAGTTTCATGCCTCTTTTTTGTCCCACGTCCACTAAGGGTTAAAGATTTTTTGAATAACAGTAAAGATAATAGATAAAGTCTGATAAAATTTAAGTGATATTTATCTGAAACTTTAATAAAAACATACAAATTTGGTAAAATTTTTGACAAAATCAGCAATTTTCATAAAATGTTCTGGAAAGGAGTCGGCCCAAACACAAAATTTTTTAATTTATTTTTTTCTTTAATTACAACTATTAAATTATAAAAAATAATTTAAAAAATGCGTTTTTGCGTTTTTATCAAATTTGTGGGTCATTATGGATTAAAGGCTAAAGTGGGTTAATCATAACCGATGAAGTCAGAATTGTAAATCTTAATAATTTTGAGCATATTAAATGAATAAATGAAATAACAAAATAAATTTTTTTGAAACTTCGAATTTTGGGAATTTTTAATAGTACACTTTTTTTCAAAATGGGCCATTTTTGGCCGACTTGCACCACGGGTTAGCGTTTTTTTTTTTTAAACAAAACGATTTCTTCCATTTTGAACCATTTGTAATAAAACATTTTGAACCATTTGTAATGACAACTCAATTTTTAAGGGACACCCTAATATATTAAAAAATTTATAAAAATTTTTGCAAAAACTGCTAAAAATTAGTTCAAATTTATGTAAAAAAAAGTGCTAAAATTAGCAGATTTTTCCTGTATTCCTAATATTGTTATATTTGAGACAAATTTTAGTTAATTGAAAGTATTAAATTATCTGCTCAAAACAGCAAAAAACTTACTAAATATTAGTAGCACATAAACTTTTAACTTTGCAAAGTTTTCATTATATTCGAGTTGAATTGTAATTAATTGAAAATAGTCAGTTACTCTGCTAAAATTAGCAAAAACTTTTGCTTCTTTTGGTTATATTTAACTTACATTTAGTAGAATGCAAACAAGAGTATATTTTGCTAAAATCAACATAAATTTTTGCTAAAAAAATTGTAGATTGGTGATGTCGGAAGGGCTGATTTTTATTCGCAGTAAAAAAAAATTAAAAAAAAACTACGAATTTCACATTTTTATGTTATTTTGCATCAACTAAAATTTAGTTCAAATATAACTAAACATTTTTTAGATTCAACAGATTTATTTTTGCTATTCTTATCTTACTAAAAAATATGTTAATTTTGGCAGTTTTTTCAGCAACGTATTTTTAACTAATTTTTAGCAGTTTTAGCAAACATTTTTACTAAATATGCTAATTTTAGCATTTTTTTCTGCAACGTATTTTTAGCAGTAGATTTTTACTAATCTTTTTCTATTAGTGCAATAATTTGACTGTGAAATCTATAATCGTTGAGTTTTTTCATTAAATTTGATAAGATTTTTTTGTTAACTAATAGTTTATTTGTGTTATTGTTTTATAAGCTTTTTAATATGTTTACAATAATTGTATAATATGTTCTATACCCGGGTAAAAAAATAATATGGTTTTATATCTAATTAGATAGGGTACAATAACTAGTCAGATACAATTTTATCCGAAAAATGAGGAAAACTATTGTATCTACGTGGATCAAATTTTATTTCCTTTTTCAAATTTTGTACAATTGAATCCGAATGTTGACCAGATATTATTGTACTAAATAATATCATACTAACTTCATAAAATTCAATACAATTATATCCAATTTCGTATAAATGGTTCAATTTATAGGTACCCGAAGAAAAACGTTAATATACAATCATATCTTATTGAATATAATATTATATGAAAATATATAAATTTATATAGCTTAATATGGATATATGTGATTTCTCATATGCTCATATATTGTATAACTCCATTTTGCACCACAGTGTATTGTGTAAAACCATGGAAGTGTTTTTAAGTATTATTGTAAAAAAATGACGAAAGATTATATATTTGATAATAAATAAAATCCCTGAGGAAATTGGAAAATCCCAACGAAACGTAGGATGAAATTATGAAGTAAATAGTCTTTTTATTTGCATTATAAATTACTTTAAAAGCCCATTAGAAGTATTTCTAAAAAAATATAAATAAATTTAATAAAACTCTAATTAATAACATATATCTCTTTTTACTCGGGGAGACTAATTCAGCAAGTGCATTGGCATTTTCAAGTAAACATTTATAGATGGTTTATTTAACTTAAGTAGGTAATTATAAATTAAAGTTCAAGGAGAATTAAATATAGATGCAGAAATTGTGTTGATAATTTCGATTAATATTTACTCGTTCATCGGTCAAACGTGTTAAAAAAAATTCGCAAATTCTTATTTAAAGTTTTATAATAGAAACAAAATCAAATGGAAAATACGAATACAACAAAATTTTTATTGAAAGAACACCTTGCCCTGAAAACCTTTAATGAAAAAAACTAATACATCTCCAAAACTTAAACACAATATCGATATCCAACGTTTTGAAAAGATTTTATTATTCTTTTTTTAAATTGTATTAAAAAGTTTTTTTAAAAAGTTGAAGAAACCAAGACGGGATCTGCCTTTAAAAATTGCGATAATCCCGACAAAAGTGGTATGGTTGGTCAGGTTACTCTCAATGTTAAAAATAGAGTAGAGAGAAACTTTTCTATTCCACTATATTAAAACGAATTTTTAAAAAGTTTTGAACAAAATAGTTATTTGGGTTCTGATGAGATCTTTAGCCAGATCGAAACACTAGTATCAACCTAGCTAATATGTTTGATTTGTTTTATTTTTGTAAATATACTGAGGTTGAAAGCTCTTTATAAATTGAAAATAACATAAAAATAATCTCGATGTATATAAAAACAAAAACCTAATAAAACTGTACAAAATATTTATAATTGTTTTAAGTAAAATAAATGTGGAAAAATATTCCTGAATTAACAGTGATCCTTTTAATTATATATATTTTTCTTCTCAAGCAAAAGAAGCTTTCGCTATAAAAATCTTTATAAATATTTATTTTAGAATTCCCGGGAATGTTCGAATGTGTCTCGACTTCCGGAAGTTGAAAAAGTCTGGAATTTAAAAATCCTACATTCTACAGATTATTTGGTAATTACATTTTTTGTTATTAAAAAACTAAATTTTATTGCGTTGATGTTAGTCTAAAAAAGTAAAATCCAATTTGTATAATATATATTGTGAATTAACTAAAATTAAGCTCAGATATAACTAAATATTTGTAGATTAACAGATTTATTTTTGCTATTACTTTCATACTAATATTTAGCAAAAAAAAATCTGCTAATTTGAGCAGTTTTTTCTGCAGTGTCATTTCAACCTAGTTTTTAGTAGTTTTAGAAAAATTGTTTAGTAATTTTCTTTTATTAGTGTAAGTCTCTAAATTTGGTCAAAAACGTTTTTTAAAATCGGTCCCCCAAACTCATACATAAAAATACGAAAATACCCAGGGTAGAAACGATAACGAAGTGTAATTACTTTTCGGACTAGCAGTAATGACACCAGCTTACTTTCTGCATTACTTTGTCACTAATAATAAGGACATACTAATAACTAGTAAATTTTCCCATTAGTTTAATAAAAAAAAAATGCGTTACCCATAAGTACTTATTTTCTCCATTATTTTCAATATAAAGTAATGATTTTTTGAAAAATCTGCTAATTTGAGCAGCTTTTTCTGCAGTGTCATTTCAACCTAGTTTTTAGTAATTTTAGAAAAATTGTTTACTAATTTCCTTTTATTAGTGTAAGTCTCTAAATTTGGTCGAAAACGTTTTTTAATATCGGTCCCCAAACTCATACATAAAAATACGAAAATACTCAGGATAGAAACGATAACAAAGTGTAATTACTTTTCGGACTACCAGTAATGACACCAGCTTACTTTCTGCATTACTTTATCACTAATAATAAGGACATACTAATAACTAGTGAATTTTCCCATTAGTATAATAAAAAATGCGTTACCCGTAAGTACTTATTTTTACCATTATTTTCAGTATAAAGTAATGATTTTTTGAAAACCTTTTTTTTAGACTCATTATTTTTTCAACTCTATAACTACTTATTTTTTATTAACTGGAAATTAATTACAATTTTTTCAAGCAAGTGATTTATGTTTTTATCTATCAAGTATAACATGTCGAGATAGCTCAGATGGTAGAGCGTTGACTAATATTTTATTAAAAAAAATATATTTTATTAAATTTAGTTTTTTCAAAATTTATTTTTAGACTCATTATTTCTGTCGACACTAGTAAGCATATAGGTAACCACATATTTTTTGAATTTTCGTAAGTTTTGAGCGACGTCTCCTTATAAAAGTAATGAGATTTGTAATGACAATTGTAAGATGTCACTCAAAATAATGACATATTATTACTAAATACCTCTCAAAAAATCAAAAACTATAAGGTTACCTATATGTTTACTAGTATTGACACAAATAATGAGTCTAAAAATAAATTTTCAAAAAAACTAAATTTAATAAAAAAAAATATATTTTTTTTAAACATTTTTTTTTAATAAAATGTGCACACATGGGAATCGAACGTGAGTCTCCACGTTGTCAGACAAGATCTCTACCATCTGACTTTGATAGATAAAAACATAAATAACTTGCTTGCACAAAATATCATTACTTTCCAGCTTTCAAAAAATCTAAAATTAGTTGTTATATATGTACTTGCTAGAGTTTAAAAAATAATGAGTCTAAAAATAGATTTTTAAAACATTTTGAGATAATTAATCTATATTGAAAATAATGATATAAATAAGTACTTATGGGTAACACATTATTTTTTGTATTAAAATAATGGTTAACTTAACTAACTAGTTATTGGTAAGTCCTTATTGGTTATGTTAAAGTAATACAGAGAGTAAGCTGTTGTCATTACTGGTAGTCCGAAAAGTAACGACATGTCCTTATCGTTTCTGCACTGGGACTAGGTAGTGTCAGAACAACAAAAACGTTCGAAAAATGAACATGCTGACACTCATAAAAAAGTTAGTTCAAAAGTCTGTTAAACGGGTTCCAATTCAATTGATCTAATTTTTTCTGTTGTTATCTTTTAAATCAGTTATTTAGCTAAAGTTTTAAGTTATCTCATGTTACCTCAGGAACAAATTTTATCTGTGTTTGAACTAATTTTTCGACGTAAAATTTAATAATTCGTGATTATGAAATTTACAAATTTAAACCACAATTGTTTTCAAATCATTATTTTTTTGTTTCTCCGCTATGAGTCTCACTTGTAGATGTCGTTATTTCCTTTTTGGCAGAAATTTTCTGGAGATTAAGCTTAGAAATTCTATTGATTTAGCTAAATTCTAAGTTAATATAACTACAACTGTTAACTCAAATTTAGTTCTTCTAAAATTTAGGTGACCTAAATTTAGGAGACTGTGATTCTCAACTTCATTGAAGATTCTGTTGAAGCTAATTCAGAATTATTTTCTATAGTCGTAGCAGAATTTTCAACTATTTATACACACAGAGAAAAATTTAGCTATTTGCCAACTGAAATTCGGTTACTACGCCTCAAATTCGATTTGTACGAACTTCATTTTTGGAATTTTGTTTGCAACACCCAATATATTTAGAAATCAAATGTAAATATCATTGCACAAACTGAAGTTATAAGTTGTTACCATTTAAATACATTTTTCAATTCGGTTGTCACTTAATTTCTCTGTGTGTACGGGCTTTTTTTCTATGAGTGTAGTTAATTGATTAAAGGTGCTCTTATGCCCGTAATTTCAAGCAATAGATAGCTACCTGTGCTTAGATACCTACCGTGTACACGAACAAAATCCACTAGGTATGAGTATCGAAGCACCGGTTGGTGCATGCATTACCCTGATAATATCAACAGCGTTAAATTATGAATCCCTCGTATTTAGAGACACGGTGGTCCCAAACCTAAATGTATACAGTTTTAATATTGCTTTTACAAAAAAAACAAGAATTTGCGGATCTACTTCAAAGACCATTTTTTTCTAGACGAACCTGTTGCTTTTTTTATTTATTCAGATCAATTCAAAAGTACAAATAGGGGAAAAACTTAATTTTTAGTATTGAGGTCTATAAAACAAATAATAATACCCAATAGGGAAAAATTTAGGGGACCCGAGTAAAAACGTTCATATACAATCATATGATACATATACATATGTATATCTAAATAAATATATGTTAATTAATATGGCCGTAGATGTGTCATATATTACTATATGTATATGGTATATATTAATTCGCATGATTTCATACACAATTTTGTATAGCTTAATACAATATTAAATTAAATAACATATGGTATTATATAAAAATTTTGTTTACATCGAATCTGAAGTGTTGAATTTTATAAAAAATTAAGTGCCGTATTTTTTTGTTGTTTTTGTTCTGATATTTCAAATGTTAAATAATTCTTTTAGACGAGAACAAAAAATTCTCATTGAGTTTGTGACTTAACCAAACAAATATTTTTAGAAATTCTAAGAACATTGTTCCCAGATGATTTCCTTAGGCAGGAATGAAATCCGAATAGGGACCAGCCAACGACAAATTATTTTTCATAAATTGTTAAATAAATTTGTGGAACACGTTTGGCATTTTGCATTACAACTTTCAAAAACTATAAATTAAATTGTAATTAACTAATTTTAATTGAGAACATTTAAAGTAAAATGGTAAATAACGCGAAAATCTTAACTTCAATTTGAATATTCGAACCTATCACTTAAAAATTTCAAATAGAAAACTTTAATTTATTTAAGATTTTCCTGATTTCAACTGATGTGGTCAATAAAGATATCAACCTCGTTTGTGGCTAAAAATCTATCATAGTTTTACCACATTTACAACGAGTTTTTAGGAGAATATCTAATATTTATGGTTTTAAAATTTAAAGAAACCATACGATATTTAAAATATTATAAAGGCTATCCTATCCATTAGATGAGGACAAAATTCGGACAAAACTGTATCAAATCACTTCTAATTGTATCTAATTCAATCAGATATGATACAATTAGATGTAATTTAATACAATTTAATCAGGCAATTTTTCGGATAAAATTTTATATAATTAATTATGGGGCATGTTAAATTAGATAAAATTATATAAAGCTCCAATTAGTTTTTTTTAATCGGGGAATGGTATTTTAATATCTTATTGAATTCAGCTTTCTTAAATTCAATTAAACATCCCAGCAAAACCAAACATTACCAAATAATGGGTAAAGTAATGTATCGCCATAGGGCTCCATGCATTACAATACACCTTACTTCACTGATGAATTTTACAAGCGATGAGCCTAAAAGTAATGGGTGGACTCATTACCTAGCAGGGGGTAAAGCAACTGGTTACTTTTATTGTTACCGGGATCGGAAAAGTAATGTGGCTATAAATAGATTTTCATAAAAACTAATTTATAAAAAAAAAAATATCACAAATAATTTTTTTTTAATTAACTAAATAACTTGTTCGAGCTGAGATTTGAACCTGGGGTATCTGGTTGTTAAGCGAGAACTCTACCATCTAAGCTATCGTCACATATAATAATGGGTTGATTAAAATGTAAATTAATTGTTGTGCTTCGAGTTTTCGTTTGTGATGTTAAAAATATATAAATTACCCTCAAGGTAATGATGTATCATTACAAGGTAACCTATGAGTGTCCAATTATTGGTAATTCATTACGTTATGGTTCAAAATAATGTTGAATGTAAGGAGCATACATTACAAAGTAATGCATTACGTAACCAACTAGTGGTAACGCATTACTCTATGTATCGAAATAAAGTAAGGAGTATTCATTACAAAGTAATGCATTATGTAACCAATTATCGGTAACTCATTACTTGTTGTTGGAAAATAATGATACAGGTAAGGAGTATACACTACAAGGTAATGCATTACTTTATCGCACCCATTACCAAAGTTTTGCTGGGGCATTTAATTAAAGTCAACTATTGTTTTAAACAAATCCTTAAATGAGAGTTTTTCGGCAATATTTTGTTTGTAGGTCACAGAAATGATATTGAAATTGTGTAGATCACCCATTATCCACAGAAATATTAGATAAAGAAAAACATTGAGACTGAAGTCTATTAAAGACCACCGTGGTGTGTAATAAATTTCAATTTAAAATAACTTTAATAATACACATAACAATATATATTACCAATTAAGTTTCAGACAATTAGTTAACAAAAACTTTTAACTTAACAATAAATGTGACAACAAAGATAAGACGTATTAATACTTTTGCTATTATTTTTTTCGTTTAATTCCTTAATATACATACATATGTTAAAATTTAAATGATAAGAGTTAATAAAACCAATAAATAAAATAGAAAAATGAAAAATAAATTATTAAAAAAATTGGGACAAATTTTAACTCAATCTCAAATCCCAAAACTTCAGTCGCCGAGAAAAAATTTTATTTTTCTTCATATCTTTTCTAAAATAGATAATGTTTCCCTGACTTCGGGCTATTTGCAAACCGGTAAACTTAAATTCCGATAACCAAAACGCTGGCTTTCATTTTCTTAAATTTTTTTCTGATATAAAGAAAAATATGTGGTTTCTACAAATATTGGCGGAAGGAGAAATTTAAATTAAATATTTCGGTAAACTAATGATTTTTTAAACAAAATAAATTAAACATTTCTTAAGTAAAATGAATAGCTTCATAATTAAAAAAAAGAAGAAATTTACAATAAATCTTTTATGAATCAGAAATTATTTAAAATTCTTGAATTTGAAAATGGTTGGTGATTTTAGGTAGAAATCAATTTACCCAGCAATGTTTAAAAACAATTATAAAAAAAAATATTTTTTAAAAAAATTCTTTTTCTGATAGAAAAAAAAACAATATTAGATATTATTCCAAAATTCGATTTTAAAATTCGGACCAACATGGAAACCCTAGTGGCACCAGCGTAGATAGGCCGCTCTGCGAAACAAATAATTAAGCCTCCCCCCCTTCATTCCAAAAAATGTTTGTTATCAGTCCCATCTAAATGTGAATTTTTCTTAATATCTCAATTTTTTTACTAAAATGCCTTTCCCTAGCAAAGATGCTTATTTATAATATAGATTTCTACAGCGTTGATGTTTTTTTTCCTATAAAAGTGCATCTTCCATAATATTATACTGTGAAAATAAAATTTTGATTGTGGTTAAAAGGATCATATTGCCATTTAAAAAGCTACCCAGCAAAAAAAAAAAACATCAAAAGAATTGATAAAGAGGCAATGATACAAAAAAATTGATAAAGAGGCAATGATTTGGATTTCGAAGCTATATAAATTCGGATCGAAACCAATGGGTTTTATATGGGCTTATCATGGTTTGGAAAATCTCTTTTATGATCTTTATTCATTGCATATTAAGCAATGCTTATGGTTTAATAAAAGTTCAACACTTTTGATGTTCCCAACGGAACTCTCTTATTAGATAATCCCGATTGCGCTGGAATTTGCATTATTTTTTTAACTTTTCGAAAAGCATTCTTTTATCCAATTGGAGGGAACGCCATCGTCAAAGCAAAGGCAATATGGATATCAAAGCTTTTCTTTTCTAAAGTATTTTATCGTTGGGTCCAAAAACTTTGAATTTCTTACACTTCAGATATGCTCCTTTACAAAAAAAAATTATATATATTTTTTCCCGCCCTTTTACCACTAAGTTTGAGAGTTGAATAGACTAGATTTGGAAATATAATTTTTTTGTGAAATAGAAGAGATATGGAATGAACTTGGAATCAATGAAAAATTGATTCTTTAATAATCACTTTCATTTTGGATGATGTGGATGTTTTTAAAACCTTAGAGTCCTAAAAAATATAATTTTAGTCTTTATGAACACCAACATTTTTAAAGATCTGTCAAACGTTTTTCGAAGTATATAAAATTTCTAAATATAGGGAAACAAATACAAATTTCAGTGATAATCATGTTCAAGTTAAAAAATTATGTACAATATAAAAAACTTTAGTTTTTGTGGCCATAATCTAAAACTTACACTCATGAAAATAAACCTGTAAAAATATCAGAAAAATCTACTAAGAATTTGTTAAAATTAAAGTTGCCGGAAAAACTGTTAAATTTATTTGATTTGTTTGCAATATATTATTTTAATATATTATTATTTTCAAGAACAGCAAAAAATAAATCTGTTATATTTACAAAATTTTATTTAAATTTTTGTTAATTGAAAAAAGTTATTTAATCTGCTATAATCATCAAAAACTTCTGCTGAATATTTGTAGACAAAAAACAGCAAACAAAAATTGGAATATTTACAAAATTTTTGTTATATTTACCTTCAATTTAGTTAAATGCAAATAGCGGTGTATCATGCTAAAATTAACCGAAATATTTGATAAAAAATTGTAGACTGCTGATTTCAAAATGGGCATATTTTTATTAGCATAAAAAATAAACTTTGAAAATCTCACATTTTAAGTCGGTTTTTTTTTTCTACTAATATTTAGCAGATTAATTTGCAACTTTCAATCAACTAAAATTTAAGTCAAACGAGTTCCGTAGTAGAAACCTTTATTCGTAGTTACTCGAATGGTGGGATTTTTTAGTTATTTTTTTAGTTGCTATCCCAAAATTTCGGAATTTCAGTTGTCTCAATCAAATAATGGTTATCACATCAGTAAATTCGGTAGCAACAACCGAAGCTTTCGATTAGTAACACATGCGGTAGCCACGTACAGGGCTGTTTCCTGCACTCAAAAAACAAAAAATAAGTTAGTAGAAAAGTTAGTAAAACGTCTTGTAAATCCGGTATACTATTTTTTAGCAAAGTGTTTGCTAAAATCGTGTTTTCAGCTAAAATTTTTGTTATACTTATTCAGCACTTAACTGTTTTATACTAATGCTTTACTAATATTATACTGTTTTACTAATTAATTTTGCTAAAAAAAAATTGTGCTGATAAGCACATTAATAGTGTGGACGACAACCAGATTGAAAGATATACGCAGAATGAAGCAGATGTCGCGGCATGTCAAGATGTAGTAGAGAAGAGGAAAATGATACTAAAAAGTACAACTCTAATAAGACATATAAAAAAATCAACCATGAAAGACTTTTGTATCTCTTTTTCATACATAAAACAAAATTGAGGATTAAAACAACTTAAATTTTGCGTTGTCACCGGCTTGTAAAAATAATTGTCTATTAATAAAATAAAAGACAAAAGAAAATATTTAAATTTAATATGTATTTCTATAATAAATGTTTTAAGATTAAGAATCTAGTGTGGTCAAATTGCAAACAAACAAACATATACAGACATGTAGACAGAGTAAAGCGAAAGACAAAGACACACATCTTAGGTAGATTTGTATGGTTCCTTTTTCGTATTGCAAAAAAAGGGTTGTTTTTTTCGTTTCGTTTGTTTTTGTTTATTTTTTCGTTTCGTTTCTATAATTATCTTCGGCAGCTGCGTCCTTTAAAAGATAGCATCATTTAGACAACCATTGATGTAAGTAGTTGAAAGAAAATTTTTGTTATGTTATATATATTTATTTCTATATATTTTCAGATATTAACTTAATTCATGTCGTCAAAGTGGGAAAATAAAAATTTTTATATTTCGTAATTATTGTAAGTTATTTTTAAAAGAATCTCAAAAATATGTTTTATGATTTTCAGCAAATAAACTAACTAAATTACAATTTTTCTACAAATTTTTTGCTAAATTTATTCAGCTAAAAATTTATTAATTTTTAGCAAGGCTTCTGTATTTCTAATCTACTAAGTGTTAGCAAAACCTTTGCTGAATCTACTAATTTTGCTGACATTAGCAATTTTTTTGCAAGCACCCTCCTGACTGAAATTTTGCTGACTCAGCAAAATTTTTTGCTGATTTTACAAACTTTTTTTTTTGAGTGTGTACTCCCACAAAGTTTAAACAATATGATAAATGTAAGTTTATTTAACACTGTAGACCTTTAATAACTTTCTTATTCACCAATAATAATAAAAATAAAATAATAAAACACATACTAGATTTCATAAATTTTATACTTGATTATTTTGTCTCTTCTGAATCTGAATATTATATAAACTAAGTACTAACAAAATATATAAGATTGCATATAAAATTTAGGAGAACACTTTAAAGGACTTGAGTATCTTCCCTATGGGGAATGGGACCGGTTCTGTGTGTGCCACAGGATCGGTCCCTTCGTGCCAGAGACCAGTCCTATTCTAAACCCAACCCTATGTAAACAACTGGCAACTTTAACATTGGCTTGTTATAGGAGGGGGTCATTTGTCCTGCTTTAAGCCACATAGTGGCATGCCACAGGACTAACCAAAGATGGACATACCACAAAAGGGACATGTCGTATAAAATAAACGAAATCTAAACAGCTTCCAATGGGCAAAATTCTGGTCAACTGGCTTTTTCTTGTTAATAAACATTCTGGTTAAGTGGTATGTCCTCCCATTACCAGTCACAGGATTGGTAAGTTTAGGACAATTGACACTGCTTTACCCACTTCAGAATTAAATTATACCAGTCCTGTGATAAGTCCTTCTTTAACCAGTCACTTTTAGGACAATTGACTCCTCATTCCCCATAGGGTTAGATCATCTTTACTCTATATGCTCGTTGGTCATATATAAAATAATATTAAAAGTGATATTTTACGAAAACAAAGACAAAATTTTATAAAAATATGCAACAATAAAAATATGCATTTAAAGCGAAATATGCAAAAATATGCATTTATAGAAAAATATGAACAACATGAACTAACAGATCGATGACACTTTAACGCAAACTCTTTGATTCACAAACAATTCTTAGATTTAAAGTAAAAAAACATGCATTTGCATGAACTTCCGATCCCTGATAATAACAAACATACATATGAAACACATGTTAAAAAACATACATACATACATACAAACATACAACTATGAAAGTTTTATATACTGTATACGTGTGAATGCGAGAGTAATTTTTATGGAAAAAACTTCTTTAAAGTATTGCAAGACAGTAGAAAGTGGCACTTTATGTATGGCAAGGTATAGCAAAAATAGCATTTTGTGGCTAATGCCATTACAAACTTGCCCTACACATAACAAAAATTTTGTACATAAAACAGTTTTTGTTTGCTGTTTTTTTTTTGTCTTTAAACTTTAAGCAAAATTTTTTTTTTGCTAATTTTATCAGTATCAGCTATTTTAAATTAACTAAGATTTAAGTTTAAATATCAAAAATTTTGTACATTTAATAGTGTTATTTTAGCCATTCTTATCTTACTTAAGCAAAAAGAAAAAACAATTGCTAATTTTAGGAGGTTTTTCGCAAAATCTTTAAGAGATTTTGTCAATGATATTTATTCACTTGTTAACGCTTTTCATGTTAAAAGTTCTTTTTTTTTTGCAAAAAAAAAATATATATATAAAATATCTATGTTCTTTTTAAAAAGTTTTTATTTTGAAGGCAATGACTTACGTTATTGTTTATCTTTTTTAAAATAAATTTATAATTTGTTCGTTTTTGTTTTTAAATGTTTATAACACAATTTGCACTTATTGATTTAACCGTTTAACTTTTAATGTCCTTGCACTCTATGTGCTAAACGATAAGGCGCGTTAGATGTTTCTTAGCCTTGTTTCTTTTATTTCCCGTTTCTGTTTTTCTTTGTAGGGCCAACCGTTTTTTAGAAAATAGAATTCGTAACTAAACAAGTTAATTGACAAACTTATTTAGTTATATTAAATGTTGTCCCCTAATCAATTGAGTTTTTATCAATGGATTTTTACTTAAAATATAAGGATAACAAATTATTTCGCATATTGATAACAACTATGAAAATGCGAAATTATTGATATTGTTTTTATGAGGAACATGGTGTAAAATACGACAAAATAGTTTATATAAAAAATGTTATACTCGTGATTTGTCTATGAGTACGTTTTGATTAGTGTTTCCAATTATACGACCTAGGCGGTTAACCGGTTAGGACATTCGAAAAATAGCTAAAGTGGATTAACCGGTTATTTGGGTCGATTAATTGACAAAATTGGCTATTAATCGTTTAAAATGTTTTGTTTTTTTTTTTTAAATATCAAGTAAAGTTGACTGCATTGGTTTATAAAGTGTTTGTTGAGGATGTTTCAAAGCATTCTGCGATGTTTTAATGAGACATGCCGTAGAATCCTGGGATTTTATTTTGGACTCTAAGGAATCTCGAAAAACAAAATGTTATTATTGACATTTGCAAAATTAAATATTTCGAAAACAAATAAAACCAACTCTCTGAATATTTGCATATCAATTAAAAAAAGTACGATCTTTCGTTTAGAAATAAAGGGTCCGCCATCTTACTTTTTTTTTTATTTCGTGAATGGTAACATTTAGCTCATGTCTGATTTGACAGATAATTAGTTTTATCCTTCCGCTGAACGAATATGGTTGTGTATACGCTTGAACAACGCTGGGAAATATTGCGACATTACTTTGAAAATCATGGTAATGTTGCAGAATGTGTGCGAAAATTGCGTACGGATTTTGGAAGAAGAGAATCACCGTCAGCTCCGTATGTTCGTTATCTTGTGAAAAAAGTGAAAGAAACTGGCATCCTCATCGATAAACCAAAGCGTGAAAAGCCAAAAACAGTGCGTACACCCGAGAATATTGCTGCTGTGGCAGAAAGTGTGCGTGAAGCGCCATCAACATCAATTCACCGTCGTTCTCAACAATTGAACATTTCGGAGACATCATTGAGACGAATTTTGCATAAAGACCTTGGTATGACGCCATACAAAGTCCAATTGGTTCAGGAGTTGAAGCCAACTGACCATCCAATGCGTTTTCGCTTCGCTAAGTGGGCCTGCGATCGATGTTTTGCGCCCTGTTTTTGAAGATCGCATTATCAGCCGCAGAGCTGATGTCGTTTGGCCACCTCGGAGCTGCGATTTGACACCGTTGGACTATTATTTGTGGGGTGCCGTCAAAGATAAGTGTTACGCCAACAAGCCAGAGACAATTGACGCTTTAAAGGACAATATTCGTGAAGCCATTGGTGAAATACAGCTGCACAAATCGATAATGTGCTTAATAATTGGACCGATCGTGTAGGCTACTGCATGGCCAGCCGAGGCAGCCATTTGAATGAAATTATTTTCCATTATTAACCGGAAGGATTGTACTTTCAAATAAAAAAAGAAATTTGAGAAAATATTCAGTAGTTTTTTTTTATAGCATTTTCAAAAAAAAAACAGTTATTTGGCGGACCCTTTATAAAAAAAAAAAGTTTAAATATTGACATGTCTTGAGATATAACAATTTCTTGTTTTACTAGAAAATTTCAGACGAAGTTCTGAAGTTTTTAAAAAACAGATGTCACTAGTCGAAAGCTCATAGAAAACTCAATTGATAATTATTTATTTAAAAATTTTCTAATGTTTCAGTTAAGCACCGTAAATTCAAATATTAACATTCTTTTCTTCAATAATTTTAACTTTTTCGAAGATTGGCCACGTCTAAAATTAAAACTGTTGTTGCATGAAGTTCTTACATTTTAGAGGACAACTCTTACTGTAAGTTTCAGGTAAATCCGGCACAAAAAATTTCTGAAATGGGAGATTTCAAGAATAAACCGTCATATGTACTCGTATATTGCTTTATAGAAAATACTATTGAAACTTTTTTTTTTGCACTTGATCTATAAGTACAAGTGGGTAGTTTGTAAATAAAATCACACTTTAAAAGTTAATAATAATTAAGGAAATATTTTCAAAACTTATTTTATTTATCTTTGATCGGAGTAGGGTACAAAGCCAACCGCAATTATCACTAAATGTAATAGTTTTTTAAACTTCATTCAGCATAGGCAACATTTAAATATTCATAGCTCACTGCTAGGTTTTGTAAATTCACGGGATTTTTCATTTCCCGGGATTCCCGGGTAAAATTTATTTCTTTTTATTTTAAACAAGTAATTTGTGGCTATGGAATTTTTTTTTTTTGTGCTTTAATAATAAAGCACATACAGTGGTGGTCTCCAAATTAGCTCACCCAGCATGCAATTTTCCTTGTATTATTATTATTTTTTTAAAAGAGATTTTAATGATTATATTATTTTAATATATTTATTAAATTATACTTTTTTATATTAATTATATTTTATTTATATATTTATATATTTATATATATTTATATTTATATATTTATTTTATTTAAATTATATTTATTTTATTATACTTATTAAACTACATGTCGCTCATTTCGGTTGTCAAAAATTTTTAATTTTTTTCCCTTAAATAAAGAACTATTTTTTACCAACGTTGAGGTTTCCTAAAGGGAAAGTGGGACCTGATTGAGATTTACCGCCCTCCACATTTTTGTTGCCCCAACTATAACAACAAATTATCTTTGGACATATTAACTCTATAAAATATTTGAGAAGTTATACACTTAATTTTAGGAAGTTTAAATTGTTTAACTAAATTTAAGTAAGCTGCTATTTGGTTTTAGTTTTTTCATACAATTTAAAATTTTTTAACTTTTAGTTTAATAAATTCTTAAAATTTAAGATTTTTTACTAAAAATAAATACATTTTCTAACATTGTTTAAAAATTTAATCTAAGTCAAGAAAGGGAAATGGCTTATTGTTTTCGAGTTCATGAAAAAGAATATAAACTAGAAATTAATAATTGTGCGCCCCGGTAGGCTAGTTGGTAGCGTGCTGGCTTATCAGTGCGGGGGTCGTGGGTTGGATTCCCACCAGAGGCACTAGTCTGTTTTCGCTACAACGCGCCGAAGGCCATAGTAGCTAGTGCTCGGTTAGGGTAATAGTATATAATTTGTAATTATATGATTATTAATTAATTAAATTAATAATTAAATTTGAATTATTTGTAAGCAATAAATAAAATATTTATTTTAAGGAAAATTTTGGAAACAAATTTTAAGTAAGGTGTAAACTTAAATTTAGTTTAAACTTTTTTTAGTGTATGGATGTGCTGTTTTTGTTTTAGCTGTAAACCAATGTGGAGGATGGTAGTAAATACCCTGCAGGAAGCTTGGGGTCAAGTGTCTCCAAGTCTCCACTTTTGTCTACTATTTTGTTGACATTGTCAACTAAGCGTCTACACTTTTTACTTTATTAACTCGCTAGTAAATTTTTGGTTCCAATGTCTACATATGGTCCCATTAGAACTAATTAGTCACTAGTAAATCTATGGTTCTTATGTCTACATGTGGTCCCATAAGAACTAACGAGTCACTTGTGAATCTTTGGTCCAATGTCTGCATATGGTCCCATAAGAACTACCTAGTCACTAGTGAATCTATGTTTCTAATGTCTACATATGGTGCCATAAGAACTACCTAGTCACTAGTGAATCTTTGGTTCCAATGTATACATATGGTCCCATAAGAACTACCTATTCACTACCTAGTCAATAGTTCTAATGTCACTAGCGATTTTCAATGACACGTACATGTTAAATGTCTAGCAAATTACATTGCCTGGGGAATATTTGGTTAGTAGTACTGGTGACACAGACAATAGTGAATCAATACTTTTTCACTATTGACATTTTCTGCAGGGTAGTGTCTCACATGGTGAACCTAATAAAACCCACTTGAAAATGTATACAGATTATCGCAGGTTATGCTATATAATCACTGAATGTCAAACCGAATGGTTTTTGACGTTACGATTTTTGTTTGCTGTGAAATTTTGGCAGACGTATTTGTGTTTCAAAAATATTTGACACGTATTTTTGGAAAAAAAAATAAAATTTTTATTAAAAGATATTTGTGTTTCAAAATTCAACAAAAAAAAAACAAGGAAAATGTTCCGACATGTCGATGTTCAAATTGATATACATATTTTAAAAACTAGTAGGCCGTATTTAATAGTTGAGGGCTTATTAATTTATTCTCTTTATTTCCAATGGCCCCACCTAAACATAAAAAAATATATATATATATAAGCGTCTACCACACTGAAATTTTCAGAGGAAGACGGTGATTTTTTTAAGAAATTTTTACAACATATACTACATAAGTGCCATATAAATATGACATATTCCAAATTTTATGTTGGTAGCTCTTACGGCAGTGGAAATATCGCCTTTTTAAATTTGGAAAAAAAAAAAATCGCAAATTTTTTTCAAGAAATACTACATAAGTGCCATATAAATATGACATATGCCCGTAATTTCAAGCAATAGATACCTACCGGTGCTTAGATACCTACCCGATTTTGTTCGTGTACGCGGTAGGTATCTAAGCACCAGTAGGTATATATTGCTTGAAATTACGGCCAATAGTCCAAATTGTATGTTGGTAGCTCTTACGGCTGGGGAAATATCGCCTTTTAAGATTTGGAAAAAATCGCAAATTTAGCAAAAGTAGTCGTATAAAACCGTTTATATCTTTTTAACGGTTAAAACTAGGTGATCCATTGATACAACATTTTAAAGCTTCTACTGATCAGCTTCTGTTCTGTAAAGCTTCTGTTAAATTAGAAAAAAAGTTCGTTTCAAAAAACTGTTTTTAAATTCTTAAAAAAAATATGTTAATTCAAATTATTCCCCTATATGTCCTTGCCAAATCACTTTATGGAACTTTTACGGAATCCAAAGTTGTGAATGAAAGTCAGAAAAGCAATACTAAGGCTCGATTACTGAATGTCCAGTTAAAATTTAACACAGTTAAATTGAAAATTTATATGGGGAACAACAACAAATGTGTCAATTAAAGTCCCGGTTAGTAGCTAACGGGACATTCAGTAATCGGGCCTAACTGTAGTAGAAAACTAAAACATAAAACATAATAAAAAAAAAAATTTTACTAAAAAATAAAAATCAAAGTTTTACAAAAAACACAATTGCTCATATCTTTTTAACGGCCTTAGCTACGATAGTCATTCTAAAGCCTCATTTTAAAGCTACTTAAAATGCAAAAAAAAATCTATGTTAATTATAAATTATTCTTCTATACCGTTGCAAAATCCATATATGGTACACCTGCGGGCTCCAAAGTGATCGGTTTTTTAATGATATTTTTTTACATTTTTATGAATATCTTTGGATTCCGTAAGATTATGCTACGGCATAGTGATATAATTTATAATTCACGTATTTTTTTTAAAGAACTTTTAAAAGCCAGTATTTTGAAATACATCAGATTGAACCGCGGATTATGAAAAAAAACTCATTTTATCTTGAAACAATTATTTGCTTTCAAATTTTATTTCAACGCACTATATTATTAGCTTTAAAATAAGATATTAACAACAAATTTCGTAGCTTCCACCATTTTTTGCGAATATATGGACGTGAAATTTTCAAATATTGTGAAATTTTCAAATAGTTTTCATATATTTTCTGAAAGGCGATTTTTCAAGATCCTTTGGGACTAGCTTTCTTAAACTAGCTAAACTACAGCAAGATTGGTTGAAATCGGAAGGGGTGGAGGAAATCGATTGGTTGATTTTATATGTTTTCAGTCTATGAGGATACCGAAGAAAATAAAATATTTTGTATAAAAACAATTTTGGCATTCAAATAAAATTGAATTGAAATTTTTTTTTCAAGTTTTCCCTCACCTCCAAAGACTTGAGCTGGAGCCGCCACTGATGTAAACGCTGTGGCGGCTCCAGCAAAAACACAAAAGAAAATTAAAAATAAAAGTATTTAAAAAATGCCAATATAGATATTTAAATTTATTTAGAAAAAGTAGAGTTCTAGGCCATTAAAAAACCCCATCAGTCTTTGAAATCGGCCTACTAGTTTTTAAAATACACCAGTTTAAATATTAACATGTCGGAATATTTTTCATGTTTTTTTTTTATTTTTTTTGTTTAATAAAAATTAATTTTTAGAGTATATAATTGACAGCTTTAATGCCCTAGTGGCGCTGAGGCGCTATTAATTTAATGATTTAAAATAAAAAATGTTTTAAATAAATCTACCAGAAAAATAAATAGTTTCTTTAAAATTTTTTTTTAAATTTTTTCCAAAAATATGTGGCACATATTTTTGAAATAATAATACGTCTGGCAAATTTCGAAGCAAACAAAAATCATTCAGTTTGACATGGAATGACTCTATAGTGAAGTACTATTTTTTTTCCCCCAACTACTGATAAGACAACCCACGTGTGCGAAATCGGTGATTCAGCGTTTGTTTATTTTTATAACACAATATAATTAATATTAAGGGCTATATTTTGTAAATACATTTATTACTATGTACTTTAATTTCAAAATGTTATATAAAAAATTTGTAATTTTTTTTGCATATTTTTTTTAAAATCCAAAATAGTTTCGGAGCTACAGACATTTTTGCGAAGCAATGTTTTTGCCTAAATGAAGCATTCATTGTATGACAGAAAATTGAACTTAAAATTTAAACGCGTTTTTCTCGAAACCACATTTTTCAAACTGGTACGCAGTGTTTCTCAAGTTCTACTGAACCGAATTTGACAGCGGAGAATTAACGTAGCTATCGCGTCCCATGCTTAATAATCTGAAAAATTGTTTACTATTTGTTTTTTACACTAGACTAAAAAAAAATGGTCAACTATCGATATTTCGTTTTCAAGCGGCCGCTATTTTGATAAATAAAATTTTTTATGTATGAGCATGTAACGATAAAAGCATTCATACTAACTGATTCCCCGTCTTCCGGTTTGCTTTCAGATAAACGTGAGTCCCGAAAAAGAACACCCCTTATTTTGGTAGACCCTACTATGGAGGCCGAGAGCTTGTCAAAAAGCTGACAAGTTGTTAATTTTTTATTTTTCTTGATGAATTGTGCAACCAAATACAAAAACAGAATTATAAATTCTCTCCACAAGTTTTTAAAAAATAAAGGGTCCGCCATCTAACGTTTTTTTTGTCAACTAGTGCTTATTTCGTGAATGGTAACACTTAGCTCATGTCTGATTTGACAGATAATTAGTTTTATCCTTCCGCTGAACGAATATGGTCCGTATGTTCGTTATCTTGTGAAAAAAGTGAAAGAAACTGGCATCCTCATCGATAAACCAAAGCGTGAAAAGCCAAAAACAGTGCGTACACCCGAGTATATTGCTGCTGTGGCAGAAAGTGTGCGTGAAGCGCCATCAACATCAATTCACCGTCGTTCTCAACAATTGAACATTTCGGAGACATCATTGAGACGAATTTTGCATAAAGACCTTGGTATGACGCCATACAAAGTTCAATTGGTTCAGGCGTTCAAAAAAAAAAAGTTATTTGGCGGACCCTTTAGCTAAAATTCAGCCGTCCAAACAAGAAGGCCCACTTAAATTATTTAACTTTCCTTAAGAGAAATCTTTGTTTTCTTATGTGTTCTTTGACAAAAATATTTGCAGAATTTTGAGAATAGGTTTTATTAAATATCACAAGCAAAAATAAATTCTTCGAGCCGTATTTGAAGCAGCGACCTATGGATTTCTATATGTAACAAATACTCTACAGTCCACCGTTCTACCAACTGAGCTATTGAATGTGTTTGATGATTTCTATAACAGATTTTTAATCTGTTAGACTACTAACAAAGGTGGTATAACGGCCCGGAGCGGTAGATCTTAATGAACTTTGGATGTTGTAGAGAATAAAAATTTAAGTTACCCGTGTTTTTCTTTAGCTGTTTCTCATGTTTAGGCGTTACTAAGTGGGGTCAAAAATTACCCCATTTTAGGTTTTTTTTCCGATTATTTCGTCCTATTAAAAGTAACAATATACAAATTTTGTGTCAAATGAAAGGTTTTTTGAAGACACATTCACTGGTGTACAAATTATGCCCTAAAATTTTCAAGTATTTTTGTTATTCAAAAAAATGTGTTTTAAGTAACATTAAATCTGGCGTTTTAATAAGAAATTTTAGTTGTATTAAGCTAAATATTGCATAACAATGCCTATTTAATTTTTTCGAGGGGGTGTATGAGCTTTTTCCGATATTCGAAACCATTTGGATTTTATGTGACTTTTCCCGAAAAGCCTTTTTCCCTATATTTCAAATAATTCAAAAATGTGGAAACTCTGGGTTCACTATATAGACAATATGGGTAACAAAATTTTTGTTTTCTTGGGTACTTGGGTACCCTGCGTACAAATAAACCTAGTTTTCGTTAATTAAAGACAATTTTTCATACAAAAACAAATGCATTTTTAACCCTACTTTTTAACCCTCAAACGTGAGATTGGGCAGCTAAAAAAAAATGATGTGTCTTTTTTCGTGCTCCTTTACAACATATCTGAAGTTCATTAAAATATGCGAGATCGGGTCGGGATACCTCCCGACCTCTGAAATTAACCCATTTTAAACTTCAGTTGCTTTAAAGTAACACCTTCTTTCAAGGTCCGATAATTTTGGATAGGACATAGATATAATAACGCAGTAAAACGCATTTAAAAACTTGAGGTCTTTACTACATTAATAATTAAAAAAATTTTAAAACTATTGATCCAGGGTTGCCATATAATTAATTAGAAAATACAATTTTGGACATTTTTTTATATCACTTTTTTAAAAAAACATTGATTTATGGAAAGAAGACCGGTGTTATAAAAACACGGTTAAGCACGTATTGGAAAGTTTTTTGAATGAGAAATATTTGTTGTGCAGTATGTACTTTTAATGTAAAATCAAGAGATCGAATCAACAAATTTACGATGTTGTGAAAACTTTAATATTCAGAAAATTACTTAATTTTTTTTTTAATATAAAAAGTTATCTACTTTCTTCCAAAATGTTAAAAATTGATTGTTGCTATAGTACAATTTTGAAAATTTTTCTAAAAACTCCTGTTTTTAAAAATCTCTAAGATCGTGAAAATCCGATAGATAAAATTGTGTATTACGGGTTTGCTTTAATGACAAATAAAAATTGTAATTAAAAAAATATCTTAACATGGTAAGTCATTCAAAGCATCAAAGTTTTAATTTAAATTGTGCATACCAACGCTAGAGGGGGGGGGGGGGGGGGGGGGGAAATTTTACAAAAACTTTATTGAGATAAAATTACATATTTTTACCAAATTTCGTCAAAAACATCCCATGGGATCGATTAGTGGTACAAAATGGGTTAAGATTTTTGGAAATTTTCAAAAGTGTAAGTTTTTTTTCAAACAGAGAAACAAATACATCGAAATAATTTTGCTGAAACATGAAAATTTCGGTATATCCAAAAAGTGTAAAGTTTTGACTTTTGATAGTATTGCCATTGTTTACAAAAATTTATGTAAAAGGTACTAAAAATAACTACTAAAATTAGCGACACTGCACAAATACTAAAATTGGTGGTATGAGAAAAAAGAGAAATAATCTAAATTTTTATTTTAATCGGATAATAGCTTTGTTTTGTTCCTCATAGTCCCGGTTCTCACACGGTAATTTTACTTGCCCAATTTTTCTTCAATTTTCCTTTGAACTTGCTTTTGTGTTCACACAGGAAACGTTTGTTTCAGCATTTCAGGCATTTTTCCAAGAGTAAAATTTTTCACGTAAATAAAGAAAATAAATTATTTCTAACCCATTCTAAAGTTTTTATATGATGCAGATAACATGTCAACTTAACACTGAACAAAAAATATAAAAAAGCTGGATACGCATTTTGAGATATTTACAAATCAAGGACATTTTAAAATTTTTCTTATCCTTTTTTTTAAATAGATTTATTTTTACTCAAAACCGTATGTTAGGGAAAGGCTCAGGGCATGGAGAGTCTGAATTCTCTGCTTACTGGGAAAACTCTCCTGGTCAGCGCCAGGCTAAAAGATTGATCTCTTTTTCCAGTAGGGGGTCGATGCGATTCTTGTCGCTTGAAAGGGGGGGTTTGAGGACCCTGGCGTCGTACTTAACTGGACACTGTAATCTCAGATACCATCTGCACAAGAAGGGTCAATCGGACACGGATATGTGTAGGTTTTGCGAGATGGTGTCTGAGACCTCGGAGCATGTTCTCTGCGAATGTCCCAGGCTTTGTGATAGGAGACTTAGGTTTCTAGGTGATCGCTTCATTTCGCCTTCCGACATCGCAAACATTTTGCCTAATAGGATAATTGGCTTTATAGGTAGCTTGAATCTGTAGGTAACTTTAGGCAGCACAAAAGACCTACATTGGTCGCGGTGCATAGTGCCTTCTGATCTAATCTAATCTATTCAAAACTGTTTCGAGAAGGCTATATAAGCTTTATTATCAGACTAAGTTCATTTCGATTGGACGATGTTTTAAAAACAATGTATTTTACTAGGAAGTACCAAATTTAAACTGCTTTAATAAGGTCCTGGAAAATGCTTGCACAAAATTTTGTGTAAATTGTAAGACATAATTGCTATTGATGTGTCGATTTCCTGAAAAATTACCCTAAAGAGAACGGAATAATTTCTTCAGAGAAATGTTTATAAATAAAACTGAACTGTTTACAGGGCGTTTATTAAATATTTAATAAATGGGAGTTATTAAAAACTTTCGACACGGCTTTCAGATAATGGCATATCAAATTTGGTATTTACATTATCCTAGTAAATTTGTAGTTTACGTATTTTTTATTTTTTAATTCGTTACAGTTCGCGTTTAGGGGTGTTTAGCAAATGTGTAAGAAATATGCAATGTCTGAATCATAATAACTATTAAACACGTTAACAGAAAACTACTCGGAAACTACTCGCGTTAACAAAAAACTCGGTGTCACTTTACAGACCAAATCCTTTTCTTTAAACAGTGTTGCACAAAAACAATTTTTTTTCGCCAAAAGCATAACGAAATTGAAAAAATGTCCTTAATTTGCGAATAACTCAAGAACCCATAATTAATTTTTATGAAAATTATTTTGCAATTAACTCAAAGCATAACTTGCAGCATATAAAAATTTCTAGTTCGTCATCAAATGTGTTCAAAAATAAACGAAAATTTTCCGAAATTATCTTTGAAATTTAATATAAAATTTTGTATATTCACATATTGCCTTACAACAAATTTCAATATTTTTTGCCACGCATTGAAAAATCGCTATGCATTTAAACAGGGGACCACACGTAGTTAAATTACCTTCTCCGATTTTCGTTATCACATCATATCTCCTTATAAAAGGACATTTTTAAACAAATTATTTAATTATTTGTACTCATTAAATGATGCCAATATGGATATCAGATGAAAGATAATAATATCTTCTATTTCACAAACTTATTAGTCATAATAATTCAGGACTAACAATTTTTAAAATGTCCTTTTAAGCATTTTATCTTACAATATCCTGGATTGTTTTAAATTAGTTCGTCAAAAGAAAATGTTCATGTTAAAGGTTTGACTGTACAAATTTCAGCCTTCTAGCGTTAGTAGTTTAGCATTAACAAAGATTACAAATATCCATAGGGTGATTTTTTAAGAACTTTCGGATTTCATTTAAAAAAAACATCAAATTTAGAGAAATATATGAAACATTTATTTGAGATAGAACGATCTACATAATTCAATGTTGTTGTTGATGACCGTGAATTATCGATTCGGCGCCGAATCGATAATTCACGGTCATCAACAACACTGGCGGATACAGCTGCAATATTTTCCTCTGTCCGGTCTCTACGTATGCGTGTTTGCGGTTTAATGTCCAGTAATGTGAAATTGGTGCGAAATTTAGTCACAAGATTCCGAATAGCCGCTCAGAAGGTAGCCCAAACTGACCATAAATTGGAAGAAGTGCACGATGCACTTTCTTAACCGAGCATGAATTTTGATAATACAATTCTGCAGCCGTTGTTCGTTTGTAAGTCGATTCATGGTAAAATTATAGGCCAAACCGAACATGTTTAACAGTAACATGTTACACGAAAACAGCTGAGCGGCCAAAAACAGTGTTGCCAAAAAGAAAGTTGCTAAAAAATCACCCTTTAGTTACAAACAGTAAAAAGTTTTTCATAATAGCAATTTAACAATTTAAAATATTTTGTTCAATTGACACATAAATTAACCACTGAAGAGTCCTTGGAGGGGACAAAACTGCATCAGTCTGGCATATCCATTGTGTCCGTTAAATTGTTCAATAAAAAAATGTTTTTGCTTCTTCTTCTACCTGTAAAAGTCTAACTAAATAAAATCCTCAGTTATTAATTGTAATACAATTAATTACGATTGTCATTATATGACAGTTACAAACACTTTGCCCCATTTTAATATATTTTAAAAACAAATTTTCGTTTAATTTTGTTTTTACAGAGCTGATTCAAATGTTTGTTATTCCTACACTACTAAAGCTAGAAGGCTGAAATTTGAATATCTGTTACAGTGTAGTCAAGCCTTTACCATGAATTTGTTCATTTGACGAACTTATTTAAACAGGCAAGGATATTGAAGTATCAAATTTTTAAAAGGACATTTTTAAAATTTTTGGTATTGAAATATCACTACAAATAATTTTGTGGAATAAGAGAGATTATTATGACATTATGGATATCAGATGAAATTACATCCATAATGGCATAACTTGATGAGAACAAATATTTAAAAAATTTGTTTAAAAATGTTACTTTAAATGTCCTGGTGTAAGGACATAGGATGTGATAACGAAAATCTGAGTACGCCGTAAAGGGTAGCACGAATGTCTTGCAAGACATTTTTTTTATACAACAAGATTTTTTTTTTTTGCTCTAATAATATTAAATCATGGATATTATAAAAATATGGACAAATTGGATACGTTAATTCCCATGAAAAAATAAAAACTTTTTTAAGTGAATTAGTCTGTTTTTGACATTTTAAGTATAAAAATCATCAAAACAGGCATCACAGCACGCAAGAGAATATTTTTCAAAGCATTCATGCTTTCCTTTAATACGCAGTTTAACTACATTTGGTGGATGTATAACATGCATATCAATTTTAATATGCTTGGCAAAAAATATTGAAATTTGTCGTAGGGTACTATGGGAATATACAAATGTTTATAATAAATATCGAAAAAGCTTTTTGAAAAATTCCGGTATATTTTGAACCCATCTGATTCCCAACTTGAATTTTGTATATGTTTTAAGCAGGTTTGGCATTCGATACCTTTTCATAATAACGGTATTTGGCTACTACAGTTACATCAAGACCGAAATGAAAATTTTAGAAAAGGGATTAAAAACATGTGTCTTCTTATATAAAGAATGGCCCAGTTGTAATCTGGACGCAAAAAAGTAGTTATAACTTTGTAAATAACAGACACATTTTTATAAATTATACACCAAATTAAAGGAAATTTATTCAGCTTTAAGGAAAATCATACAAATAAATTAATTTTCTTTGTTACGAATAAAAGAACGGACATGTTTGTTGATGCTCCCCATTAATTTTTGCACATCCTTCGGCTTTACTTTTTTAGCACTCTGGTTCCATTTTTGTAACATTATAGCTTCTTTATTACTCTTCTTCAATTTATTTTTTACATTTGCCCAATATCTTTCGATTAGTCGAAATTGTGGGCAGTTAGGAGGATTCATGTGTTTGTTTTTCGAACCACTGAATGTTGGATTTTCTAAGAAAGTGTGCAAAATTTCTTCACGTCTTTTTTGTTCCATGGCGTCTGTACGAAATACTATTCGAATGAAAGACTTGAAAATTATGTCAAATAACGGTATATGTCTTGTCAACAAAATATGTAAATGGTTTAAAATTTCATACACTGGGAGCGCTGTAACAACGTTATGAATGCGTCCAGATTATAACTGGGCCATTCTTTAATTGGCTTTATTTCGCAGTTTACCGGTTTGATTTTGAAATATTTTGACCTAAAGTTAAAATCACGCTTAAATAAAGAAACGCCGAATTTTTAACGGTATTTATCTGATATAACAAAATTTAATAGTTAGAATTTTAAAATAAACAGTGTGATATTAGAAGACACATGTAACAATCGGAATCGTCGTTTTAAAATGTTAATGCCGGTGTTGATATAGTAGTGTTTGCCAACCATGGTTGTGGTACTTTGCATTAATTGTATAATAAATTTCATAAAAATCAATTATGGATATTTTGAGATATTTTCGAATTAGGGACATTTTTTTAATTTCGTTATCTTTCTTGCGAAAAAAATAGTTTTTGTGCAACGCTGTTTTGATCTTTAAAATGACACCACATTTTTAATTTTCGGTTGACGCGTTTAAAATTTATGATAGATTATTCAAACATTGGATATTTCTTAAACATTTGTTAATAAACCCATAACTTTGAGCAGCGATTACTAGGATTATGTTTATATCAAGTTTAACTAAAATCAAAAGAGGTATAGTTGAAAATGTCGTGTTTTTGCTCATTGTTTTTAGAATGTCCCACAAATATAATTAAAAATTAAATTGAAATCAAAATAATTAAATAGTTACAAATAGAATTATTTTAGTTTTATATTAGAAATTAGTTAAAATGTCCGAATTCAACAAAACTTTTAATTAAATACACACATTTTTTTTAATTGAAATGTAATTCTTCAGTATATTTTTTATGCACTCAAATTGTGTATGCATTTTTCTATTTTTAGATTTACAATTATAAAGTTTTTTCTAATTATTTTATTAAAAATCGTAAAAGTTTTAAATTTTTCTTTACGAATTATTTTATAACTTAAAAAATCATTCCTTCGAACCGGATTTGAACCAGTGACCTATGGATTTCTATGTTTTGTTAATAAACCTCTACAGTCCACCGCTCTACCAACTGAGCTATCGAAGGTGACAACAGATGTAGGCTAATAACGTAATAATAAATAAAATTGTCAATTTATTTAAATAATAAAATAATGTTTTTTTGCAATATTTTTAATAAAAAACGAAAGTTTATTAAAAAAACAAAAAAGTTACTAAAAATTTATTTCAAAAAATTACTTCCTTCGAACCGGATTTGAACCAGTGACCTATGGATTTCTATGTTTTTTTTTTTAAACCTCTACAGTCCACCGCTCTACCAACTGAGCTATCGAAGGTATTGAGACTATTGAACTAACAGTTAATGATAAGATCTAAACAAACTTAATAAGTTTTATAAGTTCGGTAAAACTTAAAGCCAGATTTTAGTATTTTATAATAAAACAAATTCATTTGAAACCGGATATAATCCAGTGACCTGTGTTTTTTTCTTATACCTATTTCAACTGAACAATCATAGTTTAATTTCTTAACATTTAATTTAAATTCAAATTGTAATTAAAAAATATTTTAAATACTTTTAAAAAAGATCGTTAAAAAGTTGTTCCTTCGAACCGGATTTGAACCAGTGACCTATGGATATCTATGTTTTGTTTTTAAACCCCTACAGTCCACCGCTCTACCAACTGAGCTATCGAAGGCAATAAATAAAAAATCTTAAATTAATATTAAAAAACATAAAGTGAAATTTAATTTTTAAAAATTAAAAAAAAAAAATTTAATTTTTTTCCTTCCAACCGGATTTGAAGCAGAGATCTATGGATATCTATGTTTTGTTATTGACCCCACTTAATATCGTCTAAAAAACACGGGTCCATTAAATTGTTATTCTTCACAAAGTTCATTCAGATCTAACGGCCCGGGAAGGGATACCTACCTACACTGATAATAATCCATGCGTAAAATTACGAAAAAATGTCAAAATAACCAATTTTTTTGTAAAATAAACGAAAATTTGTACATTTTACGAAATTTTTTGTAGTTTTGACAATAATTTCGTATTTTTATGCATGGATTATTATGAGTGTAGTGAGTCATCAAATTCTATAGATTTCTATAGATTTTATATTTATACTATAATACCAAATATGAAATAAAATTCAATATTTACAAAAAAATCAAAAATATTTCTCCTTCGAACCGGATTTGAACCAACGACCTACGGATTTCTATGTATTGTTATTGACCCCACTTAATAGCGCCTAAAAAACACGGGTCCATTAAATTGTTATTTTTCACAACATATTCGAAGTTCATTTAGATCTGCAGGCCGGGGTCGGGATACCTCCCTAGTGAGCCATCAAATTCTATACATAATAGATTTTATATATTTATATTATAATACCAAATATGAAATAATATTCAATATTTACAAAAAAATTTAAAAATATTACTCCTTCGAACCGGATTTGAACCAGTGACCTATGGATATCTACATGTTTTTATGAAACCTCTACAGTCCACCGCTCTACCAACTGAGCTATCGAAGGTCTTAAAGTAATTTTGAATTTTGTCCAAGTAATTTTGAAAGCAAAATAAATTATTTTAATTTATTTAAAAAAAATATGTTTATTGTTATACTTAAATTAAATTTTGTCTACCTTTCACTTTTTTTATTGTCATTATTATCTTTTGATTTATAAACGCATAAAATCAAGTTCAATCCAATTCGTATTCAGCATTAACATAAGTGATAGCAACAATTTACAATATGAACAAAGTGGTTTGATAACCAACATCTATTTTTAAACTTTTATTTTTGTCTTATGCTGTTGTAGTTTTATGTTGCTGTGTTGGTTGGCTGGTTTTCAATGCCTTCGATAGCTCAGTTGGTAGAGCGGTGGACTGTAGAGATTTAACAACAGCACGTAGAAATCCATAGGTCACTGGTTCAAATCCGGTTCGAAGGAACACATTTTTTTTATTTATAGTTTTTTGGTTTTTTATTAAAAAAAATTAGCTACAAAATTTAAAAATATATGTTTTTTTTAACCAATTAGATGATACAATCTGATGATACAAACAAAAGCATTAAATTCAGTTTTATATATATTTTGTATACTATCCCATCCATCCACAATGTTTATTTAACAAATAAAATATCAAAATTACACCAACAACAAAAAGTTAAAGAGGCGAAAAACGTTTTTTTTAATGTAAAAACAATTTTGTTGGTTAGAAAATATTTTTGAGAAAAACAAAATTTGCAGTTAAGAAAAAATTTTATAAAAAAAATTGTGGTGAAAAAAATTTTTGAGGTGAATTGAAAACAACATTCACCACAAAGCATTTGGTGGAAAATATAACATAATAAAATACGAAAATAACAACAACAAAATAAGTTGAAGAGGCGAAAAAACGAATTTAAGGGCTTTTTTTAATGTAAAAACAATTTTGTGGTTAAAAAATATTTTTGAGAAAAAAAAAAATTTGCACACTCATAATAATCTATAGGAAAATACACGAAAACCGTTGTTCATTTTACGAAAGTTTTGGTTATTTTGACATTACGAAAAAATTTGTAGAATATACAAATCACATTTCGTAAAGTTTTGTAAAAACTTTTTTTAAATAAAAATGTGGTGCATACCTTACGGGTTTATTTTAAAATTAAAAAAAAAAAAATGTAATGGTGCCACACCAGAATCGAACTCACGATTTCAGTGACGTCCTGCTGTGTTGAAGTAGACCCCTCCACCATTTGCACCAAAGTAGCTGATGCAATACAACAAACTAAAAAGGAACTTAAGTCGAAAATATTATGAAAACTAGAAAAATATGCTACAAATATTTAATAAAAAAGGTAAAATGGCAATTAAATATTTTTATTGTGTTTATTGAACTAAATAAAATAATATAATTTTTTTATAAATATATCAAATAATATATTAAAAAACAAAATAAAAAAATAATAAAATAATAATAATAAAAAAGTTAAATAACAATTTCAAACTAATTGCATTTTATTATTAAATATTTTATCTTTTTAAATATTTGTTTTATTGAATTTCATACTAAACCCGGCAAATAAAGTGGATGTAGTGTTTTCGGGTCCTCTTTAACTTGTTTTAGGATCCTCTTTATTAAACAAAATACAAAATATCCATTTATATCAAAACACAAAAATAGTAATAATGAAATAAAAAAATAAAACATAGAAATTTAAAAAACATGAACAAACAAAAAAATATAAAAACTAAAAAAAAAAAAAAAAAAAAAAAAAAAATTGGTCCTGGCCAGGAGTTGAACTCGCAACCTTCTGATTGCAAATCCGACCTCTAACCACATCAACATCCATATGTAATATTTGTAACATTACAAATTTTTGTACAATGTACTAAAAAAATATTACGAAATCATGTTTGTATTTTTTACGAAATTTGTAAATATATATAATTTGTTTTATACAAAAGTTTTGTAATATAAACAAAATGTTTGTACATTCTACGAAACAAAATTTACGAAAAATATATTTGTATTTTTAAGCATGGATTATTATGAGTGCAGTTAAGAAACAATTTTATAAAAAAAATTGTGGTGAAAAAAATGTTTGAGCTGAATTGAAAATAACATTCACCACAAAGCATTTGGTGGAAAATATAACATTATAAAATACGAAAATTACAACAACAAAATAAGTTGAAGAGGCGAAAAACGAATTTAAGGGCTTTTTTATTTAATGTAAAAACTATTTTGTTTGTTAAAAAATATTTTTGAGAAAAAAAAATTTGAAGTCAATTAAAGTTTCTTTAAAAAAAATTGTGATGAACAAAATTTTTTTGCTGAATTGAAAATTACATTCACCACTAAGCATTTGGTGTAAAATATATCATAATATTTAATACACCAGATGCTACTAAAGTCATAGAATTAAGTCTGTAAAAATAACAGAAAAAGCTACTAAAAATTAGTTTAACCTTACGTTGCAGAAAAACTGCTAAGAGTAGCAGATTTTATTTGCGAAATATTAATAAAATAAGAACACCAAAAATAAAACTTTTAAATTTTCAAAATTGTATTTATATTCGAGTTAAATTTTAGCTATAATTTGTACTGCCCGCTCGAAAAAATTGAGTAAATTAGTAATTTTTTAAGTGCGTAGCCGTTTTATAGGAAAGTGCAAAAGCCTGCATCAGTTCTGTACCATCATTATAGATTGAAAAATTTGTCAGTATACGGTAAAGAGAACAAGAAATTCTCATTGAGTTTGTGATTTAACCTAACAAATATCTCTAGAAATTCTAGGAATATTGTTCCCTGACGATTTCCTTGAAATCCGGATTGGGACCAGCTTACAACTAATTCTTTTTTTCCCAATTTGTTAAATGAGTTTTTAGAATAAGTTTGGAGTTTTGCATTAGAACTTTCAAAAACTATGAATCAAATTGTGATTCATTATTTTTAACTGAGAAAATTTTAAGTAAAATGGTAAATAACGCGAAAATCTTAATTTCTATTTAAATATTCGAACTATAGCTTAAAAATTTAAAATAAATCTTTAATTAATTTATAACTTTTTTGATTGCAAATGAAAATTTTCAACAACAATCGCAAATTTTCTGCATTTAAAATAGAAAACTTTAAATTATTTGAAGTTTTCTTGATTTCAACTGAAATGGTAAACAAATATAACAAAATCGTTTGTGGCTTGAAAACTAAAATAAATGTTATTTTTATCATAGTTTTACCAGATTTGCAAGTTATATGCGAGTTTGAATTGAAAGAAACCATACAATATTTATATTTAAAATAATATATCGATAATACTATTTTATTAAGTTAGATATAACTAGAAACGTATAATTTAATAAAATAGGATGAGGACAAAATTCGGACAAAACTATTCTAATTGTATCGAAATTAATCCGATATGATAGATGTAATTTGATACAATTTAATCGGGCCATTTTCGGATGAAATTTTTTTTAAGACATAAAGCTTCAGTTTTTTTTAATCGGGTAGTTAAAAATAAAACAAAAAATCATGATTTTTTGAGCTTTTCTTTTTTACAGATTTTAAGTTTAACAAATATGTATGGTTGTTTTAGTGTTTTTTCCTGCAATCGGGAAATGATAAATCTACTAAATTAACGGGAATTTCATCCTGGGGATGCCCGGGTTAAAAACCCTACATATGACTCATATTTAAAATATAATTTAAGTGGCACACTTTTAATTTATAATGTTTAGGTAGTAATAAACGTATAAACGTATTTTTGAAGTACATTTGAATCATGATAAACTTTATCTTGTGCAAAGATTTCGATATTATGGGTCAAAAAGTTCCCGAAAAATTGTTAAATTATAAAATCTAAAATCATTAATTTAAAACATCTAACAAATCGATAAATTAATTTATTTCATTAAATGTAATCACTAGATTAAAATGTTTTGTAAAACCTTTTTTCTAAATAACAATTCGTTCGCATACACTCACAAAAGTTCTACAGTTACTACAAATATACATTTTTATTCAAGAATTCTTAAAAAACGTATTTTAAGAGCTTATATCGCTCATTTACTTCAATAACGTCATAACTCAAAAATTTTGATTTTGTAGTAAACGTGTTTTTTTTTTTTTATTAATTAATAATCATATAATTACAAATTATATACTATTGCCCTAACCGAGCACTAGCTACTATGGCCTTCGGCGCGTTGTAGCGAAAACAGACCAGTGCCTCTGGTGGGAATCGAACCCACGACCCCCGCACTGATAAGCCAGCACGCTACCAACTAACCTACCGGGGCGCACGTTGTAAACGTGTTTAAAGTTTTTAATTTACTCCCACCTTAAAGAAAAAAATAACGACATAATTTCTGTCAAGAGGTGAGTATACATGATAGCAATTCGAATTGTTTACACAATATGATACATACGTGATATAACGAATAATTCTGCGTCATTAACTCAAAAATCATGTTTTTTGAGATGTGACGTTCTTGAAGTAAATGAGCGATATATCGAAAAGGATATTCATTTTTGATCAAAAAGGTTTCTGAATAAAAATTTATTCTTGTACGGAAATTTTACAAACTTTTGAACTTAAAAAGTTGATTTTGATGTACAAAATTTTTACACATAAATTCTTAGACATGTCTTAACTATTTTAAAAGCTTCTATATAGAAAATATGACCAATTTGAGATCAAAAAGGATTTTGAATACAAATGGATTTTTAAGTTTAAAATTCAAAGAAATATAGAGTATGGCCTCGAACGTGAATAATTTTCATTTTCATTGCACAAGTAAAGGCAGAAAAAAACATAATTTTTATTTTTTAATAAAAATTATATCAAACTTGTATAAAGACAAAGTACAGTCTAGTTTACTTCCCCTATTTTGTTTATAAACGAAACAAAAAATAAAAAGAAGGTAAAAAAACAAAAAACGTTTATTGAATATCCACCAGAGGTGGACCTTGCACATAACAAACAAGTTTTCAATTTATTTTTTGATCAATGGTTATAATCTTTAACTTCAAGCTCATATATTAATTCTCATGTAGTGAGTAAACTAGTTTATATGAATGTTTGATGTTTGGTCTGGGATTGTTACCGCTTTCAAAACGTGTTCTGATGATGGGAACCTAGAAAATTCCCGAAATAGATCTATCAACACATTCCTGAAAGGGTCAAGTAATAAATTTGAAAACAAAAAACTCTATAGATTTTTTGTTAGGACAATATCCTAATAAAGAAATAAAGAGTATGGCCTCGAACTTGAACAATTTTCATTTTCATTGCACAATTAAAGGTCGAAAAAAACATAATTTTTATTTTTTAATAAAAATTATATCATACTTCGCAAACATATTTCAAACTATTTACTTCACAGAGCAAATGTGATGATTGTGGAAATCATAAACTTGAGTCATTAACCAATAAAATTTTAAATTTGGGAGAGTTTATATTTTAAAGTCTGTATGATACCTGCTTTCTGATTTCAACCAAACTTGGTATAGGAGATGTATCATATAACTATAATCTCGTCCAAAGGTAAGACAGCTTATCCTAGCGGATCTTGAAATATCGCGTTTCAAAATATGGACACTATTCGAAAATTGTAAAAAAGTAGTAGTAATCCTTAATATCTTTTTAACGGCTTAATTGGCGAGAGTCATTGATACCTCATTTTAAAGCTACTAAAATTGTAGCTTTTCTGGTACACACATGTTATTAATTTCTTCACGCAAAATCATTGTTTTCAAAAACTGCGGTTCAAAAAGCTGTATTTCAAAATACCGTTTTTTTTTCATTTTTAAAAAAATGTATGTTAATTAAAAACACTTCCCTATATCGTGCCCAAATCCCTATATAGAGCAGGGTCCCCGTTTTCGAGTAGTCGAGCTGATCGAGTAGTTAATGCGTAGCTCCTAGAAATGTTCACCTCACTCGGATGAACATTGTGTACTGGGCCAACTACCACTCGAAAAAAACTCTATCAGTTCACAAAAAAATGTAATTTAATTTTTATTTTTTTAATTTAAATTTAAATTTGGCACTTTTATTAATTGACTATATTCATAGATAGCTCACTTAAAATTTTAAAGTGTTTCCATTAAATTGCGAAGTCGGCAAACAACTACTCGAAAAAACTCGACCATTTCCATACAAAATTGTAGAAATATGCTATTTTTTAAAGTTTGATGCCATTTTATAAAAAAAAAATTTAAAAAACTCATAAAATTTCTTTGAATTTTTGAATATTGAATCTAGTAATGCAGGCCAAAATTTTTATAAAAATTTGCGCAAAATTACATCAAATGTTTAAAATTTGCATATTTTCAAAAATAAGTATGGAAGAGTTTTTCTAGTTTTTTTTTTGTAGTAGTTGGCCAACCCCATACATTTTAAACATAGATTCTGCTAAAGCATGCAACTCCAAATTTATATGTGAATATAGTCAATTCATAAAAGTGCTAAATTGAAAAAAAAAAAAAAAAAAATATTTTTAATCTGATCGAGTTTTTTTGTGCAGTACAGGGTACAGGGCTCAATGTTCATCCGATTAAAGTCAGATTTTTTGGGAATATTCTTTGGAAACTTAATTTTCCAAAAATTTGTTGCACTTACATATCTTTAATATTTACATGAACAAAAAGTGTACTTTCAATATCGAGGTACTCGACTTGTAGTTCGAACTCGCGAACGGACTACTCGAGAATGGAGTTTCATGGTGTACTCGAGCTACTCGATTTTTATCGTAGTCACTATTATGGAGCTCTTATGGTATCCTGAATTATGAATATAATGTAAAAACAATTATCTAAAAAACCGATAACTAAGTAACATTAATGTTTACCATATAAGGTATTGGCAACGGTATAGCAGAATAATTTATAATTAACATATATTTTTTTTTAAATATTAGTAAACCAGGTTTTTGAAATACAGCGGTTTGAACAACGGATTCCGAAAAAATGCATTTTGCCATTGAAAAAAAAAAATTTAAAAATTTTTTTCCCCAAAAGCATTCAAATTAAGCTTCAGCAACAAACATTTTTTTTTGGGACACCCTAATGTACATAAATGTTTCGGTTAAATGATGATTCACCATTTTTTTAAATGAATTAAGAAAATTTTTAATCATTAAAAAAATACTTCATTTCTATAGTAGCTTTTGAGAATTAAGTTTAGAATTAATTTCAAAAAATGCTTTTTCAGAATGAAATTTTAGCAAAATTTCATTCATTTTAGAAAATTGAATTAACGAATTAATTCTTTTCAACATTTGACTTTAACATATTAATTTAATTAACATTTATTTTGTTAACACCCTGTAAATAATATCTTTATAAAAAAAAAACTGTGATTTACGTCACATTTATGAAATAAACAGAGAGTTTGAGTGAGAGACAAATACTGTTCCACTCAGGGATGGAAAAGTTTGTAAAAAAAAAAAAAAATACTTTTTATCGAAAATATTTTGTATATAAAAATTCACAAAAAATGTACACTCAAAAAAGTTTGACCGTTACTAAATGACAGTAGATTGTGTAGCAATCATCATCGTTGTTATAAATGGCGATTACAGTCTCTTCTATGAAATAATATAAAAAAAAAAATTATTAAAAAAAAAATATTAAATAATTGAACATTTTTTGGACTACTTAAGTAAGATAAAATTCGTTATCGCCAGTTACTTAAGGAGCATATAGACGACATGTATTTGTCATCTGACATGTCAAATTTCCCACTGCAAAATACATACATGTCGTGTGTGACCTTTTTAACTTTGCTTCTGTAAAAGTCAGACGCAAAGTCATCTGACAAAATTTCAATTAGAGCGTGCTCTATTTTCTTCTGAAAAACCATCTGACATCAGCTGTTTTAAATATGAAACAAAAAGTTGTCATAAATCCATGCCGTGAGAAAACAAACAGCGGCGGTCCCCTATTGACGGAATCATTAGCCGGCTAAAGTTAACCTTTTACAATACCAATAAATGTATATACATTTTCCCATTTAATAAAATTATGTACATATATATGTTTATAAAAAGTTTCATAATTATATCCCAAATTGGTATGTCCGCATTTAAAGAAAAATTATTTAAGATGGCTGAACTATTTTGCGGCGCAAAAAAAATTTTTGCTGCGGCAGCATGCCATGTTGAAACCCAGATCGACTTTGGTGTGTGCTAAAACTATAGCAAATTTTGCTTGATTCTGATTCCTCTTTTCTTTTTTTTTTAATTTCGATTTCATTGCAGTTATAATTGAAATTACACTGCACACTGCAATTGCATTATCCTTTGATTCCATTTGACTATCACTTTTAAAAAAAAATTATTTTAATAAAATTTTCGCACTGATCAGCTGTTGAAGAAAAAAAACAGAGACTGTGTCAGAAGCAAAAAACATGTACGTTTGTGACCAAATATTATAAACCTTATGTAAAACAGCAATTTTGACAGACATGCACAATTACATGTGACTTGAAAATTTGACATGTCAGATGGCAAATACATGTCGTCTATATGCTCCTTTAAGGAGGGATATCAGTCAAACTAGTGCACGAATACATTAATATAACTTTTTAACTTATCATTCAATTTTAATAAATATAAAGGTTGAATTAATAGTATTTTATATAAATTGATATTTTATAACAGCATTAAAAAAATATTTGTTGTTTTGTACAAAAGGTTTTCACTTTCAGTCCTTAAAATAGTCTTAGGACAGTCACAGCCAGTCACATTCAAAAATTGTATTTCTAAAAGTTATAATTTTTGTATGAAAGCATTTCTTTAAAAAAGTGTCTTTTTAATTCAAAAATTCCTAACAAAATATTAAAGATTTTTTGAAATTTTTTTAATGGTTCCACAAATAAATATACTATATACAAATTCCTCAAATTTTTTAGAAGTCTCGTGCAGTAATCTTGTTAAAGACTTGTTAATTGGAAAGTCCTAACGTTTTGACAGTCCCACAAAAAATAAATATATGAAAAAAAAATGTTTGGGGAGATCCGTGAATCAGTAGAAAGCCGTGAATCAGTAAAGGGGTCCGTGAAGCAAAAGTTGGTGGGAACCGCTGATCTAGAAAGTGTCATAGTGTAGTTCGGCAGCGTTTTTGAGAAAATATCACGAATGAAAGTCAATACCGCTAATTACCGTTATCGATTTAAGCCCTATTAACTGACTATCACCATCCTTAATACACTGCTACCGAAATAATTGAAATTTTGTTATTCGCAAAATTCCGTTACCGCTAAAATTTAAATACCGACATCTAAAAAATAACTAAAATATCGTTATATCTAAAATACTGTTACCGAAATAGCGTTATCCTTAAAATACCGTTACCGAAATAATTTAAGAAAGCGCTACCCTTAAAATATCAATGCATTTATTTTTTATTATTTTTTTTAAGTCGAGATCAAAAAAAAAAAATAAAATCGATGTTTAAAAGTATATTTTGTAAAGTTTCACCATAAACTAGCCATCATTACAATTCTGTCATGATGGGGTTAAAAATATTAATGTGCATTGATATTACCGTAATCTTTAAAATACCGATACTGAAATAACTACCCTTAAAAGGCCGTTACTGAAATTACTGAAACCCCGTTTTCCTTAAACTACCGTTACCGAATTAACTGAAATACCATTACTGCTAAAATACCGTTATCGCTAAAAGCCCGTTACCGAAATAACAGAAATATCGTTACCCCTAAAATACCATTACCGAAATAATTAAAAAAATGGCGTTACCTTTACCGATACCCGTATCGAATCGGTTACCATTCATGAAAAATATTCGTTGAATATTATATAATCAATATTCTAATCAATATTGCTAATTAGAACCACACTGCGTAGGATATATCATATATTACATATACGCAGCCGAATTACACGATGAAAAAAAAGAAGATATTTACGATTAACACTAAATGACACGAAGAATGTTTATGAAGACCGTAGTGGGTCAGAAAATGCATTCCATTCATGCTAGTGTCTAATAACTTTTTCTGTGTTTTTTTTCTAATAGTCAAAGTATAACTAATTTAGAGAAAAATTTGTCATGATCTAAAACCGAACAAATAAAATCTCAAAAAATGTGATTTTTAGATTAATTTAGTTGTTTATTACACAAAAATTTCAGAACTAGTACTAATAAAAAAAATGAAACTTTCAATGCGTGGAAATATAAAATTTCTAAAAAAAAAATTTATAAAAAAAAAAATAAAAAGAAAACTTTTAAATAATGGTACACTCACAACAACTTTTCCATAAAAGTTCAACAGTTATTTAAAAATTTAAATGGTAAAGTTGTTGCAATGGAATATACAGTTAAATTACCAAAGAAATATATTTTTTAACTTTCTATCTGTTATTCAATAAACAAAATAAACTAAAAAAAAAAACGGACTTTCGGTAATAGTTTAAATTTTCAGTTAAAATTTTCTATTTATATTGAGTATTGAAATAAGCGAAAACAATGTATTGTTTTTATCAATTTTGTCAATTAATTTTTCAACAGTTAAAAATAAACTAAAAAATACAATTGTTTTAAACGAAAAGTAGGTAGTAATTTTTTTAATTGATTTTCAATTAATTTAATGTGTATATTAAGTAGTCTTTGTGGAAAAAATATTGTGAGAGTACAAATTAGACAACACAATTTTCCATCCCTGTTCATATTAAGCAGTTTTGTTATTTTGATAATGCGAATTGTTTATACGGTGTTTTTGTTAAGATATACTTTAACCTTTTCTTAAAGCATGAGGTTTTTTTCAATAATTGCAAAAAACAAATTATTACTTCTGACTCAGCAAGATAAATTTATATAGGTAGTGTTACTAGAACAACAACAACAACTACAACAAACAACTACAAACAATACAAAAACAACAGGCATTTTGTTGTTGCGTACAGTACAAAGAAATGTCAAAACCATGTTGTTTTTGTATTGTTTGTAGTTGTTTGTTGAAGTTGTTGTTCTAGTAACACTACCTATATAAATTTATCTTGTGACTCAGCAAATATTTTTAGTAAGTCATCAAGAACAGGAACTTCAATTATTGTTTGTAAAATATTAAAAAAATATGTTTTTTGGTATAAAACAATTGAAAAAACTTACATAAGTTTTGCACCTTTTGATGTGTGGCTTTATTTATTTCTAATATACACAATTTTCGTACACAATAATAATATTTGCATTGAAATTACTCCGGGATTTCACCATAAACTTTTTTTTTATCACAGCCCGTTTTTTTTCTTTTTACACACACTCAAAACTACCCGTATTCGATTTTCAATTTTATTTGTTCTTTGTTTAAATTTAATTAAAAACTATTAATTTTTTTGCAGGCAACTATGTATTTTGTTAATTTCATATTTTTTTTTATTTGTCGTTTTCAATCCGTTTCAAATATTTTTTAGAATACCCACGACTGTTAACATGTGCTATCGTTAGCAATACTCTCGCTTTACTAAATGTCTAGTGTTGGTATTATGAAAAAAAAACCCGAGAAAAACTAATACAAAACTAATTTCGTGGTATAGGGCAATGAATATTAACAAAAGCTCTCTGCCAAATATTTATATATTGTTAAGAATAGAGAGACCAAAACAAAATTCAAAAATAAAAACAGCTGTATCTATCTCTTAATTTTATTAAAATATACAAAAAAAAATACGTAATATGCCGGTGGTTTATCTCAAGATAAATTTGTAACTACACAAAAAAAAATAAGTTAGTAGAAAAGTTAGTAAAACGTTTTGTAAATCAAGTATACATACTATTTTTCAGGAAATTTTTTTTTTTTAAATTGTGTATTCAGCTAAAATTTTAGTTATACTTATTCAGCACTTAACTGTTGTGAACTAATGTTTTACTTAAATTTTACTAAAGTTTTACTAATTTATTTTGCTAATAAAATTTAAAGTGCGGACAACAACCAGTAGAGACGAGGAAAATTATACTAAAAACTACAACTCTTGTAAGACATATTTAAAATCAATCATGGAAGATTTTTGTATCTGTTTTTCAGACACAATAAAACAAAAGGACGCCAACAATGTGTAGCATATACAGTAGTGGTCAAAACAATTGGAACTGAGATCGCATTTGTTGTTTTCATTGATTTATTTTCTTCAAATCACACTTAGTTACTAAAATTTGTTTTTTACATATTCTTCATACATTGTTTTATGGTAAACAAATACAAATAATTAATTCCGTTAAATTAAAACAACAAAAAACTTAATAATAATAGATGTATTCAAAATGCAGGTGTTCAAAACATTTGCAACTCTCATTATTCTTACTCTTAACGAAACAATTTATACTAACAAATTCCATGATATAATGGTAATCGCATTCCTTTTTAATATGAGATTCAGGCCGTTACATTTTTTAAACAAATTTATTATAATTATTGTTCTTTAATAGTTGTAATAAGATGTTGGAAGCATAAACCTCGTAAGAATAATTTTTGTAAAAAATGGCAGGAAATAAATACAATTCTGATTTTAAATCAAATGGACTTTCCCAAAAAGAAATTTCTATAAAGTACTCCATTCCAAAATCAACGATTTGGCGCATTGTTAATAGTGGTAACATCCACACAACTAATAAAGATGGAACACCCCGTATTACAACTGTAAGAGGAGATCGGAAAATCTAGTAATTTTTTACGAAATATCTCAAAGCAATTCCCAGAGAAGCTAAAACTAAACTTTTAATACATGCCAGTATTCCCACCATTAAAAGAAGAGCCCGAGAGTACGGTCTTAGAAGTTATAGATGTACAAAAAAACCGTTTGTGTCGGAAAAAAAACCGATAAGCTCGGCTTGACTTTGCACTCACCCATTTGAACTGGACTCAACAGCAATGGACAAATGTATTGTGGTCAGATGAGTTTAAATTCAACCTCCGGGGATCAGATGGAAGAGCCAATGTTCGAAGACCACGAGTCGAAAAGTTTAACCCCAGATACACAACCGCCACAGTGAAGCACGGAGGTGGAAACATTATAGCGTGGGGGTGTTTTAAGGAAATGGGATTGGCCCAATTCACCGCATTACTAGCACAATGACGGCCACAATCTATAGAGATCTTTTGAGTTCAGTTATGCTTCCGTATGCTGAATGGGAAATGCCACTCTCATGGACCTTCCAGCACTACAATGACCCAAAACACGCGGCGGGGGTTGTAAAAGTTTGGCTGCAGGAAAATTAAATTAATATCATGTCGTGGCCTGCTCAATCTCCCTATCTCAACCGTATTGAGAACATGTGGATGATTGTAAAGCGGAATATCGGCAATAAATTTTTCCGAAATGGTGATGAACTTTTCGTCGAGTTGGAGAAGCAGTGGAATGAAATTTCTGACGATTATATTAAAAAGCTTATTGCCTCAATGCCTACACACAGAGAAAAATTAAGGTATTCGCCAACTGAAATTTGGTTACTACGACTCAAATACGGTTATTACGAATTTCAGTCGGTTGGCACAATTTTACATTAGTTTTCACAACAAAGTTCGGTTAATTCAACTGAATTTTAGTTGCAACAGCAAAAATACTAAGAAATCTAATGAAAATATCATTGTACTAACTGAATTTATAAGTTGAAACCCTTCAAATACACTTTTCAATTCGGTTGGCACTTTATTTCTCTGTGTGTAAGAGGTGTTCAGAAGTTATAAAAAATAATGGATACGCTACAAAATACTGAGCGTTAAAACCATTGTTTGTATTTCCTGTTAATTACTTTAGCAGTTGCAAATGTTTTGAACACTGCACTATCGACTTATTTTGTTAAAATTACTTCTTTTTATTTTTGAGAAGTTATGAATATTTTTTTGTATTTGTAAAATAATATGCTATAACTGAATTTAATAAAAAAAACAAAAATTTATGCCACAAAACTTTTTGAACAAAAAAATTATAATTACCTAATCCATGATTTCAGTTGCAAATGTTTTGAACACTACTGTACATATAAATTGCGGATCAAGAACTTAAATTTTGTGTTGTCACCGGCTTTGAAAATATAACAATTTATTGATGGACACATAAACCATTCCTTTTAATAGTACAGTGGAATACGGTTATAACGAACGATTTTTCTGGTCCAAACGCATTTACTAACATATTTCATACAAAATAACACGGTTATAACGAACACCGTTTATAGCGAACTTTTTATATAACGAACTAGTTTTTTGGACCCTTTTACTAATTTTTATAAAAAATTTTACGCTTATAACGAAAAAAATCGAGATTTTTAAATGAAAAATGCGCTGCAAATTTTAATAACTTCAGCTTTTTACTTGAAACTTCACTGAAAAGAACGGAAGTTTGTATGAAAATTAATTTAATGGAAGAATTGTTTCAAAATTACAAAGAAAATTTAAAAAAACTAAAAAAAATCCTATCATTTTATAAAGAACTGAATTGTCAGGTCCCTACGAGTTCGTTATAACCATGCTCCACTGTAATTTCTTCTGGTTCTCTACATATATTTATAACAAAAGCCTTGAGGTTTTTTATATAGGGAAAACATTTAAGAATCACAGGAATTTCTAAAACAAAAGATCCTTGGCATCTGTACGGTTTTCTAGAGAAAAGTGCTCAGAATATGAAGATCTTCTCTATGAAAAAGTCCCCCTAAGTCATAATTTTTTATATGAAATATTTTTAAAACCTTAGAACAAAGACCATTGAATCTGAGTATTTTTCCATAGCTCAAAACCTCATTGGTTTCTGTAGGATAACGCCCTCAAAAATTGCGAATTTCTTTATAAGAAAATCTAACAGCGGGTTTTCTTAAATTAAAAAGTCTTTTAAGATCAGATAATTTCAGGAAAAAGTTTAAGCCCTTTTCTAAACAAAAGGTCCTTATAGTCTAATGATTTTCTCAACAGAAAAAATGTATCAGATTCTAAGTTTTAATAAAAAGTGAAGTCCTAAGAGTCTGAGGGTTTTTTATGGAACAAAACTTTAAAATCCTAAGTTTTTTTAGGATACAGTATTCAGGATCTGATGACTTTGCTGTAGAACTGTAAAGGGTTTCTGTAGGAAAAATCATCAAAATCAGTTTTTTTGTAGGAAAAAGTACTAATTTTTTATAGGTAGCTTTTTAAAATATGCATTTCTTATGATCATTTCATCGAATCCAGCTTCATTTAAATAAAATGTTTTCTGATTTTGAGGCGCAAAGTAATAAATTCTAAAAACTTCATTCATAACAGTCCTCGTAGATGTTAATTAAGGTTTCCTATAGATTCTCAATATATTTTTTAAAGAATACTCCTTATTTTGGAACTTTCTTCTATTTAAAAAACCAGACTGATAGAAATAAAAAGAATCAGACATCTTATTAGCTTAAAAAAACGTATTTGATTTAAAATTAATACATTCGTTTGCCACTGTTAGCTCATGATAAGTGGATACGATACAACCGGTTAAGTATCCATTTGTTCCTAACTAAATTTTACCAGATTATAAACCATTCATATGGTCGGTTGAAGAGGCACTAGATATAGCAAAATTGTGGAAAATTATCTCTTATAGTTTCCAAGATATTCTTATTTGAAAATGTGAAATTCCAACTTTGATCCGACTCAGCACTGAAAGGATTTTCCTTCATAATATAAATGAAACAATTTCAAAGAATTTTCTTCGTAGATTCAATGGAAAATTTCATTATATACAAGAAATTTCATTAACTCAGTGAGTGACTGATGACATGTCATCCGAGTTTCAGATGAGTTTTGATGCAGCCCCAAACGTTTGCCCCGCGAACCTAAACCCCAAACCGAAATTTTCTTGAAATTAATCCTCATACAATATAGAGTGGTGGTATGTCGATTATCCTATTATCCTATTAGCTCCGTATATAAATATATCCTTCCTCTTTTCCCAGAGGTTTTGGTGAATCGATCAGGTAACTTTTAAAATATTCTTCTCTACAGTAAAAGTTTACTTATTTATAAAAAAAAACATGATTGGTCACTTCTAGCTATTTTAAAGCGTCATTAGGATGTCCCAAAAATCTATATATGCTATATCGTTGGTTACGGTTAAATGCAAAAGGGATTAAGCTTCAAGTTGGGAACTTTCCAAACGATAGGTATCTTTCGAATCTTTAGCATTTAAAGTTGTCGATGTTAATAAATATCGGTTATAAAGTGTTTAAATATGTTCAACAAAATTGATATCAAAATTTTCGTAATGTCGAGGGTGTTACAAGAAATCCGATTTAAATTTTTTGGTTAATTACTTTTAGTCCAGCAATGTATATTTCGTTGGTGTCTTTCGGGACACCATAATCCACATGTACCAATTTCTCGACTTTAGTAGAAAGTTTTAGATTTTAAAGCCCTTCTAAGATATTAACTTCTTTTAATATTAATCTTATATAGGGGTTTCAAATTCCCGACATTTTTCAATTCCCGGAAATAGGGAAATTTTTTCCCAGGATATCCAAAAAAATAGTGAAAACTTATTTTTCTTAGAAAAAAACAAAATGTATTCAAATTTAACAATCACTGGTAATGCAGGAATATTTTTAAACATTTGTACACACAGAGAAAAATGTAGATATTTGCCTACTGAAATTTGGTTACAACGAATTAAATTTGGTTGATACGAATTTCAGTCGGTTGGTACAACTAAACATTAGTTTCCACAATAAAGTTCGGTTAATTCAATTGAATTTTAGTTACAGCACCCAAAATATTTAGAAGTCGAATGCAACTATCGCTGTACTAACTGAATTAATAATTTGTTACCATGGAAATGCACTTTTCAATTCGGTTGGCACTTTATTTCTCTGTGTGTATTACTTAAAACGACTCTAAATATTTTTTTTTTTTTAAATATTGATCGACAATATTCCCGGGGAATTCCCTTGTTAAAAATCCTAATCTTATAGGTACTAAAAATTAATTAAATATGCATCTCCCACTAACAAGGGTGGTATCCCGACCATAACCCGCTGATTTTAATGAACTTCGAATATGTTGTAAAGTAGCAAAAAAAAAACTGATTTTAATGAACTTTGGATATGTTGTAAAGGAGCAAAACAAGAGACACGTATTTGTTTAGCTGCCCACTCTTGCGTTTAAGGGCTAAAAAGTGGGGTTTTAAAATGTATTTGTTTTTGTATGAAAACTTGTGTTTAATTTACGAAAAATAGATTTATTTGTACACAGGATTAAAGTATTCAAGGCCCTTTATTGGTCCTGAACCATTCTGTGGAATACCTGCGGGGGAAAGGCTCAGGGCATGGAGAGAGTCTGAATCCTGGGAAAACTCTCCTGGTCAGCGCCAGGCTAAAAGATTGATCTCTTTTTCGAGTAGGGGGTCGAGGCGACTCTTGTCGCTTGAAAGGGGGGGGGGGGTTTGAGGACCCTGGCGTCGTACTTAACTGGACACTGTAATCTCAGATACCATCTGCACAAGAAGGGTCAATCGGACACGGATATGTGTAGGTTTTGTGAGATGGTGTCTGAGACCTCGGAGCATGTTCTCTGCGAGTGTCCCAGGCTTTGTGATAGGAGACTTAGGTTTCTAGGTGATCGCTTCATTTCGCCTTCCGACATCGCGAACATTTTGCTAATAGGATAATTGGCTTTATACGTATCTTGAATCTGTAGGTAACTTTAGGCAGCACAAAAGACCTACATTGGTCGCGGTGCATGGTGCCTTCTGATCTAATCTAAAGTACTCAAAAAAAGAAAAATATAGTGGACCCAGAGTTGTCATATTTTTGAATTATTTAAAATATAGGGGAAAAAATCTCATCAAGAAAAGTCGTATAAAACCCGAACGATTTCGAATATCGTAAATAGCTCAGACACCTCCTCGATTAAATTAATAAAAAGTGAAGTCCTAAGAGTCTGAGGGTTTTTTATGGAACAAAACTTTAAAATCCTAAGTTTTTTTAGGATACAGTATTCAGGATCTGATGACTTTGCTGTAGAACTGTAAAGGGTTTCTGTAGGAAAAATCATCAAAATCAGTTTTTTTGTAGGAAAAAGTACTAATTTTTTATAGGTAGCTTTTTAAAATATGCATTTCTTATGATCATTTCATCGAATCCAGCTTCATTTAAATAAAATGTTTTCTGATTTTGAGGCGCAAAGTAATAAATTCTAAAAACTTCATTCATAACAGTCCTCGTAGATGTTAATTAAGGTTTCCTATAGATTCTCAATATATTTTTTAAAGAATACTCCTTATTTTGGAACTTTCTTCTATTTAAAAAACCAGACTGATAGAAATAAAAAGAATCAGACATCTTATTAGCTTAAAAAAACGTATTTGATTTAAAATTAATACATTCGTTTGCCACTGTTAGCTCATGATAAGTGGATACGATACAACCGGTTAAGTATCCATTTGTTCCTAACTAAATTTTACCAGATTATAAACCATTCATATGGTCGGTTGAAGAGGCACTAGATATAGCAAAATTGTGGAAAATTATCTCTTATAGTTTCCAAGATATTCTTATTTGAAAATGTGAAATTCCAACTTTGATCCGACTCAGCACTGAAAGGATTTTCCTTCATAATATAAATGAAACAATTTCAAAGAATTTTCTTCGTAGATTCAATGGAAAATTTCATTATATACAAGAAATTTCATTAACTCAGTGAGTGACTGATGACATGTCATCCGAGTTTCAGATGAGTTTTGATGCAGCCCCAAACGTTTGCCCCGCGAACCTAAACCCCAAACCGAAATTTTCTTGAAATTAATCCTCATACAATATAGAGTGGTGGTATGTCGATTATCCTATTATCCTATTAGCTCCGTATATAAATATATCCTTCCTCTTTTCCCAGAGGTTTTGGTGAATCGATCAGGTAACTTTTAAAATATTCTTCTCTACAGTAAAAGTTTACTTATTTATAAAAAAAAACATGATTGGTCACTTCTAGCTATTTTAAAGCGTCATTAGGATGTCCCAAAAATCTATATATGCTATATCGTTGGTTACGGTTAAATGCAAAAGGGATTAAGCTTCAAGTTGGGAACTTTCCAAACGATAGGTATCTTTCGAATCTTTAGCATTTAAAGTTGTCGATGTTAATAAATATCGGTTATAAAGTGTTTAAATATGTTCAACAAAATTGATATCAATATCCTCGATTAAATTAAATAGGCATTACTATGCATTAATTTTAGCCCAAAACAACTACAGTTCCTTAAAAAAAAACTCAAAACACATTTTTTATAACAAAAATACAATGAAGTTTTTAGACTTAATTTGTACACCACTAAATTTTTTTTTTTAATTTAACCAATACTCAGGGGATGTCCGCTACTCATGCAGTGCATTGTATTGATTAGGAAAATAGGGTATGGCAAGGAGGAAAGAGGGAGTAGTGTTTGTGGATATTTGATTTAAATTTTTCTAAATTGTAAGTAACAGGAAAGACTTCTGCGGGAAGTTTGTTCCACATACGAATCGTTCGACTAAAAAACGAATTTTCTCTGTAATGCGTTGTGCGAAACACAGGACAATCAACTACAAACGGATGTGCTCTACTAGATAAGCGAATATTACGAATGAAAACTCGTGCTCGTGGAATAAGTTCACTTATCTCAGATGAGCATCTCCCATGGTAATATCGATAGAAAAGTGTCACACAACCCACATTCCGACGATGCTCCAATGAATCAATAGAGTTGGATACACTACTGTCATTGATAATCTTCAAAAAAACTTTTATTTTATATAAAATTTGTCTGTAGTTCTTTTGGGTAGTTAAAAAAAAACCGGGTCCCTTAAATATTTATTCGCTATAACATTTCCGAAGTTCGTTAAGACCTGCCGGTCCAGAACAGGATACCTCCCTTGTAAATTTGTAAAGCTAACACATATTTTCATTGATTATGTTGTTTTCTAATGATGTTTTTTTTTTACAAAATATGAAATTTCATGTCCAAACGCTGCAAAAACGGATTTATTACAATGTAGGTTGCAGTGAAAAAAGAGAATCTGAAAGCAATAAGAGACTATCTTAATTAAAAGAGTGTAGAGAGAATGTAAATAAAATCTAAACAATTATGACATCAGACACATAAAAAGGATAATATAAGTAAAGGACTTAAATACCATATGGAAGGAAATCGATTTTTTACAAATTTAAAATTAAAGAACAAAAAAGAAAACTAAAACCTTAAATAAGGTCATGCAAAAAATGACATTCATACATGTACATTGTACAAGGTCCTTTTATAAACTATGTACGAAGGACTAATGTACTAAAGCGTTCGTGTTTATGTGTTTGCCTTGAAAAACAAAAAAAAAAACACTTGTAGGCTTTTATAATTTTCACAGCTAAAAGAAATTTAAAGTTTAAATACAGGTCGATGATCCACATAAATTTAGATAGGCTTCTGTAAGTTTCAAACATGTGACCAAAAAACTAACAGGGAAGGTATCCTGAGGGACTTCACTCCCATTTCGACAAAAATTAAAAAAAAACTAACGAACATGTAATATCTTTTAAGCTGCCGAATATTTATGGTTTTATTGCCATCAAGTTAATAAACATTTTTGCTAAAACTACTAAAAATTAGTTAAAAATGACGTTGCAGAAAAAAACTGCTAAAATAGCAATTGCTAAATATAAGTAGATTAGATTAGATCAGAAGGCACTATGCACCGCGACCAATGTAGGTCTTTTGTGCTGCCTAAAGTTACCTACAGATTCAAGCTACCTATAAAGCCAATTATCCTATTAGGCAAAATGTTCGCGATGTCGGAAGGCGAAATGAAGCGATCACCTAGAAGCCTAACTCTCCTATCACAAAGCCTGGGACATTCGCAGAGAACATGCTCCGAGGTCTCAGACACCATCTCACAAAACCTACACATATCCGTGTCCGATTGACCCTTCTTGTGCAGATGGTATCTGAGATTACAGTGTCCAGTTAAGTACGACGCCAGGGTCCTCAAACCCCCCTTTCAAGCGACAAGAGTCGCCTCGACCCCCTACTGGAAAAAGAGATCAATCTTTTAGCCTGGCGCTGACCATGAGAGTTTTCCCAGTAACCAGAGAATTCAGACTCTCTCCATGACCTGAGCCTTTCCCTAACATACCCCGCAGGTATTCCACATAATGGTTCAGGACCAATAAAGGGCCTTCGGGCCCGCGGTTGGCAAGACAATCTGCCCTCTCGTTGCCCTAATGCCCTCATGACCAGGAATCCACCCCAAGGTTAGAGAGTTGCCCCTACCGAGCCTATTGAGAGTCTGAATGCATTCCATGACCAACCCGGACGACACCTTATAAGCCATTAAGGCCCTTAGTGCAGCCTGACTGTCAGAAAGAATGTAGACGCGAGATCTGAGCGTTCCCCTTCGCAGGCATTCCCCTGCACAGACACAGATGGCCCAAATCTCCACCTGAAAAATGGACGGATATTTTCCCATAGGTAAAGCACCCTATGCTTCTTATAGGCACGACGGGAATATATATATATATAAAGCACGCTGGAAGCCTGGTCCAAAGACGACCGCACCCGTGTTCCCATTAGTATTAGTAAGATAATAATATAAAAAAATAAATCTATTGAATCTGCAAATATTTAGTTCTATTTGAGCTAAATTTTAGTTGATTTAAAATAACGAATAAATCTGCCAAAATCAGCAACAATTTTGCTAAATATTAGTAAACAAAAAAACTCATAAAAAAATGTGAAAATTTGAAATTATTTTTTATGTGAATAAAATTCTGCCTTTCTTAAATGTTTTACAATGTTTTAGCAACAATTTCTGTTGATTTTAGCAAAATATACTGTTGTTTGCATACTAGTAAATTTAAGTTACGTTAAAAAAAAAAAATTGTTGATTACAGTTTTTGCTTGTTGTTTTTATTCTACAAATATTTAGTAAAAGTGTTTGCTAGTTAATTTTAGTAAATTGCCATTTTCAACTAATTAAAAATTCTACTCGAATGTAACTAAAATTTTTGAAAGTTTTTTTTATTATTATTTAACAAAAAAAATCTGCTTATTTTAGCACTTTTATCTGGAACGTTAGTTTTAACTAATTTTTATTAGCTTTTACTGCTATTTTTACAGGTATATTTATATGAGTGTAAGAACTGTTAAAATTCAATATATAGCATTAGATTGACCCTTAAATTACCTTTTATTTGTTACTTAATTTGTTTATAAATACTGTGGTATAATTACAAAATAATGGGGTATACTTGCAGTAAGGTATGGGATTAGACAACTATTTAAAAGGTGTTCCTTAATTTTATCCAAAAAACATTGCACTTGGGTAACTTTCCTTTTGAGTTCTTAGGACATTTTTTAGGAGTTGGAGTAATTTAACAATTTATATAAACATGTGAATTTTAATGCCACTTGGGTATACATTAAAAGTTCACACAAGTAATTAGGTTTGTGAACAACTTAATTATTTATTAAATTTTATAAAAAAAAAACAATAAACTAATTCACAGTTTACGTGTTAAATTGATATTGTCGTAAAATTTCATGACTTTTGAAGTTTTAACCATTCACTGATAGAAGTTTTGCATTACACTCAGGAAAAAAGCTTTATCATATTTATAAAAAACTTCGTACATATGATAAAAAACTTCGTTGATTTTCGTCTAATGTAATAGCTGATAAATATGAAGAATCTACTATAAAAGGGCAAATTGATAACAAGTTTCTTCATATTTATGAAATGGTGTAAAAAATATGATGAAGAAGTTTCATAAGTTTCATACATTGAAAATGATATTTTATAAATTTTAAATAAAAAATTCAAGAAAAATCTTGAATTTATGTTTACAAAGTTTATGAAACATTTGCCATAAATGTTAATGAAACTTGCATAAAGTTGGTACACTCAGGGAAAAAAAGTTTCATCATGATGAAATTGTTTCATGAATTGTTTGTCATAAATTATTCATCATATTTATGAAGTTGTCATAATTATGATGAAGAGTTTCATAAAAATTTATGACAATTGTTTCATAGACCTTCATCATTTCATAAAAAAGTTTCATAAACTTTGTGAAAATAAATTTTTCTGATTTGAAATCTAGAAAATATCATTTTGCAATTAAATTTTTTAAAAACTCAAAATCTACGAGAAATTATTTAAAATTCTAAAGCATCAATTAAATATTAATTGAATTGCTCTTAATTTTAAATATAATTAATATAATATAAAATTAAATTGATGAAGCCTTTTCCCAGAGTGTATTTTTTTGAAAATTTATAAAAATACATACTGTTTAAATGGTCGTAATTATTGAACGCGCAGACCGATTTTAAAAGCTAATACCTCATTTCAAAGCTTCTAGTGTCTTCTCTGAGATATGTGAAGCTTTGCTAAATACACCCACGGGAAAACAGGAATAAGTTTCATCAATAAAAACAGGAATAAGTTTCATCAATTTCATAAACAACAAGTATTATAATGACCATATCATGGTCTCTATCAACTTTTTTCTACACAAAAATAATGAAATCCTTACACACAGAGAAATAAAGTGCCAACCGAATTGAAAATTATATATTAATGGTAACTTTGAGTGTTGCAAATAAAATTCAGTTAAATTAAGCGAATGTTGTTGTGAAAAGAAATGTTCAGTTTTACCAACCTACCGAAATGCGAATTAAACGAATTTGAGTTTCAGTACCCGAAATTCAGTTGGCAAATAGCTAAATTTTTCTATGTGTGTACTAATACAAAATATCCCTCATATCCACTAAGCGAAATTCAATTAGGGCCGGTTAAAAACGTTCATATACAAATATTTTCATAAATGGACATATATTTTTGCGTATATGGACAAATATGGAATTATATGTTCCATATATGGAAGGTGGCAGGCAATATATGCAAAAGATGCTCATATATGGACATATATGGAAGCATGTGTTATTCCATATTCGCTAAAGTGGGTCTTATATGAGCAAATTTTGAAGTATATGGAATTCCTTATGTACAAAAAGGACTCACATATGAACATATAAGGAAGTATGTTTGACTGCATATACCCTAAGATTTTGAAACATAAAAATGGTGTATCTAATCAATTTTATAAACACATTTCAAAGACCGACTGTAAACAACTTCAATTCTTAATCTATTATCTATTATCTTAATCTTTTTGCCCTGTCTAAAAACGTGGGTTTTATGTTTCTTGCTCCAAAACTTCAATGTTTTATTTTTCATCAAAGCACAGCTCAATACTACAAAATTGCATCTGTCATATTTCCTTTAAATAAAAGACTTAAACTCAAAGCTTTACATGATTTAAACTTAAAAAGTTCTTAAAATTGCTATCTAGCATTCTTAATTTTATTTTACTAGCTTTTTAGTTCCGAATTTCAAAAATTTCAGAATTTGGAATAAACTATAGTTTTTCCGTTTTGTGGTGATATCTTTACAACATTTTTTATAATCCAATTAATTACAGAATCAAAGAATTTATTAAGATTGGCATGTAGAAGATTGGATAGCAACCACCAATACAAAACTGGAATTTTTTAGTGATTCATCGGCCCCTTTACTGAAAGTAAAGGGGCCGATGATTTTTGATAAAAAAATCTCACCTACTGGACCTGTATAGGAACGATATTATTCAAAGTTTTTAACAAAACTAAACTGCACGTCTTATACTTATACAAAATATATTTGAATGTATATGAAAAATGTGTATGCTGAGGAAGCAGAAGAGTTTGATATCTATGTAATCTATGATATAAAATTTAAATTTTTTATATAATGTTTACCGGCAATGTATTCAAAATGTTCCTTCGCCATTTCATATTATTCACGACCGCACTATAGCAAAGAATACATAAATACACTGTATTGTGATTTAATCAATTTGCCACATTGACAAAAAAAAAACTTTTAGGCAATATGACTTTCCATTTGGTCAATATGACATTTTTTATACCCACTTTTAGGCAATATGCTAGCCTTTTGGGCTACATGACTTTTCTGTTTTTGGGCGTTGTTGTTGTTTGTGGATGCTTTTACCTAACGACGTAATTTATTTTCTTACCATTAGGAACCCAGCAAGACCACACATTACCAAATCATGGGTAAAGTAATATATCGCCATAGGGCTTCATGCATTACTTTACACGTGACTTCACTGATGAATTTTACAGGCGATGAGCCTCAGTAACTCATTACCTTGGGTAAAGTAACTGGTTACTTATATGGTTACATGGTGGGAAAAGTAATGTCTATAAATAGATTTTTGTAAAAAAAATTTTTATGCATAAAATGTAGATGAGTTGTTGTGCTTCGTATTTTCGTTCGTGATATCAAATATATACACCTTACCATTATGCTTACAAAAAATCACAAAGTAATGTGTCTATAAATAGATTTTCAAAAATATATATTAATAATTACTTTAAGTTTATAATTCATGCATTATGTAATTGATGATCGGTAAGTCATTATTTTATGTTTTGAAGTAATGTAAAATGTAATGAGATCTCATTAGAAGGTAATCCATGAGTGTTCAATTATCGGTAACTCATTACTTCTTGTTGGAAAATAATGATACAGGTAAGGAGTACACATTACAAGGTAATGCATTACTTTATCGCACCCATTACCAAAGTTTTGCTGGGAAGTTTATGCCACTTATGAGTATTTCCATAGCGATAGCTGAAGTGATTTAAAAAAGTTCAACTTTGAGGCTCAATATATTCCGTAAAAATTAATATTTTTCAAGTTTGTTATAATTTTTATTAAAAATAAAAATTATGTTTTTTTTCGACCTTTAATTGTGCAATGAAAATGATTCAAGTTCGAGGCCATACTCTGTATTTCTTCATTAGGATATTGTCCTAACAAATAATCTATAGAGTTTTTTGTTTTCAAATTTATTATTTGACCCTTTCAGGAATGTTTTGATAGATCTATTTCGGGAATTTTCTATGTTCCCATCATCAGAACACGTTTTAAAAGCGGTAACAATCCCATGCCAAACATCAAACATTCATATGAACTAGTTTACTCACTACATGAGAACTAATATACATATGAGTTTGAAGTTAAAGATTATAACCATTGATCAAAAAATAAATTGAAAACTTGTTTGATGTGCAAGATCCACCTCTGGTGGATATTCAATACACGTTTTTTGTTTTTCTCTCCTTTTATATTTTGTTTAGTTTGTAAACAAAACAGGGGAAGTAAACTATAATTGTTTCTGTTTCTTCTTATTTAAAGCTTATTTTATTAAAAACTATTAAAAATTGATGTGATGTGAATATACTATTTTTGGCCACGCACACAACACTGTGCGGCGTAGCATTTCAAATACATTTTAGTAAAAATACATATTTAAGGCTTAAAACTGTATTCATAAACGAATATTAACTTTCACACAAGGTTTAAAAACAGGTATTTTAAGCTAGTATTCGTTTATGAATACAGTTTTAAGTCTTAAATTTGTATTTTAACTAAAATGTATTTGAAATCGGAATTAAGATTTTTTATGAATACGGGCGTAAATGTTTATTCTTTTAAAAATCTGGCATAGGTTGAAAGATTACATGTTTCATGTAAGGACCTGTCAGTAGATAAAGTGACGCGAAATGAAACATGTAAGAAACTGTCAGTAGATAAAGTATGCATTAAATTAGCGGATGGAGACATTTTTAATTAATAAATCAACATTGCACGGTTTTTTGTTTAACCAAAAACAAATGAATAATCCTGCTCACATCATAATTTATGATAAAAGATCAAAAAATAAACTTTTGCTTTTAATTTTTTTAAAATTTAAAAGTAAAACATTTGATTCAAATTTTTTTTTAATAAACTCAACAGTTTCTCATCTCAGTTTTTTTTAAAATTGGTAGTTATTATTATATAAAAATAAGGAAAAACAATGAAAAATTATTAAACTAAAATATCTTGAACTTCTTCTGTTTTATGGCTGTTGTTTATTCTGAGAGTTTGATTCTTCATCTTCTTTTGAGTCTTCAGTAAGTCCTTGAGTATTTTGAGAATTGTCATGAATTTCATTATCAATATCAGCTTGATTTTTTGGAGGGTTGTGAATTTCAGCTTGTAAATGAATTTTTGTCATAGATTCGTTTTGTTGAGAAGAGGAACTTGGTTGGTGTTCGACGCTTTCTACATTTATTTGACTCATTTCATTGGAAGTTAAATTGCCTATCTTAAACTGATCTAAATGGATTTCCGTTTCACTGTCCCTATTACGATATTTATATTGATTAGATTTTCTTAACTCAATTGCATCTTCTTCTTCTTCATCGTCTTCATCATCTTCATCATCATCACCATAGCTATATAATACTGATCGATGTTGTTTTCCATGTCTATCAAATTTAATATCACTATCTAAATTCTGGTTTCTTTCGTTAATTTTCCCATTAACCTCTCTGTCAGTATCATCCCCATAATTATATAATGTCTGACGAAGAGATTCTCTTGGATTTGTTTGAGTTCCTTCTGAAGGTTTATCATCTGGTGGTGATTTTTTTTCATTTATCACATCATATGATATGTTATTTCTTCTTTTATATGGTTCCCTAAGTAAACGAGTGGCATGTATATTCTCCAAAGCTTCCAAAAGTGATACTTGTCTAATGGTATATTCCGAAATATTTAAACGATTTCGACTTTTTTCCAATGAACCGAATAGAAACGAATATGTAATCTTATCCACAGGTATAAAGAATTTTAAATTATAATCACGACGTTGGCTATAAAAGAGATATAAATTATAACAGCTCGTAAATTTATTTTGTGAACGTTAAAGATAGTTTCGAAAGAATTATTTCAATTTAAATTTAATTCACAATAAATTTAAGTCTGAATTAAAAAATGTTCATATCCAAATTAAAAAAGTTTTGATATAGTTATATATAAATTTATACAATTGTTTACAATGACATATTGCAGAATATACATTAGGGCGTTTCAGAATTTCCACGTTTCAGAATTTCCACGTTTCAGAATTTCCACGTTTCAGAATTTTCACTTATGGCACAAAAGTTAAAGTTATTGAAGTTTGAATTTGGAAAATTTTTAATTGTTTACATTTGCGGTCATCAGAGTGATTATTAAATCTATAATTTTTAACCCAAATAATTTGAATTTGAAAAATTTTGAATTTTTACATTTGAGATCATCAGAGTGATTATTAACCCTATAATTTTTACCCCAAATAGTTTTTTTAGTAGGCTAGAATTCTTGAGTAGTGATTTATATGGTTTTCAGGAAACAATAACCCCGAACCCTCTTCAAAAAAATCTCAAAAACATCTCAAAAATTGTTTGGGCCATAAGTATTTATATTCCGCTTCAAGAGTTGCAAAAATCCAAAAAGTGGAAATGCTAAAACCCCCTAATATGCATTAATACAAAATTATATAAAATTATATCTGAAATATATAATTATATCTCTCTTTATTTTTTATACAGTGGACGAAATTCGTTCGGGATCACTAATATTTTTGAATTTTAACAAAAACGTAAAAAGCCAGGAAAATTCTAACAATGGCAAAATAAACCTTATTCGATAAATTATTAACGATAATACTTACATATTTAATCGATTATAATTTTTGATATAAATGTTAAAAAACTTTAAAAAGTAAAGCGAATTCAATTGGTCGCACTTCGATATAAATTAAAAAAAAAATTAAAGAATTTGCATACAATTTTTTAATTTTCTGTTGCTTAATACATTGGAAATCCTTTTTTGGTCTTATTAGCATCATTAATTTGAGACGTCTTATGTAGATCTTAACGATTTTAAATGTTTTTTGTTATTTTGGTGTTACAGGCCTGTCTGTCTGTTATTTTTAGTTATTTGTGCGGGCTTACATTGACGTATATGGCCACTATTGACAATGTTCACACTCTCGTTCAAGTTACTCATAAATTTTAGTCTTGACTTTATGATTAGCAATTGAAAATGGCAAAAATATATTTGTCATTTGCAAGGAATTATGTGAAAATCTTGGAAATGTCCTGCAAAAATTACATATTTTGCTTACTACTAATTAGAACTAAGGACCGTGACGGGTTACCTCACGGGACACTGTAGCCTTAGGTATCAATTGTACAAGATGGGACGATCCTCTACGGATACGTGCAGGTTTTGTGAATTGGAACCCGAGACCTCAGAGCATGTTCTCTGCAAATGTCCGAAGCCCTCCGACAGGAGGTACGTTATTTTGGTGGTCGAATAGTGACGCCATCGGACGTTTGGAACTGTTTACCTGGTAGGATAGTTGGCTTCGTAGGGAGCCTGAACCTATAGGGAGTATTCGCTGGCAGCACAAAATACCAACTTCTGGTCGAGGTGCATAGTCTATATAGTCACCCTAGTCTAATCTAATCTACTAATTAAAAGTAATAAATAATCATGCATTTTTACATAATTCTTAAAAAGTATTTTAGCGTTGCAAAGAAAATTCTGGGACTATTTTTGAACACCGAAATTTCACTACATATATCAATAATGACATTTAACCCAGATTTCGCCATATCTTTAGATTATTTCTTTAGATTAAATATCATGAATTGCGACAACTTTTTTAAACAAGATTTATTTAATAAATATTATGGAATCCACTTGACGGCTCAAAAAAAAAAATAATTTTTGGCAAATCAAAAAATTTTTATTTCAATCTGAGATCAAAACTTTCTTATATTTTATATTTTTTAGAGAGTTTTGAACTTTTTGAAAAGTCAGATTTCAGTTACAACGTTACAGACTCAAGTCAGGTGACCTTACATCAGTTTTTTATGTGATTTCCCTTTTAATGGTCAGATAAATTATTAGCATAAATTTTGCAATTGTTAAGTAGTTAACGTCAATGCTTAATTTCCTACGGGGCAAATCCTTTTTTTTTTTGTTTGTTTTGTTAAATTCGTGTTAATGTTCAACAACAATAAAACATTGAATTCAGCTATACTAACATAACTAACAAAAGGCCACTACCGTTAGATGCCACAAGTACTTAAACATATTAATAAAAAATTGTAGTTTCTGATACCGTTTATTTTTTTTTTGGATACCTAAAAATGTATAATATAATTTTGATTTTTTTTACAACGATCACTTAGCTTGTGACCGTGAATTAGTACAGTCGATGTAATTTTGTGAAGTAATATAAAAAATAATAAAGTGAAATTTTATGAAGTAATAAAACAAACCGTGAGTTTTTCAATTGTTCAAATTGTGTTAGAAATAAAGTTAGTTTTTTTTGAATTGTTCGATTAAAAGGGTCAAGAAAAACCTCTTGCCCTCACCATCGGTCCTTCGAACCTGGATTATATAGTTAATTCGAGTAATATTTTCAAATAATTGAACAAGCTAAGTGAAGTATGTCGGGCCATAGTGATACAGAAAACGAGGAAGAGGTGCAAACTCCTCCACCAGCCGGTATTAATACGATTTCAATTCATGTTAAACAACTACGGCGCGATAGCTGCCTCCATCGAATAATAGAAGATGCTAACAAAATATCCGAGTTACGGGTTCTTTCGCTTCATCAACTAGAGGTTAAACTGTCATTATTGGAACGACTGTTGAAGTCGTTTGAAAATGCTCAGAACGACCTTGAGTATCTAGATGAGTCACAGTTTAATCAAGATCATCGCTCGACATTTGAAGAAGCATATTTTAATATCAAATCACAGATTCTGGAGCGTATGTCATTGTTACGTCTTAACGTGACAGATAATGTAATGAGCAGTACCCTTCATATGACGTCATCAGCACAACAACCATTACGTACTTATCTTCCGAAATTGAAGTTGACACAGAATTTAGCGGACTATACAATGAGTGGACAGAATTCTACAATGTGTTTTCTGTGATGGTTCATAATAACCCAGATCTGTCTTCAATATCCAAGTTTCAGTATTTACGGTCTTGCCTAACTGATAAAGCAGCCGTATTAATTGAGTCATTGGACATCACCCCAGAAAATTACAACCAGGCGCTGGAAATTCTTAAGTCACGCTACGACAATAAAAGGTATATTTTTCAGTCTCATATAGAAAGAATTTGCGCAATTAAAGATTTTACTAAGCCAACTGTATCAATGGTAAGAGACTTTATAGATTCTGTAAATGCAAATCTTCGAGCATTGCAGTCTATAGCTTCAAAAGAACAAATTTCAGACGGGATTATGCTTTATATGATGACTTCTAAACTAGATTCTGAAACCCAAGCAAAATGGGAGGAAGAAATATCTACAAATTGGGACAAAGGTACTTCATCGCAAACGCTTTCACTACCACAATGGAAAGGTTTATCGTTATTTTTAGAAAGAAGATGTAAAACGTTGGATATAATGGCTAAAAATATAATGGCTAAAAATGAACCACCAAAACAATCTGCAGCACCGCATGGGCGGTCAATAAGTCACAACCAATCAGCGTCATGGAAAAAGCGATCATTTTCATCATTTGTAGCTTCAAATCAAACAACTAAGTGCTGCTTTTGCAACACCACACCATCACATAATGCATTTCATTGCGACAAATTTATTGAAATGAATATTTCAGAAAGATTCCGTACAGTTAAGCGGCTCAAATTATGTTTAAATTGCCTAGGTTTTAACCACATAGCCACCACATGCCCATCGTCTAACAGATGTCAACATTGTAATTCATCACACCACACACTCTTGCACAAGGATAGAATTTCTCCACCATCTACAGCTCAGCCTCAGCAACAACCACCACCAACACCACCATCAGTCTCATCACATCGCAGCACCGATAACCAGCTTTCAGTATCCTCACATGTGGCAACAAAACCACCAGTTGGACTACACACATCTCAGCAGTATAGCCAAGTAATTTTGGGGACGGCCAGAATTATTTTACAAGCACCAAATGGAAGATCTAGAATCATACGCGCACTATTAGACTCAGGATCTCAATTGCATTTCGTAACTGAAAGCATTGCACAACACTTACGAGTTTTTCGTGACAAAATTAACATGGAAGTTGGTGGTATCGGCTTAAGCACCACAAACACCTTTAACACGTGTTCGTTGATTGTGAAATCACCTACAACTGATTTTTCATCTCTCATCACAGCCGTAGTCATTCCATCTATAACATCATATCAACCACAAACTTCAATAAACATCAGCAACTGGAATATACCAGGTAATATAAAATTGGCAGATAACAACTTTAACATACCCGGACCAATAGATTTACTTATTGGCGCTGGTCTGTTTTATGAGTTGTTGTTAGTCGGGCAAATTAAAAAAGAAAACACACCAACTATACAAAAAACTAAATTAGGATGGGTAGTGTCTGGCTCAATTGTCAATAATCAACAAGAACTAACCTCAAATGAAATTAGCATAAACATGTCACAATCATCACCCTGTAAGACGTCATCAACTTTAACCTCACCTCGGTCAACGAATAAAGAAACAAATACAAACCATCAACTGAGTACTAATGTATCAAACCAAACGTCAGCTGTTTTATTTACGTTTAGTTGTTTGCACATTGCAACAAACCCGTCGTATAAATCATTATTTGTAACAACAGAACCTTTGTTGGAAATTATTTTGGAACGTTTTTGGAAATTAGAAGAGTGTCCAAATGATACAAAAAATCATCCAACAGCTGACGAAGAGGAGTGTGAACGATTTTTCGAAAAAACCACTACCAGGTGCCCAGTTACAAATAAATTCGTAGTAAGACTACCATTTAAAAATAATCCAACAGAATTGGGTTCTTCATTTGAAATTGCAGCACGGCGGTTTTACTGTTTGGAGAAAAAACTGTGTCGTGACGAAAATGTTCGCAAAGAATATTGTAATTTTATTAGTGAGTATATTTTTTTACAACATATGGTCAAAGTTGCACCTAACATAACCTCCGTCAATTATATACCGCACCATTGCGTAGTAAAGCCAGACAGCTCGACAACAAAACTTAGAGTTGTCTTCGATGCATCATGTCGTACGGCTAGCGGTCTATCTTTAAACAATATTTTGCGCGTTGGACCCACCCTCCAAGACGATATATTTTCCATTTTGACAAGGTTTAGATTTCACAAATTTGTACTGGTAGCTGACATCGCCAAAATGTACAGACAAGTTCTGGTAGATGATCGTGACGTACAATGGCAGTGCATTTTATGGAGGTCTACTCCTATGGAGCCCCTGTCAACGTACATGCTAAAAACAGTTACCTACGGCACTAGTAGTGCACCATATTTAGCTGTCAAAAGCCTGCGAGTATTAGCAAAAGAAGAAGCATCAAACTTTCCTGTCGGGTCTGCAGTAACCTTACGAGATTTTTACGTAGATAATTTGATGACTGGTGGTAATAGCATAGAAGAAGTAGCAGAAATTAAACGTCAAGTAACAGAATTGCTAAAAAGGGGTGGCTTTCCACTACGTAAGTTTGCAGCTAATTGTGAACAAATTATTGCTGATGTTCCAAACTCTGAAAGGGAGGAAACTGTTAAAGTCGATGATTCCGAATATATTAAGACACTTGGTCTTAAATGGTCTCCAGATGAAGATACTTTTAGCTACTCATATAACCAAGGGGAACACTTATCAAAAAAGGTCACCAAAAGAATAATTCTCTCACACACCGCTAAACTGTTCGACCCCCTTGGATTAGTAAACCCCATCATAGTAAGATGTAAAATGTTGCTGCAAGGTATTTGGTCTTTAAAGCTACATTGGGATGAGTCGGTTCCTCAAGACGTGATTTTGCAATGGGAAGAAATACGTAACCAGCTGATGATGGTCCCTCAAATAAAATTGCCAAGGTTTGTTAACTTTAATATTCATACTAATATTCATGCTTTTGCAGATGCCAGTACAAAGGCGTACGGTGCGTGTATCTATGCTGTCACTAATTGTTTAGGCACTATTCAGTCATCACTTTTATGTTCCAAGTCACGAGTAGCCCCTCTAAAACCTACCAGCCTGCCCAGGTTGGAATTATGTGCGGCTGTGTTATTATCTCAACTATTAAATTCTGTGATGAAGATGCTTCCCTCATCACCTCAAAATATTGTATGTTGGTCCGATTCAACGATTACGTTGTATTGGATAGCTGGAGAATCATCTCGGTGGAAATTGTTCGTTAAGCACAGAGTGGAAAAAATAAAACAAAATGTACCGACTGCCAAATGGCGTCACATTCCTTCAGAATTTAACCCAGCCGACATTTTGTCTCGAGGTACAACAGCTTTGGCCCAAGTCCTCATTTCCTTGTCCTGATGATGCAAAATTAGAGATGCGAAAAACAAATGTCACTCTTATATCTGCAGTAACCAAACGTAATATTGATTGGTTGCACAATCATAAATACATCAACAGCTACGAAAAGCTGCTACGAATATTTGTTTATGTATGCCGTTATGCCTTTTCTATAATACATAAACGAGAGCCAAAAATGGGGCCTATAGAGGCTGAAGAACTTAAACATTCATTAGAATTCGTGTGTCGCCTCATTCAAAATCAAGAGTTTTCAAAGGAAATGCGAAAACTTAAGTCTAATCAACAAATTGATCGTCAATCGAAACTGTCAAAATTGTCACCATTCTTGCATAGTGGTTTAATACGAGTGGGTGGCCGCCTCACAAATTCAAATTTGCCGTTTTCCGTTAAACATCCAATATTGCTGCCTTCATGCCACGAATTCGTTCGCACGATCATCAGGCACTATCATCGTCTACATCTTCATGCTGGGGCACAAACTCTTCACAACATCCTTCGAGAAAGCCTGTGGATACTTAACCCTAAGCAAACAATTAGGCAAGTAATACATAATTGTGTTCTATGTTACAGATATCGTCCCGTGACAGAGATGCAAGTAATGGGTGCATTACCGACAGCCAGAGTTAGCCAGGGTTACCCTTTTGCAATAACAGGTGTTGATTACTGCGGTCCCTTCTACATAACACAACAGATACGTGGAAGATCACCTATAAAGGTTTATGTTGCAGTTTTTATTTGTTTTTCGGTGAAGGCGGTTCACCTAGAGCTTGTGCCAGATCTGACAACGAATGCATTCATCGCAGCACTGAAGAGATTTATATCGAGAAGGGGTAGGTGTTCCACAATTTTTTCGGATAACGCAACAAACTTCATTGGTGCTAATAGAGAGCTAAAAGATCTTCTACAATCATTTTTATCGGAACAACATAACAAATTGGTGTATGAAATTTGTCGTCAAGAAGGTATACAGTGGAAATTTATACCTCCACGTTCCCCACACTTTGGGGGATTGTGGGAAAGTGCAGTAAAACAGGCCAAGCACTACTTACGACGAGCAATAGGGTCCCATATATTAGCCTTTGATGAACTCCACACCGTGTGCTGCCAAGCTGAAGCCATTATCAATAGCAGACCCCTAACACCCATTTCATCTGATCCAAATGACTTGAGTCCTCTCACGCCTGCACATTTCTTAGTTGGACGACCTTTAACCACATTCCCAGAACCGTCAACAGTCAACATTAATCCGGCTTCATTAAAAAGGTACCACGTTTTAAGATTTATCCATCAACAATTTTGGGATCGCTGGCGTAATGAGTATTTAAAAACTCTTCAACAACGAACAAAATGGACCACTGCACAGCCAAATCTTAAACCAGATGATCTTGTTTTAATAAAAGAAGACTCAACTCCCCCACTAAAATGGCCACTAGGACGAATAGTCGAAACAAATCCTGGGGATGATGGCCAAGTTCGAGTAGTCACAATAAAGACCGCTGAAGGTGTTTTTAAAAGGGCTGTTGCAAAACTATGCAAACTTCCAATAGAATCACCAGCTCAGTCCTAAATTGAAAGCTGCGCTTCCAAGGGGGGAGAATGTTAAGTAGTTAACGTCAATGCTTAATTTCCTACGGGGCAAATCCTTTTTTTTTTGTTTGTTTTGTTAAATTCGTGTTAATGTTCAACAACAATAAAACATTGAATTCAGCTATACTAACATAACTAACAAAAGGCCACTACCGTTAGATGCCACAAGTACTTAAACATATTAATAAAAAATTGTAGTTTCTGATACCGTTTATTTTTTTTTGGATACCTAAAAATGTATAATATAATTTTGATTTTTTTTACAACGATCACTTAGCTTGTGACCGTGAATTAGTACAGTCGATGTAATTTTGTGAAGTAATATAAAAAATAATAAAGTGAAATTTTATGAAGTAATAAAACAAACCGTGAGTTTTTCAATTGTTCAAATTGTGTTAGAAATAAAGTTAGTTTTTTTTGAATTGTTCGATTAAAAGGGTCAAGAAAAACCTCTTGCCCTCACCAGCAACTATCAACTTTTTTTTAGAGCAAAGCATTGATTTATATTTTTTTATCAAGATACTTTTTATTTCCACTGTTTATTTTGCGCTTAAATTTATCAAGTTAAATAATATTTTTTTTTAGATGCAAAAGACCAGAGTGTTAAAATTGAATTACAAGATATTCAAAATGTTTCAGTCAAATAGTAACAAGAATTAAAATTATACAAGTGCGACCAATTGAATTTCGCACCAATTTTATATACAATTACATATCGACCTATATATAGCCACATTCACACTAGACAGCAAAACACGTATTTTCCCAAAATACGTATTTAAGCTCTTATTCTATTCCAAATAGTTCCTTATTCTTTTCCAACTCTTTTTGACAAAACACGTGTTTCGCTATGTATGTCACATGAAAATGCATATTTTTGTATACAATTGTATCTAATTGGATATAATTGTATCCCATTATAAAAAATTTGATACATTTGGATGAGGACGAAATTCGGATGCAAACTGTATCTGTATCCCATTTTATCAAATTAGGTCTAATTGTATCAAATATTGTAAAATTGTATCATATTAGATCTAAAATGATACAATTAGATGTTCTCAGTTTTCGAATAATAATATATAATAGTTAATACGAACAATCCCAAACAAATTTTGCATGGGATATAATTTAACGAACTGAATGAAATAAATCTTTCATCATCCACCTTTCTTTTAAATGAATCATGAATATTTTTAATCACTTAAAAGGGAATTAATTGACATAATTTAAAGCTTTACGAGAATTGTGCTTAGAATTCATTTTTATAAGGTAATTTTATAGGTAATGAAATTTGCATTAAATTTCATTTTTTCTAAAAAAGTAAATTTGAGAATTAATTTTTTAAATCCTTTCATATTTAATTGATTTGAAAATTTTGTATGATAAACTGATAGAAAAAACTTAGTAACATTTTTTGCTAAAACTACTAAAAATTAGTTAAAAATTACATTGCAGCAAAAACTGCATCAATTAGCAGATTTTTTTTTTCTAAATATTAATAAAATAAGAACAGCAAAAATTAAACTGTTAATTTTACATTACATATTTTAATTATATTCAATCTAAACTTTAGTTAATTGAAAGTAATTGCTAGGTCTGTCAAAAAAACAGAGTAGTATTTGGAAGATGACAAAGCCAATTGTGACAATTTTTTGTTGTTGTTTTTGTTTTTTCTTTGATATTTTAAATTTTGAATCTCGCTCCTAGACGAGGACAAGAAATTCTCATTGAGTTTGTGATTTAACATAACAAATATCTCTAGAAATTCTAATAACAAAGTCCCCTGAAGATTTCCTTGGGCAGGAATGAAATCCGGATAGGGACACGCCTACATCAGATTGCTTTTCACAATTTGTTAAATAAGTTTTGGGACTTTAGCACATTTAATTACTATATAGCAAAAAAATTTTGTTAATATTACAGTTTTTGTTTGCTGTTCTTAGTCTACAAATATTTAGTAAAAGTTTTTGTCTAATTTTAGCAGATTAAATTGAAATTTCAAATTAATAAAAATTTAACTGGAATTTAACTTAAATGTTGTTAAGTTAACAGTGTTATTTCTGCTGTTCTTTTTTGATTAATATTTAGCAAAAAAAATCTGCTAATTTTTGCATTTTTTTCTGCAACGTCATTGTTAACTAATTTTTAGTAGCTATTGCTGCTATTTTCACAGGTTTATTTCTATGAGTGTACCAATTCTTCAAAACATGTGTGTATTGAAAATTTTAAAAATACACTTAAAAATTAAGAAAACTTACATTAAAACAGAATCCTCATGTAAGAAGTTTGCGTACCGAATCATATTCTCCACATCCAAAAATAAACTATTAAAAAACAACAAAATTATTACAAATATCCTTTGAACTTCTTTGAAAACAAACTCAACTTATTTTCCGCTTCTTCTGCTGTACTACCATCAGCCAATAATTTTACTTCCAAATAAAATCCCTTTGTGTATTTCTTTTTTAAATAGTGTGGACTACCAACAGCAAGCATTTCTCCCTTATCAATGACAATCATAAAATCTGACAGTGCTTCACATTCTAGACTATCACTGGTTGAAAATATAATAGTATTGCCACAATGTCGAGCATAACGTAAAACATTCCATATCATACGACTTTCCCAGGCTGGCATTCCCCGAGTGGGTTCATCCAATATTAAAACTTTGTTATAGGCAATTAGTGCTATAGCTATATTAATTTTACGTTTTATGGCCAAAGGCAAGGTGCCAATTCTTTTGGACATATTTTGAAGTAAATTCAAACATAACGAAATTTCTCGTAATTTTTCATTGATCCTAGGTTCGGGTAAGCCACGTATCATAAAAAGTAAAGTAAATAATTGTCTTGGTGTAAAGGCATCACATAGACCGCGATCTTGGGGACAAAATCCTACATATTTGTAGGCCTCGTCCGGTTGATATTTACAATCCTTTTCACAAATGTACATTTCACCAAAACGATAACCGTGATCTCCTATTAGTTGATGTATCAAATGAGATTTTCCACTATGACGAGAACCATAAATACCCAGGCTTGTGTGTCTGGAAAAAAATTTCGAAAGCGTTACTATATTTGCGGAAAATTAAATTTAGTGAACTTACTTGCCCAAAGCAAAAGATACTGTATTCAAACGTTTAGAATTCTGTGGAATGCAATTTTCGATTTGATCTACTAAAACATTGTATTTTTTACAGCTTGACATACTCATTGAGGCAATTGACATTCTTTCTTTAACTACATCTGAATCATCGCTTGGAAAGCATACAGTACCCATTTCTTTGATCCTTTAAAGATTTTTATAAAAAAAAATAATCTTAAGAAGAGAAGCGGAAGTTTAATCAAAATTTAATTTAAAATAATCACAGTTGGATCAAATATAAAAAAAAATTGCGATATCGTTAAAAGTTATTCCACAGTTATATTTTCTGAAAAGATTTGATTTTTGGTACAAAATCAAATTGTTTTTTAAATAATTGCGAAAAATAGGGTGGGCTAATTTTAGCCCCTGTTTTTATAAAGCGAACGGAATATCTCCTTCAGATGAATGTGAATATTATGTTATTGTAATAAAACAAAATACACACATTTCTCTGTAGGAACTATCCAGTTCGCTTTATAAAATCATGGGGTTAATTACAGATTCCATCTGTATATTTTTTAGTCTTTCGAATATTTTTTTTTTATTTTGCCAATAAAACTATAAAACACCAAAAAAATAACCGCTCTTGCAACACAACATTTATATATACTTTCGGCAAGCTTGACACGTATCTGGAAACAAATTTCAAAACGCACGGTAAACTTTCGAGATAACTTTTAGATTTTCATTCGACAATCTGTTTTAAGCAGTTTTGTGTTTAATATCGTGGAATTTAATTTAAAATGTAAAAAACTTTTAATATAATAATGTTTTTTAATGTTCAAGGATATTTTCAATATTTTCTAAGGAACCGCGAAAATCATTTTTTTTTAGTTTAATGCCTCTATTTGTTAACCACAACTAATGGATTTAGTTTTTTGTACAATGATAGAATTTTGTACACGGATAGAATTTTCCTTCGTACTATTAATGAATGCCTTTCAATCTGTTGGATTCATTGATTTAATGAATAATTTTCATTAACCAAATAGAATATTCATTAATGTAATGATATTTTCATAAAATGTTTTTGGTTGATCCTTAAAATATGTAATCATTTTTACTTAAATTTTTTTTTTTGTACCTACACCAAACATTTAGTTTCATCAGATTTCCATAGGAGGCGCTTCAACTATTGGAAAACACTTTTTTTAATACAAAAGTCTAAATAAGCACTAAATTTTGTTTTGGTTATTTAGGTTAATCTGTAACGCGGTATTGTTTAATGAAAAAATTCATTGCATTAATGAAGGATTTCATTAATATAACGCACAAATTTCTATCAGTTTACACTGATAGAAATTTGTGCGTAGTATTAATGAATTCCTTCATTAATCCAATGAATTTTTTCATAAAAAAGTCCCCAAAGAAACGTTTCACTGAGTCAATGAAAGGTGTTTCATTAAATCAATTTTAATAAATGGTTTCGTTGCCCCATGAAAATTTCATAAAGTATATGAAATTTTTTTCATTAATACTAGCCTAATCGTTATGAAAGTTTCATGTGTTTAATGAATAAAATTCATAGTTTGTATGAAATATTTCGTTGATATTTAATAATTTGCACTTTTTATGATTATTTTAGCATAGCATTAATTTGGTGGTTATTGAATAATTATCATTTGTTGATATTATTTATAAGGTCTGGTCCAATTTTAATTTATTTCTGCTTTTATTGTTTTATTTTTACAAAATTGATCAATCTTTCTTTACATTTTTATAATTTGTGTTGAAAGATGACATATTTTCTTATATTTCGGTACAAAATATGTAATTTTTTATCGAACTGGCTTGGAATTCTGTAGAACGATCGACGATTATAGTCCACTTTTTGTAGTTAAATTACGACTATATTAGATAAAAATGTTAAATATTGCTAACAATGCTGTTATAAACAAAAATTTATCATCGTTTAGCATAACGTTTTTGTGTAACATCGTCAAAACGATAACAATTTAGGTCTCGTTTTGAACAAAACTATGTCGATTTACTTAGAGAATCTGTTCCCTGGAGTTTCGTCATAAACTGTTAGCTCTAGGCAAATTTAATAAAAAAAATTTATTTATATCAAAGTTTTGATTAATTCTGTTTAAAAGAAAATTTTCAGTTTTTTTTTATTTCAAAATGATAATACAAAAAAATATTTTTTTTTCTTATTATAAGTCAAAATTTTTATTGAAAAAAATTTAAAAATTTTTCATTGATTTAATGAAGTTTTTTTATGTTAAGTTGTGAAAAAATCATAATAAATGTTAATGAAAAAAATACCAATATTAATGAATTTTCATTCAGTTAATAAAATTTTTCATTAAACCAATGAATCGATTTTAATGAAATCGTTTCATAAATACTATGAAAGAAAATTCTATCAGTGTATTAAAGTCGCAAAAACCATTGACTATTTCCTAAAATATTTGCAAAACAAATCAAATTTGAACAAATATTTTCTATTTACATGAAAAAGTAGGGTTTATATAAAAAAAATATTAATGTCAGTCCCTAAACTGATAGATGATTTTTTTTTTTCATAAATAGGTCCCCAAAGAAATGTTTCATTGAATCAATGAAACATGTTTCGTTAAATCAATTTTAATTAATGGCATCATTGACCCCATGAAAATATCATAAAATTTATGAAATTGTGTTCTGTAATTCTAGCAAAAACGTTATAAAAGTTTCATGTGTTTAATGAATGAAATTCACAGTTTGTATGAAATATTTTCATTACTTTTTATTACAAAACAGAAATTTATTTCTTTATAATACAGTTTTTAAAGAGGTTCAGATACGAGATACACAAAAACTATTTTTAAATTAAAAAAAAATAAAAAAAAAATCTGTTTACTTTTTACAAAAGCAATACTTTAAAGTTAACGTGTCTTTAAAGGCACTTTGGTAAAACAAAAAAATGGTTTAATTCTGTTAAACAAAAAAATATATGTCATTTATACTGTGAGGCGTTTAACTTCACCGCTTATTGTTTTAATTCAATATATACAGGAAGAAAATCACAAAATTACACTAAACTAATTTGTTTCGCATTTTACAAGTTAACATTTTTATTAAAAAAAAATCCAAAAATTTTCATTGATTATTTAATGAATTTTTTTATGAAATTATGAAAAAATGATAAAACTCATTTATGAAAAATTAACAATATTAATGAATGAAAATTAAAATTATTCAAGTTCGAGGCCATACTCTATATTTCTTTATGAGGATATTGTCCTGACAAATATTCTATAGAGGTTTTGTTTTCAAATTTATCATTTGACCCTTTCAGGAATGTGTTGATAGATCTATTTCGGGAATTTTCTAGGTTCCCATCATCAGAACACGTTTGGAAAGAGGTAACAATCCCACGCAAAACATCAAACATTCATATAAACTAGTTTTCTCACTAAATGAGAACTAATATATATATATGAGCTCGAAGTTAAAGATCAAAAAATAAATTGGAAACTTGTTTTTTGTGTTTATGTCTACCTTTGGTTAATATTCAATACACGTATTTGTTTCTTTTCCTTTTTATTTGTACATTTGATTTTAAAAACAAAATGTACAGGGGGACCATACTTTGTCTTTTATACAAGTTTGATATAATTTTTATTAAAAATAAAAGTTGTGTTTTTTTTCTACTTTTAATTGTGCAATGAAAATAAAAATTATAAAAATGATATCAAACTTGTATAAAAGACAAAGTACGGTCTTGTTTTGGTTTACTAACCCTGTTTTTGTTTTTAAACAAAACAAAAAAATAAAAAGGAGGAAAAAAACAAAAAAACGTGTAGACAAAACAAAGGTAGACCTTGCACATAACAAACAAGTTTTCAATTTATTTTTGATCAACGTGATAATCTTTAACTTAACCTAGAAAATTCCCGAAATAGATCTATCAACACATTCCTGAAAGTGGTTTATTTTGCAAATATTTTAACAATTATACGATGATTTTGCAACTGTAATAAAAAAATGTTTTTTGTTGAAGTGCCTAGTGTAGGCGTTATTTAAAAAAAAAAAATCGAAATCTGCTAGCTACTATAAAAATTGAGAACTTAAATTGAGAGATAAGAAATTTCCAATTTCTTACAGAATCCTGAAAATAACAAATTATTATACTCAAATAAAATCCTAACATCCGTAGATTTTCAAACTATAAAAAGTTTTAAACATTTTAGGGAGTTCAATGAAAATCGGAAAATAAATTTATAATAAATGTCATATCTCGAAAATCAAATGTACGATTTTAAAATTATGCATTGCAAATGGAGGTCCTTAAAAAAAATTTGAATTGCCGAATAGTGTAATTTCAATTCGTACTTACCTCGGCACCAAACTATGTTTCTTTTCTTTCCGATGCAGTAATATTAAAAAGAATAGTATGCCAAATAATATGGCCGATGAAACCATAAACAATAGAGAGGGCAAAATACCAGGTGGTGCCCATTTGAAAAATGTATCGACTATTGAAACAAACAAAATTTTAAACACAAATTTCTTACACAACTACTTTCATACAAGACTTACAACAACAACTCGGTATCAGACCGCACATATTGCCATCATTGCAACCATCAACTTCCTGGCATCTTCCGGCACAATATTCTTGTTCTTTAGTTTCCGCATACAAATTACTAATAGCATCCAAAAGTGCAAATGTTGGCGAAAAACTTAAGATAAAAAAATAAAATTGATTGTTTTCCACCACATCCCAGTAGAAGATATAAGCGCAAAGACCTAAATAGAAAACGAGTTTCAAAAAATTTTGAAAACGTAACAAAAAAAAACAAAAATTAATTAAAAAAAGAGAGATTAAAAAGAGAAAGCATTCTGGTTGTAAAATTAACTGTTCTTAGATATTAGTTAACTCTGTCTCTTCTGATTAAAATCAATACATTGTGAATGCTGTGATTGACAAAACTCCACTTAACCACACTCATCGCTGTGTCGACCGTGGCTCAACTCGCTAAGAGGTGATGGTACGAGTCATAGCCAGATTTATGGCTGTTAGTTGGAGACTCTCTACGATACAAAGTAAAAAGTTTTTCGTACAGAACAATTTAACAATATAAAATACTTTGTTCAATTGACATATAAATTAACCACTGACGAGTCATTGGAGGGGACGAAACGGCGGCAGTCTGTCAGCATATCCATAGTGCCCGTTAAATTTTTCATTAAATATGTTTTCTTTTTCTTCCTGTAAAAATCTAAGCAATAAAAGATATATCGTTGTCTTAAATAAAGTTCCATATCTTAATAACGGAAGTAATGCTGAACATAATTTTCTATATGATATCATACATATGTAACGTGAAAGCTGTGCTGTGCGTTTCGGGCAACAAAAGGGGAAATTCCACTTACACGGCCAGCGCAATCTTTGACCTGCAACCTAGTGAATGTGCTACATTTTTGTTTTGGAGAGAAAAATGCTAAATGTAGGGGTTAAAATGGACACAGCCTCCCCCATGACCACCAAGCCAAACTACTTAAACGAGGAACTTTAAATTTGATATGTGATATAATCACTAGTATAGCGGGAGTTTAGGAAATTCCAACGGATACTCTCAAAAGAAAAGCTTCATCATATTTTTAAAATGTTTCATGAATTTTAATCTAATGCAAAGTTTCATAGTATTTATGAAACATTGAATAACAAAAAAAAAACAATTTTATTTATAAAATGTTTCACTATATATATTTATGAGGGATATGTTGTATTAGTGAGTATTTCATTATTTTTGTGTAGAAAAAAATCATACACAGAAAAAATTATGGGCCAAAAATATCTAATTAATCGATTGTTTGAATATCAATGGCAATTTAAACAATTTTTTTAATTGATTCAATTAAAAAATTTATTGAATTTTCTAATATATCCATACAGTGTTGACAACATGTAAACAAAATTTTATAAAATTTGGCAAACTATTTTTTTTATTTTATTTTCATTAAATAATCAAACAAAGGTTTAATTATATAAATATATTATTTAATTTGTAAATAAAAAGAGAAAAAAAATCGCAAATGATTAACTTTTAATAAGTTGAATAGTTTACCGATTTCAAATACACGCAAAATCGTAGTTATTTCACTAGAGTTTGCAACACTCTTTTTGTTTAGATATTCGTGTACGCACGAAAACTTAATTTAGTTTCGTGTTTTATCTGTGGTAATAAAAAAGGACATTTGGCTTTAAATAAACCTTATCGAAAAAGGACAATTAAACTATTATTTTTGTAAATAATTAAATTTTTAATAAGTATAAGTGTCATTAAACTGTCATTTTAAAGTTGTGTGTGATTTTTTTAAGAAAGCAATTCAATTACCAGAAAAAGTTCAAACAAACAAACAAGACAAGCAAAACAAAAATTTTGTCTTTACTTTTATTTGCTTTCTTATAATACATTTTTATATTAAAAAGCTTTAATTTTATTATAAATAAAATGTCAATTTAATTTACAAACCTACATTCCTTTTTTTATTTAATGGGGGGCATATAACAAAAATAAAAAAAGGAGTTTTCAATTAAAACTACCATTGTTTTCTTCTCAAGTTTCAATTAAAGTTTTAATCAATTTAACGTGACTTTTTAATTGAGGTTGTAACAATAACTTTTAATTGATATTATTATTATTTTAATTGAAAGAGTTTTAATAAACTGTCTGCAAATTTTTTTAGTTAATACTATCATTTCAGTCAATTAAAATATTAATTGATTCAATAAAAATTTTAATTGGAACCCGTTTTTAGTTTTTTCTGTGTAGTGACCATGCCATTATAATTCTTGTTGTGTATGAAATGTTTCATAAATATGGATAAAATTGTTACATTGGACGAAAATTGATTAAACTAATTCCTGGTTTTCTCGGGGTGTAAGGCAAAAAGGGGGAAAGTCTGCCCCTTGACGGGCTTGCCGAACCGCTTAAGCGAGGAACTGTAAACTTGGCTTAGATGATATTTTGGAAAGTCCTAAGAGAAGGAGCCAAAATTGTGAAAATTGACAGCCTTCCCAAACTTGTTTGCCAAAAATTAAAAAATTTAACATAAATGTTTCTGTGAATATCACCCAACGCATTTATATATTACTTTTTATAATTTTGGACGTTGTAAAAATAGGGGTTAGAAGTGGCAAAAGCCTTTCCCTTAACAGTTAGGCCAAAGCGATAATACAAAAAAAGTTTTTTTTTAAATTGGAACCAACAATGATGATTTGTAAATACAAACACACTTTTGTTGATTTTTTTTTGTAATTTTGAATTTTTGTTTTTAAAGAATTTTTATATGAAAAACAACAATTTACAAGTATTCCAAACAAAGAATTTGTTGGGAATAAATTTGAATTTAAAAATAAGGGTGTTTGAATTTACAAATGCTATTGTTGGTGTTCACTGTTTTTTCTGTATATGTCCTAAATCACTATTAAGGTTCTTTTTCGAATTTCACAAGGAACGTAATACAAATGGGGGTACAAAGGTATCATACTTAATGGACAAAACGCTGAAGTGAAGAACTTAACATTTTTTAATTTTTTTTTTCATCTCATTGGACATGATTTTTTGAAATTCCTGCTAGAAGCGATGAAAAGTAGAAAAGTATCCCCATTGAACTTATGCCAATACCATTTTTAGTGTCCGACCGAACAGTTCGGCCTTAAAATGCATTTGGTCTGTATTCGGTATTTTAAAGCATTATGTACAAATTTGGCGGATGGAAAAATGTTTATTGGACTGATTAGATGCTATTTTGAGTGTCAAATTTGAAGAAAAATCTGTAGTTAAGCAATGAATTCAGTGTTCGGCCTCAGAAAGTTCGGCCAAATCGAAAATGGTTCGGCGGCCGAACTTTTAATTTTATAGCTAAACTTCGGCTTTTCTCTTAAATTTTATATACCAAATCGAATTAAATCGGCTCAACAAACATGTTTCCAATACCAAAATTTGTCATCATTGCCTCTAGATATCAAAAAACCGACAAAATATAGTTTTTTGGCCGAACTGTTCGGTCGGACAATAACCATTTTAGTTAGAAACATTAAATTTTAAATTTCATCTAAACGGCCTGTCAAAGCCTCTGAAGTTATGGACCTAAAATTTTGTCTGAAAATTCCTCCTCCACCGCAGAGGTAGTTTTTACAAACTCCAACAGCAACGCTGTTTAAAACTCGAAAAAGTGGATTTAGAAACTTAAATTTGGTGTATGTATCTGCTAAAACTGTGTCTTAGAATATTTTTACTGAGAGCTACAAAAAAGGAAATCTCCTCCTAAGCGTCCTGCACAAACGATTTGGACTGAAGTTCTGAAATGTAAAATTAGTTTTTTGTAGGGTGTGGGTTAATTCACTAAATATGTCTTTAAGATTTTTGTAAAATCTTCGTTATACATAAATGGGGTTTAAAAGAAATAAATTCCACCTCTAACGACCTAGCATTAACAAATTTATTAAAGGATAAAATTCCTTAATAAAAGTAATTCATTTTCCATCATAATATATTCCGATATATAAATCTACCGGTAACAAAGTATCGAATTTTTAAGCTCGTTTCATATAAAAGTACACTGTGCTTTAGATATAGACAAAATAAAATAGAATTCTGAAACTTTTTTAGGTTGAAAAATCATCACAAGCCAATACAAACAGCCGTTTGCGTTTTAAAGAAAAATATTATGTGAAAACTTAATTTTTTAAATTCTTTGGATAAATATATAGTTTTTTAAGCTATTTTATGTTAACCGAATAATTTTGCAGAATAGTGATACTATTTAATACAAACGAATTTTTGTGACATCTCTAGTAATTACCTGTGTGTTTTTTAACTGAATTTATAGTTGTTTTAACTGTTCTTTTCAGTAGATTCTACTGTCAAACTTTTTTGAGTGTACAAATTATATCCTATTACCCTAACCGAACACTAAGCTACTATGGCTTTCTGCTCGTTGTAGCGAAAACAGAACAGTGGGAATTGAACCCACGACCTCCGCACTAATAACTTAGTATACTACTAACTAGCCTACCGGTTCGCACAATATCGATTTAATATATAAAATTATAAAAACAGACATGTTAAATTGTGACTTTAAAAAAGTACTCTGTTCGCCATTTTTTCTTGTGGATTAATTCTGGAGATTGTTTTGATTAATACAGGGAGGAACTTAGAGTATTTTTAATTATTTTTTTAATCTTTTTTACATTTTTGTATTGAAACCCCCCACCACCCCCCGAAACCTATTCCAATAATTTAATCATATACTTACCAAAAATGTATTGCATTAATAAGGCTATTAAAAATGCTCCAGATTTTGAATTACCCATAAATAATGATATTAGATAAATCATAGATAGTGCCGCTAATCCATGAACATTTATTAGTAAAAATGTTACTGAAAATAAATCAATTAAATTTAAAAATTTTTCCAGCCACAATCTTTACTACTTACACAATTTAGCTATCGCTCCGAAACCCTCAATCGTTGTCAAAGCCATGGTTAGTATATAGATTAGGGACAACGAAAAAAAAGTTCCAAAATCCCAGAGAATACCAACAAGCCAAAATATATTCATACGTATACCAGCTAAACGTTGCAATGTAAATAAATGATAGTATCTCTCCTCTACAAGACTGATAATAAAACAGGACATGGTAATGGGCATAACAATGCCCATAGTCAGTGGAACTCTTAAATGAGAAATTTGATTATCTATTGTATTGATTTTTGTATGCAATGGTATGATCATGGGTTTATTAAGAATAGTGGTAAAAATTTCCGAGTCATTTGAATACAAGTCTCTGTGAAAGAAATAAAAGTTACAGGTTTTAACAATAAACAAGGAAACTACACAGTGATGAATCTGCAGATTTTAATTAAACTTGAATATGTTGTTGAGGACAAAAAAAAATATTAGACACGTATTTTTTTAACTACGCAATCGCAAGTTTAGGAGTTAAACAGTGCACTTAGAAAACAGATTCATTGTGACTTTCGAATTTTTCGCCAACCGCATGGTTCGGTTGCAGCCATCAATATTTTTGTTTGTGGCAGCAGAAATTTTTTTAATACAACAATATTTCGGTTGTATCATAAAATTGTAATTAACCCAAATACATTTGATTGCGACAAATAATTCGTTCGAATGGCAAGAAATTCGGTTATCACAATGAATCTGTTTTCACTGTGTGGGGTGAAAAATATAAAATATCTCCATGCATGTAAAAATGTTTTTGTTATTCAAAAAACAATTTTTTCGAATAAAACTTTTGTATGGGAAGTTGTTACTAAAATCTGCGTATTCAGCGCTGCACAGTGGGAGATATCACAAAAGTTTTGGAAATAATTCGGCCATTTCTTACTTAGTGGTTCGATAGCAATGACATTTGGAGCAGACATAAGTGACGAATTTCGATTTTAAGTTCCAATATGATAGAGAACGATTTTGAGTGCTCGCCATTTTTTTGTTTCTAATCCGATTTTCAAATTGTGTGGGTTCTCTGTAATAGTTCCCGAGATATTCCCATTTAAAAATGTGAAATTCCAAGTTTGGTCCGACTCAGGTCCAGTTTTTGCGAATAGCGGGACGAAATCGGGACCAATTTCTTTTTTAAAATATTGGTTATTTAACTAAATAAACTCTTGATCAAATAAAAAAAATTAATGCAATATCTTGTTGCACTCAAAATCTATACGAATTAAAAAAAATCAAATTTTTGCGATTTTTTCCACAAAAAGCACCAACAGCCTTTTACATCCACATAAATATTTTCTTTCTGAACATAAAAAGTGTGCATACAGCACGATGAAAACCAAACGCCCTGCTGGAAATATATGCCCCCAGCCACTTCCAAAGTTGCCAAATTTTTAAGGCTAATATCAACGTTAACACACTGTTAAAAATTGTACACGCCTTCAATTAGGTATCGTGTACTCCAACATATACCTAATTTATTGGGTAAGTCTCTTCCAATCCCTACTTTAAATGTAGCGAAAAATGTTAAAAATTCCATTTTTGGATTTTTTTTTTTGGGAATTTTGGGATTGTTGACTTAAAAGTCTATTTAAGTCCATAAAATCATTGGGGTATGTCCATTAATAAATATTTTATTGAATAGTAAAAATTTTCATTTCAACAAAAACTGAAATTTTTACCTTCCTATTAGGATTTCCCAAGTTTTTGTTCTATCAATAGTGCTAATTGGGAATATTTTTAAAAATGACGTAATCTACATTTAATTTCCTTTCCAACGATACCAAACGGACCACTAAGTAATAAATGGGCGAATAATTTCAAAAAATGTTGTGATATATCCCATTGTGATCTATGTAGTCTCCTTGTAAGGTATATTCTAAAGACCAAATAACAAACTTACTGCAATATCAAATTATGAGCCAAATTTAAGGCCAAGGCAGCCGTATGAAATATTCTCTCATTTATCCATATCGTCATATTTTTACCCTGTTTCATAATTTCTACTGCTCCTAATTTATCATAGATACCAGAATCACGACGTATTTTTTCTTCATATGATTCTTTACCACAGCCTAATTTTTTGAAGATATAATATCTGGGTTTATTATTGATTTTCGTTATATATTCCACAGTTTCGAATTCATTCACTTCCACATATTTACAATTCGTATAATTTGTTAGCAGAGCTCGTGAAGTCGCATTCATTCCTAAACCCAAATCAATACCAGTGTTAACCGAACTTGGAACTTTAATACGTATGGTCATTTGATTAATTAATAAAATCAATAAAAATACGGCAAATATCATTATTACTGGAATGACATTTGGGGCCTGGTGTATCATTTTCTTATATAACATGGCGCGGATTTGTTGTTGTTTTAAATATTTTTCAGATTCATTGATAAGTTTAAAACTTTGAGCTAGAAATAGGGGCTGAATTTCAGTTTATGGGGGACACCCCTAGAGAAAAAATCTGAATATGCCATCCCCTTCAGAATGTTCCCAGGAGTACGAAAATCATAATGAATAAGGGGGCTCACGCCCCCTATGGGCGTGGCAGTCGAAAAACGACCCGGCCCACCTACGTAGACAATATGGGTATCAAATGAAAGCTAATGTCTTCACGATTCCAAAAATAGCCATAGTTGCCAGATCGGGCGGTTTTTGCAGCCGATACGGCCATTTTTGTTAAATAGGGGCGGGGGTGAAAAACGACCCATGCCACCTACTTAGGCAATATTGGTATCAAATGAAAGGAAATGTCTTCACGATTCCAAAAATACCCGTAGTTGCCAGATCGTCCAGAATTTGAGGAAGATATGTTAATTTTTATAAAATGGGGGAAGGACTTTTTTTTGTTTATTTCTTTTTAGCTCGGCCAGAGGCCGAGCACTCGAGATCCCCGCCGTCTAGAATTAAGACATACGGGAGTTAAAAACCCCTAAGCCCGGCCGTAGGCCGGTCACGCAGAAAAACTTTACTAAGCGAAGCCAGTATAACAAATTTTCATTAACCAATCAGAAGCTTGGCAAAATTTCAGTTTATAGTAATCTTTTTTGATTTTAACAAAATATAAGCAAAAAAAAGGAAAAAAAAAAATTTCCCCCACCCCAAATTTTGCCAAAATGGCCATATCGGCTACAAAAATCGCCCGATCTGGCAACTACGGCTATTTTTGGAATCGTGAAGACATTAGCTTTCATTTGATACCCATATTGTCTACGTAGGTGGGCCGGGTCGTTTTTCGACTGCCACGCCCATAAGGGGCGTGAGCCCCCTTATTCATTATGATTTTCGCACTCCTGGGGTCATTTAAGGGGGCGTGGCATTTTTTTTTTTTTTTTCCAGGGGTGTCCCCCATAAACTGAAATTTTGCCGAAATAGGGAAATAAACTTAAGTAGTTCACTAAATTTTAAAATTCTTAATGAAGCTTTAAAGGTTGAATGCTAGAAATTTTCTCAAACTCAAATTTTTTTATTGAAAAAAGTACTTCCCCTCTGGCATACTACACTGAAAGAATTATCCTTCATGAAAATAATGAAACAATTTTATAGAATTTTTTCGTAGGTTCAATGAAGAATTTCATTATATGCAAGAAATTTTATTAATATTAAAAAATTGTTCATAAGCTTTTTACAAAATTTTATAAAACTGTTTCATGAATCTATAAGATTCATTCGTTTTATGAAGATGTTCATTAATTCTACAAACATTTCATAAACACTGACTTTATTGACTCTATGAAAAGTTTGAATGGACGAGTTCCAGTGACGCTTTTCATTAAAGCTATGAAGAAATTCTTTCAGTGTAGAAACTACAATATTGTAGTATTGGTGATAATGGAAATACTTATAACTAATCTCAGGAATTCATTTCGAACTTTAAAAGATTTTCAAAATCTCAAAACATTTCGTCTTACCGTTATCGGTTCAAACCCCTTTCAATTGACTATCGTTATACCTAAACAATTGAAGTACCGTTATCCATAAAATACTATTACCGATATAACGAAACACCAATATCCTTAAAATACCGTCACCGAAATAATCTGAAATGATCAGAAAAAGTAATTGCTGGAAATTAATATATTACCCAAAGTGTGATCTTAAACTAGCCTGTCATTGGAATTCTGGCAGGAGGGGCTAAAAATATCGGTGTGCATTGTTATTACCAATGCCCTTTATATGCCGATACCGAAATAATCAAATCAACGTTACGCTTAAAATAACGTTACCGAAATAACTGGAAACCCGTTACGCCTATAATACCGTTGCAGTAATAACTAAAATACCAGTACCCCCAAAAAAAAGTTACCGAAATAACTACCCCTAAAATACCTTTACCGAAATAAAAGAAAATAGCGTTACCTTTACCGATAACCGCATCTAACCATTAATACTCACTTGCTTGCGGAAATGTTTGTTTAAATGGCGTTTGCATTCCCAATGTCATGTATATTTCACTCAGCTCACTTCCGGTCATTCTTATATGCGTAATACCTAAGTTTTGACTTTCTTTTTCCAATTCAATCAGTATACGTTGATAAAAATATCTCTTATCTGCTGGTAATTTATAAATAAGTTGTTCTCCAATTTCATTTTCCGGTAATATATTAACAATATATTTATTTAATATTTTGGTTATGGGAACACTCGATTTTTTAGGATCTTTCATTATTATCTGAAACAAAAATTTATCAAAATTTAATTTGGTAGCAGAGTTTTATGATAACGTGTTCGGTATTTAATTCAGAGAAACTCTCAAACGAGAGTAAGATGAAATTTAATCAACTAACATTTTGACTACTAACAAAAGTATCGAATTCCCTGATTAAACCCAGAAACATTTTTTAGAACCAAATACCTTAGAATAACTTCCAGAACAGGTTTCTTTACCACCGGTTATGTCGTTCTAGAACTGATTCCTAGGACTCAAAATGTAAAGTTTTACAATCTAAGCAACCTGGTCTAGCTTGAGAGAATGCTGAGGTAGTAGTAGACCAGGAGAGATTACTGAACTGAAAATTTACTACCTGCCAGTGCAGCCAGAAATGGCTAAATTTGTGCAAAAAAAATTGCTAAAAATGCTAAAAAGTGACCAAAAAACACCCAATTTTTCAAAAAACTTATATAATTTAATGAGTTTTACAGTTAAATCCTACAATTAGAGACATGTTGTTTCTATTCCCGAACATTTTGAACAATGTTAATTACAAAATCATTAATTTTATGGTTTATTTTTTTCGAAAACGTTAAATTTATAATTCAGTCATTATTTTTTTATTAAAATCTAATAGTGTATATATTTTTCATTAAAACTCCAAAGGAACGATTCGCCTTTAAAAACTCTGTTTCGAAAATTTTAGTATTAACAATAAGAAAAAAATAACAAATTTTTATGATTGAAAAAAAATTATAATTTGGTTTTTTCCGGAATTTTTTTAAAAATCAAAAACCTTTAATTTTTATAACAGTTTTACAAAGTGACAACTTATACAGCATTCAGACTACATTGCAAAATATGTGTTTTGCCAAAACGAGTGGAAAAGAATAAAGAACCGTTGGAATAAAATAAAGAGCTCAAATACGTGTTTTGGCAAAACACGTGTTTTGCTGTCTAGTGTGAATGTGGCTTTTCATAATATAATAAAAATTTGTATTAAAAACTTAAATTTTTTCTGAAACCAAATATTTTCAATAAAGTTTTAAGTATTTTTGGAAGCGTTTTTACATAAGAAAAACTGAGTGCGTCGCCAAGCTAACAAAATGATTTAGTAAATTTTGCTACACTTGTTGCTCAAAAATAATATTAAATAAGAAAAACTAAAAATGACTAAAAAGTGGCTAAACATTTCTTAAAAATGGCTAATGACTAAATGCAGTTTTTCCTGCTAAACGTGTTTATTTTTTTTTTTATTAATTAATAATCATATAATTACAAATTATACCATATTACCCTAACCGAGCACTATCTACTATGGCCTTCGGCGCGTTGCACAAAAACAGACCAGTGCCTCTGGTGGGAATCGAACCCACGACCCCGCACAGATAAGCCAGCACGCTACCAACTAACCTACCGGGGCGCACATAAAGCGTGTTTAAAAATGACTAAAGCTAGCCAGAAAATTACTGAATTGGCAACACTGCCACCCGTTGAGTAAATGAAATAATCGCTAAATGAATCCTACCAGTTCTGAGCCCTGTGCAAGCAGAAATTAAAGCTAAGTTGCATCGATATTATTTAGAATAGAACCCCGAGAAATTCTTCGGGAATAAACGGACGGACGAGTTGGCCAGTACAGAAGGTGGAATTAGTCGAAATGCACCTAGAAAGCATTACCCAATGGGAGGTGTATATTGAGCATATGTATGACAGAGATCTTAAAGTATTCCAAGTAGAAATATTGGCTCTAAGTCCCTCCTCGCAGGATTCGAATTAACATTTTAAGACTGACAATTAAACAGCATTATTAATCGTTCGAAATATAACCATATATGGTAATATCATCCGTTCAACTGGAATCTATTACTCCAGATATAAGGCTGCTTGCAAGTAGTGAGATATTTTTAAAATAGATTCGCCTGTAACTCTACTCGATTCTTATGTCCTTATTAAAGTTCTTTTCGAACGAGTTCTACAGGAATTCCATGTACAAGGAAATAGACAATTTGGTGCAAGAGACTATCATGATCTATCAGAGCCCCGGAAGTTTTAATTGTTAATATTCTTCTCTTCATGATGGACTCTAAAGCTCAATTTAATGGAGAGGATTCGAAACGTAACTCGTTTATGAAACGTTATATGAGTTAAAATAAAATAGGAGATAATGTTATTTTTTGTCTCTATCTAACTTATGAAATGGAAACCATAAGAGAAAATAAATTATTAATACAATCTACTTTCCGTACATATGTCATCATTTTTTTTGTACATACATATGTAAAAAAAAGAGACAACATATTTGATGTAGGTACTATTTTTACACATTGGAGTTACAGGCCGTTTACGAAATGTATCCGCTCGAGTAATGAAGCCTTAACTTGTTTAATAAAGTGTTTTAACATGGCTCTACATTCAGAGAAATATGCTAATAAAGAGTTATAATATGTAGCTCAGGGGGAAAAAATCAACATATTTATAAACAGTTTCATTATACGAAAATCTATGAATTATTGTCATATATATGAAGTTGTCATAAATTTGATGAAACTTTTCATAAACATTTCTGAAATTGATCATTTCATAGGAAAATGTTATCGCTATTTTTTTATGATAGTGGCCCATATCTCGATAACCAAAATATATGGTGCAAAACGAAATGATTTGTGTAGTCTTGTGGAGTACTTAAACACTTCGGTATCAAAATTGAGCCAGATCCGAATGGAATTCCGAAATGCAGCACCTTAACAAATACGAAAAACAATGAAGAACTTTTCCTTTGAGTGTAGAAGTAAGTATGAGAAGAGGGGCAAACTATTATACTCACCAAATCGAATCCATAACCGAAACGTGATCTCAAAAAGAATGAACTCCCGTAAGCAACCAGATAACCATCATTAAGTATACCAATACGATCGCCAATAGCATCAGCCTCGTCAATTGAAAATGTGGCAACAATTATGGCGCGATTTTCTTTTTCTTGCTGTAAAATCTGCCAATAGAAACGTTGTTCCTTAGCTGTCATATGTAATGTAGGTTCATCCAATAAAATAATAGGTCTATCACATATCAGGGTACAACATAAAGACAAGATACGCTTCAGGCTATAGTTTAAATCTTTAACTAAAGTTAACTCATCACTTATAAGCGGTTTCATAATATCCAGCCATTTGCGAACTTCAATTTGAACTTCAAGTTCATCAAATTCATACATTTTTACTTTACAAAAATATTCCAATGTTTCGCGTACGTTTAACAGATCAAATAATGGATTATTAGGCATAGAGCAATCAACAAAACGACGATAATATGTCCAACTTTTGAAGATATCAACATCACCATCATAGTAGACATAACCAGCTGATGGTTTACGCCAACCCGCTAAAATACTAATCAAGCGAGTTTTACCCGTGCTATGTGCTCCTAATAAAACTGAAATTTCTCCGCGAAAGAATCGCATGGTAATATTTGTTAATTGTTGTTTAATTTGATTGCGATCTAAATATGTTACTATATTTTTAACAAACAACACCTCCCGGCCATATATTGGACCATATTCATAATGATGCCATAATGGAACTGGACGATCTATAGTATAAACGGTTTTTCTCTTTTTCCGTTTATCACTTTTATTTTTACGCCGACACAAATATGGTATGCCCAAGTAGTTAAAAACAAATCTTCGTATATAACGACCAGGGTCTTATATATTCTGCCAGTGATAGCATAAATAGCAATACAAATATTGCTCCTAACTGGGTAACAAATAAGTAACCAATTTGTCCATAATCTGGATTTTGTTTAAAATTTTTCATTAGCCGCATACCAAAGGGAAAAAAGTTATTGAAGAAGAATATAAAACTAAATACAACAGAACTGCTAAAAGTAGTGGTATAATCCAACACCATTGAGAAGAGTCCATAATTACCGAACCACATGACAGCCCCAAAAAGTACACAATTTGTTGTATTCACAAAGAGGGTAACCACGATCATTGCATACGTTATTAACAATACGGAGTATAACATTAAAAATATTAACAGGATACCTGGATTAATTTCACGAAATATATGAATCTTTGGATCGGAAGTCCAATTAATCTGAAAACAAAGAAGGTAAATCTTTAATAAAGTTTGAAAAAGTCGTAACTTCCCTAATGCTACGTTTCCACTGAAGGTGTTTTGGAAGTGTTTTGAAACAAAACATGTTTTTTTACATGTTTTCCCATATACATTTCGTTTCACCAGAACACACATGTTTTGCTCAAAACATGTAAGTGGAAACAATGGATAACGAAAATTTTTCATGGTCATGGAAATTTTTATGAAATGCCTTCAGACAGATCACTTTATATCAAAGGAATCCGCCACCTTTAGATTTCGTTGCCCTATTGATATGTTTTAGAACTAACATAATACATTTAACCAAACTGATTCTTTAAAGAGAGTTCGGTGACATATGTTAGGACATGTCACAAAAATGTGTTTTTACGAAGTTCATTAACCCTTTCGCTGCAGGCGTTGTTTGGACGTACATTGTTTTACCAAACTTATTTAAATATAGACCTAATCCTAAAGTATACATTTGTTATTGTTTATCCGCATATCCTAACGAAGACGTTTGGTTTTAAAATTCAAACTTTAACACGCTGCTACTCCTATACAAAATAATGAAAAAAATGTTAAAACATTTTAAATACGAATTTTTCTAAAAGATAACAATTCCATACCACTTTACAATATTTGTATATGGCAAGCAACCCTGGTGTAAACATTTTTGTTTAAGTTAATAATTTTAAGAGAAAAAATTTCAAATTTTAGTTTGGTTTTGCATTTTAACATGAATAGACTGACGCCTGAACAACGCTTCCAAATTGTGCAAATTTATTTTGAAAATCATGGTTCTGTTCGAAATACGTATCGCGCACTACGTCCATTTTACGGTCAAAATAATCGTCTATCAGAGCAATTAATTCGATTAACTATGGAACGTTTTCGCACCACATATACTCTAAATGATAATATGCATCCACAGAGACGTCGTACATTGCGTACAGAATAAGTCATTGCTGTTGTAGAGCGTAGCGTAGAGAAAGAGCCCAATCAGTCAATCCGTCAATGCTGACCGCTTTAGAGACATGATTACTGACTTTTTCGTTCATTAATTGAACAACCTTGATGTGCAGAAGCTGTGGTTTCAACAAGACGGCTTAAATACTTTATTTTGCCTTTAATTTAATTAATAGACAATTACTTTCACAAGCCGGTGGAAACAAAAAATTTAAGTTGTTTTAATCCACAATTTTTTTTATATATGCAATCCATGGTTGATTGTATGTCTTACAAGAGTTATACTTTTTAGTATAATTTTCCTTCTCTCTACTACATTATGACATGCCGCGACATATACTTCATTCTGCGTATGTCTTTCAATCTGGTTGTCGTCCACAATTTAAATGTGCTTATCAACACAATTTTATTAGCAAAATAAATTAGTAAAACATTAGTTCAAAACAGTTAAGTGCTGAATAAGTATAACTATAATTCTAGCTGAAAACATAATTTTATAAAAAATTGTGCTGAAAAATAGTATACTTGATTTTCAAGACATTTTACTAACTTATTTTTTTTTTTATTTGTAGTTCTGTAAGTCAAAAGGAGTAAATTTCACTTCCTCTTCATTTGTAAAAGAAATTGTAAAATTATATATCACTTTTCTTTATAATGACCAATTTCGCGGAAATTACTACAAATTACTCTTAGAGTTCGATTCAGATAGTCCTGGATGTTATTTACGTAACTTTTTTTTAACTCATTTTTACATCAAATGAGATCTAATTGAAATATGATAATAATTTAGATGTCACATAATTAATCTACTGGATAAAAACTAAATCTCTACAAACTTACCGATACAATAATTACAATTAATAGATCCAATATAAATAAATGCGAAAATGTAATAATAAAATGGGCTATTTTATGATGGCCACCTTCATAACCATATATCCAATGATGAACCTGAATATTTTCTTCCCCTTCTCGAGCATATCGCTGAAATCAAAATTAGTACATATCATGAAAGATATTCAAATTGTAACGTCTTGTATTACAAATTCATACCTTGATAATTCGAAGAAATGGTAAGAAAAATGTGAAATAATATAAAAACCAAATTAGATTTGAAGTTCCTTCAGTATAACAGGGTTCACGATCGGTAAGATGACGCATAGAGCTAACAGAGATCCATGGTAATATATTATCAAAAATCGGATCACATAAAAAAGTTTTTGGTTGTATAGTTTTCAAATAGTCATTCGTTTTATTATTTTCTAATTTGGTTTCATTTACATTATCTTGAAAAATCTTCTTGGTCCTTTATTTCACTTCCATTATCCAATTTATTCGAAATATATTCCTCTTTATTCTTTTCCTCCTCCTTCATCCCCTTAGGTATACAAAATTTTAATACTCTTAACCATTCCATAAAAATTCGATGTTGTATTTGTAAGAATCCTTCTCGCAAATATAGATCAGTATGCCGATATCTATTGGTATCCTCTGGAGTCATTACTCCGCTACAACGTGTAATCCATAAACTTTCCACAACCACTTCATTTCTAATTGTACGAAATTCACTGGGAAAACGTAGGGTAACTGATAGTTTTTTGGGAATTTCACCATTTTCGACATTGTGAAAGATAATGCCAACTAAAATGTTACTTTCAATAAAATAGTTAACAATCATTTGTTCACTACTGACACCAATTATATGATGTAAATTAAAAGCTTTTTGCACAGATTTTACAATTTCGGTAGTGAAATTATTATTTGGCGTATAGAGAATGCCAAAACGCATGTGATGATTTTTAGCGGTAAGTAAATGTCTGAAAAAAACATTTAATTTAGAAATATGATTTAAAGTTTATTCGAAATTGAATTATATTTATTACACTTTTCTCTAAAATGGTAATACAGATGTATTTTTAGTAATTTTTCAGAAACTTTTTTGTACATTAAAAAAAAAGATTGTTAGTATAATCTACTGAAAATTGCAGTTAAAAACAACGAAAGAGATAGTTAAAATAACTAAAATTTAGTTGTTTTAACTGTTGAACAACAACTAACAAATGTACACTTACAAGAACTTTTGCATAAAAGTTCAGCAGTTATTTAAAAAGTTATTCCGTAAAGTTGTTTCAATTAAATATGTAGTTAAATTGCCAAAGAAATATGTTTTCTAATATTTCTGTCTGTTATTTAATAAACAAATAAAAAAAGAGCCTTTCGGTATAAGTTAAAATATTGAGTTAAAATTTTCTGTTTAAAACAAAAGTTGTTTTATTGTATTTTGTATTGAAATAAACAAAAAAATATATATTGTTTTTACCAATTTTGTCAGTAACTTTTTAACAGTTGAAAATAAACTAAAAATACATTTGTGTTAAACGAAAAGTAAGTAGATCCTTTTATTTAATTTAATGTGTATATTCAGTAGTCTTTTCGGAAAAAATATTGTAAGTGTAGTAAAAACAACTAACAATGTCGTAAAAGCAACTGACACTTTTTTACTACAAACATTTTGAAACAACAGTAAAAATTGGTAAAAATAATAGTTATTTTTTCAGTATTTTAAAAATAATATTTTAAAAATAATAAAAATACTACAAACATTTTGAAGCAACAGTAAAATTGGTAAAAACTACTGTTTTTTAATAGTTATTTTTTTCGGTATTTTAATAATAATATTTTAAAAATAATCATAAACAGTTAAGACAAAAACGTAGACAAGTGAAGACGCATTTCAATCTCCGCTTCCATTTTAGCAGAGCATTAAGTTAATATCCTGAAGATGAACAGCGAAGCTGTTCGAAATATCGAGAATAAACAATTTCTTGTTAAAAATTAAAATACAAAAATTTGTGTTTTTATTTTTAAGCTTTATGACCTCGAGCCGAACAAAGCCCATCACACAAAAACATACTTTTTTGTTTCAATGACAATAAAAATTTATATTTCCTACATCCTACTTAAAACGCAAAGTCAACATTTCAAATGGTACTCCAGTTATGAAGTTTTTGTGAATTGCAGATACAATAAAATTGTCTAGCTAAAATTGGTTGAAATTCGGTCGGATGGAGGGTGAAAATACATCAACTTTTCAAATACATTTCAGTTAGTAAATGTGTGCGGTAGAAGCAATAATTTATTTTGTGATAATACAAGAGAATTGGTACCATCTATCAAATTTTTTTTAAAAAATTGTCGATAATCAATGGTCGTTACTGCAAATTAGAGGTTCAGTAGTACCAAACGAATTGTGGATTGCATTGTTTATAGAAGCAACTAATGATTAATATTGGTAAACGAATCTGAGACAATGTTTGTTTTCCTAACAAAATATTTAAATTTGGCACTCAACATTTACAAGTGTTTGTGGTGTAGTGGGTGGAGAGTTTGCCTTGTACTCTGAACTTCCGAGTTCAAATCTCGGAAAAAACAAACACAAAAAGATTTTTTTTAATTAAACTCAAATTTACAAATGTTTAAATAGCAAATAAGGCAATTGAAATGGTGATTGTTTTGCAATCAGTGGGACAGAGTGAGTGTGGTGCAATCAGTGGGACAGAGGACTATTAATCTGAAGGCCACGGTTCAATACCAGAAAAGTCAAAAAAGTTTTTTTTTTTATTTTACTAAAATTTTGTGGAACTTTATAATACTTATTTAGAATGTAATATTTGGCTAGGCAACTGAATATTAGCTTTCACGACTAAAAATATAATTTAACATATCGCACACCTAGTTCAAAAGTGACTCAACTCAAAGTTTTTTATTTTTCAGAAATCGAAAAAAAAAATATTTGCCAATTGAAGCATAAGGAAAGACACAAACGTTTTTTTAGCAACAGTTAACAACAACAAAATACGCTGATATTTTTTCTATAGATAAATAAGTGTATTATGCATAGTTTATAAACCCGAAAAATTAAAATTTTGAGTTGAGTCACTTTTGAACTAGGTGTGCGATATATTTAGTTGGAATATTGTTCTAACTCAAGTCCAAAAATCTAATATGATATTGTCATATTAGATTTTATTTGTTGCTTTTCAAAAAGTTTGATCATTTTCATGATAGACAATATAATTGTTTCATTGGCATCACTCAAATCTTCAGTTGTCTGCAATTGAAAATGATAGTTTTCTTAACTCAAACTGAGACATTACATACAGCAGACAATATAAACTCCATGAGAATCTTTTTGTCTGCCTTAGTGTAAAAACTAGGGTTATCAGATCAGGCGGACAAAAAGATTCTCATTAAATTTAAAATTTTATAAAATGGATTTAATGACATCAATTAAGTTTCAATAAATATCTTTTAAAAATTACATAATTTGTATGCATATTTATTTTTAGATTTTTTTTAATATTCCAAAATAACCGAAAGCGTGACTTTTCTAATTTTCAGAAACCTAAACCGCGATTTTTAGATTTATCGGTGCTTAGCAAACTCTAATAATAACAAATATAAACTAAACGAGAAGTTTTAAAAACTCGACATAATCTTCTATTTTTAAGTAACTTACAAAAATTAACTGTTTACTGCAAAATTACTGGTTTTGTAGTTGTTTATTAAAATACTAAAATAAATACTTCAAACAACTGTTAAAAAACTGCAGTATTTTTCTTTGTTTCTTTTTAAATAACTGTCATAAAAGCTGTTTTGTATCATTTCATAAAAAAACAAATGTAATTGCAGTTAAAAAACAACAACTACTGATTACTGCACAAACAACTTTCTTGTAGTAACTGTAAAACTTTTTTGAGTGTAGTTGTTTCGTATTTTTTTTTTTCAAAATACCTATCAAAATTGCAGTTAAAAACAACAACTTCAGATTACTACAGAAACAACTGTCATGTAGTAACTGTAAAATAAATTGAGTGTGTCAAACTTCATATAATAAAGTGAATTTTCAATCAGCTAAAAAGTTTGCCGATAATTCCGAATACTAGTTAAAATCGTGATCATTTAACTGCCAAATTGTTAAAACCTCTTCTCCATCCCCTTTGGAAACCTTTGGAGAAATACAAAATAAATACATAAATGCCCGTCCCGTACATAAAAAAAAAACTCATAAAAAAAGTAGAAAATCCGACTTGAGCTGAATTAATATAATTTTTCTTAAGAAAAGTACTTTATACTCACTTAAATGTTGATAAATCATATAAATTTGTCTCATTTTTAAAAAACTGTGTACGATTTGCTTCTTCCGAATTCAGACGATAATTTTTTGATCGCTCAACGGGATTTATAACAACCACAATAAAAACTATTACGACAATTAATTGTTCCGTTACGGTCCATCTCCAGTTTCTATTTGAGATAATATAATTTTTATGCAGTAAATATTTAAGATCTGCCGGCATTTTCTTAAAATGAATACAAATTTAATAATATTTTCAATAAAATCGTTGGCATTTTTTTCTTTCTTCTGAAGTTTTTGTCAAAAAATTATTTAAAAGTTGAAAACACAAATAGTGAAGTGTTATATTTTAGACGTTATATCGATATTAAAACGGTTGTACTCAAAAAAGTTTTACAGTTTTACTACATGACAGTTGTTTGTGTAGTAATCAGTAGTAGTTGTTTTTAATTGCAATTACAGTTGTCTTTTCTATGTAAAATTATAAAACAACTATTTTGACAGTTATTTTAAAACACATCTGTAGAAAACTACTGTATTTTTTTACAGTTGTTTAAAGCAGTTATTTTAGTAGTTTATTAAACAACTACCAAAACAATAATTTTAGTGTAAACAGTCAATTTTTGATAATTATTTAAAAATAGAAGATTATGTCGAGTTTTTAAAAATTCTCGTTTAGTTTATATTTGTTATTATGTTCAAAGTTTGCAAATAATAGGGGCACTCACGACGGTGACATTCAGGCCGCGGTCAGGTCTTTAGGATCAACGTATCTGACTACGATAACTACCCTTAACTGCCGCGCGTCGTAGAATGAGATGGCCAAGCAGTTCGACATTCGGTTCGTATGGGTCCCGGAGCACAGATAGTTACATACCAGGAAACTGTAGAGCTGATTAGCTCGCAAGGCTAGGCACCAGTTCATGAGGAATTTGCAATCTCTACTCCGAGAGGGCGACTAATTTTAGATGGGCTAATGGTGAGACTTGTGTGGTAGCAAGGCACATCTTGCCGTCTCTAAAATGGCGCTCCTATCACTTTCCAGGGGGGAGATCTCGAACATGGTGAAGGTGATAACGGGTCACTGTCTCATTGGCATGCACGCGCAGTTGTGGGGGTGTTATCTTTCGGGTGCTGACATTTCACACCTTCTTAGCTTCGTAAGAAGCTCGAACTGGTTCAACGGTGGAGTCTGATCGGTGATGATCCGTCAGTCTCGTGGCATCACAACGGACCTTAGAGTCTGCCAAAATATAAAAAAAAAAAAATATTTTTAAATAAAGAAAAAATAACTGTTAAAAACAATAGTTTATACCAATTTTTTACAGTTGTTTTAAAATATTTGCAGTAAAAAATTGTCTGTTGTTTTAACGACGTCGTTAGTTGGTTTTACTATATTTGCTAGTTGTTTTTCAATAGTTAAAAAAATACACTTTTAGTTATTTTTACCGTTGTCGCTTTTTTAACTGTAATTACAGTTATTTTAACTGTCATTTTCAGTAGATTCTACTGTCAAACTTTGCTGAGTATATAAAAAGCACAAAGGAATATTCCAAATCCAAAAAATTAGAAAATTTTATTATATCTGCAATGCATTAAAACGTCATAACATAGGATGAAGGAAATAGAGATGGACACGTGAGCCAATTTTGATTCACACTCACTGACGCTCACGAAATTTTGACTCACACTAACTCACGTGAGTAAATTCAGATCTTACTCACACTCACGCGTGATACAGGCGTGATGCACGCGAATCACGCAAATTCATGAAATAAAATTTGCCCGGAAAAAAATAAAATCCAAAAATTAAGGTAAATTGTGAGTGTTTGTATTATAAAAACCCAAAATTATTAAATCGACGAAAAAATTAAAGAAAATATTTGTTAAAAGCAAAGAAAAAAATTTGTTTTGTAAAATTCTACTCACTCACGCAAAAATTTGACTCACGCAAAATTTGTTCCTTCTCACTCACGATCACGTGAGTAAATTTAGGTCTCGCCAAAGAGTATATACAAATAGAGATACTACACTTCCTACTCCTCCGAGCAACAAAACACCAAATTAGGGTAAGGAAATGAAAACATTTTTTTACACTTAAAAATAATTCCAACATGTTGATAAAAAATTGTTGCTTAAATCATTTTATTTTGCTTAACCAATTAAAACAATAAATTATTTCGTCATTTTCCATTAAAATTTAATATATTTTAAAATTGTCTTGCTAATTTTATCGTTAATATTTGAGTTAAATAAAAATTTTAACAAATTATTATTCAAAAACATGGTAAAAATTAGTTTAAACATTTAAATTTCTGCAACATGTTTTCATTTGCTCGGTGCGAGTTTACGAACAAATAAAGAGAGAGCAGATTGAGAGAGACTAAGATGGATAGATAACCACTGGTTTCGCTCACACTCATGTGAATCACGCAAAATTCTGCTCACTTGCCCATCTCTAGTAGGAAACACAAATTTGTATTGTAATTGAAAGAAAATAAATATTTTTCTTTATTAAAAATATTTTTAAAATGCCGAAAAAATTACTGTTGAAAAACAGTAGTTTTTTTTTTTAATTTTTACAGTTGCTTCATAATTTTTATAATAAAAAATAGTCAGTTGTTTTTACTACATTGTTAGTTGTTTTTCAACAGTTAAAAAGAACTATATTTTTAGTTATTTTAACTGTAATTATCTTTTTTTTGCCTTTTTAATTGAAATTACAGTTGTGTTAACTGCTATTTGCAGTTGAGTCTACATGTGTGTTCTGTTTTACATGGATTCCTGCCATATGGCCTAATTCCATGATGTTTTAAAGCACAAGTTGAATACGAGGCATCACAACATCAGTCAAAAGAACCACACCAACGCCTTGCCACCAGTACGACAACACCATCTTTCTTTTAGTTCCTTTCCATCTTTCTACGGCTATATTAAGACTTCCGGGAACTAGAGCGTTTTCGTCCTTTCTGCTCATACCTTCATCTTCTTGGTTCATTCTTCCAGAGTTGAGACCATCGCCAGGTTCACATCTCTCATCATCTCAATCATCTTCTGGTATCACATGTATACCTTGGACACGTCTTGATTCATATCGTATTACACATCCGGATCCATCCATGATACCTTACGGCGGGCCAATGGCTCCCGTGGTACTATTTTAAAGTCTTTAGTAAGACCTTATAGCCATCAGATCACAGGGTCTCGAAAGACCGTTGCAACCGACTACTCCCAGTATAGTTCCAAATAACTATGCTTTGGTATACATTGTATATGCGAAGCGGAAACCGGGGAACTATGCTAACAACTTTATGCTAACAACTTTACACCCAGTTGAGTCTACAGTAAAACTTTTTTCAGTGTGTTAGTTCAGTGTCATATGGTTCGAATCTTCAAATTTCATTTGAAAACATCGTCTCAAAATGGACTGCCATCTATGTTAGCTTTGAGTTTCGACATTCAACAATAATTAAAGTAATTTCAAACCTTATTTCGATATCTTTGATTTAATGCAAATTTAAAACGGAAATATCTTTTTATTTCGACCTAACCTATTAAAACGGATTATACCACTGGCTTCTACTATCCAAAATTAAATTTAACTGCCCGATGTTTTGTTGTGTCATAACAAAAGTTGAAATTTTACTTACAGTATTAATATTCGATTATTCGTCTACAACATCCACAAACAAATACAACTCTGTATGCTGCAACAATTTGCAAACGTCAAAACAAAACAGAGAATTGAAAAGAATTGTCAAAAGTATATTCTTTCATATTGAGGGAGGTGTTGAACAAATTTGCAAAAATTAAATAATCGTTTTAAAATCGAAAAAAAACACTAAATTTTTACAAAAATGTGATAAAAATAAGAAAGAATATTAATATTTAATAAATTTTATCAATTATTTAAAAAATATTAACCAAAAGTTTGTCTAACAAACTAAAAAAAAAAAAGTAATAAAAATAGGCCAAGTGGTGGTACAAGTGGAAAAAATTATACGACACAAGTGTGTGTGTGTGCATGTGGGGATAGAAAAATGAACAACATACACCGTTAAAATACATAGCAGAAAAAAGAGATAAGAAATGGCCATAAATTATCCGAAGGAGTGATAGTTTCTATAGAGATTTTAAAGATTTTTTTTATTGGAAAAAAAAACAAATAGTTTTTAAATACAAAAGTGTTTAAAATAACTGTATGGAAATTAAGCAGTGGACATTTATTTAATTTAATAAAAATCTAAAGGCAATCAATTCACACAAAAAAATGTCTTCTGCCGTAGACATACAAATCGTTTCAGCACCAAATTTGGCCAAGATTGAGAGCTATTTAAAAGATGCTTCATATCGGGAAACTATCGAATATAGTGCGAATTTCAATACACGCTTGTGTATTGAACGTCGTCTACGTTTACCTTTTTGGATCCACAAACTGGTGTGGCCCAAAATCATTCCCATTTGTTTATGGATAAAAAACAACGTATGCCCGGTTTTAAGGCTGGACAAATCTACACCTATCCGGCAACACGATGGCGTAAAAGTAGACGTCAATATTTAAACAAAATGTACAAGTGAGCCTTTTTTTTAATTATAATATAATATACATTTCTTTTTTTTTAACATTTGCAGTGATTTTGTAGATGAAGACATATGGAGAATGTCTATAAGACATTCCTGATGCCCCCACAGAATTTTTAACAGTTACATTTTTAATATTTACTTTCTGAGTTTATTGTTCCTAAAAACTAATAAGTTTCAGAAATACAGTGTCGCGCAAAACAAAAGCAACAAAACATACGTAAAGCTTTATTTTGAAATATTTCATCTTCAAAGTCAGTTAGAAAATTATTTTGATTGGATATTTTATACTATAGAATAGATTATATAGGCAGTACAGTTGCGGACAAAAAAATGGTGTAAAATTTTCTACACAATTTATTGTGTCCTTGAACATATGACCAGGATTTGCCACAATAAGTCTATATTTAAAATATTCAAGGAGCATTTAATTTAATTTATTTCAAAAAACCAACCGAGCCCTTCGGGCCATCTCGCTACCTATCTGCTTAACAAAATCAATGATTTGGGCAAAATCATCAAAGTTCTTATACTTCAAAAGATCACCAATATTAGTAAATTGATCAAAAATGTTGTATATAGGACGAATCATAGAGTGCCTGCTACACTCGAAAATAACATGTTGCGCTGTTTCAACTTTCTTGCATATGGTGCATAGATTTGAGCGCCCTCTATTACACTGTTTAAGATATTTCTTGTCATAGGTGAGACTTTATTGGGGTAAATGGCATCATAAAATTGCCCAGTTTAACGTAACATCTCAACATACTTCGAATTCCAATTATGTTTTAGTTGCGTAAAAATTTGGCCTATAAGAGGGCACTGACATCTGCTGCTTCTCTTGTCATTTCATCAACTATTTCATTGAAATGAACAACATTTGCTTCAGATAACAACATTTGCCTTAGATAACATATTATTAATAGCGGAAACACAGTTGTCATCACAATTCACTTTTTGCAGTAGTTTACATGCGGCAAGACTGTCCGTGAAGATGGCAATGATCATAGCTCAATCTTCAATAGCTATTTGCATAACTTTACGGACTGCCCATAACTCAGCAAACATTCTAGAACATTTAAAATTAATACTGAAATGAAACTGATGTTTCTCCTTAACATTACGGAAGCATCTGTAGCATAAACAGCATACTCATAATTATAAATCCAGATTAATCTTTCCAAATATATTGATTTCATCTGTTCAGTAGGCAATAATAATATAATAATGTTTTCAACATTATCAAAAATATGTTTAAATTCATAGTCTTCTTAACCTTTGCTTGATCTGCAATTAGGTCATATAATTAATTTTTAGATATTTTAATTTTGATTATATCCTTCACTGTTAAAAACTCACGTTGCTCAGCGGGTGGTAACTCATTTGCAAGAACATAAATATGTTAACAGTTTTATTAGTTTTTTGTTTTTATATACATCGCGATTATTTTTATGTTATTTTCAATTTATAACGATCTTTCAACCTCCGTATATTTACAAAAATAAAGCAAATCAAACATATTAGCTAGGTTGATGCTAGTATTTCGATCTGGCTAAAGATCTCATCAGAACATGAAGTTTTAGAAAAGCTAGAGTCTCCATAATAGGCAGAGATTTAACAAAAAACCTATTAATCTAATAATAAAATTTTAAACTGGTGTACTAGGAACAAGTCCTAAATATAAAAATATAATTTTGAAATACCATAATTTTGTCATTTTGATAAATAAAAAGAAAAATAACAAATTATTATTTTTTCTATGGAGAAAGTTTTTTCAATAATTCATTAATAATAGATAAACCCCGGGACCTAAAAAACTAACAAATGAGGTATCTCGACCCGAATTCGCAGATTTAAATGAACTTTGTATATGTTGTAAAGGAGCAAAAAAAGAGACACGTATTTTGTTTCTTAGCTGAACAATCTCACGTTTAAGGGCTAAAAAGTGGGGTTGAAAATTCATTTGTTTTTGCATGAAACATGTCTAGATTTATTTGTACACAGGATTAAAGTATTCAACAAAAAAAAAATTTTTGATACCCATATTGAATATATAGTGGACCCAGAGTTGTTATATTTTTGAATTATTTAAAATATAGGGGAAAAGAATGTTACACGTATTTTTTTAGCTGCCCAATCCCACGTTTAAGGGTTAAAAATTCATTGGTTTTTGTATGAAACTAGTCATTAATTTACGAAAACTAGATTTATTTGTACGCAGAGTTAAAGTACTCAAGAAAACAAAAATGTTGATACCCATATTGGCTATATAGTGGACCCAGAGTTGCACATTTTTGAATTATTTGAAATATTGGGGAAAAAAGGCTGTTAGGGAAAAGTCGCAAAAAAATCGGAAAAAGCTCAGACACCCGCTCGATTAAATTGATGAGCTTTATGAATTGCTTAGCTTGATACAAATAAAATTCTTTAATAAAATGCCATATTTAATGTTATTCAGAACACATTTTATTGAATAACAAAAATACTTGAAAGTCTTTGGACATAATTTGTACATCAGTGATCACGTCTTCAAAAAACCTTTCATTTGTTACCAAATTTGTATATATTTATTTTTTATAAGAACGAAATAATCCGAAAAATCTTAAAATGGGGTAATTTTTGACCCCACATAGTCACGCCTAAACATGAGATTGGACAGCAAAAAAAAAAAAAAAAAACACGGGTCCTTTAAATTTTTATTCTCTACAACATGACCGAAGTTCATTAAGATCTGCCGGTCCGGGTCGGGATACCTCCCTATATTTTGAAATATGCATCTTTTTTTTCAAATTGCGAGTTGCCAAATGTGTGAAAAGTGCATTTAAAAAACAAATTGCATATAAAATGCATTTCCACGAAAAAGTAGGGGAGTGTAACATTTTTCGAAATTTGAAAAACTAAAAACGTCAATCTTTAAGTGGCTCCATAGAGTTTCTGAATGCATAATTTAATTGAAATCGGAAGACCAAAGATTAAAAAATGCCCTTTTTTTGGACGGTCTTCGTTGGAATGGCCGATATATACAAATTATATATCAAATTTAAGGTATTTTGAAAATCTGTACAATGAAATACAATAAATATTAATTTGTGCTAGTTGGTAGCGTGCTGGATTATCAGTGCGGGGGTCGTGGGTTCGATTCCCACCAGAGGCACTGGTCTGTTTTCGCTACAACGCGCCGAAAGCCATAGTAGCTAGTGCTCGGTTAGGGTAATAGTTTATAATTTGTAATTATATGATTATTAATTAATAAAATAAAACAATATACTCGATTTTGGACCGTATACAACTTTTGTATAAATTAATAGATACTTTGGCATTCAGACCACCCTTGACTGATGTTAACATTTTTATAATGTTAACACTTCTAGACATTTCATTAATAACACGACCATAATGTCCACCAAGTGTCAAAGACATGTTAATAGTTCTAACAAGAAACTTAAGTTCCTTGACTTGCTCAATCACTTTATTATCAATTTTAATTTTGACCTCTTTTCTGCTTCCTTTGATCAAATATATATCTTTTCAATTTTAAACAATGGGTCCATTGATCTACATTTTTCCATATATCTGGTAACTTTAAATTTCATATTTGCTACTGCTAAATCAAAATCGTTGTGATGGTATGCAATTAGAAAGTCGTCAGCAAACTGATAGATATCAGTACATTCATCTTCGACTGCATGTAAGCTTTTTGTATACATATTAAATAATAATGGCTGCAGACAACTATTCTGAGGTAGCCCATCAGTAACTTAAATCTTTACGTCACCAAGCTTAAGCATTCTTTTTGATAAAAAGAATTTTGCATTCAGACAATATAAATATCCGAAATATTTGCTGCTTCAAGAATTTTAATTTACTTGGCCATTTGAACACAATTGTATGTTTTCCTAAAGTCGAACTTTTTTAAAATGAAAGAAAATAATGTAAAACAGCTAAATTTTATATTATTTCAGAAGATCTTTTTAATTTTAAATTAACTACCCAACTTTTTTTTTTGTTTAAATTTTGATGAAATACATTTCGGAACTCCTGATTTTGTATTTAGTTTGTGTTTTATTATGATTATTAGTGTCCGACCGAACAGTTCGGCCAAAAAACTATATTATGTCGGTTTTTTAATATCTAGAGCCAATGATGACAAATTTTGGTATTGGAAACATGTTCGTTGAGCCGATTTAATTCGATTTTGTGTATAAAATTTAAGAGAAAAGCCGAAGTTTAGCTATAAAGTTAAAAGTTCGGCCGCCGAACTATTTTCAATTTGGCCGAACTTTCTGAGGCCGAACAGTGAATTCATTGCTTAACTACAGACTTTTCTTCAAATTTGAAACTCAAAATAGCATCTAATCAGTCCAATAAACATTTATCCATCCGCCAAATTTGTCCATAATGCTTTAAAATACCGAATACAGACTGAATGCATTTTCTGGCCGAACTGTTCGGTCGGACACTAATGATTATTATGATTATTTAATTAATGAAATAAACTATTGAAATTATTCGAGGTACTCGAGTAATTTTAAAATTTTACTCGATTAATCGAGTAAGTTCGTTTACTAGAACAAAACCAACTCCGAGTAATTTGAATACCCTAGCTTACGTACGTCCAACACATTCTCATGAGTGTGCACTGACAGCTAATGTCAAAGAGTTGGATATCTATGTAATCTATCAATGGTAGAATTTTAGAAAAAAACCTCGGAATTTCTTAAACAATTTTTTAAAGTTGACAATTTTTTGAATATGACAAAACCATACTAATATTTCGGTAAAAGTCTGAGTAAACTTTGAAAATATAATGTCCAAAGCCAAATGTGTTTATTTTAGACAAAAAGGAGACTTCGCTACATAACGTATCAAATCGCAATTATTTTTGATTGTGGCAAATCTTGAGGACTTTATGTTTAATTAAAGGTATACAGTTTTATTTTGTAAAGGGTCCGCCAAATAACTTTTTTTTTTGAACTCCTGAACCAATTGGACTTTGTATGGCGTCATACCAAGGTTTTTATGCAAAATTCGTTTCAATAATGTCTCCGAAATGTTCAATTGTTGAGAACGACGGTGAATTGATGTTGATGGCGCTTCACGCACACTTTCTGCCACAGCAGCAATATTCTCGGGTGTACGCACTGTTTTTGGCTTTTCACGCTTTGGTTTATCGATGAGGATGCCAGTTTCTTTCACTTTTTTCACAAGATAACGAACATACGGACCATATTCGTTCAGCGGAAGGATAAAACTAATTATCTGTCAAATCAGACATGAGCTAAGTGTTACCATTCACGAAATAAGCACTAGTTGAAAAAAAAACGTTACATGGCGGACCCTTTAGTTATTAGATAAGAAGTTATCAAATCACAATGTACAATTTTTAATGTGACCATGCTTTAAGAATAAGGTCCCTTTTCGTTATATGGATCAAAATATGATAAAGTCATCTTGCTCGTCTATAATTTTCTTGTCTTCTGCTAAATAGGGAATATTTAATTTTTTTTTTTATAAAAAGCAACACTCAGGATATTTTTCCTATTTATTAATGTGTTGCTGTCTTTGGAAAGGGGATAGAGAAGAGATGAATGGAGGGGAAAGATGAAGGGCTTCAAACATTGCAATACTGTAATTGCGAGAGGTGATAAGTCTTAAAACAGTCGTTGTTAGCCAACTGATACAGAGTTGGCGAACTTATTGAAGCTTTTTGGCTTCAATATTATTTTTCTAAATTGATGCCGTTACCGTTACCATCGCCGGAAATCGAATACTTTGAACAATTTTACCGACGATTTACTATAAGTGCAGCTAGACCTACAATTTGAAATCTATTAATTTCAAAATTTTCATTTTAGATTTCCAGATCGTCCTTTTCAAGCTTTGCGTAAAGATCATGAAGCTTTAGTGGCTAGTACATCTAGCACATCTGGTGTAGCTGGCACAGCATCTCCTACCGTATCGACAGGTCTTCAACAAGATCCTGATTTTAATAGTTCTTTAATGGAAGAATCATCATCATTAGGGGCAGTCGGTGGTGATACATCCGACAATAGCAAAGATAGTCAACAGCAACCACAACAACTGCAACAACAACAACAACAACAACAACAACAGCAGCAACAACAATTAAAAGAAGACCTGCCTAAAGAATGGTTCTACGATGACATCGATATCAATGATAATGATTCTTTAGAAGAACCAAAATCACCTGCTGACGACGAGTATGACTATGATCCACGTTATGGTAATAAGAAACGAAGAAAGCGTGGACGTGGCAGAAGATCGACTATAACACCCGGTGAGGGAGAGGTAAAACCTGGTCCGGGACGTCGTCGTTCCGGTGCGGGTAGAGGTCGTTCTGTATCATCGGTAACTGCGGCTTCATTTATCGACACTTCACTATCCGGTCTAGATTCTATAGATGGTATGGGTATGGGTACCTCAACTGATGTTACTGCTACCCCCACTATTACCACAACAACCGGTAGACGTGCTCGTGGCACCGGTACACGTGGTAGACGTCGTGCTAAAAATACCACCACCGGTAATCCCCCCAGTCTTGGTGTTAATTCAGAACCTCCCTCCTTTGAATCGGCTGCTGCTGCTGTGGGTGTTATGGATAATTTACCACCGGTTGTAGAAGATCATAGTGCAGATTTACGTAATTATCGTAAATATTTGTAAGTTTTCTTTTTTTTTTGTTTTTATTTATATTGCAATTTGAATTTTATTTAAATTTTATTCAAAACTAATTTTGATTGTTAGAATCTAAAAGATTAGATTTAAATGGTTAATTATCTCCTAAACAAAATAGTTCTATTCATAGTTATCCCATTTATTATGTTAAAACCAAAAATGTTTCTAGAAATTTAATTTCCACTCTGTTTGATTTTTGTACAGAAAATTTTTATTAAATATTTTAATAAAAAAAAAACACCTTTCTTATTATTTAAAAATCCATAGCTATTTAATGCCTTGTTATTAAAATTAGATATTATCAGGCATGTGTTGGAAATCGAAAAACGATCCGGTTTTCAATGATAATACCGATAAATAAAAAATCTAATAGAATTTTAAAATTCAAATCAAATTTCTAAAAACTATTCTAGATTGAAAAACTGATCATTCTCGTTTTCGATTTTCATCTCAACTTTGTATGTTTTGAATTTTTTCTAAGAAAATCTAATTTTTTTTTGATAAAATCCAGATTTGCCTTCTAATTTTTAAAATCTTTACTTATACTACGTTCATATTGAACCCCAAAATACGATTTAAAATAAAATAAAAAGTTGAAAGTTTCACTCTGAAAAATAAAGAAGATAGAAATGACTAAAAACCACAGTTAAACTGACTAAGAATGTAGTTCAAAAGGCAATGACTTTATTTGTCATAAAAACTACTAAACTTGTAGTAATTTTTAACTACTAAAAAACAACTACCAATGTAGTAAAAGCAACATGTGAAGACGGTTAAAATAACTAACGTAAAATGACTAACTGAAATCAACTACATATGCAGTTGAAGTAACTAATAATGCTACTGATTTAACTAATATGGTATTTATTTATATTTTATTAATATTCACAATACAAATAATAAAATACGTTTTATTAAATGTTGAAAAAAAGGTAATTTACATCAAAATACAAATAAAATTTATTTTAGAAAGGTTGAGGTTAAGAAAAAGAATAAACGTTTTTCTCAAAAAAAATTATAAACCCTATTAATTTTCAAATCAGACTAGACTCGTTTTTGCCTTCTTATGGACAGGCGTTATCAGTGATTTTCCATTTAAATTGTATTATTATTTGTGTCTTATAATTGTCAGATTGTCTCTATATGATACATTTTTCAACAACCTGCGGCTGTAAGAATTAAACCTGCGCTCATCTTACATTACAAACGTAGCAATACCAAGGCATGGCCGTTTAGCGATTACACCCAAGTATGGATTTAGCTGCATTAGATTCGAATGCAGCTAAATTGCAGTTTTATTTTCTATTAGCTTTTCTCTTATTGTATATTATACTCAGAAGTGACCAACACTAACAAACACAAATACTCTATTTTTATATTTTTGTTTATTTTTCTAATCTCCTCCATCTCTATTTCACAACGTTACCAGATTGAAATATGGTTTTTACGTTCAGGTTTTTACGTTCGTTAAATTGATGAAACTCTTCATGAAAGTTTTAAGACTTAATCCAAATACTTAAGCCATATTAGGTTCCATCAAGCCATTTATTAAAATGCTGAAAGCTAGTACTGTTATCTAAAGCCTTTTCCTGAAAGAAAAATAATTATCTTTTATTATTAAATGAATAGTTTAATTTGTTTGAAAAACTTACCGATTTAATTTCTTTTTATTTTATTATTCATATTATGAATTTAATTATTTTTCCATCACAAAAATTTTTGTTGTTAGTATGGATGGACAACTATGTGCGTCACAACAGGATTGTTTTTGGTGCTGTAATTTTTGCGCCTTATAGTTTTACCAGTGTTGTGTCGAATTGCGCCTTAAAATTCAGCTTTTAAAATCGACACATGTTTTTGTAATTTATTTACAAATTTATGATAATACAAATTAAATTCTTTTATTTTAACAAAACGAGGTAAAAAAATGGGAAATTTGATGTTTATGATAACTTTGACATTTAAAAATTAATATATTTTATTTACTAAATATATGATAATAAAATTTGAAATTCTTTTTAAGAATACGAAGTCATGAAAAATGATAAATGTGACGATTCTGATAAATTTGGCATTTCAAAAACCAATTTAGTTTCATTATGCAAAAAACCCACATCATTTAAATAAAAATAATTTTTTTTTTTTTAAAAGCATAGTTATTTAAATAAATTTAAAAAAATGCATTTCGTTGCCAAGTTTTGTGCAAAATTATAGAATATAGAATCCCGATTGAAAAAAATTATATAAACCATATCAAAGTATGTATAATTATGTATATACGGAAATTGGTGGATATAATTATATATAATTCTACAAAATCTGATATAATCAGATATAATTATATATAATTTAATCCGAAAAATGGGTATATATAATTTTATATAATTATATAAAATTATATATGGCGGATATAATTATATATTGGACCATATATAATTATATTTAATTTTATATACCACCATATAAACAAATTTTTAAATAAACAATATCAGATATAATTATAAATGGTACCATATATGGTTATATCTAATTATATATAAATGCACATAATTATATATAAATGTTTTACTTGCGTAATTAAAAAAAAAGTTAAACGGTTTGCTAATATTGAAGAAAAACGTTTTTGCCTGTATTAAAATAATATATTTTTGGTAAAACGTTTAAAGTTTTAAAACTTGTGAAAGGCGTGGTAGAGAAGAATGAGTGTATTTTCTAAAAATCATAACTACATTGCAAATTTTCAATTTTTTCTGAATCAGACTGCACAGTTTCTGGTATTGAATCTTCGTCAGTGACACTGTTTTTTTGAATAATGTAATATTTGTTATGTTTTTATTTGTTCGATTGCGTCTATATGAATTTTTCTGTGCAATCACTGAAAACTTTATTTAAAAAAAAATTGATTTTGATTTAAAAACTCAAATTATAGATATTTCTTACAATAACTGATTTTGTTATTTATTATCTGGGTCTTCTTTTATTGAAAAAAAAATTTTATTTGCAAAACTATGATAAAAATAACAAATTAACTAGCAACAATTAACTTTACCGCACAAGTCATAACTTTTTAGTAGTTATTTGTTGGAAAAAAAAACAACTACCCAAAACAGTATTATTGGTTACCCGATTAATTACCCGATAATTATATAAGCCATATCAAATTTTATATAATTATACATAATTTTATAAAATCTGATATAATTATATATAATTATATCCGAAAAATGGTTATATATAATTTTATATAATTATATAAAATTAGATATAATTATATAAGGCAGATATATTCAACCATATATAAGTATATATAATTTTATATAGCGCCATATAAACAAATTTTTGAATAATCAACCGCATATATAATTATATCTAATTATATATGGTGCTATATATGATCATATATAATTATATATAAATACATATAGTTATATATCAATTTTTTTAATATGGTAGTTATATTTTTAAATGAATGTCAAACATAGTCATTTTACATGTATACATAGAAAAACAACTACAGTTATAGTTAAAAATGACTTAACGTTTATCACCCGAATGACCTACATGTAGTTACTGTAAAAATATTCTGAGTGTTTAAAAAATAGGAAAATACGAATTTTCGGGTTCAGTAGAAATGTAGTTTTAGGTTAAAAAATATATTTATTTGTTTAGTTTTTTTTTTTAACAAAAAGATTCCAAATTAAACAAAAATTATTATTTTTAAAATCACTTTCTTAAAATTCCTTGAACTTTTGTATTGTATTGTTTTGTATAAAACTATAGGAAAGTCCAAAGTCGTGTCTCCTAGGGTCCTAGAAGGTGATTATAATTTATATTGTTGAACTCTTTATTTATATCTAAGATGGTAAATTTATTGGTTCTAGAGTTACTAATAAATTTACTGTTCGCCATATGTGCTTTCCTATAAACTATTTTTTCATTGGGCCAAGCTCATTGTTGAGTTTTATTTAAGTTGTTTTGAAACCAAAAATATCCCAAAAATCTTTGTTATTTATTATACTATTTTTTATTTTTTTTTAATTCTAAAAGAATTTTCCTTTTTCCTACAATTTCTCCATAGTCAAATTTAAATATTATTAAATTCATGATGTTCCAAAATTTAAATAATTAAGGTTTCATGTTAATCAAATATTTTTATATTTTTAATAATTTTTTTTTTTTATATATCGCACTTGATCAACAAGAGGGTATTAACTCCAAATTTTAAAATTTTCAGTAGAGTCAAAAAACTGTTTATGGCCACATTTTAACAGAATTTAAAAATTCAAATATATCATAATAAGCAAATTCCATTTGAAAATATATATACATTGTTTTTGTTTTAAATTTTACCACTGATAGCAAAAAAAAAATCAATTTTTTAAGTTAATACCATTTTTTTGAAATTTTATCGATTTAAATTTATAGAATAAAACAAAATTTTATCAACAAAACAGTATCAACTCAAAATACAACCAAATATAAATAAAACAGTTTGATTATTTTTAACATAAATAAAGGCTCAAATCAAAATAATACCTTTTTTATGAAAATATACGATTCCTTTCTATTTGAACTTTTGTATTAAGTCGAAATAATATCTTTTTGTTGAAATAAAGGTAATCACTACATTATCATGAAAATGGTCTCAAAAGTGGTTTTCGAGATGAAAGAGTAATCGGAATACATTGAAATTTTTACAATAGAGAGATATTGATGTTGTTAGTTGATTTCTTGAAAAAAGTAATATTTTAAAAATTTCGAGTTAATACCCTCTTGTTGATCAAGTGCGATATATTTTATATGAATATAAATTTTAATTATTTTAATGGGGTTTTTGCAAATCATAAAATATATGCATAATTATTTCAACAATTATTATTTAATAATATTATAATATTTTATTATTAAATATTTTTATGTTACTTAAATTTTATAAAAAAAAATTTAAAAAAAGAACACATTTATTAAAGATTTTTAAAATAATAAATCATATCTATGTATATTTCACGTAAGTCTCAGCTTAAGTTTTTATTGCAGCAAAATATATAATCAGTTTTTGAACTCAATAAAGTTTGGACGACGGAACGCGAATAAGGCTACACATACCATAAAGTAAATTGTTCAGAAAGTATCGAATGAACTTTGTATGCTCTACATTTATTTCTCCTAAAATCGCTAAAAACGCTAACTTTAAATTGAAGTCACACCCTTAGCTTCAAGAATTATGGGGTCCAATTATTTTGAAATTTATTTTTTGCCTATTTTTCTTTAGGCTTAAAGGCTTAAATATATATCGCACTTGATCAACAAGAGGGTATTAACTCAAAATTTTTAAAATATCACTTTTTTCAAGAAATCAACTAACAACATCAATATCTATCTTTTGTAAAAATTTCAACGTATTCCGATTACTCTTTCATCTCGAAAAGCACTTTTGAGACCATTTTCATGATAATATAGTGATTACCTTTATTTCAACAAAAAGGTATTATTTCGAGTTAATACAAAAGTTCAAACAGAAATGAATCCTATATTTTCATAAAAAGGTATTATTTTGATTTGAGCCTTTATTTATGTTAAAAATAATCAAAATGTTTTATTTATATTTGGTTGTATTTTGAGTTGATACTGTTTTGTTGATAAAATATTCAAAATAATACCAAAAAAAAATCGATAAAATTTCAAAAAAATGGTATTAACTCAAAAAATTGATTTTTTTTGCAATGAGTGGAAAAATTTAAAACAAAAACAATGTATATATATTTTCAAATGGAATTTGCTTATTATGATATGTTTGAATTTTTAAATTCTGTTAAAATGTGGCCATAAACAGTTTTTTGACTCTACTGAAAATTTTAAAATTTTGAGTTAATACCCTCTTGTTGATCAAGTGCGATATGTATATATATTGTATGACATTCCTCAGTTAAACTGACCTTTTGTAACTTTTTTTTTAGTCTGGGGACATGCATGGTATAAAATTCATTTTTTGGCTTTCAAACTCTGCATTTATGGTTGAATCTCAAAAAAAAGTTTTTGAGCTTGATTTACCCCTGATCATCCACCCATATCCACTATTTTCCAGTATTGATGATACAAAATGTCATTTTACACATCATTTGGGTAGTTAACACTAGTAGTTGTTTTAACTGCTTTTGTAGACATTTTTCTATGAGAAAATTAAAAACGACCAATTTAGACAGTCATTTAAACAAATAACCAACCAAAAATACTGTACTTCAGTAGCAGAGGTTTTGAGTAGTTATTTTAATAAACAATTAACAAAACAGTAATTTTGCAGTAAAGTTTAGTTTATATTTGTTAATATTGATATGTTCATAGTTTAACCCTCTAACCGGCATAAGCTTTTTTGGACTGAAATTTATTCCACTTGTTCGGCACGAGAAATAAATAATATTTTGTTTTAGCGAAATTTTTTGTGTTGCCTATTTTAGGCGATATGGGTAAAAAACTGGTGTAGAGGCTATCTCAAAAACTAACCTATAAAATTTAAAAAGTTAAGGCATACATTATTTTTCTTACAAAGATATAACAACAGTACAAAAATTAGTCGTTTTGAGCTTCTAAATAAAAAAATATGGCGATTTTTGTTTTTCGAAAAACGCGAAATCGAGCGAAAACGAACCTTAACTTTAATATATATTGACGAAGCTTTGATAGTGTTACCAAATATAATATTTCTGCCAAATTTCATAAAAATCCGTCCACTCGTTTTCAAGATAAGATGATGTCCTTTATATGTATCCTTTTAAAGTCCTGTATGTCCTTGAAACAAACTTAGAGTATTTTCCAAAAGTTTAAGCTTTAATCTTACTTTGTGTGGAATATGAACGGTTTCATGTTAACAGAAATGTGTTTTAAGGACTTTTCAAAATTGTGGTTGTTTCAAAATATTTATTTTTTGAAATTACTGAAAATTTTAACTATAACGCTTTCTCGCTTCCAAACCATGACATGTAGACAAAACATTACTTCACAAAATATGTGGCTAACTTCGTTCTCTATCGATATAGCTTGCATTTGTATAATAAACCACTTTTTTGGCGAACTTATGGCCATTTTAAAATACCCCGCCTAAAGGCGGGCTTGCCGGTTAAAGGGTTAAAAATAATAATTAGAAAATTTCATTGCATCTCCAATGCATGAAAACGTCATAGCTGGATTACAGTTTAGAATTTTGACCTTGCATTTTAAATAGGATGTAGGAAATATAAATTTTTAATGTAATTAAAAAAAAAAAATAACTATTTTTTTGATTACAAAATATTTTTGAAATACCTAAAAAATAACTGTTAAAAACAGTAGTTTTTACAGATTATGTAAACGTTTTAAGTTCATTGTTTTTATTGGTTTGTTGCTCGTTTCTACGGTTTATGCATTTATTTGAGGTTTGTTTTTTTTTTGACCGTTCGTCTCTTTTACTTCTATTGTAGTTATTTTTATCAATAGTTAAAAATTACTACATTTTTATGACAAATGCAGTTATCGCCTTTTTGATTACATTTGTAGTCATTTTAACTGTAATTTTTAGTCATTTGTACCTTCTTAATATCCTGTGTGCGATAATTTGACAATTCGTATCACAAATACTGGGAAATAGTAGATATAGGTGGACAGAAGTAGATAGCGCGTGAATTGTCCCTTATTCTTACGAATTTACTGTACTTAAGAAATGCATAACACTTTACACGGCACAAACGCTGATACACACGCTATCCACCTTTGTCTAGCCATATCTTCTATTTCCCAGTATTGATGATACGAAATGCCATTTTCAAAAGAGAATTTACAAGAGTTTGACAATTCGTATCATCAATACTGGCAAATAGTAGAAATGGATGGATAGCGTGTGAATCAGCGTTTGTGCCGTGTAAAGTGTTATGCAAATTAATAATAGGAAATGTCATTTTAAAAGAGAATTTATCATCAATACTGAGAAATAGTAGATTTTGGTGGATAGCATGTGAATTGCCCTTAGTTAGTATATTCTAAAACAAGAAAAATCGGTTTAAAAAATGTGGCTAATATAAATAAACTAAAAATTGGGCATATATCAAATATTTGTCTTCAGAGGGTTAATTTGCTAATCAAAAACCAGGGATGGCAGTCGACACCGCCAAAATATCGGTTTATAGTTAAACCCCTTTCAACTAACTATTGTTATCCCAAAAAATACCGTCACCGAAAAAACTGAAATACCGTTACCGATATAACTGAAATACCAAAAACCTTAAAATATTGCTACCTGAATAACTAAAATACCGTTATCGCTAAAATGCCGTTACCGAAATAATTGAAATATCGTTATCCTTGAAATACCGTTTCCGAAATGGGGCTGAAAACTGAAATACCAATAACCTTAAAATATTGCTACCAAATAACTAAAATACCGTTACTGAAATAATTGAAATATCGTTAGCCTTGAAAAACCATTTCCGAAAAGTGGCTGAAAATATCGGTGTGCATTGATATTACCAATATCCTTAATATACCGATACCAAAATAACGTTACCCTTTAAATACCATTACATTACCGAAATAATTAAATACGTTATAGAAATAAGTAAAAGAGCGTTATCGCAAAAGAAGTCATTACCGAAATATCGTTACCGCTAAAATACCGTTATCGAAATGAAAGCTGATAACCGCATTGAATCTGTTAAACACATATTTTTAAAGTTGATTTTTTTTTTATTCGCGTATTTTGCATTCAAATTTCCGCTTTTTTTTATTATGTTGTGGATTTTATTGTTTAGGCTGTTATTAACGAGATATTAATTGTTTTTGTGACATACTGTTGTTTAAATAGTGTTAAAAGTTTTTCCTCATTTATTAATTTGTGTTAAAAATTCGTGCTAAATGATTAAAGTGATAAACTTAGAGAAGAGAAATAATCGATAAATACGGAACATAGTTTTAACAACCCTGTGTATTCAAAATACAACTCTGTACCAGTTTGTCGGCTTCTTTGACATTTCGCTTTATTGGCTTTGTACGTAGAATGTGGCAAAAACAACAAAAGCGAAAAAATTAAAACAAATTTTTACAATTTATCATAGAAAAAATATAAATTTTATCTGATAAATACATCAAAGCCGAGTAAAATAATATATTTGACGATGGAAATGGAATATGATGAAACTGGTTGGCAGCAGGGAAGAACCAAAGGAGAAGATGAAGTAAGTACTTTATGGCGTTAAAGAAAAACAAACAATTTATGGAGATGAAATTATAAATTCTAATTTTTTTAGGAAATGCCAGAAGATAATCCCCAAGAAACTATACAAGAATGTTTGGAAAAGTTTTTAACACCCGATTATATTATGGAACCGGGTATATTTACCCAACTAAAACGTTATTTTCAATCTGGTGGCTCTCCCGAGGAAGTAATAATGATGCTGTCGGAAAACTACAAGGCGGTGGCACAAATGGCCAACTTATTAGCTGAGTGGTTGATATTGGCCGGCGTCAAAGTTACCGATGTCCAGGCTATGGTGGAAAATCATTTGAAAGATATGATTTTAAAAACATTTGATCCCAAAAAGGCCGATACCATATTCACCGAAGAGGGTGAAACCCCGGATTGGTTAACCGAAATGATAGATCATCCTACTTGGCGTTCATTGATATATCGTCTTGCCGAGGAGTATCCGGATTGTTTAATGTTAAATTTTACTATAAAACTAATATCGGATGCTGGTTTTCAAAGTGAAATTACTTCTATATCAACAGCCGCTCAACAAATTGAAGTTTTCTCGAGAGTTTTAAAAACATCCATTGCCAAATTTCTTAGCAATCCCGAGGATATACAGGGTGCCATACAAGAATGTGCCCGTATGGTATGCCACGGTCAACATACTTATGTTTATTCACAAGTTCTGATACAAGTCCTCAGTATGGAGACAAAGGGTGGTTTTAATATGAAACGTTTATCGCAGGAAATTACAAAATATGCCCTGCAAAAGTAATATCTATAATAATCTCTTATTGAAAAACAAAATCTAATTAAATTTGTTTGTTTTATATCTAGCAGTCAAAATGTTACACCCATTACTATGGCCTTAAATGGTTCAGCCGCTTATCCCCAGGCTTGTCAAGCTTTATCTTCTATGCTATCACGCAATACCTTAAATCCAGCTGATATAACGGTACTTTATCGCAATTATTCTGGCGCTGATCCACCGCCAATTGATCTTATTAGAAATCCACAATTTTTAGAACTTTTAGTAGATTCTCTCTTCAAGGCGGGTGTTAAAATAAATCCAGAACACAAATCCAAATACATTTATCTATTAGCATATGCTTCTTCGGTCATCGATACACCTGCCAAAAAGCGTCCCTTAACGGAAAGAGTACTAAATAAGGAAGAATTAAAGAGTACCATACAGGCTATAGAAAAAGTACATGCCATATGTAATGTCAACAAAGGTTCAACAGAGTTAATAGCTGAACTTCAAACACTCTACAATTGTATAAAGTAAGTAAATTAAAAGAAATTAGAAGTAAATATTTGCAATTAAATTTGAAAATTTATTTTTAAATTGCAAATTCATTGAAAAAAGTTTCAAATGAATTTTGAGATTTTTATTAAAAAAAATTAAAGAAACAATTTCAATTGATACATTTTTTCTACACCATTTTCAATTGAAATTAAAAAAAAACTAACAAATTTAAGAAATTGCAAAAAATCAAATAAAAAAAAACGCGAGAAATTAAAAAAATTACTAAGAATTTAAAAAATCTCAAAAAAAAAAAATAAAAAAAATCGTCAAAATGGAACAAAACTCCCAAAATTTTAAAAAAATCTCCAAAATTTTAAAAAAATCTCTCAAATAATAAAAATTCAACTAATGAAGTTTTATTAAGCGATTTTATTAAGTTTTATTAAGCGAAATTTTAGCTCGAAAAAGAGCTAAAATTTCGACTTGATTGGGTTATATTCTTAGATCTCGTTTTTCTCGAAAACAAAGCATTGCAGAGCAAAAAGAGCATTTATTTGGAACATCGCTTATATCTCGAAAACTAACATAGATAAAATTACACGAACAACGTTTTTCCTATTTGTGAAAATTTATTGTTTAAAAATCGCCAAAATAAAATTTAAAACGTCCATGCACCGTTGTTCAAAACCCAACCCTTTTATTACAATATCGGTCCTAAATTTCGACTTGATTGACTATATTCTTAGATCGCGTTTTCTCGAAAACTAAGCATCGCAGAGTGAAAAGAGCATTGATTTGAAACGTCGCTGTGTACCTCGAAAAATAAAATAACATTACACGGACAACTGTTTTTCACTTACGATTTTTTTTTCTTCAAAAATCGTCTTCATAAAATTTAAAAGGAGCTAGAGAAAAAAATGTTTGCATTTGCACAATCCTGATTTTTCTCGTAAACTTATCATCGCAGAGCAAAAAGATCATTTATTTGAAACATCGCCTGTATTTCAAAGACTAGCATTGATAAAATTACACGGACAACTTTTTTTCTTAAACAAATGATTGCCCAAGGAACCATTTTTAAAATTTATTATTATCGGTTTTGACGTCGTTTTTTGTTTTTTTCATTTTTGACGATTATTTCATTTTTAGGAATGTTTAATTTCGGCGATTTTTAAATTTTGACGATTTTTTTTTTTTAATTTTTAGCGATTTTTTGAATTATTTTTTCAAATTAAAATTTTTTTTTTTTCAATTTTGCGACTTTTTTTTTTTAATTTTTGACTATTTTATTTTTTTTAGTTTTTTGGGGATTTTTTTAATTTAATACAATTTTTTATTTATTTGGGTGATGTGTTTGCAATTTGGAAATTTTTACAATTAAAGTTTTTTTCAGTTCCCGATCTAAAGAAAAAGTAATATCTCAAATACAAAATCAGATCTCATTTGATATAGATCGATATTTATTCTTATCCAAGTTTATCTCACAATTAGGATACCCAGTTATATCCGAGTAGATCACTCAAATATATTACTGGATTAAATTAGATCAAAATTGATCTTAAAATTGGGGCATTCAATAATATCTAATTTGAGATAATGGCGAATATATAATTATGTATGAAGCTTTATATAACAATATATAATAATATCTTATACTCATAGAAAATACTAATGATGTTGGACCATGGTCATATCGCACACCTAGTTCAAAAGTGACTCAACTCAACTCAAAATTTTAATTTTTCGGGTTTATATGCTTAAACTATGCACAATACACTTGTTTATCTATAAAAAATACCAGTGTATTTCGTTGTTGTTAATTGTTGCTAAAAAACAGTTATGTCTTTCGTTATGTTTCAATTGGTATAAATGAAAAATTTTGAGTTGAGTCACTTTTGAACTAGGTGTGCCATATGTCAAACAAAATTGTTTATTTTGTGTCATATATGAAATTTTACATAATTATATCTTACATCATTTAATGCCATATATAATTATATCTTAAGTTATATGCATATGGTACCATATAGAAACAAAAATATTTTTTGAAGGACATATTAAACATATATTAATATCTAATTTTGTAAAGGGCAATATATAAAAATATATAGTTATGTATGTTACCTCATAAGCATATTATAAGATATGGTAATGCATGACATGACACATTATAATATATTTTAACCCTTTAACCGGCAAGCCCGCCTCTAGGCGTGGTATTTTAAATTGGCCATAAGTTCACCAAAAAAGTGGTTTATTATAAAAATGTAAGCTATATCGATAGAGAACGAAGTTAGCCACATATTTTGCGAAGTAATGTTTTGGAAGCGAGAAAGCGTTATAGTTAAAATTTTCAGTAATTTCAAAAAATAAATATTTTGAAACAACCACAATTTTGAAAAGTCCTTAAAACACATTTCTGTTAACATAAAACCATTCATATTCCACACAAATGAAGATTAAAGCTTAAACTTTTGGGAAATACTCTAAGTTTGTTCCAAGGACATACAGGACTTTAAAAGGATACATATAAAGGACATCATATTATCTTGAAAACGAGTGGACGGATTTTTATGAAATTTGGCAGAAATCTTATATTTGGTAACACTATCAAAGTTTCGTCAATATATATTAAAGTTAAGGTTCGTTTTCGCTCGATTTCGCGTTTTTCGAAAAACGAAAATCGCCATATTTTTATCTAGAAGCTCAAAACGACTAATTTTTGGACTGTTGTTATATCTTTGTAAGAAGAATAATTTATGCCTTAACTTTTTAAATTTTATATTTTAGTTTTTGAGATAGCCTCTAAACCTATTTTGACCCATATCGCCTAAAATAGGCAACAGAAAAAATTTCGCTAAAACAAAATATTATTTATTTCTCGTGCTGAACAAGTGGAATAAATTTCAGTCCAAAAAGCTTATGCCGGTTAGAGGGTTAAGATAATAATTTTTTAAGATTATTTCAATTTTAGGATTTTGTTTTAATTTGGGCGATTTTTTTTAAAGTTTTAGCGTTTTATTTTCAATTTTAACGATTTTTTTATCTTCCAAATTTGAAGTTTTTTTAAAATTTTTAAAATATTTTTTTTTTAATTTTGTTTTTAAATTTTGGCGATATTTTTAAATTTTGTTGATTTTTTTAAATTTTAGTCCATTTTTTAAATTTTAACGATTTTTTTTAACTTTCTTAATTTTTTTTTTTATATTTTACATCTTGTAAAATATTTACCCAAATTATAATTTTTGAAGAAAAAAGATCAACACTTTACCCGTATTGTTTTATTTACCCGCTGAGAAGTAAAAACAAATAAATTGGAAGAAATGTTTAACTTTTAAATTTTAAAAATTTAAAACCAAAAGTTTATTTTCGATCTTTTATCATAAATTATGATGTGAGCAAACATAATTTATGCTCACATCATAATTTATGATAAAAGATTTTAATTTTTTAAAATTTAAAAGTAAAACATTTGAAAATTGCAGAGTACGGCAAAACTGACTTATGTCCCTAATGCTATAGTCAGAAAGTGTTATTGGTTATTTAATAAACAGTAACAACACAGTGTATTATGACTAGAGATCAACACACAACATGTTTATTAGTACACAAACAATGTTTATTAGTTAAAAATGTTTAATTTTTGAGTTGAATTAGTTCAATTCTTCCAATTTTGTTTTTTACTTCTCATCGGGTAAATAAAAACGATAGGGGTTAATCGTTGATCTTTTTCCTTCAAAGATTATAATTTTCTACCCCTTCTACATTGGTCCTCTGAATATTTTCGGTCGTAAGGACCTGTCAGTAGATAAAGTCTGATAAAGTCAATTGATACAGTCTGATGAAGACATTTTTTCACATCATAACTAAAGAAAGTATTGTTATCGGCAATTTTTTTCGACATTAAAACTTGAGTATGTAGTTGGTGTACTTTAGAATTTCGTCTTTAAGAAAATTTCATCTTTAACAAAAATTCAAATATTTTCTAAAAGATAATTTTGTAAAAAAATTGTGAAAAATAAAAAATAAGTATCATGAATATTTACACCAGGAAATTCTTAATTTAAAATAAAAAATCCAAATTTCAAATGAAAAATTTCCAATTCATTTAGAATTTTCTTAATTTTAAATAAAAAATCTTATTTTCATTTGAAAATTTTCCAATTTTAAATGGAAAATCCGAATTTCATTTAGATTTTTTTTTTAATTTCAAATAAAAATTCTAATAATAATAATAAAGCGCTACAAAATTTACCCCTAAAATCGCAAACAAGACTAGCGATCATTAATCTTAAACTTTTCGGCCGCGCTGATTTTAATGGCGTACCCAGTTTTTTCACTAATGCGCCAAATGGCATTACAAAATTCGCAAAATGGCATTACAATTTTGTATGTTTTAACGAAGTTTTTTAAATAAGATATTTTGTATGGTAAATACTGATGAGATCTTTAACGACATTTGGGTGCAAACTTTGTTTAATAAATATGGAGCATTAATAAGTAAATCCGCGGTTTTTCTCAGATTTTACTATATTTTACTATTTTTTGCACAATTTATCATCCCATTTCGCAAAAGGAATTCCGAAATGGAATGCGATTGTTAGAATAAATCTGAACAATTATTTCGTGTAAAAGAGAAAAAAAAATATAGTGCGATTCTTGAGAAATACGCGAAATGTGCCTAAAATTTATTTGTCAGTTTTTTTATACTTTTTATATTTCCGCCTATTTTTTTAGATATCCTGTGGTTGGTGTAGGTGTTATACGTTGGATTGAAAATACCGTTACTGAGCCTTCTTATTTTAAACTATCCACCGATAGTTGTCCTACACATTTAGCCATCTTAGATGAAGTTGCTGCTGTTCATCCCACATTGCATCAACAGATTTTAACTCTACTTATACGTCTCTTTGAATCGAAACAAGATGAATTGGAGATATTAGTGCAATTAGAAATGAAAAAAATGTTACTTGATCGTATGGTAAATTTATTAACACGTGGTTGTGTTGTCCCTGTGGTCAAATATATTAAGTCGTGTTGGGGTAAAGGTGATACGGATATTTCTCTTATACGCTATTTTGTCACCGAAGTCTTAGAGACCATAACTCATCCATATTCGCCAGAATTTGTTTTGCTTTTCTTGCCCATGGTTGAAAATGAAGAAATTACTGGCACTATGAGGGGTGAGGGTGATAATGATCCGGTATCGGAGTTTATAGGTGAGTGGAAATTGTTCACAATGATAAATATTTTTTTTTTATTTATTTATTTGAAATTTTCTTATCTTTACAGTTCATTGCAAGGCTCACTATACTACCCTGTAATTTTCATGTGGAAGTTTTATTATTTAATTTAGGTTTGAATTATGTATCTTTTTTGTTTTAATTTTAATATAATTTTTAGTATTGCTTTATATTTTATCTTTTGAAACATTTCCTTTAAAATTTAGAATTATATATTAGTTTTTAAACTATAAAATATTCAATATATGAATAATTTGTAAAAAAAAAAAATACTATTTTATTAAAACTTAGGCGAATTTTTTAAAAGTCGTGAATTAAAAGAAGCTTCAATTTCTAATCACGAACAAAATATAAAAAACTAGTACAGGCATGAAATTCGGTATTACCGAATAGTTCACAAAAACAAAATCGATTTTGTTATGGGTCAACCGGAATATATATTATATATACCGAAAAAAGAACGCATGATTTTTTTTTTAATTTTTTTATCAAGGTTTTAGGGGTCGCTACCTGTCCCCGAACTTTGTCTGCTGTATTCATATGGGGTACAAATTATTTGTTTCAGTTTTTGTAAATATTTTTTAGTGTTGTAATTGTTTTTATTCTAGAAGATAAATTGATCGATATAAAGATAAAATTATGTTTTCAAAAAGGTATAAAAATCCAAAATCGGTTAAGAAATAGCCCAGCAATAAAAAATGCCCCAGGCCACTAATATGACAAATAACACTTGACACAAGAAGTTAGAGCACACATCCTAAAAGTTTTTGTAATTGATTAATTGTTTTTTATTTAAAATTAAATTGAAGAATAATAAATAAATAAAATTCTGTGAATTTAAAACAAAAAAAAAAATTCTCATAAATTGTTAGTAATAAAATATATATTTTTTATTATGTCGTTAACCTGTTCTTGGGTGAATTAAATAAAATTGCATATTAATTATAGTATTAATAGCAATTGTCTGAAAAAGACGTTAAAATTCAAACTCAAAACAAAAATCAAACTTTGCTATCTGGCAATTCTTCCCTAACTACGTAAGCGCCATCTATCGAATATACAAAGAATATATCATAGATGTGGCATCACTTACAACATATGGGAAAACAGTGGACATTATATTGAGGTAAGTTTCTAAAAATAGAACTGTTGTGTTGTTGGAGTTGTACTTCTGAGATTATGTATGCAAGAACAAAAATACCGTGTATTGAATAAAACTAGTTTTAATCACAACAAAACTCCATCTGACGATAGATCAGTGGGCTAAAGCTCTCTGTCTAACGTGTAGTGCGAGTGCATGTGGCATTAGAAATCAGTTTATACCACGGTCAGTGACTGCACAGAAAATTTCATATAGACGCAATCTAGGGTTGCCATATTTGAAAAGTGAAAAAAAAGTACATTGATGAAAAAAAAACAGTACTTTTCAAAAAAAAACAGTACATTTTTGTATTTATTGTTAACATAACTTTTACTTCAATACATCACATATCTACTTAAAATAAGTTAATACACCGAACGTGTAAAATCAACAAAAAAATTTTGTAGATCTTTAACGAAATTTTGGCAATTTTTTTTTAAGATTTAACAAATTTTATTCAAATGAACAAAATTTTGTCAAGTTTACATCCTCTAAAGAAGTAAAATTGACTAAATTTAATCAAATTGACTAAATTTCGTCAAATTGGCTAAAATTATTAGTTTGGACGTCATTACTTTTTGCATTGGGCAGTGTCATGAAAAAAATTGTGTTTACAAACATCCATTGCTTGAAAAGTAAACAAACCAAACTTATATATGTACAAAGAAACGAAGTGGAATTAATACAGGGAGATTCAAAAAATTTATATAAAAAACTATTGTACACACAAAAAAACATGGTTAAAAAAATATATATTCTTTGTACACGTTCAACAAATATTTAACTTGGACAAACCACGTGAACACACTAGTTGGTCAAACTTACATGAAGTTAAGATCACTATGGTCAACTCAATTTTTTACTCCCCTAAGAATAAGAATACTTCTCGCTAAATCCTATCTGATTCCTGGATTGATTTATGGGTGTGAGCTTTTTGCAAATTGTGATTATGCAAGCAAACGCAAGTTAAATGTCTTGTATAATAACATAGTAAGATATGTTTACGGTTTAAAAAGGTTTGACCATATTTCATTATTTACAAAAAACCTCTATGGAGTATCTTTTGATGATCTTTTAAAAATTCGGGTGCTTATATTCTTACATAAAATTATTTATACTAAAAATCCTCAATATCTATATGCCAACTTACGCTTTGCCAGATCACCCAGGGGTAGAAAACTTATACTCCCAAGCCATCGAAATCTTGTGTCTGAATGGCAGTTCTATCTAAATGCTACGCGTCTTTGGAATACTCTCCCACAAAACCAACAACTAAACAGCAATGCAAAAAACTTTAAACAATTTTTATTTAATTTTTTTTCGTAATTTTAATATTGTTTTGAACGCTATTATAACATTGATCCGTGCAATTGATTGTAATTTTTATAATTTTTATAATTTTTATATTTTAATTATATTTAAAGTTAATGTTTGATTTAATAATTTAATATTTTGTTTTGCCAAACTTTAATATTTAACATTTTGCATTCCTATACTATAAATATAAGATTAAATCTTGTTGTATAGGAAATAAACAAGTAAATAAATAAATAAATAAATAAATAAATAAATAAATAAATAAAAAACTTTTTTATATAAAAATATGTAAAATATACTTTTGTGTTTTTACAACAGTACAAAAACAGTACAGATCCAAAAAAACAGTACTTTTGCGTACTGTTTTAGGTGTTGTGAATAAAACAGTACATTTTTCAAAAAACAGTACATGTACTGTTTAAAACAGTACGAATGGCAACCCTAACGCAATCGAACAAATAAAAACATTATTCAAAAAAAAAAAAAACAGTGTCACTGACGAAGGTTCAATGCCAGAAACTGCGCAGTCTGATTCAGAAAATTTGCAATGTAGTTATGATTTTTAGAAAATACACTCATTCTTCTCTACCACGTCTTTCACAATTAAAATTAAATAAAATTGCATATTAATTATAGTATTAATTGCAATTGTCTGAAAAAGACGTTAAAATTCAAACTCAAAACGAAAAAAAGCATTCTAGTTGAGAAATGAATTGTGCATTGGTATTAGCTAATTCTGTCTCTTCTGATCAAAACAATGCTTGTGTGTACGTAGTGTGACCAAACTCCAATTTAGTCGCAGTCAACGCTGTGTCGATCGTGGCTCAACTAGTTAAGAGGTGAGATTACGATGCATAGCTTGATGCTAAGACCGTGAGTTCAAATCACAGTACGACACCAAAAATAAAAAGTTTTTCATATAGAGCAAAATTAACAATATAAAATACTTTGTTCAATTGACACATAAATTAACCACTGACGAGTCCCAGGAGGGGGACGAAACTGCGGCAGTCTGGTGTATCCCTTGTGTCCGTAAAATTTTTCAATAAAAATGTTTTCTTCTTCTTCTTCCTGTAAAGAGACTAACTAAAAGAAAACCGACTACTTTTGTGACATTTGTTGTTTTTTTATCATTACTCATCATTACTAAATTTGCAAAAAAAAAATTTATTTGACATCATTAAGCCATGTGGACCTGCGGTCCAAAGTGACCCAGGCTTACTTATTTCAATTTACGAAAAAACACAGAAAACAAATTTTGAAAATTTCATACTGGTTGGGTTGGCTAATTTGGGGACCACCACTGTATTAAAAACCACTGTATGCAAAAAAATCGCTCAAAGTACAAGGAAAATCGTATTCTAGGGATCAAAATAAGAAACTTTGCCGAAGGAACCATACCTTTAAAACGAATTCTGATGTCCCAACTTTTGGCCGGTAGGGTCAAATTTTGAAAAAGCCCACATTGATATTTCAGAAAGTAGGAGGAAAATCTCCAAGATTATGGGTGCTACTTCTTCTCCGGGAGAAGCGCTAGCAAAAATCATCATTCTAGGTGACCGTTAAGGGGTTAAAATTTAAGTTGAAAGACGGCCTTTTTAGCCGTGTTTTTATAGCAAAATGTACAAATCTCGGTATAGAGATATTTCAGAAAGTAGGAGGAGTCTTTCCAAGATTAGGGTCTCTATTTCTTCTTCGGAAGACGCTTACATTTCATTCATCATTCATCTACTAGAATGTATAAATTATATTAGATTGGGTTGGATTCGATTGGGGCACTCTAAATGGGTCAAAGTGGGATTTTTCAAAATTTGACCCTACGGGTCAAAAGTCGGGATATCAGAATTCCTTCGGCAAAGTTTCTTATTTTGATCCCTAGAATACGATTTTCCTTGTACGTTGAGCGATTTTTAAATCGACCCGCTCAAATATGTATGCACAGCGCATACTATTGGACATTATATACAGATGCCACCATAGTACGCGTTGTGCATACATATATATATATAGTGGTGGTCTCCAAATTAGCCCATTCAGCATGAAATTTTCTTTGTAATATTATTATTTTTTTTAGGAGTTTTTTTTAATTTTTTTTAAGAGAAGCAACAATGAGGAAATTCTAACTATTAATGAGTTGCTTTCTTTGGAAAGCGGATAGTGGATATATGAAAGGTGAAGAAAGATATAGGGCTTCAACATGGCAATTCTGTAATTGCGCGAGATGATAAGTCTTAGAACAGTTGTTGCTAGCCACCTAATGGAGAGTTGGCGAACTTATTGAAGCTTTTTGGTTCATAGTCCTAATTCATTATTTTACTTCGATGGGGTTAAGTACTATGGGAACACCGAAGGTGGGCTCTGCGATATATACGACGGATAGAAAACTCATATATAAAGGGTGTTTTTATACAGGAATAAAAATTTAAGTTGGCTACACTTTTTTTAACTGGCGGCCATTTTGTCAGCTGTCAAGTGATTTATGTTTATTCAACATGAATAGTCTGACGCCTGAACAACGCTTCCAAATTGTGCAAATTTATTTGGAAAATCATGGTTCTCTTCGAAATACATATCGCGCTTACATAAGCGAATTTTGTTTAGCGATGAAGCTTACTTTTGGTTACATCCAGAAAAACTGACTGTTTGGTGTGCTTTATGGGCTGGTGGAATCATTGGTCCGTACTTCTTTAAAAATGATTCTGGTCAGAACGTTACAGTAAATGGTGACCGCTATAGAGCCATTACTGACTTTTTCGTTCATCAATTGAACAACCATGATATGCAGGTGCTGTGGTTTCAACAAGACGGCGCAACATGTCACACAGGTCGTGCCACAATTTATTTATTGAAGGAAACGTTTGTAACCGCATAGTTTCACATTTCGGACCCGTGAATTGGCCTCCATAATCGTGCGATTTAACGCCGCTGGACTATTTTCTGTGGGAATATGTGAAGTCGCTAGTCTACGCCGATTGGCCACAAATGTTGAAAAAAGTCATCGAAAATTGAACCAACAGATTAGACTACGTCCGATCCAGCCATGGCGGTCATATGATAGAAGTCATATTTAAATTATAATGCCAGAAGATTATCTTTCAAATAAAGTTAATTTCGTGCACACAGAGAAAAATTTAGCTATTAGCCAACTAAAATTTGGTTACTAGGACTCAAATTCGGTTATTACGAATTTCAGTCGTTTGGTAAAACTGAACATTAGTTTTTACAACAAAGTTAAGTTAATTCAACTGAACTTTAGTTTCAAAACCCAAAATGTTCAGAAATCTAATGTAAATATCGTTGTACTAACAGAATTTATAAGTTACTACCACTAAAATACACTTTCCAATTCGGTTGGCACTTTATTTCGCTGTGTGTGTCAATTTAAAAAATTCATCTTTGTTTTATTCCATTTCAAAGTTCTTTACCTCTATAAAAAAGATCTCATCAGAACCCGAAGTTTTAGAACAGATAGAACCTCTAGTATGGGCAGAGCTTTGACAAGGATTTTTTTTTTAATAAATGGAGGTTGAAAGCTTGTTATAAATTAAAAATAACATAAAATAATCTCAATATTTATTTTTTAATTTTTTTTTTTATTATATTTACTAATATTTAGTACAAAATTTGGTTGATTTTAGCTAATCGATTTCCATTAAAAGTTAACTAAAATTTTACTAAATTTTAGTAACTTTTACTCATTTTTGTTACTTCTTTTGCTTTACTGAAAAATTACAGTCACGTTTTATTATTATTATTATTAGCAAAACTTTCTGTAACAATTACACTCATAATAATCTATAGGTAAAATACACGAAAACCGTTGTTCATTTTACGAAAGTTTTGGTTATTTTGACATAACGAAAAAATTTGTAAAATATACAAATCACATTTTGTAAAGTTTTGTAAAAACTTTTTTTAAATAAAAATGTGGTGCATACCTTACGGGTTTAATTTAAAATTAAAAAAAAATGTAATGGTGCCACACCAGAATCGAACTCACGATTTCAGTGACGTCCTGCTGTGTTGAAGTAGACCCCTCTACCATTTGCACCAAAGTAGCTGATGCAATACAACAAACTAAAAATTAACTTAAGTCGAAAATATTATGAAATTTTTATGAAAACTAGAAAAATATGCTACAAATATTTAATAAAAAAGGTAAAATGGCAATTAAATATTTTTATTATGTTTATTGAACTAAATAAAATAATATAATTTTTTTATAAATATATCAAATAATATATTAAAAAAAAAAATAAAAAAATAATAAAATAATAATAATAAAAAAGTTAAATAACAATTTCAAACTAATTGCATTTTATTATTAAATATTTTATCTTTTTAAATATTTGTTTTATTGAATTTCATACTAAACCCGGCAAATAAAGTGAAAGTAGTGTTTTCGGGTCCTCTTTAACTTGTTTTAGGATCCTCTTTATTAAACAAAATACAAAATATCCATTTATATCAAAACACAAAAATAGTAATAATGAAATAAAACATAGAAATTTAAAAACATTAATAAACAAAAAAAAAATATAAAACTAAAAAAAAAAAAAAAAAAATTGTCCTGACCAGGAGTTGAACTCGCAACCTTCTGATTGCAAATCCGACCTCTAACCACATCAACATCCATATGTAATATTTGTAACATTACAAATTTTTGTACAATGTACTAAAAAAATATTACGAAATCATGTTTGTATTTTTTACGAAATTTGTAAATTTATATAATTTGTTTTATACAAAAGTTTTGTAATATAAACAAAATGTTTGTACATTCTACGAAAAAAAATTTACGAAAAATATATTTGTATTTTTAAGCATGGATTATTATGAGTGTACAGATTTTTCTGTAACTTTTACAAACTTTTTTATCTGAGTGTACCGATAAAACATATGCCTTTTATGTTCCAATTCCACTCGTTCCATTTCATTTCATTCTACTTTACTTGGTTACAAACCAGACTGAAAATTAAGATCTATGTATATCATTTTAGAAATTTTGGGTTCATTAATTATTTAAAATAAGCATGAGTCTTAGCGAGGCTTTCCTGATTTCTGCGATTTTTTACAATTTTAAAAGCATACTTTTCAATTTTACTTATTTTTTTAAATTGATACATTATACTATAGTATAAACCTAGCTAATATATTTGACTTGGTTGATTTTTGTAAATATACGGATGGTAAAAGCTTTTTATAAATTAAAAATAAATAAAATAAATTTACCTTGAAGAAAATTGTTTTCACAAAGTTTATGAAATTATGAAGATATATAAAACCTTTGCTTCTATTTTTTATAAACTCTTTGTCGTGTTTATGAAAACTTCATAGACATGATGAAAAATGTATGACAAACAATTTAAAAAACCATTTGCTTTAATTAATGAAATTAAATCCCCAAATCATTATCATTAATTAAAAAAAAATAATAATGAAAATAATTTCATTACCATTGATATCAATGCAATATTAATGAAATCATCATTTCATTAGTCAACCTAAATCATTAGTCCCATGTATGGATATTATACATTAGGCAATATTTAGAAATAGTTTCCCCAAATATCAGCCCAATTGTGAAACATTTAAGTGTATTTTCAAAATTTTAGCGTTTTACATAAATAAACAAAGAAGTTATAGAGTTATGATCATATTTTACCACTGTGCTCTGAGTTAATTTATTATTTAAAGGGACACTTAGGCGTATGAGTATTATTTATATATAATTACTCATACGCATTAGGAAAGGGTTTTCCAATAGGTACTTGACAACTTTGAATTTAATTTGTGAACGCACTATTTCACTGATCATCTAACTGTTACTTTCCTTTTTTTTCAGTAAACTCAACATTTTCATCATGGTAAAGTACACGACCGAACAACGTATGCAAATTATAAAAATGTACTACCGAAATTCGGAGTCGGTGACAGCAACTTTAAGAGCGTTAAATCAGTGACAAAGCTCATTTAGGCTTAATGGGTTCGTCAATAAGCAAAATATGCGTTATAGGTTTGGTGAAAATCCACATGTGCTTCATGAATCACCACTTCATCCACAAAAAATAACTGTTTGGTGCGGTTTGCATGCCGGCGGCGTCATTGGGCCATATTTTATCGTCGACAATAACGATCGTCACGTTACTGTGGATGGCGATCGTTATCGCGCCATGATTACCGATTATTTTTGGTCCGAATTGGAAAACATGGACTTGGGCGACATGTGGTTTCAGCAGGACGGTGCCACAAGCCACACAGCACACGTTACAATCGATTTATTGAAGAGTAAGTTTGGTGAGCGTGTTATCTCAAGAAATGGACCAGTCAATTGGCCGCCTCTTTCGTGCAATTTAACGCCTCTAGACTTTTTTCTTTGAGGCTACGTCAAATCATTGATCTATACCAACAAGCCGACGACGTTGGAAGAACTCAGAGCCAACATTGAACGCGAAATAGCGGCCGTTACGGCCGAAACGTGTGATCGAATCATCGAAAATTGGGTCCAACGAATCGACCGCTGCCGACGTGCCCGCGGTGGCCATAATAACGAAGTCGAGTTCCATTCATAAATGTTTTGATTGTATTTCAAGTTGATAAAAAAGTTTTGGAAATATCTCAAATGGTTTGCTTTTTATTTAAAAAAAAAGTTGTGAAGTCTTATTGAAAACCCCATTACTATAGTACTCATCTAATTAAATATAAAGTATACGTTCGATATAAAACAACTACATTAGATAAAGTCTCGGCCAAGCCTACTTTTCTTTTAAAACGGTTAAAACTTAATATTTTCATTACCTCTAGGATTCATTATAAATTTCATTAATCTTAATTCGAGAAAAATTAAATTTGCTCACTACATACAAAGTTGTGACATATTTTGAACAGATTAGTTATATTTTGTTTAAAGGTTGCTTAAATTCGCATATAATATGTTAATCTCCAGGTACCAATTAATTATTATCATTAAGTATTTGATAATAGCTAATACCTTATCACTTAGCCATAATGTGCGGTCATATCAATATTTGACCATATTACCAAGTGTTTTCTTTTTTATTAGTGTATAATTTTATACTAACCGGGATAGACCTTAAAATTAAGCGGAAAATGAAATAAAGATTCAAGTTGTTCGATTAAAAGTGAAAGTTTTCATTAATATAAAAATTATTAAGATAAAAATCAAAAAAAAAAAAATGGTAATGTATTGTTAGAATTACTAAATTAAATGTTTCAAACATTTAAGACAAGTTATTTAAACATATCGCTCATTTACTTCAAGACTGTCATAAGTCAAAAAATGCGATTTTTGAGTTAATGATGCAGATTTATTAGTTATATCATGCTTTATATTGTGTAAAAATTTCATATTAATATCATGTATACTTTTCGAGATAGAGGATAATATATTTTATTTTTTCTTTAAAGTGGGTGCAAAGAGTATATATTTCATAGAGAAAATGTGCTACTCACGGGTCTCTCTATAATTAGCGAATTCGCACACAGCTCTCACTAAGAGAAAAATACATTAGAACCCCCTATTTATAAAAAACGTGACGAAATAAATAGAGAAAGGGTCGACCTAGGCAGATAAGGATTGAAAACTTTAAACTCGTTTTTTGTAAAATCGTATTTTTTGAGTTATGTCAGTCTTGCAGTAAATGAGCGATATACATATAGTATGCAAGTTAAATTAACTTATAATGATAACAAATTACACTAATCGACGGCAAAAAAAAAAACTGGCTTTGAAAGACATAATTTTTAACAGACCTACAGTGGGGAGCTCTTCTAAGTACATGTACGTACTTTTTGTACCTAAAGATTCAGGCCGAAAAATATTTGACATTAGAGCTAAATCATACTTTTCTAAAGGCATAAGTTATGCTGAATCCAAATCTGGTCTCAGAATCACCCTCCACACATCAGGATTTCGAGCTATATTAACAGACAAAGCCTCAATTTTAATAAAAATTTTCCGATTTTGCACCTTCAGGAAAATATATTTTTCATATTACTTGGAACAGCATCTGAATACGCTATTCTTACCCTTTTTTAGATTTTTTAATTTTTTAGATATCTTATTTCCTTACGAAAATATCGTCTATTGAAATTCCGGTTGTAACAGTAATTTTAAAGTCCCGCAGAGTAAAATTGCAAAAAAAAAATCGAAATTATAAGCAAGTTCAACTGACGATAATTCCAAGATAAAACAACCCAGGCAGAAAAATACAATCGGCTCAGTGTCGGCAAAGCGTCTATGAACGTCGGTTATGCGCTGGCAGAACGTAAGATTAACAATATTGACAGCATTGTCCTGTTACCCGATTGATAGCAGTGGCCAACCGTTGGTTTGAGTGATCTTGCCACCGTTGGTAATTAAAAAAATCGTACTGGCAAAACATGCTTTGCAAACAAAATAGTGTTTTTCTACAACATTTCCACATGTTATTAACAAAAAAAAAAAAAATAACAAATGAAAATGAAAATTATTCAAGTTCGAGGCCATACTATTATATTTCTTTATTAGGATATTGTCCTAACAAATAATCTATAGAGTTTTTTGTTGAATAATTTTCATTTTCATTGTACAATTAAAGGTCGAAAAAAAAACGTAATTATTATTTTTAATAAAAATTATATCAAACTTTTATAAAAGACAAAGTACAGTATAGTTTACTCCCCCTGTGTTGTTTATAAACTAAACAAAAAATAAAAAAGAGGAAAAAAACAAAAAACCTGTATTGAATATCCATCAGAGGTGAACCTTGCACATAACAAACAAGTTTTCAATTTATTTTTTGATCAATGGTTATAATCTTTAACTTCAAGCTCATATATTAGTTCTCATGTAGTGAGTAAACTAGTTTATATGAATGTTTGATGTTTGGCATGGGATTGTTACCGCTTTCAAAACGTGTTCTGATGATGGGAACCTAGAAAATTCCCGAAATAGATCTATCAACACATTCCTGAAAGGGTCAAATAATAAATTTGAAAACAATAAACTCTATAGATTATTTGTTAGGACAATATCCTAATAAAGAAATATAGAGTATGGCCTCGAACTTGAATAATTTTCATTTTCATTGCACAATTAAAGGTCGAAAAAAACATAATTTTTATTTTTAATAAAAATTATATCAAACTTCAATAATAACAAATGATTTTCAAAAATTGCAAATGTTTTTTCATATTTGCAAATCAAATTCAAAAAAATCTATTTGAAATTAAAATAAATAGCAATTGAAATTCAAAAACCTCATTTGTAATTCAAAAAATACCATATGTGATTTAAAAAATCACATTTTATTTTTCACTTGAAAGCGACTCATAGTTAAATTTCGAAAAATTTATCAATATATACAATACAATATATAAGGAAAGTATTCCAACTGAGACACTCCGATTCAATGAAATTAAGATATGTTATAAAGAATAAAAATCTAAGATCAATCGGCTTTTCTTAAGTGCCATATCGATGGTTTAGGGCTTAAGAAGTAGTGCCAAAATTTACCCCATTTTTCGTTTTTTTGCTACTTTTCGGTATTTTTTCCTTAGGAACAATAGACAAATGTGGTATCATCCGAAAGGGATTTCCGAGGACGGACCATCTGCCATCGTTTTTGTAAAATTTCGTGTTTTTGTTGTTGTTATTGTAAAAAATCTATTACTTTTTGAGTACTTTATATGAAGATATATACTAAAGGGTATTTTTTATAGAGGTATAGAAAATAGAGGTATAGAGGTATAGAGGTAAATGAAATGGAATAAAACAAAGATGAATTTTTTAAATTGACACGAAATTTACTTTATTCGAAGGATAATCTTCTGGCATTATAATTTAAATATGACTTCCGGTATATGACCGCCACGGCTGGCTCGGACATAGTCTAATCTGGAAGTCCAATTTTCGATGACTTTTTCCAACATATGGGGCCGTATATTGGCATTAACGCGGCGAATGTTGTCCTCCAAGTGTTCATTCGTTTCGGGCTTATCGGCGTAGACTAGCGACTTCACATATCCCCACAGATAATATTTCAGCGGTGTTAAATCGCACGATCTTGGAGGCCGATTCACGGGTCAGAAACGTGAAACTATGCGGTTACCAAACGTTTCCTTCAATAAATCAATTGTGGCACGGGCTGTGTGACATGTTGCGCCGTCTTGTTGAAACCACAGAAAAAGTCAGTAATTATGGCTCTATAGCGGTCACCATTGACGGGTAAACTGATTGGGGTCTTCCTCTACGCTACGCTCTACAGCAGCAATGACTTCTTCTGTACGCACTGTACGACGTCTCTGTGGATGCATATTATCATTTAGAGTAAACGTGTTGCGAAAACGTTCCGTAGTTAATCGAATTAATTGCTCTGATGGATGATTATGTTGACCGTAAAATGGACGTAGTGCCCGATACGTATTTCGAACAGAACCATGATTTTCAAAATAAATTTGCACAATTTGGAAGCGTTGTTTAGGCGTAAGTCTACTCATGTTGAAATGCCAAACCAAACTAAACATAAATCACTTGAGAGTTGACAAAATGGCCGCCAGTTAAAAAAGTGTTGCCAACTTAAAGTTCTATACCTGTATAAAAACACCCTTCACATGTAAATCCCTATTAAGTTAAAGTGGACACGTATTTTTTCTTTTTTTTGACATTCGGGCTACTTCGGATTTTTTCTCATTTTAACCGAAGGACCAATTTTAGTGGTTTTCTGAGAGCTCTGTGAACAAAATATGGGCAATATGCATACCAAACTTCATATTTTTATGAGTACTTCAAAATTATATACATTTTTATTTTTGTTCTGTGTTTTTGAGAAATGGTCCCATAAAAAAAGTGCCAACAAATCGAGGTTTCCCATAATACTTAATTTTTTTATATGAATCATTAGATTTATATCTACATTAAATTATGTAGCTTTTTTTATAAACTTTCCATTGATGTGCTCCACAAAGCATAAATGCATAAAAATACTCAAAAATGTGTTTTTTGATAAATTTTCTTCAAAAAAAAGTTAAAAGAAAAATTTGTGTTCCAAACATTGGCAATATGTATATCAATATTCATATTTTTTAGATTACATTAAAATCATATACATTATGTTTGTTATTTCGTAAATTTAAGACAGGCTTCCACACAAAAAGTGTCAAATAAATCGGGGTTTCTCATAATACTTTCTTTATGTGAATAATTAAGTTTATTCCATGTCATATTATGTAGCTTTTTATTAGCTTTTCATTCAAATGCAACACATTCGAAATTCATTGAAATCGAAGTGTATCAGTTAGGATACTTTCCTTTAAAGAATATTGTATCAGTAACAGTGAAATGCAATTAAAAATAAGATACAGTAATTTCACTTAAAATTAAATGATATTGCAGTTATTTTTAACTGTTTACCTAAACAGAACTTTAATGTTAGTTAATTTTAAATCGAATTGCAGTGTATACTTTTTTAATTGCAATTGTGGTTGATTGTTACTGACACATTTTTCTGATTGCGAATTTGAATAGTTTATGAATTATATACCTACATATAAGCGTGAACAATAAAACTTTTGGCAGCCAATTATCAATTTATTATCAGATAATTTACTTTGTTTAATGAGAGTGCTAACACGGTTCGTCGAAAGCAGCTTTAGGTTAAAAAAAATTTAACAGAAAAAAGTATGACCCTACACACAGCGAAATAAAGTAGCAACAGAATTCAAAATTGTATTTTTGTGTTAACAACTTATATATTTAGTCAGTACAACGGTATTTACATTAGATTTTCGAATATTTTGGGTATTGCAACTAAAATTTAGTTGAATTAATCGAACTCTGTTGTGAAAACTAATGATATGTTGTGTCTAAAGACTGAAACTCGAGAGTCGTAATAACAGAATTTCAGTTGGCAATTAGCAAAATCTTTCTCTGTGTGTAGCAATGCTCAAAAAGATCATTTTTAAAATATCCTGTGGAGAGCATACACAAATTTTTTAGATTGGAACAAAAAATTCTACTTTTAAGTAGATATCAGGTGTATATATAACACTGCAGAGCACTGGCTTTGGTGCCTCGGATTTGATATTGGATCTTGATTAATTTTGGTATGGGGAGTTCAAAAATGCTATCAGTATCACCGGGTCGCATGTAGTTTTCGAGTTATTGCATAAAGGAACTTAAAAAAGCGATATTTTTTTTTATCTTTTTTTGAAAGTTCATAGTTTAAAAAGAGCGATCTACCGGTGAAATTAGAGACCTGAATTACATAAAATATGTCAATGTTAACAAATAATATTTAACGACTTTTCAAAACAAACTCTGACAAACACCGGTTTCGATTCCTTAAGTTTTTCACGGAATAAATCGGTCGCATACATTGTTAAAATGCTTTTATTTTTTTTTTCTGATACAGATTTTTAGTGATTGCGTAATAAAACATCCCATATTTAATAGCGATTATTTTAGAACGATTACCAACACTGGTTTTGGTGTCAATTACTTAAACATGATTTTTGAGAATTTTTCATAACCGGAAATTTTATAGACGAAATTAAGCAGACATTTTTTTTCAAAGTGAAAAATTTGTTTAGGTCCTCCACAGAATATTTAAAAAAAGTCTTTTTGAGCATTGCTACACTCATAGAAATAAACCTGTAAAAATAGAAGAAAAAGCTACTAAAAATTTAGTTAAAAATCACATTGCAGAAAAAACTGCTAAATTTAGCAGATTTTGTTGTTAAATATTAATAAAATAAGAACAGCAAAAATTAATCTGCTAACTTTACAAAACAAATATTAAAATAATCCAAAAAACTTTTCTGTCTAACATATATTTAAACTTCGTCCAAACCGGAAAGAACAACACTGCTGAACTTCCATATGAGACTTTCTACTCTAAATGCATCTGCCAATAGTTAAAAAGTAAAAAGTTATTTTTTTTACCAAGGGTTGGCTTCAAGATATTTTCATATTTTGCAATTTACAAAATTTTTCAGTAATACGTGCAAAGAAATAATTATAATGACGATAAAATAATGATCACTGGAATTTTAATATTGTCATCTTTATATTTCACTCTCAAATTATAATATCCTTAAAAAATATTTCATTTTTAAAGAAATTATTTCGGAGTTATTTCAAATTGAAATTTTGTAGTGAATTGAAGTCATAAATGCCGATAAAACTTTTTTTTTCTTTTAAAATTCATATTTATAATTCAAGCATGCATACTGTAGGGCATTAAAAAAATGCATAGAAAAATAAAAAAAATATACAAAACAGCTGAAATACAAAAATTGTTCAATCATTAAACTTTTTAGTTATTTAAATTCCTGATTAATCAATTCCCATAGCACTTAACCCCACCGAAGTAAAATAATGAATCAGGGCTATGAAACAAAAATCTTCAATAAATTCGCCAACTCTACATCAGATGGCGAGCAACAACTTCTAAGACTTATCTACTCTCTCAATTACAGTGTTGCTATGTTTGAAGCCCTTCATATTTCACCACCTTTCTCTCTCCACTATCCCCTTTCCAAAGAAAACAACACATTAATTAATAGGAAGAATTTCCTGAGTGTTCCTTCTCTTTAAAAAAAAAAAAAATTATGAATTTCGATTAATCAGAGTCAAAATTAATTGATTAATCAAAAATGTAGATTAATCGATTAATTGATTAATCAATATTTTGATTAATCGATTAATTGATTAATCAATATTTTGATTAATCGATTAATTGATTAATCAATATTTTGATTAATCGATTAATTGATTAATCAATATTTTGATTAATCATTATGCCGGATTAATTTCTTCAATTTTTTTTTCAAAATTTGACACATCTTTATGAAATCAGATCTAAATATTATGTACCAAGTTTCAACCAAATCGGATAAACTTTTCGGATATCCGTCAATAATTTATTTTTTTAATTTTTGTGAAAATATAAAACTTTTATTTTGAAACAGAATATTTGTTAATGAACTTATTATAATCAAATTTAATACTAAGCTGTGCCTTGCTAGTTTTTATTAAAGCAGAGAAAAAAGTGGTATTGGGCTAAAGAAAATCCTACAATTCCCAAAAAACTGTACAAAATTTCCTAAAATGGGATTTTTTACACTTATTGCTGTCTTGTCCACATTTGAAGCGATGTTAAGTTTACATCGTGTCAGTGATCGTATAAACAATTTTTTCAACTGGCAGTTTATATTGTTTGTTTATGTCGCATATCATCTTCGTTATATTGTCAAAAGAATGGGTTCCCTTAAATCTTCGACAAGCCAGTGCTACAGACTTCCTTTCGAAATTTTTAGCATGGCAAGTGTAACCAAAAAACGATATTTTTCCACCTGACCACACATCCGCAGTTACGCACACATATTCAACTTCTTCCAGCTTAGAAGCAAGTTCTTTGATAAATCGATTTTGGCTCTCTAAAAGAAGCCTTGTTATTGAACGCCTGCTGGTAATTTTTTTGCCATGAACTAATTTTCTAAAGCTTTGCTGATCGACTGTGGACAACGGAGATGCAGTGTCGCAAATAAAACTTAAAATATCACGGTTAAAAGAGGAATTGCGGCCTGCGTTTTTCCTATTTAATTGCTATTAAGTGCCTAAATGATTTATTGGTACAAATTTACTGATTACTGCATTTTTTCAGTAATCAGTAAAAATATACTGGTTACTGCAATTTTTTTTGAGTAATCAGTAAAACATTACTGGTACTGCAATTTTATTTCAGTAATCAGTCAAACGTTACTGGTTACTGTAATTTTCTTTCAGTAATCAGTAACAGTTTACTGGTAATGAAAATTTCGTTGCAGTAACCAGTACATTTTTTTTTTACTGAAAATTTACTGGTACTGCAATATGCCCATCTATGATGTTAACCCACTAAGCGGCAAGCCCGCCTCCAGGCGGGGTATTTTAAATTGGCCATAAGTGCCCCAAATGAGGTTTTTATAATAATAATTTAAGCTATTTCGATAGAAAACTAAATTTACAAAATATGTTGTGAAGTAATTGTTTGTGTGTATATCACGGTTTGGAAGCGAGAAAGCATAAAAGCTAAGATTTTGTAAAATTTCAAAAAATAAATATTTTGAAATGAACACAATTTTCAAAAATCTTGTAAACATATTTATGTTGACAATAAACCGTTTATACTAAACACAAAGTAAGATTGAAGCTTAAGCTTTTAAAAAAAGTTCTAACTTTGGTCCAAGGACATATATGATTCTAAAAGAATATCTGTAAAGGACATCGCCTTAAATTCAAAATGTATGGACGGATTTTTATGATATTTGGCAGAAAGATTATATTAAGTAGTATTAGCAAAGCCTTTACGTTAAATCAATTTACGTTGAAGTTTTGGTGCATTTTCGCTAGCTTTCACGTTTTTCGAAAAACTAAAATCGCCATATCTTAATCTTAATTAAAAGTACAAAAAGTGTAATTTTTGAACTGTACTTATATCTTGGTAAGATAATTAATGCCCAATGTTATTAATTCTTATGGATTAGTTTTTGAGATTCGCTCTGAACCTATTTTGGGCAATATCGTCAACGAAATTCCGCTTTAATCGATTTTGGATAAGGTACACATTTAGTCAGATAAAAAAAAAAAATACGAATAAAACTGTTTTTTTTTATTTTTTTTTATTCGACTTTTTTAGACTCACGCGTGATCACGCTTGATTCACGCAATCTCACTTGCTGACATCTACTGTTAACTATTAACTTCAGCTTTTATAAATTACGTGTTTACATGAAACTTTCAGTTTTTTCACACAAGATCTTGGAGGAGAAAAATGACTGTAGCTTCCAAGTGCCCGAATATGCAGAGCCAATGCGGAATATATCAAAAGCAAAATATCCAGTCTTTGTAACCAGACAATACACTTAAACACTAACCCCCGTATTCATAAAAATATTAAACAACATTTCAAATATATTTTAGTTAAAATACAAATTTTAACTTTTAAACTGTATTCAATGTATTCTATTCATAAACGAATTTTAACTTTTACACCACGTTTAAAATAGGTATTTTAAGCTAATATTCGTTTATGAAGGCTTAAAATGTGTTTTAACTAAAATGTATTTGAAATCTAAACTAGGATTTTTTATGAATACGGGCGTAAAAATGCATCGGACATGCGGCTAATCAATTCTGATAGATTTTAGGACGTATATCACGAAATATACGAGAACTAAACTTTTAACAAAAATCAAGTTTTTTCTTTAAAATTTTTAATTAGTTTATTTACCCGAATAAAATACGAACCACTTTTAATATGGTTTTGATGTATGGACTTTCAGCATTTCAAACAACATAAATTATTTGCGATTGGCGAAAGGATATCCTTAGAATTAAAGTGAAAACTTCACTTATATTACTTTTTTGTGAATATTATAAAATGTGAATATGATATAAATTTATATTCCAATTAACTCAATTTATCAAAAAAATCCACACAGAGAAAACAGATTCGTTGTGACTTCTGAATTTTTTGCTAACCGAATGAAACCGGAGAAACCGATATTTTTGTTTTGCGGTAACAGAAATTCGGTTTACACAGCAGAGTTTCAGTTGAAACAATATATTTCAATTCTGTCTAAAACACTTTTGATTATGACAACCAAATAATTACGTTGCTGCAGCCAAACCATTCCGTTGGCAAGAAATTCGGTTGTTACGATGAATCTGTTTTCTCTGTGCATAGATTGTTTACCGAAATTTTTAGAAAATTTCCAATCCAAAATACAATTTTGATAACTTTTTTATTAAAATTAATTTTGAATGAATTTACTATGGAGAAAATATAAAAATAAAAATTACATTTTTAAGAAAAAAGGTTAAATTTAAAAACGGTCTGGCACAGTGGGGAAAATTGGTCTTTTTTTGAGAACGTTTTCAACGGCTTACAGTTAAGAACAAAAAAATAAAAATTTAAAAAATAGCTGACCAAATTCCAGATGGATTACCCATGGCCGATTTTTAAAAGCCATTTATTTTGTATCCTTAATAAATCGTCAAAATCGTCAAAATCAATAAAATATTTAAAAGTTGTTAGATACCAACGAAATGCATCTCAAATTAAAGCTATTCATATTATCTATTAAAACTTTTTTTTAAGTATACGGTCACATTTTGTGTTTCTTGATAATAGTCAATTAAAATTTAAAATATTCACTTTTTACTTTCACTTAAGCACATTTACTATCTAATCAAAATCATTGAAATTTAATTTAATTAAAAACTAATATCCTGCTCCACAAATGCTTATCATTAAAAAAAAATTTAAGAAAATCCTAAAGTCTTACATTTTAAATAAGAACTTTGCTTCCCAGTATTTTTACATTTTTTATAGCAGAAATATCTAAAAAATTAAAATTTCGTTCATTTTGAGGATTTATTAAGAACATAAAATAAACGGATTTTAAAATTCGTTCATGAGGAATCAATCTAGAATTTAGTCAATTATTTTTCAAATTTTAATTTTCAAAATTCGTTTAAAACTTTGGGCTGTAGGTGAATTTTCTATAAAAGGTCCAATTTCCCCCATTGTACCTTGGGAAGAGGAATTTAAAAATAAATTTTTTTTTTCCTCTTAATTTATCTGCATTATATTATCGTTCTGAAAAGTAGTATTCAATCAACAAATCTTTAAAGTTTAGAACAACTTCAAAGATGTATTTTATCTAAACGAAAATACCCACACACAGAGAAATAAAGTGCCAACCGAATTGAAAAGTGTATAATAATGGTAACAACTTTTAAATTCAGTTAGTACAACGATATTTACATTAGACTTCTGAATATTTTAGGTGTTGCAACAAAAATTCTGTTGAATTTACCGAATTTTGTTGTGAAAGCGAATGTAAAGTTGTGCCAACTGTCAGAAATTCGTACTAACCGAATTTGAGTGATAGCAACCGAATTTCAGTTGGCAAATAGCTACATTTATTTCTGTGTGCAGGAAAAAATTACACATTCCAAAAAGAAGGTGATGCCCACACTTGCTTACATATCTCATTGCCAAATTTAGTTACTGCAATACCAAACTCATTCCAACGATAGAGTCAAAATTGTAATCAATTCTTTAAATTTAAACCTGAAAGCATGAACTCAATAACAAATTTATTATTTACTTAAAAGAAAATAACAATGTCATTCACTTATATGTATAACTTTTTGTACTCAAGAAGTAATCATATACTTTTTCTTAATAAAAGGACGTTATTGGAAGTAGTTCCTAATTTTAAAAAAAGAAGTTATACAATTTTAAAGAATTTATCTCATATATTTTTTCAAACAAATTTCTATTTGCAGAAAAATAATACTAAAAACAGAAATTGCATGTTGCCTAAATTTTGTTAAACTGCGGTTAGGTATAAATTAGGAAAATTTTGAGGGTGATTGTGCGTGAGTCATATTTTTGTTTTTCAATTTTGAATTGTTCTTTTTTTTTGAAAAATTTATATTTTCGTGGTTTATAGCTCCAAAATTATGACAAACCCATGTTATCATAACAATTCGATGTTTCACTTTTTAGGATTTTATTTCCGTATGAGTTTTGATCGTTATATTTGAGTGACCTAGGAGAATCACGTGTGAGTAAAAGTTGAATTTACTTATGGAATTACTTCTTTTTTTAAATGTAAGTACTTCTTATTTTTTCTAGGGAACTATTTATTTATTTTTTTTTGTGTAAGTACTTCGTAGTTTTACAATGGAACTATTTCTTTATTAAAAAATGTATGTAGTTCTTAAAAATATAAAGTAAATGGTTCTTCGGTAAAAAAAATAATCAATTCTAAAGAATCAATTATTTTAGTCTCACGCCCTGTTAAAAGAATCGAGTAGGTAATCTAGTAAGGAATGCGTTCTGCCCAAAGTGCTTGATTACAAACCGGCTTACCTTTTTGGAAATTTTTTGCTGGGTACATTTTAAGTCAAACATAGATCACTCGGGCGTATGAGTATTATTTTTAGTTCTAGTACAATTATCTATAAAGTATACGTTCTAGATGCAAATTCTCCTTAACTTGGTGAACAAATCAAAAAATTTAAATATATATTTAGACTTTTTCGTTATTTATTTCTCTATAATATAATTTTCCACTCCGGCTATTTTCTATATTTACACAGGGTTCCAGTAGTAGCAAGACAACGGAAAATCTCCGCATAACAATTGGAGGCAATTTGGAAGATCAGGGGAAAAAATCACGTCAACTAAATCGTATAAAAACGACGAAATATACCCTACTGACATTTTTACCAATTAATTTCTATGATCAATTTCGAAGAGCAGTATATTTTTATTTTTTGGTAGTAACCATAATATCATTTTTCGTAAGTGAGTATATAAAGTAACAACATCCCAGCAAAACATATTTTCGATTTGGTAAGCAGTAACTTCTTTTCAGTGCTTCCGAAGAAGCGCTTCGCCGTCATGCATGGAATGAAGCAATTCTGGAAGGCATTATATTGTGCTTCCCTGAAGGCATTCTTTTGAAGCAGTAAAGAAGGCATACAATGAAGCAGTAAAGAAGGCTTCTATGAAGCATTTCTGGAAGGCATTATATTGTGCTTCCCTGAAGGTATTCTTTTGAAGCAGTAAAGAAGGCATGAAAAGAAGCAGTGAAGAAGGCATGCAATGAAGCAGTAAAGAAGGCTTATATGAAGCATTTCTGGAAGGCATTATATTGTGCTTCCCTGAACGAAGAATCGCTTCTCAAAGCTTTTCTGGAAGAGCTTCGGGAAGCTCTTCCGGAAGCGCTTCTATCATGTGCTTCTTAGGTCACATGATAGAAGCGCTTCTCACCTGCTTAAAACAGACCTACCAAGTGGGACATCGCGAACAAAAATCATGCCTTCTGGAAGGCCTGCAGCAAGCGCTTCGGGTTCAAAGAAGCCCTTCCACAAGCGCTTCTTCGAAGCACTATTTTTTGCTGGGATGGCTCTGAAATTTAATTAAACCTTATTTAAATCCTACAGATAGTACAATATCGCCTTTAACATCATTAATACCACTATTATTTGTAATGATTGTAACGGGTTTTAAGGAGGCCTACGAAGATTATCAACGTTACAAAAATGATAATTTAGTTAATCATTCCAAAGTCACGGTATTTCGAAATGGACAAGAACAACAATTGGAATCACGTTTTATTTGTCCTGGTGATTTAATTGTGGTTAAAAGAGATTGTGATGTACCATGTGATATAGTTTTACTGCATTCATCTGCTACAAATGGTAAATGTTTTGTAACGACAGCCAATTTAGATGGAGAAACAAATTTAAAAACTTTACTAGTGCCCAAAGGTCTACCATCGGACAATAAAGATTATTTGCCAAAAAGTGGTATAATTGAATGTGAAAGTCCTAAAACTGATCTTTATACTTTTACGGGTAAAATTGAACTTTCGGAATCGATTTCGGTATTGCCATTAACAATAGAAAATTTGTTGCTAAGAGGTTCTAAAATTAAAAATACCGAAAAAGTTATAGGATGTGCGGTACATACGGGTATGACTACAAAATTACAGCTAAACAGTCGTTATACGGGTAATAAATCGGCTTCCAGTGAAATTTATATTAATAAATTTTTAATCATTTTGGTGGCAATCATGATAGTAGCATGTTTTATTTTATATATGTTGGGCAGGTAATGTTAAGTTCAAAACAATTTTAAATTACTTTTTAATAAAAAAAATCTATTTTTTATTTAATTTTAGATATGAAGAAATCAATAAGGTGCCTTTTATGGATTATTTGGGTCCCCCTATAAGTGTCAATAAAATAGCCAATATAATAGAAGATTTTTTGGCATTTTTAATTCTTTATAATTATATGGTTCCAATATCCATGTACATGAATATTGAGCTCTATCGCGTTTTAAATGCTTTTTTCATACAACAAGATCAACAATTATATGATGCTGAAACCGATCAAAGAGCAGTGGTTAATTCTTCGAATTTAAATGAAGATTTAGGTCAAATTAATATATTATTTTCGGATAAAACTGGCACTCTGACGAAAAACGAAATGATTTTTCAACAATGCTCGATAAATGGTAAAAAATTTGTATATAGAAAATTTTACTTGGAAGATCAGGAGACAAGAGATCATTTGAAAATGGAAAATTTTGATGTGAGTATAAGCAATTTTACAGAAGAAAGAGAAAAATTAGTTTAACATTAAAAAAAATTGGTGATCTCAAATTAAAACCGTTTTTGGCGTATCAGGCAAAGTTAATGAAATAATTTCACAGATTATCATTTGCTTACACTACTTTGGCTAGTAATCTAAGAATTTAAATACATGTTTTTTAGAGTATGGCCTAATTCACCGATAAAGGACTTTTTCTAATTTTGAGGATTCAAAAGCGTTGTGGTGTAATGGTTAGCGCGTTGGACTTTTACACAGAAGGTCCCGGGTTCGATCCCCGGTGCCTGCAACAGCAAAATAATATGTATGAGTTTTTTCTATCCCTCATACGTATCGCAATGTCCACCTTCGGTGTTCCCATAGCAATTAACCCCACCGAAGTAAAATAATGAATCAAGGCTATGAACCAAAAAGCTTCAATAAGTTCGCCAACTCTCCATCAGGTGGCGAGCGACAACTGTTCTAAGACTTATCATCTCGCGCAATTACAGTGTTGCCATGTCTGAAGCCCTTCATCTTTCCCCACCTTTCATCTCTATACTCTCCCTTTAAAAAGAAAGCAACACACAAAAAATAGGAAGTATTTCCTGAGTGTTGCCTCTCTTTAAAAAAAAAAAAAAATATCTGTGAAAATCCATTCAGCAAAAACAAAAAATTTAAATATGTGAAGTTGTATGGACATTTTTTAAAAAATCGAATATTTTGTTGGGTTTGTTTTCTTCAAAATTATTACCCCCACCTCCCCAGAAGCTTGTACCGGATCCGACACTGTATATGAAATTAAGTGGCAATCGAACAAAGAAAAGTAGTGCCGAATATCGATTGAGAATTAAAACTGTGTTTATATGAGGAAAAAATCACTTTTTTTAGTTTTTTAATGTCGTAATAGTTTTTACTCTAGATGGTAATTTAATCAATATACCTATAACGGAAATTACACAGAAGACCGACCAAAAATGAATATTTTTTTGACCTTTGGTCTGCCGATTTCTACTAAATTTTTTAATCAGAAACTCTGTGGAGCTACTTATAGATTATTTTTAGTTGTTCAAATTTCCAAAGATCCACGGTTTTATGCACGAATTTTTATTTTTCTGAAAATGAGGCATGTGCAAAAAATTTGAATGTTCTTATTTTCTTTAACCCTTGTACACTACAGTATAAACATGGAAAAAAATTAAAAAAATTTGATAATGCATAAAGACTTTATATATTTGTTTAAATATTTTCGTTAGGATATTGGTCATTGACAAAAAAATCATTATATGCATAATCTGTTCTTTGGTGAAATATAGTCGCGATATTTTTTAACAGAGTCCGACTTTTTTAATCAGTAATTATCTCAAAGAAAATAGGCGTTAGGCATATCTACTAAACCGGCAAGGCTAGACATTCGAAATTTGGCACGTAGCTTCATCTAATGACCGGAATAAAATCAAACAAAGCATTTTCGGATAATCAAATGCTTCAGTAGTACAATCGGGCTGAGAAGATTCAAAAATTCATATTTTGGACCCATTTTTTATGTGTAACATGTCAACCATTTTCTTTATAATTTATAGACCTCAAACAAAAATTTGAAGTCCAAATAGAAATATATCCACAAACAAAAAGTCGGTAGTGAAAATGTTAATATACATCGAATCATTACCATTTAAATTGCGCTAGAGTTATACACACTCTTGCTTTTTTATTGCGAAATAAACATTTTTTTCAGTGCGAAAAAGAAATATATTTTTTAAGCAATTTGGTTTTTAAATGTATTTTTCACAAATTTGGCCACTCTCGATTTGATTTATAATAAAAAACAGCGCTTTTGTTTTTAGGATCCCGGGGTATATATAAGGGAAAGTGGGGTAATTTGGGCCTAGTTTTTTAGCTCCTAAAAAGTACCTGCATCTATTTTTTAGCCTTTGATGGATCCATTCCAAATAGTGGTTAGTGGTTCTTAACCCAAAAGAACACAACTAATTTATTCGTTAGTGAAGAAAAGGTGGGTATTTTTTTTAATGTGTTGCTTTCCTTGGAAAGGTGATAGAGGAGAGATTAAAGGTGGGGAATGATGAAGAGCTTCAGACATGGCATCACTGCAAGCTGAAAAAATGCCCTGCTTTAAATATAATAATATATTTTTGTTTGGAACTATTTCCGTTTCCCATGTTTCTAATAAAGCATGTTTGCTTGCAAATATAATTATGTTTGTCTGTAAACATATATATGTTTGGAACTAGTGAACAACTTATAACTGCAATCATATATATGTATGTTTGGCTGCAAATGTATATATATTTATTATAAGTATGTTTGCATGTCCCAAACATAATATCTAAAACATTTTTAATTGCAAATATATGTTTGTTTAGGTTTCAAAATTTAAATCATTCTAAACATATATATGATTAACTTTTAACATATTCAAAAGTGACTTTTTTCTGCGTGTGTAATTGCGCTAGATGATAAGTCTTAGAATAGCTGTTGCTCGCCACCTGATATAGAGTTGACGAACTTATTGAAGCCTTGGATCATCTGACAGGCCAACGATCTAACTATTAAACGCCCACAAAAATAAATAAAACTAGAGAATAAAATAAAATATGATAAACATAAAGAAAAGTTCTTAATCTTCGTCTGAATACTCTGAGTTGTAATGAATGCAGTTAAAAAAGCTGGCCGTTATTTTATCACTTTTTTAGTGAACAGCCCTCTTGCATGTGTTGCAGTTTACTGGATTGTTAGAATTTAATTTTAGGGACGTTTCATTGAAACAAATTATGCAAAAATTTGTATCCAAATATATTGGGGAAGATGATGACAACCGTGGTTTTTTAATAGGTGGTTTAGTAGCATGATGTTTCTTAGCGGAAACCTTTGAAGCGTCATCCATTCTTTAAAAGGGATATCATGTATGGCTTTTACTAAACCATACTCCAGGATAGGGCTTCGTTGCTTGTTTGTTATACTTCGGAGGCATAATATCTAAATATATTAATAATTTACAATATATGCCATACAAACAACATGAAGAAGCGTTAAAATAGCTTAAATCACAAAACCTGTCACAAAAACTGACATAATCTTTGCAATGTTTAAATATTTGCGAAAACCAATACGTCATTCGTAACATACATACCATAACAAAATGTTTTTATATTTACATGCTTACAAATGTAAATGTAATTTTTTTTACAAAAAAAAGAACACTAAAAAAACTTTTTTTATAAAGGGTCCGCCATCTAACGTTTTATTTTTTCAACTAGTGCTTATTTCGTGAATGGTAACACTTAGCTCATGTCTGATTTGACAGATAATTAGTTTTATCCTTCCGCTGAACGAATATGGTCCGTATGTTCGTTATCTTGTGAAAAAAGTGAAAGAAACTGGCATCCTCATCGATAAACCAAAGCGTGAAAAGCCAAAAACAGTGTGTACACCCGAGAATATTGCTGCTGTGGCAGAAAGTGTGCGTGAAGCGCCATCAACATCAATTCACCGTCGTTCTTAACAATTGAACATTTCGGAGACATCATTGAGACGAATTTTGCATAAAGACCTTGGTATACCTCCATACAAAGTCCAATTGGTTTAGGAGTTCAAAAAAAAAAGTTATTTGGCGGACCCTTTATGATTTTTTTATTTGCTACGAAAAAGTACTAAAAAAATACGCCTCCTAAAATACACTAAAAAAAGTCTGTAAAGTCAGCAACATTTTTGCTGATAGGCTCCTTGCAGAAAAGTGCTAATATCAGCAAAAATTTGCTAAATTCATCAAAATTTTAGCTAAATTTACTTATTTTTTGTCTAATATTAGCAATTTTTCTGCAAGAATCCTCCCAGCAAAAATGTTGCTGACCTTAGAGATATTTTGAGTGTATGTATTGCTGAAAGTGATAAACATTTATTAAGGAACAAGACACAATAGTTAGAAATTCTGAAAATGCATTAGTATGGGAACAATGCAAAGTCCCAAACTACCCCAAATATCCTCTATTATTAATGAAATATTGAAAAAAAAAGCTTTAAAAAGAAACAATTTGTTATATGTTATAGCCAAAATTAAAAAAAGACATTTTTAAATTATATATAAATTGCATGAAAAATGGATTTCTTTTTGACGCTGGTAATTTTGTGCATTTTAATTGAAAATGATCCGATATATATTAAAGAAACTACGAATGTTGAAACTTACACAATTTTAGCAAATTTTTAAAAAAATAAAATCAGGAATAAAATCATGGTTCTTTTGAATTTCGATAAAATAAAAACGCTAATTTTTGAGTTTCTCCATAGAATTTCTGCGTGCAAAGTAAAATTTTATTTGGAAGACTTACGGTCAGATTTAAAAAGGTATCCAAATTCAAAATTGATTACGAACTACCACAGTCCTATCCGTCCCCGAAATTCTTATTTTGGTTCTTTACAATACATTTAGAGGGCCTACATCTGGTTTCTGGGCTATTTAAATACTCCAAGTGGTATATTTCAAATCCAGTATATAGGACAACCAACTCTCAATTAAAAAAAATTTTAAAATCAAATAAATTTGTTAGAAAATTATGTAAAATCGACCAAAAATTTTATTTGTATTAAAATTTATTTTAAAATTGTTTATTTAAGTGTTTTATTTATCTTGTAAAGCTTAAGGGTTACCATTAGTTATAGCAACAGAATGCTGCGTTTATTTCTTTTTTATGCCAACTTTTTAATTGTGGTAAACAAATGAATTTTTTTGTTGTAAAACATGTTGAAAAATTGTCCAAAATAGACAAGAAGTAATGTGTTCAACATTTAAAAAATAGTAAAAATTTTAAACTAATCAGAAAATTGAAAATAAGAAAATAAATTAAATTAATTATCACTTTACCGAGCAAACATTATAAAAAATAAATTTTTAATTTTTTTTCTTATTTATTATTGTTTCTTATATAATCAATTAGTTTTATTAAAATTGTGAATAAAATTCTTACCGTTTACAAAAACTCGATTGGGAAATTTCTTTAAAGCTTGTTTGTTATAAACTTTTTATTTATATTAACAAAAAATTACACTTTATGTTGCGTTTTTTTTTGCAACTATATAATAAAACTAGGAAAAACGACAACAGAAAAAAGTAGCTGAATTTTCTCCAGCAAAATATTCAATGAAGTTGATAATCATGTTCTGCTAAATTTAGGTGGCCTTAATTTTAGTTAAAAAAGTTAGTTAAACATTGTAACTAACTAAAATGTTAAATATATTGACAATACTGGCTAAATTAGCTAAGAATTCAGGTAAATCAACAGAATCTTCAAGCTAAATCAACAGAATCTTCAAGCTAAATCAACAGAAAATTTCTGCTAAAAAGGTCTTACCAGAGGTAAGTCAATATTTTTTACCGGGAAAATTAAAAAATAAATCTTTATCAGTTAGTCAGGATATATTTTAATCAACATACGAGGGCGGATCAATAAGTCCGTGACTTTTCGAACTTCCCTCGTAGTTATATGAAATGCAACACTACTCCCATCAAGTACCACCTGTTAATAGACTACTGTCCATTTCTGAACAAGTTCCTTCATTTACTTTGCTTTTAACAGCTGTTCAAAACATACAACCTTGTGGATTTTTCTAAAAATGGAAAAAAAGTGAATTTCAAGTGCTCAATAAACATTATTTTTTTGTGAAAAAAAACCGTCAATCAAACCAAGGATAAGCTTGATAAATCCTATGGGGACTCTGCATCATCGATTTCCATGGTAAAAAAAGTGGTATACTGACTTTCGTTGTGGTCGCACAAGTACAAATGACGCTAAACATTCCGAACGGCCAATTGAGGTCAATACACCCGAAAATGTCGAAAAAATCCACGATATGGTGTTGGCCGATCGAAGAGTAAAAGTGCGTGAGATTATTGAAACCATAAGAATTTCATATGGCAGCGTGGTTTCGATTTTAAATGATCAGTTGGGTTTAAGAAAGCTGTCTGCAAGATCGTGGCCAATAAGGTGATGGCAACAGTTTTTTTGCAATGCACGCGGGATAATCCACATCGATTACCTTCAAAAGGGAAAAACAATAAACGGCGAATATTATGCCAACGTATTGGACCGATTTAACGAGAATTTAAAAACAAAAACGACCCCATATGGCCTATTTTATGGACCTCGAAAAATCGTATTTTTTTGGAAGGGATACACAAATTGGAGAAACGTTAAACTAAGTGTATTGAGCTAAGAGGAGATTATGTTGAAAAATAATTTTTTTGCAAAAAAAAACTGTGTTTCATTTAGAAAGTCACGGATTTATTGATCTGCCATCGTATATTTTAAATTTCAAGTTTCTAGTCTTGGAAAAACAGCCAAGGAGAAGACTTCCACTTTTTGCTCCTCCCAGTAGGACTTTTCAAAAATCATACCTACGTTTAATAAGGAATCCACATACCAAATGTTTGCCCTTCGCATTTTAATTTCCTAAACTCCCGTCTAAGCGGATTTAGGAACACATATACCGAATTTCAAGTTCCTCTCTTAAGCGGTTTGGGTATGCCGTCATTGTGGAAAATTTCCCTTTTTTCGCCATACTTGCAACAGTTTATAGATTCTTTGAAAGAAGCGCTCTTCATCTGCTAAAAAGAGACTTACCAAGTGGGACACCGCGAATAAAAATCATGCCTTCTGGATTTGCTTTGGAAGCGCTCGGTAATTAAATAATTCCTTCCAGAACTGCTTCTGGGTAAGCAATATTTTTTGCTGGGTTACCAGTTAATGCGTCTTAAAAAACTCTTTGGTACCCCCATTTCCCTAAAGTTTCATTGAGACAATACAAAATAAACCCAACAAACGGAAAATGTGGTAATGTTTTACCCCACTTTTTAACCCTTAAACATGAGATTGGGTCGCTAAAAAAATACGTGTCCCTTATTCTTTTCTGCTGCCTCACATATCTGAATTTTATTAAGATCGGAGAGTTATCTCATATTTCCAAGAACATATGTTTTAAATTTGTAAATTCTAGCCAAATGAATTTGGGCAAGGCCGAAAATGGGGAGACTTTAACAAGGTTTGCTCCTACCCTCAGGAAATTTTAAAAGTCCCGTGTATACCATAGGAGGAACCTCCATGCGAAACTTCAACTTTCCGCTCCATCGGTTTAGGCTCGGCGATTTTGAAAATATAGATTACCGATTGCTAGCTAATGTAATTTTTTCTGTAACTGCCATAATATTCTAAATTGTATAAACTTTATCTGTAGTCCATTATTTAATTTCAGGACAAACAATTTGAATTTTTCAAAGCGCTAGGGCTTTGTCATACTGTGCAGATTGCTGATTCTACCACATGCTGTTTACAATATCAAGCAGCAAGTCCAGATGAAAAGGCACTTTTAGAAGCCTGTTCACAGTTGGGCCTTCATTATTTAGGCGATGATAATGATATGCCTAAGTTAAAAATTTCAACTCCTACTAATGATAACTCTAAAATTATGCAATTTAAACGTCTTCATATTTTAGACTTCTCTTCAGAACGTAAACGTATGAGCGTTATTGTTTCTGATTCTGAAGATCGTAAATGGCTTTTTATAAAAGGAGCTGAAAATGTAATATTTGAATTATGTTCTGAAACTTCCAAAGACATGATACTAAAAACTGATGCACATATAACCGAATTTGCTTTAGAAGGTCTAAGAACTTTGGCTATAGCGAGACGACTAATACCCGAAGATGAATATGAAGAATTTGTTAATGATCTCAATCAATCACATACAATGCTGGATAAAAGAAAAGAAATAATGGAAACTTGTTACAAGGTATAGAATGTGGTAAGTCGATATGATTTTTTATATACAAGTACATATTAAAATTGTTTTGAAATGAAATGAAACCCCTACAGATTTGGAATTGTTAGGTGCTACGGCGGTAGAAGATGCTTTACAAGAACATGTTTCAGATACATTGATTTCCCTACAAAAGGCTGGTATACGAATTTGGGTTTTAACTGGAGATAAAGTTGAAACCGCTGTTAATATAGCTTTATCATGTGGTCATATTCCAGCCGATGCCTATAAACACTCTATACTCGATTGTCATTCTATAGAAGATTTATTAGATTCTCTCCATGGGCTTGATAATTCCTGTGCAACAAATACACAATCGACTATAGCTTTAATAATGGATGGTAAAAGTTTAGCTATAGCTTTAGCAAAAGCTCCCAATGAATTCCGCGATATAGCTTTAAAATGTAACGCGGTTTTATGTTGCCGTCTAAATCCGTTACAAAAATCAGAAGTTGTTACGTTAATTAAACGCCAAAAGGGTTATTTAACTGCTGCCATTGGCGATGGTGCCAATGACGTTTCCATGATACAAGAGGCTGATGTGGGTATTGGCATTATGGGTAAAGAGGGTCTTCAGGCGGCAAGATGTTCAGATTTTTCAATAGCTAAATTTTTCATGTTACAACGTTTGTTTTTGGTACATGGTCATTATAACACTGCAAGATTATCATTTTTGGTTTTATTTTATTGTTATAAGAATATTTTTATTACCGGCATTATGGTACTGTTCCAGTTGTATGATTTATATTCTGCAACTTCGGTTTTTCATTCCTTGTATTTGTGGCTATTTGATGTTATTTATATATCATTCAGTTTTACTTTCTTGGCTATAAGTGAGAAACCATATGATGAGGAGATCTTATTGAGGTAAGTGGAAAATTAGACAGTGCAACAAAAAAAAAAATCATTTATTGTTATACAAACAAGGAAACTACAGTGAAACATTTAGATTCTTTGAAATTTCCCAAAATAGAAAGATGCTCATAATCTAAGAAATTTCTTTTACATAAAATCTATCAGTTTGCAATACTGTTTTCTGCTGAAAGTCCCCTACAGTTTCATAATTTTTGTTTTTTTAAATTCTTGAGATTTTAATGATTTTCTCCCTCGGATTTGATAGTTTTTTTTTTTAGAAAGCTGATTCTGAGTGATTTATGCTTTAAAAAACATTCAGATTCGAAAAAATGTTTAATGCTTTGGAGTGTTCCGACATAAAATCCTGTAGAGCTTCTTCTTTTAAGGTTAGCATTAATTACCAACATAAGACCGACATGGGTAGCTGGGAGCTATTAAAAACTTTCGATACAGCTTTCAATGGTCTTTAAAATTTTATTGAATTTTGTATTTTACACTCAAAATATTATGTAGTTTACTGTTTTTAGTTTAATAATCTGGTAACGTTGAGAAATAGAGACGGAGGAGATTAGAAAAATAAACAAAAATTAAAATCTAAAAATAGAATATTTGTGTTTGATGGTGTTGGTGTTGGTCACTTTTGAGTATAATATACAATAACAGAAAAACTAATAGGAAAGAAAACTGCAATTTTGCTGCATTACATTCCAGGCCATACTTGGGTGTGATCGTTAAATGGACATGACTTGGTATTGTTACGTTTTTAATGTAAGAAGAGCTCAGGTTTGATTCTTACAGCTGTAGGTTGCTGAAAAATTTATCATATAGAGACACTCTTACAATTATAAGACACAAATAATAATACAATTTAAATTTAAAATCACTGATGACGCCTGTCCATAAAAAAGGCAGAAACTAGTCTAGTCTGATTTAAAAATGAATAGTGTCTATAATTTTTAGAGAAAAACGTTTAGTCTTCTTCTAAAAAAAAAGTTCTCAGTTGAGCTAAAAATAATGGAAAATGCATTTATTTTTTTAATAAATACTTATTTCAACTTTTTTATACATTTGTTCAAAATAATTTACTACCATTTACCGATTATTTTAGTTTCATTTATTTAAAGTTTAATACGAACTTAACCACAAAAACGGAATATTGTCCTTTATTTGTTATTATTTGTTATTATGAATTATTTTGTTTTTTCAAAAAAAAATATTCAAAAAATTCGTGTCTGTTTTTTTATTGTATACAAAATTATTTCAAATCAAATTACAAGAAATTAAAAAAGTTTACACAAATGTTTGGCTGTACACATTTTGTAAAATAAAAAAGCAACCAAAAACTAAATGAATTTCAAATAACTGAATCGAACATTTATTTTTAACTTACTATTCATTTGTTCTTATGAATTTGTTAGTTATTTAAATGACATTTAAAAATAAATAACAAGAAATATTTGATGATTTAAATTAAAAGTAAGCAGATCGGAATTTAAGTGATTTCTCCTTTATGTTAAATTAAATTTTGCAGTTAATTTTAACTACAATGTACTTTGAGTGTATTCTCAAAGCAAATGTAAAGTTTACGTACTTTTCTTTTTCCAAACTTCGTTGTAGTTCGCGTTTAATAGCTGAATTATTTGAATTATCACAACTTTTGAATGCGTCAACAGAAAATTAAAAATTTCGTGTCATTTTAAAAATCGTTAAACAGTGTTGTACAAATATTATTTTCTTTTACGATAAGGATAACGAAGTAAAAAAAAAATTTTTTAATTCGCGTATATCTCAAAGAACCCGTAATTAATTTTTATGAAATTTATTTTACAACATAAAAAAATTTCAAATTGGAAATCAGAGGGGCTTAAAACTAAACGGAAGTTTTCCAAAAATATATTTTATATTTAATATAAAATATTTTATATTCACATAGGACCCCAGTGTAGAAAACTACTGTCTAATAAGTGGTTATATAAGTCCATATTTATTAATGGCAAGTATTTACAATTGTAATGAGTCTAAAAATAGATTTTCAAAATATTTTTGGGTTATTACTTTATGTTTAAAATAATGATAAAAATGAGTACTTACTGGTAACGCTTCATTGTTTGTATTGACATAATGGGGAAATTAACTAGTTATTAGTTATTTTGTGGCGTTGTGGTGTAATGGTTAGTGCGTTGGACTGTTATACAGATGGTGCCGGGTTCGATTCCCGGTGACGACAACATAAATTTAGAAAAATAATATGTATGATTCTATCACTTATATGTATCGCAGCACCCATCTTCAGTGTTCTCATAGTTCTTAACCCCACCGAAGTAAAATAATGAATCAGGGCTATGAAACAAAAAGCTTCAATAAATTCGCCAACTCTACATCAGGTTGCGAGCAACAACTGTTCTAAGACTTATCATCTCGCGCAATCACAGTGTTGCCATGTTTGAAGTTCTTCATCTCTCACCATCTCTCACCACCTTTCATCTCTCCACTATCCTCTTTCCAAAGAAAGCAACACATTAATTAGTAGGAAGAATTTCATGAGTGTTGCTTCTCTTTAAAAAAAAAATGTCATTATATAAATGTTTTAAAGTAAGGCAGAGAGTAAGCTGGTGTCATTACTGGTACTAGGAACAATAATGATATGTCGTTACCGTTTCTACATTGTAACCCTGCGACACGTGTAAAAATCGATATGCACGTTAAACAGGAGACCGCAGGCAGTTAAAGGTTAATTTACTTTAAGTTTGTGTTAAAAAAACTACAGCGTTTTCAGGTTTGTTGCAATTGAATTCCGCAAACGTTAAGTAACTTCGCTGGCGTCTTGCCGCAGTGATCATATATTACAGACGATGTAACACAAACACCTGATCCATTTCAAAACCCATTTAAAAGTTTTTGTTAAAGCAATAGTGCACTATCTTTTCGCGTTGGAAGCATTGCATAGTGTTACGAGTTAATACTATTAAAAAACTTTATATAATCAAAAAAATATTTTTAAATTGAAATATTACAATCAGGGTTGTCAGATATTTCGATTTCTCGCCAAACGTGGCAATTTTCGAATAAGTTTGGCGATTTAATTTTTAAAATGGCGACCGGCGATTTTACACACACAAAATTCATACCAGAACACTTGAAATATATCAACCGAATATGAGTGGTCGCAAAATTTATTCAAAAACTTGATTCATTTTACCCGAATATACATTTAAATTGCTAAAATTTAAGCGTTTTATTTTCGAAATATCTTGTTGAGTTGATATTTTACCATATTTTTGGTAACGATTTTTTTTTGTGTAAAATTTGGCGATTTTTGAGAACTTTTTCGGGGTATAAAATTAAAACTGTTTCTCTGCTTTACAAAATTTCTGGGTATAGCATTTTTTATGTTATGAAATTATACGTTAAATTTGTGTGTTGCAGCTCCTTCTTTTTATAAAGAGACTATTGTGAACTAGAATTATAGACGAAGCATACAAAATTAAAATTTTCATTTAGAGATTTGGTGGAACAAAAGTTGTTAGATATTTTTTGATAACCTGCAACGTTAGCAAATTTAAAAAAATCTGTTTTTAATCAAACTATATAAGACCGCTAAAAATACTCTCAAAATTCACTAATTTTTTATTTCTTTCTTAACTCGCCAAAAATCAAATTTTGAGTGTTTCTACCAATAACAAAAAACGGGGTTTTTTTGGCAAAAATTAAGCATAAAAAATTGTTGGCGATTTTTTTTTTTTGGCGATTTTCATTACTCTGTTTGGCGAAAAGCGGCAAAAAAGTCTGACAACCCTGATTACAATACATATATTTGAAGTTTTTGATCTTCAAAACAAACCGTTTTTAAATCTTTCTTTACAGAAATCCCGAATTGTATCAGAAAAATCAACAAAATCGTCAAGTACGTTGGACGATATTTATTCGTTGGATTCTGAACGGTGCCTTACATGCTATAGTGGTATTTTATTTTGCATATTTCTTCCTGACCATCAACAATGTGATCTTAAATGATGGACAAACTGCAGAATTCTATATATTCGGTTCTATACTAATACAAATGGTGGTGGTAGTGGGAAATATGAAATTAATGTTGGAATCAAATTTTCTGAGTTACATTTATATAGCGATTATAGTGGCATCATTATTTGGTTTCATCATTAGTACCGTGATATATAATTTGATTGATTTGTAAGTTAATTGTAAAGAAAAATTAAACATATTTTATATTTATCTGTATTTTATCTTTTTCTTTTTAGTCCCAATAATCCTGGTTTATATCATGCCTATAATCGTTTATTCTGTTCCCTGCCAGCCTGGTTATTTACTATTGTTACTGCGGTAGCTTGTTTGGTACCCGATTATTCTATCAAAATGTTTCGTACATTTTTAAGAAAATCAAATTCAAACAATAGTTCTACCATTTGAATGTGTTGATACGCGGAGTGGTAAAGTGCGTTTTCCGAAATTTTACCAATTTCAATTTATTTGATTAATGATTATATTTTTTTATTAAAGTGTTGAAAATAAATATAAAATGCAATCTACTTGTCTTATCTTCAAATATTTGTTTAGCAAAAAAAAAAAAAAAAATAATTTAAAATTTTAGCAACATATTATGAGAATTTTAAGATATTAACCCTTTTACTACCCTTGTACACTACAGTGTACACATTTTTAAATAAATATAAGAATTTTAATAATGTAATAAAACTTTATATTTTTTGTTTAAATTTGATTATTATGATATTTGTCATTGAAACAAAATCATTATATGGATAAACTGTTCATTAGGGAAATATCGTCGAGATATTTATTAAGAAATTCCGATTTTTTTTAAAGAACCTTTATCTTGGAAAAATGGGGCTTTTGGTGTATCTAGTAAACTAAGAAAGCTATAGTCTCCAAATTTGGCATGTAACTTCATCCAATGACAAGAACTTTTTTTTTTGGCTATTCGAATGTTTAGGTGCTAAAAATTGGCTGATAAGTTTAAAAAATTCAAAATATAAGTAAACCTGCTTTTTTATCTACTTTTAGGACCCCTAAGAAGAATCTGAAATAGAAAAATCAAAATAGAAATATATCCACAAACAAAAAGTCGATAGTGAAAGGGTTAGTGAATATAAAAATGTTGCCGCAACATGAATCATTGATTGTGTTATATGAAATTTGAAATAAATCTAAAGTAAATATGTTATACAAGCTTAAAAGCCCAAAACTTCGTTAATGGTAGTTTCATATTTCGGAATCTATGTATATATAAAATTGAATGAATGTATGTTTGTTTATTTGTTTGTACCTTATAGGAGACCCGACCGATCCGGGTAACGTCGCCATATAACTATCAACCACGCCCAATTTTTTAAATCAGATACTTACGTATATCACTAAAGAATGTTTGCCATACCAAATTCATCAACACCATAAAAGTTTTTTATTCGCCAAGCATCCTTTTTCGCCCATTTTTACTTTAAATTATAATTTAAACACTTGTTTTTTTACTATATAAAGACTTTTCATTTTATTTCAAAATTAATGGGGATAGCGAGGCACACCGGGATGTTTTTGTGATTTCAAGTTTCAGATTTCTAAATTAATAGAATTCCATTGATCATTAAAGGTGGTTTTTCTTTTTTTGTAAACCCCAAGTATGCGGAATAATTTTTCAACCTTTTATCCCTACTTTTCTTGAAAAAGATCCCACCTAACAAATTCTAAGTTCCTCGCTTTAGTGAGCTACTTCTTATTCGAAGAAAAATATATTTTAATTTTAAAATTTCTGACCAAAGGGATTTTGGCAGGCCGCCAAGGGGGAGACTTTTAGCCTTTATGCTACACCCCGATGGAGTTGCCAAAGCCCGCTCTATATAGATTTCCACTTCTGATTAGAAGCGCACTTACCAAATTTCAAGTTCTTAGCATCAACGGTTTTGTCAGACAGCCAATGGGGATTTTTACCCTTTCCACTTGCAAATTCTTCTCTTTAGTGGTGTGGTCATTACGTCTAGGGAAAACTTTTCCCCTTTTAGCCCCTCCCCGTTTGGAACTCACTTACCAAAGTTAAAGTTCCTAGCAGCAGCGTTTTGGTCAGGCCAGCAAAGGGGGAGATTTTTCCTCTTTTTGCCACCTAATATGTGAATTTCCAGAAATCCTGTCAACACAGATATTTTCCTCGCTTTAGTGGGGTTTCCAGGCTGCAAAGTAGGAGACTTTCCCCCTTAATGCCCCTCCCCGTAGGAGTTTGAATTTTTCGCTTTGTACAGATGTCTACTCCTAATTAGGAACCCACATACCAAATTTCAAGTTCCTAGCTTTGGAGGTTTCGCCAGGCCGCGTGGCAATTTCCAAAAATCCCGTCAATACAAAAGATATTCACTCGTGAAAAGGTTCCTCATACCAAATTTCAAGTACCTCGCTTTAGTAATTTGGCCAGGCCGCCATGGCGGAGACTTTTCCCCCTATTTCCCCTCCACGTAGCAATTTATAAAAATCCGCCCTATACAGATGTCTACTAATCTACTACTAATTCGAAACCCAAATTTCAAGCTCCTAGGTTCGGGGGTTTGGCCAGGCCACCAAGTTAGATACTTTTATCCTTACTGCACCTCCCCGTAAAAATTTCCATAGATACGCTTTATACAGATGTCTAATCCTGATTAGGGGCCCACATACCAAATTTCAGGTTCCTAGCTGCACGCAGTGGATCATTTCTTACTTAATAGTCAGACTGCAATAAAATTTGGAACATGCGTAAGTAAAGTAATATCGAAATTTTGATTTTGAACCTTCCAAAACCAGATTTTGGCGAATAGGGGACGAAATCTTGGCCAATTTCTTGTATAAAATATTGGTTATTTAACTAAATAAATTCTTGATTAAATAAAAAAAAAATGCTGCAGCGGTTTGACCAGAACCCCAAGGGGGTAGGCTTTTTCCCATATTAGCCCCTATTACACCACGTTTCTGGGCAAAATTTTCAAAAGTACAATACCAGGGAGTTGGGTCATATCCAAAAGAACATATTGCAAATTTTAGCTTTTATCCCAAGGGGTTTGGTCAGGCCGCTATGGGGGAGACTTTCCCCTTATTGCCCCTCCCCGTAGGAGTTCTGAAAATCCTGTCTTAGCGGATGTTTACGCTCGAGGATGGACCTCCTAGCTTTAGCGATATAGGCTGGGCAATTGACTCAACGGTCATTCATTCAGTCAATGAGTGAGTAACGTTATTCTTTTATGTATATATATATAGATAAATAAATTATTATCTTATCAATTGTAAACTATTTAGTTATGATGAATTAAATTTGACGGGTTCTTTTGTAACAAAAATCCGAAGTTATAGCAGTATTCTAGATTAGGAAATTGGTGTGAAAATATTTCGAAGACTATCCGATTAAAAATAGTTATAGTTATTTATCTCAAATACAAAATCAGATCTCATTTGATGTAGATCGATATTTATTGTTTTCCCAATTTATCTCAAAATTGGGGTATCCAGTAATATCCGATTAGATTCCTCAAATATATTACTTGAATAAATTAGATCAAAATTCCAAAAAATCTTTTTCACATTCTGTGTTGTTCGAAAAAGTTGAGTTTTTGACTTAAAATCGCGGTTTACGCGATATTTAAAAATTATATTTAATTTTGGAAATTACATTTGAAAATTTGGACGTAATCAGTTGAAGAGAAATATATTTTCTATAAGTAAATTCCAAATAAGTGCAGTTTTTAACATATCCCAGTAAAAAACGCTGCTTACCAGCAAGCGGGTTTGTAAGGGAGTAAGCCATAAAGAATCCCTTACAAACCTGCTTACATATGCCATGATTTTTAGATGTCGAATTCCCACTTGGAAGCATTACTTTTCGACAAAATAAGCGCTGATTTAGGCGCTTATAAAAAGCTGTGATTAAATGACTTTCAGTAAAATCATATTTCATGTCTACATTATTACAATTTAAAATATTTTTTTTTTTTTTTTTATTAATTAATAATCATATAATTACAAATTATATACTATTACCCTAACCGAGCACTAGCTACTATGGCCTTCGGCGCGTTGTAGCGAAAAACAGACCAGTGCCTCTAGTGGGAATCGAACCCACGACCCCCGCACTGAGAAGCCAGCACGCTACCAACTAGCCTACCGGGGCGCACAATTTAAAATATATTTTACATAAAATTCTAGACATTAAATTGTTTTGCTTAAATTTTAGACATATAAACACAATAATTATATTTATGTTTTTACCGCACCACGTGCTAGCTCTTCAGAAACAGATAAATTACTAATTATTTTTTATAACATACTCGAAAAGAACGAACAGAATCGGAAATCACTCGGGAAAGCTCATACAGGTCGTTTATAATCCACGATATATAACTTTCTGCATTACAACCTGCATCCGTGTAAGGGATTAGGGTAAGCTGCTTACAACCTGAATCCGTGTAAGGGAAAACAGTAATCTCGAATTTTTTTGTTTATTTTTTTCCGAAAATTATTCGTTTCTTTTGCTGCTTCTAAGTATAATCTTAAAGTAAGCACTTACATCAGCGCATTTGTTTCATCCTGCTTCTAAAAAAACGAATTTTTTTACTGGGATACTAGTTAAAGTATTGTTAATCCAAATGTATAATCGACCTTTTTGAAATAGCAAAATTTCGAAAGTTAATAAAAAATAAGATCAGTTTCAAAGAATTTAAAAATTTTTGACAAAAGCCAAAGTGTTTCCATTGAAATACCCATATCACTTTTATTACGCCGGCTTTTCATATACTTTTAAATATTTTCTGATAAAAATACTTTAAAGAAGGTCAAAAATATTTTTTTTCAAATCGTTATAAAACAAGACTGAAATTATAAATTTTACAATTTACTGTAATCAAAAAAAAAGTCTTGCAAAACAATTGATAAATACAGCAAAATTTTTGCTAAATTTACCTCCCAGTAAAAATGTAGCTGACTTTACAGACTTTATTTAGAGTGTACGTTTGTTTATGGCTTAATGCTTTGACATGATTTATACTGCGTTGTTTCACCGCCTTTTTATCAAAAGTTATAGGCTGAACTTGAAAAATAGACGTGTATCTAAAGATACGTTGGTAAAAAATGAATAAATAACACATCCACTCCGAACAATATTTGCTAAAGTATTCAAAAATTTTAACCCTTTCACTACCATTGTACACTCACAATATTATTATGTTAAAAACTACCTATTAAATTAATTGAAAACACAATTAAAAAAATTACTACTGATTTTCCATTATATTTAAATCATTTTGATATTAATTTTTAAACATTGTTTAAAAAACCGATAAAAGTAGTAAAAACAACAGAAAGTGTTTGAAAACAACATTCAATATTTAACGGACAAAACGTAAAAAAAACGATTTTTTTAGTTTGATTTTGATATATATTTTTTTTTTTTAAGAGAAGCAACACTCAGGAAATTCTTCCTATTTATTAATGTGTTGCTTTCTTTGGAAAGGGGATAGTGGAGAGATGAAAGGTGGTGAAAGATGAAGGGCTTCAAACATGGCAACACTGTAATTGAGCGAGATGATAAGTCTTAGAACAGTTGTTGCTCGCCGCCTGATGAAGAGTTGCCGAATTTATTGAAGCATTTTGTTTCATAGCCCTGATTCATTATTTTACTTCGGTGGGGTTAAGTGCTATGGGAACACCGAAGGTGGGCGCAGCGATATATATAAGTGATAGAAAACTTATACATATTATTTTTCTAAATTGATGTTGTCGTCACCGGGAATCGAACCCGGGACCATCTGTGTAACAGTCCAACGCACTAACCATTACACCACAACGCCCGCATCGATTTGTTAATGTATATTTTTGCTTATTTTGCTATAAATAAATATGTTTGCTATATATATTTTGGTATTTTTTTTTTGCATATTTTTCTATAAATGCATATATTTGCATTAAAAAGTATGTTTTTAACTACTTTTTTGATGTTTTACTAAAATATGCGTTTTCGCAGAATGTTTTTATTTAATAAAAATTTTTTCTTCAAACTTTAAAAATAATATTTTGACGCATACTTTTTTATCACGATGACAAAAATAATATTTAGTATATTTGGGATAACTTTTTCATTTTGTAGATTAAAACAAAATACCCTTTCGATATCGTGTCGATGATAATTATTTATAACATAAGCACGAATTTTTTATAATTTAATTCTAAAAAATGTGAAAAAAAAAAAATTTTAAAATTTGTAAACGTCTGGTCATGTGGCACATACGCCAAACCCCCAGGTGGGATAGTTTTGTCAGCAAAAATTGGTAGCTTTTTAAAAGACGTATACGTAATATTAATCTGTTACATGGTTATATTTGTTGAACGGGCAGACGTAATTTTCTTTCAACAAACTCGAAAAAAAAAGTTTTTTGAAATTTTTTGCTAAAATTACATCTATTGATATAAATCTTTATGATTAGTTAATATAAAATATAAGTTTCCACCAGAACCGCTATATTTATAGCTGACAAAAGTGCAACATCAACTTGCCGAATTTACCCCATAGGTGGGACATTTTAGCCGATTTGAGTTAGTTTAGAAATCTTAAAATAAATAAATATAAGGCATAAAGATAATTTATGTTTTAAAAATACAAATTAAAGTTAAGATGTGTACAATTTTAGATAAAAAAATTTTTTTCAGAAAATTTGTTGGCTGAGTAAAAAAAAGAGCTCCCCCCTTTTTTGTTTAAATCGCTGTCTTTACCAAACCAATAAATTTTTTTGAAAAATTACTTTTTATCATAATGAATACAATTCCCATTTCATTGTTTTTTAGAGCAACCTAAAACGGCTAAACTGACCTACCTCGTAGGGTACAAATCATAATGTGATTTACTCTAAGAGTGCCAATTTTTATTCGGGTTCCGGACATAATTACGTTATAATTATGAGTCTACATTAGTTTAGAAAAGACAGCGGAAATTAGATTCCATTTTAATCCAGGTTTGATTTGATGATGCACCAAAATTGTTCATTAAGGAGAGATGTATGAGTGTCCGTTATAGGTAGGACTTACTGTATGTATTGTCTTTGGCGAACGTTTACCATTTGTGAGTCAACACCATTGGAAATATTTCCAAAGAAACTGCTACGGCCACATAACTATAACATTTTGACATTTTTTGCAAAAACACCATCTGAATTTCTTTTACTGAAGTCAACAGAACATCATACTAAAAGATATATTTTGTAATACACCAATTGAAAAAGTTATCAAAGAACTAACTTTCATTTATTTTTTGAACGAATCTAAAAACACAAAAATGTGTCTGTCCGAGACTCCCTTAAGAGTAGGGCGGGTTGAATTGTAGGGAGGCAAAAAAATCGCTCAACGTACAAGGAAAATCGTATTCTAGGGATCAAAATAATAAACTTTTGACCCGTAGGGGAAAAGCCCACTTTGATATTTCAGAAAGTAGGAGGAATCTCTCCAAGATTATGGGAGCTACTTCTTCTTTGGGAGACGCGCTAGCAGATTAATGCATAAATCATCATTCTAGGTGACCGTTAAGGGGTTAAAATTTAAGTTGAAAGAGGGCCTTCTTAGCCGTGTTTTTATTTGCAAAATGTACAAATCTCGGGATAGAGATATTTCAGAAAGTAGGATTAGTCTTTCAAAGATTAGGGTCTCTATATCTTCTCCGGAAGACGCTCTAGCAGATGAATGTATAAATTATATTCGATTGGGTTGGATTCGATTGGGGCACTCTAAATGGGTCAAAGTCGGGACATCAAAATTCGTTTTAGAGTTATGGTTCCTTCGGCAAAGTTTCTTATTTTGATCCCTAGAATACGATTTTCCTTGTACATTGAGCGATTTTTGAATCGACCTGCCATATTGTACAGTACACCCCTTAAACTTGGAGGTATAAAACATGATAAAAACCAGAACAAATTATCACTTAAGCTTTTTTATTATCTCTCTTAGAATTGGGGATAATAGGGGGTGGTGTTTGTGCCCCACTGGCGAAAGCTCCCCCATCTACCCTGCACATTTTGAATAAAATATAAAAAATTTGATAATGAAGTAAAGCTTGTTATTTCGGTTTAAATATGCACATTAGGATATTGGTCATTGAAAAAAAAAATCATTCTTTGCATTAGAGCAATATAGTCGCAATATTTACTAGCAAAGTTCAATTTTTTAATCTGCCTTTATGTCCGAAAAAAGGGTCGTTTTAACTTCATTAATCAGAACAACACCGAACAAAGCATTTTTGTTTATTCGAATGTTTTAGTTGTAAAAGAGGAGAAGTTTCAAAACTTATATTTTCGTAAACATTTTTTTTGAGTGTCAACATTTTTATTTCTAGTTTGAGGACCACTAAAAAGAATCTGAAGTCAAAATTAAAATATATCCACAGACAAAAAGTCGGTAGTGAAAGGGTTAATTATTAAAACAAAACAAAAAAGTAATAAAAATTATTGTCCGACCAAACAGTTCGGCCAGAAAATGCATTTGGGCTGTATTCGGTATTTTAAAGCATTATGTACAAATTTGGCGGATGGAAAAATGTTTATTGGGCTGATTAGATGCTATTTTGAGTGTCAAATTTGAAGAAAAGTCTTTAGTTAAGCAATTAATTCACTATTCGGCCTCAGAAAGTTCGGCCAAATTGAAAATAGTTCGGCGGCCGAACTTTTAACTTTATAGCTAAACTTCGGTTTTTCTCTTAAATTTTATACACAAAATCGAATTAAATCGGCTCAACAAACATGTTTCCAATACCAAAATTTGTCAGTATTGCCTCTAGATATCAAAAAACCGACAAAATATAATTTTGTGGCCGAACTGTTCGGTCGGACACTAATAAAAATTGCCTCTTTGCTATCAGAAAAAAAACTACATGCATAAAATATCTTTACATATAATTTCAATATAATATCAGATCAAATTTAACAAAATTTTATAAACAAAGTTTTTATATACAATATGGGCGTGGTGAATGTCAAACCATGCCCATTTTTGGTGGAAACATTAACATCATAGTGTTCTATATACCAAATTTCCATTTTCTTAATACTAATTTGATATTTGTCGTTATAAATTTACAAGATCGCACACTTTGTTCTGTTGTCTTTTTTCAATCTATTTAACATTAAATTATACAATTGTTTTAATATTTGCCCATTTTATAAAATTACTTATAATCGTAAAATGATTTGTAAGATATTCTACATTAAATTGCAAAAATATTGAGTTTTATAAGAACAATAAAGATACAGAATTATTGTGTTTTACGGTTCTAATAATATCAAGTACACTTTTATACTAAATTATACAAGATCCATAAAAGTTTAATTATCATGGTAAAAAATAAAATTCTAACAATAGTTTTCAAAATATTTCATCATTTAAATAAATAAAAATAATACAATTATCTTTTGAAGATTAATAATTGGATATTAATTCAATAATGGCACGTCAGAGATCCGCTGAACATTTTCCAACCAAACTGTGAAGTACTTGTAAATGGATCGCTTTTATAACAACATACAAACAACTTTTGAAACAACTAATTTAAATAGCACAACCAAAACTGGTTCAAAAATACTTTTTCTTTCAAAAAAGTTGTTTTAGATTAGTTAAACTACTGACAACATGGGATATCCTGTGTAAAATAAATCAGTGCTTGTGCCGTAGGATGCTGTTTGGAGTGGTTTTTAAACTACTTTTTTGTAAAGTCTTTTTTCGCTGGAATATAATCATGCTACATTAAGAAATTTTTGTAATTTTTGTTGCCTTAAAGAGATTTTTAGTGGAAATATTGGCAACCAAAGTTGAAACTTTGGCAGCATATAAATTCTAGAAGATATTTTAAAAATTATTGAACAAATATTTATTAAAAAATGTAAGATCGGCCAGATTTTTAAAAATTATATTCACTCGATGAACTAATTTGTAGCAGAAAAACTAATTTTCAAATTTTTTCATCAACATAACAATCAAAAATATAAAATATTAGGCTTTTTATATTTTTAAATAATTTTAGAAAATAGTTCCATCAAACTAGGTAAAAAATTTATTTTTTCAAATAACAATCTGGATAACAATTTTTCACAATTTTTTTTTATTCACGATTATAGTCAAGGTTTTGAACAATTTTATGGTCTTTAAGTAATATAATTATCTTTTTCCAGTTAAAAAATAAAGCCGTTTAACAGTACTGAGTACACTGTGTGAAAAATGAATTAAAATATTCTTTAAGTGTCAAAAAAAATTTATTTATTTATTAAGCAAGACCACCTTTAGACGATTAACAACAAATTAACCAAAAATGTTTTAAACGATTGCTTTATATTTATAAATTAAGCTACTTTAATAAGAACCTAAAAACATTATTATGGTGACGAAAAAGTTAAAATCGAAAATGTATAATGTATAATATATAAATATAAATCTTTTTATTTGAATGCTATTCTGTACGCAAAAACTCTTTCGTGGGCGCTGTGGTGTAACGGTTAGCGCGTTGGACTGTTACACAGATGGTCCCGGGTTCGATTCCCGGTGACGGCAACATCAATTTAGAAAAATAATATGTATGAGTTTTCTATCCCTCATATGTATTGCAGCTCCCACCTTCGGTGTTCACATAGCACTTAACCCCACCGAAGTAAATTAATTAATCAGGGCTATGAACCAAAAAGCTTCAATAAGTTCGCCAACTCTTCATCTCGCGCAATTACAGTGTTACCATATCTGAAGCCCTTCATCTCTCCCCACCATTCATCTATCTCCACTATCCCCTTTCCAAAGAAAGCAACACATTAATAAATAGGAAGAATTTCCTGAGTGTTGCTTCTCTTTTTTTTAAAAAAAAAGAAAATTAATAGTTCTTGTCCTTGACCCAATATAAAAAAAAAAAAAAAAATGACTAAAAGTGCGATTTTTTTGCCCCGAGACAAACGTGAAGTTATTTATTTTATTTAAAAATCCATATTGTAATACAAAAGCCATCCAGGCCAAAAAACGTATTACATAGCAATAACAATCCTGAATAAGAACTTAAAACTAAAATATACATATATACAATAACAAAATATTATACGCATAAATCATTTCACCTAGAATCAAACCTAACTATTTTGGCTCCCCAGCCGTAAAATATATAAAAAGAAAACAACTAAGAACTAATAGTATAGAATTAAGAATCATATTCCGGTAACAATCAGCAACAGCTCACACATTACAGACATTTTCCAAAACTCCATCTTATGGAAACATTCCACAAATTTAAATGGAAACAGGTTTATACTATTGTATTCGAGAAATATTCCAGTAATTTGAGTCTAAAAACATTGTTGGAGTGAGAGAAAACTCGTAAATCATAAGGCAAATAATTCCAGCAATGAGCAATCCTCACCATGAATGACCTCTTAAACAGAGAGCATGAAATTCTAGGTATAACTATATTCTTTAGTCTCCTAGAATGAAAACAAGTAAACTCATGACATAAAGGGACAACCAAGCCATTTCTAAGAGTCCTATAGAAAAAGAGTACATTTCGGTACTTAACAAAATTCTTTAAAAAGCACCCCAAAAACTTCTTTACATAACCAGACATATGTTCCCGTCTACGAGTATTATATATATATCGAACCACAGAATTAACAACACATTCCAGTTTCTTAAGGTTACTACCAATTGTACCCGATACTACTTCTAGTCCATATAAGATCTGTGGCATTAATAGAGCATAAGCTACTCTACACTTTACCCTAAACGGCAAGTATATATTTGTGGAATATATTCTACGTAGAAACCCCAGGGAACTGTCTCGAAAATTACCATTTTCGCGATATTCCACATGTTCTGCAGAACAGAGGCATTGAACTTTGATTCGATACATTTCGAAACCTTTAAAGATATTTATATTATTTTTTGTATAATCAAGTGTACAAGATCTAAAAATAAAAAAAAAAATGTTAATATTTTTTATTTTTGGAAAGACAAAACATTTTTTAATTTCCACCAATTTTGGACAAAATTACTCAAAACCAAACATTTTAAATTTAAATCCTCTATTTTGGTAACTGACTCATTCCAAAAAAAACCATAAAAAAAACTAATTTTCGACCTCGACCCCTCAATTTTGACCAACGATAATGGATGGTAACGGTTGGGGACATATCGCTTTTCAAATTTTGAAAAAAATAAATCAAAAATTTCACTAAAGTAGTTGCACGTAATTGCCCATAACTTCCTCATTTAAAAGCTACTTAAATCGTTTTTTTACTGATATAGAAAATTTATTAACTTTTTTGACGGCAAAATAAATTTAAAAATAAATTCGTGGTTCAAATTGCTGTATTTCTGTTTTCCAAAATTATTCTATACCGCTGCGAAATCTCTATGTGTTACTCCTGTGGGTTCCTAAGTTATCTGTTTTTTAATTATATTTTTTTACATTTTTATTTCCAACTTTGGATTCCGAAAGAGCTCCATAAAGACATTTGGCAACGGCAAAGGAGAATAATTTATAATTATAAATTATTCCCTTATTATATTATAATTATTAGGGCAAGTTTTTTATGGCACGAAACACTGTTCTCTTTTCATTTTGTTGACTTTTTTAGCTTTTCATCCAAAGAAAACATATAAAAATGTGGTATTGATGGAAAGAGGTGTTTAAGGCCATTCACAGGCGAAAAAAAGAAAACTTTAAACGCCCAAACAATTTGACTGTACCCACTACATGACCAAACCCTATGGGGGCTTTATTATACTAACGCAATACATTCATCTGGCATAGGAATCATTCACCCCCAAAAAATGTGTTGTACATTGTTATAAAAAGAAATTTATATAAATATCTTTAACAGTTTCGAAAATATTTCGAAGAAGAGTTGAAGGCCTAAATTCATGAAAACGTTATATTATCCCGAAAATGGCAATTTTTGAGACAGTTCCCTTAGTTTTACAGAGTTCGGACCATCACATTCAGACTCAGCACCCTCGAAACTATAAAATTTAACTAGAATTTCACTTTTGACTCGGGTGCAACAAATGGCACTTTTTAGCCATTGTTCTTTAAAAAAAATTAGTAATACTTTTTGCGACATATACCAACAATTACGTGCACTCAAAAAAATAAGTTAGTAGAAAAGTTAGTAAAACGTCTTGTAAATCAGGTATACTATTTTTTAGCAAATATTTTTGCTAAAATCGTGTTTTCAGCTAAAATTTTTGTTATACTTATTCAGCACTTAACTGTTTTATACTAATGCTTTACTAATATACTAATATTTTACTAATTAATTTTGCTAAAAAAAATTGTGCTGATAAGCAGAAGTCGCGGCATGTCAAGATGTAGTAGAGAAGAGGAAAATGATACTAACAAGACAAGTAAAAAAATCCACCATGAAAAAAACATATACAGACATGTAGACAGAGTAAAGCGAAAGACAAAGACACACATCTTAGGTAGATTGTATGGTTCCTTTTTCTTATTGCAAAAAAAAGGGTTGTTTTTTTTTCGTTTCGTTTGTTTTTCTTTATTTTTTCGTTTCGTTTCTATAATTATCTTCGGCAGTTTCGTCATTGAAAAGATAGCATCATTAAGACAACCATTGATGTAAGTAGTTGAAAGAAAATTTTTGTTATGTTATATATATTTATTTCTATATATTTTCAGATATTAAATTGATTCATGTCGTCAATGTGGGAATATGAAAATTTTTATATTTCGTAATTATTGTAAATTATTTTTAAAAGAATCACAAAAATAGGTTTTATGATTTTCAGCAAATATATTAACTAAATTACAATTTTTTTTACAATTTTTTTGCGTTTTTTTCAGTCTACTAAAATTCAGCAAAAAAATTATTAATTTTTACCAACGCTTTTTTATTTGTAATCTACTAAGTGTTAGCAAAACTTTTGCTGAATCTACTTATTTTGTTGCTAAAAATCAGCTCGCTGATTTTCAGCAAAAGATTTTGCTGACATTAGCAATTTTTTTGCTAGCATCCTCCTGACTAAAATTTTGCTGACTCAGCAAAATTTTTGCTGACTTTACAAACTTTTTTTTTGGGTGTGGTATAAAAATAGAGAAAATTTAAAATTTGGATACTTTTATATAAATGGTTATAACTAGTGCAAGGAATTTCATGCGACTAAAAAAGGAAAATCGGCGTTTAAAATATGCAGTAAAAAATCAAAATATCCTCTTAAAATATGCCTTTAAATAGAAATATGAACAAAAAACAAAATAAAATGCACTAAAAATCCAAAAACTTGTTCTAAAAATCCAAAAAATAAGCCAATATATTGAAGCGTTGATAATCATTTATTTTATTAACACGATTTTTTTAGAATATATTCCAAAAAAGTGTAAAAAAATAATAATAAAATAATTTTGTAAGCGGCTGATAATGGGGAACATACGCCTGAAAACCAGGTGGGTAGTTTCGTCAGCTAAAATTGGTAGCACTTTATAAAATGTATAAGTAATATTAATTCGTAACTTATAAATGTTAAGTTTTCTTTGATCTTCTTTTATTTAAAATATTTATTTATTAATTATAATCATTTATTTATTAATTATAATTATTTATTTCCAATATTTCGTCTCCACATTGGGTGACTTATTCAGGGAACAATTATTATAATTTGATTGAAAAACTCGTTTTAATAATTAAAAAACTTATATACAATATAACAAATTTTTTAAAAAAGGCGAGAAATCAAAAATATTTTCTGTCAATATGAAAAAATAAAAATATCCCAGAAATCAGAATTGAATAAAAATAAAAATATCACAGAAAGCAAAAAAAACTATAATAATATTTAAAATCTTCACTAGAATATTGAAATATATATATTATTAAACTAATTAAGTTTAAATAATAGTCAAGCTCGAGGACGTAGACCAACAAAAAGGTCGACAAATTAAAACTATTTTATTAATATATTATTAAACTTCATAATCTTAGTTTCTATTAGCTAAATGTCTGTAATTTTGTGCAATATTTGCTATGTCTTTTTTATAGTTGATGCGTTGTGTAAATGGTACTTTCATAATTTGTAACATTTCTAACATATATCTGCGTTTGTAATAATTCTCTGTGTTCAAAATTGATATATTATCAAGAACTGGATAATGATTAGAATTATTGCAGTGTAATGATAATGCAGTTTTCTATGTAGAAGTAGTCTTATTGTGTTTCTGATCAGATTTATGTCCAGCATGGTATCTTATAAACTAAATTCGACATTTCTAATTTATTTATTTTATCCTTAGTTTTGCTAAATAATCTACCTAATGTGTAATATGTTCTATGTGCCGCTAAATACTTATTATCATTATAAATTTTTGATTTTTTCCAATCTTTCAGATATAAGAGGAACATAAGTTAGAGTTCCCTGAAGAAGTCACCCAATGTGGAGACGAAATATTGGAAATAAATAAATATAATTAATAAATAAATGATCTTAAGCTTGTTTAAAATAAGAAGATTTAATTCGTAACATGATTACATGTTTTGAACGGGTCATACGAAGTTTCGTTCAACAAATTTGAAGAGAATAAAATATTCGATTTTTGTTTTGTTTGTTCAAATTACAGCTATTGATATCCATTTTTAAGAATACTTAAAATATAAGTTCACGCTTTGGTTTATCGATGAGGATGCCAGTTTCTTTCACTTTTTTCACAAGATAACGAACATACGGAGCTGACGGTGCTTCTCTTCTTCCATCCGTACGCAATTTTCGCACACATTCTGCAACATTACCATGATTTTCAAAGTAATGTCGCAATATTTCCCAGCGTTGTTCACAACCATATTCGTTCAGCGGAAGGATAAAACTAATTATCTGTCAAATCAGACATGAGCTAAGTATTACCATTCACGAAATAAGCACTAGTTGAAAAAAAAAACGTAAGATGCCGGACCCTTTACATACAATATCATTATTTTTAAGTGAAAAAAAGTCATTTATCGAAAAAATTTCCATTTTGACTATATTTGTAGTTTATTTAAAAAAAAAAAAAAAACACCATCAAATTACTGCTCTATGAATTTACATTTTATCAGGTTTTTTGTTTTTATTTAAAAAAAATAAATCAAATAAACGGTTGTCAATTTTTTACTACGGTTGTGGTTAATTTTTATACATTCGTGGTTTATTTTTACTGCATTTGTGGTTCATTTTATCAACAGTAAAAACAAATGGCAATGTTACTTTAATTTAAGCAAATGTAAATGGTCTTTATACTCGGGGTACTTCTGTTGTAAATATTTGTAGTTGTTTGAGTTGTAATACAGTATCCTTATTTCTAAGTGAAAAACTAGTCATTTGTAGAAGAAATTTAATTTTTGACTACATATGTAGTTAATAATTTTTTTTTTTTTTTTTTATAATTTAACCAATACTCAGGGGATGCCCCCTACTCATGGAAGTTTGTTCCACATACGAATCGTTCGACTAAAAAACGAATTTTCTCTGTAATGCGTTGTGCGAAACACAGGACAATTAACTACAAACGGATGTGCTCTACTAGATAAGCGAGTATTACGGATAAAAACTCGGGCTCGTGGAATAAGTTCACTTATCTCAGATGAGCATCTCCCATGGTAATATCAATAGAAAAGTGTCACACAACCCACATTCCGACGATGCTCCAATGAATCAATAGAGTTGGATACACTACTGTCATTGATAAGCTTCACCACCCTCCCCTGAACACGGTCCAGAAGCTTCAGAATAGACAATGGAGCCCCTGCCCATATATGAGAGTTGTATCCCATTTTTGGCCGGATATAGCTGGTATAAATAGTAAGGAGATCGGATGGAGTGAAGTAAGTCTTGCAGCGTTTTAGAAAACCGAGACACTTGAATGCCTCTTTCGACACTTGAAATACGTGCTTATTCCAACGGACATCACACTGTATTCTCATGCCCAGAACATCAAGAGTATCCGATTCCTCAATACCTATACCATCCATAGTTACAGATGACAATGTCAATTCCACAGCCCGTCTGTGGGTTAACATACAACATTGGGTCTTGCGTGCATTAAAATCGACCTTATTCGCGCGACCCCACTCGGAGATTGTAGAAAGGTCTTGATTGAGTGTGTCATTCATGTTCTGCCGCATGCCCTCTATCTCCAAAGAGTTTGGCCTGTGATCGAATGAAAATGAATGACAAATGTTGCTGTCATCTGCAAAAGAGTAGATAGGGTTGATGGTCTGACCAAGAAGGTCATTAATAAAAATAAGAAAAAGGGTAGGAGAAAGAACAGAACCTTGCGGTACCCCTGAATTTAGCTGAAACTCGTTTGATGAGACCCCATCTAAAACAACACGTATAGTGCGGTCTCTGAGAAAACTCGTTATAAATCGAGAGAAGACATTACCGACACCAAAAGCAACTAGCTTAGTCACGAGTGCCCCGTGACACACACGATCGAACGCCTTAGAAATATCTAGAGCAACCACTTTACTCTCACCAAAGCGGTGGATTGACCGGCTCCAACGTTCCGATAGAAACGCCAACAGGTCTCCCGTAGATCGACCACTACGGAAGCCATACTGTCGATCATTTAAAAGTGAATTGGTCTCTAAATATTTCACAAGATGGTGGTTAACCATGGTCTCCATCACTTTGGAGAGCGCAGAGCAAATTGCGATTGGGCGGTAATTTTCAGGGTTGTTAGATGCACCCTTTTTAGGGATAGGCTGGACATTGGCCGCCTTCCAGCATGAGGGGAAAATTCCCGCACAGTACGAAGAGCTGAAAAGTTTTGCCAATGGACGTGCCAACGTTAAAGAGCACTGTTTCAGCACCAGTGCTGATATGCCATCCGGCCCCGGTGACTTATTTACGTTGAGATCCGCAAGAACCCTTTTGACTGCCCGGGCCCGAAAGAAAATCGAAGGCATAGTATAGGATACCCTTTCGAGAACGGGCAGTGGTTGATCGCTTTCCGGCAAGAAAGAATTTCTTGCAAAAAGTTCAGCGAAAAGGTTGGCCTTATCAACCGGGTCAGTGAATGATTGATCGTCCTTTAAAAGAGTTGGAATAGAAGAACTAGCATTATCCCTTACTCTTTTAACAAACGACCAAAAGGTCTTACTGCCCCGAGGAGCAGAAAGAACTTTGGCAGGTAGACGCTGTTCGTATAAAACCTTTTCGCGTCTAAGTACCTTGGCACACTCGGTTCTCGCCTTTTTGCGGTGCAGATCAGTAACGGCGTTCTTATTCGAACGCCAATTACTAAACGCTGCCTCTCTGGATCTGACTGCATTTTTGCACGTCTGGTTAAACCAACACTTGTGTTTTGATTTAGCCGAAATATGCTTCGTTGGAATAAAAAGTTTCATTCCTAGCATAATAATATTGACTACCATTTCTGCAGCGGCATCGACGTTGTTGTCGAGAAAACAGATTTTCCAGTTAAAATGCCGAAAGAAATCGTTGAGCTCGGGCCAACGATCTTTTTCATAGAGGAAAATAGAGCGTTTTGGCGCTAAGTTGGAAACGCTACGAAGAGTAGAATATGAAAAAGATGCAGAAATAGTACTGTGATCCGAATTGCCGAGAGGTGCAAGTATTTTCACTTCGTACTTTTCAGGGTGAGAAGTGAGGAAGAGGTCGACACATACATTGTGTGTTGGCTCATTCACAAGTTGCGCAAGATCATTATGCGCGGCGAAAAGCTCAACGTATTGGCCCTCGGGAGTTGTATGACTCGAATGGCGAATCCAGGATGAGTTGTGGATATTAAAATCACCAGCAACAACGATTTCACTATTCGGACAACTCTCCTAGATTTTCGAAATTGAATCGGAAAGGGCATCGAAGCCATCAAGGGATTTAGCCAATTCCGTGTTTGGACTTCTATATAGAAACCCGAAGTGCAATATGTGCGACCTGATCTGGAATTTAACCCAAAGAGAGCTAAATTCCTTATCATTACAGTGCAACTGTTGCTGATGCTGGTACACAACATCATCGCGAATGTACATTGCAAGGCCCCTATGTAGAGAAAAAAGGGATAGAAGGTGATACCCAGGCATGTGAAAATCGTGTGGATCAGCATCCTCACAAACCTGAGTTTCACAGAAGGCGAAAACATCCGGCCTATGAAAACGAATGTGAGCATATACAGAAAAGTAATTCGCTCTCAGTCCGCGTATGTTGCAGAAGTCTATACGAAATCTGCCTGTCATAACAAAATAAGAAAAAAATAAAATCAATATTCCTTACGAGTGTATATGAGGCACAGTAGTCGAAATTGTTGCTGTAATTGGTTATTTAATGGCCAGTGTTATACCTTTGTCAGTAAACAACCAAACAACAATTTGACTGCCCGCCCCCTATACACCGTAGACAATGGAATCGGAAAGGACAATGACAATGACACTTATTAAGGAGGCATAAAAGCCCCTTGCTTGGTCATTATAAAACACAGAGCCGTATAGCGAGGATCAGGTGTATTTTAATGTATTGTGGTTTGATGATGTTGGTGGTTGTTGTTATTGTTGTTAATGTAGTTGTATTTAAATGTATTTTTATTTGATGATGTTGATGCTTGGTGTTATTGTTTTAAATTTAGTTGTTATCTAACGGGTTTTTTATATAGATTTATGGATAATGTGTAGTTTAGTTTTATATTATGTTTTGTGTTTGTTATTTGTTTATGGATTTGAATAATTTTTTTTTTTTTTTTTTTTTTTTTTTTTAACAGAACGAGCAACGGAATTTATAGGGACAAACGCAAACACGACAAGACAAATTTAAAAACGTGTTGACAGCACGACGGACAAAACACTACTGAAAAAACAAATGACAAAACAAATGTAAAAAACAAATGACAATGTTAGTTGAATTTACTGAAATGTAAGTCGTCCTTTTTCAAGAGAGATTTCATTTGTTTTTAACTACATTTGCAGTGAAATTCACCTACATAGTATTCTGACTGTACCTACATAATATTCTAAGTGTTTATATTAAATAAATTGCGAATATTGAAACTAACACACTTTGTACATCGCACATCAAATAATATTTTTATTGAATTTCGAGAAAATAAAGAAGTCAATCGTCCAAATATAATCTAAATCGAAAGACCCCAAGATCAGTTTTTAGCCGATCTATCGTGGAGTGGCCGATATATATTTCCCACAAAATTTTTTAATTCTACTCCACTTTTTTTAGTAGAAATTAATTTACCTTTACTCCAATATGCAAATATTAGAATAATTCTTTTAACCAAAACAATCAAGCAACTTCAGTAATAATGTACATATGTATGTATATTTAGCACCAAATACAATAGCAACAATTATATTCAATAAATAATACTATTGCGCCCAGTTTGTATACAATAAAATACAAATAGACCCTAAGTTTTGGTATTGTGGACATAACGAAAACAAAAAAACACAAAATGAACTGATAAGATTTGGAAACTGACAAAAAAAAATTGAGTTTATCATTTACTTTAACAAATTATTTGCAATGTATCACTCTCATTCTCTTTTTGCTTTAGATAACAACGCAAATGGCTTACATTAGCACTTAACACAGGTTAAGACTCTGAAGTAGACATATTTTGTTGAGAATTTTTTGATTTCTTTTCGCAAAGTAGAGTCTAACCGTTAACATTCACGCATTTTTCAAAAATATTGTAAGTCGTTTTTATTTTCGAACAATTGTTCTATCATTTTGTGTATTTAAAATGAGACGACGAAGGTGTTTAATATTTGTAGTATTGAATCGTTTATCTTATGAACAAATATCAAACTAGTAGTGCTGACAAAAAACAAAAACAAAAAAAAAAAATATTTAAAAAAATATCAGAAATGTTAATGAAATTTAACGATTGTTTAATTTAAAAATATATGAGTACTAAACATATAGTGTAAATTAAATTAAATTATATTGAAATTGGTTTAATTTGTTTGTGGTATACCTTTTTTTAGTTTGTGTGACTTAAATTTTATTTTTATTTGGATTGCAATTGCATTACTTGGATTATAAGTTCTTTTCAAAATGGTAAGTTTGTTGGGAAATTTTTATACTTTGAAAACTACTACATTGATGATTTACTGATTGTTAAGTTGTACTCTGGGGTTCATTAAATCGTTGCGTATGAGTTATTTGTTTTGTTTTGTAAGATAATATTACGTATACGGCTTGCTTTGAAATCTTTAGAAAGTGTTGCTTACATAAAATTGTACTGCAAAGTACAATATGATTTTCTTTTAAACATATAAAACTATTTTTCGTATAGAAAAATTCAAAGATTTTAAAAAATAATTCCTAGCATAATAACTTTTTGAAAATCAGCTTTGCAAAATTTGTTGCAATTTCATTGCGCATACGTTAAAACGTTTCAATCGTAAACACACAATATTTTGTTGTTGGTGAGAAACGTGTTGAAAAATTGTCCAAGAACAGTTGAAGTGATGTTGAAAGACCAAAACTTGGAAAAAAATCAAAAAAATAATAAAATATATTAATGTTAACTGCACACAGAGAAAAATTTAGCTATTTGCCAACTGAATTTCGGTTACTACACTCCAAAAAAAAAGTTTGTAAAGTCAGCAAAAAATTTTGCTGAGTCAGCTAAATTTTAGTCAGGAGGGTGCTAGCAAAAAAATTGCTAATGTCAGCAAAATCTTTTGCTGAAAATCAGCGAGCTGATTTTTAGCAACAAAATTAGTAGATTCAGCAAAAGTTTTGCTAACACTTAGTAGATTAGCAATAAAAAAGCCTTGCTAAAAATTAATAAATTTTTTGATGAAGTTTAGAAAAAAACGAAAAAAATTTGTAGAAAAATTATAATTTACTTAATTTATTTGCTAAAAATCATAAACATATTTTGTGATTCTTTTAAAAATAACTTACAATAATTACGAAATATAAAAAAAAATATTACTTGAGCCAGAGTACAAACTAAAAAAATTTTTTATATAAATAGAACATTTTTGGTCTTCAAAGTTTAGTAACGTCATGATACTTATTAGGAAAAGACATAACCACGTGCTTGATTACTAAGAAGACAAGAATGGAGCAAAATTGATTATTAATAGGTTTTTTGTTAAAGTTCTGCCTATTATGGAGGCTCTAACTTTTCTAAAACTTCGGGTTCTGATGAGATCTTTAGCCAGATCGAAATACTAGTATCAATCTAGCTAATATGTTTTATTTTTGTAAATATACGGAGGTTAAAAGCTCGTTATAAATTGAAAATAAAAATTTTCATTTTCCCACATTGACGACATGAATTAATTTAATATCTGAAAATATATAGAAATAAATATATATAACATAACAAAAATTTTCTTTCAACTGCTTACATCAATGGTAGTCTAAATGATGCTTTCTTTTAAAGAACGCAACTGCCGAAGATAATTATAGAAACGAAACGAAAAAATAAACAAAAACAAACGAAACGAAAAAACAACCCTTTTTTTGCAATAAGAAAAAGGAACCATACAAATCTACTTAAGATGTAGATTTGTATGGTTCTTTTTGTCTTTCGCTTTACTCTATCTACATGTCTGTATATGTTTGTTTGCAATTTGACCACACTAGATTATTAATCTATAAAAATTTAGTTTAGAAATACATATTAAATTTAAATATTTTCTTTTGTCTTTTATTTTATTCATAGACAATTATTTTCACAAGCCGGTGACAACGCAAAATTTAAGTTGTTTTAATCCTCAATTTTGTTTTATGTATGAAAAACAGATACAAAAGTCTTCCATGGTTGATTTTTGTATATGTCTTATTAGAGTTGTACTTTTTAGTATCATTTTCCTCTTCTGTACTACATCTTGACATGCCGCGACATCTACTTCATTCTGCGTATATCTTTCAATATGGTTGTCGTCCACACTATTAATGTGCTTATCAGCACAATTTTTTTTTAGCAAAATTAATTAGTAAAACATTAGTATATTAGTAAAGCATTAGTATAAAACAGTTAAGTGCTGAATAAGTATAACAAAAATTTTAGCTGAAAACACGATTTTAGCAAAAAAATTTGCTAAAAAATAGTATACCTGATTTACAAGACGTTTAACTAACTTTTGTACTAACTTATTTTTTGAGTGTATGACTCAATTTCGATTTCAGTTGGTTGGTACAACTGAACTTTAGTTTTCACAACAAAATTCGGTTAATTCAACTAAATTTTAGTTGCAACACCCAATATATTCAGAAATCTAATGTAAATATCATTTTAGTAACTAAATTTATTAGTTGTTGCCATTAAAATACATTTTCAATTCGGTTGGCACTTTATTTCTCTGTGTGTGTATACGGCATTCAGACTACAATGCAAAACACGTGTTTTTCCAAAACGAGTGGGAAACAATAAGGAACCGTTGAAATAGAATAAAGAGCTTAAATACGTTTTTGTCACTTTTTTTTTGTTTGTTCACTTTTTATGTTTCCGAAAAATTATTTTTTCCAACGTATGCTTTCAAGTCGAATCTTTTTTGAAATAGTGATAGCGGTGACATATTTGTGCAACACCACTATACAAAACGATAGGTCTACTTTAGGGTTAAGGCCACAATAGGGAACATTCCCTTATTTATTTGGTACCGGCAAGCACTTACAATTGTCATTACAAATTTCATTATGGGGATGTCAAGCAATATAATGACTAGGGACCGGAAGTTCATACAAATATATGTTTTTTTTCCTTCTGAGAACATGGTAAACAAAATATCTTAGAGAATCAAGGAGCTTGCGTTAAAATGGCATTTTACTATAAATGCATATTCTTCCATATTTTATTTTAAATGCTTATTTTCAAAGTATATTTTTACTTATTTTTCTTTAAATGCATATTTTCATTGCATTTTTTTAGTTTTTCGTAAAAAAAACACTTTAAAAGTCATTTTATATTTGATTAACGATCATATAGACAAACGAGGATTCAAGGTGGTGCAAACCTTGTTAAGTGTTCTATGTAAACTGGGACTAAGAGAAACAGTTTTAGTGGTTTTTTAAATGCATATTTTTAAATATAAATACTTAAAATGTTGTGTTAAATGTGCCAATTATATGCAGAAAATATATTGCACAAAACAAATGGACCATAAAGTTAAATAAAAATTGCTTATTATGAACTTAAATTGTTAATTTAAGTTCATAATCAGGGTCTTTGTTATTTTTTTTTCGAAACTATTAAAATCCCAGTTCTGCTTTTTATAAAGAGTTCTGTGGATAGTGCTTGATTAACCTTTTAACCTTTTTCTAAGAAGCTGAACTGATCCACTAAAAGGTGTTTCTCTTAACCCCAGTTTGTATATAAAAATTAATAGAACATATAACAGTGTTTGAGCCGATTTGTTTCTCTGTAGTCCATATGATCGTTGTCAAAACCATTTTTTTTGGTTTTTAATAAAATAAAAAATTTTAAGTGCATTATTTTTTTTAAATTTTCGTACATATTTTAAAATTGCTCATGCATATTATAGGCGCTAAAAACACATCTTTTTAGTGCATGTTGCTCCAGTCCCTGAAAATGATATATAATTACTACGCACCTTACGAAAAATCAATCAAAATATTTGAGTGTAAAAATAAATTTTCAAAAAAACTAAATTAAATAAAAACAAATTTTTGTAGAAATGTTGAGGTTAAGAAGAAGAATAAACGTTTTTATCTAAAAATTATAAACACTATTAATTTTTAAATCAGACTAGACTAGTCTCTGCCTTTTTTATGGACAGGCGTCATCAGTGATTTTCCATTTAAATGGTATTATTATTTGTGTCTTATAATTGTCAGATTGTCTCTATAAGATAAATTTTTCTATAACCTGCAGATATAAGAATCAAACCTGCGCTCATCTTACATTACAAACGTAACAATACCAAGTCATGATCGTTTAGCGATCACACCCAAGTATGGCCTCGAAGCTAATGCAGCTAAATTGCAGTTTTCTTTCCTATTAAATTTTTCTGTTATTGTATATTATACTCAGAAGTGACGACACTAAAAAATATTCTATTTTTAGATTTTTTGTTTATTTTTCTAATCTCCTCCGTCTCTATTTCACAATGTTACCAGATTGAAGTATGTTTTTTTTTTTTTGTTTAAATAAAATATGCCCACGCGGGATTCGATCCTGTGACTCCAGGTTGTCAGTCAACGGCTCTACCACCTGAGCTATATCGACATGCTATACTTGATAGCTAAAAACATAAATGTCTTACTTTTACAAAATGTAATTACTTTCCAGCTTACAAAAATTTAAAAATAAGTGGTTAAATGATATGTACTTACTATAGTTGAAAAAAGAATGAGTCTAAAAATAGATTTTCAGATAGTTTTTAGATCATTTATCACTTTATATTTAAAATAATGATAACAACAAGTACTTCTGGGTAACGCATTACTTTTTGTATTGAAATAATGGGAAAATTAACTGGTTATTAGTAAGTCATTATTGTTGGTTTTGGACTAATAAAATATCATTTCTACACTGGGATATTTAAAAAATGTATAATTTAATTATAGTCTTTATGAAGCTAACACTACTCAAGAACATGCAATATATGCCAGAACATGCAATATATTTTCTAATAGATTTAAATACGCTAATGTTAGTCCAAATCTGCAAACAATTGGTTTTCTCTTTTCTCATTTTTGAATTTTTTTTTATATAAAAAAATATTTTTGCTTTCTAAACATTTCGGGATATTATATAAAAATGAGTTCAGTGAAATGTTTAGTTTACGCGTGGTGATCGAATTTCAAATTTTTTTTGTAATACATCAAATTTATAAGAATAAAGCTAAACATGCAAAATTTTCAATTCCTTGCACTACCGGAAAAATATCCTATAACAAACACTGACATGATTTTACTCAAATGAATGATAATTTTGTGTGGATTTATATTCTTAGAACAATTTCATGATATTGAGGTGAAATTTCGAAAAATACATTTTCGGAATCTTTTTACAATTGAAGTATCCCGACCGGCAGATCTTAATGAACTTCGGATATGTTGTAGAGAATAAATGAACTTCGGATATGTTGTAGAGAGTAAAAATAGCAAAAACGCTACTACAAATTACCTAAAAATGAGTTGTCAGAGAAAACTGCTAAAATTAGCAATTTTTTTTTACTAAATAAAGGGTCGACCATCTAACTTTTTTTTTTTTTCAACTAGTGCTTATTTCGTGAATGGTAACACTTAGCTCATGTCTGATTTGACAGATAATTAGTTTTATCCTTCCGCTGAACGAATATGGTCCGAATGTTCGTTATCTTGTGAAAAAAGTGAAAGAAACTGGCATCCTCATCGATAAACCAAAGCGTGAAAAGCCAAAAACAGTGCGTACACCCGAGAATATTGTTGCTGTGACAGAAAGTGTGCGTGAAGCGCCATCAACATCAATTCACCGTCGTTCTCAACAATTGAACATTTCGGAGACATCATTGAGACGCATTTTGCATAAAGACCTTGGTATGACGCCATACAAAGTCCAATTGGTTCAGGAGTTCAAAAAAAAAGTTATTTGGCGGACCCTTTATTAGTAATATAAGATTAGCAAAAACATTTTTGTTGATTTTAGCAAAATAAACTTTTATTTTAATTCTACTAAATTTGAGGTAAATATAGCAAAAATGTTGTTAATATTATAGTTTTTGTTTGCAATTTTGAGTCTATATTTTGTTTGCAATTTTGAGTCTATATTTAGTAAAAGTTTTTGCTAATTTTACAGAGTAAAATGCTATTTTGAATTAACTAAAATTCACATCGAATCTAACTAAAATTTTGTAAAGTTTATTTTTGTTGTTCTTTTTTAATAATATTTAGCAAAAAATCTGTTAAATTTAGCAGTTTTTTCTGCAAAGTCAATGTTAGCTAGTTTCTAGTAGCTTTTTATGCTATTTTTATTGGTTTATATCTATGAGTGTAGTTGCCCAATTTCTTGTTTAGGCGTTACTAAGTGGGTTCAAAAATTACCCAATTTTACGTGTTTTTTTTTATTTATTTCTTTCTATTAAAAAAAAGTAACTATAGACAAATTTGATACCAAATGAAACGTCTTTTGAAGACACATTCACTGGTGAACAAATTATGTATGACTTTAAAGTATTTTTGTTATTCAAAAACATATGTTTCGATTAACATTAAATCTGTCGTTTTCTTAAGGAATTATATTTGTATTAAGCTTAAAATAATGTATATTAATGACTATTTAATTTAATTGAGGATTGTCTGAGCTTTATCCGAAATTTTTCGAATTTTATGCAGCTTTTCCCCAAGAGCATTTTTCGCCTTTGTTTCAAATAACTCAAAAATGTGGCAACTCTGAGTCCACAATATAGGCAATATGGGTATCAACATCTTTGCTTTCGTGATTAATTTTATCCTGCGTTCACATAAATCTAATTTTTGTAAATCGAATTCAAGTTTTCATGCAGAAATAAATGAATTTTTAACCTCACTTTTTAACACTTAAACGTGATATTGGGCAGATGCGTATCTCTTCGTTTTACTCCTCTACAACATATCCATAGTTCATTAAAATCTGAGAATTCAGGTTTTGATGCCATTTTGAAGCAATAATAACCAATTCCAATTCTTTATGTTTTGGCAGAATTTACTTCTGAACGTATTTAACTATTTTTCAGTGAGTCCAATATAGGTACATTCATATAAATAGATATTTTTAAATATTACTCATCAATTGTAGTAAATATTTGGTTTTTTATGACTAATTGCAATATGATCGATTGCTAAGTATATAAAATAAATAAGAAAATATTTTTTTAAATTGAATGTTGTCTTTTCAAATAGATTAAAAATAATCAAGTTATGGATTTACATTGTTTGGTGGTGAGATTAGAATGGAAAAAAGCTAAAATCGCCATAAATTAAGCGATAAATCATAATTTTAATAGTTGTTCCATAATAAACTTTCATTACCAGACATATGGCAAAAACCAAAAAGAGATGGAATAATGGTTAAGCTATTTATTGTGGATTTCTTCGTATATTCCCAATGATACAAAAACACATTTTCTTGTTTAAAAGCATAACTTAATTTTTTTTTATTAGATTTTAATATATTATTAGATTTATTATATGTATTACATATATTAAGCCCTAATAAACTTTTCAAATTTTACAACTAAACAAATAAACATCAAAGCCAAGCATCCGTAACAAAAATTATTATTTTCATAGCAGACTAATTGACAGATGGTAAATATTTAAAATTTACAAACATACACAGTGAGAACTTTAGTGGATTGAAAATAATGAAAAATTGTCAGTACATGAATGAAATGCAAAATGCCATTCTTTTTATAAAACTAATATTTCAATGGGACTTCTTCACTGAGTGAATGAAACTTTTAATAAAAAAAATCAATTTTTTTATAAAATTTTATGAAAACTTTACATTAACTTAATGGATGATTGATTTTACCCGTGTAAAAACGTTCATATATAATTATACATAATTATATATGATTATACATAATTATATATGATCATATCTAAACATATATGGAACACTTTATGATTATTTCTGATTATATATGGATCTAGATATGGTGTTATCTGATCATATGTGGATTCAGATATGATTTTATTTGAAATTTATATGGGGTTATATTACAACAGAAAGAGATATAATCAAGATTTCTTTGCTACCGCACTTCAGTTCTGTATATTCTGCAGAACTAATTGCAATTTATGAAGCTCAGCTTTATCTCAAACTAAGGAAAGGTAAATTTGTCATATGCACCGACTCACTATCGACGATTAAATCCATAATGAACATTAATAACAACAACTTTTATGTCTCCCTTATCCGAAACATATTAACAGATAGATATCCAAATATATTACTCTTGTGGTTACCAGGTCACTGTAATATTATTGGAAACGAATACGCAGATCTCGTTGCTAAAAGCGCAGCCACATCTCCTGTTTTTTCTAACCCCAATTTCGATCTTAACGACCTAAACAAGTTCATATATCATTACTACTACAACATCGACAGAAATCTTACGTTTGATTCGACATCGAGTTGGTACAATACCATAAACAACAACCGGACAACTATAAATGACGCTTATTATTCCAATATAAATAGAAAAGACACTGTAGTATTCACTAGACTACGACTAGGACATACCAAAATCACACATGGACATATTTTAAAATTAATCATCCCCCCTTATTGCAGTTGCTCCTCTTATGGGATAGATCCACTTCATTTTTTATCAAATTGCCCCAAATTTAATACAATACGCTTACAAGTTTTCCAAAATAAAGACCCAAAATTACATCTTTCCAATCCCACCCAACACAATATCCAAACAATTTTAAGATTCCTCAAAATATCCAAACTCTATGACAAAATCTAACATACATTTATACATTTATACATATATATATAATTATTTTTATTTATTTATTTTATTTTTATTTATTTCCATGCAAGCTGTAAGCCTAGAAGGCCAAATAGCTGCAGATTAATTTCAAAATTTGACAAAGATATTTTAAGATACATATTTTGATAAATTTGTATATATGTACATAATTATAAGAACTTAATATGTAACAATTTCATTATTATTTATTTCCCCCAATTATCTCTATACAAACACAACTAGACAGCAAAAACGATGACCAGCAACATGAATACCAAATTCAAGTTTAAGGATCAGTTTTCAATATAATAAATAAAATAAACAAAACTTTTTACTGAAAACATAAAGACTTAATACTAGCGACAAGATTTATTCAAATATTTATCTTAAACGTATTCTCAAATTGCGTTACAGTTTGCGAAAATCTTCTCGCTTCATACGGAATTACCTCATTCCATAATCTCACCACTTTCACCACAAATGACCTATCCATAGTGAGAGTTGAATGCATTGGATAAACGATCGAACTTGACCTTGTGGAAACTCCGAAGACAAATTTGTCAGCTAAGTATGAAGGGCAATTGTACTTAATAATTTTAAAAAATAAAATGATCTGACGAGAGCTTATGTAATCATCAAAGTCATATCCCAATAGTTGCATTCTAAAAGCCGATACATGATCTCGTATTTTAAGCCCAAAAATGTATCTAACTACTCTGTTAAAACATACTTGAAGTCTCGCTTTATTATCCCTAGAAGTACAGCTATACATTTCTAAACCATATAAAAACAAGGGAAGACAAAGAGCTACTCCTACTCGCCGCTTTACCATAGGTGGCAAATAGCAACTCATATTATATAACCTTCGTAATGTCCAAGACACCTTGGATATAACGGAGTTAATATGCCGGGAGAAATCTAATTTATTATCAATATAGAAGCCAAGCGTTTTATAATTATTAACCGACTCAATACGCTCCCCATTTAAGAAAATATTAAGTTGACAAAATATGTGTCCCGAAAAGAACATAACTTTACATTTTGCGGGATTAAGGTCCAAGAAATTTTCGCGAGACCAGTTAAAAACTTTATTTAAATCAGTATTAATATTCCTCTCAAACGCTACTAAATTATGAGATTGAGAGCTTCCTAATAACTGAATGTCATCCGCGTAGGTATAACACTTTAAAATAGAAAAAATAGTAAATATATCATTAATATATAACAAGAAAAGCATTGGCCCCAAAATGGACCCCTGAGGTACACCTCTGTAAACACTAATAAGATCAGAGCATTGATTTCCCATTTTAACATATTGCGATCGATTTTTTAGAAATGAATATAAAAGCTTACTAGCTGACATACCAAAATTAAATTGATCAATCAATTTCCTAGCTAATAGTTCATGACACAAGGAGTCAAAGGCTTTTCGGAAATCTAAAAACACTAACACACTTACCATATGCCTATCTAATTGCGATCGAATGGACTCAACAATATCTAACATCAAGGTTGACGTATTAAAGCCTTTTCGGAACCCCGATTGATATGGACTGATAACACTAGATTCATCTAAAAACGACTGCATCTGATCTTTCAATAAAATCTCAAATATCTTTGAGCCGCAAGACAAAATTGTAATAGGACGAAAGTCCTCTTCCGAACTTGGGTTTTTAACCTTAGGTATTGGAACAATTCTACCAACTTTCCAGTCCAAAGGGAAATAAGATCTTGTTATACACGAGTTAATAATATACGTTAAGTGCGATACTATTTCAGGGAGAATTAGTTTTAGGAATTTTAAAGGTATCATATCCGCACCCACAGCATCTGATTTAAGCCTTGATACTGCATTTAACACTTCGATTTCATTTACATTTCTAAAAGAAAAGCCGGAATTATCACGTACATTATCATCAAATGATATAGCAGAACCCAATATTGGTAGCATTCTAGCATATTCATTAAAAGCATTCGGATCAAGTACTGAATTAACTGGATTGTCCCCCAAGGCTCCAACTGATCGCAATCTTTTCCATATTTGTTGTTGATTACAGTTCGAAAAAAAATTTATATAAGATCTTCTTCTTATTTTCCGAATGATAGATTTTGCTTTATTTCTTAACTTGCAGTAAACTCTCACAGTGTCTTCTGATCTATCCTCACGCATGGTTCGGAAAGCCAAATCTCTATTTTCCCTAGCAACTTTAATTTCAGGATGATTCATCCAGTTAAAAGAATTTTTCTTTTTAAATTGTCGTATGGGGACTTGATTATCAAACAAATTATAGATCATGGCATTAAAAAATGATATTTGTATATCGGGCATGTGACTTTCATATATAGACGAAAAATCAAGAGATCTTATTACTGAAACACATTGATTAAGATTAAAGGATTTATAATCTCTGTAGAAAATATTTTCGCTTTCTGCCCTAGTTTCTAGATCTAAAGAAATACATATTAAAGCATGATTAGAATTCAAAGCAGGCAGCTGAAATTGCCCCTTGTGACTCACATCTTCAATATTAGATACAAAAAAATAATCAATAAGCGACGTACTACGTCTATCATCACAGTAATGAGTTGGTTGGGAGTTGTGAACCACTGAAAGAGAAGATAGGTTACAAAGGTTATGAACTTCTTCTGCCCTAGAAAATATATCGACATTAAAGTCTCCCATTACAACTACTTTGCTGTACTGCGAGGTTATATCACAAATTTTATTTTCACAAACATTAAAATTTCGATGCGGTAAATAGACAACACCAATTAAAATAGGCTGACCATATCCAAGCAAAACTTCTATAAAGAGGCTTTCAAATTCACGCTCTACCATTTCTTTATAAACTACACGAGATTTGAATTTTTGAGATACGTATAAACATACACCACCCCCCTTTCTTATTTCACGATCGTTTCTATGAATATTATAACCAGGAATACTAACTGCCCTGTCTGTAACATTTTTCGTATACCATGTTTCAGAGACTCCAATTACATCTATAATACTGTTTTCAAATAAATTATTTACTTCATCAAACTTAGTTGATCTTTGCCTTGGTACAAGACTTTGAGCATTTAAATGTGCTACCTTTAAACCCGATCCGTTTAAAACAGAATTAAACATTCTATTGCTACTAATCACCGGCCCCAAATTGTCAATCATTGCTATATGTTAGGCTTCGTTGTGTTTGTATAGAGAAATTTTTACCCAAAAATATATTAAGACTAAACCTTAAACTAAAATTTAAAAATATAAGCATCATCGATAGCTATATTCTACGCTCTCGAATTGCTATCCACAAAAATTTATATAAAGCAAAAGCATATACATATCATTACAATAATGCGTTGAGTAAGAAAAAAAGAAATAAATACAAAATATACCTAATTAGAAATTATTTTCAGTAAAATACAAAAATATAAAAAAAAAATTGTAAATATTTACAAAAATTGTTAACTCTTAAAGAGTAAATTAATTCGCATTATACTTTGTAGACTGATAAAATGTCATAATCCAATCAATAATTAATGGCAATCATTCTTAGTTGTGTATATATGAATTTGGGTTTTGTTAACAGAAATTACCATTAATCACCGATTAAATCCCCACACACAACCAGCCCTATCTGTATCAACAATCCAAATTGACACAGTGCTTTTTGTTTTCTCATACTAAAATAAAAGTGACAAAATAAAAATGTAAAATAAACTCCAAGACTTGTTACAAATTTGAAGTGTCCAATCTGTTAATTTATCTTATTAAACATCATACATATATGTCAACCGTGATCTAACATAAGTTATTTTCTATTTTTCTTGCTTTGTTTTAACATTTTTACATTACATTTAAAAATTTTGTTTTTGCATGCTTCTATCATTACAAAAGTCATTTCATGTTTTTTTCATTTTGTTCATTGTTGTTTAATATTTCTTTGTTTTTTTTTTTTTGCTTTGCTATGACATTTTAAAATTTTAACATTTGTTTTTACATGTTTAAGTTATTACAAGAATTCATATAATTTTTATAAATTTTATTCGTTTTTGTTTAATCTTTTTCTTTTTAACCTTCTCTAATGAATATAAGAATAAATTTAGAATAATAGTGTATATTTTTTTATTATTTTTTTTTTTTTTTTTTTTTTTTTTTTTTTCTTGTGTTTAAAAAACCAAATGCAAGTTTAATAAAATAAAAATAAATTTATATATTGTTATTCAATGTTGTTTGTGGCATCATCTTGTGCATTTTGTGATAAGACTGCCTTAAAGAGCTCATGAAGTTTTTCTAAGATGAAACTTTTTTCACCACCATCGTTCAGTGTAACTTTTACTTCAGGGACGTCTCTATTATATAGCTTAAATTTTTTAATTTTTCTTTCTTTCAGCATTTTGCGACACATGAAATTTAACTTAGCGGCAATCGGAGTAAGGTGTTCATTAATATAAACCCTTATTTCACTTGGCTTTTTCAAAAACTGTGGATTATTTTCTTCTGAATTTTGTTCAACATTTGTTTCTGTAGCGTTCGGTTGATTATCATCTAAATCAAGTTCACTGCGATATAGAGAACGCTTTTCAAAATATTTCTGTACAAGCAAGTCTCTCTTGTAAATACTGTTGAACTTAACTAAAATCTGATTTTTCCCTTGGATATAGGTACACACGTTGATATCACTGTGCTGTATATTAACATCAAATACATCTCCCATTTTAAAAACTTTGGCATATAACTCGTCTTTAGTCAACTCCTTAGACAAGCCATTAATAACAATGTCTCCTCTGTTTAATTGCCTTCTCAATGAGTTGTTTTCAATTTCTAGGTTATGTATTTTTGAATGAACCATTTCTTCAGTTGCCTTTGATTTTGACAGCGATTTTTCCAGCTCGGATTTAATAAAGTTTAACTGAGATATTACGTCTTCTGAAACCATCTTGGTTAATGATTTAATGCCGTTCTCTAGATCCACCAGCTTTGACGTAGAATCGGAGTTCGTTTCATTATTTGGTAGTTGTGCAGTCAAAGACGAAGGTGTTAAAGAACATGTCAAAGACGGAGGTGTTAAAGAACATGTTTTGCACATAAATAATAGACCACCATCACTTTTCTTGATTATTTCCAACATCTCGGAGTTTAAATTTGGGTTCTCCAGTACAGCGCATTTTGGATGAAAATGTTGTTTACAAAGTCCACAAGAAATTTTCGCTCTGCTGGAGCAATTAGTTGAACAAACTTTACATTGGGACGACATTTAAGTTTTTTATTTTTCACTTTTAATGTTTGTTTCGAGTTTATGAGTTAGAAAATTGCTTTTTTTTATTTTTATTTTTGTTTTCTGTTTTCTGTTTGAAGTTTAATTTTTTTTTTTTGTTATTGCAAAATTCTAATATCCGCGGGAAAAAAATATGTAAGAAGATTTTTTTTTTTTATAAACCAACGAAAAACTGGTATTTTTGCAGTTTACTTTTATTTCACATGAAAAACTATTTTATAAACTGCATATGTTTATTGTTGTATTCTCTTTTAATAAACCAGTATTTTTGCAGTTTACTTTTATTTCACATGAATATATGTTCTTTCTTTATGTAAACTCATCCTTTTTTAAGCTGCTTTTTTCTTATGTTTCGTAAAAATAATTTAATTTTTGCTTTTTTTTTTCTTGTTTTTTTTTAACTTTTATTTTTAATGCAAATTTGATGTTTTTAACATTTCTCCAAGTCACTTTTGAGTATTAATGTAGTTTTTAAACACTTTTGCACATTGCAATATAAGATTTTTGCAAATTGAATAAAATTTTTGTGGACAGCAAATAAAACACGTCTACTCTCGTGTCATGACAATTCACTTTTCCTTAACATAGTATCTTATCAGTTATTTTAAGAAATATCGAGCTGAAGGCCTGCGTTGCCATTGCTCATCATTAATTAGCTTATAATTTGTAATTATAATGTTAATAAAATAAATAAAATATATGATATCATATCTGATTATATATATAATGTCATATATGACATATATAGTAGCTGACTAATAGTGTTTTATACAGCATATAGTGATGTTGAAACAAATCTAAACATAGCGGTTAAAAAACATTACTAACATTTTTTATTGGGTTTTTTTTGTTTTTTTATTATAAATATCTATATTTATTTTTCGTTGTATTCTTTGTTTAAAAAAATTTTGAAACTTCAAAATTATTAATTTATTTTTTATATGTTTGTTGAAATTTCGAAAAATTCAGTTTTTTTTTTCCAAAATTAACAGAAAAAAGGAAAAAAAATAATATATTGTTAAGACAGTTAATTTTATGATGAGATTATTGTGTAGATTCATACATGAAATTTATAACTACAAGATTCGAAATCCAGAAAATAAATTTGCTAAAATCAAGAAGACGAAGAATTTAAATTCATTCTTAGCTATTGCTCAGCGAATGGATGAGATTTTTCGTATTTTATTTAATGTCAGTACAGTTTAAGCTAACTACAGGCAAAACAAGAGTTGAAGAAATCCAAACCCTTAAGATTATACAAGAAAACAAACTCGTGTTTATGTTCCCTTTCAAGAAATAACTATGGACGATTTGTAGATCCATCCGACGGGGTCAGTCAAGCAGGCGCGGATCCAGGAAAAGGTTATGTGAAGGGAAATTGGAGTATTTTTAATTAACTTTAATCTTTTTCATATTTTTGTTCTGAAACATTTTATTTTGGCGAAGGAAATTTCCCATTTTTCCTCCCCCTGGATCCGCTCCTGCAGCCATGTAACACCAAACTAATTTATAATGTCAATTTGATTTAATTTGTTTAGAGCTGCTAACTTATCTGACATTAACCAAAGTTTAGGGCTTGACCATACCCTATGGGGAATGCGGAGTCAATTGACCTAAAATTGACTGGTTAAAGAAGGACTTATCACAGGGCTGGTATAATTTAATACTGAAGTGGGTTAAGCAGTGTCAACTGTGCTAAAATTACCAATCCTGTGAATGGTAAAGGCCAGAATTTTACCCATTATAAGCTGTTTAGTTTTCGTTTATTTTTATGCCCATCTTTATGCCAATCTTTATGCCCATCTTTGGTTAGTCCTATGGCATGCCACTATGTGGTTTAAAGCAGGACAAATGACCCCCTCCTATGACAAGCCCATGTTAAAGTTGCCAGTTGTTTACATATGGTAGGACTTAGCAGAGGACCGGTCTCTGGAACGAAGGTACCGATCCTGTGGCACACGCAGGACCGGTCCCATTCCCCATAGTTATGTATACAAAATTTATGTGTAAATAAAAATTAACCTATGTTTATTTATAGAAAACTTACTCGCTCTTAATCTGTTTATTTCCAATTAAAAATAATTCTCTTAAACTTTAAAAAATAAACCAATCGGTTTTTATTAAACATTTAACTACCCGACGAAAAAAGTTTTTATATTTAGAATATAATTCAATTCTATGAATTCTGACATCTGCAAAATATGGCTATGTACTTCAATTGTGAAAACATAACAGCCGGTTATTTCACATGTGTCTATTGTGATTTATTTTTAGAATATTTGGATTAAAATATTTTTTTTGGATTTGTTGTATTGATATTTAACCCATTAACCGATAATTTTTTCTTAGTTTCATATTTTTTGCATCTCTTATCTTTTAATGATAATAAATTGCGGTAAAATTCATTATTTTTTTAGTTTTTTGTATTTTTTTTATATTACTACTTCCCGCAGCACAGATTCTAATAAAATGTGCCAAAAATTGACAGAATCGTATGAAAATTTCCTGTGCTTAACTAAAGTGAGTATGGTTGCTAAAGTGAGTATGATTGCACTTAAAGGAGGAGTAAATTTCCTTATTTCAATCTAAACACAGCATTTACGATTTTCTCTGTGATTTTAAGTGTTTATTTTAAACAAAATATGTAGAAACAAATTTAAGATATTAAAAATTATTGAAATGGATTTGATTGTGTGCCAGCATATCAGGGTAATCTAAAAACGGTTTCACAATTTTTCAACATTTTCCGCTTTTCTACTGCCAAAACGGCAAACAATCAAAGCTCACGTTATAATAACATAAATGGTTTTTTCCATAAAAATAATTTTAGCGATTAAAAGTGACAAGTACTTACGTCATAAATACACGAAAAACTAATTTAAATTTTCGTTATTTATTTTCGATCAGACGTAAAAGATAAATCTGGGTAAATTACTTTGAAAGGTGTGTATAAGCACAGAAGAACTAACGTCAAAAAAACTTATCGTCTTTACAAAATCGTATGATTCACTTATATATTTGCTAAAAACATGCTAAATATAACGTAGGGGATTGACTAAACATATTGGTCATACTATATGAGTGTTTTATTAACCTAAACACTTATTCAATTTAAGAATATCTTAGCAATTTATGTTTTTTTTTTTTTGTTAACAAACCCTTAAAAAAGTCTCACGTCTAGCCGGAAGAGAATTAAAATCAGAAGTGCGGTTATCAAAAATGGGTTTCTTGATTATGTGTTTGAGTTGACTCAGAACAATTTTGCATTAAAAAAATAAAATATCTGAACCGTTCTTTTTTTTGCAAAAATCGGTTTTGCATTTTTATAAATTCTAATTATCCAATTTTCTCGAAAAATATCGAGATACGAAAAAAAAAAAACAAATTATGAACAAAATTATTCCTAGAAAAAGGGCAATTGATACTCGTATGTGATACTTTAAAATTTACAAAAATTACTTTTTCTCAATCAAAGAATATATATTTTTTGGAACCAATTAAAATTTTAGCTTTCGATCTTTCCAATGATGTATCACATGTTGCCCTTTCCCAACAAGAAAACATTTTTTCTTATAAAAAGCCATAAAATAAAATATTTCATATAAAAAAAATAACTCAAAAGTTGTATAATTGCTCTTACACACTTACACATTTATTTAGTTGTAAAGCTTGTTCAAGCCATGGCAAAATCATTTACAGGTAGACTTAAAAGAAAACACATTCTCTTCATTGAAAAAAGTGTAAACATAATAATACCCCAAAATATCAAACAACTCAAAATAAAATTAAATTTATTTTGAAATCTAATCAATTTGTTTAATATTTGAGATATTTTTGTAATTTACCTTCACTAAATTCTGATGTTGTCATAAATCCTTCTATCCCTGAATGCGTTAACCCTCTAACCGGCATATATTTATTCTTTTAAAGTCCTGTGTGTCCTTGGAACAAACTTAGAGTATTTTCCAAAAGTTTAAGCTTTAATCTTCCCTTGTGTGGAATATGAATGGTTTCATGTTAACAGAAATGTGTTTTAAGGGCTTTTCAAAATTGTGGTTGTTTCAAAATATTTATTTTTTGAAATTACTGAAAATTTTAACTATAACGCTTTCTCGCTTCCAAACCATGACATGTACACAAAATATTACTTCGCAAAATATGTGGCTAACTTCGTTCTCTATCGGTATAGCTTACATTTTTTGTAATATAACCGGCAAGCCCGCCTAGAGGCGGGTTACATCATTGTTTGTTGCAAAAATGATTTATTTTTTGGGTTTCGTTTTATTTATTATCGTTTGAATTTCTTTTTGAATATTGTTTTTTTTTTTATTTGAAATGTAATAAATTTTTTTTTTACAAATACTTTAATGTTTGGTTTTTCTTTGAAATTCAGGGGTGTGTAAAAAAATAAAATTATATCAACTCTCCCTAATAAGTCTACCATGCCATGGTTCAAGCTTAAGTTTTATTATAAAAATATGAAATCATATATTGAATAAATAAATTTGTTTTATACATTTCTTCTATAAATTAAAAAAAAATGTTTTTTTAACCGCCTCCTATCTCTAGATAATATATCTATATATATAAAATAGAATGTGTGTTTGTTTATTTGTTTGTATGTATGTACCTTATAGGAGACCAGACCACTGGACCGATCTTCCTGAAATTTTCACAGTATGTAACTGGAACTCTGGAATGGTCAATAGGATACTTCTTTTTGGCCACGCCCACTTTTACGCCCACTATTTCATTATTTGAAATTGTATACACATGATGCTTTAGCCTTGGGATAGAAAGCTAAAATTTTCACCATGTGTTCTTTGGAACATGACAAACTTTCCTGTACTTTTACTTTTTAAAATGTTGCCCAGGAACGTGGTAAAAGGGGGGATAAAAGTGGGAAAAAGTCTTCCCATTAGCGGCCTCACCGAACCCTTTACGATAGATAGCTGAAATTTTCACCATATGTTCATTCGGATATAACCCAACTTTCTGCAGTTTTACTTTTTGGAATTTTGCTCAGGAACGTGGTAAAAAAGGGGATAATAGGGGAACAAGTCTCCCCCTCAGTGGCCTGACCATACCACTGGACCGATCTTCCTGAAATTTTCGCAGTATTTAACTGGAACTCCGGAATGCTCAATAGGATACTTTTTTTTTTGGCCACGCCCACTTTTACGCCCACTATTTCATTATTTGAAATTGTATACACATGGTGCTTTAGCCTTGGGATAGAAAGCTGAAATTTTCACCATGTATCACCATGTATTCTTTGGAACATGGCAAAATTTCCTGCACTTTTATTTTTAAAAATTTTGCCCAGGAACGTGGTAAAAGGGGGGATAAAAGTGGGAAAAAGTCTCCCCATTAGCGGCCTCACCGAACCCTTTAGGATAGATACCTGAAATTTTCACCATATGTTCATTCGGATATAACCAAACTTTCTGCAATTTTACTTTTTGGAATTTTGCTCAGGAACATGGTAATAGGGGAAAAAGTCTCCCCCTCAGTGGCCTCACCAAACCCTTTGGGATAGAAAGCTGAAATTTTAACCATGTGTTCTTTCTGATATGTCCCAACTTTGGAAAATTTACTTTTTACAATTTTGATACGATAGAAGGCTGAAATTTTTACCATGTATTCTTTCGGATATGTCCTAACATTCTAAAATTTCACTTTTCCCAATTTTGTTCAGTGACGTGTTAAAAATTGGGATAATAAGGGAAAAGTGTTCTTTCGGATATGTCCTAACTTTCTAAAATTTCACTTTTTAGGATTTTGCTCAGTAACATAGTAAAAAGGGGGATAATAAGGGAAAAAGTCTCCCCCCTTACCGGTCTGACCAAACGATTTGCGATAGAAGGCTGAAATGTCCATAATGCTTTTCTTTCGACTTTGACCCAACTTTCTGGAATTTCACTTTATATAATTTCCATCAGGAATGTGGTAAAAATGAGGATAGTAGAGGCGAAAATTTTCACCATGTGTTCTTTGGGATATGACCCAACTTCCTGCAGTTTTACTTTTTGTAATTTTAGTTTAATTTATTTTCTGAAAAACCAACCGAGCCCTTTGGCCTTTGCCCATCCCCCCAAAGTGCTTATTAAAAACTTTTCGATTTTGATATTACAAATGCACTCCACATTATGTGAACTGGGATTGTTTTATAGAAATATCATCAAAATACGGCAACCCTAAAATGAGTATTACAGAAAACGTTTATGAGAGTGTAAACAAGTGTATGTCTGGAATGGAAAAGTTGATTTTAACAAAAAATTTGTACACTATTTAACTAAAAAACATAACGTAGCACAACTTAAAAAAGGTAAAAACTTATCCTGAAAATTATAATACATTTCGACTCATTTTACTTTATTTTTTTTTTTAATTTTAATTAAACAAAAAATTACAAACTTATTACTTTTGATATTTAATTATTTTTTGTTATTTATTTAAACAAATTTTAATACTCTTAGGGTTAAAAACTACTTATTAACAACTTTTTCATTTCGATATTAAAATCTCACTTCCCATCCCTGATATATGTGTTAATAGAAATATAATTAAAATACGGCAATCCTAAAATGAGTATTACTTTAAACCAGGAGTGCCCAAAAGTTCCTTATGGAAGAGCAAACACCAATACATTTAAAGAAAAACTAATTTTTATTCAACATTTTTTGTTGTAAAAACCAATACATACAAAGAAAAAAGAAAAAAATATTTCAATGTTTACCAGCAAAGCATACGAAAGTGTTGTTGCTTTGCGCTTGCGTGTATACAGTGAAGAACGACAAAAAAACTAATAAGACAAAGTTGTTTGTGTATTTCGTATTGCTAGTGCTGAGCGCTCTATATGTGTATTAAAACACACAGCCTATAGCTAAGTGTTTTTACAAAAACAATTGAGTACCAAGCGCATAGGCCGTGGGCACCCCTGCTTTAAACGGTTGTTTTTTATATGAGTGGGTGAACAAGTGTGTGTCAGAAATGGAAAACTTGATTTTATCAAATAATTTGTATACTATTTAACTAAAAAATATAACGTAGCACTCAGAAAAAATTGACAATTTAAAAAAAATTAAAAAATAATCGTGAATATTGTAATACACTAGCGGGCTGCGCCCGCTACGTTGTTAGCGTGCCCAGACCTTAATATTATAATATATGTCGTTAATAAAACTATTTTTTTTTAACTTAGCTAACTAAAAAAACAACAAAAAAGTAACAAAAGCCTGGAGTAGGCCCTATCTTTATTAATATTCCAATATTTCCTAATTCCTTTTAAAAAAAGTTTTAATTTACTTTAGCCTTCATCCCAAAAACTAGGTCTGGGCACGCTAACAACGTAGCGGGCGCAGCCCGCTAGTATAATATATATTATTTTAAATATACTTGATACCATGGATATGATTTGTCCTTTTAAGATAGTCGCTAAAAAACCTATTCAAGACCAGCCCACTTTAAAAGGAAGTGACCGCCAACAAAAAAATACCAGCATTTTAATTAGCGATGACTTTTTGGCAGTGCCTACGACAAAACTCAAGTACCTCGATTATAAAACTCGATACTCGAGTAGTTCTCGAGTTCGAACTACTCGTGGAGTACTTTGAGTAGTAGAATTGCACTTTTTGTTTGTTTGTGCTCACGTAAAACTCACTGAACCCCTGTGCTCACGTAAAACTCACTGAAACCCGATCAAAAATGTTCAGTCGGAGAACCACTACTCGAAAAAAATAGACCATTTCCCTTCAAAATTGTAGAAATATGCTATTTTTAAAAGTTTGATGCCACTTAAAAAAAAATTTTGGAAAAAAAAAATTGTTAAGAACTCATATGATTTAGAGTCGCATACTTTAGCAGAACCTATAATTAAAATTTCGTGGCAATACGACGAAGATTGTGGTATAGGCCAAGTATTACTCGAAAAAGTTCAAAGGAAACTGAAGAAAATTGTGGCCTTGGAGAACAACTACAAGGAGAAAACTCGAGAAAACTCGACCACTCCTACACACTCAGCATATTATGTAGTTTTCTGTTTGTAGTTTAATAAAAACGATTTCAGTTGAGTTAAAAATAAAGGAACATGCATTTATTTTTCATGTAAATATTATTTTCAACTTTTTTTTATACATTTGTTCAAAATAATTTACTACCATTTATAGATTCTCTTAGAATCATTTATTAAAAGTTTCGTACAAGTTTATCCACAAAAATGGAATATTGTCGTTTTTTGTTTACGTTAAAGTTATTATAAATTTATTTAAAAAAAAAAACAAAAAATTTAAATAATTTAAAATATCTGAATATAAGTTTTTTTTACTGATCTGTAGTTAATATTTTAACATTTATTTTTAACTTACTATTTATTTGTATTAACGGTTTTATTAGTTATTTAAACAATATTTAAAAATAAATAACAAGAAACATTTGATTTAAATGAAAAGTAAGTAGACCGGATTTTATGTGATTTATCATTTATGTTAAATTACATTTGCAGTTAATTTAAACTAGAAACTATTTTGAGTGTACAAATACATATGTGAAAATATGCAGATTTTAGAAATTTTATAGTCATTTTGTAAGAAAACTTGGGGCAAAATTTCAGTTTATGGGGGACACCCCTGGAAAAAAAAAAAATGCCACGCCCCCTTAAATGACCCCAGGAGTGCGAAAATCATAATGAATAAGGGGGATCACGCCCCTTATGGGCGTGGCAGTCGAAAAACGACCCGGCCCACCTACGTAGACAATATGGGTATCAAATGAAAGCTAATGTCTTCACGATTCCAAAAATAGCCATAGTTGCCAGATCGGGCGATTTTTGTAGCCGATATGGCCATTTTGGCAAAATTTGGGGTGGGGGAATTTTTTTTTTTCCTTTTTTTTTGCTTATATTTTGTTAAAATCAAACAAAAATGAGCATTTTGTGCGAAAAGAGTCAAATCATAAATGAGGATAAGTACAAAATTAAGAAACGAGGAAAACTCTTGAAAGCTTCTGATTGGTTAATGAAAATTTGTTATACTGGCTTCGCTTAGTAAAGTTTTTCTGCGTGACCGGCCTACGGCCGGGCTTAGGGGTTTTTAACTCCAGTATGTCTTAATTCTAGACGGCGGGGATCTCGAGTGCTCGGCCTCTGGCCGAGCTAAAAAGAAATAAACAAAAAAAAGTCCTTCCCCCCATTTTATAAAAATTAACATATCTTCCTCAAATTCTGGACGATCTGGCAACTACGGGTATTTTTGGAATCGTGAAGACATTTCCTTTCATTTGATACCAATATTGCCTAAGTAGGTGGCATGGGTCGTTTTTCACCCCCGCCCCTATTTAACAAAAATGGCCGTATCGGCTGCAAAAACCGCCCGATCTGGCAACTATGGCTATTTTTGGAATCGTGAAGACATTAGCTTTCATTTGGTACCCATATTGTCTACGTAGGTGGGCCGGGTCGTTTTTCGACTGCCACGCCCATAGGGGGCGTGAGCCCCCTTATTCATTATGATTTTCGTACTCCTGGGAACATTCTGAAGGGGATGGCATATTCAGATTTTTTCTCTAGGGGTGTCCCCCATAAACTGAAATTCAGCCAAACTTGGTGCAGATTTTTATTTTTCGGAGTCGCCTGCATTAGCAAATTCCATAATTAAAAAAAACTTACAGGAGTTTGCTGAAAATTGTGGCATATGCAAAAAAAAAAAAAAAAACACGAGAACCCCAGACAACTTCCAAGCAAATGTTTGAAAATACTCAGATTTTAAACATTTTATGTCATTTTACACAAATTTCTTAAGAAAATCTTGGAGTTTTTAGAGTAGCCTACATTAATAGATTCCATATTGAAAAATTCAAAGGAATCTGGTGAAAATTGTGAACTTGAGGGACAACTACTCGAAAAAAACTCGAGGAAACTTGACCACTTTTATAAAAATGTCGCCCACTGCTCAATTATCATCCAATTGCCCTGATTTTTTGTAAACAAAGTCTATTCTTATATGCGACTTTAAATGTCTGAACTTGCTACAAGTGCTTCAAAAAATATTTCCGCAAATTTACATGAAACTTCATATTTTCACAAATTTGCATTGTCGAATATTCTCAAGTTTTTTTCCAGGACACAATTTTATCAAATTCCTTTGAATTTTTGAATAAGGAATCTATTAATGCATAAAAAATAAAAGTCTGTACCAAGTTTTTCTTAAAAAATTTCTATAAAAGTGCATAAAATTTGTAAAATATGCTTATTTTCACACATTTATATGGAATGGCTCCAAGGCCACAATTTTCATCAGATTCCTTTGAACTTTTGAATGGGGAATCTGCTAATGTAGGCGATTCATAAAAGAGCTAAATTTCAATAATTTTTTTTTTATTTTTTTCGAGTAGTAGTTGCCCAGGATACAATGATCATCCGAGTGAGGTGAGATGTACTGGGAATATTCTTTGGAAATTTACATTTCCAAAAAGTATAAATTTCTTATATTTATCTTTAATATTTACCTTTTTACATGACTTTAAACGAATAAAAAGTGCACTTTCACTACTCGAGCTACTGGATGGGGCCAAGCTACTCGTTAACTACTCGCGCTATTAGGCAAAATTTGAAGTCCGAAAACGAAATGGTTAATTTAATTTATGACAAAAAGTTCAATATTTTCGACATTGACAACCAATGGGTTTTGACAGCTAAATATTGCAATGCAGATTTTAATGAATGACATATCAATTGAATTTTCCCTCGGGAATATTTTTGGTAGTAAATTATTTTTTCGTATCACGGATAGTTTTTGATAAAATTAGAAATTGGAATTTTCGCATTTTTTAAAATTTTGATTTTTGTCGCATATGTAATAAGATTAACTCATATCTGACTTTGATTTAATTCACATTACGGCTAATATCGTTATATACAAATACATCTGATCATTTTTATTGAGATACTTTTTTATGTGATACTTGATATTATTATATGTCTCTAAATCTTACTCCATATATAACTACATAAGCCATATAATAATAATCCAAATATATCTAGTGATCAATATGATTATGTATAATCCCATGCTAAGTCTTATAAAACTATATGTGACGCCATACTGAAAATATTTTCCTTATAATTTTATATAGCATTATATATACTCCCATACATATTTTGCTAAAGTTCAATATCAATTTAAGTTATCTGCAAGTTAAGACTTTATTACATATGGTTTTATAACGAAATCATTTGCAAGTGATTTATTTTATATAATTTTAAATGTGTACATTTTATAAGACAAAACTAGTTAATTATATATTTTTGATTTTTAATCATTTCATAATTTTTAATCATTTCATTGTTTCATTTAGAAAAATGTTGGTCTTTAAAATTGTTGATTTCTAGAAATTGTTAACTAAAATACTTTTAAGCATAACTTCATGTTACAAAAAGCATACCTACTATCGGCTAAAATTTTATAAAATCAAGTATATTTATATCTAATAAGATATGCACAAATCTCGGATAAAATTGTATCAAACTATATCTAATTTGATTAAATTAGATACATGTATATGACCCATTTTTGGGATCAATTTGTATGTGCTTATATATGGGAACTTATCAAATGAGATATAATTTTATTAGACTCCATATTAACATTTACCCGGGTAGTTTAACAAAATTTTAAAATATATGAGAAATTTCAAAAATTTTCGACACTTTGAGACAAAAAATTTTCAAATTTTTTTTTGTATAAATAATCGTGTGTGATGTTTAAGCATGCTAAATACATTCGCTAATCATTTATTTTTAACGGCACAAAAATCATTGCGGTTTCAAGTTACAAGCAAATTAAAAATATTAAAATTACAGTCTTTAATTGGATTTTATTAAAGTTGCAATAATTTTTCAATCTAATTGATTATATCACACTTCAAACTCTATAATATACCCCCGATGAAAAAACTTTTTCTATACTCATATACAACTTTATATCATTATGTATGCTTATATGTGTGGTAATATATTACGATATGTGTTTCTTTTGCCGGTTTTGTGATATTTAATTGGGTATAGAGTTACTTATTTGCAGAAACTCATACTGAAATATACAACTTTATATCATTATGTATGCTTATATGTGTGGTAATATATTACGATATGTGTTTCTTTTGCCAGTTTTGTGATATTTAATTGGGTATAGAGTTACTTATTTGCAGAAACTCATACTGAATACTTTTAAATTCACAAAATTTAAAATTTTTTACAAAGATGCGCTTTGAGATTATATTTTTTTTGCCGTCAGACGCAAAAAAACATAAATTTTCTAAATATGATGTTCGTATCCCGTTATTGTTGCGCCGACATCAACATAATGTACCTCAAACTGTTTAAAATTACACCACTTTTGAAATACTTTTCTCAAATATGAATTCCCTATTCCAAACCTATATGGAAAAAACTGCGAAAGCTTAAAAATAACAAAATTTTGGTTTCACTTGTAAACCACCACGCAACTTTTCACCAAGCACGGATATTTAAATTACTTTTTTAGTGAATGTATATCCCAAGTATACAACTTTTGCTATTGTAATTCAGAAAATATCAATTGAAATTCAGAATTTCCATTTGAAACTCAGAAAATATGAATTGAAATTTAAAATTTCCATTTGAAATACAGAAAATATCAATTAAAATTCAAATTTTCTATTTGAAATTCAGAAAATGTGAATTGAAATTCAGAAAACATCATTTGTAATTCAGAAATATCAATTTAATTCAGAAAATATCAATTGAAACTCAGAATATAACAATTGAAAGTCAGAAAATATCCCTTGAAATTTTGAATAAATCTATTGAATTTCAAAAGTGTAAAATTAATTCAAAACTCTTGTTAGTTTCTAGTCATATTTTTTAGTTTTTCAACTTTTAAATTGCCATTAATGCTTTAGCTGAAGACTTTTCAACATGTTTCTTTGCATGGCCTAGTTTTTAAGTATAGTCTACCTAACCCTGTCCATTGATTCTCTACATTCAAAAAACTTTGAGAAATAAATGTCACCCAGTAAAATAGTAAAATCCAAATAAAATAATATTATACTGTATTTATAATAGGTTCAAATTTATGTTCTCCAACCGGTTCGTTTTGTATGAAGTTTATCGCATGTGCAATATTTTCTTTACCCCCAAACAAGAACAGTTTGCGTTAGAACCGGTTCCAGAACCAGTTATGGTTCTAGAACCAATTATAGAACTTCTGGGACAGTAAAACCTTATATTTTGACTCCCAGGAACCTGTTCTAGAACCGGTTACATTCCTGTTCCAGCCGGTGGTAAAAGAAGCTGGTCTGGAATATATTCAGAAGAACCCAGTTCTAAAAAAATTTATTGTTAGTTTCAACAGGAGTCGAACATTTTTGAAGTAGTTCATATAAGTTAAATTTAAAACTACGTTTTCACTGAACGTGATTTGGAAGTGTTTTGAAATAAAACATGTTTTCCCATATATTTTTTTTCACCAAAACACATGCTTTGCTCAAAATACGTAATAAGTTATTTTTTTACTTGGTTTAAAATTTTAAAAGACGAATTCCGTCTTAACTGTAATTGAGTTTTTTAGCCTTATCATTTAAGTATACAAAAAGTAATAATAAAAACAAAATAAAAATTGTATATATAAAATATAGATAAGATGGAATTGTTGATAATGGGATATACCATTAGAGAAACTTTTTTGTATATTCTTCATTATCTAGTCAGTTATCACACCATATGGCTGTTAAAAAGAGTCAAGATAAATCGCAATGAAGACAATATGAGGTAATACTTTAGTTTAGTTTAAATTGATTCTCAATTAAAAACGGATAGTGTTGAACTAAATGTGAAAATTTCTATTAATTTTCTAATAATAAATTCTTGATAAAGTTTTGCTGCTAACTCTTTTTATATTTTGGATGTAATACAATTTTATTAATATTTACGCCACAGTGATAACTAGGACAAGGAATCTCATGCAACTAAAAAAGGAAACTAGTAGCTTAAAATATGCGCTTTAAATATTTATGTAAATTGAAATATGCCCAAAAAATCAAAGAATATGCACTAAAAACCCAAAAATATAAACTAAAAATGAAAAAAAGTATGCACGTACAGTTTTTGAATTTTTAAAAATCGATTTATTACTCGAGCTTATTGGTTTAAAAATGAAATCCAACATAAATGACTAACAAATGACAACTAGATGCTACTAGGGCGGATCAACAAGTCCGTGACTTTTCGAACTTTCCTCGTAGTTATATGAAATGCAACACTGCTCCCATCAAGTACCACCTGTTAATAGACTACTGTCAAATTTTGAGCAAGTTCCGTCATTTCCTTTGCGTTTAACAGCTGTTCAAAACATACAACCTAGTGGATTTTTTTAAAATGGAAAAAAGTGAATTTCGAGTGCTCATTAAACATTATTTTTTGCGAAAAAAAACAGTCAATCAAACCAAGGAAAAGCTTGATAAACACTACGGGGACTCTGCATCATCGATTTCAATGGTAAAAAAGTGGTTTACTAACTTTCGTTGTGGCCGCACACGTACAAATGACGCTGAACGTTCTGGACGGCCAATTGAGGTCAATACAAACGAAAATGTTGAAAAAATCCACGATATGGTGTTGGCCGATCGAAGAGTAAAAGTGCGTGAGATTGTTGATGCCATAGGCATTTCATATGGCAGTGCGGTTTCGATTTTAAATGATCAGTTGGGTTTAAGAAAGCTGTCTGCAAGATGGGTGCCGCGTTTGCTCTCAATTGACCATAAACATAATCGTGTGACAACTTCAAAGGATTGTTTGGTGTTGTTTAACCGCAATTCGAAAGAGTTTTTGAGGCGTTTTGTAACTGTGGATGAAACATGCATCCATTACAACACTCCGGAGACCAAGCAGTAGTCTAACCAATGGGTTTATCTAGGTGAACCGACTCCGAAGAAGGCCAAGGTAAGTTTGTCGGCCAATAAGGTGATGGCAACAGTTTTTTGGGATGCACGCGGGATAATCCACATCGATTACCTTCAAAAGGAAAAAACAGGGAATATTATGCCAACTTATTGGACCGATTTAACGAGGATTTAAAAACAAAACGACCCCATATGGCCAAGAAAAAAGTTCTTTTTTAACAAGATAATGCACTGGTGTAGACGTGTGCAGTCTTAATAGCAAAATTCCACGAATTGGGCTATGAATTGGTACCTAATCCGCCATATTCTCCGGATTTAGCCCCCAGTGACTATTTCCTATTTCCAAACCTAAAGAAATGGCTCGGTGGAAAGAGATTTAGCTCCAACGATGAAATTATTGATCAAACAAATGCCTATTTTATGGACCTCAAAAAATCCTATTTTTTGGAAGGGATACAAAAATTGGAGAAATTGAGCTAAAAGGAGATTATGGTGAAAAATATTTTTTTTTTTTTGCAAAAAAAACTGTTTTATTCAAAAAGTCACGGACTTATTGATCTGCCCTCGTATGTTAAGGGTTACAAATGTTTTTGTTTATTTTTAATTAAAACTTAATTTAATTTAAATTTTTACAAAATATGCTAAACTGTGCAATTAAATTGTTAATATGCAACAAAAAATGACAAAATATGCCATAAAATATGCATTTATAGCAAAATCTGCAAAAATATGCATTTATAATGTTAAATGCTAAAATATGCAACAACAAATCGATGTCATTTTGTTGCAAATTCTTTGATTTGAAAAAGTATTTGGTTAAAATCGATTTCGGGCCTCTGACTACAAACATACATTTGCATGAAATTCCTTGCCCTAGTGATAACGTTTTTTTTAGAGGTCTAAATGTTGATAAATATAATACAAATATGTATAAAACTTTGTACGAAAAACATTTTGAGACTTTTTTTTCCACTGCACGGCAAACGGTATTTAAAAACTTTAGTACAAATTTAGTCCATTTCCGATTTAGTGAGTGATTGAAGTGTTTTTAAAAATAACGACACAAAAAGTGTTGGTTAAAATATTAAAATATTTTTTAATAATTAATTAAAATATGAATAATATATAATTTAATGAATAAGAAAATATTTTTATATACATCTTATATAACTGATTTTAAATAATTTGCGCTTAAAATTTTGAAAAATGGACAACTTTTTGGATACAATTTTTGGTAGAAGGGTAAGTTTTATTAAAATTTGTTTGTATCACCTGCAGTTCTGTTTTTTTAAAGTGGCTTAATGCATTAAAATTGTTTAAAATTTGTTTTTTTTTTTTTAAATTTTATATTTTTCTTTATGACTAATTTATAATTTCCGTTTTTTTTGTTGAACTCGATAGCAAATACCAAAATCATTATTTTTATATGTTTATTCAATACATATTCCAAAGATAAGCAAAACCTACCTAATCATTGTCAAATATCATAAATAGTAGATTTTTTTTCGAATGAAAAGCTTTAGTAACGTTTATTTGTTGTTTAAAAAGCTTTTTTAAATATGCTTAATACGTCATTTGTTAAGCTTTAGTATTTAAATAATTACCAGAGTAAGCAAACCATCATAACGAAAAGTAGGCAAAGTTAATAAAGGGTGTTTTTTATAGAGGTATATAACTTTGAAATGGAATAAAACAAAGATGAATTTTTTAAATTGACATGAAATTTACTTTATTCGAAATATAATCTTCTGGCATTATAATTTAAATATGAATTCTGGCATATGACCGCCACGGCTGGCTCGGACGTAGTCTAATCTGGAGGTCCAATTTTCGATGACTTTTTCCAACATTTGTGACCGTATATTGGCAATAACGCGGCGAATGTTGTCCTCGAAGTGGTCAATCGTTTCGTGCTTATCGCCGTAGACTATCGGCGTAGACTATCGACTTCACATATCCCCATAGAAAATAGTCCAGCGGCGTTAAATCGCACGATCTTGGAGGCAAATTCACGGGTCCGAAACGTGAAACTATGCGGTTACCAAACATTTCCTTCAATAAATCAATTGTGGCACGAGCTGTGTGACATGTTGAAACCACAGCTCCTGCACATAATGGTTGTTCAACTGATGAACGAAAGAGTCAGTAATCATGGCTTTATAGCGGTCACCACTGTAACCTTCTGACCAGCATCGTTTTTAAAGAAGTACGGACCAATGTTTCCACCAGCACATAAAGCACACCAAACAGTCAGTTTTTCTGCATGTAACGGTGTCTCAACATACACTTGAGGATTATCATCCCTCCAAATACGGCAGTTTTGTTTATTGACGTATCCATTTAACCAAAAAGTGAGCTTCAGCGCTAAACAAAATTTGCGCGATACTTATTTCGAACAGAACCATGCTTTTCAAAGTAATTTTGCACATTTTGGAAGCGTTGTTCAGTTGCAGTCTATTCATGTTGAAATGCCAAACTAACCATAAATCACTTGACAGCTGACAAAATGGCCGCCAGTTAAAAAAGTGTTGCGAACTTAAAGTTCTATACCTGTATACAATCATCCTGTACTTGTTAAGTAGTAGGGTGTTTTACTCGGGTTTGGTTTTGTTCGAGTAAACGACTAATTTGATTTTGAGGTTTTTAACTTACTCGATTAATCGAGTTAGATTTAAAAATTACTCGATCAATTTGAATATTTTTTTAAAAATACATAATAACACATAAAAAAATACAAAATCAGGAGTTCCGAAATGTATTTTATCAAAACTAAAAATAAGAACACGTTAGGTAGTTAATTTAAACCTAAAAATAAATTCTTTAGTAATATACAATTGAGGTGGTTTACTTTTAGTCTTTCAGTTTTATAAAGTTTGATTTTAAGCATTTTTTGCAAATATCAAAAATAATATGGCAACGCCTTAGAAAAATAAAAAGAAAAATTATATTACTTTTCCGCTTTCGTTAACAAATTCGCCGCATCAAATGCTTTTAAGTGTGGATGAAATATTTTGTTTTTTCGATTTTATTTTCTTGTAAAATAGATAATTTTTAATGTAAATATGTATATATGTGATTAAGTTTCATAAAGATTCGTATGAAAGAAAAGAGTTAACGGCTAAATCCGTGATTGAACACCAAAGGATTATGATAAATTAAGTTCTATTCGAATCTTGCAAAAAATGCCAATACGCTCTAATAGTTTTGCGATTATTGCGATTTTTTATTTTTTTTTGTTGAATATTGAGATGTATAAAAGTTTTGCTTAATTTCCGAACGACAGAACTTTTGGTCGTACATTTATTTTATGACTTCGATGTCTACATAAACTTACTCTTTATTTGAGTATAATAACCCAGGAAAAAATTACACATTCCAAAAAGGTGATGCCCACACTTGATTACATATCTCATTGCCAAATTTAGTAACTGCAATACCAAACTCATTCCAACGATAGAGTCAAAGAAGCAAGTAGTATTGTAATCAATTCTTTAAATTTAAACCAGAAAGCATGAACTCAATAACAAAGTAATTATTTACTTAAAAGAAAATAACAATATTATAAACTTATATGTATAACTTTTTGTACTCAAGAAGTAATCATATACTTTTTCTTAATAAAAGGATGTTATTGGAAGTAGTTCCTAATTTTGAAAAAAGAAGTTATACAATTTTAAAGAATTTATCTCATATATAGTTTTTCAAACAAATTTTTATTTGCAGGAAAATAATACTAAAAACAGGAATTGCAAGTTGCCTAAATTTTGTTAAACTGTGGTTAGGTATAAATTAGGGAAGCGCACGTGAGCAGAAAATTGTGAGTGAAAGTTGAAATTACTAACGTTATCGTGAGTGAGTGTAAAAAAAAATTTCGAGGGTGATTGTGCGTGAGTCATATTTTTGTTTTTCAATTTTGAATTGTTCTTTTTTTTGAAAAATTTGTATTTTCGTGGTTTATAGCTCCAAAATTATGACAAACCCATGTTATCATAACAATTCGATGTTTCACTTTTTAGGATTTTATTTCCGTATGAGTTTAGTTCGTTATATTTGAGTGACCTAGGAGAATCACGTGTGAGTAAAAGTTGAATTAACTTATGGAACTAATTCTTTTTTTTAAATGTAAGTACTTCTTATTTTTTCTAGGGAAGTATTTATTTATTTTTTTGTGTAAGTACTTCGTAGTTTATCAAAAAATGTATGTAGTTCGTAAAAATATAAAGTAAGTGGTTCTTCGGTAAAAAAAATAATCAATTCTAAAGAATCAATTATTTTAGTCTCACGCCCTGTTAAAACAATCGAGTAGGTAATCTAGTAAGGAATGCGTTCTGCCCAAAATGCTTGATTACAAACCCGCTTACCTTTTTGGAAATTTTTTGCTGGGAATGTCTGTAATTGTTCAAGGTCATTTAACAAAAATGTATAAAAATATGATATGTTAGGCATAGGTCTCTGTGCGGAACGTTTTTCATAATAACCAAAGAAAATCATTTTTTAATCAGTACAGTATTGTCCATATGGTGGTGCCACGTAAAAAAGTTAAACCCCTACTAAAGAAGTATAACATTTAAATTAAAACGGTAACTACCACATGGCTTTAAAATTTATAAAAAAAAATGTTTTCTCAAAAATACGAAACAATTTATGTATTTTTGTATAAAATATAAACTGAAATATAATAAATTTGTATTTACTCGATTAACTCGATTAATCGGCCAAAATTGTTCGATACTCGAAATTGGCAATTTTAGTTTACTCGAACAATTGTTTGACTCAAATTCATCGATTAACCGAGTAACGGTTAACCGATTGAATACCCTATTAAGTAGCAAAATTTAAAATAATAGGAGAGTGAGCGGTAGTGTAGTAATAGGGATGAAGTAGTAAACTTAATTTTTCTAATATTAATGCATTTTTAGGCATTCTACCAACTGTACCTTGTTGTTTAAGTTACTATTTTTAAAAAATTATGTCTTAGAAGGCGTATGGTTTTGTTGTATTTGGAAAGCTGTTGGAAAAAATCATTGAAAAAAACTTTTTTTGTGTTCGTATTTAGTTTTAAACAAATATTTTTTGTTATAACCAACGTGTCTTTAAAAACACAGCAATAAAAATCATTTGAAAGATTGAAGTCTTGTCTACAAATGTGATTTGAAAAATTTTAAAATTTGTAATTTCAGGGTTGCCGTACAATGATTTGAAAAAAAAAAACAATTTTTTTTTTCAGAAAAAATTTTTTTTGGAATATATTACCTATGAATCTTTTCTAAAATAGCTTCTTTTACCACCAGTTACAAGGAACCGGTTCTAGAACAGGTCTCTGGGAGTAAAATGCGAGGTTTCACTGCCCCAGAACCAGTTCTATAACTGCTTCTAAAGCAACCTGTTCTATTGCAAATAGGATTAACTCCATATATATTTTTAATTTCTCTGGCCCATAATCATAGTCATCGAAAAAGTATACTTTAAGTATCATTTTTGAAAAGTATACTTTACAGCTACTATAGACGAGAAAAAGCATACTTTTTCCGCAAAAGTCAGTTCTAAATTTAAAACATGCTGAAGTTGTTTTTAACAAAATTAACATCACTTTAACTCTCTCTCTTTCTCTCTTCATCTCTCTTGAAAAAAGTGACAAAATCAAAACAAAACAAAAGATTAAATAAATTGAAATAAATTAAGTGAATTTTTATAAATTGTTTTACAAATTGTGAAAAAGGTGGTTTTAATAAAAAAAAAAAAATGTGTTCTATTGAGGACATAGAAAATTGGAACCATTATTGTAAAAATGTTAGATCTACATACTTTTCTAAATTTTCCATTGAACCAATTTCCATTGTGCAATTTCAAATAACTTTTTATTTTTTGTTTACTTTTTTTGTCGTGTTTATCTATCATCTGTGCAGAGATGCCACTTGTCAAGTATTCACACCAGTTTGTATAAAAAGTTTTCAACATTTTACCAATCACCCACTAAAAGCCCATTCAACTTAAAGCTGATGTTATTATTCACTATAGTTAATAAACAATTAGTAACAGGTTAAAATATTTAACTTGCTTCTAAATAGAACCAACTTTAGTGACTGACTATGATTATGGGCCTCTGTATATAACAATTGAGGGAAGTATAAAAATACATACAAAAAATCAAAAAGGCTTTTCTTTAAAACCCTGTAAATCCGAGAGGAGTGAAAATAACTAAGCGGGTCTTGAAGTGTTATGAAGTTAAAAGTAGGGAGTAAATACTCTGTAATTTTCAAGTTTGTATCTGCTAACAAACATGACCAAATTGTAGCCTGAAATATGCAAATTTTCAAAATTTCCAAATTTCAAGTAACGATTTTTTCATAACGAGTTGCCAGATTGAGCCAATTTTAATTTTGTATTTTTCTCCGACATGTCTAATTTGTATCTGAGAATTATTATGCTTTTATATTCATTAGCGCCGACACTGGAGTTCATTGAAAAACACAAAAAACCAATGAAATATGCTTATTTTCAATACCGCGTTATTTTTCGGGTGTTTGAATTAAGTCAAATTTTATATTTTTGATAGAAACTATAATCCTTCAGCTTTAAAACAATGTATTCATCATGTAGATATCTCTAGCAGAAAAATTTTAACAGCTCAAAACACTACGCACAAAAACAAGACTTTTTAGTCTTTTTATTTTGCGTGAACCGGTAGTGCCGTGTGCAAAAATTAAATCCTCTTGGATTTTGGTTCTTGGAACCCTTAGGAACATTTCCACAAAATTTTAACAAAATCCAAAATGGTCCAGCAACAATTTTTCATTTTTTTCAGTGTTTTCATAGAGAATGACTCAAGTGTGAATTTTTCAATTAATTTAAGAATGTTTCAGAAAGTGTGTCCCAGTGCTAGCCAGTCAGAAATTGACAATGGTTCAGAAGTCGATTCACTGAAAGAGCATTGATGTTATAAAAATGACGACGCCTTGTTTAAAAATGCTTGTCAACAGAAGGTCTCGAGCTCGATCCTTGTTTTAGGCATACATTTGTTTGTGATTTTTTTATACTACTATTACTATTATTTTATTTGTCGATTTAATGCGCAACAAGAACAAGTCTAATAATTAAAGCACATGCTTATATTGGATTATTATTTTAGCATTTTTATGTTAACCGTATTTTGTGTTTGTGGAGTTGCTTTTTCAAGACCAACTTTATTTAGTTTTCCCAAAGTTGCCAAGTTGTTTGCAACAAAACTAATGCTTGTACTGATATATTTCAGCAAACAACGATTATTATTCACTTATGTTGTAAGCTATAAAATCTTATAAAGGGTTCGCCATCTAACGTTTTTTTTTCAACTAGTGCTTATTTCGTGGTAACACTTAGCTCATGTCTGATTTGACAGATAATTAGTTTTATCCTTCCGCTCAACGAATATGATCCGTATGTTCGTTATCTTGTGAAAAGTGAAAGAAACTGGCATCCTCATCGATAACCAAAGCGTGAAAAGCCAAAAACAGTGCGTACACCCGAGAATATTGCTGCTGTGGCAGAAAATGTGCGTGAAGCGCCATCAACATCAATTCACCGTCGTTCTCTACAATTGAACATTTCGGAGACATCATTGAGACGAATTTTGCATAAAGACCTTGGTATGACGCCATACAAAGTCCAATTGGTTCAGGAGTTTAAAAAAAAATAGTTATTTGGCGGACCCTTTATATTTCAGCAAACAACGATTATTATTCACTTACGTTGTAAGCTATAAAGTCTTATATGTTTCGATAGCTCAGTGGGTAGAGCTGACGGTTGCTAAGTTGGCGGCCAGGGTTCGAATCCTGGCCGTAACCATATTCAACGAATATTTTCTCCAAAACGAATACGAGTTACATGATGAAACTTTCTATATTGATAAAAATACATCTAAGCATTATTTATAAATTAAAGAAACCTTGGCCGATATTTAGATAAATTGAGTTTTGTATTACTCTAAAAATTCCGAACTATTTCTCAGTTTAATTTTTACTTCAAATTCTCCATAAATATATTGACATAGTAAAATTGTTAGCATTTGTCAAATTCAATTAAGTATTAATTAGGGCAAGTTCTTTATGGCAAACAATTTTCCAATTATTCATTTCGGCCGTTCTAACGTTAATCAACTACATGCCATTTTTGACCACTTTTTGAAAAAAATTAAAAAATTTCTTAAATTTTTTCTTTGTCTTTGATAGAAGAACAAATACTCTTAGTTTAGCATTGCTGCGACATAATTTTCATAGTAGCGGGGTAGTTGGCTGGGAAAGCAACATATTTTTCCAATTTCTTTTATATTTTACATTTACTTACATTTTTCTGTGGCCATAACATTTAACCAAGTCATACAATTTCTAACGTTAATAAGCCAACAAACATTTAAAATCGCAGAAAATACACAAATGATTTATGATCGCGTGCTGAAAATTTGAATTGCCAAAAAAAAAAACCTAAACAAAATCTCAGTAACCAAGGAAACAAAACTTGTAAACTTGAAAAACGCCAAGTCGTACTCAAAAGAAAGATAAACTTAAAACAGAAATTGTAAAAAAAAGATAAAAGAAACTAATTAGTACACATCACATACAAATACAAGAAAACAATAGAAATATTGTGTAAATGGCAACCCAGTAAACAAAAATGTTAACAGTAGACATTTTTTTTTTTTTTTTTTTAGCAACTGAATGGAATATCTTTTAATATTTAAAATCTAAAATTTCTTATAAATATTTAAAAAAATACTTTTTATGTATAAGAAAATTTATGTTTCGCAATAATTTAAAATTTTTGGAAAATTTTTGTAAATGATTATAATTTGAGACATGAAATAGAATAAAAAAATCTGAAATAGAAAAAAAAAACATTAAAATTAAATAAAACTAAAAAAATTATAAAAATTGCTTGTATTCAAAAAAGTCTCTTAAATATTTGTTTGTTAAAATTAAATGCTTTTATAATATTAGCGATTCTAATAATTTGGGTTTTTACATTTCAACGGTCAACTTATTTTGTAAGAATATTAGGATCTCCCTTAAAAAACGATTTGTAGATTTTCGTTCACTGTGCCTAACCAGTTTTATTGCAAATGGATCCAAATACAGTTTAACACTGTTATAACGAACTCGGGCAATTTTGTTTGTTATAAGCGAAGTTTGCTATAAGCGTTGTAAACATTTTAAAAAATTAATAAATTGACAGGTTTTTGTCTTAAATTCTCTAAATTTTTTATTTTTTTTTTTTTAAAATTTGAAACATTTCCTCCATTAAATTGCATTTCATACAGTTTTTATTCTTTTTAGTGAAGTTTCAAATAAAAAGCTTATGTTTTAAAATTTGCAGCACAGTTTTCATAAAACAATTTTGAGTTTTAATGAGTTCGTTATAAGCTAAAAAGGGTCCAAATAATTAATTCGTTATATAAACGGTGTTCGTTATAACCGTATTACTTTGTATGAAATACAGTTAGGAAATGTGTAGGGACCAGAAAAATAGTTCGTTGTAACCGATGTTCGTTATATGCGTATTCCACTGTAGAAGAAATCGTTTTTTTTTTTGGAAAACGTTTCCCCGTGCCAAATTTCGTGCCATTTTTAGAAAAAATTTATTTTCATTAAAAATTTTGAAAAATTTGATTTTTTAACTCATATACGAGTTCGGATCAATAAGTCCGTAACTTTACGAACTTCCCTCGTATTTAATTGAAATACAACACTGCTCCCATCAAGAACCACCAGTTAATAGACTACTGTCAAATTTTGAGCAAATTCTGTCAATTACTTTGCGTTTAACAGCTGTTCAAAATATACAACCTCGTGGATTTTTTTAAAAAATGAAAAAAGTGAATTTCGAGTGCTCATTAAACATTAAAGCTTGATAAATACTATGGGGGACTCTGCACAATCGATTTCAATGGTAAAAAAGTGGTTTACTGACTTTCGTTGTGGTCGCACAAGTACAAATGACTCTGAACGTTCTGGACGGCCAATTGAGGTCAATACACAAGAAAATGTCGAAAAAATCCACCATATGGAATTCTGACTTCATCGGATCTCTCTAGCCTCGAATCAAAAATTAAGCACAAATTTGATTAAAATGCTAAAAATCGTTTTTTTTTAATTAGTTTTAAAGATTTTTTAAAATTCCTAATATTTAGAAGTCGTTTGCTATAGTTAATAATAGGAATAGTTGTAATTAAAGAAAGAAATAAAAATAAAATAAAATAAAATAATAAAATAAATAAAAATATTAAATAGCAGTTTATATTTGACCAAAGATCATGTATACTAAAGAGGATCCAATCTGCTCAAGTCCTTTTAATTTTTCTCCTAAATTTTATATGCAGACTGGTACAGAGATAAAGATTTAAAGATTTTTTAAATGCGTATTTGTCAATATAAAATGTTGTTAATTGTGCAAAACGTGTTTAGACAAAAATATTAAGCTATACAAATTAATTTTAAGATTGCTTAAAAACCAGAAAATAATTAATGGACCAAATTTTTAAGTGCATATTTTTTAAGTTTTAGTGCATATTTTAAGATTTTTCATGCCTAAAACACTATTCTTTAGTTTCTGTCCCTGATGATAACATACATATGTCACATTTAATTGCATATATTTGTATACAATTGTATCTAATTGGATGTAAATATATAACATTATATAATTTGATACATTTGGATAAGTACAAAATTCGGATACAATTGTATGAAACTAGTATATAAAATTAGATGTAACTGCATCAAATAATGTCAAATTGTATCAGATTTAATTATATATAATACGAAAATTCACAAATTTATTTTTTACATCTGCTGTTAATTATCAAAATTTGCTTAAAAAACATTTTGGAAAATGGAATCAAATCGCAAAAATGGTACGTGCTAGGAAAATTCGTAGGGCATATTTGGAATCTGCAGATCAATGTTTATAAGATCCAGGTATAGTCTTTATGGTGATTTATAAAATAACCACCAATACAAGAGTTCCGTTAAAATGTCAAAAAACAAAAAATTTGTATGCAGTAAATAGAAACCATTGCATATTATGGAATCCCATCATTATCTTTTTTGAAAATGGACTCATACCACTTTCAAAATAAGTGGTTAAAATCGTTATTTTAAGGGTCATCCTAATAACCATATATGTTCTAATCATAAATAAAGATAAATGAATCATATATTAGGAAATGATATATGACTATATATGCGACCATACATGATCATATATTAAACTATATATGGGCAATTATAATTTACTATAAATACACAAGTTTCAGTTTTTCAAAAATAATATTAAGATACTTGTACTCATGATATGACTTAAATGTTGGTATCAAATGAAAGGTTATAACTTCTGATTTACAAGCAAAAATATCGATTATAAAATTGAAAATCAAAAATTTCAAAAATGTGCTTAAAATAATTGAATCCAAATTTGTCCAAAATAAAACATTTCTAAAAGCTTGAATATACCGAAAAATATACCTAAATTTTATTAATCTAACTTTTCTTATTCAATTTTCTCACATAAACAAAAATCTAATATTTTCCATAGGGAGTTTTGACCTAACTCTTCAAATGAAAATTTTTGATGTAATTAGGGGGCAATAAATTATTGATCACTTCAAATTCCAAATTTAGATAAAATTTTAACGTTTTTAACGAAAAAGTTCAAAAATTACTAAAATACAAAGTAAAAAATATATTAATTGTAAAATAAAAAAACTATGCGTTTGTTACAAATATTATCAAAAACAAAATGAGAAAGCCAATATAGATACGATATGCAAAGTTTGTATTAAAAAATCGTTTATACCCAAAACAAATCGGTCCGTCACATACGAAATCCGACTCGTTAACGTAAAGTTTTGTAGATCCGTATACGGACAAGAACAGGGATTTTCAGGAACATCGAATCTGATTCGAATTCGTTAAAAATACGTCAGTGACGGACCGATTACGTACCGCAAAGCAGTATAAAAAACGGATAACAAAAATGTAATACACACAGAGAAATAAAGTGCCAACCGAATTGAAAAGTATATTTTAATGTTAACAACTTATAAATTCAGTTAGTACAATGATCTTTACATTACATTTTGGAATATTTTAGGTGTTCCAACTAAAATTCAGTTGAATTAACCGAACTTTGTTGTGAAAACTAATGTTCAGTTGTATCAACCGACTGAAATTCGTAATAACCGAATTTGAGTCATGGTAACCGAATTTTAGTTGGCAAATAGCAACATTTTTCTCTGTGTGTACGGACCGTTAACTGTCACTTTACGGACCGTTATTTCCGGAGCGGGCTCCGTGTTTAGCTATCCGTTTACGGTACTTCCGTCAAATATGGTACTCCATTGTCGTACCATATTTGACTGATACCTCTTTAACGGTCAGTAAACGCTGTGTCAATGGCGGATTCTACATTCCGTAAGTAACCGGAAGTCCGTCTACCGTCTTGGGTGGATTTAAAAACAATTTTTGTGTTGAAAAGGCATTTTTAAGGCGAAAAACAATTTCTGTGATGAAAAATCATTTCTGCGGTGAAAAAAACTCAGGTGGTGAAAATAAAATATTATTCAACTCTAGTGTCTGTTAAAAAACATTTTGTTCACCAGAAACCTAGAGCTGATTTTTTACTGAAATATACCAATTTGCCGTCAACATTTCGAGTTACCTTCACATTTTTACTAATATCTTTTTAACCGCTGAACTGATTTTTAAATTTTTTAATACCAAATTCTTAGAAATATGTCCATTAATCTAAGTAAAACTGAGCAACATTGATTGCACATTCCTGACGAATTTAGAATCATCCAAGATATTGAAGGATTACATTTTTAGAAGGATATTTGAGAAATTTTTCAACTCAAAAATTTATAACCAAGCAAAGGTTTACAGCTTTCATTTGATACCCATATTGGCAACCTAAAATAAGTACAATTGTTTTAATATTTTTTGAAAAAATTTAAACTTTAAAGTCCTATCAAAAGAAATTTTGAAGTGATGGCGCGAAACTGAAAACGTAGTTGAATTACATGTGCTCTCTAGTTTCACATACATACACACAGAGAAATAAATTGCCAAACGAATTGAAAAGTGTATTTTAATGGTAACAACTTATAAATTCAGTTAGTACAACGATATTTATATTAGATTTCTGAATATTTTGAGTGTTGAAACTAAAATTCAGTTGAATTAACCGAACTTTGTTGTGAAAACTAATGTTCAGTTGTACCCAACTACTGAAATTCGTAATAACCGCATTTGAGTCCTGGTAACCAATTTTTAGTTGGCAAATAGCTAAATTGTTCTCTGTGTGTACTGATTTTTCCATGTGTGAGAAAAAAAATTGAAATTTGTTGCAGGGTGTAATCATCAGACATGGGCAACTTCAATTACATTTACAATCATTCACTTGTGATATTTTTCAATATCATACATAATTTCCGACCTACGCTCACACCTGTAGGCTTAAACGCTTCCTTAGAAAATTTGTAAAATGTTTAATACCAAACATGGGGATTAGTAACAACATCTGAGTATTTAATTACAGGCAATTACTCCATTACGCCCAATTACATGTAATTAGACGTAAAAAAACTAATTGGCCAGTAATTAAATACATAAATATTAGTATTATGTCCCATGTCTGGTATTGACAAAATTTCCCAAGGAAGCGTTTAATCCAACAATTGTGAGCGTAGGTCTGAAGTTATTAACTATATGACAAATTTCACAAGTGAGTGATTGTGAAATGTAATTGACGCCGCCCATGTCTGGTAATCATATATCCTAATACACTGTCCCATTTTGAGTTATATCTTTTCTTTTTGAACATTCATTAAAAGTTTTTATATTCTGTAAACTATCAAAATTGTTTATTGGTTTATATTGAACCCATAATAATTTCACAGATACATTTATACATATGTAGCTAATATTGAGAGCGAGAAAAAAAAACTCCAAGTTAAAATACTATGTTCATATCATTTTCAATCATTACTTCTAAGACCAGTTTCAAGTTCACTCAGTCATTCAGTCATGTTCAGTTTATGTTTGAATGCTTCAGTGATCGCATCTTGGTCTTATAAAAACGGGTGAAAGACTTAGTTCGCGGTTGTTTTAAAAGAAAAAAGAACGGTTATTTGAAAAGAAAAAAGAAAATAATATTGAAAATGAAAGATACAAAAAAAATTTCCTAATGATTTTACCGCAACAAAATTGACCTTTTATATGACTATTTTATAATTTTGAAATTTTGTGTTTTTTGGAAATGAAAGTCGAAAAAATTGAAAAGTGTTTGCTGTGAAAAGTTCAAAAAAGTTAAATGAATTGAATATAAAATTAGATTGAATTTGTTTTTGTTTAAAATGTGTAATTAATTGGTGGTGAATATTTATAGATTGACTCAATAACTGACTTAATGGTCAAATGTTTTAAACTGTTGTTTTGAGTTTTGAGTTTTGAGTTTTTTTTTTTTTTTTTTTTTTTCTTTAAACTGATTTATCTGAGAGGTTAAAATGTTATAAGTCTTTTATCGTGTAGCTATGGCTTAAATCAAACTTATTTCAAATCCGGTTTTTTGTAAAGTATTTAAATTAAATATCGAAAAGTTGCATGATTCAAAAAAAAAATAGTTTTCAACTTTATTTTGTTGCCTAAAATATTATAAACTTCAAATAACTTTTATTAATTTGAACCCGTAATTTATAAAGATTTTCCTAATGATTGCTATATTAACGCAAATTTTGCACGCTATAACATTAATCGAGGGTTTCAAGCGGAAATTGTAAATTTCAAATGAATTTTAAGTAAAATAACTGAATTATTAGAACATTCATTCATTCATTCATTACATTTAAATTTAACCGTAACCGCGATCGCGTTTATCAAAAGTTGCGGTTTAATGCAAACTCCAATATAAATATATGTTTATTATGGTGGCAATGATATATAAAGAGAATTTTATATTCAGAATTTTAACAAAACCAAGAGGAAAAATCTACACTTTCACTAAATTCAGCTAAACTTAACATAAAATCATGATATCTCGCAAATCATTTGAGAGCTTTTAAAAATGTTTTAATTTTTGTGTTCAGCATATAAAACTAAATTGGAATGGATGTGTCAAAAGAATATAAATTGAATATAAATTTCGCAATTTTGACCTCAAAGGTACACACACGGCTTAGAGCTAGTATCAGCGGGTATAGACCATAATGCGGCTACCACCCTAATGTTTATACTTGCTTACAGCATTATACATATATGAAATTTGATAAATATTTATGTTTATTGTTTGGAATCTAAAAACAAAATTCGTAATATTTTTTAATAGAGTTTGTAGCAAAGTAGTTTTTTTATAATTTTTGTTTTACTATTATGTATTGAATTTCGTTTTAAATTTCTTATTTGTGATATACTTAAGTGCAAAGCACTTAGTTCTGGCACAAATCAGCAGAAAGTACTACAAACGACAGTCTTTTAACCCTTTAATGCACCAAATTTAATAAATGAAAAAAAGAATCGAAATAGTATTTATTTCAGAAACTTTAAGATTTTAAAGTATCTCGATCAAAAAAAAAGTTATGTCTTAAATATAAAATCAGATCTCGTTTGATATAGATCGATATTTGTTCTTTTCCAAGTTTATCTCAACATTGCGTATCGAGCAATATCCGATTTGATTCCTCAAATATATTACTGGATTATATTAGATCAAAATTTTTCTCAAATTTGGGACATTCAATAATATCTAAATAAAAAAAAATATATATATCCCATTGGATTAGTTTAGATCTAATTGGTTAGATCCAAAAAAATAAGAAATGTTTGGTGGATCGAATAAGATATTTTAAGATTTAATTGGACATATATAATTTTAATAAAAAAAGCAGAACAATTAAGAAAAATACTTTAGCCATCTGGCGCATATGTAATTATGTATGGAGTTATATATAACAATATATAATAATATCTTATTCACATAGAAAATGTTGGACCATATATAATCATATATAAAACTCAATTGTTAATCTTGTGTCATATATGGAATCTTACATAATCATATCTTACATCATTTAATGTCATATATAATTATATCTTAGGTTGTATTATACATATGGTACAATATATAATAATATTCACAAATAAAAATATTTTTTGTAAGACAGTATATATTATTATATCTTAAATTATATAGCCTACATGTCTCCATATATGATTACATATTTTGTTATATAGGGGAATGTAGAATGAGAATGAATGTCAACAGATCTACCATATTTTATTATGTATACACACCCATGTAAAAAAATATTTTGTGATTTTGAGTTTTATATATAATTATATCTTAAAAATGAGAACATACTAGATCTAATCTGATATAATTATACCTTATTTGTTACAATTAGATCTAATTTGATGAAATTAGATACAGTTTGATAGAATTGTATCCGAATTTTGTAGTCATTCAAATATATCAAATTTATGTAATTATATATTTTTATATATTGCACTTTATGAAGTGTAATATAAAGAAAGATATAATTTTATATGATTTTACATGAATATATATTTAACAATATATCATTATTAATAACTGTATAAAGTAATGTGTAACTACATATATCAAAACTTTTTTACTTGGGCAGCATGTATGTTTAATATATAATTTTTTAAAGGTCAATATATAAAAATATATCGTTATGTCTGTTACCACATAATAAGCATATAATAAGATATGGCATATATAATCACATATTTTAAGATGAAAAACATAAGACCATCCCAGCAAAAAATTACCTGGATTTGGTAAGCAGTAACTACATTTTTATGCTTCCAAAAAAGCGCTTCACCGCCTTGCATACTATGAAGCAATTAGGGATGTGATTCTGTAGTGCTTCCCAGAATGCCGTCAGCTTATGTCTTTTAGTTTATGGTCTCTTGAATTGTTTGCCTGTTTTCACGGCGACCAATCCCGTGACTGGTAAAAAGATTACATGTTTATTAGCGAGCAGCGACATGTTTATAGTACATATAACATCATCATACGCATTGTAGTTCTAGCAAACGAATGTTTGAATATTAGAGATATACAATATACAGTCAATATTTTTTCCAAAACTAAGCCGACTTAAAGAGTAAAACTTTCTGGATAGAAATAGGAATATCTGAACTTTTTTTTTTATAAATAAAAAAATGTTGAACGATTTTTAGATGATCTAAGTTTTCTATTACACTTAAAGTTCAGAACTAAATATTTTTGAATTACACTAAAGATTGCATAATTGTCACCTGCTTTAAATGTCGGTATGAAAAGTCTGAAAAATTGATTCATGTAGTACTTTAATTGTCACTTTGCTGTAGAAGTTGGGAAAAGTTAATTTAAGAAGTCTACAAGTATTTTCAAAAAAGTAAAACAAAAATATATGAAAAAGAAATTGATTCCTAGTATGCTTTAAGTATCTGTATGCTTTGACTTCTATAATAGTCTTGTTTTTAAAAAGTTTAATCATGTAGGTGATACTTATAGAACTTTTAGTGTATCATTTTTTTTCTTCAAATTCTCAAAGAAAACATATTTTGGCTTAATAAACTTTTTAGCATTTTCCAAATTTAATTGAATTATTATAAATAATATACTAAAAATGAACGCTAAATTTTTCAATACATTACCACGCCTACTGTGCCCACTTTTTGAAAAAAATTTAAAAGATGTTCCATGTCTTATGCGTCTCATATAACATTAATTAAGAATGACATATGAACCCGTGGTGTCCTATTTTGGAGTCTAACTGATCAGCTCCTGATAGATCAAGTGCGCCTGCAAAAAAGTTTTATGGCAATCCGATCAGCCAATAAGAAATGGCTGAATTATTTCATAAATATTTAAATAAACACTTATTTGATTAAATCTTCTTTAAATAAATTGAATAATATTGATTTTTTTTTCACGTGTAATTTCTTTTTGTTTTTATTCAAAATTATATATTTCATAAGATAAAATATCTTATTTCATCCACCAAAAATTGCTTATTTTTAGGATCTAGTTGGATCCAATAAGATCTAAATTAATTCCATGGGCTACTTTGAGATCTATCATTATTTTTATTAGATATTATTGGATACCCCCAATTTTGAGTAAAATTTTGATCTAATTTAATCCAGTAATATATTTGAAGATCTAATTGGATATTACTGGATACCCCAATATAGAGATGTAATTCACAGAAAAAAATATTTCCCTTTTTTTCAATTAAATCGATTTGTTGAACATTTTAAAAGCTGTCTATTAAAAATTAATTGAGTCAATTATATATTTGCTCAAACTCGGAACTTGCTTGATATTTTTTAAACTTTCGCTCAGTATGCTGTTGGTTTTTATAAATGTTTATGGATTAGTAATAAATATTTTAAATTCATTTTAATTCGATTTTACTAATTCTCATTAGGTTTATTATTTTATTAAGTTTAATAATTTTATTTCAGTGGTTTAAATATAAACATTAATTTACTCTAAAACATTATCATAAAACTGATAATGTTATTTTTTAAGTTAAATTTTGTGTAAAAATTTTTTAAACAAAAAAATACTAAAAATAAGTTGAAAATTATTAAAAAAGAATACACTGGCTTCAAAACAATTGCTAATTTCTACACAAAAAAAAAAACCAAAAATCCTTACGTTTCAATAGAAAGGAAAAAAAACTAATTTCTGTGTGAATTTGTTCACATAAGTATAAATAAAACTGCTAACTAAATGCGAATTATATGCCATTTATTGTTCCGGAACCCATTTATGTTCCGAAACCCATTTATTTATATGCCATTTATTGTTCCGAAACCCTGCCCATTTACGCACCTATGTTGCCACCTCAGCCAGCTCGAAGCACGGTGTGAATCCCCAACCCGCAAACATAGATCGAGGGCGAACAATAAAATTCAATGTTATAAAATTCAAGCTATAAAAAATCATTTGCTATTTCAACACTTTACACAATTGTTTTTTGCTTTTTGAGAAGGTATACATACAATGTTGATCACTTTTTAATCAAATGAGTTATTATTTAATTGAAAAATAAATCAATTAAAGAGCTATCAATTTCTAATTGAATTAGCAAATTTTCGTTGTTGGCGAAATTTCAGCAATTAAAGTTATTGAATCGGTGATTTTCGTGAATGAAATGGGGTTTTTTTGCCATTTCATAAATTTTGGAAATAAAATACTGTATCACAATAAAATCAACGGGAGATATCGGGGATACCCTTCTTGTTAGAATAGTAATAAAATTAATGTGGTATAAATTAAAATTAATTCGATTTTGGCATAAAAATAGCACTTTGTTTTAAATTTTATTGTTTAAAATGAAAGTGAATTGAAAATAATTAAATGTAAAAATATTGCCAAAATAATTTTTTGATTTCATAACAGAGTAGTTATTATTTGCAATTAGAGATGGGCACGTGAGTAGAATTTTGAGTGATTCACGTGAATCACGACTGAGTGTGAGTAAATCCTAATTAGTGTGAGTAAATTCTAATTATACTCACATGAGTGAGTGTGAGTAGGAATAAATTCTTCGTGAGTGAGTATGCGTGAGTAAAATTTATGCGTGAGTAAGTGTGCGTGAGTAGAGTTTTACAAAAAAATTTTGTTTTTTGCTCTAGTAAATGTTTTCTTTAACGCAATGTAAATGAAAATTATTCAAGTTCGAGGTCATACTCTATATTTCTTAAAACTTGTTCTGATGATGGGAAACTAGAAAACTCCCGAAATAGATCTATCAACACATTCCTGATAGGGTCAAAGAATAAATTTGAAAACAAAAAACTCTATAGATTATTTGTTAGGACAATATCCTAATAAAGAAATATAGAGTATGGCCTCGATGTGAATAATTTTCATTTTCATTGCACAATTAAAGGTCGAAAGAACACAATTTTTATTTTTAATAAAAACTATATCAAACTTGTGTTCTTTCACTTTTTCGTAGATTGAACATTTTTGGGGGTTTAAAACACTAAATAAATGGCAAAACTGCATATTCAGAGCAAATTTCATTTAAACATTCACCATTTACATTAATATTTACATTTTATTTTTTCCGGTCGGGTTTTATTTCGTAAATTTTGCGTGTTTCCAGTGAAATCACGCGTTATCACGCGTAAGTGTGTGCAAAATCTAAATTTACACACGTGAGTGAGTGTGAGTCGGTGAAAATTCTAGTGAGTGATTGTGCGCTAGTGGAATTTGTATCTCGTGAGCGAGTGTTAGTCAAAATTCACTCACCTGCCTATCTCTATTTGCAATAGTTTAAAATTCAAAACAACAGTTTAAAATATTAATTTAAAGTAAAGACATCTGTTAATAATTTCACAAAAATTTTAGTAAAGGGTCCGCCAAATAACTTTTTTTTTTTTGAAAATGCTATAAAAAAAAACTACTAAATATTTTCTCAAATTTCTTTTTTTATTTGAAAGTACAATCCTTCCGGTAAATAATGGAAAATAATTTCATTCAAATGGCTGCCTCGGCTGGCCATGCAGTAGCCTACACGATCGGTGCAATTATGGCCCAATTATGCCTCTGGACCAAAATCCGCACCAAACAGTGACTCGTTTTGGGTGTATCGGCTTTTCAATGTATGCGTGTGGATTTTCTGTGCCCCAAATGCGACAATTTTGCTTGTTTACATACCCGCCAAGATCAAAATGAGCTTCATCTGAAAAGATGATTTTTTTGGCAAAATCGGCATCATTCATTTTCGCACACATTCTGCAACATTACCATGATTTTCAAAGTAATGTCGCAATATTTCCCAGCGTTGTTCAAGCGTATACACAACCATATTCGTTCAGCGGAAGGATAAAACTAATTATCTGTCAAATCAGACATAAGCTAAGTGTTACCATTCACGAAATAAGCACTAGTTGGAAAAAAAGTTAGATGGCGGACCCTTTATATTTTACAATCAAAGTATCGTACGTGTATCTAGATACTAAATGAAAGCCTTTGTTAAGTTTTTTTTTTCGTACAAGAAATTGTTAAATATGAATGAAGCATTTAAATGATTGGAAAAATATAATAATAATAACTTTGCTTATAAAAACGAAAACATCTGATAAATATAATAGATCACAATATCAATATCATAAAGTGCTAATTAAAAGCCCATAAAAATAATTTAAAAAATATTTAACAAATCAATAAATGTGGAAAAAAAAAAATGGCAAATGCAAATAAACAAATAATGAGGGTTTTTAAAAAAGTTTACAAAGATAATACTCAAACTTTAGTTGAAAAGAAATTAAATACAAGTGGGTTAATTGTAAAGTATACTCAAAATTGAAGAAATGCAATTTGGCAAAAATACATACTTTTATTTTCAATTTATAACGAGCTTTCAACCTCCGTATATTTACAAAAATAAAGCAAATCAAACATATTAGCTAGGTTGATACTAGTATTTCGATCTGGCTAAAGATCTCATCAGAACCCGAAGTTTTAGAAAAGCTAGAGCCTATATAATAGGCAGAACTTTAACAAAAAACCTATTAATAATCAACTTTGCTCCATTCTTGTCTTCTTAGTAATCAACCACGTGGTTAGGTCTTTTCCTAACAAGCATCATGACGTTACTAAACTTTGAAGACCAAAAATGTTCTATTTATATAAAAAATTTTTAGTGTGTACTCTGGCTCAAGTAATATTTTTTACAGTTATATTAGTTTTTTGTTTTTTTATACATCGAGATTATTTTTATGTTATTTTCAATTTATAACGAGCTTTCAACCTCCGTATATTTACAAAAATAAAGCAAATCAAACATATTAGCTAGGTTGATACTAGTATTTCGATCTGGCTAAAGATCTCATCAGAACCCGAAGCTTTAGAAAAGCTAGAGCCTATATAATAGGTAGAACTTTAACAAAAAACCTATTAATAATCAATTTTGCTCCATTCTTGTCTTCTTTTGGTCTGGAATAAAATCTATATAATTGATCAAATTTCTAGTATCCGAACGTAGGAAATTTTTCGAGCAGAAGCCGAACATCTGCCAATTTTAAGAACGAGGCCGATTTTGGGTTAATAAGTACGCGAACAGGCATATTTCAAGCTATACTCATAGAAATAAACCTGCAAAAATAACAGAAAAATTAGTTAAAAATGACCTTCCAGAAAAACTGCTAAATTTAGCAGATTTTTTTCTAAATATTAACAAAATGAGAACAGCAAAAAAAAAATCTGTTAACTTTACAAAATTTTAGTTATATTCTTTGTGCAGTTTAGTTAATTGAATATAGCAGTTCACTCTATAAAATTAGCAAAAACTTTTTCTTAATATTTGTACACTCAAAATAGCAAACAAAAACTGTAATATTAACAAAATTTTTGCTATTTTTACCTCAAATTTAGTAGAATGCAAATAAGAGTTTACTTTGTTAAAATCAACAGAAAGAAGTTTTTGCTAAAAAATTGTAGATTGAAGATTTCATAAGAGCAGACTTTTATTTGCCTTAAAACAAAGCTAAAAAAACTTTAAATATTTCGTATTCTTAATGATTTTTTTGTCTACTAATATTTAGTTAAGGGTTTTTGCTGATTTAAGCAGATTACTTTGTTACCTTCAATTAACTAAAATTAAGCTCAAATATAACTAAATATTTGTAAATGCAACAGATTTATTTTCAATATTCTTATATTACTAATATTTAGTAAAAAAAATCTGCTAATTTTAGCAGTTTTTTCTGCGAGCTCATTTTTAACTAATTTTTAGTAGCTTTTTTTTTGCTATTTTTACAGGTTTATTTCTATTGGTGTTTGGAGTTGATTTTGGGTAATAATCGGTAATCGGTCATATTTTGGCCGAATATTGCATTATTCTCTATTTTCGGCCGAAGCCGAATAATTGCTCGGGAACTGAAAATGTCTAAAGATACTTCTAGATAGATGAGGAATTGCTAGTTTTAAATATAAAAGTTATTAGGAAATATCTGTTCAGTAAAAATTTTTCATATTTTCAAATTACGAAAACTTTTACTACTAATATTCTTTGATGATATGTGGTAATCATGGTTCGGCTTAAGGTCATTTATTAGTTGTTAAAATGAAATGCAAATATATAAATAAAAAAAAGTTTTTTATTCCTAATTTTTATATCACATTTTGTTGGTTTTCGATATCTCAGATTTAGTTAGATTTAGATTAAATTTTTTCAATTTATCAAAAAACTTTAAATTTTTTTCCATGAACACAGAGAAAAATTCAGCCATATTCCAATTAAAATATATGTAGTTACTACGACTGAAATCGGTTAATGCAGCTTAATATTGGGTTTCACAACAAAATTCGGTTAATACAACTGCATTTTAGTTGCAACACCGAAAATATTAGGAAATCAAATTTGAAGTTGGTTTAACTAACCAAATTCATTAGTTGTAGCCACCAAAATACAATTTTCAATTCGGTTGCCACTTTATTTTTCGGTGTTTAGTTGATCTTCTAAAATACAAAGAAAACATCGAAAGACATCAGAAATAAATTTGAATTCAAAAAAATGAGTTTAATATTGAGTTCCATTAAGCGCTTACTTAAATTTGATAAATTTTAAAAAAGTTTTACAAAAAGTTACAGAGACGTTTTGCTAAAATTAGCTAAATGGTATGGTGGTCTAAATTTTTTTACTTTTCTGTAATAATCACAGACTTTTCGGCAACTATTACTCACTTCTTTTTTTTTTTTGGAGTGTTGAGATAAAGTAAAAGTAATAGGTGCGCCCCGGTAGGCTAGTTGGTAGCGTGCTGGCTTATCAGTGCGGGGGTCGTGGGTTCGATTCCTAAAAATAATATCATTTTTGAAATACTGAAGAAATTTCCTTTCATTAGAGTACGCACACTTGTATGCTACTACGTGTACCGGTTTTTGGGCCCTGGTGCTCCCTTAAACGAAAAAAAAAATATTTCTTCCTTAATTCTGGAGGGGACCACCCACTTTTATTTTTTTTTTTTGAGATTTCGTTTAACTTATAAGAATTTGTTTAACTTAACTACATATGATACCGTCTAAATTTTTAATTGAAAACCACAATTTTTTTGGAGTGTTGAGATAAAGTAAAAGTAATAGGTGCGCCCCGGTAGGCTAGTTGGTAGCGTGCTGGCTTATCAGTGCGGGGGTCGTGGGTTCGATTTCCACCAGAGGCACTGGTCTGTTTTCGCTACAACGCGCCGAAAACCATAGTAGCTAGTGCTCGGTTAGGATAATAGTATATAATTTGTAATTATATTATTATTAATTAATAAAAAAAAAGAAAATAATAATAGTTAACTATAAATAGCTCTATTGTGAATTAAAATTGAACTAGCTATTCAGAGTTGCTTTTAATCTCTCTCTAATAGTTTTCCTTTTTTGAATCTTTAAAAAGCTTTAACAGAACTTTATTTATTTTAGCAAAGAAGTTTTGTCGTTTTATTAATTTTTAACTGAACATTTGTTAATTTTAACAACATTTGTCTTACAAGGAAACTACACAATGGTGAAACCGCAATTTTGAATGAACATTGGATATGTTGTAGAGGACAACATATAATTTGACACTTATTTTTTGTATTATATTTCTCATATAAGTTATATGTCCGAGTGTGTCCAAACATTTTTGTTATTATAAAACAATGTTTTCCGAATACCGAATTTGCACATTGTTGTTGGTTTGAGTTCAAATTAACATATAATAATGCTCATTTAATTTTATCGAGGGGGTGGTTGTGCTTTTTTTTAATTTTCGTAATCCCGGTTTTTGGGCCCTGGTGCTCCCTTAAACGAAAAAAAATATTTCTTCCTTAATTCTGGAGGGGACCACCTACTTTTTTGAGATTTCGGTTAACTTATAAGAATTCATTTAACTTAATTACATTTAATACCGTCTAAATTTTTAATTGAAAACCACAATTTAATTTGTAATATTTAATGCGGCCGAAACAAAAGCAAAATCAAATTTCCATTTAAAATTGACAAATCTCTAATTGTTACTGATAATAAAGGTTTACTAAACTAACTTCATATCGTCGGCTAAAGTGCAAAATACTTTATTAAAAATAAGATTTTTTTTTTCAAAAATGCATTGTATTAAGCCATTTAAATGTTTTATATGACATATTATATCAATATATATTTAGATATTAGTAGATATGGGACCATAACAAAAAATTTCGAAACCCAAAATCCAAGATAAAATTATATATGATCATATATACTGTCAAATATATAGATATTAAGCTATAAAAAGCTATTTGTTTTCATACAACATTGTATTAAATAAGATCTGATTATATATGAACGTTTTTACTCGGGTAATCAATTTAAAGTGTTTTTTAATATTACACCTATTTAAGGAGTGTTGATCTCTAAAATAAGATTTAAATGTTTTTTTGGCAAAACTGTGCTTTATGAGGCGCTCCTCAAAAAAATTAGCCTCTCTGGAATTAAAAAAGGAATTGTTTTCTATCTTCCTCCCAGGGCCCAAAAACCGGTATGCGTAGAAACATATTAGTGTGGGCACTCAAATGAAAGGTAATTTTCTCAGGATTTCAAAAATTTAGCGCCCTCTAGAGCTATTTTAAGTACAAAAATGGGGAGAAAGCTTTTTCAATTGGTTATTTTTGTAGAATTTACTGTTCAAATAATGAATTTTACATGAAAATATGACTATTTAGTTGCTATCGTTGGCATTACCCAGGGATAACCGCGGTTTTCTCCTTCAGTCCGTCCAAACCCAGACTGAAGGAGTTAAGTTTTTTTGAGTAAATATTGTGCTTTTATTTTGCTTTAACTTACTTATTAATTAGCCCACTTTAATATGGGTCATATGCTAACATATAGAGTTTAAAGAAATTTCAACAAAAACCGTACATTTAAAATAAAATTTTAAACTAAAATGGTGTCAATGAATAAAATAAATCGAGTGTGCAAAATTTAATACATTTTAAACAAAAATTATTAAGTGTTGAAAAGAAGACGTACATACCAACTCCATTAAACAAATACTTTGTATCAATATGTAATCGTTGTATCTACGTAATATAAATTCGCGCATCTAATGGATACAATAACCAGCAAAACAAATAAAGATACAGATTTGTATTTAACAGTTACTTTTTCGTTGTATTATTATTCATTAACTTAATGACGACTTGTGATTATTATTTTTGTGTGAGTTTTTTAAGCTCTTAAATTTTTTATATGATTCGCTGAAAGACAGTATTAACTAGATCGTCTATTTGTAAACTTGTGTAATACTATTGAAAGATACTTTTTTTTTATCAGCAATTTGTTAAAAGATAAAAATGTATTTTAAAGTTTAAAAAAAAAGTATAAAAAAAAATCTAGTTTTCAACAATAATTTCCTTTAAAATAAGAAAAAAATATCAACTTAGTGACAACAAATGATACGCATAACACACCTTCATAATAAAGTGAAATTTTTTGCGGAAATTAAAATTTTATTTGAAATATAATAAAAAAAAAAAAATCAAAATTTTTATATTATTTAATCTCTAATTTAAATTAAACTTAATTATAAACACATTTCCGTTAATTTTGAACAAAATTTTGTGTAAAATAAGTTTTGTTATTGTGTTTTTTCGGTTTTCGTGTAATAAAAACATGAATTTCGTTGGCCGTCATGATCATTTAGGCGGTTATCGACGTGTTAATACCACAACATATGGCATCTCTTTGTGGCCCCAAAATGATTCCAGTAAAAGTTTCGTTAAGGAAAGTGTATCATGGAAATGGCATAAGGTAATTGCAAATATTTTTTTTTTTAAATAAACTAAAAAATTTTATAAATTAAACTGAGAAACTTTGTTTTTGAAATACGTTATTAGATTATGAGATATGAGCTTAAAAGCCCTATAATTTGTTGTCGGACCAGGGAACATCAAGAGGGCAACTCTTTCACTTTTTTGAACCTTAATTTTTACTACTCGTATGTTTCTGCCGAAACTTTCAAATAGTATTATATCTGTGATTTAGCTCATCATTCATTATTTTTAGCACAACAGCATGGTGTGTGCCAAATCTTGTTCTACGATTAGCCTCCAAATCGCGTCATAAATCTACATTCTTAGCTCATACACATATCGTCCATTCCATGATAGATCGGCCAAAATCTGACTGGAGTCCTTAAAATTCCTTTATGGTTTGCACACGTATGCTCTAGGATGTCTATTAGTCACTGCCGTTTTCAGTTTATGCAAATTTTGTAAACTCGCGGTTATATTGCCGTTTTTCAGTTCTTAAAAAATTCAAAAAATTTGAAAAGTGGTGAGTTTGGAAAACTCATATTTCCTAAAGCTGATGGGCTATTTCACAGATTGAAAAAGCATATGAAAGCTTAAATTATATTCTTTACTATTTTTAATTATTTTTTGCGGAAATGCGTTTATAATACAAATGCAATTTTTGAATGCATTTTGCATTTAATACACTCACAAGAAATATATTTTTTAACTTTCTCTCTGTTATTCAATAAACAAAATAAACAAAAAAACGGTCTTTCCGTAGTAGTTAAAATATTCAGTTAAAATTTTCTATTTAAAAGAAAAAGTTGTTATATTATATTGAGTATTGAAATAAACGAAAACAATTATGGATTTTGTCAGTTAATTTTTCAACAGTTGAAAATAAACTAAATAATACAATTGTTTTAAGCGAAATGTAAGTAGTCCTGTTTTTAACTGATTTTCAGTTGATTTAATGTGTATATTCAGAAGTCTTTACGGAAAAAATATTGTGAGTGTATGCATTTTTGAAAAGAAACTTTATTTTAGTTCAAAGTAGACATTTATAGCTTTCGGACGCTTTTAAAATTAGTCAATATACTTCAAAAGATAATGCTATTCAAAGTTCAGTGCTGTTATGATTTTTTTGATATAACTAAAAAGTATATAAAAAAAACTTTAAATTACTAAAGAATTTTCTTTTATATGGAAAATGTGAAAAGCTATTTTTGAAAAAAATCTTAAAAACTAGTTAAAGTTGTTATTTATTAAAAAAAAATTGATAAACTTTTCAAAAAATTACAATGTTTTTAAAATCGAAGGGGGGAAAACCGCAAGGTGAAATCAAAAATTGCACTTGCATTATGAATGCATTTTTGCAAATAAGTGGTTGGTTTTTAATTCCAAATCGCAAAGTCGACAACTTTAACTTTCATTTGCTTTTTATATCTTTGAAATAGTGTATCTAGTTTGTGAAATATGACTCTTCAAAGTTCACTACTTTTAATATTTTTTTGATATTTTTTAAATTAAAAACGGAAATAAAAATGCGAGTTTACACAATTATAAGAAACTGAAAATGAGAGTGAGTAATAGACATCCTAGAGAATACATATGCCAAATTTTAACAAAATCAAATGGCTGGAGGCCAAAAAATTACCTTTTTTGAATGTTCTTTCGTGGAATGAACGATATTAGGCAGTATATAGGCATAGGCAGCCCGTCAAGGCTACGCCATTTTGGTTTCGGTTGGACACAACTTATGACATGAAATTAAATTACATGTTAAAAAAATTGTATTGATTTGGAAAATGAATTTGGTGGATGAAGTTTTGTTTTTTGTTTTTAGCAAAATGACCCAAAATAATGTTTTTCGTTAATAACCCAGCAAAACTTTGGTAATGGGTGCGATAAAGTAATGCATTACCTTGTAATGTGTACTCCTTACCTGTATCATTATTTTTCAACAAGAAGTAATGAGTTACCGATAATTGAACACTCATGGATTTGTAATGAGACCTCATTACATTTTACATTACTTCAAAACATAAAATAATGACTTACCGATCATCAATTACATAAGGTTTAATTGATAGTATCATTGCCGTGATAGGTGCAAAATCAATTAAAATATTAATTGATTCAATAAATTTTTTAATTGAAACCCGCTTTTAGTTTTTTTTTGTGTATAAAATGAATGTAAAACCATAATACAGTAATTTGATGTGGTTTGTTTTTTAAATGAACTACAATTGTAGTCAAAACTGAAATTTTATCTATAAACGATTGTTTTTTCACTTAAAAATAAAGATAATGTATTACAACTCAAACAACTACATATATTTAAAGCAGAAGTACCCTAAATGTATATATTCCCGTCGTTCCCGTAAGGATCGAAATACTTTTGATTTTCGTCCAAGTTTTTCATTTACGAATAGTGTGTCAGATCTAATTCCACTTTCGTTTCCGAATTTCTACGGATTTGGGTACCCAGCAAAGCTTTGGTAATGGGTGCGATAAAGTAATGCATTACCTTGTAATGTGTACTCCTTACCTGTATCATGACTTTCCAACAGGAGGTAATGAGTTACCGATAATTGAACACTCATGGATTACCTTGTAATGAGACCTCGTTACATTTTGCATTACTTCAAAACATAAAATAATGACTTACCGATCATAAATTACATAATGTATGAATTATAAACGTAAAGTAATTATTATTATATATTTTTGAAAATCTATTTATAGACACATTACTCTGTGATTTATTGTAAGCATAATGGTAAGGTGTATATTTTTGATATCACGAACGAAAACACGAAGCACAACAACTCATCTACATTTTAAGCAATAAAATATTGTATGTATAGATAGCTCAGTTGGTAGAATTCTCGCCTAACTAATTGTTAAATACCAGAGACCCCAGGTTCGAGTCCCAACATGACCATGTACTTATTTAATAAAAAAAAAGTTATTTATTTAATTAAAAAAAAATATCTGTAAAAAAAATATGTTATGCACTTTTTTTATGAAAATCTATTTATAGACACATTCCTTTTTGCCACCATGTAACCATATAAGTAACTAGTTACTTTACCAATTACAAGGTAATGAGTTACTTTGAGGCTCATCGCCTGTATAATTCATCAGTGAAGTGAAGTAACGTGTAAAGTAATGCATGAAGCCCTACGGCGATACATTACTTTACCCATGATTTGGTAATGTGTGGTTTTGCTGGGAATAAATACAACATTGCCCACCTCGTGGTACTATGCCAAAAATTTTGTTCTAGCCCCAATTGTCCATATAGATACATTTAATATGATGGTCTTTTTGGAAAAAAGCAATATAAATTTCTGTATTATGATTTCATGCTTACCTAAGCAATCCTCAGTAGTACATCAATATTATTATTAGCTTAGTTAATGACAAATTTTTGTTATTTTTCTTGCCACACTCACAAGGGGTTAAAGAACATCTGAATTATTTAGTGTGAACTGTAATTATATAATTGAAATTACGTTACGTTAGTTTTATTAGCATTCTATTTGTTAAATACATTGTGGTTACTGTTCAAAATATAAAAAATTGTAATCAATTAACACTTCAGTTTTAGTTTTAGTTTTTTTTTGTATAGTATAACCAATTTAAAATATTATTAGAAAATAATAACATTTTTCAGACAAACGCTCACAAATCAAAGTAGATCATTAAAAACTTTAAAATTATATTGTATGCAAATGGCCAAGTTGTTGTTTTTTTTGTTTTTGTTATTTCATTGAAATAAAAACTATTACAAAAATATTTAGTTAATAAATTAGTAAAGATATGCAAAATTGATTTAATGAATAAAATCAGCTCAGTATTGCTATGAAATTAATCTAAATAAATACAAACTATGGATACATGAAAAAATTGTTTAATAGTTAGTTTTAATATTAACTAAAAAAAAAAGAAAAGGTCAAGATGTTAACATTTTTGTAGACTACTACACTGTGCAACAAGAAAAATCAGCCTTAATGGTTTCAATGGCGAATAAATTTATACTAATAAGTACGAGTACCAAGCTCTGATGTATGTATTTACAGCCTTACACAACATAGGTTATCATATCATTAACTTCGTCAAAAACCAGAATGTTTTTAACACAAGGAATCATCAAAATCTTAGATTACCACTATCCAGATTGGAAACCACGAAGCAGAATATACTGGAGTCTTTGAATATAATAACTTGCCAGTGAATTTGAAAACAATTAATAGAATATCAATATTTAAAAAAGATCTAAACGATTTTTTGTATGCAAACCTTGAAACGCTTTTGTAGTTAATAGATTTTTTTTTATTTGTTTAAATTTAGTTTTGTTTAATATTAATTACTGAATTTGGAATTTTAAATAGTACATGCATATATTTTTTGCCAACTTGTCTCAATAATGCCTTTATGGCGCTGAGACCAAAATAATTTTGTATTATATTTGTACATAAATGATAAATAAATATTAAAAAAAAAAAAAAAAAATAAACGAAATCGCCAAAGGGGTTTGGCCTTTTGAAGTTGGGATATTTTGAACCATTTTTCAGCTATGAGCGAACATCAAAATAAAATAAAATATAAATACATTGCACAGTGGGTTCGATGATTTTCATACACTGATAGGATTTTCCTTCATACTATTACTGAATGTCTTTCATTAACTTGGATTCATTGGTTGAATGAAACATTTTCATTAAATTAATGAAAAATTCATTGACTGAATGAAATTTTCATTAACTGTATTTGTTTGATCCTTAAAATATGCAATCATTTTTACATAAATATTTTTTGTACAGCAAGCAATAAGTTTCATAAAATTTCCACTGGAGGCGCTTTAACTATTGAAAAAAAATATTTTCCTACAAAAGTCTAAATAAGCACATCCTTTTGGTTTTGTAATTTAGGTCAATTGGTAAGGCGGTGCAGTTTGTATGGTGTTCAGGGAGATAAAAAAAACGGAAAAAGATAATAAAAAAGAAAAAATTAACACAAAATAAATATGAAACAAGAAAAAAAATATTTTTTTTTCGATTATTATTTGATTAATGAAAAATATTTCATTGAGCCAATAAAACTTTCTTTGGAAACTATTTAATGAAAAATTCATTGTATTAATGAAGGATTTCATTAATACAATGAACAAAATTTTATCAGTGTAATGGCGATTAATTCAGGGAACGCGTAGTTTTAAACTTAAAAAGTATCAACCTAGCTAATATGTTTGATTTGCTTTATTTTTGTAAATATACGGAGGTTGAAAGCTCGTTATGAATTGAAAATTTAAAGTTTTTTATTGATGAGTTATCATAAATACAAAAAAAAAACACAGCATTTTAGAAAAAAAATTTGAAAAAAAATGTTTAACCTGTTAGGCGTTTTTTTGTTTTTTGGAAAAAATATCTTAGTTGACAATTGTAGCTGTAACTTGGTAAAAATTGCAACAATCGCAAATCTATAAAATTTCAAGATTTTTACCAATATGAGAACCAATTACACAGAAAAAATTATCAACCTAAAATATCAAATTAAAGATTTGCTTTGAATTAAATTTGTTTCTAAACAAATATTTAATTGAATCAATTAATATTTTAATAGACTTTTAAATAAATAAATAAATATTTTATTTTAGAAGTAATTCTCAAATTATTTTTTCATACACTGTATGCTTAAATAAAAAATTTTCAATATCAAATACCAAATGAATTTGAAGTTTACAAACAAAACAAGTACACAAACATACAAACAAACGTATCATTATGCAACAACGAATGATATTAAAAATGCAATATTAAATTTGAAGGAAAATAAAAGTGGTGGCCATGATAATATAGTGCCGAAGATACTTTTAAATAATATAAATGATTTCACACCATATTTGGTTAATATATTTAATAACATGGTTAACTCTAGCATTTATCCGGATATTTTAAAAATCCATAAGGTTGTCCCGATTCCAAAGGTAAATAATGCTTGCACTGCGGATAAGTTCAGGCCAATTGCTGTTTTATCTGTTATTGATAACGTATTTGAAAAAATTTTGCACAGTCAAATTTCAAGATATATGATAACTCATAACCTGTTGAATGATTTCCAATTTGGTTTTAGGGAAGGATGTGGTACAGAGGAAGCTGTAGTGAATGTCGTCAACTTTATTTGTAAAGGCCTAGATGATGGATTTAGTGGAGTAGCAGGTATTTTTTATGATTTTACCAAGGCATTTGATCTTATAGATCATGATATTTTGTTGGAAAAATTGAAATTTTATGGTATCTGTGGAAGAGAAATGTCTCTTTTAAGAAGTTACTTGATGAACCGTAAACAATTTGTTTATATAAAAGGTCATAAAAGTTCACTTGGTGCAGTTGAACACGGTGTGCCACAGGGTAGTGTACTTGGGCCATTATTGTTTATCATTTACCTCAATGATATAATAAATCTTCAACTTTCTGGAAAACTATTCATGTATGCTGATGATATTTGTTTATTCTACCCCTACAAACACGAAACAGTCGCCAAGGTTTATATGGAACGGGATGCGTCGTTATTAACGGAGTTTGCGAGAATTAACAAACTAGTTTTAAATCCAACTAAAACTCAATTAATAAGATTTAAGCCACATGGTGATCGCAGTCACTTTAGCGTATTTGTGGATGGTAATGAGGTTCAGGAAGTTAGTTCCATCAAGTATTTGGGCGTCGAACTCCAAAGTAATCTGTCTTGGTGTCAGCATATTCGTAATTTAAAGACAAAAACTGCTCACGGTGTAGGTCTACTTTATAAATTTAAAAATAAATTTGATAAAAGAACGAAATTATTACTTTATAATGCTTTAATTCAAAGCCATTTTAATTACTTGGCTATATCGTATGGATATAAAAAAAGCAATGAGCTCAAAGCGTTACAAAGAATGCAAAATAAAGCGTTAAAAGTTGTAGCTAACCTTCCAATAACCTATTCTACGGTGTTATTATATAGAAATGTCTTTAAAAATGTTCTACCTATTCACGGAATTTATAAGTTGCAGTTATTAATTTATGTTTTCAAATGTCTTCACAATATTGGTCATCACACACTAAGTTTTTCGAGAAACCAGTCTTCGTTTAATACACGAAACAATATGAATTTATCAGTTGCCCGGTGTAGGTTGGAAACAACGAAACAAAGGATAGAATACATGGGTAGTCGTGAGTTCAATAATTTGCCTCCAAATTTTAAAAGTACAAACAGAATTTCAATTTTTAAAAAAATGTTAAAGATTATTTATCTCAACATATAGAAGAGATCTTATTCTAGCGATTATAAATGTTAAATTAATATATAGTAAAGATATATACATATATACATATATTATTATTATTTTTTATTTTTTTTTTTTTAATTACTTTATTTTTTTATTAGTTTAAATATGATTGTAATATTTGTATTGCCAACTCGCCTCTACAATGCCTTTAAGGCGCAGAGGCAACAATATTATAATGAATTATTACTTCAAATGAATAAAGACCCAATAAAATTAAAAAAAAAAAAAAAAAAAAAACACACATACCTACGTATCGTTCACACACATTTTTTGTGAGTATCATATTTTTTTTTAGAAGTTGTTTATAACTTTTTTCCTTTTTAATTTTCAATAAAAGTTTTAATTGATATTACTATTGCCGTCATAGGTGCAAAATCAATTAAAATATTAATTGATTTAAGAAATTTTTAATTGAAACCCGTTTTCAGTTTTTTCTGTGTTTAAACATTCTTTTTTTATATATTATTATACTTCACACATTAAAATATAAGATGGAACTGTATTGTTGCTTTTTAAATGTATTACTCAACACTAATTAAATTATTGGCACTTTAGAAGCAACAAATTTTTTGAACTTTCAACGTTATGCCAACGGTGGCAAGTTCTCTAAAACCAACGGTTGGCCACTGTTGTCAATCGGATAATAGGATTATACTGTCAAGATTGTTAGTCCCACGTTCTGCCAACGCATAACCGACAGTCGCTGACGCTTTGCCAACACTGTGCCGATTGTATTTTTGTTGCTTGGGTCATTTATGAAACGTTATATGCTTTCAAATAAAATAGAAGAAACTATTGTTGTTATTTTGTCCCTATCGAGCTCATTAAAAGGAAAAACGAAAAGAAAATCTATGTTCAACACAATTTACTTTCCGCAAATCCGTCACCATTTGTTTAATGTGTAAAAGAGAGACAACATATTTGATGTAGCTGATATTTTTACACATTATTGGGAGTTACAATTCGTAAAACGTGACGTATCCGCTCGAGTAACGAAGTCTTTAAATTTTATAAAAAAATTCCCCTTTAAAAAAATATGAAAGAATTTGACTTTTTTTATAAAATATAATTTGAAATACAACATATTTTGATGTACTCGATTAAATCGATTAATCGACCAAAAATGTTCGAGTTATTCGTTACTCGAAATTGTCCATTTTAATTTACTCGAACAATTACAATTGTTTGATTACAATTCACCTATTAATCGAGTAAGAGTTAACCGATTGAAATACATAAAAAATTTATAAATACTCACAATTACATTCTAATAAATATATCGCACACCCAGTTCAAAAGTGACTCAACTCAAAATTTTAAGTATTCGGTTTTATATGCTTAAACTATGCACAATATACTTGTTTATCTATTAAAAAAATATCAGTGTATTTTGTTGTTCTTAACTGTTGCTAAAAAACAGTTATGTCTTTCTTTATGTTCCAATTGGTATAAAGTTGCAAATGTTTTTTTTTCGATTTCTGAAAAATGAAAATTTTTGAGTTGAGTCACTTTTGTATTATGATTATGTTATTTTAATTTTCGCTCATACTGGAAAAAAATTCTCAAAAATATCCGAACTTCAAGAGGACATAAAATGAAATTCGAAATAACTTTGCTAAACCCTTTAGCGATTTTGTTTATCCAACACACAACTTTTAATTCGCATTGGAGCCATTTAGGCTGATGGCGAGGACCCAAAATTTGTTGCACAGTGTTTTTTGCAATTCCAAGAAAATTTAGAGCTATTAAATTTTTTATTTCTTTGAGTATTTTGCTATAATACTTGTTTGACAATCATTTTGCCAAACTCAAGTTAAATTTATTGATGAAGTCACTGTATGTAGAGTCAAGCCCCTTTTTCTTTAGCTTTATAAAGAAAAAATCTGTAGAGGGGTGTCTTTTGTTTTGGTTTTATTTTTGACAGTTTTTTTTTTTAAATGTATAAATAATATTTATTGTCAATTTTATTATTCAATTTAAATAATAGAAATTATTGCGATTGATTTTTTAAATGTGATTAAAACAAAACTACGTCAAACGCACAGTTGGCTTTTTCTTGACTATCATATTTTTAATTTAGCGGCTACATTTGGAACAAAATTTAGACATTATGTAGCGCCGGTTAACATTTTTTCAAGGATTACATATTTTACTTTTCCTATCTCAAACTTTTACACTGATAATATTGTTGGCATAAAAATATGAAAAAATGTTGAAATAACCCGAACTTTCGTAAAATAAACAAAAATTTTTAAATTTCACGAAGTTTTTTGTTTGGCCAATAATTTCGTATTTTTATCTTGGATGGTAACCGATTCGATGCGGATATCGGTCTGGGTAGCGCTATTTTCTTTTATTTCGGTAATGGTATTTTAATGGTAATGATATTTCAGTTATTTCGGTAACGATTTTTTACCCTTAGCGGTATATTACTTATTTAGGTAACGGTATTTAGAGTTGACGGTATTTCAGTTATTTTGCTTACGCACTCATAATAATCCATGCATAAAAATACGAAATCATTGTCAAAACTACAAAAACTTTCGTAAAATGTACAAATTTTTGTTTATTTTACAGAAAATTTGGTTATTTTGACATTTTTTCGTAAATTTAGGCATGGATTATTATCAGTGCGTTATTTTAAGGATAACGGGTTTTCAGTTATTTCGGTAACGGTATTTTAAGGGTAACGTAACACATCAATATTTTTAGCCTCATTACGCAAGAATTTCAATGACTGGCTAGTTCATACTGAAAATTTGGGAAAATAAATTTAGTTACAGCCATAATTTGTTCCGATCTTTTCTGATTATTTCGATAACGATATTTTAAGGAAAACGCTATATAAATTATTTCTGTAACGGTATTTTAGTAATAACGGTATTTTAGTTATAACGGTATTTTAGTTATTTCGGTAACGGTATTTTAAGTGTATTGGTATTTTAGCTATTTATTTACGGATAACGGTATTTCAGTTATTTCGGTAACGGTATTTTAGGGATAACGATAGTCAGTTGAAAGGGTTTTGAATCAAAAACGGTATTTTAGCGGTATTGCCTGCCATCCCCGATTTTTATGCATAGATTATTATGAGTGAATACAAATTTCATAAAATTTCTTTGATTCCTTTTTTTTCATACAGTTTTTAAGTACACCCAAAAAAATCAATGAAGCCAGCAAACTTTTTGCTTTGAGGATCCTTGCAGAAAAATTGATGATGTCAGCAAAAATTAGTAAATTCATCAAAAATTTTGCTGAATTTGGCAAATTACAAAAGTAAAAAAGTGATTTTTTTTTTATTAATTAATAATCATATAATTACAAATTATATACTAATGGCTTTTTCTTTTCTGACAAAAATGTCACATATTTTTTGTGCTTTGCCATCAAATTTCCTTTGTTGTGTTCTTTTCTAAAATAAGGTGAACACCCTGAGAGGGTGTCGTTTTTCTTTCTAAAAATGTTGATATAAAAAAGGCAAAAAGTGCAATTTTAGCGCCCTCAAATTATTTACAGGGTTGTTTTTGCCCTGTTTTTTTTTTTTTCGATTTATCAATCTCATGTGTATATATTATAAAGTTGTTTGCGAGAAAACCCTCACCTTGGTAGCCGAAGGGTAGTGTGCTGGCTTCTGATGCATAAGGTCCTAGGTTCAAACCGTCATTGGCATTTATATATAATGTCCTATGGTTCCTTAAGAGGAACAAAGGGCCACACCGATATTAGTTGTGGTTTCAGTAATAATTGTTGTTTAGGACAAAGCGACTGATTGGGCCACCTTGTCCGATCCTAGTGTTGGGGCTGCCAACAACCTCTAGGCAGGCTAGCCGAAAAAGCGACATGAAAACAGTTGAGTTTCAGCGACAGTTGTCACCTAATTACCTGAGACGGTGTTAGCTTGCCCATCAGGTTACTCAGCTGCGCCTTCTCACTCTAGCTGCGGCCAGACGGGCGCCTGAACCGCATTCCCAGGGGATACTTGGTATAAGACCGGAAGTAGTGAGCTGCTTGGGAAGTTCGACAAAGGAATCGCTTCTTGATATCCCCAAGTGGATAACAGACAGAAAGCTTTCCGCACAAGTGCACCTCTGTGAAAGACCCCATCCCATTTTTTATTATAATTTAGGAGTTTTATTCATTTTGTTTTATGTTATAATATTTTATTTTTTATGTTAGCAAGTATTTAATAATTTTTGACCTAAAATTCGTTAAAAAAACCAAATTATAATAAAAATTTAAAAAAAAAATAGTTATTAAAAAAAAATTCTTTCATGTTGGCTGAGATTCGAACCGGGACTGCCATAACAATATTGTATATATACACATGTTTAAAGAAAGCAATATGTGATAAAATTGTGTTCTATTCTGTTTGTAAAAATTAAGCATTTTATAGGGGCGAGGGTGAAATATTTGAAATGTTTGCACTTTAAAATGCAAAACTTTTGAAGCTTCCCTGGAAATCGTTCATTGAAAGTTTTCCATGATTTTCAAAATAAATTTGCACAATTTGGAAGCGTTGCTCAGGCGTCAGTCTATTCGTGTTGAAAAGCCAAACCAAACTAAACATAAATCACTTGACAGCTGAAAAAATGGTCTCTAGTTAAAAAAGTTCTATACCTGTATAGAAAACACCCTTTATATGTAGAACAAACCGATAATTTTTTAAAAAACTCATCCACCAAATTGGATACGCCATTTAGAAAATCGAACGTCAGATTAGTATTTAGCGATCCCATAGACTATCATTTTAAATTAAATTTCGAAACTTTGAATTTTAAAAATCAGTTTCAGAGCACCCAAAAAACACAGATTGCCAATTTTAAAGTAAATTTCGTCCTTTCATAACATCCCAGCGTAGAAAAGCGTTACCATATAAGTGGTTATATAAGTACATATTTGATAATGGCAAGTACATATAATTGTCCCTACAAATCTCATTACTCAGGGACAGTAACTTTATGCATCGAAAAAGTGTATTTTAAGCGCCTACAATATGCACGAAAAATATTAAAATATGCGCTAAAAATTACAAAAATATAAACTTATATTTTTTTATTTAATAAAAAGCTAAAACATAACAAAAAATAAAGTTTTATTCACTTTTTCTTAATATACTAATTATATAGAGATTAGAGACTTAAATAAAATCTGTATTCATATAAATATTTTTTTTTTTATATATTTTCAAAAGTTAAATTTACTTGTTCTCAAAAAATTTTTAAACAAAAAAAAAAAAATGACTGCTCAACGTTGACGGTTTTGATCGGTGCATGTTTAAATGATGTTATTTTTTTTTGTTGTATTGAAAAATAGGAATTTAAAAAAAAGAACAAAAAAAGTTTCTTTTAATCTTATAAATAAATGCCATCTAATAAATTATTATAAGATCCTACATCTTTAATTTAAAAAATCAGATGTCGAATTCGAATTTAGCGATCCTTAAAAGATTTCGATAAGAATTTCGTATTCATCGACCCCTAAAACTTTCCGAGAAAATATTTGCTACGAACCCGATCACTTTTTAATAGAATTGTGAGCCAATTTGGATCCGCCATTTTAAATTTTCAAATTCATATTCAGCGTCCCCTAAGGCTTTTCAAAAAATAGTTGATACAAATCCGATGGCCTTTAAAAAAAAATCAATCGCCACATTTTATTTTTAAAAATCCAATCTTAGAATTGTATTCAGCTAGCTCCAAAATTTTTATTTTAATCTCATAAATAAACGCCATCTAATAAATAAACGTTATTTTAAGGAAAACTATTTAATTCGTTATAGATATTTTGTTTACCCTGTTTTTTGACTTCAGGAAACAAAATCGCATTTGCATGAACTTCCGGTCCCTGCTCATTACTTTTATAAAATATGTTTAGATCATTACTTTTTATTTGAAATAATGGTAAAAATAACTAGTTATTAGTAAGTTCTTATAATTAATGTTAAAGTAATACTTCCTCTCTGCTGGTAGTGAGAAAAGTAATGATATGTCATTACCGTTTCTACACTGGGTATGTTTCCGCAGACATTTTTGGGTAAATATTTGTTCCATAATTGGTTTTATTTCATAGAAAACGAAAAATTGCTTCTATATATAAGGTGGCGCAAAAGTAATCCTCCTATCAGAAAATGCTATACATAATAAATACATAATAAAAAAAAAACATCGGAAGGGTTTTTTGCGCCACCTTATATTTTGAATTCTTTATGAAAGTCATTTGCATGAACCGATCGGTCAGATTTAGTATTTGGCGAGAAATGCCTATCAGTATGACAGTAATAAATTTTAGTCAATGTTTTTGCAAATATCGAAATGAACTAAACATAAATTATTTTTTTAGTACAGTGTTATATTAACGTCATATAGACAGTCGCAATTAATTTTTAATTAATATGCATTTGACAAATTTAATTTAGAAATGTTGAGGTTAAGAAGAAGAATAAACGTTTTTCTCAAAAAATTATGAACACTATTAATTTTTAAATCAGACTAGACTAGTTTCTGCCTTTTTATGGACAGGTGTCATCAGTGATTTTCCATTTGAATTTTATTATTATTTGTGTCTTATAATTCTCAGATTGTCTCTATATGATAAATTTTTCAACAACCTGCAGCTGTAAGAATCAAAACTGCGCTCATCTCACATTACAAACGTAACAATACCAAGTCATGACCGTTTAGCGATCACAGCCAAGTATGGCCTCGAATCTAATGCAGCTAAATTGCAGTTTTCTTTCCTATTAGCTTTTTCTGTTTATTGTATATTATACACAGAAGTGACAACACTAACCACACAAATATTCTATTTTTAGATTTTTGTTTATTTTTCTAATCTCATCCGTTTGTAATTTAAGATGAGCACAGGTTTGATTCTTACAGCCGCAGGTTAAAACTAGTATGTCGATCTGGTTGAAGATCTCATTAGAACCTGAAGTTTTAGAAAAGCTAAAGCCTTCAGAATAGACAAAGCTTTAACTAAAAATCTATTAATCATCGATTTTGCTCCATTCTTGTCTTCTTAGTAATCAAACACGTGGCTAGGGTCTTTTCTTAACAATCATCATGTTGTTACTAAACTTTGAAGACCAAAAATGTTCTATTTATATAAACAATTTTTAGTGTTTACTCTGTCTCAAGTAATATTTTTAACAGTTTTATTTGTATTTTGTTTTTATATACGCCAAGATTATTTTTATGTTATTTCTAATTTTTGACGAGCTTTCAAACTCCGTTTATTTACAAAACTAAAGCAAATTAAACATATTTATTAGCTAGGTTGATATTAGTATTTCGATCCGTCTAAAGATCTTAACAGAACCCGAAGTTTTAGAAAAGCTAGAGCTCCCAAAATAATTGTTTTTTTTTTTTTAATAAAATTCTTTTCTAAATTAATTTGTTAACGAATTTCCTAAAACACTATAAAGTTAATATTAAAAAAAAAACACCATAATTACTCCAGAATAAATTTTTAAACAACAATGTCAATTTATTAATTAATATTTTGTGAGAACTAAAAACCAAATTTTTTAAATACACGTCTCATTAATCTCTGTATACTTTTTAGAAATAATTAAAAAAAAAAATAATATTACCCTGCCAAATTTGTTTGTTTAATTTTTTAACAAAATCATTCAAGTTTGTATGGATTTGTTTAAGAAAAAAAAAACAAATAATTTTTTTGAATAATTTTTTTTTTGTTAATTTTCTTTTCATATCTTTATAATTACAGGGTTCGCGTGTCAGTACCATTACTGATTGGCTACAAATTAAAATCGGTGGCGATGAGGAGGTTAAAAAGAAAAAAAGAAGACAAAAATTAAATTGTATTAAATCAACAAAATATACATTTATCACATTTCTGCCACAAAATCTATTGGAACAATTTCGACGTATAGCTAATTTTTATTTTTTAGTAATGACTGTTATATCACTATTAATTGGTAAGTAACGGTATTTATCAATAAATTAATAAAATAGTTTTCACAAATACTTAAGAAATGCTACCTGAAAGTCAAATGATAAGCTATCAGTTTAATTCAGGGACCGTAACGGTTATAAGTGATACCAAAAAATTTCTTTATAACAGTTATTTTGTGGCTTAATAAGAAAAAAAAAAAACATAAAAAACAGTTATTTTTCAACGTAAAAATAAAAGATCGGATGAAACTCTTAAGAAGAGAGTTTTATTTCGCTCTCATTAAATAAAACTCTTTTGAGGAGTTTTATATTTTCCGTATAAAATAAAACTCATTTGAGGAGTTTTATTTTAAAACTTATTTGAGGAGTTTTATTTTTTCCGTCAGAATAATACAACTCATTTTATGTAAATTGACACTCAAAGCTTGCCGCTTGCCAGAGCATTACAATTTGTAAGGCAGTGTAATCTAATCACTTGCATTGTAATTGTAAAAATCGTCATTAAAATGAAAGCATATGGAGCAATTCCATATGAAAGCGATCACCTTTTGGACGAACCCTCTCCGATTATAAAATAAATAGTCTCAATCGATTGCCCAGCAAAAAATAATGTACCTACATATTTTTTTTTTTTTTTATAGTGACTGGTTTAGTGGTGGTGTGCACCACTGTCATGTGACAAAATTGAAGAATTCTTCATAAGGGACCTCATTGAAAGTTGTTTCAAAAAAATTTTATTTTTCAATTAAAGCCTGATTCAATACCTTTCCAACGAGCTATCACTCGTTGCGATCGCTTTCAATGAGGTCCCTTATGAAGAATTCTTCAATTTTGTCACATGACAGTGGTGCACACCACCACTAAACCAGTCACTATAAAAAAAAAGATCGATTGAGACTATTTATTTTAAAATCGGAGAGGGGCCGTCCAAAAATTTGCCAATTTTGATCGTTTTCATATGGAATTGCTCTATGGGTTTATAATTTGTTATTGTTTGATTCCTAATGGTTGCTGTTTTATTTCTTATATATGTAGATAGGGAACAAGAAAGGGAAGGAAGTGATAATGAGGATGAAAAAAGGCTTTCTAAGAACTCAACAATTTTTCTCCAAGGCCCTTATCGATTGATAAACCTCTTATTGAGTTCAGAGAGGCTAAAAGAATACACTATCCGTACTTGTATACATTGGCAAAAACTATACAGTGTGTACCTGCAACCCAGGTAAGCGTGGAAAGAGCATTCTCTGCTCTTAAATTGGTATGGAGAGACCTGCGTTCAAATCTTTCCGCAGAAAATTTAGAAAAAGTTATGTTCGTTAAATTAAATAAATAAATACCTACACACATTATAACAAATAAAGTCAATAAAAAAGAAGAAAATAAACAACATGAGTTTTATTTTAGACCGAAAAATAAAACTCCTCAAATGAGCTTTATTTTCTGACGTGAAAAATAAAACTCCTTAAAAGAGTTTTATTTCAGACGGAAAAAATAAAACTCCTCAAAAGAGTTTTATTTAATGAAGGCGAAATAAAACTCTCTTCTTAATAGTTTCATCCGATCTTTTATTTTTTCGTTGAAAAATAACTCTTAACTGTGGAGTTGAGATCGATTCCTTAAGATCACAATATATTCTGAAAGAGCACTTTAATACAAATCGTTAGGTATATAATAGTATATGTCTCCGTTGACTCTAACATAGAGAGTTTTGAGTTAAAGTTTTCGGGATAACTGTTATTTTCGGTCTCTGGTTTAATTAATTAAACAAAAAAAAAAAAAAAGAATTAACTACACCATTTTCAATTGAAATTGAGAAATTTCCTTGTTAAATTGAAATTTTTCAAATGAAATTGAGTAAATTCCAAATGAAATTGTGATTTTATATTTAAAATTAGGAAAAATCCAAATAAAATTGTGATTTTGCATTTTAAATTGAGAAAACTCCAAAAAAATGCTCTTTCTCTTTCTTTTTCAAATTAAGATTTTCTTTTTAAAATTGAGAAAGTTCTAAATGAAATTGGGATTTTCTATTGCAAATTAAAAAAAAAAAATCCAAAATGAAATTGAGATTTTTCATTCGATTTTGCGAAAATTTCATTTGATATTGGGATTTTTCATTTTGAATTAGTAAATGTTCAATTTAAATTAAGAAAAATTGCAATATTTCTTTGAAAATTGGGAAAATTTTAAATTAAATTAGTAAAAGTATAAATTAAATTAGGAAAAATGTAGTTTAATTGTCGATAATTTCATATGAATTTCAGAGTTTTCAATTGAAACTGAAATTTTTTATTTGAAATTCAGAATTAAAATTCCGTTTGTAAGAGTATAAGCACAATGAAAATGAAGAGAAGAAGCAAAAAATAATGAACAAAAAGCAACGGAAGAGGAAAAATGAAAAACTTTTAGTATGTGTAATCTCTCAAATTATATTATCGTTACCATCTAAAACAGTGAAGTTCGGTTATAACAAACACCGTAAAATTATATAGAATAAACTTGTTTCAAACTTGTTTAGAGGCGTGTTTTTTGCAAATAAAAGAAAAATGGGGAAATCCTTTTTAAAATATAGCAAAAAGAAAACTGAAGCTTAAGTTATAGGTTTAAATCCGTTTTCTTCTTACGATTACGAAAAAAAAAAACTATTCTGGTGCGAGAAGTTTTCTTTAGTGTTTTAATTAATTTTAAATGGAAATTCCTAATTTCAAACGAAAATTCATAAATTCTTCTTTATTTAATTAATTTTATTTTAACTTCATGGTGTAATGGTCTCAGTTTCAAATATAATAATCCCAATTTCATTGGTAATTTTTTCAATTTCGTTTTTAATTTTCTGGTATTTAATAAAAAATCTTAATTTCAAAACTAATTTCCCATTTTCAAATAGAAAATCATAATTTCATTTTGAGTTTTGCCAATTTCAAATGAAAAACGTCAATTTCAGTTGAAAATTTCGCAATTTCAAATGAAAAATCCCACTATCAAATGGAATTTTCTCAAAATCAAATGAAAAATCTGAATTTTATTTTGAATTTTTTTTTTTAATTTGCAATAGAAAATCCCAATTTCATTTAGAACTTTCTCAATTTTAAAAGGAAAATCTTAATTTTATTTGGAATTTTCTCATTTTGAAATGGAAAATCCCACACACAGAGAAGAATTTAGTTATTTGACAACTAAAATTTAGTTACAAAGACTCAAATTCGGTTATTACGAATTTCAGTCGGTTGATGCAACTGAACATTAGTTTTTAGAACAACTATTGCTACTGCTTATTATTTAGATATTGTTAATGAGAGCACATCACTAAGATTTTGCTGGGTAATCCATATGATTATGAATGACGTAAATATAAATAAATAATAAATAAGAAAATAGAACAATTAATTTTTAATGATATCCATTGTTGTCAATTAGCACGAAGTGCCAATAAAACAATATGTATTTATGCTAAAAATATCAAATTAGAGCTCTACATTGTATTACTAAAAGTTAACGATGCTTAAAAAAATTTTAAACTAAAATCTATATTTCATAAATGTGTATCGTTATCAAAAGATTAAACCCAACATCGAAAAATCAAAAAAATATGTGGTTATCAATATGCTCACTAGTATGGACAATAATAACGAGTCTAAATATAAATATTCCAAAAAAACTAAATTTAATAATTGTGCGCCCCGGTAGGCTAGTTGGTAGCGTGCTGGCTTATCAGTGCGGGGGTCGTGGGATCGATTCCCACCAGAGGCACTGGTCTGTTTTCGCTACAACGCGCCGAAGGCCATAGTAGCTAGTGCTCGGTTAGGGTAATAGTATATAATTTGTAATTATATAATTATTAATTAATAAAAAAAAATTTAATAAAAAACTATTTTTTATTAAAAAATTTGGTTTTTAATAAAATATGCCTACACGGGATTTGAACCCGGGCCTCCGGGTTACCAGTCAACCGCTCTACCATCTGAGCTATCTCGATATGTTATATTTGCTAGATAAAACCATAAACGACTTGCTTGCAGAAAATGTCATTACTTTCCAGCTTAAAAAAAAAATCAAAAATAATGAGTTATATATGTACTTACTAGATTCGAAAAAATAATGAAAAAATAATAATATAAATAGATTTTGAAAAGAATTTGATATCACTACACTATATTTAAAAATTACGATAAAAATAAATACTTATGAGTAACGCATTATTTTTTGTATTAAAATAATGCGAAAATTAACTAGTTATTATGTAAGTCCTTATTATTTGTGTTAAAGTAATGTTTCTACATCTTGTTAGCTAACATATGTTATACTTGATAGATAAAAACATTAAGGATTTTTTGAATACAACCTTAATTAAATGGCCGCATCCATTGCCCACGGAAAAATGTGCTCTTTTGATGAATTTTTCATAACTTTTTCTAGCATATCGGGCGGTATAGCGATAATTTCGGCACGAATGTGCCAAAAAATGTGGCTGTCCAAAAAATAATGATATGTCATTACGATTTCTACACTATGTATTTATCAGAGCTGTAAATGAATCATTCTTTTTTGATTTTAATTCATTACGAATTTGAATTGAATTTTGAATGAATTCTTTGCACATAAAACAAGAATTGAATGACATTTGAATTAATTCAAATGATTTTGGCAAAAATAAATTGGAATTAATTTCCAATTCAAATGAATTCGGCAAAATGAATTGCAATTCATTTTCAATTCAAATGAGTTTGGCGAAATGAATTGCAATTCATTTCCAATTTATTTGACTTGAATGGATTTTGAATTAATTGAAATAAGTTAGAAAAATGAATTGCAATTCATTTTCCATTTGATTTTGAATTTGAATTAATTCAAATGAATTAGAAAAAAATTGCAATTCATATTAATGAAATGAAAAATGAATTGCAATTAATCAAAGAAAACATGGTGTTTGGAATTTGTTTCTTCAAGTATTACTTATTATAGAAACAGTCAATAGTTTATGAAATTTTGTGACCCACGACGCACTTTACGCATTATTAAATGTTCTTTAAAATAAAAATTAGAAAAAAAACTAGGTTTTCAAAGAATGTTTAGGAAAAAAAGGCGTTAAAAAGGAAAAAATATTACCTATTCATCTTTCTAAAACCGTTAAAAATCGGCTTAGAAGTAATTAAGTTAAAAATATTTTTGTACGAAAAGTCCTGAAAAAACATTTTTTGTCTATAACTTCAGATTTTGAGGGTGTATTCAAAATTCTGAAAATTGAAAAGTGATTTACTCAACAAGTCCTACAACCTACACTAGGTCATTTTACAAGTTTTTTTTCACTGTAGCACCGTCTTATTAATCATATTTATAAAATTTTCTTATATGTGATGAAGAGTTTCATAAAATTCATTTGAAATAATTCAAAATCAATTCAATTCAAATGAATTGCAATTAATTTTTCTAATTCATTTGAATTAATTCAAAAGCAATTCAAGTCAAATGAATTGCAAATGAATTGCAATTCATTTCGCCAAACTCATTTGAATTAAAAATTAATTACAATTTATTTTTCCGAATTCATTAGATTTAAAATGAATTGCAATTCATTCCAGCCAAATGCATATGAATTGATTCAAATTTCATTCAATTCGTTTTTTGGGCGAAAAGAATTAATTCAAAATTTTACTAATTCAGTGCATGGATGATTCGCGAATTAATTCAAAAATGAATGATTCATTTACAGCTCTGGTACTTATATAACACTCACACTATTTTGTCGTTAAAATCAAAGAAATATGTAATTTAGAACTACTAAACATATAGTTAAAAGCCAGTCTACACAATTTTCGTTTAAATCAAATGTTTTTTTTTTTCATTTATTTTTAACTACCCATGTGAAAATTGATTCGTATATGAACATACATGATCATATATGGGCTTGTATATGTTCATATATGGTATTAGATGGCCATATATGTCCATATATAGTTCAATATATGACCATATATGGTCTCATATATGAACATATATGTTCGGATCCGAAATTTGAGGATATATGGTCATATATGATCATATATGAGCATATATGGATCATATATGTGCATATATGAACATATATTATCATATACGACCATATATCCTCAAATTTCGGATCCGAACATATATGGAAATATATGAGATCATATATGGTCATATATCGAACCATATATGAACATATATGACCAGCTATACCCATATATGATCATATACAATCCCATATATGATCATATATGTTCATATACGATGCCTTTTTCACCTGGGTACCCAGCTGAAAAAGATCATATATTATTATATATGGCCCATGTATGAATATATATGAATATATATGGATCCATACATGGAAATGCATGGAAGCATATATGGAAATGTTTGTTATATATGGAAGCATATATTGAACCATATATGAACAATTGTTGCATATATGTTTTCATATATGGAACCATATATGTAAATGTTTACCATATATGGAGCCATATATGAAAGTGTTTTCCATATATGGTTACATATATGAAAACATATATGAATGTATTATCCATATATGCTACCATATATGGAAGCATATATGCATCATTTTCCCATATGTGTGGTTTAATTTATAAATAAATTTATAAATTAAACTACAGTTAAAAGATTTTTGTATGAATCTTCTGTTCTATATTATCTTGATGTACACAAATATATTGACAAATAAAACAAAGTATTACATTTTGGTATTATCTTTTAATTTTATTAAAGTTTTGATTAATATTTTTTCAAAAAATTGTATTAAAAGTTTTTACAATATTACAAACGTAATTTCCAACCTGCATTACAGGATGTATACTTTGTATATCTTCAAACTTTATAACACTAAATGTGTTTGTTTCTTTAAAAGGAATGATATGTTTGACTTTAGATTTTAGTTTATTATGAGCAAAATTAGTAGTATCAATCAAATCTATTTTTTGAACAAATAAATAAAATGTGTTGTTGCTTTGTATAAAACAATTTATAATAACATATTCGTCAAAATTATCGCATTTTAATTTTATGGTATAATTGTTACTTTTGTTTCTTTATACAAAGTAGATGTAAAAATTGTATTTTTAAATCTTGCTCTGTCATAAAAAAATGATTTGTTTGGGTCTAAAGCCATAGATTCTAACGTATATTGTTGAAACGAGTTTGGACAAAAATGTTTATGCTTTCCAAAGACTTCAACCAATTCAGCAGGGGTGGATGTCACAGAGTCAAGACGTTTTTTTAATGTACTTGCTCCCTGTGCTATTTTTACGTTATTTATAATTTCTGTGTTTAAAAGACGGGTACCGTGGACACTTTTAGCAATTAATCCATTTTGGTCTTCAAATGGAAATGCTGAAGTGGCCCACAAAGGTCCCCAACGGCGAACTGCTAAACATAAATGTTGTAGTTGATGCACGTTGTAACTTAGCTCTCGATCCCCGTATAGGAGAGGAATTTCTTTTACAAAATGGTCTAAAAGTATTTCAGCTTCTTTTAAATGCTTGCTTATAACAATTTTTTGTTGAACTAAATTGTAAATGGATATGACTAAAAGCATCCAATGTTGAATATATATTTCCGGCATGTTATTTTCAAGTGTGGGCAGAGAATAATAAATTAACCAATTAAATAATTCTGTTGCTTTGTACATACGGAATGATTTCAAAGAACGCGGCATTCGGCCAACCGCATTAACGGGTTTTATACTCAACAAGAAGTTATCAATTTGCTTTATTTTTCTTATTACCCTCCAATCACCTTTCTTGTTTAACCATACATTTAGAAATTGCTTTGTTACACCCAACAGTACTGAATGCATGAACTCCGGTACAAAACATGTAGATACGTCAATCATTGGCAAACACGATACTATAGTTCTTCCTTTAACACCCATGCAGTGCCTTGCATTTTCATTTTGTTCGACATTAGCTGCCTGTTTTTCCATTTCATTTGCATTTCGTAATTTTAATTCTTTTTTATAAGGGTACGTTCTCACCAATTTCTTTCCATCGATATTTTCTAATGCAGTTGTTTTTAATTCGCAAATATTGCAACCGAACTCTCCATTGAAATTAAGAATATTTTGTATTTGTGCTCTAGCCGGAGCATCGGCAATAAAAAGAGGAGCAGATATATTTGAACAATTAATTTCATTTGTAGATGAACTTTTCCAATATATTGTTTTATTATTTAAAATTTTTTGACAAAATGGCATCAAAAAAAGGTTCATGGGTGGTTTTATTGTCTTTTCGTACCAAATTCCTGCAATAATTATATTTTTGTATCGAATTTCAGGTGGTAATTCCGCAACCACAAACATTAACGGCCAACAATGACTAGTGGAACTTTTAATCAATGAAATACCATCTGTATAGAGTACTAACGTTAAGTCGTATTTTTGTCTTTGATGGTTAACTCGGTGGTATTCTGATCCATCACAAATGTCATTAATAATTTCTTCATTAAAGGAAATTTTCATTAGTTTTTCATCAATACGATCCACTTCAAATAAACGTACCAATTGCTCTATGATATCTATTTCATAAAAATAAGATATATTTATTTCCACACAATATCTACATACATTTCCCTCTTCTGAAATATATACTTCACAATTTTTACAGAAAAAATGTTTGATGGTGTTGAATGGGGGAGCTTTATTTTCTACATATTTGAAAAACTGGTACAACGATTTAGGCATTTTATGTCCACTAGGCAGCATCGAATTTATTAATTTCAATTGATCTTTTAAAGCTGTTTTCGAAAACTTATGTGTTATAAGCATATCCAATACATTTGTAACAGCCTCTTCGACTGTCATTTTGCTGTTTTCATACAAAGATTGTTGAATATGATCGCTGCTCATGTCACTATTGATATCTTCCCCATCCGAATCTAAATCAGCTACACTTGATTCTGAATCCGGTTCACTTACTTCTATATCTGAGTCAATTGCCACTTTTTCAACTCCATCGCTTTCATCACTTTCATCAGAATCTGAATACTCATGACAGCTATTTAGTATGATGTGGTCATTGTCAGGATATACAGTTTGGACTTCAATAGAGTTGACTTCTTTTTTATCAGTTTTTTGTTTCTATACCACCGCTCTCTTGTCTTTATTGGAACCTATTTTATACAATAAAATGTCAATAGTATAGTATCAAAGAATGGTTTTCTTGTAACAATTTATTGTCATACTTACAATAGCTGAGGGATCATATTTCCAAGTTTTGTATTTCGGTTTTATTTCTTTTTGGTCTATATTACCAATATACAAGCTTGTTCTTTTGGAACAGGTTGGTTTGAATTGCTGCAAGAGAAATGTTATAAGAAGACATTGCTTCAAAACAACGCCAATAAGGTGCTTCGTAAAGCAAATGCAGAACAATCTACATCTTCCAATGTAGAAAAGCAGCAAGAAGTAAGTAATACTTTTTACAAGAATTTTGCTTATATAATAATAAAATATTTAATTGTAGACCGGCAACGAAGCCAAATTGCGCCTTGAATTAAAATTGCTCCAAGAGAAATTCAACAAATATGCTTCAGAGAACACCAATGAATCTGAATCTACAACAACAACAGAATTACTCATCAACATGCCAAACGAGTCTCCAACAGATACCCAGTTGTATGGAGAAAATTATCTGAAGGAAGAAGTAAGTTTACATTCTGAAACTTTACATATTTGAAACTTTACATACTTTTACTTCATTTTTAGATGGTGTTGCTATGTAATAATATTTATTGCAGAAAAACTGTTTATGACAGTGCAGTAGGAGCATCGTTTAAAGCCTCTCATTTGGCGAGAAGACTGCTGGAAGGTGTTTTTAAAACGGAAGCTATTTTGGAGTGTACTTTCTCTGGGCAGGCTCCAAAGGCCCAAGGCGAAGAACGTCGAAATAGAAAGTATGATTGTTTAAATGGCCATGCCAGAAAGGCTATTATAGGTAATATAAATACCAAGCAATATAAATTGATTTTATAATAATTTATTTAAATTTTATTTTAGAGTTTTGCAATGAATACGCCAAAAAGCGGGGCTGGACCCCGCAAAGTCAGTACGAGCTTAATCGGACAATGACGCAAAAAATTGGAGAGATTAAACGCCAATATAAGAGGAATTAATCGTATGAAAATCAAATATTTTAAAGTTTTTAATTTCATATTGAAATTTTTGTTTATTCCCATCGTTTTTAAATTCTGAAGATATTTTTAAGTTTTTAATTTCATACACGAACAAAAATGTGTATATTTGCTAGATATGAGAATATAAAAAATCATATATCTATATTATTTCATCCGCAAAATGGCTCTATCAGACTATATAAGTTTGCATCAGATTCTATTTGGTTATATACAATTTAATCTAATAGTATCTAATAGGATTCTCTATATATAAAATTTTTTGAATGTATCCTTGTATTAAGTTGTATAAAATTCTTTTTAATTCTATTAATTTAGATAACATGTGATACAATTAGATGTGCCCAATTTTGGGATAGAATTACATGAGGAAGCATCTAATTATATAGTATTATTTTAAATTGTATAAAACCAAATAGAATCTGATGCGAACGTATAGAATCTGATGGACCCATTTTGCGGATGAAACTATATAAACAGAGATGATTTTTTATATTCTCATATCTATCATATATACACTTTTTTACTCGGGTATTGAAATTTTTATTTTTAATTAAATGAATTCCAAAACAAGACTTAAAGTATTAAAAAAGTGTACCTTATAAAACTAAAAAATGTATATAAAAGTGTTTGAAATAATTTTTATTAAAAATAAAAATTATATTTTTTTCGACCTTTAATTGTGCAATGAAAATGAAAATTATTCAAGTTCGAGGCCATACTCTATATTTCTTTATTAGGATATTGTCCTAACAAATAATCTATAAAGTTTTCTTGTTTTCAAATTTATTATTTGACCCTTTCAGGAATGTGATAGATGATAGATCTACCAACACATTCCTGAATAGATGATAGATCTATCAACACATTCCTGAATAGATGATAGATCTATCAACGCATTCCTGAAAGGGTCAAATAATAAATTTGAAAACAAAAAAACTTTATAGATTATTTGTTAGGACAATATCCTAATAAAGAAATATAGAGTATGGCCTCGAACTTGAATAATTTTCATTTTCAATGTATATAAAATATACATTTTTTATGTATGTATAATAATATATATATGATTTTTATTTTTATTTTTAATTAAATGAATTCCAAAACAATACTTAAAGTATTAAAAAAGTGTACCTTATAAAACTAAAAAATGTATATAAAAGTGTTTAAAAAAAATTTTTATTAAAAATAAAAATTATATTTTTTTCGACCTTTAATTGTGCAATGAAAATGAAAATTATTCAAGTTTGAGGCCATACTCTATATTTCTTTATTAGGATATTGTCCTAACAAATAATCTATAATGTTTTCTTGTTTTCAAATTTATTATTTGACCCTTTCAGGAATGTAATAGATGATAGATCTACCAACACATTCCTGAATAGATGATAGATCTATCAACACATTCCTGAAAGGGTCAAATAATAAATTTGAAAACAAAAAACTTTATAGATTATTTGTTAGGACAATATCCTAATAAAGAAATATAGAGTATGGCCTCGAACTTGAATAATTTTCATTTTCAATGTATATTAAATATACATTTTTTATGTATATATAATAATATATATGTAAGCAATAATTTGGTTAATAAAATTGAATTTTCAAATTAACAATTGTTTTTATTTTATGAAAATATACGTAAGGAGGAAAATATATGAACATATATGGGTAGGATATATATGGACAAATGTATGGACATATATGGACATATATATCCATATATGTCCATATATCCTCAATTTTCGGATCCAAACCATATATGGAACTCCATATATGTATATATCTGGGTCATATATGAACTTTTTCACCTGGGTATTAAAAAATTACCTCAAATCCGTAAAAAAAAAGATTTTCTTTTATTTTTACTATGAAAAACAAAATCATAAATTAAAAAAAACTCCCAAATACGTAAAAATTTTCGATTTTATTTTACTATCAAAAATGACCTCCCAAAATATTAAGAACAACAGCTTTTTTTTTGTTTTTACTATCATTTACTATTTGGTTCAGACAAAGAATGTTTTGTAGAAAAGAAAATTTTAAATGAAAAAAAAAATCACTGGTACAGAAAAAGAGTATTTATGTGTAGTTTGTTTTTCAATAAATTGTTAAATAAGTTAAAAAAAATATTTCTTTGTAGTTTAAATGTATATTCCTTTAAAAACAAAGTTTACTGATTACTTTTTAAATAAACTACAATCCGTTACTGTTAAAATATTGTAAGTGAATCACTAGCATGGTAATGCTTTTCTGCACTGGGTAAGATTAAAACTTTTGTTCAGTGATTTACACTTTTCATATGTAGCCATATTGATTAGGTCTTGAAGAGATAGAAAATTCCGACGTCTAGAATTTTGAGGCACCGTAGTGGATATATAAGTACGTATTTGGTAAAGGCAAGTACTTACAATTGTCATTACAATTCTCATTACCTTTATATAGAAAAATTAAAAAATATGTGATTCCTTATATGTTTACTGGTGAGTCTAAAAATAAGCAAAACAACTAAATTTAATAAAAAAAAATTTTAATTGAATTTTTTTTTAATAAAATGTGTGTGAATTCGAACCTGGGACTCCAGGTTGTCAGTCAACCGCTTACCATGTGAGCTAACTCGACATGTTCCAGTGTTGAAAAGCATTACCATATAAGTGGTTTTATAAGTACATATTTAGTATTGCCAAGTAATGACACTTATCATTAGAAATCTCATTACTTTCCACCTTACGAAAGATAAAATAATTTGTGGTCACCTATATGCTTACCAGTATGAACAAAAATAATGAGTCTATAAATAAATTTTTACTAACCGCCTTACGAAAAATAAAAAAAATTGTGGTCAACTACGAGTATATGCTTACCAGCATGAACAAAAATAATGAGTCTACAAATAAATTTTCAAAAAAACTAAATTTAATAAAAAAAAATCAGCTTTATTGAACCCGGGCCTCCGGGTTGCCGGTCAACCGCTCTCCCATCTCAGCTATCTCGACTTGTTATATTCGATAGATAAAAACATAAATGACTTGCTTGCACAAAATGTCATTAATTTCCAGCTTACAAAAATCAAAAATATGTACTTATATATGTGCTTACTAGGGTTGAACAATTAATTTTCAAAAAATTGTGAGATCATAACTTTACAATTAAAATAATGATAAAAATAAATACTTACGGGTAACGCGTAATTTTTTATATTAAAATAATTGGAAAATTTAACTAGTTGTTAGTAAGTCCTTACTATTTGTGTTAAAGTAATGTAGAGAGTGATCTGGTGTCATTACTATTACTGAGAAAAGTAATGATATGTCATTACCTTTGTACACCTGGGTAGTACTTGTTAGATAACATATGTTATAATTGCTAGATAAAAACAATAGTGACTTGCGTGCACAAAATGTCGTTATTTTTCAGGTTACAAAAAATTAAAAATAAGTAGGTATATAAAGGGTGTCCCAAGAAGAACGCAATTTTTAAATCTGGCAACATTCGAAGTGTTATTGTTTGACATTTGAACAATTGTTATTGTTTGCTAGTAGAAGGCACGAGGTTAGTAAAAATGGAGCCAGCTGACCATGGACAGCGAAGGGGGTTCGTTAATTGGGTATTGGAGAGACAACATGAAAATGCTGATTTTGCCGATAAAATCATCTTCAGTGACGAGGCCCATTTTCATCTTGATGGCTTCGTCAATAGGCAGAATTGTCGCATTTGGGGTGAGGAAAATCCTCGAGTGATTCACGAGAAGCAAATGCATCCTCAACGTGTCACTGTGTGGTGTGGTTTTTGGGCTGGAGGAATCATTGGACCTTTTTTTTATGAAAATGAGGCAGGTCAAGCGCAAACAGTCAATGGTGTTCGGTATCGTGAAATCATAACCAGTATTTTCTTGCCTAGAATTGAAGAAATGAATGTGGAGGGCATGTGGTTCCAACAAGACGGCGCCACATGTCATACAGCCAGAGAAACAATTCAATTGCTGCATCAGTCATTTCCCGGTCGTGATATTTCGCGTTTTGGAGATCAGAATTGGCCGCCTAGATCGTGCGATTTAACACCACTATATTTTTTTCTTTGGGGTTTTTTTGAAGTCGATGGTTTACGCGAATAAGCCGACGACGACTCAAGCCTTAAAAGAGGAAATTGGACGCTGCATTAATGAAATACCGCAGCATTCATGCAAAACGGTCATTGAAAATTTCATTAAAAGATCGCGTGCATGCCAGCAAAGCCGCGGCGGCCATCTGCACGATATATTGTTCCATACATAACCTCATTCTGTCTACTTTACGATATAATAAAGTTTCACGATTTTTTTTTTAAATATCTGTGTTTTATTTAAAATTTAAAAATTGCGCTCTTCTTGGGACACCCTTTACAAGGTGCGCCATCTTTTATGTCGGTGTGTGAATATGGAATAATTAAAAAAAAAAAAATTCCATATGTGTAATATTTTTATTTAATTTCGGCCTTTGCAATTCAATTGGACTACTTTTAGAATATAACATCAATCAAATGGCCGCATCCATTGGCCACGGCAAAATGTGCTCTTTTTGCTGCATTTTTCATACCATTTTCTAGCATATCTGACTGCATAGCGATGATTTCGGCACGAATGTTTGCTTTAGGCTCGCCAATAGTATGTGACTTGTTGAAGTACACTTTGTTTTACAATTAACCCCGCAAAAACAAGCCTGGAGATGTCAGATCTGTCGCAATTTTTTGACATCACACGTCTAGGGATTTTTTTTGCAGAAACTGTATTTTTTGATTTTCAGTGTGGCATGGTGCACCATCTTGTCGAAAACAGTAACCGTTCAGACTTTTTTTATGCAGACATAATGAGCCAACATCCGTTGATATCGTTTCCCATCGACAATTTCGACTCATTCGGTTTCTCTTAACGCTTCAACCAGTTCATTGTAACGTCTTGGCCGTTGATGAACTACATGTGCACGATCTGCCACTGTTCCGTGCTATACAAAATTCGACACTTTGCTATAAATTGTTGTCAGACGGTGCTTCTTGGCTACGATATTTTCGACGATATGCACGCAGAGGTAACACAACTGAACGACTATATGCAATGTACAGTCTCACTATTTCGGCATGTTGTTTTGTTGTAAAGCAATACATGACAAAAATTGTACTGAATTGACGTTTCAAAAACATGGTCGAAACGGTAATGCCATATCATTAAAATAATTATCTCTAAAATAATAAGGACTCACTAATAACTAGTTAGTTTTCTCATTTTAATAGAAAATTTATTAAACATTGAGTTAAAACATTTTATAAATTATAATTAAATTATTAATTAAATCAATTAAAGAATATTTTTAAAAATGTGTTACTCTTTTCCACAAGTTATCGACAAAAAAAGGATAAAAAACAAAAAATTTTGAAACCCCTTTTTATTTTCTAAATCTTAGAGCCTTCCTTAACGCCATTTCCATTAGGCCATAATCTTTATCTTTTATCTTAAAATCAACTAAGTACCTTCCTTTTCGGTAAGCCTGAACAGTTTTTTTTTTCTTTTCTGCAAGTTTAATAAACATTTAATTGGTTTTTAGTACTTTGTAAATTATTCACGGTCAAGGTTATAATATAGAAAAATCATTGAAAATAAACTAAATTACAAGGAAACTACAGTGGGGGAACCCACAACTCTTAATGCGCAATCAAATTTTTAGTGTTTAAAATGGGTTTGAAGTTTGTTTGGAACTTTTTTGTTTGAGAACTTTTTAACATTTTTTATATTCTATAGGATACATCTCAGTAATACTTTTCGTTTGTTACCCATTTATTTCTATATATTTCCTTTTAAACCGACACGCAAAAAATTTGGTCGGATTTGACCTCACATTTCATACCCTATACATGAGATTGCGCACCTAAAATCAATTGTTTGTTCTATAGTTTTGTAATCCCTTACAAACATATCCAAGATTTATTAAGATCTGTGGGTTACACCCTTGTGTGGTTTCCTTGTAAGACTATTCTCTTTACAATATATTTTTATTAAAAAATCTTGCATTCATGTGCAAATTTAATTTATACATTTTACGATAGAATTCATACACTTCCTATATAGTGGTCAAGTGATAACTATTCAAAAACTTAACCTGTTAACTGTTTTTTGTTTTGTTTTCAAAAACACAAAAAATAAATTTTATAAATTTTTTTTATGAAATGACGGAAATTATAATTTATTTCGAGAATAAAAAAACTAAAATTTTTACTACAGCTTTTTTAACGTCGGCAACACTTAACAGGTTAACTTTAATATATTTATATTTTAAAAGGTGTTTTTATTGTTTGTATGTTTTGATTACAATTGTTTTAGGTTAAATGTGTAGTATATTCCCAAAAAAATATCTAGATATTTTAATGCCTCGCTCGAAGAAAGGTATAAAATCCAAAAACCAAAGTTTTCAGGAGAGGTTAAAAATGTGGAAAACGGTAAAAAAAATCGAGTTTTGATAATGTTTTGTGCTATTCTACAAATATAGGCCACATGTTCCTATGTACAAAATTTCATTTAAAAATATTTAGCAGAAGTAGCAAAAATTGCACTTGAAAAGTTTCTTTAGTGGAATAAGGGTATATGTTACAATTTTATTTATAATTTCATAGATTATCTTAGTGCATTTTTTAAATAATTTTGTTCTTCTTTTGGTTTTTTGAACCACTCCATGTAAATTTCTAAAAGTTAGATTTCGTTTAAAAAAAGAAATATACATACATCGCTTAGTTTTTTACTAACGAAATTCATTAAAATTGAAGCGAAACTATGGAACATACAAGTGTTCCTGCATAAAAAAACCTCACGGGTTTTTAGTTTGTTGCAACCTAATAAGTAAGTGGCTAACCATGTTCCACTGAACTGTTTAGTTTGCCATGGTAAAAATTAAAAAAATTATTAGGATATTGTCCTAACAAATAATCTATAGAGATTTTTCTTTTCAAATTTATTATTTGACCCTTTCAGGAATGTGTTGATATATCTATTCGGGAATTTTCTAGGTTCCCATCATCAGAACACGTTTTGAAAGCGGTAACAATCCCATGCCAAATATCAAACATTCATATAACCTAGTTTACTCACTACATGAGAACTAATATATGAGCTTGAAGTTAAAGATTGTAACCATTGATCAATAAATAAATTGAAAACTTGTTTGTTATGTGTAACAAGTAAAATTGAATCTTTTTTTGTTTCTGAAAAGGCTATTTTAAAACTAAATTGTTTTTGTTTTTCCAACGTTGCGCTATTTGGATTTTTTTGAGATTTTCTGGTCAAACTCTAAATGAAGAGATATCGATCCCAAATTTGTCAAGGGCTTTTAGGTGATCGGAAATGATTACGGCTTGTTTTAACGAATTCAAAAAGAAATGTATTAATATAAAAATGTATGTGTATAGAACAATACTACAAAATTCAGTCAATCTATAAAAATCATCAAGCTTGATTCTTTATGACACACGAAGTTTTTTCACATAATTTTACACATCAGTCAACATTTTACATTAGGCTAAAAGGGATAAATTCAATTAAATTTTTTCACGATTAGACATCCCCAAATAAATGTTTCGTTTTCAATAACCTCTAGTGAAACTTGCAGCCGAACATATCCGCGGAACATTTTAAAAATCACACACAATTAAGCTTACACTAAAAAAAATAAGTTAATAAAACGTCTTGTAAAGCAAGTATACTATTGTTAGGCAAATTTTTTGTTGAAATTATGTTTTCAGCTAAAATTTTATTTATACTTATTCAGCTTTTATCTATTTTTAACTAATATTTTACTAATTTATTTTGCTCAAAAAATATCCTTATAAGCACAATAAAAGTGTAGACGACAACCATAAGGAGTGAGATCGAATAAAGCTTAACACAGATTATCACTTATAACTTTTTTTATATTGAAAAGTGAACTTTTTTGAATCAAGTTATCTTTTAAAAAGTCGACAGATAATGTGTATAAATTATTAACGAAATCGGATCATTACTTTGTTTACAAATGGACTTTGAACAAAAAGTGAAAACAAAAAAAGTTAACATATGCTTAATTATTCAGAACTCAGAATAATTAAATTATATTAAGATTCTTTTTAAATTATTGATGAAGGCTACAAAGCAAGTTCCCAATACTGTCACTTTTTTTGGAAATGATCTGCTGCTTTCAATTAGAGCACTAAAAATGGCAAAAAAAAAGCTCCTGTACTCACTTTTTGTTCAAAGTCCATTTGTAAACAAAGTAATGATCCAATTTCGCTAATAATTTATACACATTATCTAGCGACTTTTTAAAAGATAACTTGATTCAAAAAAACTTCACTTTTAAACATAAAAAAGTTATAAGTGATAATCTATGTTAAGCTTTATTCGATCTCACTCCTTATTAAAGATATACACAGAATGAATTAGATGTCGCTGCGTGTCGTAATGTAGTAGAGTCGAGGAAAATGATGCAAAAAAGTACAACTCTTGCAAAACATAAAAAAAATCAACAATGAAAAATTTTTGTATCTGTTTTTCAGGCAAATTGCAAACAAATATACGTCCAGGTAGACAGACTAAAGCCAACGACAAGGACACATATCTTACGTAGTCTTGTCTGTTTCTTTTTTCTTATTTAGTTTTTAGAAAGATGACATTATTTAGACAAACATTGATGTAGGTAGTTGAAAGATAATTTTTATATATTATATATAATTATTTCTGTATATTTTCAGATATTAAATTAATTCGTGTAGTCAATGTGGGATTATGAAGATTTTTATATTTTGTAACGTATTCTAAATTATTTTTAAAAGAATAAAAAACAAAATTTTAAGATTTTCAGCAAATAAATTTTTGAGTTTTTTTCAGTCTACTAATATTAAGCAACAATTTTATTAACTTTTGGCAAGGAGTATTTAATTTTGAACAAAACTTTTTCTGAATGTACTAATTTTGTTGCTAAAAATCAGCTCGCTAATTTTCAGCAAAAGATTTTGCTGACATTAGCAAATTTTTTTGCAAGCACCCTCCTGACTACAATTTTGCATAAAAAACTACCTAAGACGTGTGTCCTTTTCTTTCGTTTAAGTATGTCTATCTGAACGTATATTTGTTTGCAATTTTACCCATTTTACATTATTAATCTCGATAAACATTTAGTTTACAAATACACATTTAATCTTTATTAAATTTAAATATTATATTTTGTCTTTTATTTAATTAACAGACAATTAATTTCACAAGTCGGTGACAACACAACATTTACGTTGTTTTAATCCACAATTTTGTTTTATGTATGAAAAACAGATAAAAACATCTTCCATTGTTGATTTTTTTATATGTTTTACAAGAGTTGTACTTTTTAGTATCATTTTCCTCGTCTCAACTGCATCTTGACATGCCGCGGCATCTACTTCATTCTGCTTATGTCTTTCAATCTGGTTGTTGTCCACACTATTAATGTGTTTATCATTACATTTAGCAAAATAAATTAGTAAAACATTAGTAAAATATTAGTGAAACATTAGTTCAAAACAGTTAAGTGTTGGAGGCTTGCACAATTTTTAACAGAGGTTTAAAGTTGACATTTGCCTTAAAAATGTGACAACTTTAGAAGCAGCCGGGAGGAAAGTATATAAAAATCAATCTTTTTTTTTAACACAAGTCGTTTTTTTATAAAAAGACCTTTTAGAATAGTATGCATATTTTATTTGCAAAAAATATTTATCTGGATGTAAAACACTGTTGGCGTTTTTGGGGGAAAAAATCGCAAAAATTTTATTTATTTTAATGTTTAATTTAAACGAATGTAATTTTTGAGTGGAACAAGGTTTTTATTTGATCAAGAATTTATTTAGTTAAATAAACAATATTTTAAAACAGAAATTGACAAAAAAAAAACGAAAAAAAACTGGACCTGAGATGGACCAAATTTGGAATTTCTCATGAAAATTTCAAAAAACTTACAAACAGTATATCTGGCAAGCCTAGATTCCGAACCCTTTCGTTTTCCAAAATATGAAGTCACGAAAATTGCAAAAAAGGTACAGTACGTTACTTTTAAATAAATTAGCCAACCAAAAAGAATAGATTAAATGGGAAATGGTTATACGCACCAAAGATTTGAAAACATTGGAACTGAGACATTTTCGAAATTCATGATTCAATAACATGCAACTCTTCATATGTATTTTGGGGTTTCCGGTATTATGAATTTGAATAATATATGAAAAACCTTGTACTTTGAACAAAAACAAATTTTATAAAGGGTTCGGAACAAAATTTTTCTTCAAAATTTATCTAATTTATTTTTTTATTTGGTTAAAGTGTTTATTAAAAATCGACTTATTTTTTGAAGGTTTTAGGTTTTGAGGCTTGAAAAACCGCGGTTCGGTTAAAACCGAGCAGGAAACTAGATATAAATATTGCGTGGGTAAGATAAATTAAATTTGAGTTATTGTTGTCCAAATAATGTAGATTGCTTACAAAATATGATTTTCGTTCGTTAAGAGTGCAAACTAGTTAAAATTCTTTTAAATCTACCAGCATTAGAGCACCCATAAAATTATATAGGAAAAATGAAGAGTAGCAATTAAAATAACTATAAATGTAATTAAAATGGCGATAACTGTATTTTCATAAAAATTACCAATATTGTATTTTCAATTTATAACGAGCTTTCAACCTCCGTTTATTTACAAAAATAAAGCAAATCAAACATATTAGCTAGGTTGATACTAGTATTTCGATCTGGCTAAAGATCTCATCAGAACCCAAAGTTTTAGAAAAGTTAGAGCCTCCATAATAGGCAGAACTTTAACAAAAAACCTATTAATAATCAATTTTGCTCCATTCTTGTCTTCTTAGTAATCAAGCACGTGGTTAGTTATTTATTTGAACTATTAAAAAATAACAAAAATTCAGTTAAAACCACTGTAAATACGGTCAAAATGACCAACATAACAAATTAATTGAAGGGATTATTGTAAAAACTTGATAAGCCACATTTATTGTTTTATGGATTTTCGCTGTTTTCTAGACATACATTGATTAATATTTAATAGAAGTCTTGCTTAAACACTTGCTGCAAGTGCCTAGAGTATAAAAGTCCTGGAAAAGCCATCTGCATCTTTATAACCTTTAGATTTCAAAAAAACAAACTAAAAATGAAATGTGGCTTATCAAGTTTTTACAATATGCCCTTCAATTGTATTACAAATTGTTGAAATAATTTTTTTTTATACAATTGAATGTCTTGCCCAAATACGGGATTGTAATCCATTTTCAGAACTTTAGGGATGGTGATTAAAACGTGGAAAACTCATGAAATATTTTTGTATTTTTGAGGAATATTTCTGTCTTTGTTGGGATTTTAATTTAAACGCTATATTACACAAACATTTAATTTTGAACATTTATTTAGTACAAAAAAAAAAAGTACACAAATTAAAATGTAATTTATTTTTTTATAATTTAATTACAGACAGTCCAGTATCACCAATGACATCTTTACTACCATTAGTATTTGTAATTGCAGTAACAGCAGCTAAACAAGGCTATGAAGATATTTTACGTTATAAAACTGATAATATAGTTAATTGTTCACCAGGTAAGTGGTTTTATCAATAACTACAGAGAAAAGATTCAAATCGAGTTTTAATTATTAAATTTATAATATCAATTAATATTTTAATTGATTGTGCATCTACCATGCAAATGATAGTAAATTACTTATAATGGTAGGGTAGACTGGGGACTGTTCGCCACTTTTTTCGTTTGCCAATACATTTTTTTGAAAAACCACAAGAAAAACCACAAGATTTACACATTCTGCCTTTCATTTGAATGCATAACATTCGCATTATTTATATGCCTAATATAATATTTTTAATGTTTTTCAGAGCAACTTAAAATGGCTTAACTCTCCCACCTCGTGGGGCACAATCCACAATTGGATTTACTTTAATAGTGTCCATTTTTAGTTAGATTTTAAACATGATCACGCTATAATTATGAGTCCGCTTTGGTTTAGAAAAGACAGTGGAAAGAAGAAGCAATTTAAATGCAAGTTTCATTTCATGATTCCATTTCACCAAAATTGTTCATTAACGGCATGTGTAGGAGTGTCCGTTATTTGTTGGTTTCACTGTATATATTGTCTTTTTGTAAATCAACCCCATAGGAAATATTTCCACATAAACTGCTGTGGCTGCAGGATGGTGCATGTACCCTAGGTACAACTCACTCACACAAAACCATAAATTTTTAACACTTTTCCAAAACTTTTTGCATAAACTCCATCGGATTTTTTATATTGAAGGCAACAGAACATCATACTGAACGATTAATATAATATATCAAAGAATATACTTATTTTAAAATATTTTTTTAATGCCTCTAAAATCACAAAAATGTGTCTTTTAGCGACTACCTGTATAGTAAACCCCTTAAACTTGGAGGTCAAAAAAATTATAAAAAACTAAACAAATTATAATTCAAGCTTTTTTATTATCTTCATTAAATCTGGAAATAATAAGGAGTGGTGTTTGTGCCCCACTGGCGACAGCTCCCCCCCCCCCACCACCTTCTACCATACATGATTAATTAAAACAATTAAAACATTAATCGATTCAACTAAATATTTGTTTAAAAGCAAATTTCATCTTCATCAAATCTTTTGTTAAACATTTTAGGTCAATAGTTTACACAATAGTTTCAATATGATATAAGAATTTTTTTCTTTTAATTTTCAGTAACGGTGATACGAAATGGTATAGAGGAACATATCCAATCACAATATGTAGCACCCGGTGACTTGGTGCTGGTCGAACGAGATTGCGATGTACCATGTGATTTAGTATTAATACGATCATCAGATCCACATGGCAAATGTTTTATAACAACCGCCAATTTAGATGGTGAATCAAATTTAAAGATTTTAATGGTACCCAGGGAGTTACCCATGGTGGAATTGGATAAAATGCATAAGTTGGGTATTATAGAATGTGAAAGTCCAAAGACTGATTTATATAGTTTTAATGGTAAAATAGAATTATCCGGTTCTGAGGGTAAAGTGTTACCCTTGACGGCGGAAAATGTCTTACTTAGGGGTTCACGTGTCAAAAATACCGAATGTGTTATAGGTTGTGCGGTATACACGGGTATGACTACAAAATTGCAATTAAATTCCAGATTAACACGCAACAAATCAGCCTCTAGTGAAGTGTATATAAATAGATTTTTAATATTTATTCTAATAGCTTTAATAGCTATAGTCACTATTTTGTATTTCCTAAAACGATATGATGAAATGTTTGTTATACCAAAATTGGCCTATTTAGGACCACCATCCGATAGTTATAGTGTTAAACAATTTCTGCAAGATTACCTATCGTTTTTGATACTCTTTAATTATTTGATACCGATCTCATTGTATGTAACCATTGAATTGCATCGTGTTTTGGGTGGTCTCTTTATGGAATGGGATACACAATTATATGATGAGGCTACCGATCAACCATGTATTGTTAATACATCAAACTTAAATGAAGAATTGGGACAGATAAATATATTATTTTCGGATAAAACGGGTACTTTGACAAAGAATGAAATGATATTTCAACAATGTTCAATTGCTGGCAGAAAGTATATGTATAAGAAAACACGTTTGCAGGAGGATGGCGTTGCCTATGAAGTTGATATCAATAAATTTAATGTAAGTATTTTAGCTTTTTAAGTCTGCGTTTTTACAAAAATATTAATTATACTAGATGAAAATCCTGCCCATGCCATGCAAAAACTCAGGGTCTAAAAATACAACATTTTGCAAAATTTTTTAGTCGTTCCGGTATACCGAGTTTTAAAAACCAGCTTGTTTTCTAGTTTAGAGGCTATATCTAAAATGTATCCTGCGTGTTCTAAAGCAAAGTTTGTTGACGGTTTTTTATTTTTAGTTTTTAGTCATGAGATTTCTATTGAAATATACCGTACATGGGATTAAAAATCGTCGGGTTGGTATGAGCGTAGTTTGAAATCTAAATACAGGGATGAACTGAAGTTGGAACATAGATGTTTCATTGTGTGTCACAGTGGTTTGTGTGCCAACTCTACTCATTTTCTGTTCCATTACGTTAAGTTTGAACGAGCGGAGTTGTAACTCTAACAGGAAATAAACTGGAACATTAAACACAGGAAACAAAATGGAAAGAAACCGTTTCTTTTCAATTGATTCACTGCATTTAATGTTTCAATTCTACTCCTTTAAGTTGATTTTAATATACCCACCGATTGATATACCCACCATTTGGTATATCAATCGACTCAGAATCAATTTCTGGGTCGATTATCTTGGCCCGAGGATTAGCCTTATTGAAATTTTTAAAAAATGGTCCATATACATTGGTCTGAATATGGACCAATTAGAATGGTTCTACCTGAAATGGATTTAACTGTTATTTCGTTCACTTCCCGAAATATAAGCCGAATCGTACAGTAGTGTAGAATATCTCTTAGTCAACTATTATATTTTTTTTTCATTTTGCATATTATAATTTTTAAATTTCTTTTTTCAGAAAGATGAAAAAAATTTCTTTCAAGCTTTAACAATTTGTCATACCGTCCAAGTAGCTGGTGATATAAATAGCAATGATGTAGCAAATAAAATGAAATCTACGGAAGAGATTCCAAATAAAACAGATGCATCGATGCCACCTACCCCGGTTGAGGGTTTTTCAAAAATGTATTCCATTTCTGATATAACAGAAGAAAGTCATAATTCTAGTCAACAAAGTGATGTTAATGCTATGGAAACATCACTTTCCGTAGATCCTAATGGTGCCCCTAGTGTAAATTCCTCACCGCTACAAACTACCTCGGATGTTAATCCTCTATTGGATGAGACGGGCAAAGTAGAAAGACGTAAACGACCACAAATTGTTAAAAGAAGTCCAAATTTTGCTCGAGCTAATACTAGGATACATCCAATGTCTATGCCACCACAAGGTTTTGAAATGGTCAATGGTGTTAGTGGGGGTGGTGCGGGAGATGGTAGACCGGTTATGTTTCCTAGTTCTTTGCAAAGTATTCCCACGAATAGGCCTTTGTCTATGCAATTTAAACGTTCTACCTCAGAAATGGATTTACCCGAATATGGCGGTAACGGTGGTGCTATGGGAATACATGGTCATCGTAGATCTCAATCATATGGTGCTCCTGGAGCTTATATAACGCAACAAGGTAAGAATAAATGCAAATTCATTATAATAGAACATATTATAATAAATTGAACAGACCTGGGCGATGTCAATTACAATTTGCAATTATTCACTTGTGAAATTTTTTAATAATTTCAGACGTACGCTAACACTTGTGAGCTAAAACGCTATCTTGGAAAATTTTTAATTTTTTCAATACCATACATGGGACATTAGAACAATATTTGTATATTTAATTACAGGTCAATTATTTTATTATGTGTAATTAAATGTAATTGGCTGTAATTAAGTAATTGCCTTGTAATTATATACCCAGATTTTGTTACTAATCCCCATGTCTGCTTTTAAAACTTTAAGAAATTTTCCAAGGAAGCGTTTAAGCCCACAAGAGTGAACGTAGGTCTGAAAGGATTATTGATATAACAAAATAACATAAGTGAACAATTTCAAAATGCAATTGAAAACGCCCAGGTCTTAAATTGAAAGAATCGTTGATGTGAGGTATTGATTAAAACTAGACCAAGCTGTAACGGAATTATAGATCTGAAAAGGATATTAACTTACTCAGAGTAAATCTGTCTGCTTTTTCTAAAAACTGGATTCTAAAAACTAAATTTGGAAAATGAAATCAGTGACATTAAAAATTATCTTAACGCATTTTTTACCAAGCATAACGCTTACCAAGAGATTTTTTGGACAAAACTTGGTAGGAAGTTAGTTAGTTAGCTTTCCAGTAAGCATTTTCAGTAAATTGTATAACCTAAATGCGCCTTCTAGTTGTGGTATAAAAATTTGCATAAGATATGGTTAATATTTTTTCAAAAATCTAATTTTTATGTATTAACAAGTCAAATATCTATAAAAAGATTACAAACAATTTTAACTATGGCTTTCACATTATTTTTAAGGATTTTTTTTTTTTAAATTTTGGTATTTTTAGATATTTTTTCAAAATGGTATTTGGTAACTTTAATTGTAAATAGCTTATTTTTGATATTAAAAACCAAACAGATTAAATTTCTCCATACTTTCATTTTGACAGTAACGGAAACATATTGATTTGCTCAGTTAATTTTTTTCAAAAAGTTTATGTTGAACAAAAACTTTATCTATTTCTAAATATTTTCTCATATGCCTTTATCAAAACCAGAAAATCACTTTTATGACAGCGTTCTTCCTAATATTTTTAAATATTTTTTGAAAAATCTGCTATAAAAAAGTAAAAAAGTTGTTTTTTTTTGTAAAATCATTGTAAGGCAGCCCTGGAATTACAAATTTTTAAATTTTTTTAGCCAAATTTGTTGCCAAGACTTTAAACTTTCACCTGCTTTTTAAATGGGTTAAATTAAGTAGCATTTGATCATAAAACTGCTGTTAAAAATAAATTTTATTTGATGCACAATTTGACTAATACACTGCGTGGCATAACTATAATTACAAATGATTTTTGATATTTTTTTAATATTACATTTTGTTTAAGCTTTTAATTTAATTGTGTAATAATATTTAGTTGGCGTTTCCTAACTATAATTACATATAACGGTTAACAAAGAAGAATAGCAAATAAATAAAAATTAAACAAATATTTTTGTTTATTATGCAATTTTAATAAATTTGCAATAAAATGCAGCGTGTTTCATATCTTAGCGATTTGGAAAAAGGGCTAATTTTAGCCTATTTAAAAAGTTGCTTAAGTTTTCGAGAAATTGCTAGAAAAATAAACCGTTTGGTTGTCACAAATTTTACAATTAATCCGAGTGCTTATGGTAAAAGCACTCGGATTAAAAGTTTCTGATCGGGACCGAAGTAAAATAATCAAATGTGCCAGCAACACAATGAACAGTCTCAATCAGATAATCGGTGAATTTAAGGTAAATGTGTCCAAATCAACCATAAGTAGGCTCTTAATGAATTTTTAGAGAAACACCCGCCAAAAGCTGATGTCTGTGTTAAGGTTAATACCCCGCCACAAAACTGTTCGACTTGAATTCTTTGTTCCTTTTTAAATAGTAAAATAAAAAAAAATGTTAAATATTATTAATTTTTAGTGGTATCTCGAACTTTCGGAGTCCGTGAATTCATTGCTTAAATACGGACTTTTTTTTTAAGTTTACACTCAAAATCGCATAAAATAAGCCCAATAAACATATTTCCATTCGCCAAATTTGTCCATAATCCGACCAAATGCATTTTCTGGATGAACTGTTCCGTTAATTGGTAATTTGTAATTACACAGGGTATACCAACTTCGACTGACTGATTTTAAATGCTTATAAATTTTTTATTTTTAAAGTTTTTTATTTTATTATTTTTTAAATGAAAGTATAACTTTTAATTTTTTTTAGCTAAGCATGAAAAATGACATCCATTAAATGGCGTCCATTTTCATGTTGGCATTTAATGGCTCGTTTCAAATCGTTCTGCATTAAGTTGCGCAACGTTACTGGCTCCAATTTTACAATTTCTGTGCGAATATTCTGCTTAACTTGCTGGATGTTTTGTGGTTTGTAGACGTAAACCTGTCCCTTTTAGAAACCACACACACAAACTACAAACCCTACATTTTTTGGAATTATTCGGTCATTAAAAAGTTCTAGCAAAATCGCCATTGTGTCGCTCGCGGTATGAGCTGTAGCCCCATCTTGCTGTAGCCATATGTCCGGATTTTTGAGAACAGTTTCATTTTCGAAAAAATTTGGACCGAATTTGAATTCTACACGAAACCGTGCATCTGAGAGGGTGTAAGTGTCGATGATGCACTGCTCTTGGATTTTGGGTACCTCAAATTCGGCAGTTCTGTTTATTATCATATACATTTAAATGAAAATGTGCTTAATCGCTTATAATGAGATTGTTCAAAAGGTTTTAATTTTCTCTCGCAAAACAAAATTAATCAAAATGTCTTGCATTGAGTACGATGACATTATAAAATTTAATAAAATTCTAAAATTGTAGTAAAACTAAAAACTGTAAAAATAAAAAAGTTATAAGCAATTTAAATCAGTCAGTCCAAGTTGGTCCACCCGTTAGTTTTGCAACGCAGTGTGAAAAAATATAAAAATTCTCAGAAACAAATTCTGTGGGAGAGGATCGATCACAGGACATCTCACGTGACTGGTCCCTGGTTACAGAAACCGAGCCTTGGATCGGTTCTTTTATATGAAATGAATAATTAAGTCTTAGAGATCCTTGTAAGCATTCGGAGAATTAACTAACGAGTCAAAACTATGTCCTTAACTAAAAATATAAATTAAATTTTCTCAATTTCAGCTGCTACTCCAGGTGTTGTATATCGTACAGCTAGTACCACCTCTAGAGAATCATATGCAGCTCCGAATTTCCAAAGACAACCCACAATTGTTATAAGAGCCGAATCACTGAGAAGAAAAAATGAAATTGAACAAGTTGTTCAGTAAGTATTTAAATAAAACTCTAAGTCAAACTTAACTTATCAAATAAAAATCTCAATCTCTTAGTACTTTAGATTATCAAGCCTCCAGTCCAGATGAAAAGGCTTTGGTAGAAGCTTGCGCCCACTTGGGTTTAGTTTATATGGGCGATGATGATGAAGTTCTAACAATAAAAGTCACTCCTCCTCACATGGACTATACAAGACCATTTAGTGTGGGCAGAGTAAATGAGATGCATTTTAATCGTTTGCATGTATTGGAATTTACCTCCGATCGTAAAAGAATGAGTGTTATAGTTAAAGATGAAAATGGTACTAAATGGATATATACCAAAGGTGCTGAAAGTTATGTTTTTCCCTTATGTAGCAATAATTCGGGTGATATGATTGCAAAAACAGATGTGCATATTAGTGAATTTGCAAGATTAGGTCTTAGGACACTGGCGATAGCTAGGAGAAAAATTAATGATGAAGAGTACAAAGAATTCTTGGAAGAATTACATTTAGCTAATAGTTCTTTGGAGAATCGTAAAGAGTTAAGTGAAAAGTGTTATGCCAAAATTGAAAGCAGTAAGTTTGAACTAAAAAGCTTTGAAATGCCTAAAGCTTACTAATTTCTTTTTTCTCTTTACAGATTTAGATTTATTGGGTGCTACTGCCGTAGAAGATGCTTTACAAGACGAAGTCGCGGATACCTTAATATCTTTACAAAAAGCTGGTATTAAAATATGGGTCTTGACCGGCGATAAAATTGAAACAGCTTTAAATATAGCCCTCTCCTGTGGTCATATACCACCAAATGCTGTTAAATATTTTATTATTGAATGTTCGCGCAAAGAAGACATGCTTACGCACTTGAATGTCTTAGATCGTGAAATTTTGTTCGGCATGGGCCGTGATTGTGCTTTACTCATTGATGGTAAAAGTCTCGCGATAGCTTTGTTGGAGACACCCACCGAGTTTAGAGATGTAGCCATAAAATGTACTGCCGTTCTATGTTGCCGCTTAAGTCCTTTACAAAAAAGTGAAGTAGTTTCTTTAATAAAAACTGCTCCACAAAATTATAATACCGCTGCCATTGGTGATGGTGCCAATGATGTTAGTATGATACAAGAGGCTCATGTGGGTATTGGTATAATGGGTAAAGAAGGTCGTCAGGCGGCTCGTTGCTCTGATTTTGCTTTTGCCAAATTTTGTATGCTAAAAAGGCTGCTACTGGTACACGGTCACTATCATACAACCCGATTGTCTCTATTGGTTCTGTACTTTTTCTATAAGAACACAATTTTTATGGGTATTATGTTCCTATTCCAATTTCATACATTATTTTCTTCATCATCGGTCTACGATTCATTATTTTTGACATTATATAATGTGATATATACTTCATTGCCTATATTCTTTATATCTTTGACGGAGAAACCATATACGGAGGAGACATTAACAAGGTAAGCATTAAAAATCTAAAGTCTTGAAAATTATCTTAAAATAATGAAATGAGTAGTAATAATGAAATTGTAGAGGTAACCAAAATGTTGTTACCACAATCAAATTACAGTTTTGATAACCTAGAAGTTCAGTTACCACAACTGAATGATTCTATTCTCTACAACAAGAAAACAGACGTACCAACCGTGTTTATAGCCAATCGAAAGGTTCGATTATCAAAAATTACTGTTGAGGCAATCGAAATTCCATTGTTGATTGGTACCACAAGCGAAACATTCGACAGAGTATAATTTTTGGAAATATTTACATTGCACACAGAGAACAAATATGGTTGGTAATGTTTATAGTATGGTCCTAATGAGCATAATATGATTCTTAATTTCAATAATATCTGCCAAAGTGATCATGATATGATCAGTTGGGTCATATATCATGAAAATATAATTATATGCGAGGCAAAGGCGTCAAATAGGATAAAATTATATCAACATTAAGAAAAGTTGATAGATACCTCACAAATTGCCAAGAAGCAAACATGAAAAATAGCTCCCCTAATCGAACCGTTTCGAAATTCGGTAAAGTTAAACTTGATTCAACAGGAAACCATAGAACGCATATAGTTAAATTGCGTTTTCTATTTTTCGCCATCACGACTAAATTTCTTTTAAAAGGAATTTAAAGTTTTAATTTTTGCTATACATTTTAAAATACTTGTACTCATTTTAGGATGCCAATATGGGTATCAAATGAAAGACGAGGACCTTTCCTGTTTAAAAAAAAATTACGAATTACGAATATAACGAATTAATTTTTCTAGTCCCTCGGAGTTCATCTTTAGCAAGTTTTACTGTATTTGGTTTTTGTAATTTTTTTATTTCTAAAATACAAAATCCAATTTTTGTTTGTTTCGTTACTTTTGCATTTTCTTTTAATAAAGATTTTGGAACGATCCTATATGAAAAAAAATTTTGTGGGTCCATGAACCAGTAGAAGTGTCTCAAGGGGTCCGTGAAGTAAAAGTTGGTATGAACCGCTGTTCTAAACTACCGGTCCAATGCGAAAAAGTGTTAACAAGAATTGATGATAGGGACTTAACCCTTAATTTTGTAGTCACCCTGTGACACAGAGTGTGCTACAGGTACCAAATTTTACCATCTCGGGTATATAAAAGCTTTAAGAGTGTATAACTTTTACAAATGTGGACCGATTTGGCAGATTCTAAAGTTTAATCTAGGTTACGAGATAAAGAACAAAAGCAGGCTTAAAATTAATATGTAGCTCTTATAGTTAAACAAATATTTAACTTTGAATATCAAAATCTTCAATTTTCAACTATACGTTTTTGGGTTATTTTATTATTTTTATTACTATAAAAATTTGTTTTTTTTTGATTGTCATGAGTTTTCTTAAACTCGTATTGATTTTTTTTAATTATTACAAGCCTTTTCTCAATAAAAGTTAAGTCCCTCTTCAATTCTTGTGAACACGTTTTTCCCAATTGTACCACTATATTATACTATCCATTGTTACTAATTTTTTGTTATGTTTGGAACCACTGTTCGGTCAACGTGAGCGATTTTGATAATATAATTGCGACTTTTACACGTTAGATTTTCCAACGTTATAATAATAATTTTAAAGAGGGACCCAATTTTTAGCTTCTTTCAAATTAATATTAATGTTAAATTTAAAGTTTTCTAAATTTCCGGCTTAAATAAAAAAAGTTGTCAATCTGGTAAAGTTGTGAAATAGAGACGGAGGAAATTAGAAAAATAAACAAAAATCTAAAAATAGAATATTTGTGTTTGTTAGTGTTGGTCACTTCTGAGTATAATATACAATAACTGAAAAGCTAATATAAAATAAAACTGCAATTTAGCTGCATTACATTCGAGGCCATACTTAGGTATGATCGCAAAATGGTCATGACTTGGTACTGTTACGTTTTAAATGTAAGAAGAACGCAGGTTTGATTCTTACAGCCGCAGGTTGTTGAAAAATTTATCATATAAAGACAATCTGACGATTATAAGACACAAATAATAATACAATTTAAATGGAAAATCACTGATGACGCCTGTCCATAAAAAGGCAGAAACTAGTCTAGTCTGATTTAAATTAATAGTGTTTTTAATTTTCATTGTATTTTAATTTGCACGAAATTTATATTCCCTAATATAGTAATGTTCCTTAATATTCTCATTTAAAAATAAAATTTAAATTCGAAATAGTTTTAATTTTATGCTGCCTCATTATGTTAAACCCAATTTTTTTTTCAGGGAACCGGAACTATACAAGAAGAATACTGATAATAAACAGTTACATTGGCCATTCTTTCTGTCATGGATCCTATATGCTGTATATCATACATTAATCTGCTTCTATTTTGCTTTCTTTGTGTTTTCCACCAATGATGTTATACTAAATGTGGGTCAAACTGCAGAGTTTTCTTGCTTTGGAACTCTACTCATACAACTGGTGGTGGTAGTGGCAAATTTAAAATTATGGCTAGAATCAAAGTACCTCAGCTATTGGTACATCGTAACAATTGTAGGATCAATATTAGCATTTATGATAACCACAGTCATATATAATGTCATCGATTTGTAAGTATTTAAAGTGACTCTACCACTCATGATAATCCATGCATAAAAATATGAAAATCTCGTTAAAATAACGAAAACTTTTTTAATTAAACAAATTTTTTCGTATTTTACATAAGGATTATTTCCATTGTGGGAAATTTTGATTATCATATTAATTTCAAAACTTTAATTTTCTTACAGCCACTATGATACTGACATCTATTGGGCATACAATAAACTTTTAAGTTCCATTCCAGTTTGGCTATTTTGTATTTTAACTACTGTCGCTTGTTTGTTACCAGATTTCACTTTCCGCATGGCTAAAAGAGGCTTAAATTTACCAAAACGTAGTTTTTTCCCGGGCAAAGAACGCTTACGTTTATTACAATTACGGCGTAAAGTTGAATCGACTAACCTTTAGTTATTTTCTTTTTAAAAGAGAGAAAATAAAAAAGTATTGTATTTTAATTGTTATTTAGGTTTAAGACATACTTTAAGACATATTTTTTTTATTTAAGTCCACGTACTATTTTAGCTTTAACGAAATTGTCCAGTGCCAAAAAATAGTTTTTAAGTTTTATTAATTTATTTTATACCATGACAAAAGGATGTAAATAAATATACAAAAAAAAAATATTTAATTGAAAATAAAAACCAGACTTTTGTAAATTATATTAAATAAACTTTTGAATATAAAGATTACTCCCTGTAACAAATTTCAATTTGTTTTCTCAGACATGGAAAAATCAATATGTACGGGAAACTAGAGACTCCATAAAGTTAAACTGCGCTTTCAGTTTTTAATCATCACGTCCAAATTTCTTTTAAAATGACTTTAAATTTTTAATTTTTCCAAAAAAAAATTAAAGTACTTGCAGTCATTTTGGGGTGCCAATATGGGTATTGAATGAAAGTTGGGAACATTTGCTGTTTTCAAAAAATTATTGGTTATAAGTTTTTACGATTAAAAGGTTCACAAATGTTCTTTTTAAAAATGTAATCTTTCAATATCTTTGATGATTCCAAATTCATCACGAACACTCAAGCAATTTTGTTCAGTTTAACCTAAATTGATGGAGCATTTTGGTATTAAAACTTACCAAAATCAGTTTAGCGGTTAAAAAGTTGAGAGTAAAAATTTGAAGGTAGCTCCTCTAAATGTTGCCTCCAAATAGGTGTTTTTCAGTACAAATTCATATCTATTCACAGAGGGTTGAGGTGAATAATTTCACAGAAATTGTTTTTCACCACAAAAATTATTTTGAACCTCAAAAATGCCTTTTCAACACAAAAATTGTTTTCACATCTATAATGGTTTTTTTACCACAAAATTATATATATATTTAATTAATTATATATATATATTTTTTATTTGTTGGGTCATTCCAAAAGCAACGTTGACAGTCATCAGATCGTCCGCTTCCGATTAGCATATAACAAAAATATATTAATAGCAGATTCATTCCAGAAGGCATATTGACGAAAATATGACTTTTTGTACTTCACTCCTTCCGATTTGCAAGAAACTTGGTATATGTAATCTCCTAATTGGTACACTTAGAATACTATGTAGGTAAAGACCACTGCAAATGTAGTTAAAAACAAATTAAATTTCATTTAAAGAAAGGACGACTTACATTTCAGTATATTCAACTAACATTGTCATTTGTTTTTTAATGTTTAACAAAAAAACTACTGTGAAAATTAATGTAAAATCATAAAACAGTCATTTGATGTGGTTTGTTTTTTTTTAATTGAACTACAAGGTTAGTAAAACATTTAATTTCTTCTACAAATGACTGAAATTTACATTAAAACTAAAAAAACTGTATTCAGCCCAAACAACTACATATTTTCAAAGCAGAAGTTTCCTGAGTGTATTACAAAACAATTTGTTTATTTTTTAAAATTCGTTGTCGGTCGCATTTTATCGTTGCTTAAAGAAGATTTTTTTTTTTTTAAAAATTTATGAAAATACATACTGTTCAAATGGTCGTAAATATTGAATGCGTAGTTCGATTTTAAAAATTAATATCTTATGTCAAAGATTATTTTTTCTTCTTTGAGATATGTGAAGCTTTGATTTATTCGCCTTTCTCAAATATTTCAAAATGCACCTCTTGTTTTTTCAATTTTTGTTTGCAGACTGATCAATATGCCCTATAAAACATATAAAAAAAGTTCAGAATGGAGTTTTAATATGTTTTTAGAAAAACTTTTTTTCGATTATATTCAATATAAAACAACACAAATTTCCAAAACATTGAAAAAATATTAAATTAAAAAAAAATTTTATCATAAAATAAATTTAAAAATATGTACAGTGATATATGAACTCATTAAAAAAAATATTTAATATATTTATTTGAATGCCTCGTTTTTGTGTAATACGACGATTTAGACATAAATACGCCATTCTGTAAAGAAATGTTGTTAAAATTTTTCATCCATTTTTGACCGCGAATTTTTCGGAAAGCAGAATTTTGCGGTTTTTTTATACATTGCCTATGAGTTATTAAAATAGTTTAACTAATACCCTTTGAAATTGCAAATAATTTATTCAGGTAACTAAAAATCAATAAAAAAAAATATAGAAAAAATAGGGTACTTTTGTCACATTTAACTGCTAAATTCAAACACTTGTATGTACAATAGGGTTACAACTTTTTTGTTGCGAAAAAATTACAGGGCACCAGCTTGCGAAAAATGTTATACTGATAATAAATATCGTTTTTTTAAGTCAATTCTGAACAAAAACCTTCCGCACCGAAACCAATTTCTAAAAGCATTTTTTTTTTTAAAATACCAAAACAGTAAAATTCAATGGGTATGTGTGCGTGAGTTACAAACAATTGAGTCACACCTGCCCAACAATTGAACATCTCACGAACATCACTGATTTGAATTTACAAGCTTACAATGTTCAATTGACTTAAGAGCTGAAGCCTACTGACCATATCAAGCGTCGGCAATACGCCGAATGGTTGTTTGAACAGACAGAAATGAATGGTGACTTTACAAAGAAAATCATCTTCAGCGACGAGGCACACTTTCACCTCAGTTGATTAGTTAACAAGCAGAATTGCCGCATTTGGGCAAATGAGAATCCACGAGTGATTGTTGAAAAGAAGATGCATCCACAAAGAGAGACTGTTTGGTGCGGTTTATGGGTTGGCGGCGTCATCGGACCGTACTTCTTCAAAAATGAGGTCGGCCAAGCATTTACCGTGAATGGTGTTCGCTATCGCGAGATGATAGCGGAATTCTTGTGGCCAAAAATTGAGGATATGGACCTGAACGATATGTGGTTCCAACAGGATGTTGCCACTTACCACACAGCCAACGAAACAATGGTTCTTTTGTGCGAGAAATTCAATAGTCGTGTTATCTTACGTCGCGGCGATGTTAATTGGCCTCCACGATCATGTGATTTGACACCGTTGGACTTCTTTCTTTGGGGATATTTAAAAGAAAAAGTGTACGCCAATAAGCCAAGAACCATTCAAGAGCTGAAAGATGAGATAATTCGGCACATTAACGACATTGAATATCAATTATGACTCAGAGCCATTGAAAATATGGATCATCGGATATAGGTATGCCACCGAAGCTATGCAGAGCATTTGGAAGATATTTTGTTTCACACATAATTTTCATAGATCCTTCTATCATATTAAAAAATGTTGAGCTAATTCTCTGAAAACTTTTTGTTTTATTAACAATTAACATTGTGTGCTGTGGTTGGACCACCCTTTAGAAGAGTTTAAAAGTTTGAGCACATTATAGGAAAAACATTTATAAAATATCCACAGATTAATTTTGGTCCACCACAGCAGTATTTAGTTTGAAACAAGTAATTTTTTGTATTACTTTTTTTAAATTGAAAGATGTGGTGGACCAAAATTACTCTATGGAATTTTTATAAATATATTTCAAAAATATGCTCATCATTACCACTGTTGAGCCCAATTTTGTACAAAAATTCAAAAAAGTATGGGTAACAAACTATAAATACTCTCGATTTTTTTATTTTTCCCATAATCAACTGAATAATATTTATCGTTTGAGCACTATTACGTAAAATTGTCCACTTTTGGGACTCCCTAATGTGTATTAAAACTTAAAAAAGATTTATGCGAGAACTAAAAAGTAATGTTTCTTAATATGTTTTTATGGAATTAACGAATATGATAGGATGAACATACATTTGCACGACATTGTGTATATTTTCATAAAAAAATTTAACATTTAGTGGAATTGCACCAGACTAAAACTCGGATCTAATAATATTTAGCTGTATCAGTGCCCATACAATCATAAAATATTCGATCAGCTCAAATTCGGGATACTATAATATGTGGTTTTTGAATAATTATATCTAAACTGATACAATTTTTTTGAAATTCCAGGGATCCCACTCGAAAAATAAGTTAATAAAATTTTCTTATTAAACCATATTCTTTGAATGCAATTTCTTGTATGTGTGGCTTGCTCAGATCTTTTAGTTTTTCTTAAGTCTGAGGAAAATTGTCTTTTTGTAAGCGATTCCTCTAAATCTAAGAGTTTAATTAAAAAATATTCAGTATAAAAAATTTTTAGCTTAAAATAATTTAAAAAAGTTCACAAAAAATGTAAAAACTATAAAAATTTTCAAAATTTTAAATAGTGGCTTTAACCCATTAATGCCCAGACGTTTTTTTTTAATTTTGAGACAAAATTTTTGTGCACTCTCACTTTTGTTCAGAGCATGCTAAATTGTAACAATTCGGCTGGCAACCTAAGTTGCCAATGGGCATTAAAGGGTTAAATTTCAACACAGAGAATTTTCTTGGACGAGTTGCAATGAAATTTTTCTTCATGAATGAAAAATTTCTTAGATTTAATAAAAAAGCTTGATAATTTTTATCAAACAATTTTTAATGAAACTTTTTCATTTGGCGTATAAAATTTCAGTTATATCATGTATATATTTCTCTCAGTGTAATTTAAAGTCGAAGTCTAACAGGACGTTTAGACTGAAAGTTAATCTAGTGAAAAATGGATTAACTACATATGATTGCACTAAAATAAAGCAGTTAATCAACTTTTTACTAAGTTAACTTTTAGTCTAAACTTTTTCCTATAAAGTTTAGGTTTTTATCCTTTAAAAAATTTTTTAAAATGTTAATTGATGCATTAAAAACTTTGAATATTTTAGTTCTTTGTTTAAAATTGTGTTGTAACAAATCTCGGGATTTCCGAAGCGAATTCCCGGTGTTGCGGGAATAGAAAATACTAGGTTTCCCGGGAATGCTGGGATGCATTCCGTAGATGTAAGTAATACCCTGAGTTACAAAATAAATTTCAGAAAAATTAATTGTAGGCTTTTCGAGAAGTGTGTTGATCATTTTTAAAACCTCCCCATAATTACAGATTTTTGATGATCAGAAATTAAATGTTTGGGAATTTCGTTGTCTAACAAAATCGACAATTTGGTATAACGAAAAAAAAACTGTGGCAACACTGAGAGAATGTTTGCTAATGGGGAAAGCTTCATTATTAAAACAAAAAAGCTTTTGAAAAAGAGAATTAAAAATTACGAATTTATGTGTTTAATCTTACCTTATATCATTTCCTTATCCTCTATAATAGTGTTTGTTAGTTAGTTTTACAAATAATATGACACCAATTATTCAAATAATTTTTTTTAAAATTTTTTTTTTTTATTAATTTTTTTTTATTTATTTTTAGATTTTTTCAATATTTACTTTTTTTTATTTTTTAAATGCGATTTAATATGAAGAGCTTTTATTTGACCAAATTTTTTTATTTCTTTATTACAACAAAAAACAATTCTCTTGCTTACAATAAGCTTTTTTAAAGAAACACAGTAAAGAGAGCAATATATAACCAGCAAATCAGCCCGCAGACGCAAATTATATTAAATTAACAACACATTTTATACGAATTTACTTTATACAATTAAAAAAAAATATTATAAAGTATTATTTTGCTACGCTTAAATAAAAACTTTGTGTCTGGAGTTAAATATTTTTTTTTTTTAATTTTTTAAATTAAATTAGAAAACACAGACCGAACTACCGTTCCGCATGAAAATTAACCGCAAACTAAAAAAGAAAGAAGAAAGAACGACAAGTGCAAGAAGTTTTTTTTTGTACTAAATTAAGAGCAGAATGTTGCAGGGATGGAAAATTTTATTTTTGAAACAGTACTAAGCCGAAATTAAAAGGTACTTTTTTTAATTTAACGGGCCCGAAATGATTTGACAAATTAAAAATTGCCATTTGAAATACATTTTGTAAAATGTATCCACAAATAGACTCAGGGAACTTCTGCTGTAAATATTTGTAGTAATCTTTGTTTTTAAGTGAAAAAACATCTTTGTTTTTAAGTGAAACAATTTCAGTTTTGACTACTCTTGTAGTTCATTTAAAAAAACAAACCACATCAAATTACTGTATTATGATTTTACATTCATTTAATACAGTAGTATTTTTTATTTAAATAAATAAAACAAATAAACAAAATTTTTACTACAATTGTGGTTAATTTTTTGAACATTAAAAAACAAATGAAAATGTCTGTTGAATTTACTGAAATGTAAGTAGTCCTTTCTTTAACTAAAATTTCCTTTGCTTTCAACTACATTTGCAGTGGACTTTACCTACATACACACAGAGAAAAGTTTTGTTGCTCCAACCGTATTTTTTGCCAACCGAATTTTGATAGTCACAAGTACTATCTTAAAAATCTATAGTGGATTCGTAACCAAGTTTCTATTAGAACCAAGTTTCTATTGGAATGATTAAAAAATATTGTTGCAAATGTATCCCTATTAAATCCAATCGAATTTCAGATAAATACACCATTTCCTATATAGAATATATGTTTTTGTATTTTAATTTACACAAAATACACAAATTTAAATTTACAAACTATAGTACATATAAAAGCAAAGATTTAAAGCGATTGTTTTCTAAAACTCTATTTATTGCAATGAAATTAAAATAAATGTAAAAGTAAATGCTATAAAATTAAAGTCTGTGAAAAAAAAATTATTGGTGAAAGATTAAAGTTTTTGGGATTAATTTAAAGTTTCGATAACGAAAAATGCTTGTAATTCGCCCATAAAAAGATGCATTTTAATCTGAGTGTACTCGTACAAAAGGTCCAAAATCTGTCATCACATTAAATTAATGTCTCTGAAACTAAATGGACAATTAAAGTTGAAAATTATAGATTTTCCCGGAACTATTTTCCTTTAAAATTTCTGGTTTTTTTTTAGCAAACGTTCACCCAAAACTGAGCTGTGATTTATCTATGGAAATATGAAAAATATTTTGAAACAAACGTTTTATCAAAGTCCTTAATTTAAGGACACTTTTTTGGCGATTTTGTTTTTAATTACTATCTTTATCTTTGTAAAATCTACAGACATTGCAGAATTTCTCTAAGAAATTTTTTAAGGAACATTTGACCAGAATCGAAGTTGATTTCTTCAGAAAATTACTTTAAATTTTATATTCTTCTTTTTAAATCATCATCAGCAAAGGAATGCTATCCATCAGAAAATAGAGACACCTTTTGATATATTTTCAGAATCCTCCAATTAAGTTCCAAACAAACTGCGAAAAATTCCTGTAAAATATGATTTATGTATTTCTATTTCTCATTCCAATATTTATAAATTATAAACGAAAATGCAATACCTTTCTGGTGTATATTGATGCTATAAACTTTTCGTATTTAATCATAGAGTTTTATTTACATCTTTTTGTAAAAAAGTGATCTTGAACATTTTGTTTGTTTTATGAAAAAAAAAAAAAAATTTTGTGTTATTTTTTGACATTTAAAAAAGCAAATGCTTTAGTTGCAAGTATAATTTTTTTTTGAGTTGAATAATATTTTTCTATTCAGAATCAACGAATAGGTTTAAGTGGCCGAAATATATTTTTAAGACGGTTGTAACTATTACGAATTATTGAGAAAGAATTTTTTTTTTGAATATGGGTAGCAAATTGTTTGGGCAAAGTTATCCTTTTTTTGTTAAGAGAGAAAGTTTATTTTTACTTAAAAGTTTCATTTATTTTTACTTAAAAGTTTCTAAATGAAAGGCCATGGAAATTAGAGCCATATAAGTAAAAAAAATTGCTAGCAATTTACCAGAATTTGTTCATTATTTTATTATACAAAATAGTGTAACTGGACTTGGGAGATATGTTCCCCAAACAAATAATTTTCATATAGCTGATTAGTGCAAAGTTATGTGGGAAACTACATTTTCTTTGTGCGTCCTGAATTTTTTTGTAATCTTTTTTATATACTTATGAAACAGGCTATATCTTGCAGACTAAGCTAAATTGAGTAAAATGGACCAAAAAGCATTACTCCGTACTTATTAAATAGTCTATATTAACCACTTATATTCTCGGTAATAAATATGGAAATATGGTTCCGGAGAGACCATCTAAGCAGAAAATTTCCATTGATTAAACTAAAAAATTATGTGGATTTAGCTAAATTTTTAGCTAATTTAGCTAGTATTGTCAATGTATCTTTAGTTAAAATTTATAACTAATATTTTTAGCTAAATTTTAGGTCACTTAAACTCTCAACTTCGTTGAAAATACTGCTGGCTCAAAATGAGGTATTTTTTCTGTTGCCGTAGCTGAGTTTTCAACTATTTGTACAGGCTTTTTTTATGAGCGTAATGATAAATTTTCGGAGCAAATGTGGAAATTTCTTAACCAGTCAGAAAAATATAAACGGACCACCGCTGGCAAAACACTTTAACAAGCAGTACAAGTGCTATCCCAAACCCAAAATGATAATATCAAAAGGTTCGTCTGTTCAAAGAGTGTCGGACAAGACTGGAAAAACAAAATTTCCACCGTTGGAACAACTATGAAATAGGTGGTATAAAAATAGATTTTCCACAATAAAATTAAAAAAATAGTTAATTTATAATTTTTGTTTCATTTATACTTTTTTTTCGTCCCGCCGGTATTTAAGCCTTTTCGACAGATTGTCAACCGGAAGCTCTAACCACTCAGCTAACGAGACAGATAATACCCCAGAAAAAAAATAAACAGACAGAGCAAGTGCTTTGCCAATCCCAAAATGATATCATCATTTAAAAAGTGTCGGAAATTATTGGGTAAGCAAAATATCCAACGTTGGCCAAATGTTGTTAAACATTCTCCAAAATAAAATAACTAAAAAATTATTTATATTTTTTTTTTTGGTCCTGCCTGGATTTGAACCCCGGCCGCCAAATTGGCAGCCGACAGCACTTCCCAATGATCTAACAAGACAAGCACTTTGTTGTATAACTATAATTGCAAATGAATTTTTGCTATTTTTTTCTAATATTACAAATATTTTTGTACAAGTTTGATATAATTTTTATTAAAAATAAAAATTATATTTTTTTATTAAATCTTTTAACTGCTTTTAAGAGTCTTATAACTGATCTCTTATTGTGTAAAATTTAAGAGACTACTTAAACTATTTAAGAGAAAAACTGTGTAATAATATTTTGTTGGTGTTTCATAACTGTAATTACATATAACGGTAAACAAAAAAGAATAGCAAATAAAGAAAAATTAAAGAATTATTTTTGTTTATTATGTAATTTTATTCAATTTGCAAATGAAATGCCGCGTGGTCCATATCTAAGTGATTTTGAAAAAGAGCAAATTTCAGCATATCTAAAGTGTTTTGTTCAACGTTGGCATAGTGGTCTCAGCCAATTCTTTGCCAATGTTTTTGTAAACCACTGAAATTATTGTAAAATAAATATTGGCAAAACGTTTTTTAGAAGCAGTAGTAAATCGCTAGTAATTCATTTATAATTTTTTCGTTTAGCCAGTGGTATGCCAGTGCACTTAGAATGCTATGTAGGTAAACCCCACTGCAAATGTAGTTGAAAACAAATGAAATTTCACTTAAAGAAAGGACGACTTACATTTCATTAAATTCAACTAAACAAATGACAATTGTTTCTTTTAAGGTTAAAAAAATGACTAACAATTGTATAAAAATTAACCACATGGTAGTAAAAAATAAGCAAACATTTATTTTTTTTTGTTTAAATAACAAGAAACTACTGTAAAAAATTAATGTAAAATCAGGAAACAGTCACTTGATGTAGTTTGTTTGTTTAAATGAACTGCAAGGTTAGTAAAAAATTTAATTTATTCTACAAATGACTGACATTTACAGTAAAAATAAAGAAACTGTATTACAACCCAAACAACTGCATATTTTTAAAGCAGACGTTCCCTGAGTGTGCTTGATTTTTTTGTACCACTGTCAGTTTCTACTGGGTACATTCACACTGAACCCCAAAATACTTTTTTTTTGGTTTTTCAAGTTTTCGACTGTCAAATTCCATACAAATTTTAAATCGAAAACTTACACTTTGGTGTTCAATATGATCGTAGTATAAGAAAAAGCAAAAAAAAAAACGAAAAAGCAAGAATTTTTAAATTCAATTTTACTACAATAGTTAAATTTGTACTATATTTCCCAGCACTTTTCTTCCAAACAAAATGCTACTACAAGATAATATAAAAACTAAATTTACAATTAAAATTTACCTATTGCATTTCCCTTTCCGCTTAAGTTTTATCATAGATTTTTCCTTTTTAATTAAATTTATTTTATTAATTTTTTGAACACATTTTTTTTTTATATTTTGCTTAATACGATTTAATATGAGAGCTTTTCTTTCACCATATTTGGCATCTTTAACACAAACAAACACAAATAAGATTAACACAAGATTGACAAAAACAACACTTTTTGTTTTACGAAACGAATATGAGAATAAAATGAACAAACTAACCGTCCCGCAGTCGCAAACTATTTTATAATTTTAAACATTTCTACAAAGAATTTATGATATTTTTTTTATATAAAACTTTTAAGGTAAACTTTAAATTAATTTTTGATTAAAAATATTTCCATTTTCTTAATTATTTTAACAAAAACTTCTATTTAGTTGAACAGCACGTCTACCGGACAACCGTTTCGTATGACAAGTGAGCGTAAACTAAAAAATGCAATGAGTTAAAATAAAAGAAGTTTTCTTATAAATTAAAAGATGTTAAAATAAACCGTAACTAACAACAAGTCAGTCAAAAGATCTGTTAATATATGAAAAGTATGCATGTGTGTGTTTGGTTGTATGGGAAATTGGCTACGATTTTTTATTTAAATTTGTGAGAAATTTACTATGTAAGATACTGAATAAGAGAATGACAAGAGAAATCAACTTGACTTTGTCTTACTAGGAAAGAGTTTACAAAGTCCAAGAGAAATCAATTTGGTTGTAATGTGATTGGGTTTATTACTTTTTATATTGTTTCAATGCATTTTAAAGGTACCACCCACCCATACACTACGCAATATTCTTGTACAACTTTTGGGTTTGTGCAAAATATTACCAGAGTGTATGTTATATTGGATGGTTGTACAATATATTGGAAAAAATCAAAAAGGTTTTGATTCATATTGCGCAACCAAGAAATGTGAAAAATATTTTACAGTGTTTTGGCTACATTGTGCAATTTGTATTTCCCTCCACAACAAAACAAAAAGTATTGAACATCTTTTGCACTGTGTAGGGCAAAATGATAATAATACTGGCAATAATGTTTTGCAATAATATTGTAAGGTGGATGGGTACCTTTAGCTAAAAATATTTATAACTAATATTGTATTTTTAGGTCATCTAAACTTCTCAACTCTTCAAACTCTCAACTTCGTTGAAAATACAGCTTGCTGGCTAAAAATCAGGTATTTTTTGTGTTGTCGTAGCTGAATTCTCAACTATTTGTACGGGGTTTTTCATGAGTGTAACGATACATTTTAGGAGCAAATTTGGAAATTTCTTAAACTACCCACCCAGTCAGAAAAATACAAACGGCAAGACACTTTCACCAGAAGTATAAGTGCTATTCCAACCAAAATGATAACATCGAGGCACATAGCGGGAGGGGCAAGGGGACAAGAGCACCCGAAATGATTTCATAAATTTAAAAACTTAATGCAATTCGTTAGAAAGTCGCAATGTTATTGATAAATTTAATATAAAAATATTTATTTTTGAATTGGATCATATAGGAAATGCCTGTTAGTTCAGTATTATATAGTTCGAATCCTCAAATTTCATTACAAAACATCGCCTGTCTGCACAGAAAAAGCCAAAATTGAGTTTAATTTAAAATATTCGTTGATTCAGTTAAAAGTTTAATTGAATTCGGTTCTATTGAGGAAATTGTATTAGTTTAAGAAATTTCCAAATTTGATCCTAAAATGTATCGTTACACTCATGAAAAAGCCCGTACAAAATAGTTGAGAATTCAGCTACGACAACAAAAAAAATACCTGATTTTTAGCCAGCAAGCAGTATTTTCAACAAAGTTGAGAGTTTGAAGAGTTGAGAAGTTTAGGTGACCTACATTATAATACAAAAATAATTTGTAACTATTTAATTTATATTATTTTCAATTAAAGTTTTATTCATATCTATTAAAAACTTCATTGAATATTGTTTTTTATTTCAAACAAATTTTTAGTGGATACTATTAAAACAATAATTTAAATTAAAAATAAAAATCGCCACAAATTGGGGAAAAAATACAAAATTTAAAAAAGCACCAAAATTGAAAAAATCGCCAAAATTTAAAAAATCGAAAACATTTGAAAAATTTACCAAATTTAAAAAAAAAATTGCCAATATTTTAAAAACATTCCTAAAAATTGCAGAAATTTAAAAAAATTGCTAAAATTAAAATAAACGCCACAAATAAAAAAGCGTTAAAATTAAAACAACATAGTTAAAATGGAAAAAAATCGCCAAAAGTAAAAAAACGAGAATTTTAACTTTAATCCATTTTTTTTTAAATTTGGCGATTTTTTAAAATTTTTGAATTTGTTTCTATGTTGTAATTATGCGTAATAAAAATTGGAAATTTTGTTTATATCAAATTCATTTTCATTTAAACATTTTATTGAATTGAAAGTGAGTTTGTAACCGAACAAAGGCTTAATTGAAATTTTTTGACAATTTTTTCTGTGTATTTTGCATAATCTTTGAAAACGGAGTTACCACTATGACCAAAACTTAAGTTTACGTCAGCAGTAGTGTGTCATTTAAAAAGTTGATACTTTACTTACAGTACAATCTTTTTATTTTAACATAGTTTTCATTATTTTTTTACGATAAATATTACGATATCTCAAAATCCATTAAAGCGACTCGTGTTCAGCACACAGAGATTATTTTATTTTTTTAAAGTTTAATCGATTTTGCATTAACGTGGTCCAATTTGACTCAAATTTTCACAATTTTTTTAACACTAAATGTAAACAATTTCGATCGGCGTTCCTTGAAATGCGATATTTTAGAAGTAAGCAGCTAAACTAGTCTTTGTATTATAACGGTGCTGCTTTTTTTATAAATTATAAAGGGCTTTTATTTAAAAAAATGATTAAAGAAAACTGTAGTTATTGACGAAAAAGTTAAAAATGAAGGGTAAACACACAAGAACGCTTGAAAAGCATCCGAAATACACCAAAACATAAATCAAAGTGAATTGGAAATACATAATTTAGTTTAAGTACAACCTGGGCGATTTTTTATTTATTTTTTATTTATTTATTTATATTTTCCAATTGTATATTTTTTCTTTCTCATTATTTCTTTTAGACCACAATCATAATAGTGAGCTTAAACGCTTCCTTAGAAAATTTACGATTTTGTTAATACATGATTCGGAGTATAGTCCTCCGATCTTAAAAAATTGTATATATGAAAAAGGAGAAAAATAGTGAACAATTTGTTCTCGAGTTTTTAAAATAATTCAAATGGCTCCATGAAATAACCCTCCAGGAAATAACTCCCCAAAACAGAAATGAAATAAATCCCCAAAAATTTATATAGAAGACAACAATAACGACATTTTGGGGAGTTATTTCCACTTTTGGGGATTTATTTTCTTTTTTTATTTTTGGATTTATTTCGTAATGAAATAAGTCCCCAAAATTTCAAAATGAAATAATTCCGCAGTAACTATTTTTGGGGAGTTATTTCGTTTTCAATAAAATTAAAACAATTGACTTGGTGAAAGAAAATATTCTTCAACCGCAAAGACAATATCTAATGGATGCAACATTTAAAATTGTTCCGCATTGATGTTTTAAGCAGCTATTAGTAATTTAAATTGAATACTTTGAAGAGGTAAAGTAAAATAATTCTTTTGTAAATAAAATTAATATGTTCGATAATTTATTTGTTTCGATCTTTCGGATGTTTTTCATTTCGATGGATAAAAAACAAATGAAATATATAGTGCACTGCTGCATTATATAAAGAACAATATTTTCGATTTGGACTCAGCTGTGTTTGTAACAGACTACGAACCAGGAATGACGAAAGCAATTAATTTTGTTTTCCCAAGAGCAAAAACTGTGGGATGCTGGTGAGTTTAAACTAATAGAAATATCTTTATAATTTTTTATTTCTCAATTATTTATTTATATAATAAATCCACAAAAAATGGGGGGTTATTTAATTCCCGATTTGGGATTTATTTCATTTCGTTGGGGTTTTATTACATTTTTAAAATTGGGGTATTATTTCATAAGGAAATAAATCCCCATTGTTGGGGAGTTTTTTCATTTTTGTTTTGGGGGGATATTTCCTGGGCGGGCTCTTTCATAGAGCTAATTCAAATAAGTGGCGACATAGTGTCAAAATGGCTTTCAAAATGTGTGTTTTCTCGAGTATTTTTACGCTGATTTTAAATATTAAATTACCTAAACTTTAAATCTATTTCCATACAAAATGTGTTAAATTTCACCGCCACTTTTAAATCCCAAAAACATGGGATTGGGCTGCTGAAAAATACGTTTATCTAATTTTTTTGCTTCTTTATCACCTATACAAATTTTATTAGTTTCGAAAGGAATCTATCGGAAAAGCTTTCTTGTAAGTGTCAGTCTTTTTATATAGGATATTTGCCTTTTAATTCGACTGCAAAGTGTATAAATTTTGATTTCACGAATAAAAAATACTTAAAAAAATACTTTTTGGACGGTTATTAATCTTTAATTTCCCGAGTTTAAACGTTTGCATAAAATAATACATTATTTTATAAGTTTTTATTAGTTTTAGATTTTTTTCAATGTAAAAAGCTAAATTAAGTTTCAACGGTTTTTGCGCGTTTGTTATTCAATGGTGTAAATAACTAAATTACATAAAATCTTTATTATTTCTTCATTTTGAAAGTTTGTTTTCTCAAACAACTTATTTTATTAGGTAATTTCAAGAGAATTTTTGAATAAAATAAAATGTCCAAATGTAAAGGAATTTGTTACAAATTATAAAGTCGTAAACTTTTTGCAAGTGGCTACAGTAGAAAAGGATTAATAACGTTGAGGCAAAACCCGTATTTGACGGTAATTATTTCTGCAAAAATTTCGAATTTCAATGAAGTTTTAAAATCAAAACCGGATACAACTATAGCTTATTTTGTATATATTAGTATCAGTTCAGACATAAATTTATACCCCTATATGAAATCGGTTGAAATTGTATTGTGCCATTATTCGAATGTAATTGAATATAATATTATTATATGGACCAATTTCTTGGATAATTATTATTAAGATTTATATTTATTTTTTCTAATCGGGTTATTAGAAGTCGAAAGTTTCTGTGTGCACTAGGGTTAAAAGTTTTGACTTTTTTGCAATTAAAAAATATAAAGTAACGCAATTTTATTTTTCGCTCTTTTCAAAAACTTTTCCCCATAATACTCTTAGTATTTAGCTAAAATTTTAACTTAAAGGACACGAACGTTTACAAATTTAGCGTGTTTCGTGGATTTTGATCAAACAGATTGAAGCGTTGTTTCGCGATATAGACATCAAAATTCGCAATATAAAGAATACAATAAGTAAAAAGATATTTAAAATATGTTGTGCAGTATTATTGGGCAACTAGTAAAACTTTAATGTTAAAAACTTTAAAAAATACATTTTAAGGAAATGCACTTTATGCGGGAGGTTTTTGTTTTAAAATGACCGGAAAAAGCGATTTCTATTATTAATACATAATATAGCAAAAAAAAAGTTATAACCCCCAACTCCCCCCCCCCCCACGCCCAAACAAATTCCTAGCTACGTGCCTCATAACATGGCTTGTCTGTTCAAAAAGTGTCGGACAAGCACTGGGAAAACAATATTTCCACCGTTGGAAAAATCATTAAATAGGTGGTATAAAAGTAGATTTTCCACAATAAAAATAGAAAATTAATAACTTTTTTAGTTCATTTATATTTTTTTTCGTCCCGCCGGTATTTATGCCCTGACCAACAGATTGGCAACCGAAAGCTCTAACTAACAGATAATATCACAGGCAAGTCACTTTAACAGGTGGTATAAGTGCTTTGCCAATCACAAAATGATAACAACATGATACATTATTGGTTAAGCAAAATTTCCAACGTTAGCCAAATACCATAAAATATGTATTCTAAAAATAGATTCTCCAAAAAAAAAATTACTAAAAAATTATTTACATTTTTTTTAGTCCTGCCTGGATTTGAACCCCGGCCGCCAAATTGGCAGCCGACAACACTACCCACTGATCTAACAAGACATGCACTTCGTTGTATAACTATAATTGCAAATGATGTTTTTTGCTATTTTTTGTAATATTACAAATATTTTTTTATTAAAACTTTAACTGCTTTTAAGAGTCTTATAACTTATCTCTTATTGTGTAAACTTTAAGAGATTGCTTAAATTATTTAAGAGAAAAACTGTGTAATAATATTTTGTTGGTGTTTCATAACTGTAATTACATATAACGGTAAACAAAAAAGAATAGCAAATAAAGAAAAATTAAAGAATTATTTTTGTTTATTATGTAATTTTAATCAAGTTCCAATAAAATGCCGCTTGTTTCACATCTAAGTGATTTTGAAAAAGGGCAAATTTCAGCATATTTAAAGTGTTTTGTTCAACGTTGGCATAGTGGTCTCAGCCAATGCTTTGCCAATGTTTATTGTAAACCACTGAAATTATTGTAAAATAAATATTGGCAAAACGTTTTTTTAGAAACAGTGGTAAATCGCTAGTAATTCATTTATAATTTTTTCGTTTAGCCAGTGGTATGCCAGTGCACTTACAATGCTATGCAGGTAAACCCCACTGGAAATGTAGTTGAAAACAAATGAAATTTCACTTAAAGAAAGAACGACGTACATTTCATTAAATTCAACTAACATTGTCATTTGTTTTTTAAGGTTCAAAAAATGACTAATAATTGTAATAAAAATTAACCACATGGTAGTAAAAATAAGCAAACATTTATTTTTTTTTTATTTAAATAACAAAAAACAACTGTAAAAAATTAATGTTAAATCATAAAACAGTCATTTGATGTGGTTTGTTTTTTAAATGAACTACAAGGTTAGTAAAAAAACTTAATTTATTCTACAAATGACTGACATTTACAGTAAAAATAAAGAAACTGTATTACAACTCAAACAACTGCATATTTTTAAATCAGAAGTTCCCTGAGTGTGCTTGATTTTTTTGTATCACTGGCAGTTTCTACTGGGTACATTCACACTGAACCCCAAAATACTCTTTTTTTCGGTATTTTCAAGTTTTCGACAGTCAATTCCATACAAATTTTAAATCGAAAATTAAAAAAAAAATGAAAATGCGTATTTTGGTGTTCAATATGATCGTAGTATAAGACAAAGCAAAAAAAACAAGCCCGCTAAATAGTAACAAGAATTTTTAAATTCAATTTTACTACAATGGTTAAATTTGTACTATATTTCCCAGCACTTTTCTTCCAAACAAAATGCTACTACAAGATAAAATAAAAACTAAATTTACAATTAAAATTTACCTATTGCATTTCCCTTTCCGCTTAAGTTTTATCATAGATTTTTCCTTTTTAATTAAATTTATTTTATTAATTTTTTGAACACATTTTTTTTTATATTTTGCTTAATACGATTTAATATGAGAGCTTTTATTTACCCATATTTGGCATCTTTAACACAAATAAGATTAACACAAGATTTACAAAAACAACACTTTTTGTTTTACGAAACGAATATGAGAATAAAATGAACAAACGAACCGTCCCGCAGTCGCAAATTATTTTATAATTTTAAACACTTCTACAAAAATTTATGATATTTTTTTTATATAAAACTTTTAAGGTAAACTTTAAATTAATTTTTGTTTAAAAATATTTCCATTTTCTTAATTATTTTAACAAAAACTTCTATTTAGTGGAACAGCACGTCTACCGGACAACCGTTTCGTATGACAAGTGAGCGTAAACTAAAAAATGCAATGAGTTAAAATAAAAGAAGTTTTCTTATAAATTAAAAGTCAACCAAAAGATCTGTTAATATATGAAATGTATGCATGTGTGTGTTTGGTTGTATGCGAAATTGGCTACGATTTTTTATTTAGATTTGTGAGAAATTTACTAATGACAAGAGAAATCAACTTTACTTTGTGTTACTATGAAAGAGTTTACAAAACTCCAAGAGAAATCGATTTGGTTGTAATGTTAATATGTTTATTACTCGTTATATTGTTTCAATGCATTTTATATGTTTACTATGGGTGGTAGTGTATGGGTAGGTGTATGGGTGGGTGGTACCTTTACTATACAATGTATAGTAAAGGTACCACCCACCCATACACCTACCCATACACTACGCAATATTCTTGTGCAACTTTTTGGTTTGTGCAAAATATTACCAGAGTGTATGTTTATTGAATGGTTGTACAATATATTGGAAAAAATCAAAAAGGTTCTGATTCATATTGCGCAACCAAGAAATGTGTAAAATATTTTACAGTGTGTTCGCTACATTGTGCAATTTGTATATCCCTCCACAACAAAACAAAAAGAATTGAACATATTTTGCACTGTCTAGGGCAAAATGACAATAATACTGGCAATACTATTTGGAAATAATATTGTAAGGTGGATGGGTACCTTAACGAGTGAGATGACACTTTTAATTTTCAACACTCAACACTTTAGCGACTTTGGTTTATCTTGACCAAGGTTGGTAATTTTCATTGGTCTTTTAATCTTAAACATTTAAAATTTTTAAAAACACCTGATCAAAATGGCAAGGATCTTCCTGGTATTAATGTATATTTGTATGGTTTGAAGAAATAAACAGCTGCAAAATAGCTTAATTGAACACCTCAATAGCACACTGAAGTAAAAAGCGCGTAGTCTTGAAAATAATTCATAATATAAGTGACTTAAAATATCGAGGAAGAAAGAATTGCTTAAACGAAAAATAAATTGCTAAATCTTCTGTCTAGATACAATCTAGCTATTTTTTTTTTTATTAATTAATAATCATATAATTACAAATTATATACTATTACCCTAACCGAGCACTAGCTACTAAGGCCTTCGGCGCGTTGTAGCGAAAACAGACCAGTGCCTCTGGTGGGAATCGAATCCACGACCCCCGCACTGATAAGCCAGCACGCTACCAACTAGCCTACCGGGGCGCACAAATGCAATCTAGCTATTTTTAAAGGGCCATAACTCAAAATCTACTTTTTCAAGAAAACGACATACAGTACGGGCTTTTCTGTTGCTAAAGTGCACAGAAAATGATCTAAGAATTTTCCAATGGATACATTTAACCACTGTATGTCGTTTTCTTGTAAAAAATGGACTTGAGAACATTTTGAGTTATGACAATTTTTTCGAACAAGTGTAGAATGTTTAATGGATTTAAATTCAGCTGTTTTGAATATAATTTCATTTATAGAAACAAACATGTAAAAATAGCAGAAAAATCTACTAGAAATTAGTTAAAAACGACGTTTCAGAAAAAACTCATAAAACTAGCAGATTTTTGTTTCACTAAAAGTTAGTAAGCAAAGATAAGAAAAATAAAACTGTTAAATTTACGACATTTTAGTTATATTCGAGTTGAATATCAGTTAATTTAAATAGCAATTTACTTTGTAAAAATAGCAAAAACTTTTGATAAATATTGTTTGACAAAAAACAGCAAACAAAAATTGTAAAATCAGCAAAAGTTTTGCTACATTTACCTTGAATTTAGTTGAAAGCAAATAACAGTGCCTTGGGAAAATCAACTAAAATGATTGCAAAAAAATGTAGATGGCTGATTTCAAAACTGCAAATTTTTATTCGCATAAAAACCTTCTAAAGAAATACTTTGAAAAGGTAAAATTTTTTTTATGATTTTTTTTATTGTCTACTAATAATTAGCAATTTTTTTTGCTGGTATCAACAGATTAATTTGTAAATTTCAAATATTTTAAATTTTACTAAAATATAACAAATTTTTGAGGACTTGACGGATTTATTTTTGTTATTAAGACGCAGAGAAATCTCATTTTAAACTAATTTTTAGTTGTTTTAGCAAAAAATAAGATTTTTTTTTATTTATGTATATCTCAAACATTACAGTCTATTTTAATGACCTTGCAAGTATCTTTAAAATTCTTCTTTTTTATTATCAAACTTTAATAAATGAAATTTGCTAATAAATTTGGTACTTTTTAACACAACTTAGTTTTGGTTTATTAACTATATAATGCAGCGGTTGTCACCAAATTTTTGCTACACGGACCCCTTGACACATTTTTACTGGTTCACGGACACCCAAAAATATTGTGTTTTTTATGTGTTAAAAATATGTAAAAGTAACGAAGCAAACAAATATTGAATTTTTATTTTAACTATAAATTATAAAAAACATCACAAAAAGTAAATACTGATCAAGATGAACTCCGAGGGACTCAGGGCTTTCAAATTAGTTCGTAATAACAGAGGCTTAATCTTAAACGAGTTTTGCTGTACAAGCCTTCTTGAAAGAATCATCTAAAAAACAAAAGTGTGAAGAAAATTTTTATATTTTTTTTAACAATTAAAAAATTTCAAAAAAGAATAGTTGTGGGAAAGAATTCTTTACGTATTTTTTCAGGAGTTTTCGAATAAAAAAACCGTTGCAATAACACAATCTAAAAAAAATTGTTCTGGAAGAAATCAGTAAATCATCAAAATTTTAAGGGAAATTAAAAAAAAACTTTTTTAGCAGGCGCAACTACGATGTGGTGAAATTCATTAGCAAATCCAATAGTTATAATGACACCAAAGAAACATATTTTGTATGTCCCTAAAATCAGTAATCTTAATCTTATGAAGATATAACACAAATGTGATATGTCATATTCATAAAATAATCACTATTATTGTAAACTAACATAACTTTTTGTAAAATTGTATACATACCCATTGTAGAAAAGAATTAGCAATGAAGTGGTTATATAAGTACATATTTGGTAATGTCAATTACTCAAAACTGTCATTACAAATCTCTTTTATATGGTGATGTCGCGCAAAAAATAAAAAAAAAAAATTTAACGAAAAAAATAATTTTTTTTTATACATTTTTTTAAATACAATGTGCACAAATGTGATTCAAATCCGGGCCACCAGGTTGTCAGTCAAGCGCTTTACCAACTGAGCTATCTCGACATGTTATATTTGATAGATAAAAATATATATCACTTGCTTGCACAAATTGTCATTACTTTCCAGACAAAAAATCAAAAATAAGTAGTAAGAGTTAAAAAATAATGAGTCTAAAAATATATTTTCAAAAGATTTTGCGATCAGTACTTAATATTTAAAATAATGATAAAAATAAGTACTTATGGGTGACGCATTATTTTTTTGTACTAAAATAATGGAATAATTAACTAGTTATTAGTCTTTATTATTTGTGTTAAAGTAATGCAGAGAGTAAGTAGGTGTCATTACTGGTAGTGAGAAATGTAATGACGTGTCATTACCGTTTCTACACTAGGATGTTATACTCGATAGATATGAACATAATGGACTTGCTTGAACAAAATGTCATTACCTTCCAGCTTACATAAAATCAAAAATAGTTAGTTATATATATCCGTACTAGAAACTAGTGAAAAAATAATGAGTCTAAAAACAGATTTTCAAGAAATGTTTAGATCATTACTTTATATTTAAAGTTATGATAAAATAAGTACTTATGGGTAGCGCATTTTTTGTTTCTACACTGGACATATTTGTGGCAAAAAAAATCAAATAATTTAAAAAAAATGCTATCGTATCTAGCATCTATCACTTTTTTTATACATTTTTAGTGCTATATCACAAAAAAAGTGCTAGAAATAGCATCCATTAAGCTAAAATGGCAACCGTGCTCGTAATAGCTAATAAAAGTACCATGTAATTATCCTTTTAATAACATAATGAAAATTACACTTTCCATCCCTGAACTCACCATTTCATTTGTTTCTCTTGTCGATCTTCTCTCTTTGCCAGTTCATACTAAATTTAAAACAAATGTAAAACAACAAATATTTTTTCATTGCATTTTTCAGTTTACGCGTAACTTTGATACGGTTCGGTTGTACGGTAGATGTGTTGTCGAAAGTTTTTGCTAAAACAATAAAGAAAATTAATATATTCTGATATAATCGTGAAGTTTAAGTGTAGCTTAAATTTGTGTGTGTTTTTTTTTTAATTCTTAAGTTCCTTGTTGAAGTGTATATAACATAAAATGAATTATAGTTTGCGTTTACTCCCCAGTTCGTTTGTTTTATTCTCTTATTAATTAAAAAGTGTTGTTTTTGTAAAACCGTTTTGGTTTAATATTGTAAATTGTATTTGCTAGTCAAAAAGAGACCAAAGATGGTCATAAAAAGGTGCTTATATTAAACCTTAATAAAACAAAAAATAAAGAAATATATAAAAAATTATAATTATTTTGATATCACTTTTTTGAGCCTAACTTTCAGGGAGTCCTAATTTTTCACTAACAAAATTGTAGCCACGGTAAAGCTGACTACAATACAATCTGAAGGTGTCTAGGAATTCTGAATTGCTCAAAAAAACCACTTTGTTAAAAATGGTCGTTATTAATTAGACTTCAGATCATTTCCATTATATTATAACGACTAATGATTTCGTTAAAATTTGAGTATGTTTGCCAGTGAACGCATATTTCTAAAACGATTTATTTGTTTTCTTTTATTTTGAAAACTGTGGCAACCCTGAAGCTTTGAAATATCGAACAATTAGAGGCTGGGACTTGAAAAGGCCATAACTTTTGTTGTGTGAAAGAAATAAAAAAAAAAATTATGTTGAAAATACATATTTAGGTTCAAAAATTTTATAAATAAAAAATATTTTTTACAGTTTTATTAGTTTTTTGTTTGTATATACATCGAGATTATTTTTATGTCATTTTTAATTTATAAAAATAAAGCAAATCAAACATATTAGCTAGGTTGATACAAGTATTTCTATCTGGCTTAAAATCTCTTCAGAATCCGAAGTTTTAGAAATGCTAGAGCCTCCAGAATACGCAGAAAAAACCTATTAATTATGCTCCATTCTTGTCTTCTTAGTAATCAAACACGTGACTAGGGTCTTTTCCTAACAAGCATCATGACGTTGCTAAAATTTGAAGACCTAAAATGTTCTATTTATATAAAAAAATTTTAGTTTTTACTCTGGCTCAAGTAATATTTTTTACAGTTTTATTAGTTTTTTGTAAGTAACGTCATGATGCTTGTAAGGAAAAGACCCTAACCACGTGCTTGATTACTAAGAAGACAAGAATGGAGCAAAATTAATGATTAATAGGTTTTTTGTTAAAGTTCTGCCTATTATGGAGGCTCTAACTTTTCTAAAACTTCGGGTTCTGATGAAATCTTTAGCCAGACTGAAATACTAGTATCAACCTAGCTAATATGATTGATTTGATTTATTTTTATAAATATACGGAGGTTGGAAGCTAGTTATAAATTGAAAATGAAAAAAAATATATATTTTTTTTTTAAAAATCAAATTTAGTTTTTTAATATTTTTTACACAAATAGCAAAACACGTGTTCTAAATCCCAACATTTTCACTATTCTTATGCTAAAAGAATTTTTCGATATCTTTCACCAACGAGCATCACTATAGACTAAAGAAGAACTAATGTACTCAACATCTGTTAAATTTTATATGCCAACTGTTTTAACCCATTAATGCCTGACCCCCGATTCCATTGTCCAATATCGATGAAAATTTACACAATCAATATATGTATAAGGTCTTGGAAGTTATTTGGTAATTTTTTTTTTGAAATTTCCCATACTAGGGACTTATGAATTAACCACTTGTGTAAAATAATTTCTCCATGTTTCTGAATAAAGCATTTTTTTTTGATCTTCCCCGTAAAACTCTTAATTTTTACTTAAAAATAATCGATATTTAATGCATGGTATAGCATAAAACTGTAAAAAGCGTTTTTTATTGGTTATATCGAAATCATACCCGTAACTCTGGTAACTGGTCCTAAACAGAAAAATATTTGTAGTACGATAAAGAACACATAAGATTACTAGCTAATAAGAAAGTTTTCCGATTTTTGATTTTCCCAATTTTTCAGAAACATTTTCGTGCAACTTTTCCGACTATATACACCGCTAATTACCCCTCCTGGAGGGGTAATTGTAAGTTTATAGTTTCTCTACCTGTTTGTGAAAACCAAACCTTCCCTGGTTCTAGCTATATATTTTAAGATGGCTTCTTTTTTGTTATTTAAATACCCAATAGGTAGGAATGGGTTAAGAGAAACAGTTTTTTAGAGGTTTTTTAATATATATATATTTGTTAGTATATAAAAAAAAATTAGTGTTAATTATACAAGATTTATGCAGAGAATACATTAAACAACACTAATTAAGTTTAAAATTAATTATAATTGCTTAAAAGCGTGAAAATTAATTAATTAAAAGTACCACTGTTAACATATTCTTTCGAAACTCTTTTAAACCCAGTTCAGTTTTTTGGAAGAGATTATTGGAAAAAGCTTGCTTTTATTTATCTATATAAAGATATAACAAACGTTTTGGAAATATGCGTTTACTGCTATTCTCACAAAATTTTATCACAATCGGAGAAAATCGAAATCAAAACGACAATTTTTAAGGTACAGAGCAGAGAACAGAATGAGACCATTCGTTTTTGTTGTCCATTCATACATTCATTGCTTTTGCATTGCTTTTATTCAACAACAGCAGCTTATGCTGTTTCTGTTTATTCCATTTATTGTTTTTGTTGAATGTCTTTTTAACATTCATTTTTATAATGCCGTTGCATGTCAAGCAATGAAATGACGACACATGAATAACATGAAATCAATCACAACATTCGCATAGTATTCGTTGACCTGTAGCAATAATAATAATTTTTTTTTTAGTTTTATTAAACATGAAATATGTATAAAATTTTTTAATTTTCTTAATACAATAATATGTTTTACAAAAAAATTTGTTAACGTTTTATTCATGTAGCACTGAGACCAATCATACCAATCGTTGTGTATTCGTTGTTTTCGTGAGTGTTAAGTGAGGTTAACACTACACAGAAAAAATTATGGGCCAAAAATATCTAATTAATCGATTGTTTGAATATCAATGGCAATTTAAACAATTTTTTTAATTGATTCAATTAAAAAATTTATTGAATTTTCTAATATATCCATACAGTGTTGACAACATGTAAACAAAATTTTTAAAAATTTGGCAAACTATTTTTATTATTTTATTTAGATTAAATAATCAAACAAAGGCTTAATTATATCAATATATTATTTAATTTGTAAATAAAAAGAAAAAAAAAATCGCAAATGATTAACTTTTAGTAAGTTTAATAGTTTACCGATTTCAAATACACGCAAAATCGTAGTTTGCAACACTCTTTTTGTTGAGATATTTGTGTACGCACGAAAACTTAAATTAATTTCGTGTTTTATCTGTGGCACATGTGGATTTAAATAAACCTTATCGAAAAAGGACAATTAAACTATTTTTTTTGTAAATAATTAAATTTTCAATAAGTATAAGTGTCATTAAACTATCAATTTAAAGTTGTGTGTGATTTTTTTAAGAAAGCAATTCAATTACAAGAAAAAGTTCAAGACAAGACAAGCAAAACAAAAAGTTTGTCTTTACTTTTATTTGTTTTCTTATAATACATTTTTATATTAAAAAGCTTTAATTTTATTATAAATAAAATGTCAATTTAATTTACAAACCTACATTTCTTTTTTTATTTAATGGGGGGGGGGGGGGGGGGGGGGGGGGGGCATATAACAAAAATAAAAAAATACGAGTTTTCAATTAAAACTACCATTGTTTTCTTCTCAAGTTTCAATTAAAGTTTTAATAAATTTAACTAAACTTTTTAATTGAGGTTGTAAAGAAAAACAATAACTCTTTTAATTGATATTATTATTATTTTAATTGAAAGAGTCTTCAAATTTTTTTAGTTAATACTATCTTTTCAGTCGTAGGTGCAAAATCAATTAAAATATTAATTGATTCAATAAAATTTTTAATTGAAACCCGTTTTTATTTTTTTCTGTGTAGACAAGCAATGCAATGCATGGTTTTCGTTACACTCACTTTTCTCAATTTTGTCGATTGTTGCTTTATTGAAATGATGTAAGTTGACAACAATGTACTCATTTTTTGTGATTGCATTCAAATTTCAAAAAATTTTCAAAACATTCAAAAAATGAAAAGCATAAAATAAGGCACTCAAACCGTTCTCTGGTACAGAGTGGTCTTTATGAGTTATTTAGAGTGTCTAGCCCTGTTCAGATCGTATTAATATGTTCACAAAAGTTGTTCAGTTTTACCATAATGAGACCCGGTAAGTTATGCTAAAAAAAGTGAAAAAAAAAATTTTTTGTTTTCCCTAAGTTTTTTTTTTGTTTTATATATTCTTAGCCACAGTATTTTAAAAAATTGTTTAGCGGTATCACCGAGACTGTTGGACAAAAACTGATGAAACTTTTTTCGAGGGGCCCACTAGTTTTAAGATTCTTTGGTGGCCCATAGAACTAATTAGTCGTCAGTAGAAATAAGTTTTATATACACTCTAAAAATTTTAAATAAAATTGAATTTGAAAAAAAAAAAAAAAAAAAAAAAAAAAAAAAACCGAGGGTTTTTCTAGCCTTTGGTAGTAGAATCGAACCTATACTGCCAAGTCCGTGTATTTTTCAAAAAGTCTTTGTTTGTTGCATAGTGTTATCTAAAAAATTAATTATTGAAAAAAAGAAAATTTAATATTAACACGGTGCTACAAAATGGATCAAATTTAATATACTTTAAAAGCGACCTAGCTGAGCAGATTACATTACGATTTTCAGAAATTTTAAAAAACCCTCAAAATCTAAAGTTATTGTCAAAAAAAAAAAAAAAAACACTTTTATAAGACTTCACAACCTTAAACAGTTTAAATTTATTATTTTTAATATTTTTTTTTTATTGGCAGTTTTGGACTCAATAATAGTTGAGCTTTTATATGCTTTTTATATATTATATATATCATCCAACATCTCACGGGGGTTATTTAAATTATTTTATATTTTGTACACATGTTCTCTAGGATGTCTATTAGTCAGTGTCGTTTTCGGTTTCTGCAAATTTCGTAGAATCGTGGTTTTATTGCCGTTTTTTAGTTTTAAAAAAATCCAAATTATAAAAGTTGTGAGCTTTGAAAAGTCATATTTCTTAAAATAGATGGACTATTTAAAAATTTAAAAAGCACTGAGAGCTTCAATTGTCTACTTTACGATTTGGCATTAAAACACAACCAATTTTTTGAGAAAATACATTAATAATGCAAATGAAATTTTTGAATGCATTTTGCACTTTTTCCCCCTTCGATTTTCAAAAAGTTGTCATTTTTGAAAAATTTATAACTTTTGGAATAAATAATAACTTCAAAATGCTAACTATTTGGAATAATTTTTTCAAAAATAGGTTATTATATATGTTCATTAGAGTGGTTTTAGTGTATATGGGCAATTTTTTTTTTTTGAAATTTGAATTTGCTCAGGTCTAAGATTGTGTCATTTAGTGTAAAAATGCTATTGTAAAAGTTTTAGCTCAATCGGACTATGCCTTCCCGACCCCATTCAGCCCTAAAGTATAGAAAACGGAATACAAGGCGAAAAAGTCACTTTTTTTTAGTTTTTGTACAATTTTTAAATGTCGTAAAAGTTTTTACTCAAGAAGGTAAATTAATCGAAATGAAGATATAATTATGTTTTCAAAAAGATATAAAAACACAAAATCGGTTAAAAACTAGCCCAGTAATAAATAATGCCCCAGACCACTAAGGTGGCAATTATTACTTGACCGAGAAATTCAAGCACACATTTTAAAAAATGTTTAAATTGATTACTGAAATATATTTTTTTTACTTAAAAGACTCAAATTTGTGAGATGCAGAAGAAGTTTTTTTTTTTTTTTGGTGGCGTTAACCTGTCCTAATTGTGTTTTTTTTTTTTTTATTTTTTTTTTTTTATTAATTAATAATCATATAATAACAAATTATATACTATTACCCTAACCGAGCACTAGCTACTATGGCCTTCGGCGAGTTGTAGCGAAAACAGACCAATGCCTCTGGTGAGAATCGAACCCACGACCCCCGCACTGATAAGCTAGCACGCTACCAACTAGCCTACCGGGGCGAATTTGCAATATGGAATATTTTAGACATCAAATCGTTCTTGGGATTCAAAAGTTGGGGCGACAGCACAAAAATGTTTATATAAATTGGTCTATTAATTGAAATAAAGAAAAAATCTGTTAATTTAACAGAAAATACTTTAGTTTTTCGACTTGAACTAACATCATCATCGGTCAAAAAAAATAGTAAAACAGTGCATTTTGACAGTTAGTACATGACTTTTAAATAATTCAATACAACTATTGTGACAATTATTTTAAAAAACAGCTAAAAAAAAAAAGGACTGTACTTTCGCAACAGTTGTTTGTTATAACATTTTTAATCATCAAAGTAGAGAAATACCATCCCGAGTAAACAAGTTTATATAAAATTATATATGATGCAATATTTTTTCCGCAAATATAAGAGGATATAATTTGATTCGAAAAAAGGTTCTATTAAATTGTATCACTTTGGAACTAACTATATTTGAATAGATACAATTTAATAAAAACCTATCCAATTCTATTCGAGTTTTGTCCCGATATAATAACATCTAATTATATTACATTTTATACAATTAGATACATAATAATCCAAATATATTTAAATTAAAAGATATTAATTTCCAATTTATATCGAGCTTTCAACCTCCGTATATTTACAAAAATAAAGCAAATCAAACATATTAGCTAGGTTGATACTAGTATTTCGATCTGGCTAAAGATCTCATCAGAACCCGAAGTTTTAGAAAAGCTGGATCCTCCATAATAGGCAGAACTTTAACAAAAAACCTTTTAATCTTCAATTTTGTTAAAGTTCTGCCTATTATGGAGGCTCTAGAAGTATGTCTAAAATGACGGAAGACGTTTTTGGTGTTTTCATTATACATAATTATGTATTGGGTTATATCTAGTTTTATAAAAATTTAATCAAATTTATCAACCATGTATTATCATATATAAAATTCAGAATATTTTTTTTTTTTTTTATACATGATTGGATGTGCTTATACATGAATTTATTTGGTAAAACATTTTGAAAATATTATTATATATAAATACAATACATATTGATATATATACTATTTTATATGATCATTTATTTTTATATATATCGTTATATATCATTTTTTTTACTCGGGATTTTACCAAAAACTTAAACTTAAATTAAATACATATCATACATTCCATGAGAGAACATTTTGGCTTCCAGCCATTTGATTTTGTTAATATTTGGCATACGTTTACTCTAGGATATATATTACTCACTACCACTTTTTCTTAAGATTCTGTAAACTCGTGTTTTTATTCCTGTATCGTATTTTAATTTAAAAAAATCAAAAAAAATTTTAAAAGTTTGAAACTTTGAAAAGCCATATTTTTCAAAGTAGATCACTATTTTAAAGATTTAAAAAGCAAAAATGAGAGTTGAAGTTGTCTACTTTACGATTTGTAATTAAAAAATAACAATTTTTTTGCGCTTTGCTTTCATAATGCAAGTGCAAATTTTGATTGCACCCCCCACCTCCCATCGATTTTTAAAACGTTGTAATTTTTGAAAAATTTATAACAGTTTTAGTAAATAACAACTTCGACTTTTTTGGAACCAGAATGCTAACTATTTTTAATATTTTTTTAAAAATAGCCTTCTACATATTTTTATATAAAATGAAAATTTTGTGGTTAAAAATCGATGTATATTGTTCATAAAGAATGTGTAGAGAGTAGACGTGTTTTTTTTGTGCTCCCCACTTTTTGCTTTTTATTATTAAAATTAAAATAAAATAATTGTTTTACTTTTATTAAAACACTCATTAGAGTTGTCGGGACTAAAAACATAAACAATATAAAGTATTGTTTTTTTCGTTTTTTTGTTTTGTGTTGTGGAAGATTTTGTAATTTTGTAATTGTTCTTATTGTTCATCAATTTGTTTGTTTTGAACCGTTAACTGAGATTGAGAGCCGTGTTGATGCCGTTGAGCGTACTCAGAGAGAAGATATTGCCAAATTAAGTAATGAATTATCTATGGTGAGAACTAAATTTGAAAATTTACAAAATAATTCTGTATCATCAGACTTAATTATAACTGGTATTAAGGAGAATGAAAATGAAAACATTGAAACTCTTTTCTCTAGTATATGCAGATGTGTAAAACTCAGACCCCCTCAAATTAAAGAAGCTTTTCGTTTAAAATCAAAAAGCATCAATAATAAAAAATCCAGCTCTATTATGATAAAGCTTCAATCACCAAATGACAGAAACCAGCTGTTTCGTTCATAACGTAAGGAATAATAACCTTAATGCGGCTCGGCAAGGGTTAAAGTTGTTGAATATGTCCGAAACTTTTGGCACATAATCTTCAAATATTGTGTTATTATATTTTACATCACGTTTATTAAAATTCAAAAGTAGTTAAAAAATCTTCAACGTTTTTTGTAAATTGAAATATATAAGTGTGGGGTCTCTTGGGGCCTCTAGTCCACATGGGTTAATGATGTATAAAATTTTTCATTTTTTTTTTATTTATTTTCAACCTTAAGTCATGGTGATAAGCAAAAACAACAAACGGTACAAAAGTAGCTAATTTTCGATTTTAAATATTTTATGACAACAAATAAGGCAAAAATTACCAAAAAAAACACAATTTCCTCGAAATTTGCAAAAATTTAAATAGTTGCCCTACCCAAGTGTGCAAGGGGATATTTTTAAAATTTTTTTATTTTCGATCTATAATATGTCACTGGAGTCCAAATCTCAATTTTTGCGATTTTGTTGAAAAAATTTTTTTACAATTTGAAATTGGAAATTTGAAAAACACCCCAAAAATTTTGTCCGTTTTTGACATCACATTAGGACAGGTTAACGCCATCCAAAAAAAAAAACTTCTTCTACATCTCACAAATTTGAGTCTTTTAAGTAAAAAAAAATATATTTCAGTAATCAATTTAAACATTTTTTAAAATGTGTGCTTGAATTTCTCGGTCAAGTAATAATTGCCATCTTAGTGGTCTGGGGCATTTTTTATTACTGGGCTAGTTTTTAACCGTGTTTTTATACCTTTTTGAAAACATAATTATATCTTCATTTCGATTAATTTACCTTCTTGAGTAAAAACTTTTACGACATTTAAAAAATTGTACAAAAACTAAAAAAAAAAAAAACACAATTTTTTTTTTAATAAAGTTTATTAATTAAATTTTATTTGAAATAAATAACAACATTAATTACAAATTATTAATTAATAATTCAATCAAATTTTAAATATACACTAATAATTTTTTATAAGTTTTTTGAAAAAAAATGAGCAAAATATATTACTTTAGTATAAATTTAAGTTTTTTTTTCTCCAACTTTTAAAAGTTTAAAGATTATATAACAATAATTGTAAGAAATTGTTTCTGAAAGATAAGTATACATATTAAATTTTTAATAAATATTGTGGCACAACGACTTTTTTTGAATTTATAAATTTGATTTAACGAAATAAGTTTACTTTGGAAATATCCAAGATAAATACAACTACATTTTTTGATTGTTATCAATATACATTGTTTAAGGTTTCGATATGGAGTATATAGAAAAAAGCTCTTAACAAGGAAAGCCCTTTCGCGTGGTTAGTTACACAGTTTCACTGAAATTTGGATGTGAGGCAGAAAAGAAAATATAAGGATATTACCACTCTCCAGTGTTGTCTTCTCTATTTCATATCCAATTTTTAGTGCAATCGCAGTTCTAGTCTTGCGAACTCTTTCATTAAGAGACAAACGTATAAAATATAGGTATCACTACCAAGGTGAAAATAGGATCATATATGAACGGTCATATATGTGATTATATATGGGTTAGTTGATCATATATGTATCCATACATAATTAAATATAATCCTAAGTAATTTCATATATAACCATATATTAGAATATATAAACATATATGAGCATAACTAGTCTTATATGTACCCATATATGGTTGTATATTAAACTATATAAGGGCATATATAATAAGCTATACCCCTTTAATATTATATTCTTGTTCACACATATGTATATGACCATTTAAGTTCATATCCGATCCCATTTTCATCTGGTTAGGACAAGTTTCAAATGTAAAAAACACGGTATTTTTATGAGACGCTACGAAATTTTCATCTGGTTAGGACAAGTTTCAAATGTAAAAAACACGGTATTTTTATGAGACGCTACGAAATTAGCCCCAACGAAATAACCCTTAAAACCATAAAATGAAAAAAGCCCCCCAAAAAATTAAAAATTGAGTTTGGGGATTATTTCAAGCTGTTTGGGAATTTTTGCATTGATGATATTGCAGTTTTTTTTTTGAAAATAGAATAGAATTTCGAAATTTTGTTTGGTAAAAAAAGCAGGGACCGTAATCATTATGAGTTTTATAATAAAAATTACACAATAATGATTATGTTATGATTTTTAATGATTTTCTTCAATGGTATTGATTATTTTTGAGTAATAATAAAAAATATCAGCAATAATCATTATTTTTGAGCAAAAAAAAATAAAACTCAAAAATAATCATTATTTATGATTTTTATTTTTTTCGCTCAAAATAAAACTCACTTTCATGTAGGTGTAAATATATATACATATTAGGGTGGGGCGATTAATATGGAAGGAAAAAAATCTCAACGGGTGCTTCACAAAAAAACGAGCAATAATCATTATTTACGGTCCCTGAAAAAAGATAGCTATTTGCTTTATTCTATTGAGTGCATAATCATTTTGTAAAATTGATGAAAAGTTTATCAAGTGAATTTGGTAGGGAAATTTGTTTAAAAGACACCCAGGAAAAAATTGCCAACCGTACAAAACAAAAAAAAAATAGTACTGGCAAACCACTGCTATTTTTGTAAGCCCCACCGTGCTAAAAATTACCAATAATGGTACAACTAATATTGCACTAGAAAAGCACTATTTCGTTTGCAAAGCACGTGTTTTGCCAGTGACACCCGCAAAATGCTTTGGCAATATTTTTCGAATATGGCAGCCAAAAAGAAATATTCTTTTTTATTATATTCCAATATATTTCACACATTTAAATATGATGTAAATGACTAATACGGAATTCTATTATATTTTTCAAAACTAATTAAATTTGAGGAATTTTAAATGCACAAAATTTTTAAAACTTCTAACGTTAATAAAACAGTGGCAACAGGGCAATACTATCAAGATTGTTAATCCTATGTTCTGCCAACGCATAACTGACCGTCGCCGACGCTTTGCCAACACTGTGTCAATTGTATTTTTCTGCTTGGGCAGCTTATAAATTTTCAAAAACGATTATGCATAGGACCATTTGTGAATTAAATGAAAACTTAAGGAATGAGTTGCGGCGTTTTCTTAAGGTATTTTCTTATATTTTTCGCGGCGCTTTTTTACACAAAATTTACATCTGCGGCGCTAGATAATAGAAAATAGAAAAAATCTGTTGAAGCGAAAATTTGGTATTAAAAATCGCTGCACGGGAAACTTGACGTCCTTTTTGATACAATATTATCTACTGTGGTCCTTTCTTTAATTTAAGGAGTTTCTATATGTTACACAAAATTAAAAACATACATAAAAACTCGACTTTTTACAATTTAAGAAAAAAATAAAAACGAGATTATCTATGAATGAAAATCGGAAGACCGTTGGTCAGATTTGTGGCGATTTCTCATGAAATAAGTAGAATTTATAATAAAATATTTTTGTTTATGTAATATTTTGGGCTTATTTTCTTTTTTTTTCGGGGTAAAGTTCATTGGGAGTTATATAAATTTTTTTTTAGCGATTTTTTTTGTTGTGAAATAAAACCCAACATTTGGTCTTTATTTCATTACTTGCCATTTCTTGTTAATATGGGAGCTATTTCATTATTTTACTTTGGGTATTATTCCATTTTCTTTGGAGTTTATTTCTCAGGGTGTTATTTAATTTTTGTCTTTGGGTGTAATTTCATTGCTGATAATTTCGTAGCGCCTTTTTATTGCTTTCTGATATTGTTGCTATAGGGTAGTTCCATATAAAATGTACCAAATGTATCCTCCGATTTTTATGGCTTTTTGTTTGGAATACGGTATATCCTACAACTAAAACAACTGCAGTTTGGGGGGACTTACACATCTGTATTCGGAAATATGAGGTCTTGAAAATCGGAAAAAATCTATAAAATTGTACAAAGTTGTACTTACTTAATTGGCATTTGAAAGGTTATTAAATTGCCTTTCATTTTATATACAACATGATTTTTTTTTTGGAAAGGTCAATATTCACTTATCTTGACCTATAAGTCGGGCTGCTATATCTTCGAAAGCGACTTTTTAAAAAATTAAAAAGAATATGTTAAAGGTAGTTTCCTTCTCTATAATTGTGACAAATTTCAAAGGGGAGGTATTGTTGGATCCATAAATATAAATCATATTGTAGATGTAGATATTTTACAAGGAAATTAAGTCTATGTAACAAGGAGAGTCCGTTCATGGGTTTTCGCCTATTACGATAGAATTCAGATATGTTTTAAAGAATCAAAAATTAGGAGAAGTATGGTTTTAGCGCCCCTCTCTCAAATTTATGGCTTAAAAAATGTTGTCCAAAATTACTGCATTTCAGTTTTTTGCGTTTTTTTCACATTCCTTCTAAAGAAACTATATAAAAATTTTTTGGTATCTTTGATTTTGTACAAACTCTTCTTTAGTGGACACGTGTTGATTCTTTTTCCGATATAAGAGATTTTTGGACTTATGATGAAGTTTACCGAAGCACTATATTTTGTCAAAGAGTTGGTACGGCGGGGGGAGGTGGGGGGACTCTATGACCAAAAGATATTAAATATGGGTATTAAACTTCATATTTGTGAAAATAAATTGCTGCTGTGTAGAAATTATTTCGAACATCTCAGTTTTAAGACGTGCTCTCATACAAAATTTTGTAAAAATAATGTGTTTTTACAGATTTTTGTTTTTTTGGTTTTTTATAGTTATATATAAATACTATAAATCTCTTTTTATTATATGAATTCAAATAACCTTTCCAGCGATATCTAATACTATAACATTTAAAAAAACTATCGTAGAAATAACAATAATGAAAAACAATTCTAAATCAAATAATGTCTTTAAAGACTAAAAGCTCGATTTTGATCATTTATATCTCTTTTTAAAGCAGGTAAAAACTAGTTTTGAATTGTCTAATTAAGGGATACTACAATAAAAAATTTAAAAGAAAGCATTAGAAATATCTAGGACTTGCACGTTAAAAATCTCAAAAAAACCTAAATTGTATTAAATCCATACAACTGCGAAGTTTCTTTTATATTAAAAATATTTTTTTCTTTATTCGTAACGCATTTGCCTACAAAAACTTAATAGAGAATAATATATGAGAGTTTGAACCTGAACCGACTATACCTCCTAGTTTTTTCGAATACCACGAACAGTTGAGCATGTTTGGACATGCTACTTTGTAACGGTGATGAGCATTTCAAATACTTTTCATTAGATACCAAATTTATATATAGTTTCTTTGGAAACAAATATGGAAAGCCGCAAAAAACATAAAATTGGGTAATTTTTAACCACACTACTAAAAACTACATGGGTCTCTTCATTTTTAATTTTAATAACATATCAAAATTTCATTGCAAAAGGCGGGAATATATGAACGGGCTCTCCTTGTTACATAGTTTTTACTGCCTTGTAAAACATCTACCTTTACAATATGATTTATATTTCTGAATCAAAAAAATACCTCCACTTTGAAATTTGTCACAACTGTATTTTATTTTTAATATTTAAAAAGGTCGCTTTACATTTCAAAAAAATTTACGATAGACCTTTCCAAATAAAAAATCATGTTGTATATCAACTCAAAGGTACTTTAATAAACTTAGATTATATTAGATCAGAAGGCACTGTGCACCGCGACCAATGTAGGTCTTTTGTGCTGCCTCAAGTTACCTACAGATTCAAGCTACCTATAAAGCCAATTATCCTATTAGGCAAAATGTTCGCGATGTCGGAAGGCGAAATGAAGCGATCACCTAGAAACCTAAGTCTCCTATCACAAAGCCTGGAACATTCGCAGAGAACATGCTCCGAGGTCTCAGACACCATCTCACAAAACCTACACATATCCGTATCCGATTGACCCTTCTTGTGCAGATGGTATCTGAGATTACAGTGTCCAGTTAAGTACGACGCCAGGGTCCTCAAATCCCCCCTTTCAAGCGACAAGAGTCGCCTCGACCCCCTACTGGAAAAAGAGATCAATCTTTTAGCCTGGCGCTGACCAGGAGAGTTTTTCCAGTAACCAGAGACTTCAGACTCTCTCCATGCCCTGAGCCTTTCCCTAACATACCCCGCAGGTATTCCACAGAATGGTTCAGTACCAATAAAGGGCCTTCGGGCCCCGCGGTTGGCAAGACAATCTGCCCTCTCGTTGCCCCTTATGCCCCTCATGACCAGGAATCCAACCCAAGGTTAGAGAGTTGCCCCTACCTAGCCTATTGAGAGTCTGAATGCATTCCATGACCAACCCGGACTACACCTTATAAGCCATTAAGGCCCTCAGTGCAGCCTGACTGTCAGAAAGAATGTAGATGCGACATCTGCGAGATCCCCTTCGCAGGCATTCCCCTGCGAAGGGGAAATGCCACATTGTAGATTTTTAAAGCTTTTTCTGGTTTTCTATACCACATATTTCCGTATGCAGATGCGTCACTGTCCTCAAAATTTGTATTTGCCTTAGTTCTGTGATATACTTTGTACCTACCAAAAGTCAGCAAATTTGGAATCAGAGAAGTCAAAAACAGCAATATTTTAAGTTGAATAGAGATGGTTCAACCCTATATCTTCCCCAAGCACTATTTAGATATACTAAAATGTGGTATTCTTAAAAAAGGAAAGTTCACGGGTGTTTTCTTTGAACACATTGGCAACATTTTTAAAATATAAAACTTGAGCAATTATAATCTCCTGTTTAAAACTTTTTTTTAGACAGGATTGTCAAGGTGTTGGAAAAGTTTAAAGGCTCCGGTTAACGGCTCATTAAATTCTCTTTTTTGTTAAAATCACAGAATGCAAAAAAAGTACCGTGTTTTGTTTTATTTTATTTTAAACTTGCCCTAGTTATCACTTTTAAGATAAGTCACAATTGGATAAATATATTAAATTTGTTACATTTTTAAGCGATTTTAAAATTAATTTTATAATTTTGTTTAAGCTCTATTTAAAGCAAAATTTATTATTCCTATCCTTTAATTAAATATTTTCAATTTGATTTGTTTTGAGCACTTTATATAATTTTTGAATTTAGTATCAATATACACATTTTTTTTATTTTGCACTTTTTGTTCCATTCATAATTTTTTTTCACTATTTTCTAGTACCCTGAAAACCTTTGTTTTAGTAAACTAACTACAAAATATTCTTACATTTATAATACACCCAAAACAAATTTATCTAAGAAAATTTTTAAATTTTAACTACCATCAAAATCAGGTACAACCCTCTGTGTTTTTCATCTCATTCAACATTTACAAAAATTTTCCTTTTTGATTTTATTATTAACCCTTATTAACCTGTAGCTACCATATGGTAATACAAAATATGCATGTACATTTTAGACCGTTACTAATGAACCGTTACTAATGAAAACGGGTTTTATAAAGTGGAAAGCTACAAGTCCACTTTATAAGTCCCTTTTTCATTTATAACGGCAATTTTATTCCATTAAGCACGGACATAAAAATGTTCATGCATGTTTTGTGTTACCATATGGTAACTACAGGGTAATATAATTTTTAATTATTTTTTTTTTTTATGTACTAATTAAATGTTTAAAAAATATATTCTGCTTAAGCACCCAGTATTTTTTTAACTGAATAACCAGGTACCGAATAGACAAATAGTATGAAGAATAGTACAATGCCACATAATAAGAGAGCCTTTAAAATTGCCCATTTGTAATTGTGCCAGACAATATAACGTATAGATTTCAAAGGATTCACGAACCACATAAATGAAGCATCTGGACGACTGTAAAAGAAAAGAAAAAAAAAATATTATATGTATTATAAACAGTTACAATCAGATTTGTCACGATTTTGATCAAATTTTAGGATTATTTAATTACAATTAATTTTGTTGGTGTAACCTTAAGATAGTTTGTTAAGTCAGATTATATGAAAGCTCTAATTAAGAATTAGAAATGCATGGAAAATCGCTAAATTGGCATCACTGTATGTATGTTTGCATTTGGTATAGTGTCGCCATATTCCTAATATATCTCTCAATGTCCAAACAAACAATTTTAAAAAGTACCTTGAATTAGTCTGGTAAAAAATTATAAAAATCCTTCAGAACTTCAAAAATTTATTTGTCATTTGAAAATTGTGACAAAGAATTTTAGAATTTTGCCAAATATGTTCATATGGCAACACTGGTAATATATAAGCCAAAATCGAAAAGAAGCTTTACAAAGCTAGACTTCTTTTTATGAAATTTTAAATCGAAAGCAAATTTTGGTATAACATTAATATATTTTTGGTATATTTTTATTTTATTTACCATCTTTTGTAAGTTTTAAAATAGTCTCGAGAACTTAAATAAAATTAGAAATAAGAAAACTATTAGTGTTACACTCCACAATTAAATGTGTTCTGAAACTGATGTACACATCAGTTTCAGAACATATTTAAACAAATTTTTTTAGTTAAATAATACAACATATATAAAAAGTAAATTTTCGGTAATTTATAGAAAAAATGCCGATGTTACAATCAGGGTAAAAAGTTTCATCATAATGATTTTTTTAATTGATGTTTTTTAAATAGAAAATTATATTTTCCAATTTCAAATGGAATTTTTTTAGCTCGAATTGATGTTCTTAACTTCTATTGATGTATAAACATTTTACACATTTTTAAATCTAATTACAAACAAATCCAGAACAATATGTTAAACATTACGAGGGCGGATCAATAAGTCCGTGACTTTTTGAATGAAACACAGTTTTTGTTTTGCAAAAAAAAAAATTATTTTTCAACATAATCTCCTTTTAGCTCAATACACTTAGTCCAACGCTTCTCCAATTTGTGTATCCCTTCCAAAAAAAAAGGATTTTCGAGGTGCATAAAATAGGCAATTCTTAGCCATATGGGGTCGTTTTTTTTTTTAAATCCTCGTTAAATCTCTTGAAGGTAATCGATGTGGATTATACCGCGTGCATCCCAAAAAACTATTGCCATCACCTTATTGGCCACGATTACGTTTATGGTCAATTGAGAGCAAACGCGGCACCCATCTTGCATACAGCTTTCTTAAACCCTGATCAATTAAAATCGAAACCACACTGACATATGAAATGCTTATGGCATCAACAATCTCACGCACTTTTAATTTTCGTTCGGCCAACACCATGTCGTCGATTTTTTCGACATTTTCGGGTGTATTGGACGTCCAGAATGTTCAGCGTCATTTGTACTTGTGCGACCACAACCAAAGTCAGTAAACCGCTTTTTTACCATTGAAATGGATGATGCAGAGTCCCCATAGTATTTATCTAGCTTTTCCTTGGTTTGATTGACTGTTTTTTTTTCGCAAAAAATAATGTTTAATGAGCACTCGAAATTCACTTTTTTCCATTTTTAAAAAAATCCACTAGGTTGTATGTTTTGAACAGCTGTTAAACGCAAAGTAAATGACGGAACTTGCTCAAAATTTGACAGTAGTCTATTAACAGGTGGTACTTGATGGAAGCAGTGTTGCATTTCCTACAACTACGAGGGAAGTTCGAAAAGTCACGGACTTATTGATCCACCCTCGTACATTGTTTGTTCTTTTTTGAGCATTAGAATTGTTAGTTTTTAAATTGCGATATTGTCAATAGAAGACTAAAAACACTGGTATGCTATATATTTTTCTCACTCTAACAAAAATGTGAACCCGGTTTGAACGATTCAAAGTCTGATTAATTTAAAGCAAAGGATGAACATTTTAGATTTTTTTGTTTTGTCAACCCAAAATGTTGCGTGCGTTCAAGAAAAAAATTTATTTAAAAATAGTTTTTGTAAAAACGCATTAAAAATTAGCAAAATTTTCAACAAAAAACCATCAAATACTACACTGTGGTGCAAAATTATAGCCGCATGTACTTTTTACCAATTTTGTGCATTTACATAAAAATTTGCAGAAATCTGTCTATGCCATCTGAAAGACCTTGAAAGATAATAAGAAGAACAACAAACAAATATTTCTTTTTGTATTGAAAAAAAAACCGTTGCAACAAATTCTTAGTTTTTTTGTTGGTGCATAATTATAGCCGCAGATTAAAAAAACAATTTACTCAGCTAACGGTTAAGCCAGTTTTCGTTTTTTTTTCTTTTATTCTTATTTGCTTTGATTATTTATTATTTGGTAATTTAATAATAAATAATTTGCTAATTTTCGAAATGCCACGCGGTTGTTATTTGTCCGATATTGAAAAAGGCAAAATTACTGCTTTTCAAGAAGAAGGCGTTCGTTTTCGAGGAATTGCTCGGAGAATAAACCGATCTGAAAAGGTGGTACGGAATTTTTTAAAAAATCTTTCAAATTACGGACAAAAGAAAAAAAATGTTGGAAGAAAACCCAAACTTTCAGATCGTAATAAACGCAAGATTATCAGAAGCGCTAGCAACTCCACGAAAAATGCCAAACAAATTGCACACGAATGTGATTTATATGTGTCCCATTGGACTGTAAATCGGGTGCTAAAGCAGTCTTCAGTTATCTGCCGCCAAAAAATTAAGAATGCACCACGATTACTGCCACGGCACAAAAGTGCACGCTTGGATTTTGCAAAAAATAACATGGATACGGACTGGAATAAGGTAAGTCACATTTAGCTATCTCTAGTCAGCATTGATTCGAATTTAAAATTTATTTTTACAGATAATTTTTTCGGATGAGGAAAAGTTTAAATTAGATGGTCCGGATGGGTACAATTCATATTGGATAGATTTACGTAAGGTACCGCTATATTTTTATAAAAACAAAAATTTTGTGGTGGATCATTGATGGTTTGGGGAGCGTTTTGTGCCGATGACATGCTCGAGTTGGCTTTCCCAAGTACCAAAATGAATTCGGCAGAGTACACAACTCTTCTCCAGACAAACCTAAAACCATTTTTTGATCGAAATCGTGACAAAAATATGATTTTCCAGCAGGATAAAGCAGCTGTTCAGAAGAGTAACCATACTCGCATGTGGTTAGAGTCCCACAACATAACTCAATTGCAATGTCCAGCCTTTTCCTCTGATCAGAATCAAATTGAAAACATCTGGATAATAATTGTACACAAAATATATGGTGGCAACAAGCAATATGACACGATTGGGGATCTTAAAGCCGCGGTAATTAAAGCTTGGGAAGCCTTCAGAAGTGAAGTTGGTTTAAATCTAGTCAAGCTCATTTTTTGAGCTCATCTCTAACAAGGGAGGCCCCACACACTACTAATGTATAAATAATTTTAAAATAATTCATTGTTTTTTTTTTTTAATACATATTTTCTATTAAGGTTTATAAGTGCGGTTATAATTTTGCACCAAGAAAAAAACAAACTTTGTGTTATAACTGTAAATAAAATTAAGTTATTTAAAAAAAACTATATTGAATATTTATAGCGTTATTATTGCCGACAATTTGATATTTTTAAATTTTTTTAAAAACACCGATAGATAAAAAAGCCGAAAATTTGGGTGCGGCTATAATTTTGCACCACAGTGTATAAATAAGCGTGATGCATTTTTCTTCCTACCAATTGTGCAATTCCAATATAGTGTCTATACAATTTAATTAATCTTTATTAAAAAAATCAAAAGTTATAAAAACAAAACCACCCAGGTGAAAAAAGGATCGTATATGAGCATATATGATCATATATGGGATTGTATATGATCATATATGGGTATAGCTGGTCATATATGTTCATATATGGTTCGATATATGACCATATATGATCTCATATATTTAAATATATGTTCGGATCCGAAATTTGAGGGTATATGGTCGTATGTGATAATATATGTTCATATATGCACATATATGATCCATATATGCTCATATATGATCATATACGACCATATACCCTCAAATTTCGGATCCAAACATATATGGTCATATATGAGACCATATATGGTCATATATTGAACTATATATGGACATATATGGCCAGCTATTCCCATATATGATCATATACAAGCCCATATATGATCATATATGTTCATATACGAATCAATTTTCACATGGGCAATTAATATAATTATTTAAATTAATCATTTTAAAATATTAAATGAGTTTTTTTTTTTCATTTCGATATCAGTTTTCGAACTTTAGAAGATATTTTTATAAACAATTAAATTTTTAAAATAATTAAGGATATAATTTATATAAAGAAATTTGGGGAAAATTTTTAAAAATTTGTATACTAGTTAATGAACAATTTTCCAAATATTCATAAAACATATTCATGATCCGTGGAATATTCATGATCCGCTGATCAAACCGCACTATTTCAAAAAACTGATTTTTTAAATTCTTAAAAAAAATATTAATTGCAAATTATTCCCCTGTATGTCGTTACCAAATCCCTCTATGGAACTCTTACGGAAAGAAAAAAAAAAGATTAAAATACAAAAATATTTTTTATTAAAAAAAATAAAGTCCTAGTTTTACAAAAGAAGTCGCACATAATTGCCCATTTCCTTTTAAGCTACAAGACTCATTGATAACTCATTTTAAGTCTACTTAAGACGTGGTTTTACTGCTACAGAAAAGTTATTCACTTTTTGAAGGCAAAATGCATTTTTTCTAAATCCGTGTTTCAAACCGCTGTATTTAAAAAACCTGAATTTTCAAAATTTTTAAAAATAGATATCTTAATTATAAATTATTCTTCTTATGGCACTCCTGCAGGCTCCTAAGTAATCGATTATTTAATATATTTATTTATATTTTTATGCATAACTTTGGATTCCGAAAAAAGGATTTGGCTACGGCATAATGGAATAATTTATAATTAAGATGTTTTTTTTAAGAATTTTAAAAAGCCAGCTTTTTAAAATACATCGGTTTGAGCAGCAGATTTTGAAAAAAATTCATTTTATTTTTAAACATATATTTTTTTTAAGCACGATAACGGCAGCTTTTAAATAAGATATTAACGAATCGTGTAGCTTCAACATTTAAAAATATATAAACGATTTTATACAACTACTTTTGTTAAATTTGCGATTTTTTCGAATATAAGGACGTTTATGTACGATTACTTTTGTAAAATTTTCAAATATTTTTCATATTTATTGTGAAACGCGATTTTCAAGATACTCTGGGACTGGCTTTCCAAAACTAGCTATCCTATACCAAGATTGGTTGAAATCGGAAAGAATGGAGGAAATCGATTGGTTGATTTTATATGTTTTCAGTCTATGAGGATACCGAAGAAAATAAAATATTGTGTACAAAAACAATTTTGGTATGGAGCCGCCACTGATGATGGGTTTCCATAAAATTCAATGGCTTCTATTCACAAATTAAACATATTTTTTTTTGTTAAAACTCAAACAATTGATAACATTTTAAAGGAATTTTTGTGATACAAGTTATTTTGAATAACACTGATATGGTCCCCATAAAAGAATTGCCTTGGTCTTATAACCATCGATCTCCACATTTTAAATCTGCTTTTCGAATTTTCTTAGCGCTTACCATTTTTTGAAAAGTTTGCAATATCGTTACTTTTTTCATAATGCATTTTCTAAGCAAGTTTGATTACTTACAGATTATCTTGAATATATATATATATATAAAATATGTATTTTTTTTAATTATAAATAATTTTAAAGTTCCCTGATGAGATATGTATAAAAATATTGTACAAAAGTTGCCGTTTACGGTTTCAAAACCGTTGAAATGCAAATCCCTTTATATCTTATATTAGAAACAAAGGAACTCATACCATTTTTTTAGTTTTTTTTTGTGCCGGGCTCTGACGCCCCTTCATTGAATATAAATTTGAATACAATGGTTCGTAAATATTGTAATTATACACAGTTGCAGGTATGTTTTGTTGATGTGCCCTTAACAGATAGAGTGTTCGACCGTTACAAAAGTTGAAAAACACGAGCGTGAATTTTGTTAAAAGAGCAGTTTTTCGAATGGCACTTTAACTCTTTATGTTTAAATAGGTCACATTGTTTCGTCAAATTAATTTTCTGTTATTTTGCAATAAAAAAAATTTAAATGCAAAAATTATATGGCCTTTTTGAAAATTGTGTGAAAATTGCATAATTTGTTCTTGCTTTTTATATAGCAAACAATGAAATTGACAGATTTTAAAAATCTATAAATAATAGTGACAGTGTATATTAGGCCGGGTCGATTTGTATGGAGGCAAAAAAATCGCTCAACGTTCAAGGAAAATCGTATTCTAGGGATCAAAATAAGAAACTTTGCCGAAGGAACCATACCTCTAAAACGAATTCTGATGTCCCGACTTTTGACCCGTAGGGTCAAATTTTGAAAAAGCCCACTTTGATATTTCACAAAGTAGGAGGAATCTCTCCAAGATTATGGGAGATACTTCTTCTCCGGGAGACGCGCTAGCAGATTAATGCATAAATCATCATTCTAGGGGTTAAAATTTAAGTTAAAAGAGGGCCTTTTTAGCCGTGTTTTTTTTAGCAAAATGTACAAATCTCGGGGTAGAGATATTTCAGAAAGTAGGAGGAGTCTTTCCAAGATTAGGGTCTCTATTTCTTCTCCGGAAGAAATAGAGTATAAATATATTCGATTGGGTTGGATTCGATTGGGGCTCTCTAAATGGGTAAAAGTGGGATTTTTCAAAATTTCACCCTACGGGTCAAAAGTCGGGACATCAGAATTCGTTTTAGAGGTATGGTTCCTTGGGCAAAGTTTCTTATTTTGATTCCTAGAATACGATTTTCCTTGAAAGTTGAGCGATTTTTAAATCGACCCGCCCTAGTGTATATAATTGATTGCCTTCGCAAACTTAGAAACATTTGTTAGCTATTCGTAGAGCTAATTCTTCGGGGATATTTAATGCGTTTTAATATTAAATAACTCCAGATATTTGTTAAATTGAACTTACTTTGGTTTTTCTAATGGATCGGGCTCATTGCGACCATGACCGGCAGGATTTTGTTCAGCTTCTTCTTTTGTTAGCAAATGAAATTCAGCTTCAACTTTACCCGTCAATTCCATTTCCTCATTTTGTTTTTTGATGTAAAAAGGCCACCAGCCTCGAACACGTTTTTGTTTGAATATATTCACCGTGGGAACATTATCCGTCTTGAGCATGTCTAACGTACATAATTTGGAAGATTTAGCACCACGTGGAAAACGATTCAGGTCAAAAGATATGGCACCTAAAAGTGCAATAAAAAAAATTACAACAACTTTCACATAAATAAGTTCCTATTCAAAATTCAATATCATACCCAAAAAATCATCGGCCGAAAAATGATCAGCGTCCCATACTTGTAATTCCAAGCGTGCTGGTATTTTAACTTCTGTTTCATCCCAACTAAATAGAGACTCTCTTCTAGATAACACAATTCTTTCTTCGGCCGCCAAATATTCAAAAGGATAGATAAAACGCCAATTGAAATTACCCTCACCCGTTAAAGAACGATAATGAATATCGGTGGCTTGACAATCCTGGGGTCCTTTAAGCCATCTGAATAAATACAAGTTAATATTAAGAATGGGTTTTTTCATATTTTTAGTTTAAACTCTTACCCTTTAACATAAATATCGGACATTTTTTCACCCGTAAAGAATGCATCATCTTCTAAGACCACATCATCGGTATTCCATATAATAATGCGTAATTCATAAGCCTTAGGTTTACGTGGCGATATATCCACCGATGGTCCCGGCAATGGCATATCCATAGGAAACATATCTACCCACATTTCAATTTTACCTTGTTCTATACCGGGCTTATCGGGATTGTATATTGGTCGGCTTTCAATATGTTCTGGAACAATCTTAAATGGTAGTATACATATTTGATTAGGATTGAATATAAAATGTGATTTGACAAACATTCAGAATATTTAAAAAAGATTGAAAAAAATTGCCTTAGATGAGTCCTTTTAATTCTCGTTTTTATCAAATAACAGTAAATAGAAGAAGAAGAAGAAAAAAAGTAGAAAAACAACACATGGAGCTACGAAGATAGTTTGATAATTAACCTAAAAACTATGGTATAGTTTTTTTTTTAATTTATTGCGTTTGCTTATAGAAAAGGTCCTCGGAATTTATAAATTAAAAAAAAAAAAAATACTTATAGGGCCACCAACTTACCATAATCACTTACGGTGCGCCTGAGTCGATTTAAATCAAATTTGCGTGTTACTGAAATCTTAAAGCGGATTCTGTTTCTAGAGGGTCTACAAACTATTTACCAACGAAAACGAAAAAAAAATAGATGTCGTTTTTTTTCGCGGCCAATCAAAATTTTGTAAATTTGCATTCCTACCGATTTTGATAAATAAAATCATGAACGATTCAGATACGTGGGCTGAGTCGAAATTTTTTGTCAGACACTTACTCTTGGGAGGCGGAAAGTCTTAACAGTTAAATTGTTTAAGTTTAAATTTTTTATTTATTTATTTTTTTTTAAATTATTACTTTCAGAGAATGTATTTTTTGAGTTTATTTAATCAAGAATTTATTTGGTTAAATAACTGATTTTTGGAATTTCACATTTTAAAATGCCTATATCTCTGTAAATATAGGAGATAACCCACACAAGTAAGCATGCTAGGTTCTATCTTTTCCGGTTATAATTTATTAATGTTTTTTTACTTTAACTAGATAATGTGTCACCCTATATAGCAAATCTAAAGATATTACCTGCCTTTTATCAGGACTGCATGCATTATTGATACTCGTTAACATTTAAAACAGGCTAACTCTAAATATTTCCTATGGTATATAATGATCCAATTGTTCCGTGACTGGTTAAAGCAGAACTTATCACATAATTTGTACAATTTTTCATTTATTACATTGAAAGAACTAGTACCGTGGAAAGAGGCCATACCCTTTCGCAATATTGTATAAATAAGAATACTTAGGAGCATCAGATAATCTCCATCTCAGAGAAAACATTTTGAATTTAACTGATAATGTAATATTTTAAGGTCTTAACCATCATTTACCATTTATCAGCCCGCTGTTGCCATATTTTCTTTTGGAACAGAAGCATTTCTCCAGGCAATGTATTTGAAATGGGCTATACATACACCAAATAAGTGTTATTTAATAAGAAATCAAGCTATTTAGCTATAGAAAACTAATTTAACAAAGTTTTTTGTGAAGAAATTTTTCGCTTGTAATTTCATTAAATTGAGAAAAAACAAAAATATTTTGAAATTAACACAATTTTCAAAAATCTCTAAAATATATTGAGAATGACTAAAAATTTCGGTAATGAACACGAATTAAGATTGAAAATTAAGCTTTTAAAATCAGCGTTAATTTTGGACCAAGTATATACAAAAGGGATTTTATGAAATTTGGCAAAAAGAATATATTTAGTAGGACATAATTCATGACTAAACTTATTAATTTTAATGCGTTAGTTTTTAAGTTTTACTCTTAACCCATTTAGGCTTATATCGTCTAAAGTAAGCAAAAAATATGGTAGGAACATTTTGTCTATTTTTCGTGTCTAACACGTGAAAAAAATGTCATTACAAAAAAGCTTTAGCCGGCTTGAGAGTTAATTTTTTGTATTCCTAACTAATCGGTGCTAATTTTTAATATCCTGTATTATAACTTTGCATACAAAGTGGAATGGTATCATTTCAAAATCTATCTTTGTTTGCAAAGTACATAAAGTAAAATTAAATTGTATTGGCTCTCAATGACCATTTTAGTTAATTATCAAACTATCCAAGCAGTTGCAACACCAACAGTAACATTACCTTACAACCCACATTAGGGAATTCACTCCAACGATGTAGACAAGCTAATGCTAAATGTTCATCGCGGTTACGGCAAGTACTGGGACCATTCCAGGCTATAACCTCCTCGTCGGAGAAAGTCATACAGTACTTGCCAATAGCCACGCGATCTTGAAAATAATGTGGACTATCCAATTTATTTTCTTTGCATAATTTTGATAATATTTGGGTAGGTTTCATGGGATCACGCCATTGATTGTAACCACAACTAAAGGATTAAAAATGAATCGTAAGGAATAATTTGGAAATCTCTGTTTAAATTAACACTTACTCTTCATATCTTAAGGCCAAACCACAAGTGGCTCTGTGTTTGCTATAAAAACGATTTTCCAAATCGATACGAGTCTCACCTATTAAATCATCTGAGCCGACCAGATCCCAATCAAATATTTGTACCGTTAACATGGAATCTTGCGGAAAAGTGGCTTCAACTTCAAAACATTTTCCAAATACCGGATTCAATTGTTTACTAACATAATTATCTTTATCCGATATACGTTTACCACCCAAATGTAGAACCACATAAGGATCTGCCTTGCCATTCAAATCCATGGGATGTAAATCGGTGGCTTTGACTATATACACTCTCACCAAAACATGTATAGGATCATTGGCTGGTATATTTGGTATAGGATAATCAGTACCCTTGGGTGGTGGTAAACGATACACCTTAATGGTCCCTTTAAAATATCCAACTGTACGATTATCGTCTTCCGTTGAATCACCGGTTTTCTTGCCTCTATATAATGCGAATGCCTGCAGCCATTCACGAAAGTTGTTGAATTCCACTTGTGACTCCAGCTCGTTGGGATAGATCTGAAAGTGAGGAGCACGATGGGCCTCACTACGAATTCGTTTAGACGACGAATTCGTTTGACCACTTACCTGACATAAAGCTGTTGTGCTATTTACAGGTTTATAGACTTTCGGCGTATTTGCAACGTTATTATCGTTTTTATTACGTCCCAAGGTTGTCATACCTTTGGGACTTAATTTTTGTACTAATTTTGCTCCCTTAGAACCGAATTTATTTGTGTTTTGTGTAGTATTGTTTGGTGGTAGTGTAAGGAATTTTTCTGTTTGATTTAAAGCTTTTTCAGCTTTGGCGTTATCGATTAGACGTTCATAAGACCAAAAATATTTAGTCCACCAATCCCGACTCAATTCATCATCAGAATCTTGTTCTTGTACTGGAGAATTTTCTTTGTTACTACCTCGGCGTCCTGATTTCTTCTTAGAATTTTGTTTTTTTACCCTGGAAAATAAAATCGAATTAAACATCTTAAATTTTCTAAAAAAAAAAACACATATTATTTGTTTCTGATTTTTGGACAGCTCTCTGCTACCTTGAAACCTTAATCCTCGTTGTGGTCCAAACGCAATAAAATTTCTTTTATTAAATTTTAATCAAAACTTATAAGTTGATTTTAGGATCATGCGTAAATCGGAAGGTGGCAAAAAATAATTTTGGAGGCCACTTTGGAGATCTTCCTTAATAGAGCGGACCCAGTCGTTAACTTTCAAATAATAAGTCTAAAGTTTTTGGTAAAGAAATATGGAAAAAAATTCGGAAGGTGAGCCATTTTAGAGCTTACGAGTATGGTCTTTCTCAATAGGACGGACTCCTCTGAAGTTTATGTTAAAGAAATATCGAAGAAACAACGAAAAAGGACTTATTTGATTGTTATACAGCCAAATCCACTCCAATAAGGAAGCTCTTTAAATAATCGCTAAGACAAAGCTCTTGAAATCACAGTACTATACTGCGTAACTTAGATAGTAGGTACATTACATTCCACCGATTTCGAACTTTCTCCGATCTTTTTAGGTTTGAATACCTACCAAGAAGTACTGTTATACTGTTAACTCTGTTATTTAGAGGGACGAGGTAGCGATTTTCATTAACAGTTTTAATATGAAGCATATGCCATTTTAGGAAGAATTTTAAACGGAAAAAAAACTACTGCATGAGCAACGAATTACCCTGAGTGTCTCCGAGTCGGTTTGTTACTTGTAGGAGCCTATCTTCAACAGCAAAGTCTATAGTTTTAGGTGCAACTTCTTTAGTGTCTTTTTGAAAAATTTTGGAAGCTGCTCTATAGGAGTTTATATGCATTAGTTATGTCATATATTGCTGGATTCCGCTTTCATAAATTAAAAAAAATCTTACGGGCATGTCTCAATGAGGAGCTATCTATTTGGGTAGGATCGCATTCCGATAGCATGCAATCAGGAATTCTTTCATAATTATCTGTCTTTCTTTAAAATAAAGATAATTGCGTCATCGGTAGAAGGTTTTCCAGTACTTTTAACTACAGAGCTTGATGTGATGTAGAGAACATACCGAAGAGACTGTCGAAGTCATAGAAGATACCTTAGTCTTAGAAACAACTGTAGAAACTGTACACAGATAGCAAGTAGGCTTCTTCGATATCTTAGGTCCCGGCTTTTCGTGGGTCAGTCTTACTCTTTCAGCAAATTATTGGCCTTAAAATATCTTTTTAATATCTTATTAGAAATATCAAATAAAATAAAGGGTTAGAGGCATTGAAAAAGCACATTTTATAAGTTCTATTCGACAATGCTATTAGGGATAGTCAGTTCCAGACTTTCAACAAAATATTTGGCTTAAAACATCTTTAAACATTCTATTGTTAAAATAGGGGTTATTGTAAAAGAACATTTTATAAGTTCTAATCGAGCGCTTAAAACAATTACATAAAGGAATCTACGGGACGCTTCTAAGGGCTGTATTTTTACAACTCGAGAGCCTTCGGTGTGGTATTGAGAACATATCGGATAGGTAGACAAGATCGAAGACTACAACCATGACTACATGTGAGGTATCGCAAACTCTAGCCCAAGGAAAACCAGAACTCCTCTGTTTTTCAAGCACACAATCAGCATACTTATACGGAATTTCGCTGGGTACTACACGGTATGCCAAAATACTTTGGGAGCCAGCGGAAAGTAGTTTTTTGGAATTCTAAGCAAATTCGAATGGTTTCAGCTCGTGGTTTTTCATTAGGATGTGAGAAGACAGTATGGAACTTTTTGGACTTTTTTTCCCCTCAGTTATACAATTCATCAGCAGAGTTTAGGGCTTAACCATAGTTATGAACTTCAAACTTATATGGATATTTTTAGAAAAGTTACTCTCCCTTAATATCAAAATAAAACTTCATTCCATATTATTTAACTTAAACAAATACTCACATTTTTGTAACACATGCTGCACCATATAAAGTAAATTGATCACACGAAGATCTACGATTACCATAAAAATCTTTCATACTGGCTTGTTGTAGTGAATCCATCATAGGTTGCATACCATAGCCATCGACTAGGTTATTAAGACTATCTTCAGTAAAGGGAACCGATAATATTATTTGTCCACCCATCGTCTTGTATTTGGTTATATCTTCTTTGGGTGGAGGTTTATACAAGTAACGATGTATTGAAGTTATTTGATGAGTACCCACCAAAGTATATCTACCAAAAGATCTACAATCAACACATCTTATGGTTATGGGAGGAGCATATGTCTCTTCCAAAGGCAATTCCAATTCGATGGATTTTAACATATTCGGAAAATTTGGATTCTTTTTGGCATTTTGTATTATATTTGAGCTTAAAATTTTGCCCGAACATTCAACATCAATACGTGGTTTATCCACTGACATTAAGTGGACTCTTTTCAAATCTCTCAAGCCCCAGAAAAGTACCTCCAGCCTAAATTTAGCCAAATGAGGACGTACTTCTTTGGGTACTGGAAATATGGTATTTTGTTGTGGTATACTATTACGTTCCTTTTTGATGTCTGACACAACATTTTTCGGTTCAGTTAAACGAGGCATATCAGTTGAACCCAATTCAAGCATTTCAAAAGCTGCTAATAATTCTCCTGCATTATCGGGACCACGTATTATATCAAACCATTCCAAACAAGGTGTAACATAGGGATTTTCTCTAAGTTTAACTCTGGGTTGAGCTATAGCTCTTCCTATGAATTCGGATTTGCCAACTTTATCTTGATCATATATTTCTATGATAATAGTAGGGGGACTCTTTTTAATTTCATCTTTAGTACCATAAACTAAAATTTCATCAAATACTAGTAATTCATCCCATGTAGGGCTTAGAGTTTCTTCAATAACTTGAGTAGTTTTAGCAAATTCAGTAATATAAACTGTAGCATAGGGATCACTAAGGCCGGAAGCATCAGAACCAATTAAAGAACGGGCTTGATAAATATGAGCTCGTAGTTGAAAGGTCTGCAATAAAATAAGAAATATTATTTAAAAAGTAGTTTAAAGATTCAAGCTACTTACCGACTTCTCTAAATAATGTATGTTATTTGGAGCCATAGCACCTGGTCTTTCGGCATTTCTTAATTCATGCGACAAATCATAGCCAATTGGTAGACCATCAAAGAAATGAGCCTTATGATTAATTACTCCCAACCAGAGATATATAGATAGTTTGGCTTGTATAAACCAACTAGCTGGTCCCGTTGATTGTTTACCCGGTAAACGTAAAAATAAAGTCTGAATTTTACCACAATGTACACCACATTCGTCATCAGTTAAGGAATATATTAAGTCACGGGCCGACATTCGATGATATGCATAACGTTTACCATTTGCAATCATCCATAAGAATATATCCGGTAAAGAATGTTGGGGCTAATTAAAATAAAATTTTGTAAATGTCATCTTAACCTTTATCAACTCACAACTTACATCATCTATTAAAACTTTAGCTTTTCCATATAAGTTTGTGCTTGTTTAAAACGTTCCTTTAGAGAACTTCTAGTAACCAGAGCCCGAAGATTGCGTGCCAAATTTCCCAGACTTTCCTACAATGTAAATGAGTGTTAAGAGCAGTCTAAGGTTTTTGTTATGGTATTTGTAAACTTTACAATTTCTCTTTGACATAACTTCATGCGTTCCTTATCCAGTTTGGTCTTTCCACTTCCAGCACCCATTGCATTACTCTTAGTTATTGTTTGATAGCGTAGGCAAGCAGCAGCTAAATCTTCTAAAGTAGCTCGTAAACGCACCTCAGCCTTAGTATCTTCATCTTCTATCAGGCGTTTAGTTTCATTTATACCATCCTCCTGTATTAATATAAATAAAAAAGGAAATATTAGTTATGGTCTTAAATTATGCTGTTTATAAAAGTTAAAGTTCAAACTGCTACCGCTAGAGAGCAAATATCTGTGAGGTCTTCAACGTCATCTGTACAAATGCTCTGCATCGATTTAAGGAAGAGATCTTCGGGCACTACTTCCGTAGGGCGAAGGACAGGTGGTACGGTTTGGGATCCTATAGAGCCGCTAGATTTAAAAGACCCTACTACGACCTGTGGCGTATTAATTATCTCCTCGGCAGCAGACGATTCTCATATGCAGACATGGTAACAGACTTGGGTGGGCACATAATGTTCAGTGTCACAGCTGCGGCATACCGGGCGAAAATAAAATCATTAGATCATCTCATAAGTGATGAAGCGCATCACATATGCTGGACCTATCGGTGTTATCGGACGTAGGACTGGGTGATTTTATTAGTTATCTTAACCTTTCAGGTTGGGTTTAGTTATTCTGATATTACCTTCTTACGGGTATTGTCATCTTTTAAAACGGGACCGCTTTTGACTATACTTGATGGTTAAGTGAGCGTGAGCTGCCACTTAGAACAACCATCAATATTTAGGAATCAAAAGCTCTTGATGCTCTGGGTATGAGAATTCAGTGTAATGTCTATCCCCAAAAGCAAGGTTTTTGAAATTTCGAAAGAAGAGTTCAAGGGTCGATGTTTTTTTAATTGGTGCAAGAAGTACTTTGCCAAATCTGGTCTTCTTAAAATCCCACTGAAAATTAAACGTGTGTGAAGGAGTCGCAGCTTATCAATGACTGTAGGGTTTCAAGTATTTTTGATCTAGTAAAGCATCATCGCAATGTGGATTGTGTGTTCTGCTCATGGAACTTAATGGAACAAGTTTTTGGAAGGTTGATCCTTCCGTCGCCAAAAGCCCCATATACAAACTTCCCCCAGCGGAATTCTTCGGGGTATACTCAGCCATCATACTAATCGATTGCAGATTCATTTACTGTCCTCCTAGATCTAAACATGGAACGAATAGATAACCTAATTTACTTTCTCATAAGATATTATGTCGCAATCCTAATGGACAGATCGGTGCAGCCCGAATAGTGAGTATACATTAGTAGTGGTCCTACGAATCTTTCGTTTATAAGATCTTAGCTCGTCTTTCTTTTTTAATATATGATTAAACTAAATATTAAATTTTTTTAATGTATGATTAAATTAAGAAGATCTAAATTTTGATGACCATGTTATGATTTCATACAGAACTGCCACCCATATGAAACATTAAAAATGTACTCATGCTTATTGGTTGACAACAATAAATATGGCGATTGCTGTAACCAATCGCTCTACTGAGATATTTTTTCAAAGTTTTTCAATATTTCTTGTATAATTAATGATCAATATTTGATATTCATGATATTTAATATGATCTTGAGCCGAACGAAGTGACACTCACGTAATTTGTAAAGCCTATATGACACTTGCGTTTTTGCAGCAGCCTTACCAAGGTTTTTCTATCAGAAACTTTACATTTTTTGACATTCCGTTTTGTTTTTAAAATATTTTATAGAAAAAGCCTGGTTAAGTTGCTGCAAAAAAGGCTAATTTTAGAAAATTTAACCCTTGAAAATAAACCATTATGGAAACTAAGAAATATTATTATATACTCTAAATTTCTCAGATATACCAATTGATTAAACCAAAAAAAGTTTAAATATATTTTTAGGGATATGAAAAATATTTATAATTTGAAATATCTACTTACAAATTTTTCTGCCATTTTCGATAACATATTACTATTATACATTCGCCTTCTTAAATCCGGTAAAGTACAACGAACATCCATACATGGCTTATAATCCCAATATGGCAAATAATAATGATTTTTATCATGACTTATAGGTTTACAGGCATTCGTAGTACTACTAAATGATGTCGTATCCACCGTTTCCAATAAACAACTATCTTCGCCATCTTCTGTGGCAATAGCAAAACTTTCATTATGACCATCTATAGAGTTGCCAGCATTACCCATACTCAATTCAAAGAATACTGTCTTATCACTAATTTTCTTATCAATCATAGAGGCTTCAACGATAGAACCAAATAAAAAGAATTCTTCATTACGGGAATAGGAGGATTCTGAAATAAGGTGGGTGGGTTCAAGTTCAACATTTTTTTCGGTGGTTATTTCGATGTTATCCGTAATTTCAGTACGTATGGCTATTAAGAGGCGTGCCCTATAGCTGACACCCTCACCCAATCCGGTATTTAAAGTAGAATGTTGATCTAAAATAGTATAATCGCGAGTAGAGCCATAGAGATGAATAAACGAAGGACCAAATGTGGGTAAAAATCCTTTTTCACCATCATTGGAAATTTGTTTCAAATCAATGTAGTGAGTACCAATAATGGAAGGTTTCATAGGATCAGCATCTCGCAATTGTATCTGAAATTCAAGAAATTCCCTTCGTGATTAACACTTTAATTAAATGCTAAACTTACCTTAATTCTTTGACATAATGGTGGAAACATTTCAGTAAACACTAATTGTTCATTCCAGACCGGTGCATAGGCATTTTTCTTAACTGTTGTTTTTCCCGATAGACCAGCAAATGACACTTGTACATAAGGGCTAACTAAATCTTTAGCTTCTCCAGTTAATGCTTTTTTCACATTAGCCATTATGGATGAATTCATTCTGGGTAAACCATCAGCTCTATAGATTTTCACTATAAATTTAGCTCGTTGTCTTTCGATGGGTACACCATCCGGTAATAAAAGATTTCTGGTGAATAAGGATTCAATTTAATTCAGTTTCATTAGAATGCGTTTTCTAATGGTTCAAATTAAACTTACGCTTCGATGTCATCTGGATCTTTTTCAGATTTTTGTGGCACTTTTACCGTATCACCTTTACCTATGATACCTATATCACATTTAAGATAACCTTTGGGACCACTATAGAAATCATCTGGATCCGTTAATAAGGCCCATTTATGATAAAATTGATGATCTGTTATGAAAAATATAATAAATATTAGTGTGCTGCTTTTAAGTAAGTGCTAAAAAGTTTAAAATTTTATTTTTGAATTCCATGCAAATATTTGTAAACATGCTAAAAAAATAAAATAGAGTTTTTTTTTGTACGAAAATCCAAAGTTCTATAGAAAGGAGCGAAGCATTGTTTGTACTTATTTTTAAATAAAAAAGTCATCAGTATTGGACAACGCTCACGAGCGAGACAACAACTTTTTTTTTTTTTTTTGTTTTAAGCTCAGAGTTTACATAAAGCCAGCTGCTTAAAATATAAAGCAGCTCGAAATAAAAAACAGCTTTTAAAAATGAGCAAATTTCACCGATAAGTGATTAAAAAGTTATATCACAAAAGGTCAGGCTTGGAATATATTTTGAACCGCTGTAAAAAATAAAAACGACACAAAATACAATATTGTCGATACATTTTTCTACATACGAAGCATAACTTTAATCGATAAATATCTTTTATTTACTTAATCGATATTTCGATTTTCTCTGAAAAGCATCATCAGGAATAGTTATTATTTTTTTTAAAGAGAAGCAACACTCAGGAAATTCTTCCTTTTAATTAATGTGTTGCTTTCTTTGGAAAGGGGATAGTGGAGAGATGAAAGGTGGTGAAAGATGAAGGGCTTCAAACATGACAACACTGTAATTTCGCGAGATGATTAGTCTTAGAACAGTTGTTGCACTGATTCATTATTTTACTTCGGTGGGGTTAAGTGCTATGGGAACACCGAAGGTGGGCGCAGAGATACATATAAGTGAAAGAAAACTCATACATATTATTTTTCTAAATTGATGTTGTCGTCACCGGGAATCGAACCCGGTACCATCTGTGTAACACTCCAACGCGCTAACCATTACAACACAACGCCACAATTAATCTTGATTATTTTTGGATTATTTGTAATCATAATTAATTAACAATCAGGAATTGTTCAAAAGGTAATTATGTAATCAATACCATTCTTTTTAAAATGTATTCCAATTGATTACTAATCGTAATCCAAATTTAACAGCTCTGCTTAAAACTAATCGTTGTGTCTTCACCATCGTCTTCACCATCGTCTGATAATGCGTCTAATATTGCAATATTAGACGATGGTGGAGACACAACAATTAGCTTTAAGCATTTATGTTTTTTGTTAAATATTAAATAAATATTGCTGATGATGATTTTCAATGAAATGCGAAATATCGATTAAGCGAAATATCGATTAGATAAATATTTTATTTTGGATATTAATTAATAAAGGTCGAATGTAACCAACATCTTTATAAGAGATTATTTTCTTCAAATTTGTTGAAAGATAACTACGCCTGATCAGTGCAAAACATATAACCATGTAACGAATTAATGTTGAGTATACGTCATTTAAAGTGCCACCAAATTTTGCTAACGAAATTACCCCCGTTTTGGTGGTCAAGCATATGTGCCCCATGATCAGCATCTCACATAATTTTGTATTTTTTTACACTTTTTCGAAAAAGTATTCTGAAATATTATTTATTATTAATTTTATATTTCTTTATCTTTTATGTTTTATAAATTATAATTTTTACTAATATACTTCTTTAGTTAGTATATTGAAAAAAAAAAATAAGAATTTGGTAAAATATAAAAAATAATAAAACTATAAATTATAACGTAGTACGTACACTCATAAAAATGCTTGCTAAAAATACGAAAAATATGTCAAAAAAAAGAAATTATTTTATTTACGAATTTTTTTGTTATTTTGACATTTTTTTGTATATTTATGCACGGATTATTATCAGTGTACCTAACCCCAATTTTTAAATTACATGAAACATTACATTTACAAAACACATTTATTTATTTAATAATAATAAACACACTTAATAATAACCCTATGGGGAATGAGGAGACTGGTTAAAGAAGGACTTATCACAGGACTGGTATAATTTAATACTCAAGTGGGTTAAATAGTGTCAATTGTCCTAAAATTACCAATCCTGTGACTGGTAAAGGGAGGACATACCACTTAACCAGAATGTTTATTAACAAGAAAAAGCCAGTTGGCCAGAATTTTACCCATTGTAAGCTGTTTAGTTTTCGTTTATTATAAACGACATGGTCCTTTTGCGACAGTCTTGTGGTTAGTCCATCTTTGGTTAGTCCTGTGGCATACCACTAGGTGGTTTAAAGCAGGACAAATGACCCATTCCTATGACAAGTCAATGTTGAAGTTGCCAGTTGTTTACATAGGGTAGGGGTTAGCGGAGGACCGGTCTCTGGCACTAAGGGACCGATCCTGTGGAACACGCAGAACCCGTCCCATTCGCCATATTGAATAAACACACTTAACTATCCACTGAGTTTAATAATTCACAATAATTTTGTTAAAAAACCATTTAACATAATTTTATTAATTTTATTTGTAGAAGTTACAAATGGCTTTCACAAATGCTAACACGAGTAATAACACCACAAGACTAAAAGCACGCCAAAGTATTTTCTACAGCTATGCAACTTCTTCAAATTAACATATTTAGACCAAATTGAAAAGGCAGTAACTTTTTTATAAATTTTTCAGGAATTAATAAAATGAAGTTTTTTTATTTGAATAACAAAAATTTGTCAAAACGACAAACGCTTCGTAAAGCGATATCATTTGTTGGTTATACACAAATTGACATCAATTTGAATAAAATAATTGTTGTTTTAACAATAAAATTTGTAAAAAGTTAACAACAATTTTATGTTGATTTCACTTACGATTTTTGGTTTAGTGCAAATTATGAAAATAAACAATTTAATAACTCTTTTAAATATGTGGCATATATGCCCTAGTGGCGAAATCTTCCCATTCTACCCTATTTATTTTCAAATTTTCTAGCTCGCTCATTAGAACGATTTTTTTATTCCTGTGTGTAATACAAATAAATATTTAAACCCATGTGACGTATGAGTGTTATTAATTCATTATATTGTAAATAACACTCATACGCCACAGGGCACAGTGGGGAAAATTGGAATTTTTTTGTACAAATTTGCCCACCTCCCGCAGTTATAAACGAATTTAAAAATATTAAAACTTGAAAAATAACTGACTAAAATCCAGATCGATTCCTCATGTTAAATTTTTAAAAGCTATTTATTTCAAATTCTTAATAAATCGTCAAAATCAGCGAAATTAAATTTTTTTTCATATTTCAGCTAAAGTTGTGGGATACAAACGAAATGTATCTTCAATTAGAGACAATTATATTCTCTATAGATACTTTGTGTTAAATCCGTCATCACCATTTTAGTTCCTAGATAATAATCAAATAAAATTAGAAATATTCACGTTTTGCTTTCACTACCCCAGCAAAAAATAGTGCTTACGCAGAAGCGCTTCCGGAAGGCATTATTTGATAACGAAGCGCTTCCAAAGCAAATAAAGAAGACATGATTTTTGTTCGCGATGTCGCACTTGTTATGTCTCTTTTAAAGCGCTTCTTTCATGTGCTCTTAAGAAGCGCTTTTTTATGTTGACAACATTAGTGCTTCATTCGGAGAAGCACGACAGAATGTCTTCCCTAATTGCTTTATAGTATGCAAGGCGGTGAAGCGCTATTCTGGAAGCATACAAATTTAGTTACTGCTTACCAAATCCAGGTTATTTTTTGCAGGGACAGCATCTTTACTATCTTAACAAAATCGTTAAGTTTCATTTAATTAAGAACCAATATTCTGCTCCACAAATGCGCATAATTATAAAAATGTTAAGAAAATTTTAAAGTTTTGTATTTTTATTAAGAACATGACATATTTGTTTTTTGTAAAATACCTGATATTTTTTACTACCCAGTAGCAAAAAATACTAGTACGGAACCAGTTTTGTACTAGTTAATTTGAAACAGGCAACTAAAGGGTCCGCCATCTAAGGTTTTTTTTTTCAACTAGTGCTGATTTCGTGAATGGTAACACTAAGCTCCTGTCTGATTTGACAGATAATTAGTTTTATCCTTCCGCTGAACGAATATGGTTGTGTATACGCTTGAACAACGCTGGGAAATATTGCGACATTACTTTGAAAATCATGTTAATGTTGTAGAATGTGTGCCGATACACCCAAAACGAGTCACTGTTTGGTGCGGATTTTGGTCCAGAGGCATAATTCGGCCATTTTTCTTCGAAAATGAGCAAGGAGTGGCCGTTACAGTCAATGGCGATCGTTATCAGGTCATGTTGAACGAATTTTTGTTCACAAAAATTGAAGAGGAGGAAATACAGCTGCACACAATCGATAATGTGCTTAAAAATTGGACCGATCGTGTAGGCTACTGCATGGCCAGCCGAGGCAGCCATTTGAATGAAATTATTTTCCATTTTTAACCGCAAGGATTGTACTTTCAAATAAAAAAAGAAATTTGAGAAAATATTCAGTAGTTTTTTTTATAGCATTTTTAAAAAAAAAAGTTATTTGGCGGACCCTTTAGTTCAAGTTCTACCGCCTCTCCGAACAAACAATTGCAAAATTTAACATGGAGATAACATAGGGATGTGAAATAGTTTCAAACTCCCCCTTTGGAACTTGTTGAGAACTGGTTTGAAAATGATGAAAAATATTGAGCAAAACTGGTACTAATGTGACACGCGCGGAACCAGTTCTGAACTAACCCTTTGGCACCAGTGCTGTACCAGTTGATTTGCACCTCAGCTCAATTCACAATAAATAATTTAAATGTTTCTTTATCAACTCACAAGGAAACAAAAAATTTTCACGGCGAATGTTTTTACGGAACATTTTAACCCCTTAAATCCCTGTTTTAATGGTGTTTTTGCTCTTTTTTAAAAGAAGGACAAAAAAGACCCTTACCTTGAGGAGTTAGAGGGTTAGCATATTCTACAAAAATGTTTGATTTTGGTGTATAAAGGGACTTATAGTAAAATTTTACGGTGAATATTTTTAAGGAACATTTTAACCCCTTAAATACCTGTTTTAATGGTGTTGTTCGCTCTTTTTTAAAAGAAGGACAAAAAAGGCCCTTGTCTTTAGGAGTTTGAGGGTTAACATGTTCTATAAAAATGTTCTCCGTAACATTTTACATACATTTGCTAAACACACCATATACTGTAAACGTAAGTTTTACTCGATTTTCTATGCCGATTGACAAAACAAAATTTGGGGGGAAACTTTACCTCCCCTAAAATGAAACCCAAATGTAAACTTTTAAAACGCCGATACACGTGTCTTTTTTTTTGTCTCTTCTATCAAAATTTATAGGTCGGACCTTGTAATTTTTTTTTATGTTGTACAGTGCTATCAATAGAGAGTTAAATTACCTAAAAGCTGAGATACATTTCGTTTATATGCCACGGTTTTTAAATTTACAGCAGAAATATCAAAAAATGGAAATTCCGCTGATTTTAACGATTAATTAAGAACATAAAATAAATATATTTTCAAAACTGTCCATGAGAAATCGTTCAGAAATTTAGTCAGTTTTTTTCTCCATTTTTTTTTTTAAATTCATTTAAAACTGTGGGCTGTATTAAAATTTACTCAAAAAAAGTGCAATTTACCAATCAGGAGTGTATGTGAAAGACATGTGCCGTATGAGTGTTATTAATTCATAACACTCATACGGCACATGGGTGCAAGTTTTATTTAAGTGCGTAGTAATGACCTTTTTATTTATTGTACATACATCTATAAAAAGTTTGTGTAAATCAGAAGTGCCCAAGCCCTATGCGCATGATGCTCATTTGTTTTTGTAAAACATAGGTCGGCAGAGCGTAAAATGAGGTTGTGTATGTGAGCGTACTACCCAGCAAACACTAAATCGAGCGTTGCAAATTACCATTATAGTTCCTTACACACAAAATATAGTTGCCAATAACTTGGCTAAAATAGGCCTATCCAAGTTGTTTTGTAAAATTTCAATACGTTTTTAAATTGTTTAGCCAAAAACTTTTTAAAATTTACCAAGATAGATAGGGCTATTTTAGTCAAGTTATTGGCAACAATTTTTTTGTGTGTAGGTAATGTGTTACGCTTTTCACTTAAATATAAATATTTGAAATTGTCTAAACATTTTGTATGACTTAAAAAAAGGAATGCTGAAGTTTTTGGAATGAAGAGAACGTAGACAAGAAATTAACAACGATATTGATATACAAACGGAACTTCTAATACTTCCAAACTGATTTATTTATAATGTTATGACAATTTCTTATTAATAAAATGTGTTTTAAATTTGATAACCTAAAATGCATTGCATGTTACCAAATGCATTATTAATCATAAAATATTTTTCGTAATTCATTATTAAATATAAAGGTTTGTTGGGTAAGTATTGCTGAAAAAAATATAAAATCATCCGCTGCATGTACACTTGTCAGAGTCTCATCAGCAACTAAATGAAAGAGCATAAGTATATGTATGAAGTGGTCTTTGCACAATTGTGCTATGAAATGCCGACCTATGTTGTAAGAGTTCGTAGCTATAGGCTGTGTGTTTTAAGACACACATAGAGCTGTCAGCACTAGCAATACGAAATACACAACCAACTTTGTCTTATTAGTTTTTTTTTGACGTTCTTCACTGTATACAAGCAAGTGCAAAGCAACAACACTTTCGTATGCTTTACTAGTAAACATTGAAATATTTTTTTCTTTTTTTTTTGTATGCATTGGTTTTTACAACATAAAATATTGAATAAAAATTAGTTTTTCTTTAAATGTATTGGTGTTTGCTCTTCCATAAGGAACTTTTGGGCACCCCTGCTGTAAATGGTTAATTTTAAAATCTTCCAATTAAAAATTTTATATGTCTTAAATTTGTTCACATGATTACCTTGATGATTCCAAACAGTGGCTACATCCAATTTAAAATTACCAATCAATTTATTACGACTAAAAACACTACGACTTTGTAAGACCTTATTTTTGAATTATTATGTACATTAAGTTACACATGCAAATGATTGTAATTTTGACATTGTAATTGACATATTTAGTATTCAGTGTAGCGTATAAAATTCAACAAGTTATATTGTGTTTTTTTTTTTTTGTACAAAAAAAGTTTATAGACAACATATTTTTGAAGAGGGGAGTATAGAATAAAGAAAAAATAGAATAGAAAAGTAAACAACATTAAATATACGAAAATTACATTCATAGAATTTTAACAAAACATAAAAGGACATCATAAATACTTAATTTAAAAATAAAGTTTTTTTTTTTTTTGTTAGGGAGGGTTTTAACATTGTTTTTCAGGCACTTAATTTCACTAACATTAACAAGAGTAGAGAAAATACAAACGCCTGAATGTAATAGACCCATCAGCCTTGTCCAAAACATTTTTTGTTATACAATTTTGAAATGGGTATCACCAGAAGGAACACATGTAAAGTAGTTTAAAAATTAGTTAAATACAAGGTGGCGCAAAAATAACCTTCCGATGTTTTTTGGCTGTAATTTAAAAAAAAAAATGAAAAACTTTGATTCTTCTTGTGAATTATTTTTATTTGGTATTTTAATTTTTTTTACATCAAGTCGAGAATATGATGTCATGTAAATGGCCGCCGCCACAGTTGATTGTCATTTGAGCCCTTTTTATGGCATTTTCCATCACTTTGGCCAAAACTTCCGGCGATAGGTCCTCATATTCTTGACGGATATTGTCTTTAAGAGCTGCAAGAGTCTGAGGCTTGTTGACATAAACCCGCGACTTCAAAAAGCCCCACAAAACGAAGTCTGGAGCGGTCAAATCAGGCGATCTTGCTGGCCAGTGCAAATCGCCAAAACGGGAGATTAGGCGCCCGGGAAATGCATCCTTCAGCATATCGGTTGTGGCACGTGCAGTGTGTGCCGTTGCACCGTCCTGTTGGAACCACATGTTTTCCAATCCCAATTCATCAAGTTGCGGCAGAAGAACTCGTTGATCATTGCTCTGTAGCGCTCACCATTCACAGTAACCGTTTGGCCCGCGACTCGGCTACAGCAGCAATATTCTCTGCAGAACGGCTGCTCCGGGGTCTGCCACGCCTGGCAGCATCTCGTGTTGTGCCAGTCTCTTAGAGGCGAGCGGCTAAACCTCGCAGTGTTTCACCAGTAGGCGTTGGACGGCCAGGAAATCTGCGACGAAATTCACGTTGTGCCAAAGTCACCGACCGATTATTGGTCAAATAAATAGTCACCAATATTCCGCGATCTGGAGCAGTGTAGCGTAACATTGTTTATTAACGTGTGTTTCGCATGTGTTTACTACACAAATGTCAAAACAGAACTGACATTAGGGGCCAATCGCAAAATTTATAGCATTTTCTGATAGGAGGATTACTTTTGCGCCACCTTGTAGTTTGCAAAATATGATTTTTCAAAAAAAAAAAGTTTCAGGGAATTTAAACAATTTTTTAATCTTTACTAAATTTTTCTTAAATTCTTTATCAATGAAAATTGTACAAATTGGAATGATTTTAAACTCTAGAACATTTTTTAAGTTCTGTATCAATTTTATGTTAAAATGTTTTATAAATTAAGGACTTTTTTGTTAAAGAATTCTATAAATTTTTGATATTCTTTTTAAAAATTCTTAACAAATTTAACGGCTGGACAATGCTGATTTTAGGTTTTTTAATTTGAGACAGAAATAGTAGATATAAAATTCAACTCAACAGTTAACACATGAACAACTATTATTATTTAATAATATAAGTAATGTGTGAAGTAATTCATGTATACCCGTTGCATCATAAACTGTTGACAAGTCAATTTTAAAGGAACCCACTAAAGTACCGGTACGTAAAAACTTCCTTGACTGCAAAACCTTTTTTTTTTTTTTTGTAAAGAAAACGATTAACATTAGTCAAAAAGAACGAAAAAGAAATATTGTTTTGAACTAAAGTTGAGTTAAGCGTATATAACTTAAATAATTCTTAATTATACACACAGAGAAATAAAGTGCCAACCGAATTGAAAAGTGTATTTTAATGGTAACAACTTGTAAATGATGTTAGAACACCGATATTAACATTATATTTCCAAAAATGTTGGGTGTTGCAAAAAATAATGTTCAGTTGTAGCTACCGACTGAAATTCATAATAATCGAGGTTAAATCGTAGTAACCGAACTTCAGTTGACAAATAGCTAAATTTTTCTCTGTGTGTATGAATTGTAGTTTTGCTTGAAAAAGTTATTTAATTAAAAAAACATGGTATACGAAGTAAAAATTTGCATTTAAAAGCGACAATACATTTTAAATACACACAGAAAAAAAGTTAGCTATTTGGTTCAAATTCGGTCATTACCCAGCAAAAAATAGTGCTTACCAGAAGCGCTTCCAGAAGGGATTATTTGATAACGAAGCGCTTCCAAAGCAAATAAAGAAGGCATAATTTTTGTTCGTAATGTCCCACTTGGTATGTCTCTTTTAAAGCGCTTCTTTCATGTGCTCTTAGAAGCTATAAATTCATGCCTTCTTAGGCACTAAGAAGCGCTTTTTTGTATGTTGACAACATTAGTGCTTTATGGTATGCATACTTTATTATTGCTTCATTGTAAGCATTATTCACTGCTTCAATGAAGGCATTCTGGGAAGCACTACAGAATGCCTTCCCTAATTGCTTTATGGTATGCAAGGCGGTGAAGCGCTATTTTGGAAGCATACAAATGTAGTTGCTGCTTACCAAATCCAGGTTATTTTGTTGCTGGGTACGAACTTCAGTCAGTTGGTACAATTGAACATTAGTTTTCACAACAAAGTTCAGTTAATTCAACTGCATTTTAGTTGCAACACCCTAAGTAGTCAGAAATCTAATGTAAATATTGTTGAACTAACTGAATTTATAAGTTGTTACCATTATTATTATACACTTTTATAGTAGATTGGCACTTTATTTCTCTGTGTGTATTTATGCACAACATTTTAAATATTTTTGTTTTCTTGAGGTGTGACCTATTTAGTAATCTCAAATAAAAAAGTTTGTAGAAAAATTAGTAAAACGTTTTTTTTTTATCCCAATTTACAGCTTTTGTGCCAAATTTTCGTTCAAAATAGTTTTTTTTTTTTGTAAAAATTGTTAATATTTTCTAAATTGAAAAAAAAAAATCCATGCAACATTTTAAGAAAACAACTTTCGTAGTTGTTTTTTTTTTCGTAATATATACGAATATTTCGTATATTCTACGAAAATCAGTTTGGGGAAGAATTGAATTTTTTTTACAAAAATAACGAACGTCTTTCGTATTTTAATTTGATATATAGAAAGTTCGGGTAATGTGGAATACCTATTTTATTTTTGTAGTTTGCCGCCAATGTATTGAAGATAAATTTACAAAGTCGATGTTTGAATATAACTTGGTTTGTTGTCGAACTATGTTCATAACAAACATGCATTGTCTTTATTGTAAAAAGAGTTATACACGAAAATGCTTAGTAACCCAATACGTCCACATGCTAAAATATGGAGGACAATGTGAAGTACCTAGTCGGTTAATGTGGAATACCATTCCACATTACCCGCAATCAAATCTAAATAGTTTTTTTTTGGACTATTGAAATGTAAAATAATTACAGAATCTGTTTTAGTATCGATTTTTTTTGCAGACAGAATTTTAGTGGACGAAAAATAATGAAATTTTTTAGTAAACTAATGAAACTTTGTTTCACAAAGTGAACAAAAAATTTCTTAAAATTAATGAAAAGCTTTATTATTTTTATGAAACTTGTTTTTTAGATGAGCTTCTTTATTTAGTAAATGGTAATTTTTTATTTTTTATAAAATTTTATGAAAACTTGCATTTGCTTAATGAAAAATTTCAATGAACAAGTTCAAGTGCAACTTTATGGCTTTTATGCAAAAATTCATTAATATCATGCAGAGAATGATCTTCGTGTGTACAAAATATAGCCATAAACTATTCGTGTTTTATTTTATAAGAAGTAGACCTTATGATATGAACTTGGTTTGCTTTCAGAAATAATTGTGACGCGATTTATTAAAAAATTTGATTTTGAAACATAAATAAATTTTACAGCTAATTAAAATTTAAAGTTATTTATTAAGGCTAGAATACACGACCAATAACATTGACCAATCTATCCGAAATATTAAAAAGCTGAATATTTAATTTTTAAATATATTGTTCAGATAAGTGGATTTTCAAAAAAATTTAAAAAGCGCGAGGATCCCACGTTAGAAGATAGTTTTATAAAAAAAAATAATTATGAAGAGAAATCTACATGCTTGCAAAACTTAATTATAGTTCACAAGTTAATAAAAATTAGCGAATAATATGTGTTCGGAACGATTTAAAGAACACAGAAAAGACAAATACCCCGTTTAAGAATGCGTCAAAGGCATATTGCATGTTCTATTAATGAAAAATTAATTAAAGTTGATAGTAATAGTAAATACAATTTAAAAAGAATACCGAGTCAGCAATGTGGAATACTTTACCCTCTTTAAGGTATTCCACATTAGCCGATCTGCAACTAAATTAAAAAAATATATTAAACATTGTTAATCGTAATATTTACACATATTAATGGCAGTCTAAGAAATATAAGTGTGTCATTAATTTACTGTTGAACCTCGATTATCCGGGTTACACGGGACCGAACTCAGCACGGATAATGAAAAATACGGTTGATATAGATTATTTATTTTCAAATAGTTGTGATTTTATAATTAGGTTTACCAAATCAGCCATTTTATAAACTAAGGCTGACAAATTCTCATAAAGTTGATTTTGTCATTTCATTTCATCATTTTCTTTTGCAGATAACTGAAGATTAGGATGATGAATATGAAACAATTGTATTGTTTATCATGAAAATTATCAAACTTTTTGAAAAGCAGCAAGTAAAATCTAATATGACAATATCATGTTAGATTTTAGACTTTACTAAAATTTTACAAATTTTCTCTACTTTTCTCTACTACTTGGTGCTAGAAAAAACCTTTTTTCTGAAGTTTTTGGAAACATGATAAGCTAATTCCATGTTCAAGCTAGGCACGAAAATCGGTTATGTCGATTAGACGTGGTTTTATAATATATATATATATATATATTATGTATATATATATATATATATGTATGCACAGCGCATACTTTAGGGACACGGCCAAAATTGTCCCCGAAATATGCGGTGTATCGAATCAATTGTCCTCATATTATACTCTTGATGTATGAAAATGAATGAAAACTTTGCGGACAGTCTCCAAAGTAAGCAAATGTGCCTTAACTATGCGGAGGAACGAAAGTATGCGCTGTGGATACATATTATGTATATATATATTTTATTATGTATCAAAAAAAAAAAAAATAGGGACTAATTTTTGCATTCAACTTCCGTTTTTTCAATTTCACCCATTATTGCCACAGTGCATAAAAGGTTTTTAAAACTTTTGCATATAATTATAAAAATTTGGATATAAAATATAACATGCAAAAGAAGCCGACGAATAACTTTATAAATTTTAAGGTTGCTTTGGAGATCCAATAAAATATTACAATATTAAAGAATTTTGAATTTTTTTTCTGAATTGAGGGGGCCAAGCCCTTGAGTCCTATACCGCCCATTTGGCACCAGTTTTCTTTACCAGAAGCGAAGAAAACTCAGTTGAAATTGAAACGTAGCATAATTTAAATTTTTAGGTTTTATGCAGGCTCCACGCCCTATTGCTCTGTTCCGCCAAATGTAGAATTTTGTAAAAAAAATTATGTGTCCCTAGGTCACGATCTGCCTTTTCTAATGAACAACACATCGCTTTATTCTCATTTAAAAATTTCAGATCGAGATCGATTATTTTAGTATCGATTGTGATCTGTCACGTGTCCCGCGGAAGTGTCTCACATACAGCTGAGCGCAATATAATGCCTATAAGTAATTTTTGTATATTCCACTGACTTAATAAATAAATGAAATGAAGTGCTCATAAATATTTTATAATTAGACGATAAATATTACAAAACTATAAATATAACCATTTATTAAAAATCTGAGAAATAACGCCTAAATTTCATTTCCATATATATTACTGTCTAAATATGGACCAAATCGGTTCATAAATACAGCAAAAAGAAAAAGTTATGCTGGCAGCGCCACCTATTGCGTGTTTTTTTTTAATTTCCAGTTTTTTATCTAATATAAATATATTTTATATATGGGCCAAATCGGATTATAAATAAAAATTTTGCAAATATATCAACTCCAGCGCCACCTACCGGCCCATTTTTATGTAAAATTATTTCATCAACATATCTTATATTCATTCTGAATATGGACCAAAACGCGTCATTTATATAAGAGACATACAATATTATCATAAATATTTCAACAACAGCGCCACCTAACGTGTCCAACAAAAATTTTAATTTTAGCTGACCACCAGAGAAAGACAAGGTATAAATATGGCGTCGATACGTCTAGTGGTGTAAACGATATAAGATTACAAACATACACACAAACGATTTTATATGCTAAGATGAAATGACATTAAGTATAGGCCTGAATGCATTGTATGCAATGCAGATAGCGATTTTTAAATCAACAGCTCTGGCTGGTCAGCTAAGATATCGAAATGATTTAAACGGGGGCTTATTTGAAATTAATAGCGCTTTCTTTTCTAACATTTTTTTTTACAATCGATCAAGATGCCTTCATGAAAAAGTTAAAATACTGAGTTTTTTTACACACTTTCGCACACTACCACGCCCACTTAATTAGTATCAAATTCAAATATAGTATTCTACAACATCATAGCTTTCTAATGGTGTATAACTGGTGAAAATACATTTAGTGGTTTATCCAAACACTCGGTACAACGAGTGCCTGTAATCTAGATATAGATTACAGGCACAATTCGCTAAACAATCTGCTGGCTTAAGAACAGTTAATTTTTCTGTAAAATTAAAAATTTGTTGTAACTTTTATACACTTTTGAGTATTGGACTTTTAAGGTAATATTTTTTAAATTTGTCTATTAGTCCCACGTTTTCTTTTATTCTATAATATATTATACACTTCTTGCTGCACGCACAAACTTCCTCAATTAAAATGTTTTCTGGTATTTAAACAAAAAGATTGATTACATCCTTCTTATAAATAATTAATTGACTATTTTCTTTATATCATTACACACAATATAATTGATCAGCAAGTTGAGTTTATTAATCTTTAGATTTATTTAATGAAACGCATATTTCTATGAAATTGAATACCAAGAAAACTATGTAAATGTTCTTTTTCAATTAGTTAATTGCTTACAATAATTGTATGAAAATAATTTTAAAAAATGTACATACACACTCAAATAAAAAAGTCTGTAAAAGTTACAGATTTTAGCAAAACGTGACTGCAATTTTGTAGTATAATGAAAGCAGTAAAAAAATTAGTAAAAGTTACTGAAATTAAGTCAAATTTTTGTAAACTCTTAATGGAAATTAATTTGCTAAAATCAACCAAATTTTGTAGTAAATATATGGGTTCATGCACACAGAAAACAGTTTTGTAGTTGCAACTGAATTTTTTGCCAACCGAATTTTTGTGGTTCCACGTACCATCACTGTTACTAACTTTTAATACTATTGTAACAACCGACATTTATTTACAAATTTCGAATTTTTATTGTACCAATTGAATATTTTATGTTTATGGACTATAATATTCTATAAATAGATTTACATGCGTTCAACAAAATTTATTTTATTAATAAAAAAAAGGGTAAATGTCTCGAACTGGCCTTGAACCGGCGATCTTCCGAACTGGGCTCGAACCGGCGACCTTCTGCTTGTCAGACAATTGCTTTACCTCTAGCCTAAATCCAATTTGAAATTGTATTTTCAAATTTCTACCTTGAATATTTTTTTTCTTTCAAGTTTAAATATTAATAGATTTGTATGTACAACAGAAATTAGGTTGCTAATATTAATATTTTATTAGAGTTACCAAAACTATTAAAAAACTTTATATGATTTTAAAATTGGTAACGAAACCCTATATTTTATATAGAGTGATTGTTTTTTTGCAGGCGAAACTAATATTCGATTTTACCTGCAAATATTGTATTCATGGAATAAAATCTTCTAAAAGTGGTTGGTTGTTGGTGTTAAAGGTAATGTAGAAGATAATATTTTTTCAATATTGATTAGGAAAACCAATATTTTGAATGATGTGACTGTGTTTTGGTTAATTTTATGTATTTTCTGTTTACAATATAGTTTAATTTTTCTGATGAAAAAAAAAAATTATTGAATACTAAGTAAATTTTGTTGGTTATAAAGGATTTCCAACCAAATTAATCTCTGTGTGTGTTAAAAAATTTGAAATCCTTTGAAACTAATATTATTTCGCAATAAATTTCGCAATTTTTATATTTTAGAAAAGTGTTTGCATTAATAACACTTTAACTTATATAAGTGGATTTTAGTCCTATATGTTTCTAATTGTTATCGTTATGCAAAGTTTAAAAATTTAAAAAAAAATCGTTTGCTACAAGATCAAATTTTTTGTTCTTTTTATTTTTTGTTTGGGGATTTCAACTTTTGAATTACATTTGGTAATACAAAAATTTTCCAACATTTAAGAGATAAGTTCAGCATATACCTTATTGGTGCGTTATCTCTTAACAAATAAAAACATGGTGTTCGAATATTCAGAACAATTTTTGTCTATACGCCGTTTAAATAACACTGTGCTAAAATTTTTTTATTTTCCTTTTTCAATTTTTGGTGTTTTTTGTACCGGTCACTAACACACCTTCATGGAATAAAAATTTCATTAATGTTGTAATTCTGCACAGTTTGAGGCATGTCGAGTTGATTTGTCCTTAACAGATAAATAGTACAACCGTTACAAAAGTTGAAAAACATGAGCGTGCATTTTGTTCAAATATCTGTTTTTCCCAAGGCACATTCACTGTTTAGTTATAAATAGGCCAGTTTGCTCGTGAACTGAGTTTTTATTTTTTGCTATTTTACAACACAAAATCAGGGGAAAATTGTGTGAAAATTGCATAATTTGTTTTTGATTTTTCATATAGCAAACAATGATATTGCCAGATTTTAGAAACCTACAAATAATAGTGGCAGCTCATATAATTGACCGCCATCACAAATTTTTTTCATAATGACTGTGTGCTATAAAATTTACTCTTTTATCTAAACCGTTATGCTCCCGCACATCAAAAGATTTTTGGGAAAGCACAAAAAAAAGGCAGTAAATTTTCATGAAAATTAATGTGCCATAAAATTAGAAAAACAATTTAACCCTAAATTTAAATATTTAAGAATAGCCCATAATTAATTTACCTTGAATAAAATTAGTTTCATAAAGTTTATGAAACTTTTTTATGAAATAATGAATATCTATGAAACATTTGTCTTCATTAAATTAAACCTGTTCCTCGATATGATTATATTTTTTTCGCTGATTTTTTGTCTAGATTTTGACATATCTTTTGTCAAAAAGTGAGTAATATTTAATTACCCTGTTAAAAATCGATATATATGGATCCATACGTGAGCACACATGCTTCATACATGTCCACATTCATCAATACATAACTCATATGTGTTCATACATAATTCTTATATGTTCATATGAGGAATCATAAATATTCATCTGTGTGCATTAGCGAAAATTGGGGTAATATTTACATATATTCATACATACATTAGGGTCTCCAACCTTGTATGGAGCAAAAAAAATGTCAGGTATTGACTGGGCCCCCCTTAAAAATATGAATTTGGGTGTAAAACAACGTATCCTAAAAAATTAGGACAATCGGATAAGAGGAACACGTGCCTCAACGGGCCTGAAGTTTGAAAAACGGTATATATGGGAAAAATATGACTTTTTTTTTAAATTTTTTAAAATTTTTAATATTTTAAGTTGATCTTGCATTTAAAGGTTTAAAAATCCATAATAAACAGTAAATTATCTTTCTAATAAGGCAATAAAAACAAAAATCGGTTAAAAAACATCCAAGTTATTACAATTGCCCCCGGCAACTAATGTTTCACAGAACGCTTAATCAAGAAGTTCGAGCCCAAATTTTGAAATTCGTAGAAATAATGTAAAGCAAAAACATTTTTGTATTTTATTAGCTCAAAGGTACTCAATTAAAAAGTAATTTTTATCATGTGCTTTGCAAACTCGTTTTAAACTAAAGCCAAAAAAGTCTGAATTATTAAACACAGGTTTCACATCTCCAATTTTAAAGTTTCAAAATTTTTTTTAAAGAAATTTAAAAAAATCAACGATTGGACTTTAAGTTTTAATTATGCACATATTAAGGACTAAAACCTGAAAAAATTGAAGGTATTCCTCTTTTCATTTGGCCAGTGCAACGATTTAACTTCAGCGGATTTCGAGAAAACCGCGATTTTTGTCACTTATTAAGGTTTTATGATTTTTTTTTTTTTTTTTAATTCATCGGGTAGTTCAATTAGCAATCAAAGTTAGTAAACAAATTTTTAAACATTCAAATAAGAATATCAAAATATTTTACGAAAAAAATAACTTTATACTAAAAATTAGTAAAATAATAGTAAAATGATATTGAAAGCTGTTCTACTAGTTTTTATACTAACATATTTTTTTTGAGTGTAGAGTAGACTGCGGTGCATTTGGTCTTATTAAAAATTTTCAAAAGAAAATCTTTTATCTATGCTTTTACTTATTTCATTTAATTTCAATCTATACTGAGAGAATTGTTTGCATGATATAAATGAATTTTTGCATTATATCTATGAAATGTCACTAGAACTCGTCCATTGAAATTTTTCATGAAATTAATGCAGTTTACATTTCATTTTGAATTCTCAGGTTTGAAATCATAATTAAGATGTTACTATTTCAAATAGGAAACACTAATTGTTAAGAAATGTAAGAGAAAATTAAAAAATTATGTTCTCAAACTTAACAATTCAAAATGAAATGCAATTTTAAAAGATCAACAATACGTACAAAATTAATGCACTTTTTCATAAAATTTAATGAAAAATTTAATTTTATTTTTTAAAAATTTCATACTACTGAATGGAAAAGCTTCATTAAAAATATTTTATTAAACATATGAATCTTTTTCATAAAGTTTAAGAAATTTTTCATTCACATTGTGAAGAAAACTTTATCAGTTTACTCGTTCAAGAAATTCTCTCTGTGTAAGGATTTAAACGACAATTAGGTAATTTATTGTAATTTAATGGAATTTTTTTGTAATTTTTATATCAAAGAAGGATTTACAAAATTTGGCACAGCCGACTTTAATGCCTCGACTTGTTTTTATATACTTTTTTTTATTTTAAACATCTAGAATTTTATTTAACTTTTGTTTTTATTGTAAATGGAATTTTGTAAATTTATTGCATAAATTTATATTACAGTTTACATCTGAATTTATAATTTTTTAAAATTTATAAACAGTTTAATTAAATGTTTATAAGCTAATTTGGCGAAAAGAGTATGCATAAGTTGTTTAATAATAAAACTAATTTAATAAAATGTAACAATCTGTTAAAGTTGGGTAAAATCTAAAATAAGCATTTCGTATACAGTGGACGAAATAATTGTAAGTTCGCGCATGAAGTTGTGAATTTTTCCAAAATATTTGCAACATTTAAAAGTTTTTAGTTAATACCAAACCCTTTTCGATCAATTTGCGGCATATTTTATAATTTTTGAAATTATTCATTGCTTGGCAACGAAATAAATAAAGGGTCCGCCATCTAACGTTTTTTTTTCAACTAGTGCTTATTTCGTGAATGGTAACACTTAGCTCATGTCTGATTTGACAGATAATTAGTTTATCCTTCCTCTGAACGAATATGGTTGTGTATACGCTTGAACAACGCTGGGAAATATTGCGACATTACTTTGAAAATCATGGTAATGTTGCAGAATGTGTGCGAAAATTGCGTACGGATTTTGGAAGAAGGAAGCACCGTTAGCTCCGTATGTTCGTTATCTTGTGAAAAAAGTGAAAGAAACTGGCATCCTCATCGATAAACCAAAGCGTGAAAAGCCAAAAACAGTGCGTACACCTAAGAATATTGCTGCTGTGGCAGAAAGTGTGCGTGAAGCGCCATCAACATCAATTCACCGTAGTTCTTAACAATTGAACATTTCGGAGACATCAGTGAGACGAATATGAGAATTGAAGAGGAGGATATTGGGAACATTTGGTTTCAACAGGACGGCGCTACGTGCCACACAGCCGAAGCTACACTCGATGTTTTGCGCCCTGTTTTTGAAGATCGCATTATCAGCCGCAGAGCTGATGTCGTTTGGCCATCTCGGAGCTGCGATTTGACAACGTTGGACTATTATTTGTGGGGTGCCGTCAAAGATAAGTGTTACGCCAACAAGCCAGAGACAATTGATGCTTTAAAGGACAATATTCGCGAAGCCATTGGTGAAATACAGCTGCACACAATCGATAATGTGCTTAAAATTGGACCGATCGTGTAGGCTACTGCATGACCAGCCGAGGCAGCCATTTGAATGAAATTATTTTCCATTATTAACCGGAAGGATTGTACTTTCAAATAAAAAAAGAAATTTGAGAAAATATTCAGTAGTATTTTTTTTATAGCATTTTCAAAAAAAAAAGTTATTTGGCGGACCCTTTATAAGTTCATTGATGTTAAATTAGGTTTTTCGGCAAAATATTTTAATTTTTTTTACTTTTTCGTCACTCGCGTATTTTACAACTCCATTCCATTCAATTTAAGTACAATTTTGTTTTGCAGCTTTTTTTTATAAACGAAAATATGCAATTTATTAAACAAAAATCCTAAATTGATGTTTTTAATACAAAAAACAACTAAATTTTGGAAAATTGTGCGCTAAAAGTGTTTTATGATTTGTTCCATATAATAATTAATACAATTCATAGAAATAAATCTGTAAAACTAGCGAAAAAAAGCTACTAAAAATTAGTTAAAAATTATCTTGTAAAAAAAATTGCTAAAATTAGCAACTTTTTTTTTACTAAATATTAATAATATAAAAATAGCAAAAATTAATCTGTTGAATGTAAAAATTTTTAGTTATGTTTGAGCTAAATTTTAGTTAATTGAAAGTAACCAAATAATCTGCTTAAATAAGCAAAAACATTTACTAAATAGTAGTAGACTAAAAAATCTGTAAAAAAAGGAAAAGTTTTTAAAGTTATTTTTTAGTTTTTTTAGTGCAAATAAAAGTCTGCCGTTATGAATTCAGCAATCTAGAATTTTTTAGCAAAATTTTCTGTTAATTTAGCAAAGTAAACTGGCAATTCTTCCCTAACTACGTAAGCGCCATATATCGAATATACAAAGAATATATCATAGATATGGCATCACTTACAACATATGTGAAAACAGTGAGTGAGGTAAGTACTTTTGAGATTATGTATGCAAGAACAAAAACACCGTGTATCGAATAAAACTAGTTTTAATCACAACAAAACTCGACCTGACGATAGCTCAGAGGGCTAAAGCGCTCTGTCTAACGTGTAGTGCATGTGGCATTATAAATCAGTTTATCTATACCACGGTCAGTGATTGCACAGAAAATGTCATATAGACGCAATCGAACAAATAAAAACATAAAAAATATTACATTATTCAAAAAAATTCAAAAAAACAGGGTCACTGCGCAGTCTGCGCAGTCAGATTAAAAAAAAATTGAAAATTTGCAATGTAGTTATGATTTTTAGAAAATACCCTCATTCTTCTCTACCACGCCTTTCACAATTAAACGTTTTTGCTAATTTTACAGAGTAAAATGCTATTTTCAAATAACTAAAATTCACATCGAATAAACCTAAAATTTTGTAAAGTTAACAGATTTATTTTTGCTTTTCTAATTTTATTAATATTTAGCTAAAAATCTGCTAAATTTAGCAGTTTTTTCTGCAAGGTAATTTTTAACATATTTTTAGTAGCTTTTTCTGCTATTTTTACTGGTTTATTTCTATGAGTGTAGCTATAGGTGAAAATGTATAAACGTTGAGATAACAAAGTTAATAATTATCCAAGTTGAAAGTTAAATGCGCACACACAGAAAAAAATTTAGCTATTTGAAAAGTGAAATTCGGTTACTACGACTCAAATTCGGTTATTACGAATTGCAGACAGTTGGCACAACTTTATATTAGATTTCACAACAAAGTTCGGTTAATTCAACAGAATTTTAGTTGCAAGACCCAACATTTTTAGAAATCGTATTACTAACTGAATTTATAAGTTGGTAATATTAATATACATTTTTCAGTTCGGTTATCCCTTTATTCCTCTGTGTGCATGAGAAAATTTATGTTCAAGTTTTTGTTGAACTTTGGCTTTTTTTCAGAGTTAACGGATATAAGGCGTGCTTACGAAATATCTAGTGCATCCATTTTCTCTTGAAAATTCTAATGGAAGATTTTCTGTCTTTGGTCATAATGGGGTAAATTGGTACGTGTGGGTGGGGTGAATTGGGAAGTGCAATTTAAGCTATTTTAACTAATCTTCATGTTGTTTGTGTGGCAAAAATTGAAGTACAACAAAAAAACAACGAAACCTATCCGGAAGTATGGTTTAGAAAAAGCCACACGGGATAACAAACTTAAAAAGTGGACAGCGCTTCAGAACTTTCCGCTAAGAAACATCATGCTACTAAACAACATATTCAAAAACCAAGACTGTCATCATCTTCCACAAATACCACTGTATATTTATTTTTGCATAACTTAAAATTGAAAGAAATCCCCAAAAAAAATTAAACTAACTAATAATTTAGTTGTGCTCTTTTGTGTTAAGGATCTACACCACTAATATGGAATTGATCATACCAACTGGTTTTAAGAGAAACAGTTTTTTTGAGATTTTTTTAATGCATATTTTTTAGTATTTAGCTCAAATATAAATACACATTTGTAAATTCAATAGATTTGAATTTGCTCTTCTTATTTTACAAATATTTCGTAAAAAAAGCGAAAAATTAGTGGGTTTTACCCTTTGGGCATTATAAATCAGTGTGGAAAATTTTATCAAGATATCTTAATATCTGCGACATGTAGCGCCAGAATAACAAACACATTGTATAAAAATACAGAAAATTTTATTTATCCATAGATTTGCTTCGTAATGACTTTTTGAATAGTTGCAAAAATTGAATTTTTTTTTCTTTGTTGAAGTAGTGCATTTTTAGAAAAAAATATTTTATATTTTTCATTGCAAGACAAATATCTTGAATATCATTTCAAAATTCTACATTTCTTTCGAAAAACAAATTAAATTTTTCGTAAAATTTCGTCACATTGGTCCCAAACTATTGAACCGATTTATGAACAGCATTCAAAATATATGTTGCTCATTAAATTATATTTGTTTTGCTATTTGAATAGTCAAAATAGTCAAATTACTCAAAAATTTATAATTAGAAAATAAAAAATATTTCAAAAACTACTCCATAAAAAGTTTTTTAATGCGATTTTCGGTTAAATGAGGCTTAATGACATACTAAAAAGAATAGTAGCATATTTATCGCATTTTGTCCCACCAAACTGAACATAAATCACTTGACAGCTGACAACATAGCTGCCTGTTAAAAAAGTGTAAACAACTTAAAGTTATATACCTGTATAAAAAACACCCTTTATATGAAATAAAATCAATAAAAAACGGAAACACAACACAAAATGTTAGCAATTTATTTATCCGTATTATTATTTTCGTTTATTTATCTGAATAAAACAAGATTAACATTTTCTTATATTGGGGCTTTCGAAAATGAAACAAAAGGGCTTAGATCTGGCACAAGATAGGATCCTACATGACCTTATCTACTCATATTTGGGCATGAAAATTATCCAATTTCCAGATCCGTTCAGATATGAACATATCTGGCCATGAAATGCATCACAAACGCCATATCTTATCATATATAATCAGATCTTGCATCAGATCTAATTATATTCAATAATATTAAACTAGATTCAATCATATCATTTTAGATCTGATCAAACCGAATCCTTTTTATTCGGGTTCATGCAATATTTCAATAATATATTTCTTGTTTGCATATTCAATCTTTTTTTTAACGCAATTTTTGGAGTATTTTTTATACGCTAAGACAGATTTTATTTCAGACGTCGATAAAGAAACAGTTTTTATAAAACAAAAAGTTTGCCAATTTGGAAAAACTTTAATTTCAATTCAAAATTGGCCAAAAAGGTGGAGCAAAAATGTAATTTTTGCAAATTAATTGAAAAATGGCAAAAGTAGTATTTTGTGGCAAATGCCATTAAAAACTTGACTTAATTAAAAGGATCATACTATGACAAAATCTAAACTCCAATCTTTAGATAGAGCATCATCCATATTTTTTCATTGCGTGCATTATTTCATTTTAACTCTACTGTGTTGTTTAAATTGCATTATTAGATGACAACAATGGCATGTTTATTTTCAATTTTGTGTAAAAATATTTCACAATATTATCATTTTAATAATAACGCATTCCCAAAAGAAGGTGATGCCCGCACTTGCTTACATATCTCATTGCCAAATTTAGTAACTGCAATACCAAACACTTTCCAACGATACAGTCAAAACAGTAAGTATTATTGTAATCAATTCTTTTAATTTAAATCAGAAAGCATGAACTCAATAGCAAAGTAATTATTTACTTAAGAAAATAACAAAAAACTCTATAGATTATTTTTTAGGCCCATTACCTAATAAAGAAATATAGAGTATGGCCTCGAACTTGAATAATTTTCATTTTCATTTCCATAACAGAAAATACCGGTGTTATTAACTTATATGTAGAACTTTTTGTACTCAAGAAGTAATCATATACTTTTACTTAATGAAAGGACGTTATTGGAAGTAGTTCCTCATTCTGAAAAAAGAATTTATACAATTTTAAAGAATTTATCTTATATATTTTTTAAAGACTAAAAACAGAAATTGAATGTTGCCAAATTTTTGTTAAACTGTGGTTAGATTTATTATACCTAGGACGCACACGTGAGCAGAAAATTGTGAGTGAACGTTGAAATTACTGACGTTATCGTGAGTGAGTTTAAAAAAAATGTTCGAGGGTAATTGTGCGTGAGTCATATTTTTGTTTTAAATTTCAATTTTTAATTGTTCTTTTTTGTGAAAAATTTATATATCCTGAGTGAGTGTGCATTAGGGTGGTTCGAAAAAAAAAGTTGACCCAGTCACCCCCTAGGATTAAAGATAAACTCAAGGCGATTCCAAAAAAATTTTTTTTATTTTTTTGCCACTCCCCTGGATACCGCCCTTTTGTTTTTTTACATACTGTGGCTTCATTTGAAGTCCGATTGTAACGTTTAGCATATCGTTGTTCATGATTTGATCAGTCCTACATTTTTTTAGTTGATCACTTTTGACTCTGACGTCAAATTTAATTTGTGACTTTCAATTTCTCGATTTCTACCCACCCTAACGCCAAATTTTTTTACACAGTAAAGAAAGACATTTTAATTTTATGTAACTTTGACACTTAAAATGCACACTTTTGACCACAAACAAACGAGTTACAAAGATTTAAAAATCAAAAAAATGAAGACAAAAAATCCAAAAAAAAAATTAAATGTATAAAGAAATTTTATTGTGATTATTTTTCTCACATTACATCTTTTCTTGTTAAATGTGATATTTGTCTCACATTACATCTTTTCTTGTTAAATGTGATATGATTTAGGCGAATATGTGAAAAAATATTTAATATAACGGTTTTTGAGACATGGCGGCTCAGTTTTTGCGAAAATAAAGTTTTTCTATTATTTGGTCTCATTTGTTTTTAAAATTTATCTGAAGTGTGTTTTGTTTTAAATGTCATCTTTAATGAAAATTTCTTTCATTAAATCGTTTCTCGGTTATTTGTTGAAAAAAGTGAATAAATAATAAGTTTATACGATTCGTCATCGTGTCTATATAAAGAAATTTTATAAAAATCTTAAATATAAAAAAGGAAAACACTTAAAAATCTAAACAATATGCATTTTAAACCGTGTGAAATTGAAAAAAAAAAATTACCAACAAATCGCAACGTTATTGAATATTTCTTACATTTAAAAACAAACGGTATTTTAAAAAATTAATGTTTATCGCGTTACATACAAGTGGTAATAAAGATGCTTTGTGAGTTATGGAAACGTTCAAACATTCCAATTGTAAGTAAAACAACAATAAGAAAATCATTGGTAAGCCTTATAGAGTTATACTATAAAATCATAAAAAAACCATGTAAATATGTGAAGGATGATTGGAATAAGTTATTCCAAATTGCCAAATGCAAGTGCAACATTATCGATAATTTAGAATGTAGTTGCCCCGAAGCTAATAAGATCCCTACAGACCAAATAAACTTCTTTATTGACCAGAGTGGCCCAAGACTTTTGACCTTTAATAGTACAATATTTGATAATATAGACATTGACATGGTCGCAAAATTTGCAAAATCAGAGTTGCCATGTCTGAAAAACTGTCAAGGCGATTTAACTTTTTTCACATTTTTATCTTCAGCGTTCAAATTTAATGAGAAGAGATGTATCGTGTGACATACAATCATCTTAAATTTTTTTTTTTTTAATTTATTACTTTTTTATTTTTTGACTACATAATTTTTAATTTTTTAAAACCTTCTAACTTTTTTGAATATGAATAAAAGTGTGTACTTTGAAATCAAAAGATACATGAAATCTAAATCGCTTTTTTACTATTAAAAAAAAAATTGGCGTTAGGGTGGGTAGGAATCGAGATATTGCAATTCACAACTAGAATTTGACGTCGGAGTCAAAAATGATTATCTATGAAAATGTAGGCCTGATCAATCCATGAGCAATGACATACCAAACGTTACAATCGGACTTCAAACGAAGACACAATACATAAAAAACCAAAAGGGCGGTATCTAGGGGCGTGGCAAAAATTAAAAAAAAATTTTTTTGGGATCGTCTTTAAATTATCTTAAATCCTAGGGGGTGACTGTCACAACTTTTTTTTTTGTATGGCGACCGACCCACCTTAGTGTGCATGATAACGATTTTCCCTCGTACGTACGCGTAATTGTGAGTCAAAATTCTGTCACGTGCTCTTCTCTGACGCGGTTAATTAATAGCACATTTGTAAAATATTTTTTAAAATGAGATATTATAGTCAAAAAAATTTCTTTTTTAAGATTATTTTTTAATATTCAGAGGAAAAACTTCTTAAATTTAATAAAAATTTTCTTTGTTTTTTGGCCGATAAAATTATCTGTTATTGAATTTTAAATGATGTTTTTGTATTTCAGTTTCCGACTTTTAAATTAAATATTACTTGGATTCAAATTAGATATTTCTCAGTATTTTCTGATTTTTAAATACAACGAACTTTAAATTTTGATTGTTTTTTTTTCGAAAGGAAATTTTGAATTTAAAAGTAATATTTTAGAATTTTCATTATTTTTTTTAATTTTTAAATGAATTTTTTTTTTTAATTTAAACGAAATTTTCTGAATTTCAATTGATGTTATATAAATTTCAATTAAAACTAATTTTAATTTTCATATGGAAATTTTTGATTTGAATGCGGACGTTTTAGAATTTAAAATTTAGTAGTTTTTAGTAGTTTTCTTTTAATGTTTTAGTTGAATCGTTTTTTTTTGTTTTTTTAATTGTTCTAGAAAAGTTATCATGTTGACTTCGGTGATATTTGTGGACCTTTAAAGAATGAATTCCTTAATTTTAATTTAGATTTAAGATCTTGGAGTGGCTCTACACTATACATTTGATTTATTAAATTAATTTTTGATATCTTTAGAACGGTGTGTTATGCAAAGTACTACATTAAGTTTTATTAAGTGCACCCCGGTAGGCTAGTTGGTAGCGTGCTGGCTTATCAGTGCGGGGGTCGTGGGTTCGATTTCCAAAAGAGGCACTAGTCTGTTTTCGCTACAACGCGCAGAAGGCCATATTAGCTAGTGCTCGGTTAGGGTAATAGTATATAATTTGTAATTATATGATTATTAATTAATAAAAAATAAAAAAACTTTATTAAAAATACATAAGATATAAATTCAATTAATAACTTGTATAATTTATTTGTATTTCAATTTAATACAAAACATCATTTAATACAAAAATATATATGGGTGAAAATTAAAAATTTTAAAGTTTATTTAATGCACACACATATACAACTCCAGATATGTTCGTTAATGTTCATGAGAGCTGCATTTTGTAGTATGAAAAAAAACTTTTTTTCGTTAAATTTCAATTTATTGTTCAGATTATTGTAGCACCAGGTCTGAAAGCTTAGTGTACAAATGGGAAAGCTTTAATCCTTAACTTATAATGTTTTGTTTTTTTCACTCGAATAGTGTATGAAATTACAAATTATGTAGCACAAAATTTATTTTTTAAAATTACCAATTTTCTTTTCATATATCAGACACTTTGTTCGCAGGTCGCATTGGGTTAAGGTATCCGATTTCTCTTAAATTTTGCAGTATCTAATTATTGGACCTAGCAGTGCAATAATACACAAAATGATTGGTGAAAATCGAAAGCGAAATTAAATATTTCTAGAATAATCAAGTGTATAAATTTGAAAAGCATAACAATTTTTCTATATATATTTTCTGTTTTTCCGAGATAAGCGCTTTTCACCTGCTTAAAAGAGACATACAAAGTGGGACATCGTGATCAAAAAGCATGCCTCCTGGATTTGCTTTGGAGGCGCTTCGTAATTAAATAATAGCTTCCGGAAGCACTTCTGTGTAAGCACTGTTTTTTTGCTGGGTGTAGGTTAATTTACAGGTTATCCTTCAATCAATATTAACATCTTATGCTCAAATGAAAAGCCGTTTTGTGTACTATTTAAGGATAAGAGCCGTGCTTTCGACCTAATTGCCTAGGTCATCTTCAGTCTCATTCTTATCCACCACCCACAAGAAATCATGGTTTGATCTGGTATATATATCAACACACAGAAAAATAAAGTGCCAACCGAATTTTTTTTCCCCCTAATATTTATTACACCTGTCATCATTAGTTGACAATAAGTAATTATTTTTACAGTTATTGGGTGATAAATTGTCCTAAATAATTATGTTTAAAACTAGTAAATTTCAATTAAGGGGGAAAAAAAAAATTTATGTTACATTTTCCCATCAAGAGAAACGAGCAGGTAGTCCCGTAGGAGTAAAGCGTTTAAGTATTCTAAGCTCTACGGTCTCATTTTCTGGCAGCCTTCTTAGTTCGGAGTTTGTGTGTAAGTAAAGAGAGGCGGTTGGTATGATTTAAGCTACTATTTCGTATAGATTCCTTTACGGTTTTAACACCTATATCGCGATGGAGGTCCTCATCTGTGATATACCATTCTGCATTGACAATAGTTCGTAATATTTTAGATTGCATACGTTTTATAATTTTTATGTTTGAATTGCTTGCAGTTCCCCATAATTCTACTCCGTACTTCCAGATAGGGGATATTATTGAATTGTATATTAGAAATTTATTTTGTATAGATAGTTTTGACTCTCTGCCTAGCAGCCAGTAAAGTTGCCGGAATTTGTTTTTTAGTTCATTTCTTTTTTGAATTATAAGATCTTTCTATATAATTTTGGAGTCTACCAGCATTTCAAGATACTTTGCTTTAGAGTCTGAAGGTATTGGTAAGTTTTTTATTAGGATTGGTTGGTGCCCGGCGATCTTTCTATTGCTGTAGAAAACTTGAATTGAAAAGTGTATTTTGGTGGCTACAACCAATAAATTCGGTTAGAACAACCATATTCAAATGCGGTTTCCAATTACATGGAGTGTTGCAATTAAAATTCAGTTGTGTTGGAAGCGAATTTTGTTGCGAAAACCAACATTCGCTGGTACCAACCGATTTCAGTCGTAGTTACCGAATTTTAGTTGGTAATTCGAAAAATTTTTGTCTGTATGAACCTACCACAGAAAATCCATTATGGGAACTAGTTAATTGATTACCCATCTTATGTTACAAGCTTAGCCATCAAATTCAAATCTTAAAGCTTTTTAGTTGGCCGATATGTCAGAACATTACAAAAAACATTTTCTGTAGAAATCAAAGCGAAATATCTGTTAAACCGATTTAAAAACTTTAAAAATATTCGTGGGTCAAAGTTACTAAAAAATTACATATGTATATCTATGAAATCAATTTAAGCATGTAATAAAATCAAGAACTTTGGTTACAGGGCGCCCGTCACTGGTTACAGCTTTCAGATGTTTCCCAAACACTCACGACATAACTCATAGACATCGAAAGTTGAAAAAAAATCATATAATATCCCATTTTCGCTTGGGTTTCACTGAAAACTAAAAAAAAAAAAAACTAAAAATTGTCTTGAAAAAGCCCATCTTCAAAACAATATAAAAATTAAATCGGAAAAAATTTACGAAACATACGTTCTGGAATTTGCATCTACCTTAAATTGGCTGCAAATAGAGGCTCAGCTGTAAATTATATTAAATATGTTCTATGACCTGGGTTTAATTTTATCACTAATCGTGGTAATTGTTTATGCTATATATTTAGTACCAGCTAATTTTAACTATGATTAGGTTAATATAAATACACAAATATATATTCAAATAAAATGGGGGTTTGTGTTACATTTTTATTCAATATAATTAGTTCCAAAAATTTTAAAATTTAGTATTAATTAAATTATATTGTTTATTTCATAACTTACCGATAAAGTTATAATTTTGTCAAATAACATAACTGGAGGCATGTGGAAATCAAAAACAAAATACTGTTGGATAGGCAAACAAATTAAATATTAATTAGTTTCTTTTCCCACCCATGCAAAACTTTCTTAAACTTACTTCGTTGTAATAAGGACAATTTGTACTCTCCTTAACACTTGTATATTTCTTTTGATCTCCGACTTGTATACAAACAACAGGATCCATATTTAAGCCCGGCAATTGGCGAGCTTCTATGATGGTTATACAAACTTGAAAATCTTGTGATTTTAAATGATCTGCAGTACGAGTCATTTGTTTGATCCTAAATGATGTGAAATCACAAGTTATAATTTAAAAATAATTAACTCGTTTGAAAATGTTTTATTTGATTTAAAAGTTTTTACATTTTTCCTTGGTCGAATTGTTGCAGTTCTTCTAAATCGCTTGACTGATTTGAATGCCCACTTTCAGCACCTGGTGTTGTTGTTATAACACCATTACCACTTCTCATTAAATGTTGATTATCGATGGTATCAACCCCTGGCATTGTTGAGTTAATCACACCAGTACCATTTTCATTATCAAATATTAATGGCGACCTGTTGAGGTATAAAAAAAAACAAAGAACTAAAACATCAAAGACAATTATACACAGAGAAAAAAACATTGGTTAAATCAATAATATTATCATATTTGAATTAACATCGTATTTTGTTTATTACACTCAGGGAACTTTTGCTTTAAAAATTTGTAGTTGTTTGGGTTGTAATACAGTTTCTTTATTTTTAATGTAAATGTCAGCCATTTGTAGAACAAATTAAATAATTTACTAACCTTGTAGTTCATTTAAAAAAACAAACCACATCAAATGACTGTTTTATGATTTTACATTAATTTTTTACATTAGTTTTTTGTTATTTAAATAAATAAATGTTTGTTTATTTTTTTGCTAACATGTGGTTCATTTTTACTACAATTGTTAGTAATTTTTTGAATATTAAAAAACAAATGACAATGTTAGTTGAATTTACTGGAATGTAAGTCGCCCTTTCTTTAAGTGAAACTTCATTTGTTTTTAACTACATTTGCAGTGGTCTTTACCTACATAGTATTCTAAGTGTACCTTTATTTTTAAATTATATATGGATCTTTTTAAAGTAAATATGGTTCTAGGTAAAATAAATTAATATCATATTCAAAAAAAAGTAATGTCAAAAGTATAAAATCACATTCAATTAGACCTTTAAATATGTTACTGTATAAAGTTAGTTCAAAATTGATTATAAAATTGGGGGATCCAATAATATCGAATTAATAGCCTGATATATGCCAAAATATCCCATGGGATTAATTTATATCTAATTAGATTCAAAAGATAAGTAACGCAGTTCAATAAAATCAGAAAAAGTAGCTGCATCGGGATTACGGCCTCTTATTTCTGAAATACTTTGGGACGCAGATCACGAATATGGGCTTGTCATTTTTTAGCTATTCATCAAAAATAAGTTCCATCTCAAATATAAAATCAGATCTCATTTGATATAGATCGATATTTATTCTTATCCAAGTTTATCCCAAAATTGAGATATCCAGTTATATCCTATTAGATCCTTCAAATATATTACTGGATTAAGTTGGATCTGAATTAATCTTAAAATTGGGGCATACAAAAATATCTAAGTTAAGATAATGATATATCCCAAAAGCCACATGGGATTAATTTAGATAAAAAATCTAATTAGATCCAACAAGAAAGTTATTTTTGGTGGATCGAATGAGTTATTTTTGGATTGAATTGGATTTACTTTAAGCAATAGTCGTATGGGGTTATATATAACAATATATAATTATTTCGTACACTCATAGAAAATATTAATGATGTTGGACCATATATAACCATATCTCAAAAAATTTGTTAATCTTCTGTCATGTATGAATGGAATCTTACATAATTATATCTTACATTATACATATTGCACTATATTGCACCATATATATTAGCATATCTTATATCACACACACACAACTATTTTTAATAAGACAGTATATATTATTATATCTTAAATTATATAGCTTATATGTCACCATGCATGATTGCATATTGTCTTATGAGAATATAATATATGACAATAGATCTATCAGATCTTATTGTGTAGAGTATATATGCATAATGTCTTATTTTATAATACTCAATATATAGTATTATATTGTTATATATGTCACCGCATGATAAACATATAATAAGATATGGCCATACTTGACACCATATATAATCACATATTATAATATATTTTTAGATGGAAAAACTTAAGACCACCGGAGTACAAACGTTTACATATAATCATGCATTATTTTATATATATTATAGATGTTATTGCAAGCTATTATATGTATGTAAATATTAGGATGTCCCTTAAAATAAACAATTGGTCCTCTTTAGTGTTACGTTAGGTTTTCTCGAGTTACGTGATATATATAGAATAAACGAGGCAAAGTTTTGCCACCATTTAAATAATCACCTGGTTGAATATTTTGCTGAAATTGCCACTTATTGATATATCGAATTCTTCGTTTATACCAGTTTTGCGACGTGTCTCCTTTTCACCTATCACAGATTTGTCACTTTGGATAAATCGACCTTCATTTCACGTAGGGTTAGTACTGAATTAGAACCCGTTTAACAGAATTTTGAACTTACTTTCTTATGACTGAACTATTAAACAAATCGATTCAATATCGGTTCGATACAGGTATTAAGGAAAACGGATAAGGTATACGGGAATTTGTAAAAGTCAGGGATTTGGCATTGGTATTGGTTGTCAAGGTTATGTCACTTGTGCAGATTATAATTTGAATACATTTTTTACTAATTGCACTGAGAGAATTTTCTGCATGATATCAATGAATTTTCGCATTAGATCTATAAATTGTCACTAGAACTCGTCCATTGAAACTTTTCATTAAATTAATGCAGTTTTTCATCAAAATTGAATAAAAAATTTCATATTATTTACTAAAAATTTCATACAACTAATGAAAAAGTTTCATTAAAAATAGTTCCATTAAAACTATGAAGCTTTTTCATGAATTTAAAGAAATTTGTCATTCACGTTGTGAAGAATACTTCACTAGTTTAGTGAAAAAACTTCACTAAAACTCGTACAAGGAATTCTCTCTGTGTACTTCAAAGATCCGACCCATTTTGTTGATCAGTCAATGCTGATTTTACACATAATAGGTATTTTTTATTTGGAGTAATGTTATTTTTTACATTTTGAAATAGAGTCTTCATTATGACCGGACTTTAAACCCGAAACCACTGAAAAGGGGTTATCAAATGCCAACACATAAACTTTTTTTAGTTTATATTTTGTGTAAGAATTACAAGGAAATAGCTTTGATTCATTGATCATTACATGTTAATGCTAATGTAAAACAATGCTTCAATCCCAAGTATGGTATATTTTGATTGAAATCTCAAGTTTTTGCTTAACTTCTTGTCTAAACTTCTGCTCTAAATATTTGTAGTTGTTTGAGTAGTAATGGAGTATCTATATTTTTAAGTGAAAAAGCAGTCATTTGTAGAAGAAATTTCAGTTTTGACTACATTTGTTGTTCATTTAAAAAAAAAACAAACTACATTAAATTACTGTACTATGAATTACCATTAATTACATTAGTTTTTTTGTTTTTATTTCAAAAAAATAAAACAAAATACTTTGTTCAATTTTATACTACATTTGCGGTTCATTTTATCAACAGTAAAAACAAATGACAATGTTAGTTGAATTTAATGAAATGTAAGTTGTCCTTTTTTCAAGTGAAATTTCATTTAGCTTTAACTATATTTACAGTGGTATTTACCTACATAAAATTATAAGTGTACTAATTGTTTATGTACAATAAACGATTTAGAAGCAAACATCAAATTAACGGATTCTAATTTTTTCTAAGAGCCTTAATGTCTGCCTGGCATGGATAGGCTTTTCACCTAGTTAATCCATGAATTTGCACTTAATTTTAAGGACATATTAACATCAAAGGATATGATTTTAATTATGCAAATAAGTGATACACAAAATAATTACTTGTAAACAGTTATAAAAACGGTTTATAATTACAATTGACCTTTTGTAATCATAGCGATACTCAACAGTAAGGGTTGCTTTAATATTAACCAGAATAATGCTGAAGGGGAAGAAAAATAAATATTTTCACATGTCCATTTACATAAATTATGCCTAGATTACCACTATAGAGACGCTCCTTAAAAATCGTGAATATAATTTTTTTTTAATTCGAAGGTCGCGAAAATTAAAATTATAGACAACAAAATATAAAAATACCACCTTCAACTTTTGATTTGTCATTTTCCATTTACCACAAATTATCATCATATTTATCGTCTCTCCACATTTCTTGTTCCTTTTCCACAACGTCTACTTCATTTATATTTTTGTGTGTTGTGGTCATTATGAAAAATGACTTGAGCATTTTGTGTAAAGTGTCTTTTGAATCTTTTCATTCATTTCAATTTCCCCACGCCATTTAGCTACTGACCTTTTTAAAAGCCTGTTGAGTTTTTGTACTGACTTGACTGATACTCGAGGAAGAAAAATTTTAAAGAAAAAAAAAAAATGTTACCAAAATGTTGCACAAAAAAAAAAAAAAAAACACAAAAATATGGCGTAGAACATTTTGAGAAGAATATTGAGGAAAAAATCTAGCTATAAAATAAAAATATTTGGAGTTTTATAAGTCGGTATATTTTTGGCGCTTCTTAAGTGTTCAAGCAACTTTTTAATGCCCTTCAAAAAACCTGAAAAAAAAAATTTGACTCACTCCATCTCACGACCCCCTTTAAATTACACCAAACTTTGTATGGTAGGTAAGTGTCATATATGTATGTGTCATCGAGCAAGTTTTGGGTTGCTAGCTTCTACGGTTGTGGAAATGTCGCGTTTTAAAATATGAAAAAAATCGAAAATTTAACAAAAGTAGTACTACATAATTTACGTGGTTCATTGATACCATACATGGGACTATTTATTTGAATGGACTAATTAATTGACGATAGAATTGGCATTGTTTTATGTCAATGGTAATTACATTTGTTGGCATTACAATTGCTTAGAAACAATGACAATGCAATTTTGTTTTAATTTACATTGATCAGTTCCAATGCCTTTTTATAATTGATTGTTATAATTGCTTGTTACAATTGTCTACAAAAAATTTATTTGCAAATTTTGATAAAAATATTTGCGTACTTATTTAATAAATATTCGTTATTTTATCAAGTATTTATAAACAAAAGCCAACCCATCATGGTTACTCAGTTACCAAACAAGACTGAGTAGTCTTGTCCATGATATGTAAAAAAAAATTTGCACTGGCATTGGGATGGTAATGATTTTTTTTTTTTTACATTGGTATTGACCATAAGTAATGAGATTGATACCCATAACAACCTGTTGTTACTATATGGTAACACAAAACTAGCATGTACGTTTGGGGCACCTGTAAAATGGATGTGTGTATTAATAATATGGAAACAAAATTTTATTCATTTAAAGGGCTTATTGTAAAAACACGATAAGACACATTTGTTGTTTTATGAATTTTCGTTGTTTTCTAGACATCCATTGAATAATATTTAATAGAAGTCTTGCTTAATCAATTATTAAAGATGCCTAGAGTATAAACGTCCTGCAAAAATCATATAATTTCAACCTTTAAAAGGCGAAAACAAACTAAAAATAAAATGTGTCTTTTCAAGTTTTTACAATAAGCACTTCAGTTGAAAATACAACTCCAACATTTCAAAATGATTGACTAGTTTTTCTAAAATATATTTGTTGTTGTACTTTTTTTAAAAAACTGAGTTTGGTAAAAGTTTTGTTAGTTTTTTGTTTTTATATTTATCGAGATTATTTTTATGTTATTTTTAATTTATAACGAGCTGCCAACCTCCATATATTTACAAAAATAAAGAAAATCAAACATATTAGCTAGGCTGATACTAGTATTTAGATCTGGCTAAAGATCTCATCAGAACCCGAAGTTTTAGAAAAGCTAGAGCCTCCATGATAAGCAGAACTTTAACAAAAAACCTTTTAATCATCAAATTTGGATCCATTCTTGTCATCTTAGTAATCAAGCACGTGGTTTGGTAACTATGGGCGGATTACAGTGATTTTATCAAAATTTTGGCTGAAAATTATATTTTTATTGTTAATAACTGTTAGAAAACGAAAATTTTTCATCAATTAATAAAATATTTAAAAACAGTTGCAATTTTGTGTGTGAATTTTCGATCAAAATTCACAAATTTCAATTTGGCAGAATATTTTTATAATTTTTTTCTAAAATATTTTCTGCTTTGGCACATTTGTGTACTTTCTGTATTTGTTTTTAAAGTATGTTCGTTAGCAAAAGTTTTGGGTTGTTTGGTGTTTGCCTCTCCAATCAAATGTACACTTAGAATACTATGTAGGTAAAGACCCACTGCATATGGAGTTAAAAACAAATGAAATTTCACTTAAAGAAATGACGACTTACATTTCGGTAAACTTAACTGAAATTGTCATTTGCTGTTTACTGTTCCACAGATGAACCACAATTGTAGTAAAAATTAACCACATATGCAGTAAAAAATAAACAAACGTGTATTTGTTTTATTTTTTAATTAAAAAAAAAAACCACTGTATAAAATAAATTTAAAATCACAATACAGAAATTTGATGTGGTTTGTTTTTTTTAATGGACTACAATTGTAGTCAAAGCTGAAATTTCTTCAACAAATGACTGTTTTTTTTATTTAAAAATAAATATACTTACAAACAACTACAAATATTTACAGCAGAAGTTTCCTGAGTGTATATATTTTATTCCACATAATTATTATATTGTTTTAATAACGCAACAAACGAGGTCTAAATTAGCCAAGAATGTTTGTAAGAATAACTACAAGGTGGCGCAAAAATAACCTTCCGATGTTTTTTGGCTGTAATTTAAAAAAAAAATGAAAAACTTTGATTCTTCTTGTGGATTATTTTTATTTGGTATTTTAATTTTTTTTTACATCAAGTCGAGAATATGATGTCATGTAAATGGCCGCCGCCACAGTTGATTGTCATTTGAGCCCTTTTTATGGCATTTTCCATCACTTTGGCCAAAACTTCCGGCGATAGGTCCTCACATTCTTGACGGATATTGTCTTTAAGAGCTGCAAGAGTCTGAGGCTTGTTGACATAAACCCGAGACTTCAAAAAGCCCCACAAAAAGAAGTCTGGAGCGGTCAAATCAGGCGATCTTGCTGGCCAGTGCAAATCGCCAAAACGGGAGATTAGGCGTCCGGGAAATGCATCCTTCAGCATATCGGTTGTGGCACGTGCAGTGTGTGCCGTTGCACCGTCCTGTTGGAACCACATGTTTTCCAATCCCAATTCATCAAGTTGCGGCAAAAAGAACTCGTTGATCATTGCTCTGCAGCGCTCACCATTCACAGTAACCGTTTGGCCCGCGACGTCTTCGAAGAAAAAAAGGTCCGATGACTCCTCCAGCGAAAACAGCACACCATACAGTGACTTTGAGCGGGTGTAATGGCTCTTCGTGGGTTACACGCGGATTTTCAGTGCCCCAGAAGCGTAAATTTTGCTTATTTACGTACCCGCTAAGATGGAAATGGGCCTCATCACTCATGATTATTTTTGATGAAAAATCATCTTCCTCTTGGTGGTGATTAAGGATGGCTTGAGCGTATGTTACACGCGATTGGCGGTCAGCAGCTAACAGCTGATGCACCGTCTGGACTTTGTACGGAAACATCTTCAAATCATGTACCAAAATTCGCTGTAAAGACCGTCGACTGATACCCATTTGCGTGGCACGTCGTCTGGTCGATGTCGACGGCGCTTCCATGACATCCTCGGCTACAGCAGCAATATTCTCTGCAGAACGGCTACTCCGGGGTCTGCCACGCCTGGCAGCATCTCATGTTGTGCCAGTCTCTTCAAGGCGAGCGGCTAAACGTCGCAGTGTTTCACCAGTAGGCGTTGGACGGCCAGGAATTCTGCGACGAAATTCACGTTGTGCCAAAGTCACCGACCGATTACACAGGTCAACAGCAAAAAAAGGCTTGACTAACCACTATATAGATTTGATGCATCATGGCTGCCTAAGTACAAAAATGGTAAAATTTTTCAATTCTATGGATAATTTTTTTTTAAAAAATTTTTTTTTTAAAATTGACAATATTTTGAGCCATTTCTCCACTTATGTTGTCATAACTCAAAAACAACTAGTCCGATTTTACAAAAATTAAGGTTTACAATATCTTTAAAGAACTGTACAAATTTTTTTAATGCGATCAATAGTTTCAAAGTTATGAAACAAATTGTTAGCAAAAAAAAAAAAAAAATGCTAAAAAAAAAAAAAAATTTGAAAAACAAAAATCTGGAAAGAATCGAAAACTGCAAAAAAATATTACTTTTTATTTTTTTGTAGTAAAGCTACATATCATGCGAATTAAACTAGATATGGATCATAAAAATCGATGCATGCTTTACATTTTTATTTACAATTAATTGAAGGTATCGCATATTTACAAGCACTGTAGAAAATTGTACCTACATAATGAAAATGCAGAACATAAAAACTCAGGTGCATTTTACGACACGCATTTTGGCAAAACCCCTTTGGGAAAAACCTCTATGACATTTTTATGATTCTAATAATTAAAAAAAAATAAGTAATAAACAAAAGATTGTTTAATTTTTACGATTGCGGTAGGATAGTAATAAAACGCTCATAAATGTGCGTGTACGCTGAAGTGCTCTTATTTTCCGTTAGCTACCTGTAACGGATAATTTTTTTTTTTTCATAAAAGTCCTTAATGTTTTTTAGGATTCTTGGGAATAATAAAAAATTTGCAGCACACACAAACTGTATCCACACAAAGGGTTATCCCAAATTATAGTATCAGTATTTATAAGATCTCCTTGACCCTTTTTATTTCATTCAAGAAGTGTTTGCGATAACGCAAACATCATTTAATACCTACACAAAAATTAGAGTCATACAGCTTAGAAGTTAAAAACAATTTTCAAATATTAATAAAAATGAGCCAGAAAGCCAGAACATTTTCATGTAAAAACGATCCAGATTTATTTTGTTATGTGTGCGGCCAATATATCACCGGGAAAAAAACGGAAGTGGTTCTTAACTTCATTGCAAAAGTCATATCAAGATTGCTATAATATCTATCCGCACAATTTGAACCAGCATTGGACACCGAGTACTATATGCATTCCATGTCGATTGAATTTATCTATGAAGTCTTCTAACGTAAAGTAAGTATAAATTAATAGATTTGGAATATTTTATAATTACAATATTTCTTAATTAAAATTTGAATTCTTCATATTCCTGATTTCAATTTTTTTTTTCATTTTACAGACGACACTTGGAAATTTTGAAGCCTATGCTATGGAGAGAAACAGCGAACCACGCATCCGAGTGTTATTTTTGTTTAAGTACAAAAAGCATATTTGATGGCCCACAAATTCGCAAATTGGTGAACGATACTGAATTTGGCAGTTCAATGTCAGAAATTGAGAAGAATGCATGGGATTCGTTTGTATGGGTTATTCAAAATTTCTTAGGCAATAACAAGGGTGATGATTACGTTGCGCACGTTGAAGAGATGTTAACTCACTTCCAGAATCTTGGATGCAACATGAGCATCAAAGTACACTACCTGCACAGTCACTTAGATCGTTTTCCTGAAAATCTAGGAGACTTGAGTGAAGAACAGGGCGAACGATTCCACCAAGATATCCGGACAATGGAGGAACGATACCAGGGTCGCTGGGATGCACACATGATGGCTGATTTTTGCTGGAGTATTCAGAGTAACACTTCGTTATTCAACAATAGTAGAAAATCGACTAAAAGAAAATTTCAGAGTTTGTAGTTTATAATACATATTTATTTATTTATTTTCTTGTTTTATTTATTATAATAAATGTGAATAATAAAATATAAATTTTCTACTATTTAATTTATTTATTTATTTACATTTAAGCTCATCCAACACAAATGTCTTTCCGAAGAATAGAATCAGTATATTCTAGGTAGGGTTTTGCCAAAAAATACACGAATGTTACTATGTAATGCATTTTTGATGTGAAAATTTGTACATAGCATGGGGAAAATGTTTTCAAAATTCAATCAATCGAAAGAAGAACATTAACTACTCAATTTTATGTATATCAGACAAAAAACTAAAATTTGGTGAAAATGAGCGAATTCACTTAATTGTGAATAAATTCGAAAAAAATCAATCGATTTTTATGATCGATATCTCATTTTGTTCCTATTACATGTGGCTTTGCGATAAAGCAATAAATCTGAACGATTTTTGCCGTTTTCGATTTTTTATGATTTTTTTAACCAAAAAAATTTGCTATTTTCACGTAAAAAAAATATTTTTTCCCTCAATTTTTTATTATAACTCCAAAACTACTGAGCCGATTGAAACGCAATATATTAACGGATTAAAGGCTATGTAAATTTCAGTTTTTCTAAATTTATTTGAATAATATCGGACTAATTTTTTTTTAGTTATCATTAATTATGTGGAGACACGTCTAAAAAAATTTATAATTTTAATTAAAAATTTTTTAAAAAAAAACCTCTCCATAGAATTTCAAAATTGAACCATATTTGTACTACTGGGACCACAATACATCAAAATTGTATAGTGGTTTTCAAAGCCCCTAAAATTTTTTCAAAATTGTTGCCTTGTGTTATTGGTCAAATAAATAGTCACCAATATTCCGCGTTCTGGAGCAGTGTAGCGTAACATTGTTTATTAACGTGTATTTCGCATCTGTTTACTACACAAATGTCAAAACAGAACTGACATTAGGGGCCAATCGCAAAATTTATAGCATTTTATGATAGGAGGATTACTTTTGCGCCACCTTGTATTTACTACACTGAGAGAATTATCTTCACTTCAGTAATGAATTTCTTCAAAGCTTTAATGAAAATTGTCGCTGGAACTCGTCCTTTGAAACTTCTCATAGAATGTACGAAATAGGTTTCATTAAAGTAAATGTTTATGAAATGTTTGTGGAATTATTGAAAATCTTCATAAAACTAATGAATCATTCCGGAAATAAAGCGTTTATGGACTTTATGAAACAGATTCAGAAAATTTTTTCCCTTGAATTAATAAAACTTTTCATGAACGTCTTGAAACAGGCATTTTAACTAACAAATGAGGTATCCCGGCATATATTAATGAACTTCTGATATGGTGTAGAGAAGGGCTGGCAAAACTAGTAGTCCGAATTTTGGTAGGAAAATCGAAAATTTGTTTACAAGAATCGTTTTTTCGTTGAAAATCCCCGTCAAAATTTATAATAACAAATTTAAATGGATGACATTTTGTATAACAGAAATCCGTTAAAATTTATTTGAATTTTAGATTTTAACAATTTTAAATGTTTTGGTGTGAAAAGGCTTCATAAGCGGGAAATAAAATAAACGCCATAAAATTCAACAAAAAATTTTAAATTCTGCGACAATATTGAAATTAAAAGTACACTAAAAAAATCAGAAAAGTTAAACAAAAATAATTTTTTTCAATCAGGAAAGTCGAAAATATGTCTGTTTTTGGCACTCATCGAAAAAAGCCTTGCCACACCTGTTGTAGAGAATACTTAATTAAGGGACTCGTTTTGTTTTTTTAGCTGCTCAATCTCATGTTTAGGCGTTACTAAGTGTGGTCAAAAATTACACCATTTTTCGTTTTTTTAGGTTTATTTCGTTCTATTTAAAGTACCCAGCAGAACCACACATTACCAAATAATTGGTAAAGTAATGTATCGCCATAGCGCTTCACGCACTACAGTACACCTTACTTCAAGTAGTCGGTGGACTCATTACCTAGCAGGGGGTAAATAAACTAGTTACTGATATGGTTACCGGGTTGGGAAAAGTAATGTGTCTATAAATAAATTTTGATAAAAAAAATTAATACTAATATTTTGTTTAATTAATAAATTTAGCTTATTTCGAACCTGGGGTCTCTGATGCGTTACTTAGAATATAAAGTAATTGTTGTGCTTCGAGTTTTCGTTTGTGATGTAAAAAGCATATAAATTATCCTCAATAAACTATAAAGTACTTTGTCTATAAATAGATTTTCAAAAAGATGACTTTACGTTTAACTTTACGTTTATATTTATAAGATAATGCTGTATCATTACAAGGTAACCCATGAGTGTGTAGGTATTGGTAACTCATTACTTTATATTTCGAAATAATGTTGCAGTTATGTAACCAACTGTTGGTAACTCATTACTCTATGTTTGGAAATAATGCTGAAGATAAGGAGTACTCATTACAAAATAATGCATTATATAACCCATTATCGGTAACTCATTATTTTTTGTGGGAAAATACTAATATGGATAAGGAGTATACATTACAAGGTAATGCATTTCTTTATCGCACCCATTACCAAAGTTTTCCTGGGTAACTATAACCAAATTTGGTATCAAATGAAAGGTTTTTTGACGACACTTTCACAGGTGTACAAATTATGCCCAAAGACTTTTAAGTATTTTTATTATTAAAATAAAAATGTGTTTTGACTAACATTAAATTTAGCGTTTTATAAAGGAATTTTAGTTCTAAGAAAATGCAGTTCTAAAAATAAGGCATAGCAATTTAAATTAAAAACTAGAGAATCCAGAACAGGCAGAGCTACACTAAAAAACCTGTTAATCATTAATTTTGTCTTCTTAGTAATAAAAAAAGTGGCAAGGGTCTTTTTCTAATAAGCATCATGACGTTACTTAACTTTGAAAATTTTGGGCTTCAAAGTTTAGTAACGTCATGATGCTTGTTAGGAAAATACCCTAACCACGTGCTTGATTGCTAAGAAGACAAGAATGGAGCAAAATTGATTATTAATAGGTTTTTTGTTAAAGTTCTGCCTATTATGGAGGCTCTAGTTTTCTAAAACTTCGGGTTCTGATGAGATCTTTAGCCAGATCGAAATACTAGTATCAACCTAGCTAATATGTTTGATTATAAATTTAAATCAAGTCCAAGTAATATTTTTTACAGTTTCATTAGTTTTTTGTTTTTATACACATCGAAATTATGTTTATGTTATTTTTTTTTAATTTCCAAGTTTGAGTGAAATCAGAAAAGGTGGATAATTCGATTGATTTTATATATTTCCAGTCTTTTCAAAAACCTTATGGACCTTAAGCATTCATATTCCGCTAAGGGTTTCGAAAATCTGATAAATTGATAATAGTGTTATTCTCTACACTGCATTAAAACAATTTAGTTGCACTGGAACTCAGCCTATGAAAGTTTTCATTAGTTTTATTCAAATCTTCATTAAATTCTAGGAACAAAAGCATTTTATTTATTAAAAGTTTCATTTGGAAAAAGTTTCATTAAAAAACTAGTGTCATCAAATGATTGAAGCTTTTCATTAATTTTAGGAAAATTTTCGTTCACTTTCCGAAGAAAAGTTTTGTTAGTTTCGTAAACATTTTCATTATTTTACATCCACTAAAATTCTCCCTGTGTAGTGTACAAAAAAACTCTTACCTGCATTGTAGATAATAGCAATCAAAAATAATTTGTTTTTTTAAACTTTCCAAAATTTTTCTACTCTTCTTCAAAATTTTGCAATTTTGCATACAAAATTTATGCAAACAAATGTAATTGAGTAACTTTGATTGTTCGTTTCTGTTATTTATTTTTTTGTTAACATAATATTTAATTTCCTTTCTTTACAATAAAAAATAATATCGAAAAATCTTAGAGTTTGTATGCTTTCGCCATGGAAACATCATGACTTTAGGGGAAAATTCTTACAAGGAAACTACATGGTGGTACATCAGGAGATTCGAAAGAAACTTGAATATGTTGTAATGGACACACAAATATTAGACACATAATTTTTTAGTGGCACAATCTCAAGTTTAGCGTTTCAAAGGTGGGGTCAAAAATGAACAAATTAGACGTTTATTTGAAGTACGTATATAAGTTATGATGTATATAAGTTATTAAACTAGATATTGTGTATTAAATGAAAGGTATGTTAAAGATACATTAGTATATAAAACATGTCCATGCATTAGAGCGGCATTTTTTCCAACTTTCGACTTTCAACTTTTTATCAATTATTGTTGCGATTATTGTAGAACTACGGATTAAAGTTAGATGGTGTAAATTTGAGATAAATATGATAGCATTAACCCCTGGCGACTCGTGATCAAAGTTTTCGATTTTTGAAAATTTTTCTTTAACTGTTTTAATAAAAATATGTCGAAACCTCATTTTGAATTAATTTTGCCTTGCTAAGCACGAATGTTTAAAAAATTTTGAAATTGGACCAACGCACAGTGCGACATTCGGATAATCTAGGTGGACAAAAATCGAAAAATAAAAGTTGGCGGATTGTTATAATTTAAATGAATGTGACAGCAAACAATCCATATACTATGGAAATACAGCATTTTTAATCTAGTTTTTAAATCCGTGCTCATTTTTCAATTTAATCGAAAACTTATTGCTGCAATTTATTAAAAACAAAAATTAAAATTTTAAAAAAAAAAAACGGAAACTTCGTTGGAATAAAACTATAGTTTCCTCACGCTCCCTCACACGACCTATACATGTGGTAGGTGTTGGAATGTCTCTAATAAGAGATTAAACCATGTTTGCTTGCAATTTTTTGCGATTTATAGAGAATTTTAAAGTTTAGTGAACGTTTAAAATGGACTTTTTGCTTGACTTTTTTTTTTAATTCCAGAGACTTTTAATTTTAAACTATATGAAAAATACACTTATATTGCACATAAAATTGAATGATTATGTAAGAATACATCATAATATAAAATGTAATGTGTTATTACACCAAACCCTTGTTTAACGGCATTACATTTTTTTAACGATGTTTAGTTTTTGTATAAAATATAGGAAAATTGGATAATTGTTAAATTCGTAGAATTCGCAATGGAATTAAAATAACTTTAATTGTTTGGTTTGAAATTCTAAAATATGAATGATACAAAGCACACGATTTCAATAAATTACTGTACTGCTATTTCTATTTTAATTTTAAAAAGTTGCAACGAGATCGAGATAGCATTGTAAATTACGACTCAGAGTAAAATATTGTAATATAAAAAATATGAATTTATTAATTTTTTTTTTGTGTAATTCTAATAACTATACTTGCTTTTTTTTAATTAAATAATAAATGTAAATACAGTTTGTTAAAACTTTTTGTGTGTTTATGAATTGTTTAAAAAATATTAATTCATTATTTTATTTGTGTAATTCTTATAATTTTACTTGTTTTTTTATTTAAATAACAAATGTAAATACAGTTTGTAAAATCTTTTTGTGTGTAATAAATTTATAAAACTGCAAATAGTGGGTGGACCACGCCCCTTTTTGTTACAGTATAGAGTTAATTTTACAATGTACATAAGTCAAAAAATGAAATCTAGCCCAAGGTTGTCCAACACTGCTTAAATATCTGTTATAAAAAAGTGGGCGTACAACAATTATCTTCGAGGTTATTGTGTACATTTTTTTTTATAAAATAGTACACAAATAATATTTTTTATTACAAAATTTCATAAAAATTCTTCAAATTATTTAAGCAATTTCTTAAATAATAGTTAATTTCCCAAAAATGGGCGTGGCAATTTTTCGATTGTTCAAAATTTTGTTGTCAATATTAGTTATGTCCTACATTATTATCAAACCAAATTTCAAGCCAGGATATTTTAAATTAGATTTTTGTCCACCTAGATTATCCAAATGTCGCACTGTGCAACGGTTTTCGACATATTTCGATTGAATTTTTACTAAAAATGGAGTTATTTTCCTCCATTATACAAATTTTTTAAGTATTATCCAAAATTTTTTTATTTTTGCACAAGAAAAGAAGACAAAACCACTTTTCATTTGAGCGTAACTTTTTAATGCGCTATAAAATGCTCTTCCGTTTTGCATGTCATATTCATTTGTCAAAATTTTTTATGACAAGAAGAAGCACTAAGTAAAAGCGAGGAATCAGCACTAAGTAAAAGTGCTGAAATCAGTGCTGCCAAGCGAGCCGGCTCGAACAAAACTCGTGATATCTTTCACTGCTATCCCAAGCGCTTCAGTTTTAAATCTCATTTACGGAACTGCTTCCACGGAGGCAGCTTACTTTGCTGGGTATGATCAAATCAAAGCATGTTTAGTAAGGTGGGTCGGTCCACATACAAGAAAAACAAGTTGAGCCACTCATGCTCTATGCTCCGATGTAAGTGTTTACTATTACAATAATGCTGAAAACCAGCAAAAGAAACGAATAATTTTCGTAAAAAAATAAGAAAACAAAAAATTTGAGCTTACTGTTTTCCTTAACAAGGATTCAGGTTGTAAGCAGCTTACACTAATCACTTATAAGGATTCAGGTTGTAATGCAGAAAGTTTCATATTGTGTATTATAAACATTCTGTACCAGTTTTCCCGAGTGATTTCTAATTGTATTTGGTGTTTTCGAGTATGTTATTAAAATAATTAGTGATTTAACTGTTTCTGAAGAGCTAGCATGTGTAGCGCTAAAAAATATATACAAGTATTTATATTATATGTCTAAAATTTTAGGAACAACAAATTTATAATAATTTTTTGATATAATTTTTATTAAAAATAAAAATTATCTTTTTTCGACCTTTAATTCCTTTATTATGATATTGTCCTAACAAATAATCTATAGATTTGTTTTACTATTTATTAAAAAAAAAAGTGTAAAAATAAAAAGGAGAATAAAAGCAAAAAGCGTGTATTTTTTATCTACCAAAGGTACCAAATCGCCAAGGGTAAAAGCTATCCGACTTTGTTCAAATTTCCACGAAATAACTTTTAGACCTAGTAACACAACAATCTAAACAATCACTTGGAATTTTTTGAAAAAAAAAGTTTTTCTTCAAACAAAAGAAAAAAAAAACTAAAAAAATGCCGCTCTACTGTGCATGTTGTAACGATTTTGTTATTCAAAAAACAAATTTTGCGAATACCACAGTTGTATGGGAAGTTGTTGTTGGTTTGAGTTCAAATTATCGAGGGGATGTCTGGGGTTTTTTAAATTTTCGCTATCGTTGGGCTTTAACACGCATTTCCCGAAAAACTTTTGTACCCAATATTTGAAATACTTCAAATAAGTGGCAGCCTTGGGCCCTTAGCATTGGCAATAAGGGTAAGAACATTTTTGTTCTCTCGAGTAGAGGAGAGTGCTGTTGCTTGAAACGGTTGTACCTTGAAACGATTACATTGTTACTACACTGAGAGAATTTTCTTCACTTGAGTAATGAATTTCTTCATAGCTTTAATGAAAATTGTCACTGGAACTCGTCCATTGAAACTTTTCATAGAATCTATAAAATAGGTTTCCTTAGGGTCAATGTTAATGAAATGTTTGTAGAATTAATGAAAATCTTCATCAAACTAATGAAACATTCCGGCAATGAAGCGTTTATAGAATTTATAAAACAGTTTCATAGTATTTTCGAATACTAGGAAGTTTATTTGAATTAATAACAAACTTCTTGAATGTCTTGAAAAATGCATTTATGTTGAAGATAAATAAATCTTAAATAAATCTTATGTTCAACATAAATAAATCTTAAAACAAAAATTTTAAATGTATGAAAGTTAAGGAAATTATGAAATTTTATGAAAAAATAAAAAAAAAAATATTGGAAATAATTTCATAGCTCTAAAGAAAATATTCATTAAATTAATGAAGAGAGAATTTATAAAATCGAATGAAGTTTTTTTTTGAAACTATGAAATTTTATGAAAAAAGGTTATGAAAAATTTCTTAAATTAATAAAATTTCTTAGATATAATGAAAACTGAATCTACCAAAAGAATTCAATGAAATTGTTTTATTAATATCATGAGTGATTATTCTTTCAAAATACCTTCCCAATATTTTATAAAAAGAATTTCTTCCACGAGGTATTTTAGTTTTCCTTTAGCACATGTTTAGCTTAATTTTTTGTCTATTTAGGCTGTAATTGCTAAGAAAAACCGTGGTCGTGCCTTGAAACGGAAAAAAGTAAATATTTTTCGGTTGTACTTTGAACTAACTAGAACAAATGACTAAGGAATATTAATTGCTTGTTTCAAGGTAAAACCAAAGTGGTACTTTGAACCAATTTTACAAATGTTTAAAATTTTGCGATTATTCAGCTGTTATAAACAATGTAAAATTTTTTAATGCATGAGATCTATCTATCCCAAGAAATAAACGTGATCTTAATTTAAGAGAACTGTTTTTGCATTTTCAAAAACGATACAGATGTTTTAATTTTAAATGTTTCAAGGTACAACACATTCTCCTACTCTAATACTGCGTATAAAAAAAATGATTTTTTTTTTTAATTTCCGATATATTTTCATACAAAAATTTTGTAATTTTTGACCCCCCCTTGATAACCTCTAAAAGTGGAATTGCGCATCTTTAAAAAAAAATACATGTCTAATATGTTTTTGTCCTCAAATAATCTGTTCCCATTAAAATTTTTTTTGTTGTTCTTAAAATCTGCGGATTCACCACTGTGTAGTTTCCTTGTTCGATTTTTATGTTTAATATTTACTTGTGCTGAAAAAGATTAAATAAAGCTCATATTATGAACAAACGGAACCACAAAATTTTGATACAAAATCACTTAAGGCTATGTGTTTTTCAAGTTTGGTTTTCTTAATAATAAATTAAATATTATGATAATGTTTTCCTAAAGATAAAATATATCGTATCCTTTAATCTACATTTGGAAATATTAATTATATGAGAAATGTCAAAAATGTTAGATACCAGGTGAAACTGACTTTAGATACCTTTGATTTCTCAAGCTTTTTTGAATTGAGAAAACTGACGGATAAGGTTAGGAAGACTATACTTAAAAACTATGATGAACAAAGTTTTAAGTTGAAACGTCGTCGCCTAAAGAAACGATGGCCATTTAAAAGTCGAGAAATGAAAAAAAAAAATTTGAAACTTACAAAAGTTATATCATTCATTTTATTTTTTAACTTTTAGATCTAAACCAATACAAGATGGGTTTACTAGACTTGGGAGATATATCCGTTAAAAAGTAATTTTCTTATCGCTGTAAAGCCACTATTTTCCGATTTCTAATCTTTCGCAGTTTTTTCCTTAGGGATCTTGGACCGTTTGAGTTTTAAAAAACGATGTAATTTTAAACAGTTTGTGCTATACCAATTTGATGTCCCTTCAATAACGGGATATGAACATCACCTGTTTATAAGTAATTAGCGGAAATTTTTTGAAAAGGTTTTTGTTTATCTCACCTTTATAATTATAGCGTATTGTGTGAACCCCGAGTCAAACGGCATTTTAAAAATTTTAAACGCAAACATTTTATGAACTTTTTAAGAATTTTGCGAAATCAAATTATCTTTTTCAAATTTTTTTTTTAAACATGACTTTCTAACATAGTTAGGTATGCAGAGTGAATCTTTACAACATAGTTAATTGATTTTGCCAAACACTTTTCGCTTTGTGACAACTTAAGCGCTGTATCAATTCCGACAAAACCTACATCAAATAATAGAGCTTAAATATCTCAATACTAAAATTGAAAAGGCATCAGAAAATATTATGTACTTTAAAATGATTGAAGAAAACTAAATTTTCATAATCTTAAAAAGCATCATTCTTAATTTCGCGAATTTAAAAGTATTTGATATGATTTCGTACAAATATTTAACCCTCCAGCGAAACTTTGGTAATGGGTGCGATAAAGTAATGCATTACCTTGTAATGTATACTCCTTACCTGAATCATTTTTTTCCAACCAAATGTAATGGGTCACATAATGCCTTACTTTGTAATGTACACTCCTTTCATTCAGCATTATTTCGAAACATAGAGTACTGAGTTACCAATAATTGTGTACTCATGTGTTACCTTGTAATGATACATCATTACCTTTTACATTATTTCGAAACTAAAAAGTAATGATTTGCCGATCATCAATTACATAATGCATGAACTATAAACGTAAAGTAATGTTTAAAATATTTTTTTGAAAATCTATATTTAGACACATTGCTTTGTGATTTTTTGTAAGCATGAGGGTAAGGTATATATTTTTAATATTAAAATCGAAGCACAACAATTGTGTGACGATAGCTCAGTGGATAAGTTCTCGCCTAACAACCACAGGAGCCCAAGTTCGAATCCCAGCGAGACCACGTTATTTATTTATTTAAAAATAAATGTTTGTAATAATAATTTTAACACTGATTTTTATGAAAATCTATTTATAGACCCATTACTTTTTCTCAGCATGTAACCAAAAAGGTAATTATTTACTTTACCCCCTACAAAGTAATGGGTGCACCCATTTCTTTTAGGCTCATCGCCTGTAAAATTCATCAGTGAAGTAAGGTGAATTGTAATGAGTGAAGCCCTATACATTACTTTACCCATTATTTGGTAGTGTGTGGTTTTGCTGGGCCGTTCAAAAAATGCATGTTTTCCAAAATATGGGCGGTTTTGTTTTAAATTCTCATATATGACAAACAATTTTTTGGAGTGTATTTTTATATTTTTTGATGGTGAAATATATATTTTGATATGTGATAAATACCATGAGATCTATATATTCATGTAACTTTACTTAAATCCAAGCAAAAACTTTATTTTTTTTTTAATTTGATTTAAACTTACAGTCTCTATAATTTTTGTGCCGTTAAAAGTAAATAATTAACGCGAATAGATTTAGCATCCTTAAACTTCTATTGACGCATACACTAAAGGTTATTCATGTCATATAAACAAAATTTTGAAAATAATTTGCCTCAAAGTTTCAAACATTTTTGAAATTCCTCGTATATTGTTTTTGCTATTATTAAAACATAATTAACACATCCGTTTTTAGATTTGAAGGCATGTTTTTATAATTTGGTTGTGTATTTGTATACCAGGAATACGTTGTTCAACAAACAAAAAATGATTAAATTTTAGCAGCGAAAACAAAACCATATGAAACTTGTTACTTATACAAATTTAGATGTTTGTTAACCCTATAGGGGTCTTGAATTTTAATAACGAGACCTTAAACTTTAAATATTTTATATAGTTTTTATACACTGAAAAAATTATTCTTCAAAATATTAACGAAATTTAATGACGAATTTCCGCATATAAATGAAATTAAATTTCTATTATGATATTTTTTATTTCATAAAGAAATTCATTAGATAGGTAATGAAAATTTTCTTTGAAACTATAATACGAGGGTGGATCAATAAGTTCGTGACTTTTTGAATAAAACACATTTTTTTTTACAAAAAAAAAAATTATTATTCAACATAATCTCCTTTTAGCTCAATACACTTTGTCTAACGTTTCTCCAATTTTTGTTTCCCTTCCAAAAAATAGGATTTTTTGAGGTCCATAAAATATACATTTCTTGGCCATGTGGGGTCGTTTCTTTTTAAATCCTCGTTAAATCGGTCCAATAAGTTGGCATAAAATTGTTTTTCCCTTTTGAAGGTAATCGATGTGGATTATCCCGCGTGCATCCCAAAAAAACTGTTGCCATCACCTTATTGGCCACGATTACGTGTATGGTCAATTGAGAGCAAACGCGGTGAGTCACCCATTAAAATTGTTTTTTTTTTTTTAAATCCACGAGGTTGTATGTTTTGAACAGCTGTTAAACGCAAAGTAATTGAAGGAACTTGCTCAAAATTTGACAGTAATCTATTAACAGGTGGTACTGATGGGAGCAGTGTTGAATTTCATATAACTACGAGGGAAGTTCGAAAAGTCACGGACTTATTGATCCGCACTCATATTGTTCAACAGTCGCAGTTGTCATCACCAAATTTTTTACGTGATATTAAATAATATATTCCAGTTAAATTATTGTATTCCAATAAAATTAATTCATATAATATAATTGCAATAATATTAATTTATATATAATTAATTAATACATTCCAGTTAAATTATTATATTCTAGTTAAATATTATTACGTTCCACAAAATTTTATTGAAATTAAAAAATTTTTTTTGATTTTTCAAAAATCGAATCATGGACTCACATTAATACCCCTCTGACCTACTCATTGCACCACAATTACTTTTCATTTTCTTTAAATTAGTTTCTATTGGAACATTTTAGTATTTTATTTTAATAAAAAAAAAAAAAAATTTGCGTTTGCCTTTTTCGGGATTTGAACTCGGAATAATTGGATGAGTATTGTGGTGTAATGGCTCTAGCCATTACACCACAAACGCTTATAAATGGTGAGTACAAAATTTAAATATTTTGTTATAAAATTATAAAATTATCTAAAATTCGTTTGACAATACCAATAATTAGTTGCTTCGATATATAATGCAATCCACAATTCGGTTGGTTTTACTGATCAACTAATTTAACCTGTGTACTGAGTAAGACGTATATATACGTTTTATAAAGACTCTTTCCTGTTGCCTAAGACGTATATATACGTCCGGCATCGACGCAAACATCGAAGTTTTTTATTTATTTTGCCTACGCAGTTAAGTAGTTAATGGCATATTTGATTAGAAACCCGAATTTACAATTACCACTTTTGATTATCAAAATTTGTTTAATAAATTTGATAGATTGTACCAATTTTGTTTGTATTATCACTAAATGAATGGTTGGTTCCGTACACAATTACTAACCGATTTTTTTTTTTGAAAAGTTGATTGGAAATACCAATAATTGCATAATAGGGATTGTATTTTAGTTCCATTTCCATATTTGCAACATTATTTTAGTTTATTAATCGAATAATGATTATTTGAAATAAAATAGCGTCCTAACAAATAAATTTTATTAGTTTTGACGGAATTCCAACGAATCTTTTTTCTAGGTACATCATTTACTTTTTGTATCACTTCATACAATTTCTTATACTACATTTATACTACAATCAAAAACTAGTAGTTTTTGGAAACTTCTAGTTTTTGAAGTTTTTAAAAACGACTAGTTTTACGTTCTAGTCTAATACTACATTTATACTATAACCAAAAACTAGAAGTTTTTAAGAAATATTTTTTTAGATATATCTATATCTATCATTATAATGATATAGAGCATATCCATATGAAAACGATCAAAATTGGCAAATTTTTGGACGACCCCTCTCCGATTTTAAAATAAATAGTCTCAATCGATTGCCCAGCAAAAAATAATGTACCAACATATTTTTTTTTTTTATAGTGACTGGTTTAGTGGTGGTGTGCACCACTGTCATGTGACAAAATTGAAGAATTCTTCATAAGGGACCTCATTGAAAGTTGTTTTAAAAAAACTACTAAAGCGATCGCAACGAGTGATAGCTCGTTGGAAAGGTATTGAATCAGGCTTTAATTGAAAAATAAAATTTTCCTAATTTTTCTCAGAAATTTACCTGTTTTCCCATGAAAATTAAATTTTTCCATGAAAATTAAATTTTCCGATTTTCCACAGAAGCTCCTAAATTTTCCGGCTAATTTTATTTTTTTTGGATTCCTCATAATTTTTGCTTTAAGAATCAGCAATAAAAAAATGGGCCCAGACTCCTTGTTTGGACAGGAGAAGAGCATTTAAGAGACCACCTTGTTCTCATTGTTTTTATATTTTTTATAATTGAATTATTTTTAATTATTTAACAAGAAAAATTAGGAAAATTTTATTTTTCAATTAAAGCCTGATTCAATACCTTTCCAACGAGCTATCACTCGTTGCGATCGCTTTAGTAGTTTTTTTTTTAAACAACTTTCAAACAAATCAAATTATCTTTTTTAAATTTTTTTTTTAAACATGACTTTCTAACATAGTTAGGTATGCAGAGTGAATCTTCACAACATAGTTAATGGATTTTGCCAAACACTTTTCGCTTTGTGACAACTTAAGCGCTGTATCAATTCCGACTAAACGTACATCAAATAATATATCTTAAATATCTCAATACTAAAATTTAAAAGGCATCAGAAAATATTATGTACTTTAAAATGATTGAAGAATTGAAGAAAACTAAATTTTCATAATCTTAAAAAGCATCGTTCTTAATTTCGCGAATTTAAAAGTATTTGATATGATTTCGTACAAATATTTAACCCTCCAGCGAAACTTTGGTAATGGGTGCGATAAAGTAATGCATTACCTTGTAATGTATAATCCTTACCTGTATCATTATTTTCTAACCAAATGTAATGAGTTACCGATAATGGGTACTTTGTAATGTACACTCCTTACATTCAGTATTTTTTCGAAACATAGAGTACTGAGTTACCAATAATTGTGTACTCATGTATTACCTTGTAATGACACATCACTCCTTACATTCAGCATTATTTCGAAACATAAAGTAATGAGTTACTAATAACTGTGTACTCATGTATTACCTTGTAATGATACAACATTACCTTCTACATTATTTCGAAACAAAAAGTAATGACTTGCCGATCATCAATTACATAATGCATGAACTATAAACGTAAAGTAATATTTGAAATATTTTTTTGAAATTCTTTAAATAGACACACTACTTTGTGATTTTTTGTAAGCATGAGGGTAAGGTATATATTTTTAATATCAAAATCGAAGCACAACAATTATGCGACGATAGCTCAGTGGCTAAGTTCTCGCCTAACAACCACAGGTCCCCAAGTTCGAATCCCAGCGATACCACGTTGTTTATTTAATTAAAAATAAATGTTTGTAATAATAATTTTAACACTGATTTTTATGAAAATTTATTTATAGACCCATTACTTTTTCCCATCATGTAACCAAATAAGTAACCAGTTACTTTACACCCTACAAAGTAATGGGTGCACCCATTACTTTTAGGCTCATCGCCTGTAAAATTCATCAGTGAAGTAAGATGTATTGTAATGAGTGAAGCCCTATGGCGATACATTACTTTATCCATTATTTGGTAATGTGTGGTTTTGCTGAGCCGTTCAAAAAATGGCCCATTTTTTTATTGCTGATTCTTAAAGCAAAAATTATGAGGAATCCAAAAAAATAAAATTAGCCGGAAAATTTAGGAGCTTCTGTGGAAAATCGGAAAATTTAATTTTCATGGGAAAATTTAATTTTCATGGGAAAATTTAATTTTCATGGGAAAATTTAATTTTCATGGGAAAAAGGTAAATTTCTGAGAAAAATTAGGAAAATTTTATTTTTCAATTAAAGCCTGATTCAATACCTTTCCAACGAGCTATCACTCGCTGTAGTATTTTTTTTTTTAAAACAACTTTCAATGAGGTCCCTTATGAAGAATTCTTCAATTTTGTCACATGACAGTGGTGCACACCACCACTAAACCAGTCACTATAAAAAAAATATGTAGGTACATTATTTTTTGCTGGGCAATCGATTGAGACTATTTATTTTAAAATCGGAGAGGGATCGTCCAAAAGGTGATCGCTTTCATATGGAATTGCTCTATATAATTATATGTATGCACAGCGCATACTCTGGAGACATTTAGTCGTTCCCCAGCATAGTTTAGGGACATTTGCTTACTATTTGGACTGTCCCCAAAGTTTTTGAGCCTTTTCATACATCTAGCGTATTAGATGAGGACAATTTTTTCTATACACCGCATATTTCGGGCACAATTTTGGCCGTGTCCCTAAAGTATGCGCTGTGCATACATATATATATATACCTATATATAAAATTCAATACAAATTTTTGATCAAAACTATAAATTTTCAAAAATTGCTAGTTTTTGATTCTAATATAAATGAGGTATAAATACATTTATACCAGAACCAAAAACTAGTAGATTTTAAAAACTTTTAGTTTTTGATTTCAAATTTATTTATATTGAATTTGACAAGTAAATACACCAAAAAAAAGTCTGTAAAGTCTGCAACAGTTTTGCTGGGAGGATCGTTGCAGAAAAATTGCTAATATCAGCATAAACACTAGTAAATTCTGTAAATTCTGTAGGATCCTCCCAGTAAAAATTTTGCTGACTTCACAGACTTATTATTTTGATTGCACTAGTGGTTTTTAAAAAGTACTCGTTTTTGGTTGTAGTATTCATGTAGTACTAGGTTTATTAAATTTAGGGAATGCGTACCGGCATTCCCGGGAAATTAAGCATTTTTCAGTTCCCGAAATTACGGGAATTTTAAACAAACAAATTAAATATTCAACATTCACCGCAACAGTTAAATTCATAGTTTATATTAGACTTCGACCTTAAATTAAAATTTACGGCTCCGAAAATCTTGCGTTTTTAAAAATTTGTCCAAAACACTGTCACTTAGCAAATATTATCCAAATGCTGATTTTAAGTTTTTCTAGTTTTTACTTTTTTAACTTTTTTTTTAATATTTTAAGCTTACAATTTTTTTTTATCAGACAAACAAAGATTTAGATGAATTGCTTTCAATCAATTCCTCTCAGACTTAAGAAAATCTTAAAATTCTGAGAAAAAGCACAGAAATGTAAAGGAGACTTATTTCTATAAAAAAATCTCAGGTTGTATAAGACATTTTATTTATTTTTCGAGCGGGATGCCGGGAATTTCAAATAAATTTCCCGCTTTCTTAGGAAATGAAAAAGTGCGGGATTTAACTCTCAAGTGTGCCATATATTTTATAAAGTAAATTTTTGTTCATAAATTATATGAAGCGCTTCGTTGGCTTAAGTATTTGGCTTAAGTCTTAAAACTTTTATAAAGAGTTTTATCAATTTAACGAATTTTGTTTCACTGATATTTTTTGATATTATGCTGTTAGTTTATTAAGGTGTTGAAATATTTATATTTAATACCAAAAAATGTAAATGCATTAGGTATCCACATGAGGCGCTTCAACTATATAAATATAAAAAAAAAAAGTTTTATAAAATAAATGACTTGTCAATGAAACCGATCTTTGTCAGCATTCAAATGAAAAAAAACATTTTTTTTTTTTTTAAGTGAAAAGTGTACTCTCACTATACACTTTTAACTTTCTTAAAAAAAATCTTATTTCTTGCTGTTCTTTAGAGGGTTAAATTACTTAGCTTGTCAGTTTGTATTTGTGAAATAAAGGTTTAAATACATGTCTTGTTAAATGTAATGTATATTATTTTGCAGATCTATGATACCACAATATTATCTTTTGCTTACGCACAAGTACATTTAAAAACCTCATAATTACCCAGCCAGAAACTGCCAGTGGTACAAAAAAAAAAAAAAACAAGCACAATTATACCACTGGCTAACCGAGGAATAGTAAATAAACTACTGGCAGAACATTTATTTAAGACACTTTAACAGTGTTTCCAAAAAGCGTTTTGCCAGTATTTGTTTTACAATAATTAAAGTGTTCTATAGAAGAAATCATTGGCAAAGAATTGCCTGAAACCACTATGCCAACGTTGGCAAAAAGTGTTTTCCCAGTGCTATCCAGTCAGAAATTACCGACGGCTCAAAAATCTAACCACTGGCAAAGCATTTATTAAATAAAAATGTCGTCGGAGGTTGCGAGTTCGATCCCGGTTTCAGGTAAATATTTGTTTTTTGCGATTTTTTTATACTTTTTAAAATTTTTTTTTCATATAAAATAAATTTTTTCCTTTCTGGAAAAGCTCTTTTTAAAACATCTTTCTTTTTGTTTTCCCAACGTTAGGAAGTTGTTTCCATCATACACAGAAAAAACTGAAAACGGGTTTCAATTAAAAAATTTGTTGAATCAATTAATATTTTAATTGATTTTGCTCCTATCACGACAATGATAATATCAATTAAAACTTTTATTGAAAATTAAAAAGGAAAAAAAAGTTATAAACAACTTCTACAAAAAAAAAAATGTGATACTCACAAAAAATGTGTTAACGATACGTTGGGATGTGTGTTTTTTGTAATGCTACGTCTGTTTGTATGTTTGTGTGTGTGCTTGTTTTGTTTGTAAACTTCAAATTCATTTGGTATTTTATAATGAAAATTTTTTTTAAATATTTGTTTAGAAACAGATTTAATTCAAATCAAACAAAGCTTTAATTAGATATTTTAGGTTGATAATTCTTTCTGTGTACATATTTGAGCAGCAATCTGTTACCCAACAGTTATTATTTACTTACATTTTAAGTTATCTAGTATTATCTGTCGGCTGACAATCTAGTGGCCAGGGTTCGAATCCCGGCGGAACCAACGAAATTATGCATGAATTTGCTTTATTTCAACTTGAAAAATACATTTTTATACCACCTCTTTCATGGTTTTGCAAAGAAAACGTTGAACAGACGGACCTTTTGTCTAATGATGTTATAATTTTGAGCTCGGGAAAGCACTTATTGCCAGCACTTGTACCACTTGTACCACTTGCTAAATTGCTTTGCCAGCCGTGGTCCGTTTATCTTTTTCTGACTGGGTTACCTATGTATGAACAAATATTTTTCAATGGGGAGTTTAATTTAAAGCCAATTTCAAGTACCATATAATCCATATAAACCAAATTGTGTTGTCATCTACCCAAATGAATATGAGACTTTACAGACCAAATGATTCAATGCAAAAGTATTTTTGTGTTTTGTTCTATACACTGAGAGAATTGTGTGCATGATATCATGCATTATATCTATGAAGAGTCCCTGGAATACGTCCTTTAATACTTTTCAATAAATTAAAGCAGTTTTTCATAAAGTTTTATAAAAAATTTAATTTTAATTATTAGAAATTTCGCACGCCTAATGAACATTTTTCACTTATATATATTCAACTAAAGCTACACTGTACGTGCCGGTAACACAAATACGTATTAATAACACATCTTTTACCAAGCATAGTTTCCGTGCGTATTTTTTGAAAAAACATTGTCAGAAAGATTTGTTGGTTTCCCAGTGCACTGATAATAATCCATGCGTAAAATATAAAGAAATCTTCAAATTATCAAAAATTTTGTAAAATAAACGAAAATTTGAACATTTTAAAAAAGATTTCGTTCGATTTTTAGTAAATTTGATAGCCTAACCGCGCACTAGTTAATTGAAACTGAAACTTTAAAGCTTTTAACACACTTAAAGGGTTAACACTTGCACACAACAGTGTATACATTTTACAATAAATACAAAAATTTTGATAATTATATTTTTGTTTAAATGTGTTCATTAGGATATTGGTCATTGAAAAAGATCATTATGTGGATAAACTGGTGATCAGGGCAATATAGTCGCGATATTTGTTAAGAAAGTTCAAGTTTTTTAACGAACCTTTATTTCCGAAAAAGAGGCGTATCTCGGAAACTAGGAGAATCTCGAAATTTGGGATATAGTTTCATCTAATGATGAGAACAATAGAACATACAGCATTACAATACAACATATAAAACTGGGCTGATCAATTTTTCGGCGGGTAGAAATGGGAGGGGGCATACATGTCAACCCGTTTATTTTTGGAACACTAACACGAATCTGAAATCAACAAAATAATATATCCACAAACAAAAAGTAGGTAGTGGAAGGGTTAATATTTTTAAAATTTAATTTTTATGTATTAATAAGTCAAATATCTATCAAAAAATTGCAAACAATTGACAAAATTTAAAATTTTCCAAGGAAGCGTTTAAGCCTACAAGGTTGAGAGTAGGTCTGAAATTATTAATGATATAGAAAAATTTCCCAAGTGAACGATTTTGAAATGTAATTGTCGTCGCCCAAGTCTCTTGGACAGTAAAAAAAACAAGGGATCCTTAAATTTCAATTTTCTACAACATATCCGAAGTTCATTAAGATCTGCCGGTTCGGGTAGGGATACCTCCCTAGTAAAACAATTTTTTTAAATTGTAATTGAGTATTTACGATACACAATATTCAACGAACATTTTCTCTAACACGAATCCAAGTAACACTTTACAATTTCCTGACTACGTAGTAAAACATCTGAATTAAAAAAAAAAAAAACTTGAACAAAGTTTTGCCCGGTTTTTCACTAAATATTAAGAACTAGTTCTGAAATTTTCAATTAATTAAATTACATTTTTCATAAACTGTTATGAAAATTTGCAATGATTTCCAAAGGACAAGTTCCAGCGCAGGTTTTATGCAAAAATTCATTAATATTCTGCAGATAACTCTGTCATTCTCTAATGATCTTTATTTTTAGCAGTTTTGTAATCTACTTTTTTTAAAATATTAAATTTTTAAAAGTTATTTGAAAATCATGATGTGATCAAGATTATTCAAGTTCAAGATCATTTGCTTTTCGTTAAACAAAAAATCGTGCAATGTTTTCTATCCGCTAATTTAAAGCAGACTTTATCTACTGACAGGTTCTTACATGTTTCATTTCGCGTCACCGAAAATCTTCAGAGAACCAATGTGGAAGGGATAGAATATTTTTAACCAAATTTTTGGATTTAATTTTTTAAAATTTAAAAGTAATACATTTGCAAAACTGACTTATGGTCCTAATACTATAGTCAGAAAGTGTTGTTGTTTATTTAATAAACAGTAACAACACAGTGTATTATGATTACACATTCTAGCCTTTACACAAACAATGTTTATTAGTTAAAAATGTTTTATTTTTGGTTTGTTTTTTTTACTTCTCATCGGGTAAATAAAACAATACGGGTAAAGCGTTGATCTTGTTCCTTCAACATTTGGGTAAACATATTCTACCCATTCTAAATTGGTTCTCTGATGATTTTCGGTGACGCGAAATGAAACATGTAAGGACATGTCAGTAGATAAAGTCTGCTTTAAGTTGGCGGACGGACAACTTTTTTGATTAATAAATAAACATTGCACGGCTTTTTGTTTGACAAAAAAACAAATGATCTTGAACTTGAATAATCTTGCTCACATCATAATTTATGATAAAAGATCGAAAAATAAACTTTTGGATTTAATTTTTTAAAATTTGGACACACCCCCTTACACATTACAAGGTGTCTAAAATGCATCAATTGACTATCCCATTTGGCAATGCCATGTTTAACTTACTGGTTTGTTTTATATAAAATGCATTATGATGGACTGGTCCCAGCCGCACTATGCGAAATTTTGTACATTTTCTGATTATAAATCTGTAACTTTGTTAGTATTATAGCTAGAGTTCCAAAACACAAGGTCAAAAGTCAAAACTTTCGATTTACAACAAACTCGCCTATGTTGTTCAGATTTGGAGATGCTTGAAAAATAATGTCATTAATTTTATTCAAAAATTACAAAACAATGTTCTAAAATACATTGGCAATTCCCCATGGTACGTTGGAAATAGTGATGTAATGTAAGTAATGTAAGTGATGAGGTGATGAGGTGAAAAGATATGATGATGCTCATAGAAGCCGAGTAACACTGAGATTTTCTGACTCGATAGTAAAACATCAGAATTAAAAAAAAAAAAACTGAAATAAAATTTTGGCAGATTTATATACATAAATTAAGTTATCTTTGCACTAAATATTAAGAACTATTTTTTGAAATTTTTAATTAATAAAATTACATTTTTCATAAAATGTTATGAAAAATTTCCTTTTTTTTTGAGCCAGTTTTAGTTTTTTGTATTTAATATTAATTTTGAGCAAAAAGTATAACAAAACTGACTAATTCATTTTGTAATTTTGGCGACGCACACAGTTTTTCCTATGTAAGGCAATTTTGTAAGACAAAAAGCTGCCAAATGCTTAAAACTTTAAGGAAACTATTTGGTGTTTCAGAAAAATTTTAAGTCTTTAATAGAAATTTTAAATATCTGAAGTTACTTTTCACTTTTAAAACTGTCAAAAAATTTAAAATTTTTTGATTATTTAAAAAGTTTTTTTTTTATATTTTTTTTTTTCTTAATGCGAACACTAAAATTTGCGAAAGAATGAGTTTTAAAAAGCGAATCATTCCTTTGGAAAAATATATAAACTATTAGATTTTAATAAAAATTAATGATTGCATTTTAAATTTTACTATTTTGTAAAAAAAATATTTGGATAAAAATAAGGGGTTTTTAACAAACAATTTGTCTATGTAGGCTCTAGCTTTTCTAAAAGTTTGGGTTCTGATGAGATCTCTAGCCAGATCGAAATACTAGTATCAACCATCTAATATGTTTGATTTGCTTTATTTCTATAAATATACGGAGGTTGAAAGCTCGTTATAAATTGAAAATAACATAAAAATAATCTCGATGAACAAAAAACTAATAAAACTGTAAAAAAATTTGTCTCTAATTTTATGATTTAACTGTAAAATACATTAAACTACAATAGTTTTTCAAAAAAATTTTGTGTTTTTACTTATGAAATTGTTTAGCTTTTTTTTTTTTAGCTATTTTTTAGCCTTTTTTCAGCACAAATTTAGCCATTTTTAAGAACCAAGTGCTGGTAATACTGGTCTTTAGGGACCAAGGAGTGAGATTGATTAATTCCCGACACAGATTATTACTTATAAATTTTTTGTGTTTAAAAGTGAACCTTTTAAAGTCGTTAGATAGATTAAGTGTGTCAAATATTTGGGAATTCTGATCATTACTTTGTTCACAAATGGACTTTGAACAAAAAGTGTGGGAAAAAGTAGCATTTTTACAAAACTAAAATTGCGTACAAAAAAATATGCTAATTGTCCAGAACTCAGAACAATCAACTGATATTAAGATTGTTTTTAAATTTCTTCAAAATGCTACCACAACAAGTTCCCAATACTGTCATTCTAATTTGGAAATGGTCCGCTCCTATTAATTAGGACGCTATAAATGCCAAAATAAAAACTCTCACTTTTTGTTCAGATTTAATTTGTAAAGGAAAGAATGTGCAGATCGCTTTAATACGTATATTGCACACATGATCTGACAACCTTACTAAAGGTAACATGACAAGAAAAAAGTTCAGTGGCGTACACAAAATAAGTTGAAAGTGAAAATGTGTGTCGGGTTGTAGTATAGATTTAAGCTTTGTATGTGTTAAAAGTTTAATAAAGAAAGAAAAGAAAAAATGTGACAATATATTGGACTACATTTAAAAAAGTGGAGTACCATTAAAATAAGCCATCAACTATTAAAATCGTTCGACTTGCTTTTGGAAAAAAAAAAACATTAATTTATTTATCTAAGTTTCTTAAAATTTTTCATGTTTTTTTTGAATTTTTAAACACAAATAACTTCTTTAAAAGAAATGTGGATTTTTACAAAATTTGTGTCAAGTAGGAATACGTCTGCTAAATTTCAAAGGAAACAAAAATCGTGATTTAAAAATCGTTCAGATTCATATGGAATGACTCTTATTTAAAAAAATACAATAATTTCGAAATATACAACTCGAATTTTATGTCACCTATAATATTGCAATTTAAATTTTAAAGTATGACATATCAATTGAATTTTTAATCAGAAATAATTTTAGCCCTAATTTGTATTTTCGTTTCTGACGTAGTTTTCGGTAAAATTGAATATTTTAAATTTTTGTAAATTTAAAATAGATTTTTGCAAGAAGTGCTCTATCGAAGATTTTCATTTTTATAGCGAAATTGTTCCAAGACAACCTAAATAAATAATAAAAAAAAAACATTTCTGGTGTTCGCATTTTTGGGTTAAAGCTTTGTTCCGACCAATCGACAATTGCGTAGTCCATTGGCCCTATAATTTTCCAATTGGACTTTCAAATTGATGTTGTTACTTGAGTGTAAATTTTACAAACACTTTATTCACATCCAGTCCCAGCAGTCAACCAACACATATTACACTGCTCAACAAATTTCAACGTGTTGCAGAACTTTTCTTTGAAATATAGATTTAAAAAAAAAATTATTTCATTTGGAGTTTTTGAAATAAAGGGTCCACCAAATAACTTTTTTTTTTTTTTTTGAAAATGCTATAAAAAACTACTGAATATTTTCTCAAATTTCTTTTTTTATTTGAAAGTACAATCCTTCCGTTTAATAATGGAAAATAATTTCATTCAAATGGCTGCCTCGGCTAGCCATGCAGTAGCCTACACGATCGGTCCTATTTTTAAGCACATTATCGATTGTGTGTATTTCACCAATGGCTTCACGAATATTGTCCTTTAAAGCATCAATTGTCTCTGGCTTGTTGGCGTAACACTTATCTTTGACGGCACCTCACAAATAATAGTCCAACGGTGTCAAATCGCAGCTCCGTGGTGGCCAAACGACATCAGCTCTGCGGCTGATAATGCGATCTTCAAAAAAAGCGTGCAAAACATCGAGTGTAGCTTCGGCTGTGTGGCATGTAGCGAAGTCCTGTTGAAACCAAATGTTGCCAATATCACCCTCTTCAATTTTTGTAAACAAAAATTCGTTCAACATGGCCCGACAACGATCGCCATTGACTGTAACGGCCACTCCTTGCTCATTTTCGAAGAAAAATGGCCCAATTATGCCTCTGGACCAAAATCCGCACCAAACAGTGACTAATTTTGGGTGTATCGGCTTTTCAATGTATGCGTGCGGGTTTTCTGTGCCCCAAATGCGACAATTTTGCTTGTTTACATACCCGCCAAGATCAAAACGAGCTTCATCTGAAAAGATGATTTTTTTGGCAAAATCGCCATCTTCTGTAAGTCGAACGCAGGCCCACTTAGCGAAGCGAAAACGCATTGGATGGTCGTTGGCTTCAACTCCTGAACCAATTGGACTTTGTATGGTGTCATACCAAGGTCTTTATGCAAAATTCGTCTCAATGATGTCTCCGAAACGTTCAATTGTTGAGAACGACGGTGAATTGATGTTGATGGCGCTTCACGCACACTTTCTGCCACAGCAGCAATATTCACGGGCGTACGCACTGTTTTTTTCTTTTCACGCTTTGGTTTATCGATGAGGATGCCAGTTTCTTTCACTTTTTTCACAAGATAACGAACATACGGAGCTGACGGTGCTTCTCTTCTTCCAAAATTCGTACGCAACTTTCGCATACATTCTGCAACATTACCATGATTTTCAAAGTAATGTCGCAATATTTCCCAGCTTTGTTCAAGTGTATACACAACCATATTCGTTCAGCGGAAGATAAAATTAATTATCTGTCAAATCAGACATGAGCTAAGTGTTACCATTCACGAAATAAGCACTAGTTGAAAAAAACGTTAGATGGCGGACCCTTTATAGTGTTCGTATTTTACCAATTTTATTAAAGACATTTTTTTTTTGGTGTTTATATTTCGTCACCTAAATTGCAAAATAACGTAACATCACTTTTTACAAGTTTACAGGAGAAGCAAAAAACTTGATAAAATTCAAAATATCTGAGATATAAAAAAATGTTTTTCTAACTTTGCCTTAAAATACAAAAACAGATCCATTTTAAATGAAAAAAAAAAAGCTTTTTGAAAGAATTTTTCAAGTTATGTGCCTTACGTTATTTTGTTGTTTTCTGAAATAAAATAACGTATCATCAATGATAATGTTTTAATTTAACGTAAAACAAACGTTTAAAATGTGAAATAAGTTCGATTAGTAGAAAAATGTTCATTGCTTTAATTAAAAATAACTATTAGTTTGAACAGAAAAGGGAAATTTATTAAATTGTTTAACTCTTTGACGACCAATGGTTGATTTATATAGTTTTTATTTTTTGTTATATTTTTTTTTTTTACAAAATAACGTCGCATCTCTTTTCATAAGTTTACATGGAGACCAAAAAACTATATTAAATTGAAAATTCTTGAGATATTGAAACAAATCTGATTTAAAATACAATTTATTTGTATACTGGAGTCGGTTATGGTATTCTAGTTTCGGGACGTCTTCCAACCATTTATTTAAATAATTTAATCTGGTTTGGTAATCTTTTCCCCTTTTTATATTTTTTTGATTTCAGCTCGTAGTATAGTGGAACTGAACCAACTTCTTACCATAGTTTCCGAAGTGCCGAGGGTTGACAGAAACATTTTACTACACACTTGATGGCGCACTGTTTTAAGATTAAAAAAAATATGCTTTTGAATTTAAACGTCTGGAATTTTCTACATATCTGCGCTATTTAGTGGAAAATTCTATACTGCTGGTTACATAAAGTTCCTTTTGGTCCCATGACATTTGCCAAAAACTTTCAAATATTTCCTTTCGAAAATTTTCGGAAAAAAGAGAACAATGCCGAGTTGAACTTTTTGCTGCAATACTTTGGCGTTTACCCAGCTTTCATTATTCTTGGTCTTCTTTCGCAAATGTTTACTTTTGATAACCATTCAATCTGTTTTTTTTTTTTATTTTCTTCTCTTTTGTTAATTTTTTTAGAACCTTCCATGTTTTCATTATAACTATTTTCGATTAAAGAACACATTTTATTACAACACTTTTTTTAAGTTTGATCATAAATTTGACGAAAACTAAGATAATATTGAAAAAAAACATGAACAATAAAAAAAAATTTAATTTTTTAATATTCTGTTTTTTTTTTAACATCAGTTATTTGTACTTGATGATACGTTATTGTTAATTTTGGTTATAACTTGCTTATTTCTGATAATAGTGGTTTAAAATTTCGTACAGATATGTAATATGATGTAGTGAATCGTAATCAATCAAAAAACATACGTTATTTTGCATTTTAGGTGATCCATTTTTCGTATATTTTGCTTAATTTATCGAAATTTAACCTCAAAATCATAAATTTTGTTTAAGAAGATAAAACTGTACAAAATTAGAATACTTTTTACTTTGGTATTTGAAGCATATGGATAATTATTTAAAGATTGAAGATCTTTTTTTAATATTTCAAGAAATTTTCAATGGATTTGCAATATTAATAAAAAAAATTTCTTCATTGGAATGTCTAGTAATGTATATTTATAATGATAAAAATTTAAGATACATAAGGATAAATCTAAAAAGGACAATTTTCAACTTCCAGTGCGATGTCCAATGTATGATGTACAATCGCCGACATGATTATACTGGCGCTACGAAATAACCCCCAATGAAATAACACCCAAACGACAAAATGAAATAACCCCCAATGAAATAAATCCCAAAAAAAAATGAAATAAGTCCCAACAAAAAAAATTATATAATACCTAAAAGAAATGAAATATTCCCCAAAGGTGAAAATGAAATAACACCCAAAATTTAGGTGTTGTTTCGTAATGAAATAACTCCCAAAGGAAGAAATGAAATAATAATCTTTGCTTTATAAAGTTTTTGTGCGTGGCGGCCTACGGCCGCTCTTAGGGGTTTTCTCCTCCATGGGACGCGGCAGGTGGCTTCGCTGAATAAAGTTTCCCTGCGCGCGTCACACTAGGGAAGATAATGAGACGCGCGCAGGAAAACTGTATTCAGCGAAGCCACCTGCCGCGTCCTATGGAGGAGAAAACCCCTAAGATCGGCCGCAGGCCGCCACGCAGAAAAACTGAACAGTGTAACAAAAGAATCAAAAAATACAAAATAAAGGCTTTATTGCACCATTGGCTAAATTTCAATAAAGGCCTTATGTCACTTTCAAAGTGCAATAAAGCCCCTTTCGCAATAAAGGCCTTATTTCTCAAGTGGAAGTGAAATAAAGCCTTAAAGGCCTTATTTCGTAAGGCGTTATTGCACCCCACCAAAATAATTGCATATGAAATAATCTCCAAAGAATTTAAATTTTGGGCTTTATTTCATTGGGGGTTGATCATAATGAAATAATCTCCAAACCGTAAGATGAAATAATCCCAAAAAAAAAGGAAAAAACCCCCAAACAATTTTACACAATTTTTTTGGGGGTTACTTCATTTTTGGCCGTTGGGGGTTATTTCATTGGGGGTTATTTCGTAGCGCCGATTATACTTAAATTAAAGATTTATTCATAATTTTGCTATAAATTTTCGAAAAATTAAGCTTAATATTCAAAAAACTGATGTTAAAATAAAAACCGCCATATTCAAAAACTCCAAATGGGAATTTTTTTTGCCTGATTTGAAATCAGCGTTTATGGGTTTATTAAAAAGACGTGTTTCAAATCCAGTAGTTTTTGTTCGTCGGGTAGTGTTATTAACACATAGAAAAGTGTGTTAGTACTTGTGTTCATTCATATGTGGCTTCAATATGCACGGCATTTACATTGCAAGATATGCATAGTAGTTTATATCAACACCTGTGCATAAAAATTCAATGAATTTTTATTTACCTTAAGCAAAGTTGCACAAACTGACGCTGGAATAAAAAATAATAAAAAAAAAAGAATCCGTGCAGACAAACGACCTAAAAAGAAGAAGAATAATGTATTTTTAGTTCACTGCTAAATGCATCCGTATCAGTTTAATAACATAAATACAACCTCTTAATTGGGTCAATGTTGTAGACTATTTTTATATTCTGCTTTGAATGTGGGTGGTTATTAACAATTGTATGCCGAGAAAAAAGTTTGATGTAACAAATTGTAAAATTATTTTTTTTTTTTTGCTTTAACAGGAAATCTGTATAAAATGATCGCTGTAAGCAAGATTTGCTTAACTATTTCAAGTCAATTTAACCATAAAGCTATTTGCTGCTTTAGTTAATTGATTATCTTAGTTTTTGTAGTATGTAAAATTGTAGTTGACTAAAATTATTTTCTCCTTATTGCATTACTACACATTTAGTTGATTTCTGTTTAAACTAAAGAAACATTGAAAATGAAAATTATTCAAGTTCGAGGCCATACTCCATATTGCTTTATTAAGATATTGTCCTAACAAATAATCTATAGAGTTTTTTTGTTTTCAAATTTATTATCTGATCCTTTCAGGAATGTGTTGATAGGACTATTTCGGGTTCCCATCATCAGAACACGTTTTGAAAGAGGTAACAATATTCAATAACGACAACGCAGCTGTTTTTGATATTACAGAAAAGAAGATTATCTGGAATGAATAGATACAAAAAAATTTACTGATCAAGCTAGAAACGAGCGCTTAACAGCCACTAACAGGAATTTCTATCACTTAAGCAGAAGTGAAGTCAGCAATAACAGTCTTAATTGACAAAAAAGCCTGTGGCCCAGATGAGATTCCTTCTGAAATACTTAAATTAATAGACAACGACAACATCCAACTTCTAACAGATTTGTTTAACTACATTTACGACACTGGCAAATTCGCACAAGATTGGCTTAAATCCACTTTTATAACCATACCCAAGAAAAGCCACGCAAAATATTGCAATGATTATTAATAGACAAAAAAGCCTGTGGCCCAGATGAGATTCCTTCTGAAATACTTAAATTAATAGACAACATCCAACTTCTAACAGATTTGTTTAACTACATTTACGACACTGGCAAATTCGCACAAGATTGGCTTAAATCCACTTTTATAACCATACCCAAGAAAAGCCACGCAAAATATTGCAATGATTATAGGCTTATTAGACTAATGAGTCATGCCCTCAAAATATTTCTCATAATATTTCACTCTGGAATATATGAAATATGCGAAAAGAGGATGGGTGAATCTCAGTTTGGTTTTAAAGAGGGTATGGGCACCCGCGAAGCACTTTTTTGTATACAGACACTGATTCAGAAATGCAGAAATGTGCAAAAGGACGTTTTCCTATGCTTCATTGACTACGAAAAAGCTTTCGACACGGTGCAGCATGTTAAACTGATGGCACAATTAAAGGTCGAAAAAAACAAAATTTTTTTTTTTAATAAAAATTATATCAAATTAAAGAAACATTTTTTAAACAATTTTCTAGATGTATCGATATATATGGCTCTAAATTATAATTTTCATATTTATTTTAAAACCCGACCAGAATGGCAACAATTTCTTTTCAATGTCCCACTAGTCGTATGAGTATTAAATTGCAAATGTTTATTTAAATATCACTCATACGTCACCGAAATTTTCAACAAATTTGTATGGACATTAATATTAATATTTTGATAAATTGAAATATATAACAAATTGAAGTTTCTCGTTGAGCGTTGAGGAATATTAAATGACAGGTTATTCATTAGAAATTCGCAGCATAAGTCACCATTAATCAGCTTGACTACAAAAGTAACATTTAGCATTTTTCTTCGGCTTTCCAAGGTTGGCAGTTTGATACGAGCAAGTCTAATATAGTATGATGGAAGATTAACAATAGATCCCAAGTAGAAATTTCGTAAACAGAAAATTAAAAACTGTTTTTGAACTGATTCAATCATTTGAATACGAACATTATGTTGAGGATCCCAAATTACGGAACCATATTCCAAGATTGGCCGTACTAGAGAAGTATAAAGATGTTTAGTTATATTAGGATCAGTAAATTCTTTAGCCCATCGTTTAATAAACGAAAGAACTCCACTAGCTTTATTAACGGCCAGAGTGATGTGTTGTGAAAAACTTAGTTTGGGGTCTAATAAAACACCAAGGTCATAAATTCGAATATTTTTCAAGAAAATTTTTGAAGCTAGAGCAGCTAATTTTTTTGATTGGTATGTTGGATACAAGTAGGGCTTTGCAAAGGTCCTTATGAAACATTGTGGTAGTCATGTTCACAGGATATTCCGTGATTAGTTTTTGTGGCCGGATTTCTTGTTTAGAAGCTGCCAGCTGGTGTTTGCCACTTCTAATATGTTGTTCAACATTATACTTTTTTAAACTATTCACTTTACAGCAGCAAATATTACAAAAGAGCCAATCTTATTCAATCTTATAAACCCCTTTAAAAGATTGCACCATTTTTAACAAAAAATTTCTATTGTACAGTGTTCCCACATATGATTTTTTTAAACCAAAAAACACATACAAATAAATAATGCACTTTTTTGGCAAAAATGGTGGTAAATGGCAAAAAAGCACTATGATGCGGAAAATGGCAAAAATATGCTAATATAGGGTCCGCCAAATAACTTTTTTTTTTAAAAATGCTATAACAAAAACTACTAAATATTTTCTCAAATTTCTTTTTTTATTTGAAAGTACAATCCTTCCGGTTAATAATGGGAAATAATTTCATTCAAATGGCTGCCTCGGCTGGCCATGCAGTAGCCTACACGATCGGTCCAATTATGGCCCAATTATGCCTCTGGACCAAAATCCGCAGCAAACAGTGACTCGTTTTGGGTGTATCGGCTTTTCAATGTATGCGTGCGGGTTTTCTGTGCCCCAAATGCGACAATTTTGCTTGTTTACAGACCCGCCAAGATCAAAATGAGCTTCATCTGAAAGATGATTTTTTGGCAAAATCGGCATTATTCATTTTCGCACACATTCTGCAACATTACCATGATTTTCAAAGTAATGTCGCAATATTTCCCAGCGTTGTTCAAGCGTATACACAACCATATTCGTTCAGCGGAAGATTAAAACTAATTATCTGCCAAATCAGACACGAGCTAAGTGTTACCATTCACGAAATAAGCACTAGTTTAAAAAGAAACGTTAGATGGCGGACTCTTTATGATTAGAAATGGCAAAAAAAAGCAAAAATGGCATTTTTGTCTTCTCTGGTTATAACCAATATTCAAAATAACGTATCATCAAGTACAAAGTTTTCTCAAAGACAATAACGTATCATCACTCATGTTAAAAAAAAAAAAACAGAATATTAAACAATTCAAATTTGGTTTTTTTTGAACACAACTACCATCAGTGTTGCCAGGTTTGACGATTTATCGTCATTTTGACGATTTTTAGTTACTATAACGATTTTTAGTTACTAATTGTTAAAGCAGTGAAAAGGGCCTCCTTGTTCTAGGCATTGTCGCATATCATCAGTGGCGTACCCAGGAGTGGGGGATCAGGTAGCCCGAAGTGATTTAATTTTTTTTGTTTTATTTATTTTTATAACTTTTTACAAATTTTATTAAGCATACAAAATTTACACAGTGTTACACTCATAGAAATAAACCAGAATAGATGCTTAAAAATAGTTAAAAAACAGAAAAACTGAAAAACAGAAAAAACTGATAAATTTAGCAGATTTTTTTTTTTTTTTTGATAATTATTAATATGATAAGTACATCAAAACTAAAGCAGTTAAATATACAGCATTTTAAACATATTGGGGTTGAATTTTAGTAAAATGAAAATAACAATTTACTCTGCTAAAATCAGCAAAAAAAACAAAAAATTTTGGCTAAATATTCGTTGACAAAATCAGCCAACAAAAACCGTGATCTCTTTATATTTTTTTTTTCAATTCATTTTAGTTGCAATCTATTTGATATATAAAAATAATAAGCAAATCTTATGATTATTTAAAACTAACTTAAGATATTGAGATCCAATGAGCTCAATAAAAGAAAAAAATATAACTAAGTAGTATTGCTGATATATACAGGTTTATACATATTTACATTTTTCTATTTTCTAAAGGGCTGGTCAAGTACATGAAACCTTTTCAGTCTACGTATTTCATCGCTATCATCCAATAAATTTATAGCCAATATATTTGAATGATTGCTTAGCCTGTTGAGGTATCGTTCACTGAATTTGTTGATCACTTCTTTGACTTTCGAAATTCTAAGATCGTTGTGAATGTTATCTTTTGTTACAAACCAAGGCGCATTTGTTATTAGTCTTAATGTTTTTGTTTGGTATCTTGTAAGATTTCAATATTAGAGTTGCTAAAAACCGTGATCTAAAAAAAAATTGTTTTATATATCTTCAATATACTTGAATGGAAATAACAGCTTGATTACTAAGAAGACAAGACTGGAGCAAAATAGGCTTATTGTTAAAGTTCTGTCTATTATGGAGGCTCTAGCTTTTCTAAAACTTCGGGTTCTGATGAGATATTGAGCTAGATTGAAATACTAGTATCAACCTAGCTAATATGTTTAATTTGTTTTTTTTTTTTGTAAATATACGGAGGTTGAAAGCTCGTTATAAATTGAAAATAAATAACATTATATTTTGCTAAAATCAGCAGCAAATATTTGCTAAGAAATTGTAAACTGCTGATTTTAGAAGAGCTAATTATTATTCGCAAAAAAAAAATTGAAAAAAGCACTGTGAAAATTAAAATTTTTTTGGTGCTTTTTTTTTTTGTCTACTAATTACTTGTAATTAAATAAAATTTAGCTTAAATATAACAAAATTTTTGTAGAAAAAGTTAAAAGAACCAAAAAGTTTGGTGGCATGGCGACACGTTCTAAAGCTTTCCGATTTTTCTTAAATTTTGCACCACATGAGTTTTAGACCTGGTGCTACAATAGTCGCAACAAAAATTGAGTAAAATTTAAAGTTGAAAAAAAATGCTACTCTAACGCCCATATATATATTCTGATACAAAAATTATGAAGCTGGTTAATATAATTTTATATAATTGAATACATTTTGATGTACTTATATAAAAATTCACTTAATGTCACATACAGAGATATCATAATAGAAAATCTTAAATTATAATATAAAAATCATTTTTACTCGGGATATGAGTGTTTAACTCACATAAACTATAGTTGTTAAAGAAGATGAATAAAACATTTTATGTTTACAAATAATTTTAATAATTGTTTTTGCAGCTGTATTGTTCTTTGATGTTATATGAACATTTTACAAATTTTCTCAACATAATTTTATAGAGAAAACGAACAACCCGGATATAAATTTTAATATGGAGTCTAATGTACTTATATCTCATTTGATAACTTCCCAAATATGAAGATATACAAAGTGCTCAAAAAAAATTTATCATCAAATGATATCAAGTTAGATATAATCTGGCGCGGATTCAGGGCAAGGGAAATGGGACATTTCCTCATCCACAAAATGAATTTTTTCAATTCAAAAATATAAGAAATATCCAAAACCTTTTCCGGGATCCGCGCCTGATAAAATTTAATACAATTTTTCCATAGTTGGGAAATTAAATTGTATCTAATTTTATCTAAAATAGGCATACTTTTTTTGACTTGAAGTTATGCGTAAATTTTTTTTTTTTAAATGAAACGAAATTTTAAAAAATTATCAAGAAAATAATTTGTGTTTCAAAATCTACGAAACCGTGGGAAAATCTACGAAACCGTACGATTTCATAACACTCAGAATTTCAAGAACAATTTATAACATTTTTGATGGTATCAGCATTTCTGGGGCAACGAATCCTAAATTTTAATATTTATGCTGTTAATGTGCTCTACTCAATTAAAAACCAGCCTTATTTACCCTAAAGTTGCTTGTAACTTTTAAAAGTGTTTCAAAGAGTTGAAACACTTTTCAAACGAAAGTGATAATCCGATTCTTTTAGCACTTACAGTGAACAATAGTAGGGTGATATCTATCACATAAGCCAGATTCCAACCTATAATTCAATAAACTGCGGATGTGCCAATCAATTTAAAGTTGGATGTTTAGCGTACTGTGGAGTTAAAAGTGATGCCAAACCGAAAAATGAAATCCGATCTATTTAGCACTTTCAGATAATGATTGCTATGAAAGCATGTCCACACAGAGAAACAATTTGCCAACTGAAATTCGGTTACTACAACTTAAATTCGGTTATTACGGTTATTAAGTCGGTTGGCATAACTTAACATTAGATATCACAACAATTCGGTTAATTTAACTGAATTTTAGTTGCAACACCCACAATATTCTGAAATCTAATGAAAATATTGTTGTACTAACTGAATTTATAAGTTGTTACCATTAAAATACACCTTTCAATTCGGTTGGCACTTTATTTCTCTACAATTCAAGATATATTGTACCCCATAATTCTTGAAGTAGTGGATGTACCTTTAATTTGAAGTTAGCCTTTTAAGGATTTTTGGAGGCAAAAATTTTGTAGATAATTCAAAGTTTTCACATAATAAAAGTAAAGTTGATTTCTACCGTCTAAGACATATTTGATCCCATAATTCTTTAAACCGCGGATGTGCCACTCAATTTTGTGCTGTATTTTTTTACTTTTTATCAATTGTGAAAAACAAATTTATAAAAGGACAATAAATATTATCCGATCGATTTAATATTTACAAATGATAATAGTTATGCTAATGTCTATCCTTAAAATAAGATTTGCCCCCGTAATTCTTTAAGCGCGCATTCAATTTTAAGTTGCATTTTTCTTAAATTTGACCTCAATTTCCGCAAAAACCAGATGTGCTAGAAAAATGCAAAAAATTTAAAAGTTGTATAAGGAACATTTTCAGCACTCAAAATAAACGATTCACTCGACCGCATTAGTGCTTTTTAATGTTTTTTAAATAAGCTAATCCAAATAAAAATTGTGTGCCACTAATTTGAAATTTTTCATTTTTAAAATCTGAAATCTTACGGTTTCGTAGATTTTCCCATATATTGGCCGTTCCACCGAAGACCGGCCAAAATGGTATTTTTTGACCTTCGATCTTAAGATTTCAATTAAATATAATTTCAAATAAAATAATGCGTACATTTTATACAACAAAACCACATACATATCGGTCATTCCGCGTAAAATCGGCCAAAATCGGACCTTGGGTATTCACATTTTAATTTACTTTCGCATTTAGAAACTCTATTTAGCCACTTAAAGATTGGCGTTTTTAGTATTTCAAATTTCGAATAATCCTCGGTTTTCTGCGCGATTTAGTTTTTTTTTGCAAAATGAGAAAAATGCAAAAATGTAGAAAATTTGCATATTCGTATTTTATTTAATATTCATCCGATAATCACCATTTAAATTGCAGTGAAATGGTATACTCCCTCCTTTTTTCCTGCGGAAAAAGCGTTGAAAAGAAATACATTTTTTATGCAATTTATTTAATTTATTTAAATGCACTTTTTCCAAATTTGGCCACCCTAGATTTACAAAAAAAGATACATATTTGTAAAATATGAAGTTTTTACTAAAAACAACACTTTCGTTTTTTTCGGTGCCATCATGTTTCCATAGAAAAATTAACAAATTTGTTATTTTTTAATTTTTAAAAATTAAAAATGTTGAGCTAAAAATTATACGTTAAAATTTTAAGAATTCTTCTCTATATAAGAGATAAACGAATCTACTTAAATATGAAGTTCTTAATATTAAATTTTTAATCCTTTTAACCCTTATTCAATTGCAAACGTATGCTGGAAAGGGTTAAAAATTAAAATTTTGAAAACAGAATATTTCAGTAGATTATTTTATATTTCACCTACAGAAAAATCCACAAAATCAGATGTATAGTTTTTACAGCACAGACGTTTAAAGGTCTATTTAACATTTCATTTTTAAATTTAATCTTATTAAATTTGAAAAATAAAAACTAAAACAAATTGCAGTTTTTCAATATAAAAGTGCTATAAGCTTTTTGTTATAAAATCATTAAAAATAGTTAAGCCCGGGACCAAAAAAAAAAATTAATGTGAAATGGTGAAAATTCCACATTTTGAAATATGCATTCTTTTTTTAAATCGAGAGTGGCCAAACGTTAGAAAAATGTATTTTAAAAATTAATTGAATAAAAATTCAATTCTTTTTGACGATAGAAAAAATTTTAATTCGCAGTAAAAAATAGATCACCGTGTAGAATTAAAAGCTCTGCCTATTCTGGAGGCTCTAGCTTTTCTAAAACTTCGGGTTATAATGAGGTCTTTAGCCAGATCGAAATACTACCCAGCCAGAAAAATACGCACGGCAAAATATTGGCCCAGTGCTTTCAACGGTGGTATGAGCGTTGGCAGAGCGTTGGATTTCTGAAGATTTAAGCGCTTTGCCAACCCCAAAATTATAACACCGGGCAGGGCTTGGCCGTTCCTTTTTTAAAAACGTTGGCAAAGCACTGGCAATGAGCGCTTTGCCAGTACCAAAACCACAACTTTAAAACGTTGGTAAAGCATTGGTAAAACAACTAATAAAGTAAATAGTAAATAAATAAAAAAAAAGTGTACTTATTATAATTTTTTATAAAAATTTGGTTTTATTATTTAAAATAATAAAATTATTTCAAAAAGTAAACATACAAATTCAATTTCTGCAATATAAATTTAAATTCAATTAAAAAAAATCATTTGTATTCTGACTGTGAACTTGTAATTTTTCATAGAGAAAATTTAAATTTATAAAAAAAAGATTTTCTTTTAAAATTGGGTAAATTCAAATTTTTAAAGTAAAAATTGGGAAATTTTCGAAAAAAAATTGATTTTTTCTCTTTGAAATGTTCAAGAAACCTTGGAATCGAGAGTAGTTTTTTCGTATGTAACCATTTCCGGTTTCCAGGTTTCATCCATTCATCCTGACAATGTTTGTTTACTCGGCAATGGCAACATTATGATAGTAAACGAAATTTTTAGCACAAAACTATCTAAATACAAAGTTTGTGATATTTATTTAAAAGGCAATGTTTTTAATGAAATTAGCGATTCGTTTAATTATCCAGTATCATCAAAAGAAATTGGAATATTCACAGTTAAAAATATAATTGAAAATAATTTTGAAATAAATATATATATATGGTTGTAAATTTTGTAAATCAAGTACTGGCAAAGCACTTTTGACGAACGTTGGCAGAGCGTTCTAAGCCAGGGCTGTGCCAGTGCTTTTATTATTTTTACTATTGTAAATTTTGTTAATTAAGTACTGGCAAAGCACTTTTTACTAACGCTGGCAGAGCGTTCTATATCAGTGCTTTGCCAGCACTTTATTTGTTGCACCGTTGGCAAACAGTGCTGTGTCAGTGCTTCATTTTTCAGCCCATTGGCAATTTCTGGCTGGGTAGTATCAACCTAGCTAATATGATTGAATAGTTTTATTTTTGTAAATATACGGATGTTGATATATTTAGCTAAAATCAAGAGAAATTTTCGCTAAATATTTGAATATTCAACCGATTTATGTTTGCTATTCTTATCTTACTAATATTTAGCAGAAAAAAATTTGCTTATTTTAGCAGTTTTTGTTAGCAACGTAATTTTTAACTAATTTTCACTAGTGTTTAACTAATTTTCACAATTGGATTATTATTTGGCTTACGCAGATATATATGGAGTAAGATTTGGAGACATATAATAATATCAAGTAAGAAACTTATGCAAAATTCTCTCAATAAAAAGTATCAGGGTGTTTTTATAGAGGTATAGAACTTTAAAATGGAATAAAACAAAGATAAATTTTTTAAATTGACATGAAATTTACTTTATTCGAAAGATAATATTCTGGCATTATAATTTAAATATGAGTTCTGGCATATGACCGCCACGGCTGGCTCGGACGTAGTCTAATCTGTAGGTCAAATTTTCGATGACTTTTTCCAACATTTGTGGCCGTATTTTTTATTTTTTTAAGGAAGCCACACTGGGGAAATTATTCCCATTAATTAATGTGTTGCTGTGTTGGAAACGGTATAGTGGAGAGTTGAAAGGGGGTGAAAGATGAAGGGCTTCGAACATGGCAACACTGTAATTGCGAGTGATGATAAGTCTTAGAACAGTTGTTGCTCGCCACATGATGTAGAGTTGGCGAATTTATTGAAGCTTTTTGTTTCATAGCCCTGATTCATTATTTTAGTTCGGTGGGGTTAAGTGCAATGGGAACACCGAAGGTGGGCGCTGCGATACATATAAGTGATAGAAAACTCATACATATTATTTTTCAAAGTTGATTTTGTCGTTACCGGGAATCGAACCCGGGACCATCTGTGTAACAGTCCAACGCGCTAACCATTACACCACAACGCCCACAAAACGTGAAACTATGCAGTTACCAAACGTTTCCTTCAATAAATCAATTGTGGCTGTGTGACATGTTGCGCCGTCTTGTTAAAACCACAGGTCCTGCAGTTGGATTTTGTAAGAACGCAAACCAAGATCTTTTCGCAAAATCTTCCATAAAGTAAATGGACACATATTGAATTCCTGTGCACGATGGCGGACAGACTGATTGGGGTGTTCCTCTAAGCTACGCTCTACAGCAGCAATGATTTCTTCTGTACGCACTGTACGATGTCTCTGTGGATGCATACACTCAGGCAACTTCTGCTTTAAAAATATGTAGTTGTTTGGGGGGTAATACAGTTTCTTTATTTTTATTGTAAATGTCGGTCATTTGTAGAACAAATTCAGTTTTTTACTAACCTTGAAGTTCATTTAAAAAAACAACCCACATCAAATGACTGTTTTATGATTTTACATAATTTTTTACAATTGTTTTTTGTTATTTAAAAAAAATAAAAAAATAAATGCTGGTTTGTTTTTTACTACTATGTGGTTCATTTTTACTACAATTGTTAGTAATTTTTTGAACATTAAAAAACAAATGACAATGTTAGTTGAATTTACTGTAATGTAAGTCGTCCTTTCTTTAAATGAAATTTCATTTGTTTTCAACTACATTTGCAGTGGTCTTTACCTACATAGTATTCTAAGTGTACTATCATGTAGAGTAAACGTGAATCGAAAACGTTCCATAGTTAATAGAATTAATTAATCTGATGGACGATTATGTTGACCGTAAAATGGACGTAGTGAGCGATACGTATTTCGAACAGAACCATGATTTTCAAAATAAAATTGTACAATTTGGAAGCAGTGTTCAGGCGTCAGTTTATTCATGTTGAAATGCCAAACCAAACTAAACATAAATCACTTGACAGCTGACAAAATGGCAGCCAGTTAAAAAAGTGTTGCCAACTTAAAGTTTTATACCTGCATAAAAAACACCCATTAGATAATGATTAATTAGGACAACCAAAAATAAGCTAGAGGTTGTTTTTTATTTGAAGCTATATTTGTTGGAGCTTTTTTTGATTATTTTTTGATATTTGCTTATTTTAGCTTATTTTTTAAATACTAGCTACTTTTTGACTTTTTGCTATTTTCAGCAGTCGGTATTTTGAAGAGATTTTTTTAAAAGAAAGTTGAAAATTTAATATTACATGTTGTATGTTTATCAAAAAATATTTTGATAATCCAATTTAAACTTTGAGGCTTAAGAAAACGTTTTCTATTTTGCAAAATTTGTTTCATTGACGAAGTTCTAAAGCACAAATGTTATTTGTAGTAACGATTTTAATAAAAAGATATAAAATTTAACAGTTAATTTTTTTATATTAATCAGCTTATTTTTTTATTTATACGGCTTATTTTACTGTGTTTTTAAACATTGTTTTAAGAGCTGTTTTTTGGTTGAACTATTATTATTTTTAATGCTATAAAGTCAGATATGACTTAATCATATTATATATGATTAGATATAAATATTTTTACTCGGGACTTTAATTTTTTCATAGTAATATTCTATTATTTCTCTAAAAGCATTGTTGATTTTAGTAAGAAAACAATTTTAAATAAAACTACATAAATAATTCCATTGAAATTTAATGGATGCTACGGAAAATTTGTTGATGTAGATGTGTAAAAGTTTGGTTATAAAAACTTTAAATAAAAAAACAAAGAAAAACCTTGAAAATAGAATTCGATTTAGCTTAAAAAATATTTCCCCATTGTAAAGAACAACATCAACAAACATGTGAAGGATGTAGTCAATACATACTTACCGATGTCTGTAAGTTGACACTTAAAAACTGAAAATTCTTTTAAAATTTGCGATACATAAAAATAATAACTTTTGTATGATGGAGAACGTCGTTCAACGTGCTAATCTTAAATTGTTTAATTCAAGTTATCAACTTATGACCATCGATATGTTTGTTATTTTTCAATATGATTTGTATCATGTTTCCCATATTATTATTATTGTTATTAAATAAAACGTGTTCACATTATTATATTTTATTACTTTTCACTTACCTTCCCTCATCCTCAGTACTACTGTCACGTGTTTGTGAACTTTGCCGGCTACGTCCTAAACGCATTATATTCCGTACAGCTCTCATTGTCATACGTTTTTCTTTGACCGGTGGTGTAGGACTGCCTCCGGGTGTAGCAGCATCACTTGATGCTGTCCCACCTGCCACATTGCCAATTGTGATTCTAGCTGATGATTTACCATATTTATTTCGCGTAACTGCTGATGTTGTTGCTGTATTCGATGATGTAGCATTGGGATTAGCAGCTGACATCACGCGCCTTAACAGATGCGTTTTCTTCGATGATACATATGATTCACTACCGCTAGAGGCAGCACCACTGCCGCAGGCTAAATTACCGCTCGATTCTATAAACATAAAAAAAAAATTTTGGTTTTTTAATAAAACGCAATTTCACACGGAAAAAACTTAAAGCAAGTTTCAATTAAATTATTTCTCAATACATTAAAAACTTATATTGAATTCGGTTCTATTGTACACTCAACAAAAAAAAGCAAAGTTTTAGTCAGTAGGGTGCTTTCAAAAAAACTGCAAATGACAGCAAAATTAGTAGATTCAGCAAAAGTTTTGCTAACACCTGATTCGAAATTTAAAAAAACCTATGCTAAAAGTTCACAAAATTTTTGCTGAAAGTAAGTAGACTGAAAAAACCTCAAACAATTTTTAGAAAAATTATACTTTAGTTAATTTATTTTGCTGAAAATCCTAAACATTTTTTTGTGATACTTTTAAAAGCAATTTACAATGCGTTACAAAATATAAAAATGTTCATACTCCTACATTTCAACTACTTACATCAATGTTTGTCTAAATGATGGCATCATTTAAAGGAAAACAAATACCGAACATAGTTCCAGAAACGAAACGAAAAAATAACAAAATATGACATATACAACCCTACAAAACTACATAAGATGTGTGTCCTTGTCTTTCGTTTTAGTTTATCTACCTGAACGCATATTTGTTTGCAATTTGACAACACTACATTATTAATCATTAAACAGAGCGAACTCCCTGGGCGAGTTTTAATAACATTTTTTCACTAAATAAAGTTTTCTTCACAATGAGAATGAAGAAAACCTTCATAGTTTTAACGAAACTATTTTTAATGAAACTTTTTTAGTATGCGTATAAACTTTTTAATAAATAATATGAACATTTTCATTAAATTTGATGAAAAACTGCATTAGTATAATGAAAAGTTTCAATGGGCGAGTTCCAGTGACAATTCATAGATCTAATGCAAAAATTCATTGATATCATGCAGATAATTCTCTTAGTGTAGAGCTCGGAACTTCATGTAAAAACATGTTTGTTGTCGTTGGCTGGAAAACAATGTTAACCAAATATCTTTGCGAATCAGCAAAATTGCAACAAAATGGCATCGTTTTGCGGCGCTACGAAATAACCCCCAATGAAATAACCCCCAACGGCCAAAAATGAAATTACCCCCAAAAAAATTGTGTAAAATTGTTTTGGGGTTTTTTCATTTTTTTTGGGGATTATTTCATCTTACGGTTTGGAGATTATTTCATTATGAAGCAACCCCCAATGAAATAAAGCCCAAAATGTAAATTCTTTGGAGATTATTTCATATGCAATTATTTTGGGGGTTATTTCATATTTTTTGGGGGATATTTCATTTTGCTAAAAGTGACATTTTTTTAATATTTGTTAGTTTTTCTGCGTGGCGGCCTGCGGCCGCTCTTAGGGGTTTTCTCCTCCATGGGACGCGGCAGGTGGCTTCGCTGAATAAAGTTTCCCTGCGCGCGTCACACTAGGGAAGATAATGAGACGCGCGCAGGAAAACTGTATTCAGCGAAGCCACCTGCCGCGTCCTATGGAGGAGAAAACCCCTAAGATCGGCCGCAGGCCGCCACGCAGAAAAACTGAACAGTGTAACAAAAGAATCAAAAATATGAAAACAAAAAATAAAAAAAATTTGGGACATATTTCATTTCTTTGGAGCTTATTTCATTGGGGGTTATTTCATTTCTTCCTTTGGGAGTTATTTCATTACGAAACAATCCCCAAATTTTGGGTGTTATTTCATTTTCACCTTTGGGGAATATTTCATTTCTTTTGGGTATTATTTCATTTTTTTTGTTGGGACTTATTTCATTTTTTTGGGATTTATTTCATTGGGGGTTATTTCATTTCGTCGTTTGGGTGTTATTTCATTGGGGGTTATTTCGTAGCGCCTCGTTTTGCTATAAAAATATATTTTGGCATGTTTATGAATATTTTACATTAAAATGCATATTTTTAAGCACATTTTTCATGTTTTACTAAAAATAAATTTTACACAATTTATACATTTTATTAATAAAATATTTTTCAAAATTATTTATTTTTTTTTTATCAAGAAAAGAAAAATAAATATAACGTAATTTTCAATTTCTAACCACTTTTGAAAACAAAAAATACTAAAGTTGTTGAACTAATATTGAAAACATTGAACAAATCAATATTAAATGCATATTTTTAAATTTTAAGTACACATTTTACGATTTTAAATACATATTTTGTGGTCATAAAACACTTCCGAGCACTGTTAATCACTATAAATATTTAGTTTACAAATACGCTGTTTCCTTCGAGCGCCTTCTATTGTTGTTGGGGTGTTAGCCGGCCTTGTAGATGAATCAAACGACACAGGTGGTTGAAGGGTTTTTTTTGTTGTTTTGAATTGCTCTTGGAGCCTATGTTTTATTTAATTTCTTTTCTTCTTATTTTCAACTTAAAGTTACTTCACAATTTTCTGTCTTTTATTTAATTATTTTTACTTTTAAACTTTTCAAACGTTTACGATGTTGTGTGTTGCATGCAGACATGGGCGGCGCCAATTACATTTCACAATCATTCACAATGAAATTTGTCATATAATTAATAATTTCAGACCTACGCTCACACTTCTTGGCTTAAACGCTTCGTTAGAAAGTTTTCAGCTTTGCCAATAGCAGACATGGGACATAAAACCAATATTTGTTTATTTAATTACAGACCAATTACATTTTTAGGTCTAATTACATGCAATTGGGTGTAATTGCCCTGTAATTAAATACACAGATGTTGTTACAAATCCCCATGTTTGGTATTTAAAATTTTACAAATATCATAAGGAAGCGTTTAAGCCCACAAGTGTTAGCGTAGGTCTGAAATTATTAATGATATTGAAAAGTTTCACATGTCAATGATTGTGAAATGTAATTGACGCCGCCCAGGTCTGGTTGCATGGAAAAAAGGAGAGTGATCACATTCATGAAAGATGGCCACAACCATACACATTTAATCTTTATTAAATTTAAATATTTTATTTTATCTTTAATTTAATTAAAAGACACAACACAAAATTTAAGTTGTTTTAATGCACAATTTTGTTTTATGTACGAAAAACGGAGTTTCTTCCAAGATTGAGTTTTTTATATGTCTCATAAGAGTTTTATTTTTTAGTATAATTTTCCTCGTCTCGACTACATATTAACATGCCGCGGTATCTACTTCATTTTGCGTATATATTTCAATCTGGTTGTCCTCCACATTATTAATTTGCTTATCAGGATAATTTTTTTTTCACCAGACGGCTAAATGTGAATCATATTTTAAATTTACCACAAATTTTTTTCACCTCAAAATTTTTTTCACCACAAATTTTTCTTTGCAACACAAAAGTAGTTTCTTTTTCCAATTTTTTAGCAAACATTTCTGTTTATTTTAACAAAATATACTGTTAATTGCATTGTACAAAAATTTAAGGTAAATATAGCAAAAATTTTGTTGATATTACAGTTTTAAGTCTACAAATATTTTATTGCGGATTTTGCTAATTTTAGCATATTAAAAAGCAATTTTTTAATTTTCTAAAATTCAACTCGAACATAACTGAAATTTTGTAAAGTTTAAAGCTTTATTTTTACTGCTCTAAGTTGTTTAATTTGCTAATTTTATCAGTTTTTTCTGCAACGTCATTTTTAACAAATTTTTAGTAGCTTTTTCTGCTATTTCTACAGGTTTCTTTTTATTTATATGGGTGTATAACGAAGTTATGTACACATTAGGCCGGGTCGATTTGTATAGAGGCAAAAAAATCGCTCAACGTTCAAGGAAAATCGTATTCTAGGGATCAAAATAAGAAACTTTGCCGGAGGAACCATACCTCTAAAACGAACTCTGATGTACCGACTTTTGACCCGTAGGGTCAAATTTTGAAAAATTCCACTTCGACCCATTTAGAGTGCCCCAATCGAATCCAACCCCAATCGAATATAATTTATACATGCATCTGCTAGAGCGTCTTCCGGAGAAGAAATAGATACCCTAATCTTGGAAAGACTCCTCCTACTTTCTGAAATATCTCTATCCCGAGATTTGTACATTTTGCTATAAAAACACGGTTAAAAAGGCTCTCTTTCAACTTAAATTTTAACCCCTTAACGGTCACCTAGAATGATGATTTATGCATTAATCTGCTAGCGCGTCTCCCGGAGAAGAAGTAGCTCCCATAATATTGGAGAGATTCCTCCTACTTTCTGAAATATCAAAGTGGGCTTTTTCAAAATTTGACCCTACGGGTCAAAAGTCGGCACATCAGAATTCGTTTTAGAGGTATGGTTCCTTCGGCAAAGTTTCTTATTTTGATCCCTTGAATACGATATTCCTTGAACGTTGAGCGATTTTTAAATCGACCCGGCCTGGTACACATAGTTGTAAGCAAATGCAGAAAAAAAATACAGATTTTTACACTGAAAAATATATAAAAATTATGAATGAATAAAAAAAAGTGGTAACAAATTGAATTATTTCGAAAATTAAACATCATGTAGCATTTTTTTTTTTATAAATTTTGGATGCTAACTCATAAAGCAAAGTGCTAGCATCTGTTATGCTACAATGGCAACCCTGATGTAGACTAACAAAAAAATACAAACGCACTTTACCTAGAACCGTCTAGAATAGCTCTCACACTAAAAATACACAAATACCATCGAAGGTTACCAACACACTTTAAGTTACACTACACACATGTTAAAACACACAACCATTGCCTTTAGAAACATGTCCTATAATGTACGGCTGACATTAAAAAAGTAACAAATAAATATTTCTATATTAACAGATTCTCAACAGCGTTCTCGAAATCATTTAAAAAAACTAACTAAATATCAAATAAAAATATTAGTTCAAGCACAGCTTAAATTTGTTCATGTGTTATAAAGCGGTAGCTAATAACTTTAGTTATATAACAAATTTAAACGAAAACATCAGAAAAAATTAGCTCAACGGAATTGGAACACGTTAAACAGACTTGGGATCAAACTTTTTTTTGTGAGTGTTGGTACATATTATTCTTTAAACATTTTTTTTTGCGGGCTTATAAATCATCCCTGTATATTCCACAAAATTGCTTTTATTTTCCTTTTCTCTTTCAACTTCCTTTGGCAAACTTTTGAATATGATTGAACTTAAAAATATAACACTTGGCTTTGGCTTTGGCTTTGATGTTGTTATTGCTTTTTAATTTAAATTTACCCAAAAATTAGCCAATGATCATGCCTTTGGCTTATAACAATTTCTTACTTAATAATTTTTTAAGGGCTTTTAAAAAGTCTTTAAAACAAATTGAATTGTGCACGTACACTAAAAATAATAAGTTAGTAGAAAAGTTAGTAAAACGTCTTGCAAATCAGATATACTATTTTTCAGCAAATTGTTTGCTAAAATCATGTTTTCAGTGAAAATTTCAGTTATACTTATTCAAAACTTAACTGTTTTGAACTAATGTTTTACTAATTTATTTTGCTACAAAATAGTACTGATAAGCACATTAATAGAGTGGACGATAACAAGAATGAAAGATATACACAGAATGAAGTAGATGTCGCGGCATGTCAAGATGTATTAGAGACGAAGAAAATTGTACTAAAAAGCACAGCTCTAGTAAGACATATAAAAAATCAACCATGAATGATTTTTGTATCTGTTTTTCATACATGAAACAAAATTGTGGATTAAAACAACTTAAATTTTGTGTTGTCACCGGCTTGTAAAAGATTAAATGTGTATTTGTCAACTAAATCTTTATATAGATTAATAATGTAGTGTGGCCAAATTGCAAAAAAATAAACGTTCAGGTAGACAGAATAAAGCGAAAGGCAAGGACACACATCTTAGGTAATTTTCTATGTTTCTACCCTTCGTTTCCAGAATTATCTACGGTATTTAAATTAATTTAAAAGATGGCACGATTTAGAAATAACGATAATTTTGTTTATGTTATATAAAATTATTTCTATACATTATTACATTATTATTACATTATTCTATTACATTAATTCATGATTATTTATTTATTTTATTTATTTACATCAGCTACAGTAGAAAATCAAAATTCGAAAAATACAGAATAATATAATAGTAATAATATAATATAAGTATAAAAAGTAATTGATTAATATGTAATGAAGTAAGTAATTAAAAACATACAAAACAAATAAAAATAAGAATAAATTAATTTTAGGCAAAAACACAAATTTTATATACGAAGGGCTTAGTGCAAAAACTTGATAAGCCACAAAATTAAAATAATGAAATTTTTTTATTTTTATTTATTTATCTGTATTTCCATACAACAAGACATACATCTTTTAATTATAGTATGGAACTAGAAGAAGTTATAGTAATACAATTTAATACAATTAAAAAAAAATTAAAAAAGGATGACAAATTTTAAAAATCAAAAATTAAAAACAATTTAAAAACTACAAAAAAAAAAAATTACAAAGTTTAACAATAGTGCAAATTAATTATTAATGTTAGTTTAAAGTGTGTAGTTACGTTGTATTATTGTTCAAATGTTTTGTTATTTCGGTTTTAAAAGTGTTTACGTTGCTGCTTGTTTGTGCCCTATTCGAAAGTCTGTTCCATAGATAGATCGCGTTATAGTAAAATTGCCATTCCGTTATCTTACTTCTGTGTGCAATAGGTATAACCTTATTCCCCCTGTCGGACCTTGCAAAAGTTATCCGATTATATAAATATGACGGTACTTTTGTATACACGATTTTGTGCAGAAGCGTAAGAGTCCTGATGTTGACCAGATTATTAAAAGTCAAGTTGTAAAGTTTTTTACTTAAGGTTGCAATTCTATCAATAGTGTGAAGACCAAATACATATCTAGCAATGTTATTGAAAAGAGTATTCAACTTTTGCTTACTAGTGGAATCACAATTAGCATAAACTTCGCATCCATAAAGAAGTACCGGCATTAAATAAGTTTTAGCAATTTGCATTCTAATATTAACTGGAGTGCAAAATCACCTTCAAAGTTTAAAAACAATGTAGAAAATAAGGCTTTAACTAAACCAGACTGTAAGCATACATAATAGATGCCTTAGGAAGGCTCCCATCACATACCCGTTCATGGATGATAGAAATCCATCGGATGGTCTTTCTTGATACTTGATACTTGTAAAAAGTGCCAAAATGTGTCTTCTATTACATGTCCTTCTTTGGAAGACTATAAGACAGTAAAAACCATTTTATTAAGTCAATGTGGCTTATCAAGTTTTTGCAGAAATTTTATTTAGAATTTTTTTAATTTTGAAGAAATGATATCTGTATTTCAGGCATTTAGTGCTGTAGAAACTTGTAATGAATGCCAAGATATTTTAGCACTTATTACAAGTATCGGTTGCTCGAAAATCCTGCAAAATAGCAACTAACTTGATAAGCCACGTGGATTTGAAAAAGTGGGTTTCACTGCCTTATAGTCTTAAAGCGATGGACATGTAATATAAGACACCACTTGGCACTTATTACAAGTATCTAGAATATAAAAGTCAAGAAAAACAGCGACTTTTTCTTAAAAATAAGAAAACCTTAAATAAAATTTCTGCAAAAACATGATAAGCCACATTGATTTTAAAGAAATGATTTTCAATGACTTCTAGGCAGTTGTTTAGCAAGATGTTCGAGCTATAAATGATTGTATTAAGTGACAGTATGTGTCTTTTATTACATATCCGTCTGTGGAAGTCTAGAAGAGTCTAAAAACCGTTTTATTACGTCAATGTGGCTTATCAAGTTTTTGCACAAATTTTATTTGGAATTATTTAATTTTAAAGATTAGGTAGGTTTTTTGAAGGATTTTCATGATATATATGCTTGCTTTAAGTGCAAAGATGTGTCTTCTATTTCATGTCCATCGCTGGGAGACTAATAGACAGTAAAACCCAATTTGTTAAATTAATGTGGCTTATCAAGTTGTTGCAGAAATTTTATTTAGAATATTTTTTTTTTAAAGAATAGATAGCTGATTTGACAGATTTTCGTGATAAATATACATGTTGTAAGTCCAAAGATGTGGCTTCTTTTACATGTTCCTCGCTGGGAGACTAGAAGACAGTAAAAAACATTTTAATAAATTAATGTGGCTTATCAAGTTTTTACAGAAAATTTATTTAGAATTTTTCAAGGAATGTGTATCTTATTGGTGTGGCATATCATGTTCTTGCGTAAAAAAATATTGAAATATAGTCGAATTGTAAAAAGTAACATTTGCTCTTGATCTGAAAGTATTTGGAATATAGCTTTAATCATTTACGTTGATGTTGATACCACGTTAGGTAATGCAATGAACACATAAAATCAGTTTTTGAAAACGTGTGGCTTATCATGTTTTTGCACTAACCCCTTCATATATAATAATATAAATTAAAAATAAAAAAAAAATAAAAGTAAAAAATTTAAAAATAAATAAAAAATAAAAAAAATGTATAGACAATAAAGGACAAACACAAGATTACAAATCAAATAGAAGAACAACATAAAAACAACGCAAACAATAATAAAACAAACAAATTTACATATAAGAAATAAAATAACACGAATAAAATAAATAAATTAAATGATGAGATATTAATGATTAGGAGCAGACAAACTGCCAGGCGCAAAAGATGCTACACATCAAATAGACACACAACAAGCACAAGAGCAAAAGCAGAAACAGCACAGGAGCAAAAACCGAAACAGACAGGCATGAATATAATTAATTAAACTGGAACAATGGGTAAATAGGCAGACAGCCATCACATGAGCATAAACAGGAACAGACAGGAACAATTGCAAAGTTTTCTACAAAATACCTGGAGGCAGTCGGAAAATTCTCACACACAAAAGAAAATTCCAACACATCGCTATAGGCACAATATTTGGCAACAAATGCCATAAAAAAAGAAAAAAATCATTTTATTTTCCCTAATAAATATCTGGAGGCAGTCGAAAGGATCTCACACACAAAAGAATAATCCGACACATCGACACAAATACAGTAGTTGGCAACAACGGCAATAAAAATTAAAAGTTAAATCTCGCGTAATAATAACAATATTTGGCAACAAATGCCTTAAAAAAAGAAAAAAATCGTTTTATTTTCCCTAATAATTATCTGAAGGCAGTCGGAAGATTCTCACACACAAAAGAATAATCCGACATATCGCTACAGATACAGTAGTTGGCAACAACGGAAATAAAATTTAAAGTTAAATCTCGAGTAATAATAATCGTTTTATTTTATGAATAGGATCGGATACGGAAAATAAGTTGTGAAACTCATTAAAATTTGTACATAGACATCGAAATGGATTAAATTCCTCATAATTATATCTGCAAAATGACGTTTGTATAGGAACATAATTCCTTGTTACCCGAACTGGAACATTAAAATCTATGTTCCCAAGTAAGAACCGCGAGTCAATTTCACCATTAATTAATTTAACCATAAAAGTTACGCCTAGCATTAATCTTCTCTTACAAAGTGTAGGGAGATCAATAAGCTGTAAACGATGTTCATAGGGTGGCAGATTTTGAGTCACACTCTAACCTAATCCGCGTAAAGCAAAAAATGTTTCTGAATCGATTCTATACTATCAATATAACAACCATAATTTGGGGACCATACTACCGATGGATATTCTAGAATAGGCCTAACAAGACTAACACGGTGCGACAGTCCAAAAAACCTGGGACCGGATATTATTTGTCTTGTAGGGCTTGTCGAGTAAAACAAGATTCCAATAGTGAAATATGCCGGACACCTCCAAACTCCGGATTTACGGTTAAAAAACCGGTTTTTTGTACCTTTGCGCACTTATAAGCCTGTAATTTTGTCGATAATGATCCGATTTTCAATTTCTTACTAGATTTGGAAAGAAGAAACTGAGATCTTTCGAATGATATATAATTTATCTAAGAAAACTTGACAAATTTGGGTGTTATTGTCAAGCAAACACAAATTTTGTAGATTTTTCAAAAATTTTTCAACTTTGGTGACATTTTTGTACATTATTTTATTAAGAAACTATAATACTATTGAATTTATTCAAAAAGTACGTTTATTTACTATTACAAGGCATATTTGGGTTTAAAAATAGATAAGCAATTGACTGAGTTATTGAACTTTCCATGAAAATAAAATAGATAAATTATATCATTCGAAAGATCTCAGTTTCTTCTTTCCAAAATCGGATCATTATTAACAAAGTTACAGGCTTATAAGTGCGTAAAGGTAAAAAAACGGTTTTCTAACCGTAAATCCGGATTTTGGAGGTGTCCGGCATATTTCACTATTGGATTCTTCTTGAACTCGACAAGATCTACAAGAAAAATAATAATTTTCTATTTCATTCAATTATGTACCACTGTGTAATGTATAATTTTTTGTAACATAAGGGTCATCAAATTCCCTAGACCACCTTTTCATAAAATCTAGCAATGATTTTGCCATATTAACGCATGAATTAACATGTAAATTAAAGCTCAACTTATGATCAAGTAAGACACGTAAATCCAAAAACGAACAATCATGTCGTCAATGTGGGAGTATGGACACTTTTTGTATTTTATAACGTATTGTAAATTATTTGTGAAAGTATCAACAAAAATGTTTATGATTTTCAGTAAATAAATTAACTAAAGTGTCATTTTCTAAAAATAATTTTCTAAAAGTTTTTGCAGTCTACTAATTTCAGCAAAAATTTTGTTAACTTTTAGTAAGGATTATTTAAGTTTTAATCAACTAAGTGTTAGCTCCGGACTCAAATTTTGCTGACTCAGCAAAAGTTTTTATTAACATTTTTTTTTGAGTGTACTTAAAAAAGTAAGAAAAGGTTAGCTAAAAAGAGAATTTTAAAATATAGTTTACTGTATTAGGCAAAAAACATTATATATAATTTCCAATGTGATAAAATGTGTTTATAAATGCTAAATTAACCGGCACAACTCGAAAAATAAAACAAGAGTATCTATCAGGGATGTTAAATGAGGTTTTCAATTTTGTACCAACCTCCAAAAAAAATTGTACTTTTTGGACCTTCGCGGTACCATTTTTTTTTAATTTATTAAAACAACAAAAAAAGTACATAAAAATTTACTTATACAAAAAAAAAAAAAAAACAAAATTTTACAATGACATACATTAAATGTATGAATAAAATAAGGTACAAAAAAGTCTTATGAATATATGAGATCAAAATCATGGAATTATTTGTTTAGTTAATAAACTATTTGGAATTTCTACATCATAGCAGCATGAATTTGTCGATCTTGACCAATCCTTTGTCTGTATGAGACTTGATAATGTTGGCCCATGTAGTCTGTTTATTTCCTTAGTTTTTATTATATTTTGAAAAGAAAAAACTGTTTCCACATTTGCAGGCGAGTGTGGAATGGATTAAATTCCTCTAGAAATGTCTGGAAACATATTGATATTTAGATCATTTTGAAAATTAGCTACTGCCGACCAAAAACTACAAATGTTTTGACATTTTAACGACTTCAGTTGCTCAACATCAGCTACAGCTCTAAATTGATTATTTATTGAATCAAAATTTGCAATTTCATTCGGAAACTTTTTTACTAGAACATTTACAATCCTACTTGTTTTACCCGAAATAACATTTTCAGGAACCACATTAATACTTCATTATTAAAATTTACTTTGGTTGTCAAAACTTCGCAAAATTTTATATAAGATTCTTTGGCATTTTCTTTAACTTAATTTTCACTTCTTCAGAATTTTAATAAATTCAAATAAAGTGAAGTTGACTGCAACAAGTGCCAATATATGTAAGAGCTCTATACAACACAATACCAGTAGCATACAGAGCTGCCAGATAAATTTTGTGAAAAATCGTCAAATTTCCGATATTTAAAAAAAAATCTACAAAATCCTCCAAATGATGATAAATCGTCAAATCTGGCGGATATGGTCGCATATATTTTACAATTTACAATTTGTTTGCTATACTAAAAATTCAAAAAGGGGAAAAATTAAAAATTTTTAAATTGTACCAAATGAGTAGCGGTAGTACCACGGTACTTTAGAAGGTCAAAATGTACCAAAAAAAGTACAATTGTACCAACTTTAACATCCGTGGTATCTATCATTGATTCTAAATGTTTCGCTTATATTAATGATATTAATGGCGTACCCAGTTTTTTATTTATGGGCCAAATTTTTGCTCAAAATTGCATTAATATTTTGTATATTTGAACGAAGTCTTTTGTACATAAAATATTAAAAATGTTATATTTTCTCTTAATCTTTTACATCATGTAACGAATAATTTGACTGAATAAAGCGCGTGATACACTGCGTTGCATAACTATAATTACAAATTATTTTTGCTACTTTTTCTAATATTACAAACATTTTTTTAAAACTTTTAACTGCTTTTAAGCTGCTGATAACTGATGTCTTATTGTGTAAAATTTAAGAGATTACTTCACTGATTGAAGAGAAAAATTGTGTAATAATATTTTGATAGTGTTTCATAACTATAATTAAAATTGATGCCAATTATTTATAATCAATACGCGCAGAAGGGTACAACAAAAAGCGCTAAATAATATAAATAATATAAAACAATCGATAACTTTCAGCAACCGTTTTCTTCAAATGAAAGAAGGTTATCAGATTTCCCCGCAAAACATCGTTTTTAGGCACGAAATTCGACATTATTATAGCGATTGAAAAAAATGTTTTTACAGTTATATTAGTTTTTTGTTTTTATATACATCGAGATTATTTTTATGTTATTTTCAATTTATAACGAGCTTTCAACCTCTGTATATTTACAAAAAAAAAAACAAATCAAACATATTAGCTAGGTTGATACTAGTATTTCGATCTGGCTAAAGATCTCATCAGAACCCGAAGTTTTAGAAAGTTAGAGCCTCCATAATAGGCAGAACTTTAACAAAAAACCTTTTAATCATCAATTTTGCTCCATTCTTGTCTTCTTAGTAATCAAGCACGTGGTTAGGTCTTTTCCTAACAAGCATCATGACTTTACTAAACTTTGAAGACCAAAAATGTTCTATTTATATAAAAAAATTTTAGTGTGTACTCTGGCTCAAGCAATATTTTTTTTTTTTACAGTTATATTAGTTTTTTGTTTTTATATACATCGAGATTATTTTTATGTTATTTTCAAATTACAACGAGCTTTCAACCTCTGTATATTTACAAAAATAAAGCAAATCAAACATATTAGCTAGGTTGATACTAGTATTTCGATGAGGCTAAAGATCTCACCAGAACCCGAAGTTTTAGAAAAGTTAGAGCCTCCATAATAGGCAGAACTTTAACAAAAAACCTTTTAATCATCAATTTTGCTCTATTCTTGTCTTCTCAGTAATCAAGCACGTGGTTAGGTCTTTTCCTAACAAGCATCATGACTTTACTAAACTTTGAAGACCAAAAATGTTCTATTTATATAAAAATTTTTTAGTGTGTACTCTGGCTCAAGTAATATTTTTTACAGTTTACACTTTGGCGTCTATCGAATACTGAATTATAATGACAGATGTTTACCTTCCAAAATACCATATTTGTTATTATCGACAGAAACCATATGTGATAGTTATGCCATATGTTGTCCAAATCGACATTTTTAACTTGTATACCCAATATTATTTAAAAAAAACAGTGTTTTCTTCATACAGATACATTTTTATCAAAATGTGTACTTTATCAACTTATTTTTGCTACGAAACAGTGCTTAACAGTACTATTTTATGAAGAAATATCTGAATTTTGCATTCTTATTGCTTTTAAATTGTAGAACTTTTATTAAATTTTATGTTCTTAATGCAAATTTATTACAAAAACCAAGTTTGATAAAAAATGTTAACGCTTATTACAAAATTTATGAAAAAGTAGTATTTTTGCCCTAAAAATCATTAAATTTTGCAAAAATTTTATTAAAGTTGAACATTTTACTAAAAAGGGCGCTAAAAGAGCTAAATAAAATTGCGAAAAGAATTTTTTATGAAAAGCGCTTACAGAAAATAATGCGAGTTTTAGGTAGTACAAAAGCTCTAAACCTTCCGCGAAAAGCGCTAAATTGGCATCGCTGATAATTACATAATTACAATGGTAAACAATGAAGAATAGCAAATGAAGAAAAATTAAAGAATTATTTTTGTTTATTATATGCATTTTTTTTTATCAATTAGCAATAAAATGCTGCGTGGTTCATATTCATGATTTTGAAAAAGGAAAATTTCAGCCTATTTAAAAAGTGGCTTAAGTTGCTAGAAAAATAAACTGTTAACATGTGGTTGTCACAAATTTTGCAAATAATCCGAGTGAAAGAGAAAGAGTTTTTCATCTATAAAAACCAGTTATTCATGCGTGGAGATCTTTAACGGAAGAACTTCGAATAAATCTGCTAGACAGTATATCTGATTGAATATTCGAGTTGATTAAAAAAAGGAGGCCTCACGTATTATTCAAAATGCTGCGTTAAAATATTTTTCTTAAATTTTTGTAAATTGTGATATATTAAAGTAAGTGTATTTATAGTTATGAAACACTTAATGATTTTGTTATTCCTTTTTAAATAGTAAAATAAAAACTAAATGAATTGTTTTTTTTTTTTTTTTACTAAATATTATTAATTTTTCATTGATTTTACATTTATGACTCTTTAAACTCTTCTACTTTTTTTTAACTTCGAAAATTTAGTTAAATTAATGCGTAATTATAGTTTTGCAACGCGGAAATGCACTCTAACACACATATTTAGGTTTTTATATAATCCCTGTACACAGAAAAAACTAAAAACGGGTTTAAATTAAAACATTTATTGAATCAATAAATATTTTAATTGATGTTGCACCTATCACGGCAATGATACTATCAATTAAACCTTTTATTAAAATTAAGAAGGAAAAAAAAGTTATAAATAATTTCTACAAAAAAAAAAAAAAAATAAAGTTATACTCACAAAAAGAGCGTGTGATCTATGCGTTGGTATGTGTGTTTTTTGCAATGCTGAGTCTGTTTATGTCTGTGCTTGTTTTGTTTGTAAACTTCAAATGTATTTGGTATTTTATAATGAAAATTTTCTATTTATGCATACAGTGTATGAAAAAATAATATGATAATTGCGTCTAAAATAAAATATTTATTTATATAAGTTTGTTATAATTTTTATTAAAAATAAAATTATGTTTTTTTCGACCTTTAATTGTGCAATGAAAATGAAAATTATTCAAGTTCGAGGCCATACTCTATATTTCTTCATTAGGATATTGTCCTAACAAATAATCTATAGAGTTTTTTGTTTTCAAATTTATTATTTGACCCTTTCAGGAATGTGTTGATAGATCTATTTCGGGGAATTTTCTAGGTTCCCATCATCAGAACACGTTTTGAAAGCAGTAACAATCCCATGCCAAACATCAAACATTCATATGAACTTTTTTTTCAATTTATAACGAGCTTTCAACCTCCGTATATTACAAAAATAAAGCAAATCAAACATATTAGCTAGGTTGATACTAGTATTTCGATCTGGCTAAAGATCTCATCAGAACCCGAAGTTTTAGAAAAGCTAGAGCCTTCATTATAGGCAGAACTTTAACAAAAACCTATTAATAATCAATTTTGCACCATTCATATGAACTAGTTTACTCACTACATGAGAACTAATATACATATGAGTTTGAAGTTAAAGATTATAACCATTGATCAAAAAATAAATTGAAAACTTGTTTGATGTGCAAGATCCACCTCTGGTGGATATTCAATACACGTTTTTTTTGTTTTTCTCTCCTTTTTATATTTTGTTTAGTTTGTAAACAAAACAGGGGAAGTAAACTAGGCGGTACTTTGCCTTTTTTACAAGTTTGTTATAATTTTTATTAAAAATGCAAATTATGTTTTTTTCGACCTTTAATTGTGCAATGAAAATGAAAATTATTCAAGTTCGAGGGCATACTCTATATTTCTTCATTAGGATATTGTCCTAACAAATAAAAGGGTCAAATAATAAATTTGGAAACAAAAAACTCTATAGATTATTTGTTAGGACAATATCCTAATGAAGAAATATAGAGTATGGCCTCGAACTTGAATAATTTTCTCAGTGTTTATTTAAGCTATTAGGGCCTATAATTTCCAATGTAATTAAAAAAACCATTTAATACATATTTTTCCGACGTTTCGACAGTTTTTTGCTGTCTTTATCAAGGAATTCGTCTATTTAAATTAAAATTTCAAATTAGTACAATTTTTATCACCAATAAAACAATTTAAACTTACAGAATTATGTTTTCTTACATCACAAAAATTATTATTTGTTTAATACAATACAAAAAAAATTTTCATTTTCATTTATTTATATATTTAAAACTCAAAAAAAAATATTTATTGATTCAATTAAATATTTATTTAGAAACAAATAAAAATCAAATCAAATCTTTAATTAGATATTTAAGGTTGATAATTTCTTCAGTGTAGTTTTGGATATTGGTTTATTCGAAACACTTTTTGGGTTTTTGCTAATAAACTCGTAAGAAGTGAAAATATCCAAAAACACCGAAATTGGCGTTTACTTATTTTCCATTTACTATCAAAATATATAACTTTCATTATGATTTGACGTTTCATGCAGTAAAGGGTTAATTTTTTTTATCGCAAATACTGATGATGACACCTGCAATAACATTTGGGTATCAAAGTTGTTTAATAAATATGCAACATTAACAAGAAATTCTGCTTTTTTTTCTCAGTTTTTACTGCATTTAAATATTTTTGCACAATTTATCATCCTATTTCGCAAAGGATCAACACATTTTGGTGTATAAGCAAAAATACAAATCTGAACAATATTTTAATGGGAAAATCGCTAAATGTGAATGAAAAAATTTTCTTTTTAAGATGTTCTTATATTTGTTTGAGTGTTAAAATATTTGTTAAACATTCACTGTAATGAAAGTTTTTGTTAAAATAACTTTCGCAAATATTAATTTTTTTGGCTGAATTTTGGTACGCGTAATCTGTTAAGTTTTTTACATATTATACCAACGGTTACCAAATATGGGCTTGCGGACGCATACACTCTACTAAAAATTAGTTAAAAATTATCTTGCAGAAAAAACTGACAAAATTAACAGATTTTTTTTACTATATAGTAGTAATATAATAATAGCAAAAATAAATCTGCTAAATTTACAAATATTTACAAATATTTAGTTGTATTTGAGCTAAATTTTAGTTCATTGAAAGTAACAAAATAATCTGCTAAAGTCAGCAAAAAATATTTCACAAAAATGTGAATTTTTTTTTTAAATGCGAATAAAAGTCTGCCCTTTTGAAATCAGTAATCTACAATTTTTCAGCAAAAAATTCTGTAGATTTTAGCAAAGTGAACTGTTATTTGCATTCTACTAAATTTGAGGTAAATATTGCAAACATTTTGTTAATATTACAGTTTTTGTTTGCAATTTGGAGTCTACAAATATTTAGTAAAAGTTTTTGCTAATTCTTCTTATTTTAAACGAGCTTAAGATCATTTTTTTATTTATTATAATTATTTATTTTCAATAATTCGTCTCCACATTGGGTGGACAAAGCTTAACAGTTTTTTCTAATTTTACAAAGTAAAATACTATTTTCAATCAACTAAAATTCACATCGAATATAACTAGAATTTTTTAAAGTTAACAGATTTATTTTTACTGTTCTTATTTTATTAGTCTTTCTGCTAAATTTGGCAGTTTTTTTCTGCAATTTAATTTTTAACTAATTTTTAGTAGCTTTTTCTGATATTATACAGGCTTATTTCTATGAGTGTATAACCTAAACGATTTGTAAAACTTTTGACTTTTTTTAGGTGGATAAGGGTTGGAGCCAAACGATTAATTTAAAAATGAGGTTGTGAAATACAAAAAATGGGTAAATGTTTGTGTAATTTTTTATTTATTCAAAAAAAAAAGTAATAATGATTTTTTTTCAGGGACCGTAATCATTATTGAGTTTTATAATAAAAATTACACAATAATGATTATGTTATGAGTTTTAATGATTTTCTTCAATGGTAATGATTATTTTTGAGTAATAATAAAAAAAATCAGCAATAATCATTATTTTTGAGCAAAAAAAATAAAACTCAAAAATAATCATTATTTATGATTTTTATTTTTTTCGCTCAAAATAAAACTTACTTTCATGTAGGTGTAAATATATATACATATTAGGGTGGGGCGATTAATATGGAAGGAAAAAAAAATCTTAATGGGCGCTTCGCGGTTTCTGATTCTTGGGATTGTACTGAGCAAAAAAGTCCACTAGAACATACTCTACGGTGAAAATCGAGCTTCCAAATTTTGACTTTACGGCAAAAAAGCCCTATTTTGAAATTAATAATTAACCCCTTAAACTCCACCCACAAATATGATTGATGTATTAATGTGCTAGAGAATCTTCCAAAGAAGAGATTGATACCATAATCTTGGATAAACTCCTCCTCCTTCCTGAGATATGTCCATCCCACACATTGTTACGTTCACAAAATACGGCAAAAAAAAAGCCCTATTTCGAAATTAAAAATTAATCCCTTAAACCCTCACCCACAAATATGATTGATGCATTAATCTGCTAGAGAATCTTCCAAA